>CM076184.1:12971121-14221121 GCA_038277355.1 Encarsia formosa | reverse complement strand
TTATCCGTCTTCATTGGAAAAGACTGTGAAAGAAGGTATCAATAAATCTGTTTCCTGCGAGAAACAAGCCTGTAACTGCCATTCTGATACTCTTACAATGGAACCCAGTCCTAGTGTAATTTTCTTTTTCAATACTTGTTTGTATGTTATTTTTACTTGAAACAACGATTATTTATTTGGCACTTTTTACCTTACAGCTTAAGCAAGAAAAACCGCAGATTTTGGAAAAAAAATTGACGAATCAGTGTACTGTCAATTCTAATATTGTGAAAGGTACGAGAATTACGATTGTTGTGAAACTGTAACCTTGTTACCAGCCTGAAAGATCATTTCAAAAATTATTATCTTGCTTGGAAATGATTTTAAGAATCAAATCATATTATTGAGAATGATAGCTAAAATTACTCCTTAAAATTGTGCTAAATAATTTTTTTTATCACTTAAAACTTAAGCTTTTGGTTTGAGTATTCAATGAATCATTTTCAATACTATCCTGATTATTAAAATTGATTTTAAGGATCATTTCATAATCCTTAATAATGATCTTTTAAGATTATTTTTAAAGTTGCTTTTGGATGATTCAACATCCTCAATCTATTAAATATAAAAATTATATTCTAGTTTTACATTTTTACCATGTATGCAACAATTGATAATCAATATTTATATTTTATCAGGGCCCGTGATTGCAAGCAGCAAAGACTCTGGCAGTTGTCCGCCTGGTCCACGATACGTTTTTTCAAAACAACAGAGTGCAGAAGAAAGCTGCAAAGAACCGTTGAAAAAAGTGCCAAAAACAGCAACAGCGGGTCAGATCACGCAAACTCAAACACGACACTCGACCACCCAAACCCCAAGTGCGGTTCACAATCAAAATCACGCGCATCGTCATCACCATCAAGGTAGATGTAAGTACGAAATTTATATATAAATATAGAATTCTATCGTATCTCGCATCATTTTGCGCTCTGGGATCTTTATCATTTTACTACTGTACTCAAAGCTCATTAAATTTTTGGTAAAAAAAAAAAAAAAAGGAGATCTTTATGCTCAAATACCTTGTCGAATTTTGTCAATGTTGCACAGGTTCTTCTCACTCTCATTTGCACGGAAGTTTATCAAATGCCGTTGTTAAATCCTCTGGTCCTCATCGAATGCATGTAGGTCATAAAAATCATCCACCATCAGCAGCAGTCGCTTGCCATAAACAGCAGAACATTGTCGAACATATAAAAAGATTATCCACCAGTGATTGTAAATACATATATTCCACTCTCTCTCTTTTTTCTCTTCTCTTTCTCATTTTCATTTTTCATTTTCATCATTTTTTTCAATTATTCGCTACGAATTCTTTCGCGGGTATTTAACTGTAAAATTTAATTTCAGTGAGTCCCGGAGAAAACGGTGAATGTTGTTCCGATTCCGGAAGCAGTCACGAGGACTCCTGCTCGACCACGAACAGCCCGACTCCCAGGGATCCCGGCCGGCACTGCGATTGCTGCTACTGCGAAGTCTTTGGACACGGGGTGGTAAGTTTTTTTATTTCTAAAAATAATTTTTTTCTCTGGAATCTTAGTTTTAATTAATAGTCATAAAAATTATAAATAAACAGAAACCAAACAAATCTTTATTTCAAATTTTTGGAAACAAACATAGTTTTCTTGGGTTTTCTTGATGAGAAATCTAATGCAAATTAATTAAATAATAAATTAAGAGTCAATAAGATAGTAAATTAAGAAAATAAGTGTGGTATAACATGTGAGAAATGAAGAGATTTACTCTAAATTTATTATTTAATTAATTAACAAGTCTATATTGACTGTCCCCATTTTTTCAAAAAATGAATACAAAATATCTACATCAGTCTTACAATATAATTAGATTATTAGATGATCCTTACTTGAAATCAGCCGCGAAGAATCAAAAAAGTTAATAATTAGCAACTAGTGATTTTAAGTAAGGATCATCTAATGATCCTCATATCCAATTAGTCAGTAAGACCAATTTAGATATTTTGCAGTCATAAATAAACGTACATTAAAATTGATAAGAATTTTACTTATGATCCAGGAGAAATTTTCCTAATGTATGTAAAAAATGAGCTCAAAATTTGAGATTACCGACAAGGCCTCGGACAAGGCTTATTTTAAAGGTACATAACTAAAGTATCAAAAAATGTGTTTCCGAAAAATTTAAGTTATAAAAACTTAAGTTAAAATTTGAGCTAGCTAATTTTTCTAACAAAATTGCATTGTGAGGTCCATTTATTTTCTAAATTCCATATTTTCGAAGAAAAAAAAAAAAAAAAAAAATAGTATCATCAATAAGAAAGTATAATTGAAAAACTTCCCCAAAACCGATGCAAAACCGGCTATTTTTTAGCTTCAAAATGAAAATTATTGTTTTAATACATAACAGATTTATTTTCAAAGGTAGATAGAATTTTTTTGGATAATACAGTCCGATAGGAAATAATTCGAAGGTTTTGATAATTCAAAGTCAACATCGAACATCCTGCAAATCTTATCTTAAGCAATGTAAAATTGCATTTTTAATTCGAAATTTCCATAATTCGAAATGAAAATTAAAAATAAAATATATAGTTTTTTTAGGGAAATTGAAATTTTTCGGGTTTTTAATTCGAAGTCTTAGAAAAATTTTTGAAAACATTTTAATTTGTAATTATAATTATAGCGAATAGCTCTATAAGTACTGAGCGCTCTGTTTATGTGATCGCTTAACTGTTTTTGTTTTTACACTTTGTTTGTTTACATTCTCGGTATGTATAAAGCTCGGCATACATGAATTTTCTCAGTGTTGAATTTGATTTCGAACAATAACTATCAACTTTATCAAAACTTTATAATGTTTGGAAAAAAAAAGCAATAGAATGTCTTTTCGTAATAATTTAATTATTAAAAAAGAGTCAACAGTTAGTGATGTTTCATAAATCTTTCCCATAATTACTCAGAGTTTAATTAAAAAATTTCTCCAGTGATTTTTTTTTTTATATCAAAAAAAGTTACCTTTTCGTGCTCTATTAGTTAAACAAATTTTCGAATAATCAACGAATTTTTCTCTTTTTTTCAGCCATCCGTAGCCCCGGTCAGTAGAAACTACAATGAGATGCGTGAAAGACTGAGACAGCTGTTGTCAAAGAAGAAAGCAAAGATCTGCAAGTCCTCCTCAACTCACAATGCCCATGGTAAGAGCTCCTCGTCGTCCTCGTCGTCGTCCTTGTCGTCTACGTCGTCCGCTTCGTCGTCGACCTTGACCAGCGCGGACCGCGCGGCCTTACCCAACCCCGCGTTGAGATCCAGCAGCTCAAGCACGACTGTGGCCTCGAAAAATGGCGTTGTTGCCAGCGCGGCTGCTCCCTCCAATTTGGCCAAAGCCAAGGAAGATCCTTGGAACATCGAGGCGGCGGTTGAGTTCATCGAAGGCCCCCAGGGTGTCAAGAAGGACGCGAAGAAGGCTGAAAAGAAGGCGCGACAGAAACAGAAAAAGGTAAAAACTTTTATTTTATCTCAAAATTTATCACAAAAAATTATTATAACCAACTATGTAATAGTATATAGATAAACTTTAAATAACATAACTTAAATATTGAATATTAAATTTAAGTTTAAAGGGAGAGATTTTTATAGAAATTCACAATTTTTTGACATTTTTTCAAACACGTTAACTCATGTGCAGTAAGATATTTTATGTTTGATTAGACAACTCCGCACAAGAGGTCGCGGGTTAGATTCCCGGCATAATCAATTTGGATTATTTCTGGATTTATTTCGACGGTAAAATTACCCGGTGTTAACCCCGGCTGGTTCGGGGTGCGTTTTTCCCGGGATTTTTCTTTAGTGAATTTATTCCTTGGTTTTACCCATCTCCACAAGGTTCGACTATCGGGCCTTGAGGAGTTGAGTTAGGATACATAATCCAAACTGATGTGCTTCGGCACAGGTAATGCCAGCCTTTGGCCAATCACTGAATCTCGCAATCGCAGAGTCCGGCCAAACCGGCTAGAGCGGGAACTCCTTGGTGGCTGCAAACTATCTAAGGCATCCTCTAGGAAGGCTCGAGGAAAAAGCTGATCCATCTTGTATAAAACCTGTTTCTCTCCAGGTATCTAAATGCGAAGTTCTCAAATATACTGGGCCCAGGGAAGGCCGGCTTTACCGGCGGGGAGTGGGTAGGCCATGTAAGTTGCACTTCAGGATGAGACCTTCTTCGAGGAGGTAGGAATACAGAGGAAAGAGGAAGCTTATACTCCCACACATAGATGGTGGAGGTAGCCACCGCTACCAGGCCAATAGGCTGTAGCGGTACAGGAGAAAGAATAATTAAAATAATAAATAATTTAAATTCTCAGATTTGACTGAATTCTAAAAGAACAAATTGTTTCTAACCAAAATAATTTATTACAGCTCGAGGAAAAACTGAAGCTGGAAAAGGATGAGCAAGACAGGCAAAAGTTGATTGAACTTCAGAAGAAAACACCCGAGGTTACCATCACTGTGGTGAACCCTCAAAAGCAGACGAACGTGCATAAATCGCATCAAAAGTTGCCGGAAGTCTCGATCTTACCTGCCCTTGCCCCGCCAATAACCTCCTCAAAACAAACCTTGAACCCCGTCAAGAAGAAAAACAGTGAAACTGGCAACGGTAGTAATAAGAGTAGTAATAATTCTAAGAGCAAGACGGTAGCCGCGGTATCTGGTAGCGGTGGTAAAAATAAGACTGTTAATTTAGATAATGTTACTGAAACCATAAGCTCCAAAGGCAGCAAGTCCAAATCGTCCGGAAAAACAAACGAAAGTGTTCCTGCTCCCCTACCCGTTGTCAGCGAGCCTCAGGATCTGAGCAACTTGACCAAGAAGGAGAAGAAAAAGTTGAGGCAGAAAATGGAGAAACAGGAGGCTGCAAGAAGAGAACTCGAGAGCAAACAACAACAGCAACAGCAACAGCAGCAACAAGCTCCCACAGACAGTCAGAAAATCGTGACAATCAAGAGAGTCATGGAGTCGACCAGCACCGAGCCAACGGTCACGATAACTCTCAAGGGTCAGACTCCAGCCGAGGACAGGGTTTTGTTCACTCTGGTCAACGGTCAAACGAAAGACTCGGGACAAGAGAAAACCGCTGGTAAGAAGAAAAAGAACAAGACTAGTTCGAATCCAGCTGTCCAGCAACAACAGCAGCACCAGCAGCAGCAAGCTCAAAACAAGCAATCTCAGAGCGGTAACGCCAAAAACAGTGCTAACAAGTCGGAGCAAAATAAGAGCGTAAAACAGGATCCCAAAAATTCAAAGCAGCTGCAGCAACAACAGCAACAGGTGAGCAATAGTAAGCCAAAGGCCGGTAAGCAGCAAGACACCAAAGTCCAACAACAGCAGCAGCAGCAACAACAACAGCAAACTGCGACGACGGAAACTAGTGCAAAGACTAAGAAAGATAAGAAGAAAAACGCCGAGAATAAGGAAAACGTCAAGCAAGCTACCACTGAAAGTACGGGGAAGCAAGCTAACAACGCAGCTAGTAAGAAAACTAATAAGGTAAGTATCTGGTTTGAAAATGATTTTTTTTCTTGGATTACAACGTTAATTTTTTACTTTTTTATTTAGGTCGCTGTCACTCAACCCACTAGTCAGAAGCAACAACAGCCTCAACAGAAACAGCAGCAGCAACAACCTCAACAGCAGCATGTTTCACAGAAACAACAACAAGCGCAGTCTAATACTAACGCAAAGGCAACTAAAGCAAATAAAAATCAAGCTTCAACGCAAAACCAGAACCAGAACCAAAATCAGAATCAGAATCAGAATCAGAATCAGAATCAGAGTCAGAAGAAAAACAACAACTCTGCTAAGGGCGGTAAAGGAAGTGCCAACTCGAACCAAGGTACTACTGCTCCTGCTTCGTCCAAAGCCGTCCAAAAAACGGTCCAAAACCAAGCCCCTAACAAGCAGAAGCAGCTAAACGTCGAACAGAGCCAGCGAAAAGAACAGGACATCGCACCTCAGCGTTGCAAGGAGAACACGATCAATATTGAAAATCTCAAGCTACCCCCGGGAATCACGATAACCAAGATTGACGCACCGAGTAAGCCAACGACGATTCCAGTTCTTAAGAATCCACCTGCTCCGAAGCCTCTGAAGCAAACTACCATAATCGCGGCTCCCATGAGCGGTATGCAGAGTTCGAACTATGGGAATACACAGAGCCCTGGGAATGTCATCGTCGTCGACACAGGACGTTTGAAGCAGGACTTGACACCCAAAAATGATAATGGTATATAATATTAATTTATATAACTATAATTTACTTTCTTTTTAGATATAATATAAGTTTGAGGAGTATGTGAATTATTTTGAGATTTATAAAAAAACTAATCGAGGAATTGGTGGTATCAGAAGTTTTTTAAGAGAGGTTTTGTAACGACTCCAACAACGATGAGCTAAAAAAGTCATCGGTCGGAAAAATTTTGTATAGATCTTAAAAAAGCTCAAGATAAAAGCAGATGTTTTTTCGTATTTTTTAGATCAATCGTCAACAACATCCAAGAAAAAGAAAAAGAAGAAAAACAAGAACGCTTCAGCTGCCAATGGAAGTGACAAGACAACCTCCAACGCAGCTGCTCAACCCGTCAACAAGAACGACTGCTTTAACGTTGAGTCAGCACGAATAGTTCACAACCCGGCAACGAACATGGTTACGATAAGAAATCCGGCGTTCGGTCCACCTCCACCCAAAATGGATATGAACTTGCAGCAACAAACGGCCATAATTAAAGTTCAGGATAACGGAATGGTCACCATTCGAAGTCCGGCTCTTCAGCAGGCCATTAACTTGGGCATGCAGCCGCCTCCGAAGCCAGACTTTGTTGTTAAAACACCGAATGTCAGCGAACCGAGAGTAAGTTTTATAAAAAATTTTACGTTGAAATACTCTGTCACTGTTTTTAGTTTCAGAATATTGAATAAATTAACTGTAATTTTTGAGTCTTTGGGAATTTGAAAAGAATCCTAATTTGATCAATTCAATCTTATTTATTATAGACTTATGAAATTGCAATTAAAGATTAAGTTTTAAGATAAATTAGTCAGAGATACAATACTTATAGTTTGATTATATTATTAAATGGTAGAATTTTTTAAAGATATCAAAGTGACAGTCACTTTTATAACTCCTATTGGTGTTCACATACTTTCACATACGAATCTTACCCATACTAAAAAACCTGAAAAATAAAATAATTTAACTAAAAACTTCAATCTTTCCCTCAACAGTCAACTGGTAGCAGCAACGGCTTCATGAACAGCGGTGATATTTCGGGTTCGGTCAAGGGTTCCAACGGCGTGCCCTTGACGTCGGATCTCGCGGAGCTTCGCCGAAGGCTAGCCCACAACGAGAGCATAACGTCCTCGACGCTGTTCAACAACGGGCTCTCGAGCATTCAAATAAGCAAGGTCACAAATGGAGTCCCGTCACCGGCCAACATACCCGAGAGCGGGATAAACCTCAAGGGCACGAGCGTGACCCTGACGAAAATTCGCAACTCCTCGTCCGAGACATCCCCGCAGCAACAGCAGCAGCAAGTCCTGCAGCCACAGTATTACGAGGATGACAACCCTCAGAACGGTACTGCGGGTGTACCCAAGAGCAAGAAGAAGAAGAAAAGGGGCACCGGAGTGAGGCAGTCGGGGGACGACTGGAATAACGTTGGTAAGAATTTTGAGTTGATCGTAAGATTCGCTTGAGCGTTTCTTTATATTTCTCAAATTTCACAACCCTGGTAAGAGCCTTAGCCAATTGTTCAGCTAAGCTTATATCTGCTCAGCTAATTTCTTCGCTAAATTTTCACTGAACAGGCCCATGTAAGTCCTATTATGACTTTAATTTAGGTTCAGGCAATAATTAGAATAGTTGGGGCGTGGCTCTAAATCATTTATGGAAAGTCAGAGTACAGGTACACTGAGAAATTTGTATCGGTCACAGGCCGACACTTGTGTCGGTTTACGTCATGGTGGAATAAAAGTCGACCTGCGTCTACCGTAATGGGAGTGAGAGATACAGAGCTAACGCAAAATCTACCTGTGAAACACTAAACTGCATGAGCTGGCACGTCTGCCGGTCTTTGGCCACTAATTTTTCAGTGTAGGTATGCGCTTATAAACGGCAGATGTGTGCAAAGAAAAAAATGGAGTTGGTCCCATTTAAAAAAGGAGGTGATTTGAACCTCATTCAATTGGAAAATCTTCTAGAAAAAATAGGGGTTTCTCCTATTTTTTTAAGAATCATCAGTTTAAATCAGTTCATGTTAAAAAATTAAATAATGTTCAGTTAATATTTGGTGAAAATATTAGTTGAATCTTCTTTAAATTTCAGCTAATTCTTAAATTTTTAGCTATTTCTCAGCATATATTCAGTAATCAGTGAAGATACCAGGGAATAAGCTTTTGATTTTTATTTTAAGTGTCATTTCACCGTGACTAGGCTCTACATTTTTCAAATGAATTTAAATAGATTTCAAAAAATCATTTGTTGATCTGAAAACTTGCAGAGTGCAGATAAATTTTAACTATTGACCTTTTAATTATTACGACAGATTTTTAATAAAATAGGGATCGTGATTAATAGAACGAGAAAAAGTTAAGTAATTTTAAGTTCAGATTTAAAAAATTTCAAATCAATTCGTGAATGTAAAATGTAAAATAAATCTGAAAAAAAAGTATAATAAATGGAAGAGCAGGGAGGAGTGATGCTTGCAGATTTATGGTGTTTTTGCGCGAAAGAAACTTTTATGCAGTTGCGAGCTTAAAATAGAAAAGGGTGCTACGCCACAAATGTGTGACAGATGCCACTTTATCCCCTCCCAGCTTCCACTCAAAACTAATTATTTAGATTCGGCGTCTTAACCGAGATTTAAAAAAAAATTTTATATAATCAAATTTTTTTCACAAAAAATTAAAAAATAACGATTGGTACTATTAATTTCAATTTTTTAATTCTTGAAAGATTCTAAGATGGAGTATCCTGTCAAAAATTATAATAATAATCATTAGATAATTAATTTGATATTAAATTACAAATTATACATATCTATAATTATAGAATATTAAAAAAATACTGAACCATTAAAAAATCAATCACGTTCGAGTAGTTTGAGTCCAAAGCTCGAACGTTCGAACCTAACTAAAATATTTAAAAAAAAATTAAAAATATGAAAAATCATTTAGATGATTATTCTATAAGTTTCGGACTTTAACTTAAATGTTTCGAACGGTTCAAACTTGAAGATTCAGATTATTGGATGCCTTTATTAATAAGATGCAAGTTGTAAATATTTTTCAAAATTTTTACCTTTAATCAAACAAACAAATTAATATATTTTATATTCCCTTTCAGAGAGCGTATTCACGCCGAAAGATATTGACTTACAGGACAACGAGTTGGATGAGGCAGAGCGGGAGCTCGAAGCCTTCAAGCGGTTCTGCTTTCAGTCCGTGCCGCCGCCGCGCAAGGAGAAGGTAAACCTCAACATTAAAGACATAGTGCTCAAGAAGAAATCTTCGGGATCCTCGTCCACGGGTTCCTCGTCGGCGCCGGGGGCTACCTCGGCCGCTACCACTGCCGCGGCTGCGGTCGTCGCCGCCATATAAAAAAACCACCTCTCTCCTCTCTCTCCTATAGCGTTGATTAATTAAAACTTTTGATGATTTTTTTGTACTTTAATACACGCAGTATGTTCATTTGTATATTTTTTCTCCGTCATCACACGATCGAACGTTTTTTTTACTGCTCTCTTTCTCTGTCTATCTATATTATAAATATATTTTTCTCTCTCTTTCTCTCTTTCTCTTGAACTTATTCAATGTAAACTTGTAACTGCCATAAGCGACGTAAGTTTTAAGTAATTAAAAAGAAAGAATACAATTACTTACGATTTTTTTTCTATGCTTATTGTTAGACTATGCGGAATGTATTGTATTTTCTTAGCCCTGTGTGGTAAAGAATATTTAATGCTTTAAAAATGTGTCTTGTTTTATTTTAATTATTTAATCACGACTTGGTTTAACAAGAAATGAACTATTGTATTAGTTACTGTTTAAACCATCTTTTTTTACATCGTAAGTTACTCACGCGCTCACGAAATTTTTTGCACATTTTTTTTTTGTTTTTTTTTTTTTTTTAAACTATTTCGTATTATCTTCTTCTGTATGACTAAATAATTATAATAGTAGGTAATAATAATTCATTGACCGGTGTATGTGTGAAAAGTACCTATGGATACGATAAAAATATTAAAAAATTTTACTGAATTAAACTAAAAAAGTTTGTAATTTTACTAATGCAAACGTTGAAAAGAAAATAAGTATTAAGCTTAAACTTACTAGATTTAATACCTATTTGTACCTCTTTTACATAAATTGTAAAAAAATGTCTTATATCTTGTAATAAAATTTGAAAATACATTAAATTTAGTTTTGTAATGTGTATTCATAAATAAATAATAATCATAACGATTTTCGAACATAATTATATATTTTTGTCTACCCTCGAACTAATAAAAAAAAAAAAAATTATATCTTTTAATATTGAAAACTATTTTATTCAATAAAACACTGTACGAATAATTTTATTATTACGAAATTGATTAAAATCGCGATATTCGCGACTCAGGGTTTTTATCTTAAACAATTGTCTTACTTCTAAGTGCGACAAATTTATTGAAAGCCGATACTATAATGAAAAAGTGTCAACTAAATTCATTCGCAATTATTATTATTATTATAAAAATTACGTAAGCTTAAGTGACTTCGTGTTATGTATTATATACATGACGAGATAATACAAGAGCGCTGAGAGAGAAAGAGAGAAAATTCACACTTTGAACAATTAAAAAAATTATGCATGAACCTTTTTGAATTCTCAAGTGATGTACATTATACACTAGGGGAAAAATAAAAAATTAAGATACTACTTTTCTTGCGAATCGGATAAGAAAAAAATGTACTGGATAAAATAAGCTTTATAATACTGACGAGATGATAAAATCGACTCGTTGTTGGCATTTCATAATAGTTATTAGATGATAAAAACTGTATTATAGCTTAGCTTTTCATACAGAAAGATACATTTCGTGAGAAATTTAAAAAAAATGTTTAATTATTCCAATATTTATCCCTTCCCAATATATGTATTTATGTATTTAAAATTCAATTTTTTTTTTTTTGTGATTAAAAAAAGGGGTTTATTGTTGGTACTTAAAGTAATATGATTTTATACAACGATCAATTATCCCGACAGAAACTATTAAGAGTTTAAAAAGTGAACAATAGACCGGAGTTTAAGCGGTCAATTACCGAACCCCTGCGCACCACAACCGACCGACCGTCATGAGGCAACTTAAATTTAATAATTGAAGCACGATAATTTGGTGGTAGGTAATACCAACGACCGACATCAGCTTGAATTTACAAGATTTATGTCGAGGATACTATTAATTTACTTTTAGTTAATTTATAAAAATTGGCTTTTTTATTCACGCAAATAAATATTTATTTATCATTATTAAGCTCACTCGCGCTGAAAGTGAATCTCGGAAAAATCTTTAATAGTTTAATGTTAGTAATTTTTTACTATTTGTGATATTAATTAATAGAGAGAAAATGAAAATATTTTACTGATTTCAGAAAGTAAATTTTGCTGGTGTATATTATTTACTGTAGTTAACAAAACAATTTGTATAAAATGCATTTATTTTTATTGTAGAAAAATTCACACTCTTAAAAAATATATTGAAACCTCCGTAACTTGATAATCTTGGAATTTAAATTAAAGTTCATTTTGCGAAAAACTATATATTCAAATGCTAAATAGTGAGTTTACCGAAATTAATTTTTTATTTTTCAAATATTATTCTGAATTATTAATTTTTAATTTAAAAAAATAGATTCCATTAATAAAAAAATGAATAAGATTTATATTTATTAAAAAAATATACTCAATGTGTATGAACATAAATATTAATTTTTGTAAATTAAAAATTAATAATTCAGAATAATATTTGAAAAATAAATAATAAATTTCGGTTATTTTTTACGCGCAAAGTGGTAATTTTACAAACACTTTAAAAAAATAGTAGACGACCATAGCACGGTGCGTGAAAAATTTTTTTACATATTTTTACGAAAAATCTTCTCTTGATTATGCTCATAAAAATTAAACTTTTTCAAAAATACATCGAATATAACGAAGCGTAAGTATAGCACAATTAAAAGTTATTTTAAGCTTTCATCAAAGTGCATCGTAAGCATGATAAAAGCTGTATTTTCAAAAGATTCGCGGTATCTTCAAACAAGCACAGGACAAGTGCATATAAAAGAGTAAGTGTAACTGCATAAAGCTCGCCTATACTGCAGAAGAAAGTAAAGCTTTCAAAATTTGAGTAAGCTGGAGCACCGTTCCAAAATCTATTTCTCTTCTTCTGTAATTTTAGCTCTTTCTGTACTATCTAGGGTGACATCCGTTGGGTCCTCTCGGTAGTCCAGCAAAGCTGAATTATTTTTCTTTTTTTTTTTTTTTTTTTTTTTTTTAACGAAACAATTGTTTGTATTTTATTATTTGTGCATTATATTTACACTCTGTAACTATTTATAAAAAAATATTAATTGATCTCTGCGAGAGCTTACAAGCTGTACTTTTTGTACATTGCGTTTTTTTTGTATATTAATACTATTTTTTTAATATTTATTAGTATCACAGTTAATTGAAAAAAATAATACATAATAACAATTATATATTTTTATGAAATCATGCTTTCGAGTGATTAATGAGAATTCGAAAAACCTGTGAATGAATTACTTATTACAACTGCAGATCTCTTATTTTATTTTTTGATATTACAGAAGAATTTGTTTGAATCTATTCTAAATTTTACTCACCCCTGGTTACTTGTATTTATTTTCTATAGTTACATAATACAAAAAAATGGGTTTATTTTTTAATGCGAACAATATGGGATTGAACGACGAAAAAAATAAAGGCATTATCAATCATCCGAGCTAAAAGGAGGCTCAGTTTTGTGTCCCCGATGTCGCGAAACGTACAACTGTAGCGTGAAGTTTTTTTATTTTATACACGTGAGGAGCAGATGTAGAGCAGAATAGATTCATTTTTGTTTCTACCGTTTCAATATATTTTAATGAACCGTGAATTTCCAGATTGACGAAAAAATTACATGTTTTCAAAAAATTAATACAACCTTTATCGTATTTCTCAGCTAATTCATTGAAAAGAGATAATTTCTTTTATTGAACTATCGTAAAACCACATTATTTTAAATCATTTTCGGAAAAAATTTATTAAAAATTTAAATTTAAAAAATTTGGAACTTTGAAAAAACAACTTTTAAGTTATTAAAATATCAAAAATGATTTGTTATTGAGGTAAGGATCTTAGCGACTGTCTAGATCACTGATTTCGAGTACAGCTGGGACCTCATTTTCGAAGAAAAGTCTTAAATTAAATTTATTTTGCAATAAGTCGAGCAACAGTTTTCTAGCGCGAAAGCTCAAATAATTTCCAAAGAAAAACGGATCCAGATTAGCGCGGTAAAGATCGCAACTCAATATCAATAAAACGGACGTTTACAGCGCGATTAGTCTGATCGAATATCCTCCAATACCGATAGTCGTCTGCGAGGATACAGCAAAGAATGCGCTGCAATGAATATAAATTTGAGGAGAGGAAACGAACGAGCGTACGACTGCTAATTTAAAGCATCGGGTCTATGAAGCCGGCAGATGCTGACAACGATCTTGGTGGTAGGTAGGACGCAGACCGACACAAATCAAAGAGCCGAGCGCTTATACAATCGACGTAAACTTCCGCGGCCGATGGTTGACAGTAGACTCTCTCTCTCTTCCGATCCGATCCTCCGGCTGCATACGTGACGTCTTTCGACGTTTGTGCATGCTGACTTACCCGCACATCCGTTGTTGTTACAGACTGCAACAACGAGCCCGATTATCTTTTTTTTTTTATATATCGTGTCCGTGTTCGATTGTTAATTAAGTTTTTTTTGACTGACGCTTTTGATTTTTTATAAAAGTCGGTCATGAGTTATGAGAATGGAGATGGTTCGAATTCGAAAATCTACCTCAAGTTCTGACCGACAATGTTTATAATTATTTTAAGTTCTCGAGCCTTGCGTTTTTAATTCCAAGCTGACGTTTTTTTTCGAATCTCAAAACTCTGAATTAGTTTAAAATCCGGAAAAAATCAAAATTAGGTATAAACTGTGACGGATTTAAGCATGTGGACTTAGAACTTTTTCAAAAAATAAAAACTCGAATGAAAATCATAAAAAAGCGTTGAAATCGTTTAAATTTTTGAAATTTAAAATTTTCGAACCTCCCCTTAAATTTATAAAAAAGCGCATCCGTCATGGGACGGCCGATAGAAGCGCAGCTTAAGTCTCTTTAAGCAGACAGAAGATTTAAATTGTATTTCTAATTATGATGCTATTTTTTTATTTTCTCGTCTTGAAATTTAATTTTAAAGACCCGGTGCACTTGTGTCTTACGGATAACGGACGACCGCGACGTCGACATCCTCTCGGATACGTGCGTTTGGTTGCAAGACATCGATTTTAAACAAAACTTCCTGGGGAAGTCGTCGCCGATGAATTTTTTCGACCTGGTGCAGCCAGGTATATCGGGTCATCGTCGACCCCCCCCGGGTAAGTTTATTTGATTGCAAAACATCGATTGTAACAAAACTTCCTGAGGAAGTCGTAGCCGATTAAATTTTTCGACCTGGTGCACTTGGATTTACCAGGTCGACATCGACGTCAACGTGCCCTCGAAATTAATCTTCCTGAGGCCCTTTTTTACCTGGTGGTATCCTGTCAACAAATTTTTAAATGCAACAAAATAACATTATTAGTTAAAACTTTTATGAAGTAACTACGACCGTTTATCTCGACGGAGCCATACATTCTGTCATATCTTAAACAAATAATCTGCGATATTAAATTCTTTTTTTTAATAATTTGTGATGCCTAACTTTCCGCTAAAAATGTTATATCTATTTGTAAAAGACAGTGTCATACAGTGGAATCCACTTATAACGAACTCGTTTGTAAAGGCTATCTGATACAAGAACTTGCGGGATGCGAGAATTCTCCGCGAGTTTCTGTGATAGCCTTAACAGTTAACGCGTGGCACCTTTTCGGGAATTCTAAATTTTTCACCTACCTCGTCGATCTACGTCTCACGCACTATTTCCTCCTTCTGTTTATGATTTCCGCGCTTATGTTGGATTTCACTTCATTATGAGTGACCAAAAATAAATGTTAGGATATTATGGCGTCGCCTATGAGATCCTTGGTTTTATCAAACAGGGGAATGAAATCATACGGAAAACGGGAGCGAATGGTTTAGTGTATAGTAAATTTTAGAACAGACTGATTTTACCTCGGTGTTTGGATTTTTTCCAGTGTTGATTTGTATGATGTCGCGTGTTTTTCATTAAAAATATTTAGAATTGATAATGATCAGGACGGAATGCGTTCATTGTTTGGTGCTGTATTTTTATTGAGGTATTAATGAATGATGATCATAAATAAAATACGTAGTTTAATTTATCATTTTCTATATATATATATTTTTTTTTAATTCAAAAACAAAAAATAATAAAAAATTTACAGTCCGTTTTTAAAAACTAATCTCGACATAGTTTTCTTAATTTATGAAATTTACTTATTTGTTCAGCAATATAATTTTTTAAATTTAATATAGCGTTATAAGGCAAATATTAGCTTAATTCTACTTAATACTGCATTTTTCGTGTTAATATATGAATTATGTATTTATTATCTTCGATGCTTTTACTACTGGTATTTGAGTAGTTAAAGTATTTCTTATACATCACAAAATTTACTTTTTTTTTGGCTTTATTTCTTAACGTATTTCTCTACAACTAATTCTAACACATAAATTAAGCCTTTGTCGAGAAAATGAACAAAAATATAATTCGCTTATGAGCATCATATAAAAACAGTTTTTTTTTTTTATACAGCATTACCAATTTTTTATTTAAAAATTATCAAAAAAAAAAAAAAAAATTAATTAATTATTATTTTTACATTTTTAATAACTAAAATAACTAAATAAAAATATAAAAAAAGAAAATATAATAGAGCTGAGATACAACCCAAACTTTGAAATCTAGTGTTTCAGAACATTTGGCTCAAAAAATTTTTGATCTTTTTTCAAAAGTTTGACAATATTATCAGATATATTTGCATTTGGATATCTGTCAATCAAGGATTGAATGTAACCTTCTTAAGTAGGCTTATAACTTTTTAGCAAAACATTTCCAGCTTCTGAAAAAAAAAAAAAAATTTTATACTTATTATTCACTTGTATGTTTCATCAAAAGTATAAAAACAGTAAAATTAGTAAAAAAAAAAAAAAAGCAAAAACAAAACAAAAATTTTTAGTTCTTTTATGATTACATATTATGGTATGAACTTACCATTAATTTCAGTATTAGATTGTACAAAAATCTGTCTTGGTTGTTTATGCGCTAAACAAATGTCCCTCCATTTAAGCCAAGGGTGAGAGCCAGTTTCAGGAACTTCACTATATTTATCAAACATTTGTTTAGCAGCTTCAATATCTGCCGTGCTCTTAAAATACTGTAACTTCTTCAGAAATTCTTCAATTGCTTTTTTACCTACTGTATTTATCTTGGTTCTATCTACAGTCAATCTTAAATTTTTTCCTGGCTCTGTTTCAACAACTTTAATAAAATCTTCTCCTGCTTCTATACAAACTCTAAGAATAACATATTGAGCTTGGGCATGAGCTTGCAACCATTTTTTTGATGATGGTTGATAGTTTTCTAATGCTTTAGCACATGCTGCCCATAATAAACTCAACCAATTTACATAAATAATATCATCGGCTTCAGAACCTTCGTAACCATAAATCTTAGCAACTTCTTTATCCAAACTCAGATAAAGACCAACTGCTTCAGCTCTGCACTCTTCATATGGTAGTCCCATTGACCCAAAAACTGATGTCCAAGTCTCTCCTTCTAAGTAATACTTTGTAATAGGTTCACCAGTAAATGGATTTTTCACTTTTTCTTTGTCAAAATTAAAAGAACCATCATCTAATTTTCTAAATAATTTTCCACTGCCATGACCAAGCAATTCATGAAGCCCTACTTGTACTTCAAAACTTTCAACTTTATACTTTTGAATTAATTCCTCATCTTCTTCTGAGACAAATGGTATCTTATTTATTTTAGTACTGGCAGTAATCACATTTCCAAGAGATACATTCTTAAAACCTTCTGATTGTCTTATTTCATCATAATTTGGAATATTAATACCAGCAGGAATTCCAGATGATGAAAATGTTAAAACATCTAAAGATGTAAAATCGGGTCTTAAGAAGTGATCTTTTTCAAAATCTTTTCCCCAGGGTAATTTTGTCAATAATGATTCTGCTAGATCAACCAAATTTGAAAATTTTTTTGACAGTTCACGATTAACCATTGCAACAAATCCTCGAAATTCTGCTCTTTGACCAGCAGGGTCTCTATAAGTTTCAATGAAACCAATATAAGTTTCAACAGCTGGATTTTTATCTTTGATCCAAAATCTTGAACCATTTTTGTGTTCTTCCAGAGAACCTGTTACAAAGTAATCTATATACTTATTGATCATATTGATTTCGTTTTCATTAGCAGCATATTCTTTAGCTTTTTTTAAATTCTCAACAACAGATATGAGTAACAAATTGTAATCCCCTCTGGTAATCTTGAAAACAGCATTTTTGAATACTTCTTCTGGTAAAGTAATTTTTGGATCTTCACTAGTTTCTATTGAAGCCAATCTTATTTCGTACTTACATTTATAATGATCACCTTCAATTTCAGTTTTAAAGCATCTAGTATTCCAGGATTCTATTCCTTTTTTAATCATAAATTCAGTTACAAGATCTGCATCTTCTTTAGAACAGTTTGCAGAGAAATAAGTTGTGATTCCTTGTTCTCCTAAGCCTAAATTTTTTACTTTAGGATTTAAAGAATATATTACATCTTTTACATTTTCCCAAATGGATTTTAAGTTTGAATCTTCTTTGTAAGCTTTTGATTCTTCGACAATTAGTTTAAATTTTTCTCTTGAAAAATTTGGTATGATTTTAGTATCTCCAAAACTTTTGTAATTACCATAATTTGAAAAAACACCACATGAATAAATTAAAAATGCCTGAAATTTTTAAAAAGTGTTTCTTGTAAACTTTCTTTTAACATACTTAATGATTAATTTAATAATTTAAATATTTCCAAAAATTTTTTTATCAAAATTGAAGTATTTAAATGTTGCTCACTGTAAAATCGTCTTCTGTAACTCCAGCAGCGATGGCTTTAATCTTCAGATCTTCTACAGACTCTGCCATGAAAACTTTGTGGAAAAGTCTAAATATCAATGGAGACTCTGGTGAAGTTTGCATTAAGACTATCAAACCTCCGTTCCATGCTGCTTGACTAAGATAATGTGCATATGTCTTCTCTTTCTGAGTCAACAAATTAAATGCAGATTCACAATCAAGTTGAGCAATTGGTTGGTTATTGGGCAGTGTATATAACAACGATTCTTCATTGATAGATGAACTCATTTTGATAGATAAGAATGAAACTGACTGCAAAGCAATAATAACATATGTATAGTGCAATAATGTGATTTACACAGAAAAAAAATGTAGAACTAATGTTTCAAATTAATTAAGTTGTTTGGATTATAAAATTAAAATAATAATTGATACAAAGTTTAAACAGAATTTATATATAAAATACTTAAGATAATACTAAACGCATAAACTGCGTGTTTATTATGAGGTTCACTACAGTTCACACTTGATCACTGGTCTAGGCTTGCTGCTGCCTGCAAGAACAACGCCGCATGTGCAAAAGACAGCGTTGAGCGTGTCCTGCATATCTCTTTACCGAATGATTACTGCGAACATATAATAATAAGAAGAATATAAATTCACTAAAAAATTCGAATTTTTTTAGTTCTTTTTGAATTTAAAAATCTAAAAACACTGTATACGGCTAATTTTTTGAATATTTTATAATTTACCTTTGCAACTAAACCAGACTCTCAACCGTTTTTCCAGGTTTTTTTTTTGTGTTTAAGTTTCTAATATTTCTATAAAACCCCTACAAAAGTATCAACTTCCGCAAAACATAAAAACTACCAGTAGCGCTTCCGTTTACACTCGAATATAACGTTCCATTTGATTTTTTTTCAAATCCCATATTTCCAAAAACATCATTAGCCCTCCGGATCGAAAAAAAAGTTCACCGTAAGTCATCAATCACCGTATCCTAACGACCCTAAATATTACCGCCGATTCAAATTTACGAACTAAAATCCACATAAATAACCCAATTAAAAGAGCTGTCTTTTAAAAATACTCTCGGCAGCCGTAGTACTATAACGCGAATCGCAGCATCGGAAAAAAATATCAACCGAGTCCCTGAAATAGCCCTCGCCGAAGGAAGGGCACGGAGGGCCTCATGATCACTCCAAAATTAAACACTCCTAAAGCCGGGGAATTAATATTGATGAGGGTACGGGTAAGAGGGTACGAGCCGAGAGCAGGTGCTACCCTAAAAATAGTTTAAGTCGCATTCGTAAACACATTCAGACGACGAAAAAAAAAAAAAAAAATTTATATCAAACTCCGCGTGACAGTTCCACCGATGTAAAACCCAATCCCAATTATTTCGGTCTGAAGAATAATCAAATTAACAAGTTCACTAACACAATGGGCCCAAATCACGAGTTTTGATGTCAAACAACGAGGATATCTCGAACACGGGCGAAGAAGGCGATCTCATTCCGACTACAGGTTAGGGTTTGTCAATGTTATTGTTGTGGTTGGTTTGTATATACAAGTTCAGAGTGTGTGTTCAATGCAGGGTACGAAGAAGCTCCTGGCGAACAAGTTATCTTAGACAAAAGTCATTATGAAGGGCTCAAGGACATACTGGATCTGCCCAGGGATAAATCAGGGGTCAGAGTTACCAAGAAATTATCTAAGGATAAGCTGCTCGGTAATTATTTCTTTCTGCTAAAATTTTCGAAATTCGGGACAATCGTAGGAATTTTAATAAATTTGTCTCCAGTGGAAATTTATAAGTCTAAATTTATAAGTAAAATAATTTTCTCAGACATGATTTTTTTTTTTTTTTCTAAATGTTTTAACCGTTTTCAGACATCTTTCCGAACAATTTATTATAACAATTAAAAATTAAACTTTAATAATTAAAATAATTTTAAAAGGGTAAAGTTTTTTTTTAATTTATACACACTTTTTTGTTTCACAGATACTTTTAACCGTTTTAAATTCAAATAATCCCGAAAAATCGTATTTGAAATTACCATACTTATAAATATACAGAAGATATCACCACAACAAGCAGCAGCAGCAGCAGCAACAATGACATCTGCCGAATCTGCCACATGGGCGGTTCGACATCGGCTCCTAGTTACATGACCCCGGCCGAACTCCAACAGGTCGCACTGGGAGATCAAATCGGCCAGACCGACTTCAGAACCACTTCCTCGGCCAATCTCGATCTCGGTCTTTTAATTTCCGCGTGCAGGTTGGTTATTTGATTAATACTACTAATATCAATCATATTTCACAAACTTTTTCTGGCTGTACCGAATTTTGATAAATTTTAAATATCTTTAGGGACAAAAGTTTCTTTTATTCTTCTGTAGCATTAATTTTTTTCATTTAAACTTTGTTTACAAACATAATTTGTAAATACGTAACAATACGTACAATAAAACTTCTCGAATAAATTTTATAGTATCTTAATTAGGTCACAATTTTTAATTTGTTAATTATTTTGAAACTTTACAAATTTCTTCTACAATTTCTCAAGTTTCTTTAAAAAAATTTTTCGAGTTTGGCAAATTTGACTTTGACAACATTGTAAAGGATCAATTTGAAAAAAAAAAAATTAATATTTGATGAACAAATTCGATGAGGCCAGTCAAAGTTTTTAATAATAAATCCATATTGTACAGCGGTAAACATTCCGAGGAGCCATGCACTCCAGAGTTACCAAAAATTAGTGATGTAAAATACTTTTTCAAAACCTTCTATATAGATAATTTTCAAGCTCTATGTCTCTCGTAACGTTTTTTAAAAATTTAAAAAAAAATCAAAAGTCACTGATTTTGATCTTGAGTGCACAGCCTCTCGATAAATTCATATTATTTCTCAAGCACCCAGCTAATAAATTCTAAATTTCCGGGTAGCGCGCATTTCAAAAAATCACTTAAAACCGTAACCCCCAACCCCCGCTGTTTACCCAAGTTTGATTGCCCTGGATCGTTGCACTCGCGTCCCATAAATCGCCAAACAAAATAAGCAAGTCACTTGTCAAAATATTTCGATGTTTGTTTACCAAAAAAAAAAAAAAAACTAGATGCAGAGGAACGGTTGGACTGGTTCACACGAAGTGCTTGGAACGTTGGCTCACGGAGTCGGGCCACACCTCCTGCGAGCTGTGCGGCCACAGGTACGCGACCATCCGGGTGCCCCGTCACGGAGTGCTGAGGAGCCTGGGGATTTGGATCAGGACCTTCGTGGCCACCCGACAAGTATACATCACCTACCCGCTCAGATTTTTCGTGCTACTGCACATACTACACGCATTCTACCTCGTTAGACTGTACTTTATTCTCCAGGAACAGCGACAATAATAAATTGTTTAGTTTTCTATTACTACGATTATGCAATTATCCTGTGGCTACGTGATCAACGGGCTTGCTTTCATCAGTTTCTTTTACTTTTTTTTCGAGACAAAAGGGCATAACTTTGCCCTTTTATTTTTAAACTACTATTTGGATGCAGTTATGCCCTTTTGTCGCGTGGCCACGGACGTGTACCTTTATTATCTGTATTGTAGATTTAATTTTAATGCGATTTTTACCTTGCGATATCAATCTGTACTTCCAGGTGAAAATTATGTTCAATTTTTGAGTTCAGTTGTATTTTTAATTTTTGACTGAATTTCATTCAGTTCATATTTTTGTTCAGCTGCATTTTTAGCTGGATACATCTTGTTACCATACTTTGACCGTTAATTTTTCATCGCGAATTCTAAATTTTTATTTTTCAAGCTTGAAAAAATTGCGGCGTACTGCTTGTTTGTAATTGCTAAACTTATCCCATGTTTAAAATTTAGATACATTCTCAACTTTTCATAACAAAATTTTCAAAATTATTTAAAAAATAGTACCTATAAATTTATAAATTTTTTAATAAGAAATTACCCTGCGTACAATACAATGAGTCAAGTAACTTTATAATGTAATTATATAGAGTATAAAACTAAAGCTTATCTATTCGTTCGTAATAACTACATTTTTTTCTTGTTTAAATTCTGGTAGATTTTCAGCTGTATCTATCCAAACCTTTAAAGTTATAAAATCAACCTGCTTTCAATTTTTTCCATTTTGTAGTTAAATTTCCAGTTAAAAAAGCATAAAATTCTTACTCGGTGATTCAATTGGTTTTCCAACTAAAAATCCAGCTAGGTTACAGCATTATTATTATCGTTATAATTTTCACCTGGTAATCCAGTTAGTTTTCCACCTGAAAATTCAGCTAAATTACTCTGGGCTAGGGTAAGTACAAGTAGGTAAATTTAGATGTTCCTGGACTCCCTGTACCTGGCGATAACGACTCCGCTGGCCGCATTCTCGGCTTACGTGTGCGCGATGACCCTGAAGATGGCCATGGACAACCGAGTCGGGGAAATACCCTGGACCATACTAGCGATGCTTCCCACCTGTTCGCTTACCCTCTTCGCCTACTGGGGCTGGCTGCTTACCCTACAAAGGTAGGATTTTTATTATATTTCATTTACGCTAAGAGGATTTGTTTAATCCTAGTGCTTTACTCGACCGCTGCGTCTCAATCAAGATTACGTACGCGTCTTAAATCCGGTGAATAATCTTCGAGAACGAACGTGTGTTATTTTTCCCCCGCGCGCAGATTTATTCATAAATTGTTGATAAGTAACAAGTTGGTAAGATTATGTTGGCGAATTTATAACGGATATTAACGGGTTACGTTTTAATACGAGCGTTCGGTACATAAGTGCGAATGAAAAATTATTGCTTTATGGAAAATATGAATTATGAATTTCAGCCGAGTTGTAGAGGCTAAAGAAAATTTAATATTTTTATGTAATGAGAGTACACAATAAAATTTATAAAATTATTCCTGTTTGAGTAAGATCCAAAGAGTCGGTAGTTATATAAATATCGTATAAAATAAATTCATTTTATTTTTATTACTAATAAGTACTGAATTTTCAAATTTAAAAATTCGAATTTTTCATTTTGCTAGTTTCGGTATGTCGGAATAAAAAATAAAAAATATTCACGAAAAATATATGAAAATAAATTTTTTTATCTTCGACGTTTTTGTTACTCGTAACCAAAAAATGAATATATAATTTTATGCATTCCATAACTTCGATCAAAGTTTATAAATATCCCGAAAACCATAAAATGTTTATATATGAAGATTTAATGATAAGTTATGTTGTTATTTCTTACAATCCAAGAACATAATAATTAATTAAATCATACCTAATCAACTATTAAACAATAAAAAATAAATAAAAAACTCAAAATAAGATCGTTTGAGTAAAAAAAAATTCCAACACTAGCCACTCTAGTCCAAAAAGCGTCAACTACCCACCTATTTTTACCCGCTGAAATTCAATTAAGGGTTCGCCAAACACTTTTTTTTTCACTTCACGCGATCAAGCCGCATGTAAAAATAGAAGTTTAAATTTACTCGCCTCGTTCGAATTCCTCCGTTAAAAGAAGAAGAATAAGGCATACTTTTGTTTTATTTATTTTTAATCATTTAAACTATTTGCAACAGATTGCACGGTCGAAGGTGGCGACGGTACTGGCAGGAGAACTTCACGGTGCGTCTGGTGCCAGGAGCCCCGGAGGCACCAAGTCAGGATCACGAGCCCGATCCGTACGTAGAGCAGGACTACTTGTACGATGACATACCCGACTACTTCAACCTACTGTGATCACGATTTAATGAAAAGTTTTGATTCATCGTACGATTTTTTTAAATTTATTTTGTGTTGAAAAAAAATCGTTATCTGGGTCCAGTTACTTTTTGCAGCCAGGTCTTGATGAGTGCATGAACTGCCAATTTTGATCAATAAATAGTCTGACAACAAGAAATGAATTTTTACAGCATTTTCTTTACAAAATGATATTAATAACGAAATTGACTTTTTAGAATAAAACGACAAGATTATTATTTTTTACTTTATTTTTACGATAACAAAATTATAACATTGCAAAAATACCAAAATGTTTTGTTATTACCGAGCCTTTGATCAAGACTAACTGTATTCAACGTTTGTTCTTTTAATTTTATTAATAAATAATTATTCGGTAAATCATAATAAAATTTTAAAAATTAAAAAAAAACTTGTGCTTGTAAAATTAATTTTTTTTTAACTTATTGAAAAATGTATAGTTTCCGAGGGGCTATGCACTTCAGAATCACTAAAAGAATCACACATAAAAATCAATATAATCAATAAAATATCAATTTCGTTTTAAGTAAAAATCTTCGAAAAATATTAATTTAAAACAAAATATCAATTGAAATTGATTCCAAGACTCTAAACACTTTAAATTTGTCAAAAGAATCACGAAAGAATCACAAAAGAATCATGAAGAATCATCAGTGATTCTGGAGTGCATAGCCCCTCGATAGTTTCATTATAGAGTTAGTTTGAGTTAGTGTCTTTCAAATTTTTAGTACAGGGATTTTAGTCGAAGCTTTGATTAATTTCAAAAAAATAATGAAGGAACTTCGTACAATAAAGACAGTTTAATATTGAAAAACAAAAAAAATTTACATACCATTCCCATTAATTTTCACAGCAATTTCTTAGTATTTTTTGAAAAAATTTTCTCTGGTTTTTTCAAACTTTTTTTTGGATGAACCACCGATTAATAAAATGAAAAGTGTTTACTATTTGTTTAATTAGGGTGGCTGGTCTTTGGCCAGACCGTTGTTGTTTCAGGGAGTCTTTGCTTTAGGTGTATTTATAGGACGAGTAAGTAAGAGAGCGAGGAGGATGATTTTTCGGAGGGGAGCTGTGCACCGAAGTATCGTTTACCGGCTTCTCAACCCGTTTGTTTATCTAGTTATATATACATTTAACTAGAGAGATCAACTTTTTTACGCCTTTCGTTTGGGTTATCCGAGTGATGAAAACCATGATCTGTTTTGACGAATTCGAGATCCAGGTTATTAAAAATGAATCTTTACGATTTATTGATTGAACGTGGGGCTTTATGTTCATTGATAAGACGTTATTTAGATAAAAAAGCTTGATTTTGAAATTTTTCAATCACTTTCATTTTACTCTGTTGATTAAACAATTAATTAATAGATTAAGTAGTCGTAAAATAATTAATTCTTAAACGATTTTTTAATTTTTGAGCTTTTGAGTCTTTGATTACAATTTAAAAAGTAAACTACTCATCAGTAGATTTGGTTACTTATTTTTTGAGTTAATTTTTATTATTATTATTGATATTTCATTCACTATTTAAAAAAATAAATAAAAATAGTAGCTTCAATAAAAAAAATTTCTGTGAGCAAAAATTAGCTTAAACTAACTTTATTGTGGGTAGTTATTTACATAGATGATACTAGTTAATGATTGTACAATTTTTTTATTATTAAGTAATTTTTGTATTTTATACATAAAATTGATTTTTTTTTATAAAACACCATTATAATTGTAGTTAAACTAATCTTGGTGTACGAAGGATGTACAAGTATTTTATTCAACACTCATAGATAATATTAAAGTCAAGGACCAATTAAAATACATTAATTTATTAATTATGTAATTAAAAAAACTGATTGACTGACAATATGAGAATAATATCTTAATGGGCAGTCTCCGGTAGGTAATTTAACATATTACGAAAAATTTGCCGAAACTCTTTGTACAAGTATAGAGACCGCAAATATACTTGGTCGGTTTACGGTAAGTATTTAATTTAATCCGCGCGCCACACGGAACGTTTTGTTTTAGCGTTTGAAGATGTGCGCGCGCGTGTTGCACTGTACTACGAAGATGACGACGCAGTGCAGCGGATACAGACGCTGGTGCTGCAGTGTAGCCGAGAAAGAGAGCGATTTAATTACATTTCATTAGGGGATGCGCGTCCTTAATTGTTGGCTCAATTAAACTCCTCCTCCTCCTCGATCTTCTTTCTTCTCTCTTGACCGACGCGACGGCTGGCTCGAGTCGAGCTGTGCGTACTTCCACTTGTCTGCGTACTAAATCATAACCGAATTTTCAATGCAGCTGTGTTGGCAGAGAAACTTAAAGTGAACTTTTAGTTGGCGTGGATTTTGAAGTACAGGATTTTTTTGAAAACCGTGCGATATTTTCATGGGTCTTACTGTCTAACTATCGTGGATCATTAGATGATTCTTACTTAAAATCACCCCCGAAAAATCTAAAAAAATTTATTAAATACTAAATTGGATCAGTTTATAATTGATGAATTGCTTTTTTTCGTATTTTTTATTTGATAATCTGATTTTTTTTTTTTTTTTTATCATAAATTTTACAGCGAAAAGTTGACTCTGAGCTGCAGCTTAAATCTCAATATGTTGAGTCTTGTCAAAAACGCTAAAAATCGGCTAGTATTTAAAATTTTTTTTGAATAAATATTGTTTATAAATAGTTTAATTAATTAAAATGTACATGCTTTTAAAAATTAATGGAGGATTCATAAAATATTATTTACTTTTGTATAATATAAAGCAAATCTAGATCTAGAATTCTATGAGTTTTAAATAATTTGTGAGTGTACTGTTTCTGAATAATTACAATTTTAAGATTTAAAGCTCGAATAAAAGATTTTGTCTAAAATAAAATTATTAAAGATTAATTTTTTATTTTATCAGGACGTCCGAACAGTAACTGCCGTTTATGCATAAAGTAATTTTATACAAAGAATTCTTTATAAATAAATGTAAATAATCATATTAAAATACTTAACTTCTCATACACTGTTACACAAGTTTCTTATGTTTTATATAAAATCTCAAGACTTTCCCATCCCAGATTATTTAATTTGAATTTTGATACTTGCACACGAACTGATAAAGGAAACCCCAAAAGTGCAAAAAACGCACCTCTCGATCTTTTTTCAGAAACAAATGCATCAGGCAAAAATAAGTACGCGCGCCTTGCGGTCTCTGAGTTTGGCTCGCGTTGCAAGCTGATCTGGATGGATGCGGGGGGGTTTATTTCGGGCGAACCCCTTTTTGGCCGCAGACGCAAAAAATCCCAAACGCCGCGTTTATGTGATGCGGTGCTCCTTCGTGTCGCGCAGCGCAGCAGCTGCGATTTGAATTCGACCGTTTGAGTTGTGCTAAGCCCATGCGGGCCTGAAGAGAATCACAATTGACGGAATGGCGATTTATGGATTGCATAGTGACGGCTGTGGGAACCGATCGTTCGATCAGCACGTTGCTTTTTGAATTTCCAATAGACGAGACTAGATAAGAGCCTGGGGGTTGAATTACTCCTCGCTTTGAATTTCGGATTAGAATTTTTTTGCGGCTTTGCCAGCTTGTTTCGAAATTTTCGATGGTTCTGAGAATTTTTGAAAACGGCAATTCGATTCTAAAGAAAAAGTATTTTAAAAGTGAGGGGATGTGCACTTCAAAATCACTAAAAGAATCAAAAATAAAAATCAATAAAATATCAATTTCGTTTCAAGTAAAATATTATTTGTAACAAAATATCAATTGAAATTGACTCCAAAAATCACAAAAAAATCAAAAAAATTATCAGTGATTCGGGAGTACATAGCCTCTCGTTTAAAAACTAGGGGACAAAAAATCTTGAAAAAATATAGATTCCAACACTTTACAAAAAAAAAATTTTTGTACATTAAGTTCAGTGCCAAAAAATACATTAGAAACAGAACATTTTGTTATTAGTTTATAAATAATGAAAAATTTTTGTTACGGTCTGCTCCCAGAAAAAAAAAAAAAATAATAATTCAAAGCGCGCGATTAGTCGGTTCAACCTCATTACAACACAAAACACACTCGAGAGTACATAAAGTTTACTCACTCGACTCGACTCGGCCCAAGTTCAAACGTTCTAGAACCAAAAAGAAAAAAAAAAAAGGTTTGTTTATCCTGCGGATTTTTCGATTTATATACTTTGTTTTTCGAACCCACGCGCGCCCCGCGTCTTATCTATTCCAAAAATAAGCACGAGGGGTGGCTGCAGTGCAAACTCCGCGCGGGCAAAACTAAGTAACATCTGGGATGATTATTATACATAACACACCAGCACCGAGTCGCGTCGAGGCTTTATCCTTTCTTTCGCCGCGAAGCTGTGTTTTCAATGTAATAGAGAAGTGACATAAACGACTGGCGAAAAAAAATACATCGAATATGCTTTTGCCACCGGCTGTAATTCGAAACATTCGAGCGAGGCTTTGATTTAGAGAGATTCTTTCGTTGGTTCATCATTTTTTTTTTAGAAAGTTATTTTTCGAGACATTAACGTCGAAATTTGATTGGAAGCTCGCGGCGCGGCTCGTTGGTAAACACTTTAAAATCGTTTTAGCGTAATTTTGGATAAGTATTTTTGGATAGGAAGGCAGTTACTCTTATCGTAATTGCCTTTCACGTTATTCGTGAGGTTTAAGTACATAAATTTTCGAAATTGATTTTTTTTTTTTTTTTTTAATTCGAATATGTATTTGATTGAAGACTTTATTTTAAATTTATATTATCAGGTACTTTTATTTATAAATAAAAATATATTGAAACTTGTGTTCTTATATATTAATACATTTTATGATATACTTCATTAGTTTATAAAATGCTAAATTATTTAGATTTTTAACAATTAATAGTAATAATAACAAAATTTGAAAATGTATTTAACTTATAATTTAAATCGATATCTTATAGTTAAAATATGTATATAACAAATAATTGTAATGTTTATTTTTCAAAATGAATTTAATGTAAGCCTTTAATATATTAATAGTTTTTGATATAAAATATAGTTATAATTTTTCATCTGATTTAATTAATAAAAACTATTAAAAAAGCACAGATTTTGTCGAATTTTAGTTTAAGGAAAAATATTACAAGCTTACAAATTTTAATTTATTAAGAATTTTTCTGAAATACTTAACCTTTTTAACGAGGAATTAAAAAAATAAAATTTTTTTACTCTTTAATTTTCATTACTATGAGCGTAAAATTTCTTTAGTATCAATATAATCCATGAACGTTCAGAATTTTAAGAAACTTCATTATGTATCAAAGTAAAACCGACGTCAAAGGTTTAGAAAAGAATGAGAGAAAAAGAGTTTCCCCGCAAAAAAAAGAAGTAGATTCGTAAAATACGTAAGACACAATCGACGGAAGCTCTTTATCTCGGGTATAAGAAGAAGATGCATCGCGCCGGGCATTTTTATAAGCCCGGGACTCAAGGGCAAGAAAGAACCACCGTGCGCCGGGGATAAAGAACGACCAAGTTTGTAAATACTTTACGATGATGCACCCGAAAATAATTGCCTCCTCGGCTTTTTTAAAAATCTTTCACGTATTATTAATACGTGTTTTAGTTCCCGAGAGTGTTATGAAGCTTCCCGGGTCTTTGTGCTGCTCATCGAGATCGAGACAAAAAAATCTTTTTTAAATTTATCAACTTGCTGGTTGATATTATAAATATTGAAAACAAAAAAGGTCAATTTTGTAAGTGTTAAACCTTTTTTTTTTAGTAATATATAGATGGATACATTTTTTTTAGTAATTTAAATTTGAATAGAATAAAACTTCAAAAAATCTAGAGTAAGACTGAATTATATTTATATCAAAGTACATACCAGATAAATTACTTATAAGTAATTTAAAAAATCTATACAGAATAATACATGCTTTTTTAAGATAACAATCTTAAATTAAAAATTATTTTTGATTTATTTTTGACAAATCCTTAGAAGACCAGATGCAGTCAAGAATATCACTGAAGATCAAAGGAGTTGAGTTAAAAAGTGGTAAGTGCTTGCTCAACGATTTGGTTGATTTACCAATCAAGTTATTCCTCTTGACTGCTCTTGCTGCATTTTCCACCATTGCAGTACCGTAGATGGGAAACTTCTTTTTACAGTCTTTTTTTATGTAATCCGTCATCAAACTTTCATTATTTTTAACATACTTTTGTAATTTTATTTTATTGTCCGACAGTAAATTGGAGTAGGTAAGCCAAGAATCTAGAATTTTAGTATCTTTTGCTGTTTTCAACTCAGCTTTGCAATGGTTTAAATAATTCAAGTACTGACTGTTGATGCTACCAAAAATACTGTTGACTGCCTGGTCAATGGGGATCTGCAATAGTACACTCAACTTAGCCAAATGCTCGAGGATGACTGTTGCCAGATATCGGTCCATATCAAAATCTAGGATGACATTATTGATGAAATTGATTTTTCCAACATCACAATACTGGAGTAAGAACTTCAGATTTTCCACAGCACTTTCCTTGTTGATGTTCTGTGATACTGCACTGTTCATAGTGTGAATCAGGGGGATGAAACCTCTGGAATCCACTGCATTGATATCTGCATTGTGCTTCAACAAGTACTTTATAATTTTATTGTTAGCGTAGTAACATGCCAAGTGAAAATGTGTACCACCAGCAAAATCTTGCGCCACAATGATCTTGTTGGGGTCAGCACCATTGTCGACCAGAAACTTGATGATTTCAAAGCTTTCCCCTTCAATGGGTCTGTACAGAGGGGACCAACCATCGTAAGTCTGCGAGTTGACATCTGACTTGTATTTTAAAAGCAGCTTCAGTACTCTGATGTTACGGCTGAAAGACATGAGATTCAGGGGGGTTCTACCATGTTCGTCCCGCGCGTTCACGTCGGCCCCGTTTTTCAAAAGTATTTCGCAAACGCAAAACATGTCTGCCATGATACTGGTGAAAACAGCTGTGTGCAGAGGCGTGAATTTGCCGTTGTACCTCAAGTTGACGCTGGCACCCCGAGCAAGCAGGTACTGAACCAGGTTGGGATTGTTTTTCTCGACGGCCCAGTGCAGCACAGTTTTGCGTTCCTTCGTGCATGGTAAATTGAGCTTGGCTCCGGCGTCGATTAGAAACTTTATTATTTCCGGGCTGTTTTTTTCAACGGCCGTGTAGAGAGGAGACACGTTGTTCTTATCTCGGACATTGACGTTCGCCCGCGCGTCCAACAGCAACTTCAGGATGTCCTTGTGGCCCAACGCGACCGAGACGTGTAAAGACGTGCGTCCTTGGGTCCTCTCTTTGGCATTGATGTTCATTTCACCACCTGAAGACAACAAACGACGCACAGCTGCGACGTTGTTTAGCTTTATTGCCTCGAAGAGCTCCTGATTTGCCATGATGACTATGCTTGCAGCAGCTAAGGAAATAAAAAATTTGTTTCACTTGCGGATGCACGAGAGAATTAAAATAAAGATTTTACGTACCTAAACGTAGTCACGTATGCAGTTTTAATTAGTATAATGCACCGGGCAATATCCTCATAAAACTTAATTATTTATTGGAAAATTCTTGTTCTGCCGTTAGAGAACTTTGATCTAATAGTATTCAGATTACAGAGTTCAGACAGAACCTACATGAAAATCAGCTGAGTCGAAGCGCCATCTATATGAATATTTCTGAATTTAATCCGAATACATTTACGAATACAAAATATTTCACACAAAACGGTTACTTTATTGTTACTTTAATGCTAAATATGTATTGTCCAGTGGAAACTAAAATTCACTCCCTTTACCCCTTACTCTGAATAAAGTTTGAAAGCAAGCGTTATCAGAGAGGTATATCATAAGACAATTTTTTAAAATAAAAGATAATTGCAGAAATTTTTGTTTTAAGTTTTTTATTTTTATTACATACATAGTATTGCAGTTTTGACAAATTTTTGGAAGATCTGGAATCATCCAGAGAATTGATGTCAGTGCCATTTAATTAAAGGAAATTTAATTATTTTTCTTTCACAGAGTGGAGAAGCTCAGTGAAAGAAGGTAAATTGTTCATGTTCTTGGATCGGTGATGATGTTGGTATCAGCGCCATAATCCACAAAAATCTTTGTTATTTTGAAGTCATCGGCTTTCTGGATCTGAACAGCGAAGTCTACTTTTGAAGACTGAGGAGAAAATACCCGTCAAGTATATACTAGAAAATCATAAAATTAATTTACAATTTGCTTCTGAGTCTGAAAATTAAAATCCTTAGGATTTAAATTAAGGATTACGGTGGCGCAAGCTCGTTCCCGGGCCCCGGCGCGAGCTTTGACTGCAAGACCTATAAAAATATTTGTTGAATTTAAAAAATCAAAAAATTTTATTTTGTTAAATAATTTCGTTAACTTGTAGAATGAATTGTTAGGGTTGATTCCTTTATAGGACTTAGATATCACTGAGCCACTGTAAATCGGAAACTGCTTCGCGTGGTCACTCTTTTGACAATTATTGTTTAAACTTGCATCACTTCTACATGCAAAAATTAATTATTCATTAAAAATTCTAATAAATTTTTTTTAAAAAGGATGTTTTTAAAAAACTGTTGAAAAAGCCGCTTCGCACCAGCCCGCCCTGAATCTAACACTTACGCACAAGAGAGTTATGGCTTTTTTTTAGAATTTCTGCAGCTTGCACTGCATTAAAACGCCTACGATACGCTCACTGTTTTTTTTTCTGCGAGAGTTTGAAATAATATTGATAGATTTTTAATAGTTTTTCCTGCAAGTTCATGAAATATCTTTTTTTTTTTTAATAATAATTGTAATAATAATAATAATAATAATGACTTTTGTTAACCTCGTACGAAGTAAACATCTTTTCTCAAAATCCAAAGAAAGATTAGGCCATCGCTTAATTTCAATAAACGAAGAGATTCAAAAAGCAATTAAATTGTTACTCCAAAAAACGTGTCATGCATTTTTATATCCAGGAATTAATCAAAATTTCAAACAGTTATGAAAAATATATTCAAGTTAAAATTGATTAAGTAAAAAAAAATATATATATTTTTTAATTGTTTGTTTTTAAATTCATTTTTATTTCAAAATTTGTAATTTTTTCTCTGATTTAGAGAAACTTGCTTTTCGGTATTCCTGGTAAATTAAAACTTCAAACAAAAACCAGAGGCTCAAACCTTGATTACTTCCAATTTGTACTCCCCTGGTTTTCCAGGGTATCTCGAAAAAAAAAGACAAAAAACCAGTTCGAAACCAAAACCCTCGCCTATTTATGCCCTACCTCCTCCGAATAATCATCGACTTCGAATTTTTCGTAAAAAAGTAAAAAAAAAAAGGTCGTTAGGGAGTGAAAACTGAAATCCATAATCCATATTCGTTTTTCACGAACGGATGTCCTATGTCCTCTTCTCCCCCTCCTCCAAATATAGGCGTACACGAGCACTTTTTTATCACGAAAAACGCGGGCGTCAAGAGGGAGGAGGAGCTTCCGGGGCCGACTCGGGGGGGATGATGACGATGATGCAGGAAAAATCAGTGACGAAAAGCGCGTGCCTCGTACCCTCGCTTCTTTTTTTCACTTCCTTGACACTTGCGAGCTGCACGCGACTCTCGAGCATGCGCGATGCGGGGTTTCGAAATTCAGCGCGGAGGGATTTTTGGTTCTATAAATGTAACCGAGATGATTGATGCTGAGGATTATTGCACCGATCGCTTGCTTTTTTTTCGGGGTGTAATCGGTCACGAAAGTTTTTATAGGGCTTTATGGCTGCGCACTCAAATAAAGTTTTCCAAAAAAAGTGTGTTTTTCTTTCTGTTTGAGAAAAATAAATAAAAAATTATGGGTGGATTATGATTCAAGGAAAGTTTTTTAAATAAAAATTATTTTTGTCACAGAGTTAAGAGTCAGGAAAAGTCGGCTTATTTTTAAGAAAAATTGCTTGCTTTTCGCCTTTGTGTCAAAAAATAATTTTAAGTTATTTGGCTCATTTTTTCAGGGCGGTTACTGAGAAAATAATCTTAGCTTCATTTTAAAATATTGTGATTTTTTTAAATAAAGTTAGGGATTAAAATAATAATTATATTAAGCAAGGATGAAATAAGTCTGAGTGATTTGAATATAATACTATTTATATTAAATTTCGTTTAAGCTTTCTTTGTTGAAAATTAGTTTTTCACTAAAGTTATATCTTTCAAAATTAATGCTTCTCAGACTAGATTACCGTACTAAATTAAAAATTATAAAATAATATAAATCATAACAATAATTCTTCAAATTTTTCGAAACACATAGTTCCAAGCAAATATTTTCAAAGTTTTTTTTGTGATTGAAAACTTTTCACGATTCAAAGCATCACATAAATTGATTTATCTCATCAACATGATATAAATCTAAGCTACCTAGATTTCAAAATAAAACTTTTTCAAATGAATAAATAAATAATTTTCATTTTTATACAAAAAAATGACAGGTTCAGTTGGTGATACACAGTAGCGGATAGCATTGAAAGTAGCTAGTTTTCTGCTCAAACTAAACTACATCCCATTTAAAGAAACTTGGATTTTTCTCAAAGAACGTTCCTTCAAGTAAAACTAATCGCGCATATTACAACTAAAAAAATCCCCTAAAAAAACACACGATCCACGCGTAAAAGTGTTTCAAGAAAAAACAAGCATTAGCCGTTGAAAAACCAAAGTTTCTCCGAAAGTTTGCAAAATAGCAGTGTTTATCCAGACCCCCCCGGGGGGGTCGGCCGCAGCCCTCGAAAATCGTGTTTTCGGGCTATCCGGAAAATCCAGCAGCGCCGGATAGAAGACACTTGAGCTCCTCTCGGTCGGCGGCTTCTCGTGTTTTTTTCTTTTTTTTTAGGTTCCTTGAAAAGGAAGCTCTTCTCGTTTTTCTCCTCCCCTGTAAGAGTCTTTTTACCGCGGCACGCACGTTTCCAACATGTGCCCCGCAAGTGTATTTTTGGGACTACTTCGAGAGGAAGTAAGGGAGATTTTCCGGAGGGCCGCGATCTCTTTGCAAGTGCAGAATCTTGCGGGGATTTTGTTTTTTTTTGTTCTTTTTAGGAAGTAAGAGCGGCAGCAGGTCGAAGACCTAATTATTGCGGGCTGGCGAGGCTCAAAGGGTTACGTTGAAATTCTTGTAAAACCACCGGTTAGTTACCACATAAGAGAGGGGATTGATGGATTTTGAGATTTTTGGTATTGCGCTTGGAGGATGGGTTTTTGAAGAAGTGTCAAATAATTTTATTTATTTTATTAGTTGGTAGCATATTATTATCAATTTTTATCGTGTGGATACAGATGAATTTTATGGATGGATTAAAAATAAGTAAGTGATTGAAAAAAATTTTTAATCTGAAAAGACTTAAGTACCTAACATCAATTTGAATCGAAAAACTTTTTTCATTTTTTATTTGTTCGTTACATCGAAAATTATTTGCCAATTAAAATATTTCAAACTTATGAGAAATAAGTCTGAAATTGGATTTAGAAAAAAAAATTTTCAATACTTTAACCAACATTTTCAATTAGAGCTTTAAATCTTGTCAAAGTCAAAAATTTTAATTTTATAGTATAATAGACTTATCAGACTAACCGCGAACATTGTGAATTAATTCTTTTGCCCTAGAAAAAATGGACTTTTCTCGTTAGTCTGTGTCTCCCAAAATCGTTAAAAAATTTTTTTTTATATTTTTAAACTGTATGTCTTTTTCAACTTAGTTCTTATCGAAAATTATAGGTTATTATTTTAGTTTACCGAGTCTGTTAAATTTTTCTTAAAATGAATAATATAAACAACAATAAATAAAATTTACTACATGAATTATTTTTTTGTTGGCTTTACAGAGATTTTTATTTTATATTAGCGATTGCCGCGTACGGTTCAAAGAGGTCCCAACTCCCAAATTCAATTGCAGTCGAGGTCAAAAAAATTTGTTCTTTCTTAATTTTATTTATTACATTTTTCTGGGTAATTTTAATGAGTTTATATGGCTTTTAATTTGCAAATGAGCTTCTGACTTCTGAGTGGAAAACATAAAATCCTTAGGACATAAATTTAGAATAGTAATTTGACTGCAATTTCTTAATAATAAATAATATTTTTTTCACACAATTAAAAAAAAAAAAAAAATTAGTCGATGAAAACATTGATTAAAATTTAGTTTATTTTCAGCTGTATTATTATTATTTTTTTAAATACAGCCATATCAACTAACACAAAAAGAAAACAGTATCGTGGATACGGTACAGCCGATATTTGGTACGTTTAAAAATAAATATAAAACCAAACAAATCTCAGTAAAGTACCAATAAATACGAAATTTATACCGTACAAGTAATAAAAGAACACTGTAATTTCAAAAACGAAGCATTCTCTCGCAGTTTAAAATTGTTACTCCAAGATAAAATTTATTGCTCCTAGAGACCTCCGCATCCGCGCCCTTGTTTCGAGTACCCGACAACTCTCGTAATCCTTAAAAAAAAAAAAAAAAAAAAAATCCATCTGGCTCGTTATATCGCATCCTAAGTCAAAATAAAGAGTGCCCTGTTGTTTTGGTCTCTTCGTCGGCCCGTGCCGCGCGTTTTTATTGTCCCTGTAAGCCGATACGCCCGCGTTTGACGTTTATGCAACACCCGGCCCGCCGGAAGTCGGCCCTTGGGCACCACACTAAAACTCATCTCGCATCCTGCGTGCTCTAAAAGTAAAAATCAAAAACCGACTCTAGAGGTGTCGGTGCATACCGACTCGCGCACTCAATCCTCAAAGAGCGAGCTTTACGAGTGCGCGAAAGGAGGATGCGCTCGACGCATCACTTGACCGAATCTCCTCCCAGCTGGAAATAAAGCTAAGACGAAAAGCGAAGAAGAAAATCTAGAGGATGCTGGTAGACAGGAAACAGGAAATCGCACCCACCGGGCTGCACGCGACCAGCGTCGTCATCAATTAGCGGTCAGTTTTGGCTCCTCCACCCGCGGGCTGCTATATTTACGTACAAGCGCGCTGGGTTGTACGCGCGTTTTCACGTTTGCGATTTATCATCTCGACGAGTAATTAATGCTCCGAGGAGAGGACACGCTCACTTCTTTTTTTGGATAATTACTATTTACGAGGAAGCGAGCGGAGATTTCGGTTACCGGAAGGAGGATGCTGCCCTCAGCTAGCGCCCTCGTAATTTCCGCGGCCGGAAAAACATGTTGCTTTACGACTCGGCTGGAGAAGAAGAAGATTTTTGAGGAATATGCGGGCTTGGTTCCCGGACCGACCGAACGAGTGATTGATTTTCCCGGGTTGAGATGCAGTTTTTGAAATTTCTGGTGCTGATTGATTTTTAACCAGCAGAGACGATTAGTCGTTTCGGGTTAAAATATTATCTTTCGTTTGGAAAATCCGCACAGTGGGACTAGATTTTTGATATTAAACAAACATGCACCACTTCGGGACTTGAAAAACCTAAAAAAAATCTATCATGCAGTAGTTGAGAGAATTTTGGTTAAATTTTAAAATTGTTTTAGACCGAATCCATTTCATTTTTCGAAATTCTAACATAATATTATACTATAGGGAAATCGAAAACCTGAAGTGCAAATTTAGAAAAAATGAGATTAATTTGTTCTAAAAAACTTTTTAGATTTCAACTCGAGGAAGTTTCAATCGTGATGAATTATATGGTTTACTTTCGTAAAAGAACTAGCTTTAATTCTCCACTAAAATCAAAAAGTTTTTTACTATATAATTCATAAAAATACCAAGTTTATAAACTGACATGAAAATTGTTGGAATGTCATCTTATCATAAATAAGATTGAATCTCAATTGTCATTGCAGGCTAAAGCGAAGTGTTTTTTTGAGATTCAACTTTGAAATTATAAATTTAAAAAAAAAATGGATTAGCTTTACCTCATACGTAGTTCAAAATAAGACATTAAAATTCTAATATTTGTTAAATTACTTTGTTAATTCGAAATTTTCGAATTCAAAACTTCAATTATATTTCAAGGTAAGTTTTTCATGAAATACATTTTTAAGTATTTTTACCTTGCTAAATCGAGATTGCGCTCATTGCACTCGATTTTAAATAAATCTTTTCCGAGATTTTATGTTAACTATCTGATCATTCCTAGCAAACGTCTTACACAAATTAAATGACTTTCAAGGTAAAATGTTAAAATTAATAATAACACCCTTTAAAAATTAAAAAAATTATGCATTTTAACTTTTTAATTAGTTTAAAGTATATGCCAGCTGGATAATTTGAAATTTTTATAATTGTCAGTAAAAACCATTCATAATTCAAAGTCGAACCCCGACTCTTAAGCTTCGAATCATCAAACTGTCAAATCATAGTTCAAATTTCTCAACAAACAGTTACAAAAATTATCAAACAAAAAAATTGCGTACGATCGAATTACGTAATGTCACAATAAACACGATATAAAATTAATATTTGAAAGCGGGACGGGTTTGGAGTCAGTCGGCGTACGTCGGGATCGATGACGCACGAAGTTGGGGCGGGATGAAAGGTGGGCATATAAAAAAAGAAGGTATATATGTTTAAAACAAAACTCATCAAAATGCAGGCGTGATGCGTCCGCGTCCGCGCGGCATAAGTAATCCGTCCACGTATTCTCAGACGCCCCCGAAGGCTTTATTTTTAGCGAGCGAAAGTCAATTAAAAATCGTCTTAGTATCTTAAATCTTTTGTTATAAGTGGACACGTGTTTACTTATACCCGGTGGCTTCCTATCGGAAGTTCATCTCCCTGATCGCCATACCAAAATTTTACGGTACGATATGTTATGGTCCCGGCATAGTAATACAGTACGAAAAAGATTAATATACAGAAGTGCGCTTGGTGGCTCTAGAGCGAATAATATTATCCTTGACTTCGTTTGGAATAAACTTTAATACAGTCAATTTTCTCATTAGTTCGGGACGCTTGCTAAAGTTTAAATATGATTGTATGGAGTAGGTGGGACCGTCATTAATGTACATAAAGTAAAAAACCTCCGTGGCGGGCTTTTAATATCGCTCCTATAAATTACGCTGACAAGTTTATTTTTAAACTTCTAATTTTAAAATAAAATTGAAAAAAAAAATTTTTATGAGGCGAATCTAATTATTTATTAACCTGTTTATTTGAAGAAATTTATTAAACTGGCTTGGTAGTCAAAAATATTCAAAGTAAAGATTGTAATTTAGTAAAGCTTACCCAAGATTTTTAATGTCTTATCCAAGGAGTTACGAACTTGGTCCTATTTGACAGGAATATCACAGCACTGTCGTATTCTGAAAAATATTATATCAAGGTCTCGTAGTTCAAAATAGGCTGGCCACGACTATTCAGGACTTATCAAGGCTTTTATAAACAGGACCAAGTGCGGGTAGCCTTTTGGTCTTATAGTATATAAGGTACCTGTACCTAATATGGCCCCCCTAAGCGAGAATCGACGTTGTGGCGAATCAAATCACTATTTTTTGACGGGTAAGGTCTCATTTTAAAGCTTAATTCAAGAGCTTTAAAATGAGACCTTACACGTTTGGTTTTGATCAATGAGCTTCAAATGCAAGAGGATTTACCAAAACACGGTTTTTTGAGACACATAAAATTTATGTCCTAATATGGCCCCCCTCTCCCCCCTGAAGTATTTTATTCATTGCGATTTTTTAAATCAATCAGAATATGAGATTAAAAAAAACTTCAAAATTTTTAACATTTTAAAAATAATTTATTTAAAAATTGAGCCTTTTTTACAATTTTTTTGAAAGCTTTGCAACCAGTAGAAAAATTACAACTTTAAATTTTTATCAAAGTTTGATTTTTGAGCTAGAATTCTTTTTTAGTTATAAAATGAAAAAAAGCTTTGAAACAATTAAATTTATTTTTCTTAAATAATATTAGGATAGGATTTTCTAAAAAGTAAACAAGAAACTAAGGACTCTTAATATCGGTATTTCTACTAATTCGCGGGGGGCCATATTAGGAACACTGGAGAATAATAAGTTATTTAAGAATAAAACCCGTTAGAAAACGAGTTGAACAAAAACTAAGGTCGCGCTTTAAAGCTGAAACAATAACGAATCGAAGCTACTTATTCAAATTTTGGTCAGATGCGTCTAAATCTTTTGGCAGACCATTTAATTACAACGTAAAATAATAACGGAGGTATACAAAACGAGTTTTAGCTATTAGGCGTGCGCAAAAATAATTTTAAAATGTTCTAAACAACTGAAAACTTCATAATTCAGTGTTTTTGACTTCTTCCTACCTTGTAGAGATGCCGCATATCGAGCATATTCAAAATAACAGGCGGGGCCATATTAGGCAAGGGGCCATATTAGGCACACTTACCTTACATTAAAACTCTGTATCTGTCACTGTAAAAATGAAAAAAAAAAAAAAATTCGCCACAAAATTCGAAGTTAATAAAATTTTTTTATTTTATTATTATTTTTTTTGATAATTATCTACTACAGACTTCAGTAACAATCGTTACTTCACATGGATGGTCAAAACTTATCAGACCAGGAATTGAACCCAGTGCTGATGGGTTAGTAAACTGTAGTCACGTACTCTATACACCATTCCGCCAGACTTATTAATATGAGCTTCTTAAACAATAAAATACAAATTTTTTTTTTTTAATCCTCAGATTACTTATTTAAAGGTTTTTTTTTTATTGCAAAATTATGGGTGATTATTTTATTGCATTAAATTATTTTATTGCAAAATTATAGCGGTACAATGTATACAATATATTTTGATCTTATGTATGAGATGCAAATTAGTAAAACTCAATCACTTTTTATCGGGCAAAATTTTTTAAAAATATTGTTGATTTTTCAGTTTGAAAAAAAAAATTTTTTTGTTTTTTTAAAGCCAAGGTTAAAAAACGGAAAACTTTCAATTTGAAACAATTTTCAATATCTTGGGTAAACAAATCAATTTTTTTTCGTTTATTGGTAAAATTTAATTCGTCATTTATAAAGTAGTTTATTTATTCTAAAAACTAATCTTCGCCAAAAATAAAAATCAAAGATTTTTTTGAAAACTTAAAAGAATTTATCGAAAAACATTTTTCCCTATCATATACAAAAAGTTGTCAAAATAACATTCACGTATAGTTTCGCAGATAAACTTTTCACCCATGATTTATAAAACAGTACCCACACAAAAATTTTATTAAAAACAAAATAAGTAAATCAACAGGGCATATAAAATATCAATTTTCCACACCGCTGACGTTTTTCCACGGGAGCACAAAGAGCGCATCGTCACTCGCGGGCGTAAGACATATAAATTACAAAGAAATTCATTAACTCCGACACTGCAGCTTCTTTCTCCAGTCGTACTATACGAGATTTTTCGGGGGGAACGACGACGAAGTGGCTTGAATTAGTGCGGCGGGCCTAATCGAGCGTAAGTAAGTTGTTATTACCGCCCGCCGGCCCTTTTTTCCCTACCCGTTCCTGCATTCGAATCATTGATTTTATAAATCTTCGTGAGTAATAAGGTGCCTTGTGATTTATGTGACTAGTTTAATTTTCACTTTACAATATTTTTTATTGGTCGTGAATTGTAACTCCAGGATGTAAAATTATTAAATTATTAGTCTTTTTTTAAAGGGATTATTACTGTCCTGAGTGTTAAAAATCTGAAAATGGAACATATACATTTTTGAATTTCTTGTTGTTAATTACGATTTAAACTCAAGAACTTAAAACAATTAATAACGCGAAATTATTTTATTAACTATTTAATTAACTTTAAGCTTGTTAAAGTTTAAAGTTTTTTATTTAAGTGTTTTAAGCAATTATCACTTAACTTTAACGTGGTTGTGTACTCAAAATACATATACATGATTAATTTAATAAAACAGATATTTTGCTTCTTTTACGAGAGAAATTTTAATCAAAACAAATTTAAAATTAAAGATAATAAAGATTACAAATTTTGAATGATATCTTTGTGATTTTTCATTTTTTTTTTTTTTACTGTGGTATGATAGTATTGTCGGTTTAATAAATTTTAAATTTACGTATTACCATTTATTTGATATATATCACAAAAAATAGAATAGAATAAATATATTTTTTCTTTGTTTCAGTTGCAGTTGTAAATAAAATTGTTTATTTCAGTGTTCGAAAGGTACAAATTATTTAATTTAACATGTAACTTATGATGTTCTCGAAGAAACAAGCGTTAGCCCTTGACTGGTGGATTAACTTTTGCAGGGATTAAAATTGTCATAACAACTGCCGCGGCCTCGCCGCTTACCAATGTTTGGTCATTGTACCAATTACGGGCAAGCAGAAAGTGGTTATTTTGCAATAAAAATGTATAAAAAATCTTTAATAAAATGAAAAAATTTTAATTCCATGTATGCACTTATAAATTCGTTATTTAACTTTATTTTACAAACGTGAATCTATCAATAAGTCGAGACCAATAATGAATTTGGAAATTTTTCTAAATCAGCAGTGGTAAATAACAAGTGTTTTCTATAGAGCAATATTATATTTAAACTTTCTTTGTACTGTATAAATGTGACTATTTTCAGTATTTTCACAAATACGCATAAAATTTTGACGGCCCGTGCGAAGAAAAACCTTTTTCTTAGAAAAGGTTTTTCTTCGCATGGGACGTCGATTTATACAAATCCGACAAAAAAATTTTTTTGTGTAATCCAAATTAGATAAATCAATTTTTTTACGGTTTAGGTGAAAAAAAAAATATACCTTGCAAAAACTAACACAAAAAAATATCATTTTATTAATCCTAAGAAAGTCATAATTTAACTGAGTAAAATAAACTGATTTAAAAGTATTTAAAAATTTGCGAAAAATAACAACAAGTAACTGTAAGAAACCATGACAAAATTAATTTTTGTTCCTAATTTAAGTTAGTTAAAGGAAAGTGTGCATTGTGGTTATCATTTTGAAACCTCAGTCGGAACTGAAATTTAATTTTACAAAAACCAAAATATGTATTTTGTTATCAAAAATAAAAAATTTTTTATTTCCAACACTCTTTTTGCTACTCAGTCATTTTTTCTGCTCGGAATCAAACAGATTTCTAATTCACTCGAAGCTGTGTAGTCTAGAATCAAAGTCAGTAATTTTTTTTTTTGCAATTTTTTGAAAATTTTTACTTTTTGCTGCAACTGTAAATTTTTAAACCAATTACAAGTACTCCTCACGAATAATTTTTTGGTAGCTCCGGAGTGCATAGCTCCCCAAACCCCCGCGTAATAAAAATCTCGTCGCACCCGTGGGTCGCGAGTCTCCCGTCAGCCAATAAAGCTCGAGGAACCGGAGATCCTTCTTTCCTTCTTCCGTGCTCTCCGCATCTCCTCCGTTGCAGCGGTGGGAGGAGCGCTGCATAAAGCTCGCGCGACGGATTTACGAGCCGGTGGCATGGTGGGGACCAGCCCGCTCCTCGGCTAAGCCAAGCGCGGGTTATTTTCAGTCCGCCTTCGGCCCTCGAACCAGACGAACGCGACGCGAGAGTAACCCCGAGAAACTCTTGATTTACCAAAAAACCTGTGTACCTGTAGTGCTCTGTACTGTGCTTAATATAGTGCCTGTGTGTGTGTCATGGACTAACAATGATCTAGAGGATCAAATCGGAGGTACTTTTGATTATTGGACCAGAAGCGGAGTCAACAACTCTGGTGAGTTCATTATTTCAGTAATAACGGACAGCTTTCGAAAGCTCGGGTCCCCTCCTGAAATACAAAGTCGGGGGGGAGGGGGGGGGAGGGCTAAGCGAAATTTATATCTGCCAAACTGCGAGCACGCCGGAAGCCGATATAGCCCAACGGTTTCCGGTGTTTACCGACACTGATATTAATATTAATACTATTACTTTTTCTCATGCATTTGGGATGCGCAGCGGATGCGTTGGAGGTTGAGTTTCGAACGTTCTTATTTTTCAATCGCGGACGGGTAATTTAGTGACAGCGAGCGCGGGAAAAGCACTCGACGTTTATACATCCTCAATAACCGCTCTCGCGGCCGAGATGCGCGACAATTTAAAGATTAAACTTTATGATTTGAAAATTAGTCCTTCAGCCAGAGAGAGAGCTATGCGACACTGTTACAATTTAATCCTACCGGCAGCGGATAGATTGAGAGGCTAGAAAAACCACCGAGGGAACGAATGAGAAATTTTTTTTTTTTTTATTCGGGGGTTCTCGCACACGTGTGGGACCGTGCGAATTCGCGGTCCTGGCTTAAGCTACAACACGTGTTTCCTCCTCGATTAAGACAAAAAAATTTATTAAGTTTCGGTTACGAGACGATTATATAAAACTTCAAGTTGACGGATGACTATTTTTACGATTTTTGTAGAAAATAGTTACCTAAACTTGATCGTATAATTTTTAAAAATGAATAATCTGTAGAAAAGACGCTCACCAGCAGTCATTTCCAAATTAACTGCCAAAAACGAATGACTTAATTTAACATTACAAACCTACTTACAAACAGGCGCCAAAAAGAAATTTTTTAAAAATATAAAATTTGGAACGCATCGATTCCCAGTCCGGTGCACGTATGACCGAGACTTTGCCCCGCTAGTCTGCACCGGCAGTCATCTGTCTTCACTTAGAGCGTGTACAGAGTCCCCCTCGTTGAAAATCAGCAGCTCCGCGGGGCTTTATATTTAGCCGGAAAAACACGGTCGCGGCTCGCGTGCAAGTTTTTCAAACAAATAAACTTTTCGCGTAAAATAATTCAATCTATATGTTAGAAACTTCGGCATTATAATTTCGAAGAAAAACAAGCCACGTGTTTAATATCTTCGATATCAATTAGTCCATTGTGCAAAACTCTGTTATTGTACGCAAAAAAGTGATGAATCTGGTCATTGATTGCAAACCAAATGAGAATTTTTTTTGAGAAACCGTTCGCGAAATTTATTTTTCGAAGATTAGATTACCGGGAACTTTGGGGATCGAAAAAATCAAAGCCTGATTCATGCGCGCGCGGCTTAGGTCATGAAGTCATTACCAGCCCGGCCGCGAGTGACGCGCTCGCTCATTCCAGCGTCCTTACGTCAATTATCGTTCTCCAAAACTTTGATTTGTGTGTGTGTGTGAGTGTGTGTATTTTGGGATCCAGGAAAATCGATGCATGCCAGAAAACACATTTGGCGTTTCCTGGTTTTAATATTCCGGGTTTTCGAGACGAAGCGCTTTTTCGTACGGTGAAATTTAAAAACAATCAGTTTGAATTTAGAAGGCATTATTCCATCAAAACGCGATTTGTAAACAAACTGGAATGAATCGTTCCTAACGTTATTATCCATTTTAAAAGGTACATTAGAATTTAGTACATTGTTTTAAGCATTCTTGGTGGACTGAGAAATTTCTTGCTATTGTTTTTTTAAGGAACTAGCGGAAGTTTAAATTTTTATTTGCATATTTTTAAACTTTATTTGTTCATGAATGATATTATTAACAATTACAAAAAGTTAGTGGTATTTTTTTTTTTTTTTTTTTTATTATATGCCTACTTAGACCTTACGGTTCATACAGCAAAGTATAAGTTAGTGGTTTACCGCTTAAATATAGATTTTCGTATGGATTTGTATACAAAATAATATTTACAATTTGAACTTTTTATGAAGTTGTTCTTAATTTAAATTGTTTATTAAATTGTTCAATATTTACAATAATTATTATATTTTGAAAAAAGTCGGTGTCAAAACAGAAAAATTGATAATTAATAATCTGAGATCCTGCATGAAGTAAAATATATCAGTAGTGAATTCAAACCTAGAACTTCAATTTCAAAGTATACATACAAAGCGCATTGTTCTTAAAAATCACTTGCTGTAAAAGCGCTACCACGTTTCACGATTTTCATTGTCATATGATTTTTTCCAACTTAAATCATTTATAAATTCACTAATATCATTATTATTTTTTTAAAAATGGCTATGTCAAGCTTACCAAAATTAAACATTCATACTCAGACATTACAACTTTGTCATAGTACACATGAGTGCGCGTGTAGCAAAGGTAATAGGGAGACAGCGTCAACTCGCGCTTATCAAAAAACAGTACAAGAAAAAAAAGCGCTCCTACATTTTTCTATACATGCACCCTTACGAGTACTTGCATCTGGAGTAGGACGATAATGACGATAATCCCCTCGGCTCAAGTGCATCATGTACATGTATACCGAACCAGACGCGCGCGCCGCGGCTTCTGGAGAGATGTCAGATAAGCTCGAGCTCCCCCTTTCTTTCTCTCTTTCTTTCGTTTTTTTTTCTTTGATAGCTTAATTGGGGATTGCGGAAAACCTCACTCGATCCTTATCTGTGTCTCCGGGTCTACATCGTGATTTCGTTAATTAAGGACGTTCAACTTTGACTACTCGAGTCAAATGGACGTTCTAGTTGCTCGAGGGACTGGCTCACTGTTGTGACCGTACTTTATAATCATAATTTTCTTTATTTATTTACTTAAACTAATATATTGTCTACTCGAGATTTTAACACAGGATTTCTATGATCATATCTAAGTTTTGATAGTTGTCTAATCGTTATTTTGAATACGAATTTATTATATTTAAGAAAATTGAACTGTACATCATATTGAAATCTGCAGGTGGGTTCATTTTCAAAAAATTAAAATCCATTGAATTTAAATTAATTTTTTAAATATTTTTTTCACACTTAAACATTAAATTTTTTAAACTTATCTTGTTAAGTCAAAGTTAATTATTTACAAAAATTGACAACAGCATAATTTAAAAAAAAAGTATTTTTTGCGAAATCGGCATCGGGTGTCGAAAGAGTTAGCAGATTCAGGGCAATTTTCGGGTAACCCGACCTCAGCTTAAGCGTACAAGACTTGTCCTTGAAAGAATTTGATAACCAGAGCGTGGCGGGGGTATAATTGCGATCCCATGGTAGAGTCGAGCTCCATTAATCTTGACTCTGGAGCATTGTCGAGCTCATGGGGGCTCATTGAGTGTTGCTTCGGGGGGATTTTCAAAATCTCATCTCATCGACCAGCGCTGCGGCAGCTCGGTCGGTCGCATTGTTTACCACTCTTGGCGGTCGGACCGACGTAATACGATTGTTCGGTTCGATTAACGAACGTTACATCCTCCTGAGAGATTAATCTCATTCGAGCGGCTCTAATTATTATAATTATTTGCGAAGAGAAACATAACTTTGCTTTTTTTTTTTGTTTGCTCGTTGATGTTGTGATGAGTGAGAGTTTAAAAAATTTACATAGTTGAATACCATTAATGACGATTTTTAAACTTATTTAGAAGCTACTTAAGTTGATTTAAACGGTAGAAACAATAACTGTTAGTTGTCTAAAATTTAATTTTGCAAAAGGTGGATCATACTTTTTATTGCTTTTACAATGATATATGAATCGAATTTAATAATTTAATAAAAAAAAAATGTTTAAATGTTTGTGAAAATTAACATAAAAACAATTATGAAATTTTTCTCAATACTTATTTTTGGATAAGTTTTTTATTAAATTAGATAAAAATTAAACTTTACGCTTAGTTCAAATTATTTTCTCTATACCACTCCTCTCAATACCAAACTCTTAATATTTTCAGAGCTAATTTTTCATAAAAAATTTAAAAATAAGTGACTGATTTTTTCCCTCTTTGTTTCAAGAACTGTAGTTATCTGCAAGTCAAACAAATAAAAAAAACCAACTTAAATCTTCCGGATCAATCAAGCTAAACCCCGGACTTTTTCGGTCCCCCGTTCCCGCTCAAACTCATTTTTCGACAAAGAAATCCAGGGGGTTCATCAAACCCATTGCTCATCATCCGCATCAGCGGGGTGTGTTTTAAAAAAAGCCAGAAGCACCAGCCCCCGCCGGATTTATTTACTCGGAAAACAATGCCGGTTAATCCTGGTAAATCTCCACTCTTGAACTCTCCGCAGTAGTAGTGGGAGGAGTAAAAAAGGCTTAATTCAGGTCTATCGCGTAAGCAGCGTCTGAGTACGAGTGTGCGTAGCAGTCTGCTCGTCAGGAAGCCGTTCATTACGTCGCATGATCATCAGACCTGCAGCACCGGACTGCCTGCAGCCAGCTTCCAGCTTGCTTTTAGTATACCGAGAGAATTTTAGGTACTGCGGATTTTTTTTTTTTTTTTTATTTGCGGGGATCCGTTTTTTTATTATTATTTTTTTCACTCGCGGTAAACTGTGCGCCAATGTCAATTGACTATGTGTGTCAAACACGAACGCTGCAATTGGCTTGATCTGACTCTTTTCGCTGAACGTTACAGCGCGAGTTCTAATTTGGAATGAATATAATGTTATATATGTTATTCAAACGTTCTTATTTGGCGATTCATCACTAAAAAAAATTAAGTTAAAGTCTGAAATTACAAAATTTTTTTGACTCTTCACTTTATATGGAATTTTGTTGTTTAGTACCGATACAGGACCAATTTTATGATGTTATTGTAGCCGATTTCCGGATGACCGGATAAGTCTGAAGGCTGTGCAGAGGCTAATTTCGCCGGCTGATTGGTTAAAGAAACGCCGAAAATATTTTATTAAGCCGAATAAACGGCGGCACGCGTCCTTACGACCACCGAAATGATGACATAAAATTAAAATCTCTCTCCCCCTTCCTTGGTTTTTTAAACTGCAGCGATAAAATCGTCTTGAGGATGATGCACGCGCAAACGTCTTGTTTAAACTCGGCTTGTGTAATTACATGAGTTTATTTAATTCTTTCGTATGAAAAAGCAACTTTGTACTTGAGATGTAATTACAAAACAGCTAAGAATTCGGATCAGCCAACTCTGGAATCTAACTGAGGCCATTGTAGTTAACCCAAAATTTAGTAAGCGTAAAGTTTTATGTAACTTTTAAATCTACGAGTTACATAGTATAATCTTGTTAGAAAAATTGTAATTTTTTCGTTCTTAAAAATGAATTCTTTTAAATTGAAAAAATTTTAGTTAAAAGTAGTAGTTGAAATTTTAGTTTTAATTTGAATTATATTTAGAGTAATAAATACGTATTAAGCAACATAAAACTCGAGTTAAATAAAAGATTAAAAACAGTGGAGCTAAATTTAAAAATGTCCAGAGAGGAAGAGAGGGAAAAGAATTTTATACGGATTGCCAAAAAGGGTTGAAAAAAAAAAAAAAATTTAACGGAACTTCCTACTCTCGCGGAGACAAAACTCGCGTTGCGGAGGAAGAGAGAAAAGAGGAAGCCGAGAGTCAGCGTCTGCGAATTGGACGTATTAAGCAGCTCGAGTCAAAAGGGAAAATTCGAGTGTAGGATGCTGGCTCTCGGCCAGCTGCGAATCTTTATACTTTTTTTGCGAAACGGAGATTCTTTTTGTTTCTGGATAAAATAATAAAATAAAATGAAGAAGAAGAAGAAAAAAAAAAGAAGGTACCGAGGTATCGCTTTTCGAACTTTGTTACCATTCAAAATAGTGGATGGGTTTATATACTTTGGCTGTCTGTTTTACGTTTTTTTTTTTTTTTTTTTTTTTTTCTTTCAAAGTTTATATAGCGAGTGGAATTCTAAACCGAAATTTATAGAACGGAATTCTCTATGGTTTACTAACAATGTTTTATTTTTGGGCTCTTGTTTGTTTAAACTTTCTGATTTGTTTATATGCTACTAATTTTTTTTCTAAATGATACATTTTTTTTAAAGAACTGGCTACTTTTTTTTTCAATTTAAGTGTCTTGAAATCAATTTTTATTTTAAAAAATTTATAAAAATAAACATGTTTTGTACACATTGTTTATCAGCTGAAAATAATAAAATTGAAAAGTAGCAGTATATTTATTTACCTCTAAATAATAAATTGTGAACAATTGTTTATTTGCTCAATAATTGGACAAATAATAATAATTATTATTATTAACTGTAAAATTTTCTTCTTCATAATGTATCATCTAGCAGAAAAAATATTAAGAATATTAACTTGAAAATACTTCAAGATCAAGTCAGAACTTTTTGGTAAATTTAAAAACCATGAAATACTGCACGAAAAAGAAACAAGTGACCCACCGTAAATATTAAGATTTACAGCAAAACTTTAAAAAAATATTCGAAAAATCCTTACCCCGACTATAAATTCTTAAGCTGAGGTTAGACCTCAAAATCCAACAAAAAGATTGCCGTGACCAATGTTTTGCTGTTTTTTGTTGTTCGCAGGACGACAGGAGAGAAAGAAAAAAAAAAAAAAAAAAACATTAATGTCGTCGTCACGGCAGCAGAAGGAGTAAAGAAAAAAAAAGAGGGGGATCATAAAGAAGCGGCCGCCAAGCTAGCAGAGAAGCAAGGATGCAGCTTACGATCTTTATAATCCTGTCGGCGGTGGCACTGTGCAACGCTGCTCCTGCGTCTACGTCCCGGCTTATTAAACTCGGTAAGTAACTGTTGTAGAAATTAGCTACAAAGTTTTACTCCATTAAAAACAAATTACGATTAATGCCTAATGATGATGGATTAAGTTAAAATATATATTTGTTTGGGTGCATTGTTGGAATTTTTTACATTCACTGAACAAAATTGATTTTGTCATAGTACTGGAATGAAAATGAAATTGATTTCGCATTTGTTGAAAATTTTATTAGTTTATTAATTAATTTAAAAAAAAAAAAATTTGCAAAAAAAAAATGTTAATGAAATATTTATTGAAACTTTTTACTGCTTATTTGATTACTTTATTAAAGGAATACATCATAAAATTTTCATGCAAAAATATTTTAAATAAAACCAAGTGCGGTGATACTAAGCATTTAGGAAAACAATCATTTTTTTAAGTTTCATAGAAATTTGAAAAAAATGTACAGTTTTTGCATTTTTTTGACATTGTTATTGTATTTCTATTGACTTAAAATAAAATAAAATTAAAAAGTTTTGTATTTTATTGCCAATTTTAGCATATTAAAAGACGTCCATCAAATTTCATACAAATTTGTAAAATAGTTTTCGGAAAATCCTGGCTATCGACTTCAATAACAAACATCTTGGTGTTGTCTTAAAATTTTCCCACAATATTTCAAAACTGCCGCATACCCCAAGAAAAACCATAATTTTCCGAATTTTGAATCCCAACCCCTGAAACAAATTAACTCTCCTCCCTCAAAAAATCTACCAGTGCCAGACACATTCGAATGAAAATCATCACCCTCTCCCTCGGTCAAATTTCGCGCAAAACAACAAAAATCCCGAAGCTTCATTAACGAACTCCGCGTCTCTGAAACTCAAGCTAAAATCAGTGTCAGAGCGCGGTCCGCCGGTGCACATCTGGCGCGCAGATTTCTCTCCTCGCAGCCACATGCAGCCTACGAGGAAGGCCGAAACTGGATATATATGGCCCTCCCTCCCCCCCTCGCACGTGCTTTTGGCGCGCTTTCGAATAAGGGACACTTTTTCTAAACAGCCACTACACCTCCCTTCTACTCCGAGAAATTTCATTAGCTTTTTTTTTTTTTCAAGGTTGTACCCACTTTTTTAACGACTTTTTGGAATCGTTTGAAATCGGTCGCGATTCTGCTGTCGTTACGTAAGGGAATAGCTACTGGATACGAAACTTTTTTTTTTAAACCAATCTTCGAAAAACTGTCACCCGTCAGACGCTTCGGTCCGCGGCGCGTAAAGAAAGCGCAGCGGTGCACACAAAAAATGAGTCTGTTTGATTTTTCAGCGACCACGTGTTTTTGGGGTGGGACGGGGAGGGGGGAAAACTCTTTTTTTTTGAGACGGTTTGTTTAGGCAGGACGGTGGGGTAAAAAGCGTTTTATTGGCTTTGGGGGGTATGTGTTTTTGTTTCAGGGCTTGTAATTTTACACGCTGTTATTACTACTCGGGGATGGATTACCGTCGTTGAAAACGCGGTGTTATTTTTGCCGTGAAAAGAAAGGGTTGGGATAGTTTGTTATTCGGAAAAAAATATCCAGAAATATATGGGATTGTTGTGATGTACAAATTATTTATTTTTTTCGAAAAAAGGGGAGTTGGATATAAAATGAGAGTTTAAAAAATTAGTCCCGCTAAATGAACACGTTTAGAATAAACAAAATTATTTCAAAATTACCAAAAATTTACGTATATATCGCTGGTCCTAGGTTTTCAGCATATATAAAACATCGCAAGGAGTCATTTTATTCGTGGCTGGTGTGTCAAAAATTTTTTTTTTACTATAAGTAATATATCATTGGTCATTTTAACATTTTTTTTCGCAGGTTAAAATAATAAATAAATAAAGTGATTGAGAGACATTTTAGTAACCGAAAGTCACCTCATTGTAACTTTATTCGTGCTAAGGTTTTTCTTCGCTGGGACCATCGATGTGTTTTCCAAAAAAGTTCTGAAACGATACAAAACTAATTTTTTTTACAAAACTTGAAACTCAAATCTTTTTTTCGTTCGAGTTTATCGTACTTCAACCAAGTCCAAAAACTCTATCCGGCCTTGATTCACGTAAGACACCAATAAAAGCTCAAAGAAGAATTGAAAGGAGGTTCGCGGGTTGAGTAATTCGTGAGATAGAAAAGCACCGGGAACCCAGGGTACGTAAGTAGATATCGGTGCGCCGGTGGCTGTGATTGGACGTCCAAAGACTCAATTGTGCAATTGTATCGTTGAATGACCCGCGCGGGACTGAATTATTATCCAACTATAAACCGACTATACCGACTCGGAAGCATTTGTTCCTAATGTGTACCTAATGTGTGTCCGTTTGTATAAACCTACAACGCCACTCGCTTCAACGTGGTTATTATTGAGATCAGCTATTTTTAAAATACCAGGCTTTTTTAAAAATTCATTTAGTAGTTTTGCTTGCTTTTAAAAAATCAGCTACTCAAAAACTACTTTTTTAAATGAAGTGCTTTCTTCAGTTTATTTTTTTTGCATTAGTTTTGTCCGACTCAAATACATATCAATTATTTATTATTTAATAATTGTATATGTAATTCCGACGCTTCAAAATAAATTTAAAATCATATAAAAGTTAAAATTCAAGCTATTTTTCTTTAATTAATTTAAATTAAAATAATTTTATAATACAATTTAAAATATTCTTTTAAGACTATATTGGCAGCATTACTGCAACACTATGTTAAATGGTCTTTAAAAACATATTAAAAACGTGTTAACAATCCTACTTTCCAACATGTTTGTAACATGTTAACAATAGGATCTTTTTTAAAAACTTTCATAAAATAAATAACACAATGAAAACATTTCAAAATCTAATTAATTTTCTTAAAAACATTTCATTCAAGGTTCTATTTGATTTTTATTAAAAACTCGGAAATAAGAATTCTCTGAAACCTATCAAAATGCTTTTTTGGTTTCTGTAAGTCAAAATTTAAAATTTGTTACAAACTCGTTCTCAAACACAGTCACAACTCTTTTTGTATCAAAAAAATCCACCTGATTCCCACACCATACTAAATTCATGCGAATGAAGAATCACCTTAAGAACCAAGCTCACGTAAATCACCCTTAATCCCGAAAAATTTTCCACCAGTCACGTAAAAATCGGTACGTGCCCCCAAGAAAATTCGAATAATCGAAGTTCTCTAAAAGAATATTATGCGCTTAATGTTTATATCCGAGGAGGGGGGACAAAGGGATGAGGGCAGAACGAAACGCATCATGTGAGGGACAGCGACACATGTGCGACGAACTGCCGGCGAATCCACATTTAGCAGTGGGGATTCGTTAGTCTACGCTTTTATTCTCATTGAAATCGGTCTGGTAGCGCGTCAGGTTGAACGCGTTATTTATGCAGGATCACGGCTACACGATATTAAAGTTTATTAATCTGAACATAAATCTCGAATGATTTACTAATTCTATAAGTGAACTTGTTACGTTAATAGTAAACTTTTATTGTCATTAATATATTAGTGTCTCAAATGATAGGTAATATATTATTTATATGGAGAAAAATTTTATTAATGGATGATTCTATTAAGTTTCAAGATTTTTTGTCTATTAATAATTTTACATTTCTGGAACTAATGGAATAAATGTTTTCCGATAAAGTAGTAAAAATTTTTTTTTACAAGTTCAAACTAGTAATGGTATTGAATTGTATTCTGAATTCAGATTTAGTAATCTTCAATGTATCAAGAGCGATTAGTCCGTTTCACAAATCTCAATACACTCTATCTAATTCGAGTTTTGAGCAACAAAAGTCATGTTTAATGGTTTTCACGGTTCCTATTTATAAAAAGTCGTTCCGTTCGATTGTAAACGAGTCTAGAGCAAACAAGCTATACAGAAGAAGCGAAGAAGTCAAAAAAAAAAAAAAAAAAGAAACCAATCTATTAATAGAGACCCGTGGCGGACCAGCGCGTAATTAAGGGAGTTAATAAGATGGCAGCTTCTGCGAAGCTTTTTCGGAGTAGTAGAATAATCTGGCCGGCTTCCAGTTGGCTGCAGCCGTGAATGAACCGGCGAAGCTGCTGCACCGAGAGAGTCGAAAATAAACCCCGATGTACGTCCGAATTTTGACGAATGCCGCTGCATCTTGCTCTCGATTTCTTTCGCGCATTTTACATGTTTATAGGAAAACTGGGACGACGGAATGGAAACGTAAATCAAAAGGTTGCGGATTGATAATTGAAACCAGAGCTCGCAGTGTGAGCGTTGATCTCGGAAAATTAATGTGGGCTTGATTCGCACCAAAAATAGCCAGACAAGAATTTCTATTCAAAATTTTTTGGTGTTTTAAATTTATTTTTGAAAAAAGTCTTCCAGAAACTTGTTGAATCCAGCGATTTCGGTCGTGGCTGCGAGGATTAAAAATATACCCATTTCGTAATTGAGTCCAAAAAAAAGTCGCAGATAATTCGGAACCAAAGTGGTTTTTATTTTTCCCTGCAAACTCGTGACAGTCATCATTAGATCGAGGGTAAAAAACTTTTCTTGAACATGTTCCAAACAAACACTGTCGTAAAAATCCTCCGAGTAAATAAGTTTTCATGTTTATTCATTGTATCGCTCTCGCGAACAGCTTTTAAATCCAACCCATAATTCATCCTCGGCGTTATTAATGCTATTTTTACCAAACTTTGACTCTCAACTCTTAATTTCACAGATAAGGAGGTGAACCGCAACCAAACGGCGTGGGCGAACGAGAAAATCACACTGTTCTGCGAATCGGACGAACGGGACGACAACGTGAGTTGGTTCAAGGACGATGTTCCCCTGAGATACACGTCGAGGGTGAAGCAGGTCAAGCGACGGCTCAGGTTCAACCCGATTCAGCCCAAGGACACTGGCCTATACACCTGTGAAATCAATGGCAAGGACCGGAGGAAGATCAACGTCATCGTCGAGCAGGAGATGAACGACGGCTACCACGATGACGGCGAACTTGGTGAAATCCTGGGAGCCGTCAGGCAAGGGGATGAGACCAACGAACTTGAAATTGGGGATCCCAGAGGTAACGGATTATTTTTAAACTAGCATTTCATAATTATTAAATAAAAACAGGCTTTTGGGTTTCTCTATTGGTAATTTCCCTGGTTTTACCTTTGTTGACGCAACATTTAATTTTCAACATTAATAGCTTCAACAAAATTAATATGCTAAAAAGAAAACACTTTTTGTGATTTCTCTGTCGGTAAAACAGGGATTCTTTCAGATTCCCCTTATCGCAATTTTAATTTATTGTGTTTTTGCTTGTTTTAAAGAGCTTGCAAGCCTTCGATGACACGATATTAGATTTTTAACGTTTGTCTTGAGTAAATAAAAGCAGTTTACTTTGGAAACTTAGTCAGGGTTTTATTTTTAAAAATCAGTCTGTTGACTCTCGCACGTGGCCGAGCTTTATTTTCGTCGACCCGCTCTATTTCTCTCGCTTCGTCCAGCGAGGAAAATCACTCACATGTCATTTACGCAAAACAAGAGGATCAGAATCTCAAAACTCGCATTTATTTTTGCAGATCTGCCCGAGACGAGGTCCCTCCACCTGGAGTCGCCGGACTCGGAGATGCCGAGCCTGTCAAACCCATCGGGTCACTTGGCCGCGGGCGAGCACAACCCGTCACTCCCGGATTCGGTCCCCGTTTTCAAATCCGACCTCCACAACCAAGCTTCGGAGCCCGCCGGGAACACGATCAGGCTCAAGTGTCCGGCTTCGGGCAACCCCATGCCCAACATAACCTGGATGAAGAACGGCAAACAATTCGAACGCAGCCAAGGCTTCATCCTCAACAAATGGACCCTCAAGCTCGAGAACCTCATCACCCAGGACTCCGGCAACTACACCTGTATCATCTGCAACTACCTCGACTGCATCAAGCACACCATTGCCGTGGACGTTCGAGGTTAGTTTGCTTCTGTCATTTCATAAATCATCCACTAGTTTTTTAAGGTGAAAACGTTACGAAGACACTGGTAAAAAGAGTTTTTCACAAACCTGATACGAATTTAATTTTTTTTTTTGTGACTTATAGCTCGCAATAATATTTTTTACAATTTTCAAATCATATTTTTTATCAAATCAATTTGAATAGTATAATCAGAGGTGGTTGCCATCTCAATCTACACGTTGAAAAAAGAAAAATTGAAATCTACCAAAAATTCACGTCATGCTTTATGAAAAACTTTTTCAGTCGGAGATTAGGTTATGTATCTTTGAGAAGTCGAATTAGAAGCGCCCCCTCGTAAAATTTTGATCGCAGTCCATTTAGATAAGCCGATCATTAAGCCGGGATTTCCCAAAAACTTAACGATCACGGTGAATCATAAGGCCAGTTTCGAGTGCCCGCTCGTCGACGAGGTTCGCCACTCGATTATTTGGCTCAAGGTCAACGAACAAGACCCGAATGAAGAAATCACACCAAAAGGCATCTTGATCAAGGTATCCCCGATGAACTTCCCAGTAGATTTTCTGCTTAATTTCTTTTAGAGCGCTTGTATTTATTAATTTATTCATTTGAAGTAAAATTTTGTTCTTGGTGGAAGCTCGTAGTGTAAACGAACTATCGAGTTACCCGAAGCTTATTTTTGAAAAAAAAAGTCTACTGGGGGGAGCTCGGCCGATGTTTGTAACACACACATGGCCGATACACACGCCAAAACATCACCTGGTCGCTGGATTTCTTTACGCTGGCTGCACGTTTATTTGTACTTTTCGACGAACACACGCACGCTGGGGTCTCGTAAATCTATACGTGTGTGGTACTATTTCGGTCACTGCTTGTAAAACCTACAGCGGAGTTGGGATCTCGCGATGTTTTTACCACCTATGTGCATTAATCAGGAGGGGAAAAGTATTTTTGGGCGCCGATAATTCACCTGTGTGTAACTTATCATTCTATTTCAGAGTTGGATAAAGACTCGCGAATCTCAGCGAGTTCTCAGGATCGTTACAAAAAATAGTATACCAAAAATAAAAATTTTCAAGATCATGAAGCTCTAATAGATTCTGTTGAGACTCTAAAGTTGAGCGTTTGTCCAACTCTGTTTCATTCAAAAAATCAATTTTTTGTATCTTTGAGGCCCGGTCGGTAAAACAGTTTTTCTCCGACATCCCCTTAAGGATACAAAAACTTGCATAAACATACATATTGTGTTTAATTCAAAAGAAAAAAGGTATTAATTTATGTGTTGGTGTTGGGGCCTTTTTGTTTGCATATACAGAAAGCGTACAAGCTAAGCCGATCCTAACAAAGTCGCCGGCGAACGCAACGGTACCGATAGGCGATAACGTTAATTTCACCTGCATCGTCCTATCGGAGTTGCACTACCACCTCGAATGGTATCACGGCTATCACGTTACCTTCGACACTGTCAACACGACCAACGCTAGCTATAAGGTCGAGGTTAAGGTGGGAATGCTTTTTTTAAATGTATAATTTCTTACACTATAACATTTGCTTGAACTTGTCTAACAAACTTCACTATCATTATTTGACCTCAAGACATCTGAAGATTGATCTTCGGTGTGTTGGAACTATTAACCAGATTCATAAAGTCATACTTTACTAATATAATTCGAATCAAGTGTACTCATAATGCTAACAAAGCTCAGACTATTAGACAAAATGTTTAACTAATCTTTGATGTTATTTACAGAATGGCGATGAATCCAATCCAGAACTTCTGGAACTGTTCAACGTCACCGAGAAAGATGAGGGTTGGTACACTTGCATCGCCCGAAACTTTCTGGGCAACACCTTCAGTAGTGCTTACCTGCACGTAGTTGACTGTAAGTTTCTTCATCTCATACTCTTCAATCGGTCACCAGAAACTGTGATTAATTATGATTTGCTCCTTAGCCATTGTAATGGAGGAGCCAAGCATCCCGCTTACAGCTCAACCTCACCCAGTATCGGTCTACATAATCGTCATGGGTCTGTTGTTCGTCTTCGTGGTGGGTATCGTCGGAGTGTGTCTTCAGTACAAGGTACAGAGAAAGAAGATGAAGAAACTGGTTGCCATCGAGACTGCAAAAGCAGCCGTGATAACGCAGTGGACCAAGAAGGTCATAGTAGAAAAGCAGAACCTGGTGAACGCTCAGAACGTCCAGGAGACGCTGCTTCTTCCAGTTGTCAAGATCGAGAAGCAAAAGTCTGCGGTTGTTACCTCGGGCAACGACGACAACAGCTACGGCATCTCGGAGTACGAGCTGCCCATGGACAGCGCCTGGGAACTCCCCAGGGAACAGCTCACCCTTGGCAATACCTTGGGTGAGGGTGCCTTTGGAAAAGTCATCAAAGCCACTACGAATTCTGGTAAACTTGGTGTTTCCACCGTGGTTGCCGTCAAAATGCTCAAAGGTAAGACTAAAACAACCTTAAGAACTACTATTTAATTGCTACTGGGCATATCTTTATCAAACACGTCGTTTACTTTCAGAGGGCCACACTGACGCCGAAATGATGGACCTAGTTTCGGAGATGGAGATGATGAAGATCATCGGCAAGCACATGAACATAATAAATCTTCTGGGTGCCTGCACCCAGGGTGGTCCCCTGTACGTAGTGGTGGAGTTCGCGCCCCACGGTAACCTCCGTGACTTCCTCAGGGAGCACAGAACCACCACGTCCCCGGGTTACGAGTCGGCTCTGAGCCAAGGAAAGGAAAAGAAGACCCTGACCCAGAAAGACTTGGTGTCTTTCGCGTACCAGGTAGCAAGAGGCATGGAGTACCTGGCCAGCAGGAGGTGCATTCATCGGGATCTGGCGGCCAGGAACGTTCTGGTTAGCGACGAGTACGTCCTGAAGATCGCTGACTTCGGTTTAGCCAGGGACATCCACTGCCACGACTACTACAGGAAGACAACTGATGGCAGACTACCCGTAAAGTGGATGGCACCTGAGGCTCTCTTCAGACGCATCTACACCAGCCAGTCTGACGTGTAAGTGTCTTTTCGAAGCTTTAACAAATGGGTTTGAATTTTTTTTTCTTACTGAGAAATTGTGTTTTTACAGATGGTCCTTCGGTATCCTACTCTGGGAGATAATGACACTAGGTGGAACTCCGTATCCCTCCGTGCCTTCGGTTGAAAAGTTGTTCCAACTCCTCAAGTCTGGCTTCAGGATGGAAAAACCTCCGTGCTGTTCTCTCGAAATGTAAGCAGAAATTCAGATTTATGAGTTTGAATGAAGCCAGTTTAAGAGTAACTAATGAAAATCATGACTTTTCCTTGCAGATACATACTCATGAGGGAATGCTGGAGCTACCAGCCGGAAGAAAGACCCGTTTTCGGAGAACTCGTCGAGGATCTCGACAGGATACTCACCGTCACCGCAAACGAGGTAACTTCATCATCAACAGCAATTTTTATCATATTTTCGTATGCGACTTCAGTGGGGTAACTTTGATTTTGAAATTTTCAGGAATATTTGGACCTTGGACTACCGCAACTCGACACTCCCCCGTCGAGCCAAGAATCAAGCGACGCGGAAGGAGACGCCGAAGATCAGTTTCCGTTCCAGCGAAACTTACTGTAATAATACGGTCTGTAATGGTGCTAACAAAAGAGACCGGTTCGAGTAACATTGGCTGCCACGGAGCAGAAAAAAAGTCTACTTTTTACAAAAAAAAAAAAAAAGGTAGCAACTTATGCTATGAGTATCGAAACTTTGTGTTTTTTTCATGATTGTGACAAAAAGTTTTAACTGAACAATGGACAGTTTGAAGAAAAAGAGAAGAAAACATAATTGTGACAGTTTTCTTGTGAAAGCTTTATTACTAAATAAGTAAGTGAGTTTTTCATCCTAGATGATGTAATCAATTTTGGACCCAACTGGTAAAATTGTATTATATTGTCCTTTTAAGTTAGCGCGTATATGTTTGTAAATTTTGAAGCGAGTCGTGTGAGATAAATTCCCGTGGAATTTCAGTATTTGAGTGAAGACTAATAACGTATACGTGGTTAAATAACCATATTCCGATGTGTAAAAAATTTCTGACTGCGTTTTTTTTTTTTTTTTAAACGCAACGAAATCACTCAAAATTTGTAGATAAAAATTGTACAACCCTTAAAATTTGATTGCAATTTGATTAAATGGTTTGGTCATAGAAGTTTCAAAAAATATTCAATGGCAATAATACACGTATTTTCAACTAGTCAATTTAAAAAACACTAACATGTAAAATATTAAAACCGTAAGTGCCTTATATGATAACAGCTGTAATCATTAAATTAGTACATTGTATATCTCATAGTATCATCCATCAATCAAAACAGCATCAAATGATATAAAGTACAACTTAATTATATTATTGTATAAATTATAATGTATAATTTGAAAAAAATTATTTTGATATCTTTGAAGTACTGTATTTACTTCTTAAAAAGAAAAAATTCGAGGCCTTATTAAATGAATCAATGATTAGTATTTTCAAAATACAAAAACAATTTGATAACGTTTTTTTAGATGCGTAAAATAGAGAAATTTACAGTTAATTGTACAGAACAGTAGTAATAATTTTTTTTTTTTTTAACTGTTTGAAAAGTCCCTGTACCTATGCTACGACGGAACATTCTATACTTTTACTAAAATTTATAAACTTATCAGGTTTTTCATAATAATTATAACTTTTCGTCTACATAGCTTATATTAAGCATTATAAATAGTTGTGAAAAAAGCTTAGTCGTTGGAAAAATATATGAATCCGAAACTACTGTGTAAAACCAAATATAGGTCTAAGTATTTTATTGTTTATCAAGAATGTATTATAGATACAATAGACAACAATTATATTACATCACCTTGACTAGTTGTAAAAACAAAATTTATAAATTTTGTATAAAAAAAAATCAAATACTCAAAGATACGTAAGTATTATAAAATATTTAAAAATCGATTAAACAAATGTGTAAGAACTTGTAATTACTAAATTTAGTTAAAGTAATTGTAAATATAAAACTAAATAAAAATTTATAAAATTTGTAATTAAGATACAGATATTTTTCTATAAAATTTATCGTAAATTGTAAAGTAAATCATAATGAATTTGGCAAGATAAATTTAATGCTTTGAATTAAAAATTTTTCAAATGAAATTATTGTAACTACGATGTTATTTTTCAGTTTATATTTGAGATTATATTTGAAACAGTTAATCTGTTCAGGAATATTGTATGATCAATCGAATGTTCGTAACATATTGTAAATAGTTATACCCAAAGTATATTAGTTAAGTAGTGTAGTTTATGGATCAGCATTTAAATAATCTGTTATTCTAATATGTAAGCGTTTAATTTTTATAAGTTGTGTAGTCGTTAAATATACGTCATAATATTTGCCACCCGTCTTTTACTATTGCACTATGTACCGTACTTTTCAAAATGTTTAAACCAATAAATTTTGTATGTATGCAATCACTAAAAATTTTTGTTTGTTTTTTTTTTTTTTTTAATAGAATCCTAATTTGAAAACTTAAATATTTTTTAAACCTTCATACATTGGTTCAAAAAATTTACTCTTACAAACAATAAAAAAAATGGGTTGCACAACTTTCCGAGGGGTATTACTCGACATTATTTAATTAATGTTATTTTACTCGAGAACTAAATTTTGTTTGTTTATACAAATGAAAAATAACGTAATTGTCTTTTTTACTAGGATTTCGCGACTGAAGTGGTGTGAGATTTACGGATTGTTGTACAACGTTAGGTTCAGATAAACGAAAAATCGTCGATTTATAATAATATATTTAAAAACGGCCTTTCGTTTCAAAACGAAGTTTCGCTTCCCACGTTACACACACTCTTTTTTTTTAAATAATTCATTGTTTTTAGACAAGAATTTATTTTCAACAGAAAAATAAAAGACAGTTTCAACAAAAGTAAGAAAATTTACAGGATGAAGAGATGCTCGAATAGATGTTTGAAAAAAGGCTAACTGGGAGTGCCTTTAATTTTTTCCAGTACATAGTTGCAAGGTATTTTCATAACAATAATTCATCAGTTTGAAATAGTTATTTATTTGAGTTGATCATACAGGCAGATCGACTAGTGCAAATCTTTCATACTTAAGATAAAATCAGATATTGGGTCGGAAAATCGACACTGAATGTACCCATGAAACTTTCTTCTCAAACTTTTTAAGAGGTCTGTCATTTATTTATTATTTTATGGAGTTATTTTTTCAAGAAATTAATTTTTAATGATTTAAGAAGCATATTATTATCAAAGCTCAACTTCTTCCAACGCCCATTTTTTTGTATATAGTTTCAATCTAAATTATCGAAATCAATGATAATCTATAAAATGAACAAGTTTTATGTCCAGCTTTAATTTTTCTTTAATTATAAACTGCTTAAATAATTATACTCGTTTGTACATACATTCATAATATAGTAAATTAATAAAAAAATGTCTAAAGATTTATAAATTTATACACTATATAGTGCATATAAATGCATTAAGTGGGATCTGCTTCCAATACTTATTTTTAGATCGCACCTTCTGGTCAGACCTTTTCTTAGAGAATTAGTTTTATTTTGAAGACTAAATTTGGCTTGAAATTCAAATTTATAAAAAACTTTTACCTTTAAAATAAATTTTTTTAATGTGCCTTTTCTTATTTTATCGGATATAATACAAACAATATTATTTTACATCATAAAAATTTAAAATTTATCTGTTTTTGATATTTTTTGAAAAAAAAAAAAAAAAAAAAAAAAAAATTTGTTTAATTGACGCGGACACATAAACAGAAACACAAAAACATGGTTTGAATTGCCGTTTTCGATGTAAACGAAAATATATTTAAATATTTTCAGGAAAATTTAAGGATCGATAAATATTTTTTTAAACAATTTTTATAATTGATAAAAGCAATCTTATGACTTGAAAATTATACGATGTTAAAAATTTTAAATCCATTATAATTTACTAATTAATACAATCATTAATTATTAGAGTGCATAAAAATGCAGCCTTTTCTGTGCGGGTTGCCTGCATCCTACATGATGACGTCAGTCGTCAATCATCAATGTTGTCATCACGGCCACGCAGTAGGTGGACTGTACATACCTAGCACTGTAGTGCACTGTTTGTACGGCACAAATTTAAAGCTCAAATTATTTTCGTATCACTGTAATACTCATTCTTTATTTGCCCCTATACCGTTTTAAAAAACTCAATACTAATGGTTTTTATCATTGCTGTATATCATTGCTTCTAAAATATAGTACTAATTTATTATTTTCAAGTTTTTTGCTCGCGTTGAGGTTAGGTTTTAGAGTTACAAACATGGTCACAAATATGTTTTAGTTCTCAAGAACTTGTGAGATTGCAACAATTTGTTCGTAATGCGGCAGGAAGTGTAGTTTAAAATTTCAAAAATGAATTTTTATCAAAATATGTGAATTATAAAGTGCGAAATGAAGATAAATCTCAGGTAAAGAAAAGCATAGCTGGTCAAACTATGTTCTTTTAATTTGAATAATTTTTATATTGAACTTAATATAAGTTTAATTTGATAATATCTTTCTTTCTCAGAAAATGAACGAGTTTTTTTGAAAATAACTGTGTGAATGTTAGTTATTAAGTGTAGATTAAATTAACAAAATCAATCATGGAGAGAAAAATAAAACTGAAAACACTAAACAGTATGATTACTTGTAAAATTTGTCGGGGATATTTGATAGATGCCACAACGGTAACAGAATGTCTTCATACATTCTGTAAAAGTTGTTTAGTTAAACATCTTGACGAGAAGAATACTTGTCCGCAATGTAATATAGTTATACATCAGTCACATCCTCTTCAGTATATTAGTTTCGATAGAACTATGCAAGATATTGTTTATAAACTTGTTCCTGATCTACAAGAAAGTGAGTAAACTTATTTTTGAAAAACTTTGATGGAGCAATATTCTTAAATGATATTAATTGTGTTACAGATGAGATTAAGAGAGAAAGAGAATTTTATAGGTCTAAAGGTTTGCCTTATCCAAAAGATATTTTACCAAATCCAGATGCAGTGGATGAAAAGAATAATGCAGACGCACATGCTGAGTCTGATTATCACAGAACTGATGAGCAGGTAACTTGACTGAAAATAGTGTATAGTTTACAGTTAAATGGAATCAAAAATTTTTTTGATGAATTTTTAATTGTTTTAAATTTGAATAAAAAAAAGAGATTCGGTTCATTCATTAAATAAATTTTTGAGCATTGAAATACTTAGTTACTGATTTAAAAATTTCATTTTTTTAATCGAATTCAATATTTTTATCAATCTAGTGGTTAGATTTTTTGATTTAATAATTTTTTGAAAATTATTTCAGGTTAATGTATGCTTGGAGTGCATCAATGCTAGCCTACAAACTTTGCAGAGAGGCTTTATCAGGTGCTCTGCTCAAGCAACAATAACTCACCTTAAGAAGTTTATAGCCAAAAAAGTTTTGAATGGAATGGAGAAGTATCGTGATGTAAGTACAAAATATTAAAAATTTGTCACTCAATAATTTTCATATTTTATTTACATTTTTTCTTTCAATATTACAGATTGACATTCTTTGTAACAATGAACTATTAGGAAAAGACCATACTCTTAAGTTTGTTTATGTTACTAGGTGGAGGTTTCGAGATCCACCGCTAAAACTACAATATCGACCAAGAATAGAAATTTAAGAAAAATTTATTTAATGGTTTAAAACAAAAAAAAATTCAGAAAAGTAGAAATTATTTTGTATTATTTGATTTTGTGGTACTTATATGTATGGATGTTGTAGAAATGTGATGAATGAATGTTCTCATGTTACAATTTAGTTCCAGTAAATAATTGAATGAGTTGTAGATGAGTACTTTTGTAATGTATTTTCTCAGGTAATTACAGGTTAATGTAAATTTTTTTTTTTTAAACATTATGAAACATATCAAATTGTAAATAAGACGTTTGAGCTGCTCATTTCAAAACGAGTCAAAGTGCAAGTAGGAAAATAGGTAAAGTCTTACAATCATAATTTAATTTTAGTCCCAAGCCGGAGTCAATACGTGATACTAAAAGTCAATTATTATTCCCAACTATCAACTTTATTAGTAGAATAAATTTTATTTAAAACATAACTTAGACTACAATGATGGAGTAGCTAAATTTCAAAAATTGTATTCGTTTGATAATGGAATTAGGCAGCTCGTTTAATTTATATATTGAAAGCAAAGTTTTTTTTTACTTAATTTCTTAGAACAATTTTTTTTTCAAAAGCACAAATAGCTAAACTAAAATGTAATTCAACTATGAATTGAAAGTGTCTTCCTTTCAAAATATATACATCATGATTGTTAAATACTTGAATGTAAGAATTTTCATTTTGTATGGTTTGAAAAAATGTTTTTTTTTTTTTTAAACAACATGTAAATAAACATTGTCTTCAAAATATTAAAAATTAAATAGTCTCTATTTATTAATTCAAACTCTTGTTTTTTATGCATACTCAAAAAAGATACTAATAATTTTATTCACAAAATAAAGTATCGTCGTAGAAAAAATAAAGAAAAAATTGCAATACATTGTTGGAAATTCTAATATCTGCACTTATAAACTAATTTTTACATAAATTTTCTTCAACAAGGGACAATTTTTACACTCATACACTTACACACGATTCTAACTTGATTAAAAAATGGAAATTCATGATCTTTGGAATAGCTGCAGACAGCGGCTTTACAAAGAATTAATTACGTTCTTCTCAAATGAGAATTCATACAAAGTAGTCGTTGCAGATTACTCTTTGCCACAAAAAAAAATTAAAACAAAAAAATAGGCACTTGTATGAGCATTTCCAATCTTTAGTCCCATGATTCTTCATCTACTACTGCTTTTGAAGGTGGTTCAGATGCACCCTGAAAGTAATTTAAATTCATTTATTAGATTTTTTACAATATAGGTATGTTCTGGTTGGTAAAAATATTATAAAAAATTTTACTTTATTTGAAAATTTTAGTTATATACATAAAATAAAATGAATTCTGGATTACTAAATTGTTAGGTTGAATATAGTGCAGAAATTTTTATCTGATTTTAGTACTAATCTGGTGATAACGAAAATTAAATATAAGTTCTAATTCAATTAATTGGTTAATTAAGTTAATTAACTACAACAAAAATATATTTAGAAATAAAGACCAAAAATTGAATTAAGTTTACAAGTTTAAAAATTATATAATAAAAATAAAATTGTTTTTAGCAGAAATCCTTTAATAAAAACAATCTAAACAAATAAAAAATATATCAGAATTTTTTCTCAATAAATAATGTGTTTATAAATAATATGTTTATAGAGCAGTCAAATACTCATATATATTTTATTAACTGAAGTTTTATTAATGTGAATACTTTAATACGGTATAGAAAAAGTTTTTAACATTTAATTTATTAATCAAATAGAGACTGAAAATTCACATTTAGTTTTTGATCAAATGAAATTATTGTGAAACTGAAATGTGTTCATCTATCTCTTTTTGCTGTCGCTTGTTAAAATTTTTGTTATCAACAGATCCATCTATTTTAAATCAAACTGAACTTACTATTGGCAGCACAGGTAGGGAAGTGTTTGTGTTCGGCGCAGATGAGGAGGTGTTCGGTTCATCGTCCCAATTTTCTTCGTGCTGCAAGGGGGTGTTGTAGGAAGGCTTAGGCGACCGGAACGAATCGTCGTCCTGTCGTCCGAACGGCTTACCTCCACCACCACCACCATACGAGTCTCGCCGGTTGAAAGATCTGTCCCTGCTCCTGGAGCCGTCGCGGGAGTTGTACCCGTCCCTGTCCCTATCTCTGCCACCTCCTCGGCCGCCTCTGCCGCCCCTTCGGTCGTCTCTTCCACCTCTTCTGCCGCGTCCGCCTCTGTCATCTCTGCCACCGCCGCGGCCGCCGCCTCGCCTGTCGAAGTTACTGTACCTGCTGGGAAGGTTAATAAAGGATTAATGAAAATATTGAATCAAAAGTCAACAAAAATATATATAGTTTTCTTATTACTCAATCAATCGTAGCTCAGTGATTGATATAGACCTTCAATGACCATAAATCACCTTTTAGAAGATATTTTCATAAACGCTCTTTTAAAAATATCTTCAGTTCCAACTTACAATAATTTAAGACAATTTTCAGTCATGAGAATCTACACTACCGCTTTGAATGAAGAAAATTTCTTAATTTTGAGAATAAATAACTGAAGTGTTGAATTTGCGGTGTTTGATAAACTTAAAGTCATTTTTATGCTCTATGAACATTAAATCTTATTCCTACTCTTGAAGATTAATTTTTATACTTGATCTGTTAACTTTTTAAATTTATTTTGTAAACAATTATTATTATTATTATTTTTTAAACTATCTTTATATTATTGTGAGAAATTAAAAGAGCTTACAGCCTGTCAATATATAAATAAATAAGTTAATAATTTAAAAAACACCCCAGCTACAAGAAAAAACCTAGAGATGAGATATACAAGCAAGGGGTTTGGTATTTTCTAAACTACAATGGAAATCATTTTTTTCTTGTGTTTTTCAAGCTTTAAAGAAGATGTGAAATCAATTTCTTTTATGAATACTATTTTCATTATGTATATTTTTTTCTTTTTCCCACAAGTCTCTTTTAAACAAAAAAATATGATTGGTTTGAATACTAACTCAAAGCCTCCACGATTGCCTCTGTAGTTGTCGCGTCCAAATCCTCGCTCATCTCCCCCGCCTCCTCCAAAACCTCGCTCGTCTCCTCCTCCACCTCCGAACCCACGTTCTTCTCCGAATCCGCGGTTTGAGTTTCTGCTGTGGGAGCGTCCACCGAATCCTTGCTCCCTGGGTTCATCCACGAAACCAGGGGAGTCGCTACCGAATCCAAAGCCCATGGACATCGGAGACGCCGTGGCGGAAGACGGGTTGAACATGGGAATCGGAGTTTCGGACTTCTTTCCAATTCCGGGCTCGTCCCAGTCCTCGTCGTCGTTCGGGGCTGGCGTATTCATCACCGAGGACGGCCTCGGGGAGCTCAGCTCCATGGACTTAACAGACATATTCGACGACATGTTGGGGTTGAAAATCGGTATATCTACTGCACTGGGTGCCCGGGGCGGATCGTCGTCCCAGTTCTCGTCGTCGTCGGCAGCGGCACTGGCCCGCGAAGGCTGTGCTGGTTTTTGATGGCTCTGCTTGTACGACGGGGTTCTGTCGACGGGATCATCCCAGCTTTGGTCGTGAGGCGTGCCGCTGTGAACCGGCTTGGGGTTGAACATCGCCGGGGAAGCCGTAGTGCTAGGATTAAACATGGGCAGCGGAGTTACGGCGGGTCTCGGGGTCGAGTGAACGCTTCCAGGCGCCGGTGCATCCCAGTCTTCGTCGTCGTCGACTGCCGCGGAGGCTATTGGAGTGCCCATGTGAGCATGCGGAGTTCCCATGTGTGGGGTACCCATGTGAGGAGTGCCCATGTGTGGGGTACCAATGTGCGGAGTGCCCATGTGTGGGGTACCAATGTGCGGAGTGCCCATGTGTGGTGTACCAATGTGTGGTGTGCCCATATGTGGTGTACCCATGTGTGGTGTTTTCCATCCATTCATCGAATTAGCGGCGTCCACGGGTGGCGCATCCCAATCCTCAACAGGAGCTGGCCTGCTTGGAGCGGAACTGAATATATCTTCAGCTGGAGCGTCCCAGTCTTCCCGTGGTCTGTTTGAAAATCTACTGGGCTTGGCCCCATCAAAGTTTCTGGGACCATTTTGCGAGTTATTCCGCTTTGGGCCATCAAACCTGATGTATAAATATAGTTTATTAGTTGAAAATTTTAAAAGTGCAAACTTAAAAAAAAACTTTTTCTTTACCTTTTATTATTAAATGGCCTGCCACTGTCTTTAAAATTGTTATCTCTGAATCCATTGGGACGTCTTGAACCAGATCCATAAGATGGAGGATCTATCCAATCATCAATATTTGCAGGACTTGCAAGTGCTTCATAACTGTATTTGAAACCATCAGTTATCTTTAGAGTTTCATAAGTTGCAGGAGTACTTGGTTCCAATGCAGTAGCTTTTACAGGAGAGTTCTTGGGTTCAGCATCCCAATCTTCTTCTTCGTCCATGTTAAAATTTTTGGAGATGGTTATTTTTTCTGCAATGAAGTATTATTTATTACTTGTTTATTCAAGCAGCGTAATCAATTAGTCAACCAAAAATTTAAAGTTAATTTATTAAATCAATTGATAGTAAAGGAAATTAGGAAAATTTTTGACAAAATGTAATCAAAAGAAGGAAATTAGCTAAGATTAAATCGTAATCAGCAGTAATGTAAAAGACTAAAAAAGGATGAACTATGTGGTTGTTGAATAAAAATGTATTTCACTCGAAAGATAAAAGAGGATTAACTTATTACCTGAGATTCTTAAACTTTTTTATCGAAGCTGAAAACCAGTGACGGCTTTTCCAGAAAGTATGAGTAAACAGGTAAATATAAAGAAAAAATTTACCAGTTAGAGAGCGAAATAACCTAAGCTCCTCATCTTGCCAATGGGCTCTAATAAATAAATTATTGGCGCTTCACAGAAGCGTCAAATTAACTTTATTTGTAGAGCAAAGTTTTTACTTTGTTAGTTCTAGGTTAGGGATTGAAAAGTCTGATGGAGACATTGCGCAAAAGTGCCACGCGCATCATATCCTTCTTTATTCTTTTTTAAAACCGCTTTTTTTAAAGTACTTCTCATTCTCATACATATACACCTATTTATTTAGTTTATTTTTGTTTATATTATCGTAATTACTTAATTTATTTGTTTGAATGAAATATTAACTTTGGTTTCTCCTGGATTATAGAAGCAGTTAAGTATTTTATTATACTTATTATTATAATTACATATAAATTTGAAATTAAAAGAGCTTACAGCCTGTCAATATATAAATAAATAAGTTAATAATTTAAAAAAACACCCCAGCTACAAGAAAAAACCTAGAGATGAGATATACAATCTATTTCTACGATCTAAAGAAACTTGTTAATATTGAGGCCTAACAGAGCCCAAACTCGAGGTTGATGGCGTATCGGCGTGTGCGCCGTAAGCAAAGTCTGTGTATCGGCTCAATTAAATTTTTTATATCAATAAACTAATTTCAAATATTAAAAATTTATTTGCTTAAAATAGATAAAAACATTAAATTATTTTATACATTATAAAAATACAATAAATAAATAAATACAAATGTAAAAATTTGTAATAATATCAATATTAAATACATAAGGAAACTCAAAATGTTGAGTACAGTAGTATACTAGTTCTGAGTTTGTTAGCTTAAAAACAAAACACCTCTTAAAAATCTTAAAAAATTCAGTTTTTCAAATTTTTTTCCAAAACTATCAATATTAAATATACTTAAATTTTTTTAAGACCTGTAAAAGATCAGGAAAAATAATTTTTAAAATGTTAGGCAATTCGGATTTGGGCGCGTTTAAGCTAGTTCTATAATTTTCCGCAACAATGGCCGGGCGGCGCGCGCTGCAATCGTCGGACGTCGTCGGTCGTACTGCATGTTTCTCGTTTTCTCACATCGTCTCTGTTTCTTGCCGTTGTACGAGTGACGCCGAAGCCGTCAATTTTTTAGATTAATCCGTCGATATCCAAGTAATCGAAATGGCTGAAGAATACCTATACGGTGAGTTTTATTCCTCGATCTTTTTTCTTTAACCCTCGAGTAAAATTTTTCACCCACCGAGCTTACTTACCCTGGGGTTCGAACAAATACCAAGGACGCCGGCACTTAGGCTATTGCGGCCATTGTTGAGTTCTACCCCCTGTTTTGTAATCATTTTTCACCTTCGAGATGTACAGGGATTTTTTTTACAATGTGTTGCTCTGATTCAAGTGGTAATTTTCATTTACAATTTTCCAGGAGTCACGCTGAACAGCAGCAAGGTTTCCGAGACCTGGGACCCGTCTCCGAAAAATGAAGAGACCGACAGTAATCAACACTTCGAGGTCGATCAGAAACTCATCATAAAAATGGTAAGCCACTATGGTACTTGTTTTATCTATGCTGATTTCTCATGTGGTTGGAATAACAACTAAGAGTTTTATTATTTTGATTTTTCTATTTTTTAATGTAGACATATTTTGGCGCATGAGTAATTCCAAACTCAAGTTTTTGTATTTCTAGTCTCTATTAGTGACATTTAAAATCGCAAGTGATTATCGAATTTATCATTTTTTTTTAAAGCCATTTAACTGACTGCTGTCTGAAATGCAATGATTGTTGTATTATTTGACTTTCAGTTTACAACATTTGCATTGATACATGAAAAATAAACCAAATTTCCTTAAGACTTTATTACTTGCTTATTTATTGTAAGAGGCAAAATTTTTTTTAAGTATACAATATTATTTAGCCAATAATATTTTTGGGAAAAGGCTTAGATAATTACGATACCGATTGATACAAATATTTTAAATTCACTTATATATTTTAAAAGAATTCATAAAAATGAAACATTTATTTATGATGATTGTTTTACAGGCACTCCTCGGAGCTGAAGCAAAACCAGGTGAAATAAACGTCGTCCAAGTAGAAGCTATGGGTCTGAAAGCACCAATTAAAATTCCAATTGCCATCTTAGAAATGGGCAAAACTGCACAAGTCACTCTAGATTTAAGTTTTCCAGACCCACCAGTAACTTTTAGCCTTATCAATGGTACTGGTCCAGTTCACATAGTTGGTCACAATTTGCTTGGTAAGTTTTGTTGAAAACACTTATAATTTTTCAAAAAATTTATCTATCTTCATTGATATTATAAATATTCAACAGCTACACACATTGATGAATTTGAAGACATGGAAGATGAAGAAGTTGAAGTTGATAACTTTGAAGACGAAGATGACGAAAAGGTACTTTGAACATAATTTTTATAAATAAAACTTCTTGAAAGTTTTGTTAAGTAGTTTAAGTATTTTAAATTTTTGGGTAGACTTTAAAAGGGATAGTTGAAATTTAAATTCATAATAAGATAGTTGACTAATTATTAAAATGTAGTACTTGTAGGATGAATAGAGTTTGATTGTTGATGAAACTTTCAGGAACAACAAACGAAAAGAAAAAACTCACCAGAAAAAATAAAAAACGGCACCAAACGCGCTAAGATGGACGAAGGGGTAGACAAGTGAATGCGCATAGAAATTGAAATTTAACTTTTAATCAAATTCATTAATTTTTTTATTATCAATCTTTTACAGTTATGAACAGTATTTTATAATATTAATTCAAACATTAATTTAAGAATGTTCTTGATTTGCATTTGTCAAAATTGAATTGTCAACTCATGTAAAACCGCTTTTATTTATGCTATCCTATCGATTTTTTAAATAAACTGTCATGTTATGACAGCTCAAATATTGTGTATTACCTTAAATTTCATCTTGGCGTTGTGCCTGTTTAACTTAAAATACAAATTCATTTGTGAAACTTAAAGTAAGAGAAGGATTTAAATAAGTCTTAGAATAAAAAGAAATTTTTTATATGCAATTCAGGATCCTGAAGATGAAGATGAGGAAGATGATGAACCCAGGAAGAAAAAAATGAAGGGAGGAGCACCACAGAAAAGCAAAAATCAAATCAAGAATCAAAATCAAAATGCAAATCAGAAAAAAAAATAAGTTTAGGTTTTTGAATAGCCACGAAAAATCACCCGAGATCATTTGTAGATTAGACTAAGTTATTTCATTATCATTAGAATTTTGCAAAGTTAGTAACTTTATTTTAACATTTATAGCAAAAGGTCAATCAAGATTGATGGTAAATTATTATTGCATGTAATTGCGACAAAATTAATTTTTTTATATGAAGAAAAATATTTATCCAATTACATTTTATAGTTGTCAGACTACATTGAATAATGTTTTTGAAAAGTTTTTAATTCTTAAAAAAAAAAAAAAAAATAAAAACCAATTAAGTAAGCTTCCTACTTATACAATTTTTGTCATCTTAGCTTCTAATTTTAGAATCACTTGATAAAATTTGTTTTTGAACTTTTACATTTTGTTGAAATACATGTAATTTATAATTTAAATTTCATAATTATAAGAGAAAGAATATTTTTATAATTGACAATTTTTAGTTAATCTTTAGGGATTTACCAAATGTATAGTTTTACATTTAACTTTTCAATTGTTTTCACTCTTTGTAATTGACTTCATAATTTAAGAGTGAAATCACTATATAAAAGTTTTTATTTATTGTACAAAGTAATTCTCTTTTCGACACTGTTTTCGCATTTTGATAGATAAACTCGATTAGAAATGACGATTTTTCGTGAGATGCCAAAAACGAATCCTAGGCTGTTTATCGATATCTTGAATTTGTATTTGAAGAGGGCGATTGATGTAGTTAAATATAAAAAAAGTGAGATTACATGGATAAATGTATCACGAGAACGTCTTAATTTATACAAAAAAAATATTGTTTGATTTTTTTTTGTAAAACCACTGAATTTTTCAGTTTACTTATTTTAATAATACTCGACTGAATATTAATATTTAGTAATCACTAAAAAATTGAGTGAGTAAGTGTACACTTATTTTGTACATATATGAAAAAAATAATAAATTTCCTAAATTATAGATTATAGTTTTTTTTATTTCAAAAATGCCAATTTTATAATGCTTTGAATATCACTGTATTTAAAATGTAGATCAATGAATTATTTAAAATATTAAATTTCAAAAGTTTTACATTATCGACTGAAAGTAAGCGAAAATAAGAGTTACCGACATTTTGTACACAGAGGACTCTGTCATTACTAAAAACTTACTAAAATATTATAAAACAAATTGTTCATTCAGTAGCTAACAAAAAAAAAATAGTCTTTTAACTTTTATTAAAAGTTGTTTAAATTATATAAAAATGAATAATCAACATACACTAGTGTGGGAAACTTATTTTTATAAAAGAACATTTTCCGAATTCTTCGTCTATATGTAACATAAAACTTTAAAATTGATAGAGCAAGAACTCATTTTTCCCCAAAATTTAATAAATAGAAAAAATTTGTAAATCACAGTTCTTAGGCTACATAACTGTGTGAAAAAAAGCCGAGACCGTAAAACATCTCAATACCCTCGTTACGAAATAGTTTCTTTGATTGTTAATGCGCATGAATTACAAATAACACGGGGGACCCGCGCGATGGTGGAAAAAAAAGAGGAGGCAGCGGGTAACGAGAAAAGGAGAAAGAGATAAAATAAAAGTAAACGAGGTAGGAGGAGGAGGAGAAGCTGTGTTAAAAGCCGGTTCGAGCTGAGTCCTCCGCTGCTTCCTCTTAATGATCGGACATAAAATTTGCGAGGGAGAATTAAGACGTTCCGGCTGCAAGGGACTCTAATAACCAATTGAACGGCGACTCCAATTAATGTCCCCCCGCGCGCCGCGTCGCATCGTATCGGAAAAAGGATGCTGCTGCTTCTGTGGTTCGAGCTCGAGGCCTTTCTCTTTTTTGCCTGCTGCCCAAGCGCGGGTTTCACTCTCCTCACCCCCGTGCGGCGGCAGGCCTTTTAAAAAAGTGAAAAAAGAGAGAGAGATGATAAATAAAATTTGTATGTAAGCTGATATTATATTTTCTCCTCTGATCGTTTTTGAAGTTTCGCGCGGATAAGACTTTCAATTAACAGGGCGTTGATGAGTTGCAGCTTTAATTTGAGAGAGCGCGAGGCTGATTGAATTTTTAATGCCGCACGCTTATCGAGAGCGAGTATTTTTTCAAGATTGGTAATTGAGTCTGATGGTTTTTGCAAATGCGTAAAATTATTTTTCTTCGAAATTTATGTTTGGAGGGTGGTATATCCAACCAAACAGTGTTTATAAATAAAAGTAAAAAAACTTTTAAACTTTTTTACCTTTTTACAATTTATTGTTCCGCGAAGAACTAAAAGTTTTAAAATTCGGAAGAAATTTTTCAAGCTATAATAGCATTAAATAAATTTTTTATAAAATTCAAAGTTTTGAACTTCGACAGTTATTAACTTTTTTTATTTGAAATAACTTCGCGAATAATTTTGCTAAATTATAAATAAGGCCAATGATAAAAATATTTTAAAAAATTTTGACCCAATTTTTTGTTATGATTATATTTTTTCAGAATTCTTTGAGATTTACATTGAATTTGTCAAATTTTTCATAAAAAATAATATCAAAATGAGCTTGCAAAAATTGTATCCTTTAATACTTAATTTAATACGATAAAATTGTTAATTGGCGTCAGCAAAAGAGAATAGATTGGTTTACTAAATAAATTTTAAATCTAATTTATTATTCAAGTTTTAATCGCATTACTAAATCTCGTGAAAAATTTTTTTTTTTATATTTATTATTTTTTATGAATTTATTATATTTGTTATACTCTTTATACGTGTTAAGGTAATAAAACTGTTTGTGCCTAATTACTAACCTCTTCTTCGGGGGATGCATTTCGGGGGAATGGGTATTCGGGCAAACGGTCGGGAACCGAATAAATACCTCTGTAAAATCTCATGCGGAAACTGACAGATGAAAAGTTCATCAGTTTAGACTGTCCAATAGGCCTATCTTTTTTGTAATCATTGAACGAATATATATTGTCATGATAATAACAAAGGCATAATAATACCAAGTCAAAGACGATCTTTTTTTTAGTTCGAATAGTCGAACGTTCGATTAGTTCGAACTTTGAGCTTCATGAACTCCAATGGTTTAAATTCTACTTAACCTGACGAAATTAAAGAAAAAAAAAATTTTATAAGTAAAAATATAAGTAATTTATAAGTGTTCGAATTTTTATAGTATATTACACACCAAGTACAGGAAAAGTATTAGCCAGCCCTGGCAAAGGGTTGACTAATTCTTTTTCACAGTACCGCCGAAAGTACTTTTGGGCTAGTATGTATTAATTTGTACTTTCGGTCTACTACCGTGAAAAATTAATAACATTCCAAACTAAACTTTTACCTATTTAGGAGTTTAGTGTAAGACTCTTAAATTTTTTCCAATTAATAAAAAAAAGATTTTGAAAATTTTTACCAAACAATGACCCTTATACAGTATTATATTCTATTAAAAAGCTCTCTTTTTCGTTAAATTCCAATCCAATGAAACCCTAACGAAAAAAATAAAACCCAACTCTGTATAAAATTCCCATGTAAGTACTAATAGGTGAAAAATTAGTTAATTCAAACCCCCGATCTGAAAAACCCATCTCCTCGATGCAAGATAAGCTACAACCTGCATGCGGAGAAGTGAGCGGCGGCGGCGGTTGCTGTAGACACCGGCGAGAGAGAGAGAGAAGAATCGTAGAAACAAAACGTCGCGTGTCATACAGGAAAAGAGGTAGCTCCGGAGGCACGTCTACCAGTGGACGAGGCAGCTGAATGCACCCTAATAGGCAAAACAATGGCCTACCCATACAGATTGCCTTTGCCCGAGGGAGCGTGCGTCGCAGCTTCTTTTTTAGCCTGCAGTCGAGCGAATAAAAAAGAAGCAACAAACACACCGAGAGAGACGCGCGTTAATTGGCCCCCGAGCAATTAATTCCGACAAGGGCTGCCGGGAAAACCCGCGAGCTGTAAACCTGTTTCCAGAGGTTCTTTAACGCCTCCTTCGCGGCTGCTCCTGCTGCTCTGCACCTGCAGCATTCGCGAGATTATTCGCCACCACCGCCCCTTAATCGCTTAATCGAGGAGAGCTTTTGCGTACTTAACATGCGTGGCTATCTCGGCTTCCTCGTTTTTTCGATGATAAAGTTTTTTGTCCCGCAAAAACGTGGATTTCGATTGGTTGAGATACCGACATTCGGTGACCCATAATTCAAACATATTTTGGGGTACCAAAACTGAGTGCTGGATATTCTTTTTGAATTTAATATCATAATTCATAATTATGAGTTTATCGAAAGTAAGTATAGTGACTCTTAGTTGTTATTTTACTAATCTTATTATTTGATGCAGTTTGATACTAAGCATTCAACTTACTTTTAATGTTTATAAAATCTAAGTTGTCAAACACACTTTACCGATTATCGATAAATGGCTGATTTAGGTGGCCTCTAACTAATTTTTGGGCAAATTATTTGAATTTAACTTTTGGATACAGGATGTATAATTGAAAATTCAACGTTTTACATTCTTCTACCAGAGTATGTTTCAAAATGCAAAATTTATAATAATTAATTTTATTATACAAATATAATATAAATAATTTTCAGAAATAAAACACTTTAAGAAATTAATTTTCATCATCGATAGATTCATTGAGCTTACGGTAGCCCTTGACTAATTTTTTGTAATAGTTAATCTTATTCTTAAAAAGTTAAAAACAGCTGCAAAAAACTAAACAATTTTTTAAAGTTCATTTAATTTAATTTATCTAAACAAACTTTGCCGATCATCGGTAAGTATATCCTCCCACTGGCCCTTAAACACAATGCGATTATTCCAAGCCTATCCGTTAAACATTCTTTCACACCCGAGTATATACTCTCGAGGTAAAAAACCTATCCGCAGCTCTTCAAATTAGGATCAAGCTCGCGCGCGTTCAACGCGAGGGGGTAGTAAAAAGTGAAGAGCGCGTAAACCTAAAACAAGGAGGCTGGATCTCATGTTAGGATGTTGTGCTTTTTTTATCCCCCATCCTCCTCCTCCGATATAATATCCGGCGCAGGTTTTTTCGTTCGGTAATGCGCGGGGGGGATGGTTTTTTGTCAGTGGTCCATGAAATAGGGAGGAAAAGCAGGGCTCGCAAGAGACCGGGACTAATTGGCCGATAAATCAAGTCCCTGCAGGCGCGCTGCCAGTGTCGTCCCTTCCTTTCCCTCTTTGTCTCTCCTCTCCTGTACCTTCTTCGGGAGGCTGGAAGCAGCGGAGGCGACAAAATCGTTGGGCATGAGCTTCGTGATATGAAGAGTGTAGCGGCCGGGGCCCCCATTGTTCCCCGAGCCTTTTTTTTATTTTAAAACCCACCGATCCTCTCTCGTTATAAGGTGAGTGTTTTTGTGGATTTTTAGCGCGCGCGAAAGTGGGAGGCTTACACCCTTTTGCTTTTAAAAATACTTTATTATATTTTAGCCGTGTAGAGTCTTATCAAACCGATGAAAACTAAAAAATTCCAATCATTGTCCCGGCGAGTAACTGTTCTTGCACGGACAAGGTTTCTCCGAAGTGATTTAATTAATAAAAAAAAGGGTTTTTGAAAAGGTAAAAATTTGAGAGAAAAATTGTCGCTGATAAATTGGAAGTAAAGCGGGTTCGTTAAAATTAGCCCGCGCGGTCCAAATGGATTTTTGCCAACGACAACCGAATCTGCAAATTAGACGGTTTATTTGACAAGCTTCCGCGGGCTTGTTTTCTTCGACGCTGCTAATATGAAAATAAATCGGCCAAAAATTCTTCAAACTTTTAACATACCACCGTAAATCACCGAATTTCGTAAACAAGCTGATAAATAAAAAAAAAAAAATTTGTACCTATTAATCACCCGTGCGAAATACAAGGTAAAAATGTTTAACCGTAAAACGTTAAAGTTAACGTTACTCCGAAAATAAGCAGCGTCGCAGGGCACTCGATAGCCGGGGACATTTGTCACTGCGCGGTTCCCGAACGACGGCTAATGGCTCTTTTATTTGCGCTGCTGGTGCTGCAGTGGCCTTTTAATTTTATTTCGTCGAGCGCGCATTTTTCTCGGAACGCTTAAAAGCCCCGCGCGCACTTCTATTTTCGTGCATCGCGTCGCTAAACGGCGAACGCTGACAGAAACGGGCCCGCCCGTCTGACCGAGCTTCAGCTTTTGGGAAATAATAATCGCCGAGTACGTTGCGGCCCATTTGCAGGAGTGACGCGACGCTATTATTTGCTTTATTTCCGCGGGGATAAGTACCTACGCGCGTACACCCGTCAATTAGAAGCTATCCCGGACACACCTCGACTGAGCGCCAAGAATTTGCCGAAAAAATTAATGGTTACTTCGCTCAAGAAATTCTTGAATTTTTATTTGACTTACTTAGTTGAGGAATAAATTGGTGCCTTGATTGGAAAAATTTCTTTGGTCCAGATAAAAAAAATGTATGCATGGTTTCATCCGAATAACGTCGTTGTTTAAAAAAACATTAGTGTAAATGACGGTTTTTTCTGTATAGAAAAAAAACTATTCTTTCATTTGACTTGCGTAGTTAGAAAAAGTGAGTTCAGATCACGGTTTGATTGGAAAACTTTATTTAATTCATATTAAAAACAATAGATATTTTAATATAATGTACATTAAACGTAACACTTAAATTAAAAAACAAGTTGATGAGATTAAAATTTTTTTTTTTTTTTTTTTGTTGACTAACGATGTACAATATTTGACTTGTGTGGTACAGATTTCGCTCTTATAACAAAGATTTTTATAGTCCTTATATGTAATGTATTAATTTATCGGGTTAAACTTAAAAATTCAAGAAAAAAAAAAGAATAAATAAAAATCCAAGTTCCAGATGGCGCTTCATCAAAAGGAGAACAATAGCTGGGACGAATTTGAAATTGAATTCGTACCCCGAGTTAATTTGTCACCAAATAAATCGCCCGTTTAATTGCTAATGGCTCCAAGCCCGCACATCAGAGTTATTTATGAATCAAAACGCGAAAGCAAAGAGAGAGAATTAGAAAATTAAAAAGTCTGCACGGAGGTCGGGCGTCGCGCGTCCATTGTCGCTCGTATTAAAAAAGAATTAAGGCGGCGCGGTGCAATTATCCCTCCCGCGTGTTGATTCGGCCGCGCCACCATTAGATTCGCCCGCGGTGGCTCGGGTTTCACTCGGGGCCGCCTTTTTATTGCGCGTCTCGCGCCGCCTCCCGCGCGACCGGCCCCTAATAACGGTCCTTTAAATGCCTCCCCTGTATACATATACATCTATACCTATATATGCGTGCCGGTCGCGGCTCTCTCGTACGCGAACTCTTATAAAAAACATTCATGCTGCGTTTATTATTCCGGTGTACTTATGCTCGCGTGCAAGCGCGTTATTGAAAGCAAAAAGTTTATGTGAATTTCTCGGACCATTTTCATTCTGTAACAGCCCCCGCGGGGAACTTTTTTCACGATTGCGCGAGGGTGATAACCTTTTTGCCAGTGAATTCCTGGAGAAAATTTGTTTTTCTGTGGCAATTAAAAAGTAGGATACGTCGCGACATCTGCTGATTTGATTTTAAGGTTTAGTTTATAAAAATTAATAAAATTTATTTCTACAAATTAAAATTATTTTTGGGTATTGTTAAGAATCAGATGCTGTTTTTTAAAAATGTTTATAATAAAATACAGACTTGAGTTTTAGGTTAGGTTTATAATTAATAAAATTAACTTCTACAAATTAAAATTATTTTTGAGTACTGTTAAGAATCAGATGCTGTTTTTAAAAAAATATTTATAATAAAATAAAGACAAGAATTTTTCAATGCAAAGGAGTATGACACCGAGCGAGACTTGAGTTTTAGGTTAGGTTTATAGTTAATAAAATTATTTTATCCGGAGATAAATTGTTTTTCAATTTTTAAATGTATTAAATTCTTAGCAGATATCGTTTTTAGCATAGTCCAATCAATTTAATTATCTTGTCAAAACTGATATTTTTCTCACATTGAATTTTGAATGTAAAAATTATTCAAAATTAATCTGTAGAAAGGTTATTTTTGAAATTGAACGAAATTATCGTAAGCCTTCATGCACAACCGAAAGTATGCGTAAAGCGCGAATGCAATACACGTGTCGCGGTCGACACATTAGGGGCTTCGTACTTCTGGCGGCGCGCGGGGGCAATAAAACGCAGAAGCAGTTAAATATTCTGCAAAGTATTTGCAGAGGACAAACGAAGGACCCGGGGTGGCTGGGCCAGCACGTGTTTCGACTTCGACTTTTCGTCTGAAGTCGTAGTCTGGGCTGCTGGCTACCGCTCGACAAACGTTTGCCCACAAATTACTAAATACGCCTGCTGCAGTATGCACCCACCCACCAGCGTCTGAAGTTTCTCTGTATTTACACTTTTCGTCCAAAATTCCTCGCTTTTTCCCGTAAATGCGTGCCACTTATTTTCGGGACTCTCTTACGGTCTGCACAATTATTCTTGACCTCGTTAAGCTTTTGCTGTTAAAGTCAAGATTTTGAGAGAAAATTTTTTTTATTAACGTAATCATTGCAAAAAAACTTTATTACTGCTACACTTAGCATCTACTTGTGTTTTTAAATGCGTTGGAATCTTTGAAATTTTAACTACCTGTGAATGACCAAGAAAATGAAATTTTTCATTCGAATTAACTTTTAAGGAGACACTTTGATAACAATTGAAGTGTACTTTACAAAAAAAAGATTTCGAATCTACCTTAAATATAGAAATTTTTTTTTTATAATTATTAATTTTTTATTTTATTTTAATCATTAAAATGTAGCTAAAAGTCGATCCATGTCGTCTGAAGAAGGTGCTGTGCACCGAAACAATTGTAACGACCAAAATTTTATAATTTAACAAAAATAAAAAGTGAAAATTATAACGTACAATAAAGTGTTTATTTTATCCTTTAGCTAAAAGTTGTTAAATTTTTGTTTAAGTAACTTGACTTGCAAAACTTACTCAGAGTGTACTTTGTACAACCACTCTGAATTAGAAATTTCTCAACGCAAGTGGTGCTTTGCACAATATACATAATTATAAATATTTAAAATACATGTTAAAATTTAAATTGAATTCCTGGTACATCACAGTTGTATTTTTGTATCGGTTTCTAAGATTTTTTTTAATCCAGTAATTTTAAGTAAATAAAACAGTAATGATAAAATTTTATTTAAATATTATCTCAAAAATGTCTGTACGTAAAAAAAACAGTAATTTTCCTTAAATAATCCCATTGTAAGAAATATATTATAATTTTTTTCAACAATCAAAAATATATTGCAAAGTAAACAGTAAATCATTTATAATGAAATCAAGTACTTAATAAACCCACAAAGTACGACCGCAAAAAAGTATTTTATTTTCTCCAAGTATCATCTTATCTCTTAATTAACTTAACATCATAATTATAAAAGATACCTCGAGAGTCATTGGTTAGTTTATGTACCGTGGAAAAGACTAAGGCACCACGCCGTATTAATTCTAACGACTCCCCTGCTATCTCATAACAACCGTAAAAACTGTAGAAAGTAGCTCCTCGATAACTAATTTGTTTTGTTTAGCGAAACTTCATACCCGAAAATTAACCTGCTCGACTTTCGTTCATTACAGCAGTTTTAAACTTTCTTAAATGTCCCAAATCTCAATTACTCATTTTTTCCTCGTCTCTCGGGCGTGATAAACAAGATTCGTACTTAATTGGCGAGTGAAAATACAAATAAAACAGGCGAGCCCAACGGTGCTGAGATTATTAAGAGCGCACAACGCATCCATCAAAATCAGGCACGATTTTAATTGCGTAACCACCCAAGTCGGTGCTGAATTACAAATTTTACGGAACGAACTCCCCCCCCCCCTTTTTATTTAATTTTATAATCGCACTCATCCGCCCTGTAATGTTTAATTGGTATTTTCATAATACGTTTTTGATCCCGCGGGCACGCCAAGGGGCGTGAATAGGCCCAATTAAGGATCTTACTTTATACGCGGATCGCTAATTGTTGGCAATTAATTTAGTAACCTGGGCTTCAGCATTGCATTTGCACTTATTAAACATTGTTTATTTTATTTTTCTTTAAAGGAGAGTTTTTTTTTTATTTTGAAATTAATTATGATACGGAAACCGTTTTTGTTACGGAAATTGAGCGCATATCATCAAGTCTACGCTAAAAATTTAAATAAACTCTGAGTTTTTAGTAAACACGTGACCGATTTTAAGATCTAAATGGATCTTATAATGTAGAATCAACTTTGTATTGCCTACTGGAAAATAATAATGTAGTGACTTTGTTTTGATGATCCAGGCAGAATGAACAAAATTTTATTTGTTTGAATATATTTATTTATTGCAGAATATCGAGGGTATAAACCCTGTTCTTCAGGCGTCTAAACAAATTATTATTTGATTTAATTGTTCTTGAAGTAATATAAAGTATAAATCATAACATATAACGTACCATACGAAAAGGAGTTATAGAAGTCAATTGTTTACATTGCTAAATGGATCTTAATGGATCTTTTAAAAATTCATTAGGGAGTTCTAAGCAAGGGAATTTTTTAAGACCACATAAAAGACGCTGCTTGCAATCTCGCTTGCAATCATATAATTTCTACAGTAGGATAGACTTTTTCTCTAAATAATTTTTAGAAGGTTTAGATCCAATACGTTTTCAACGAACAATTATTATTTTGACTGTGTTACTTAGTAAAAAAAAGTTATAAATAATTATTCATATAATATCCTAATTTAAAATTTAGAAAGCTAATGAATCATTCTTTAAAATAGGCACTAATTGTCTCTGCAAAAAAATATTTAATAAAAAATTACGACTAGTTTTCAAACTTCAGCCAGAGCACTGAACTGTACATAAAGACTTCAAATCAATAAAAATAGAAAAGCTGAGTTTGAAAAAATAATTCTAAAACTAACATCATGACCTTGTTGACTTTTAAGGCCTACATTTAAAATTAGCTAATCTGAAATTAAGTCGTTTTTTGACCAAGGGTGTAAATTTGTAAAAACAATTAAGCAGGCCAACGGTTGTTTCCGCTGATTAGAATAAACTTTGGAATCCGCCAACAATTTATATAGATTCTCTGTATAAATAAATATTCTGGATGCTTGATAAGTTTGACAAATTTACATTCATGAGCTTGCGAAATTGCATTTTTTTCCATTGTGTCACGATTGCAACGCGTTACGCATTGAAATGCGTAAGAGCACTTTAATTTTAATTGTCGCAAGGTTCACGTGATTACGTGAAAAAAAAAGTATCGCTTCCGTCCATCGATTAACGTCGATCCAATTCTGGCCATTGAGTAACATTTGTTTTCTTTTCTTTTATTTAATTTATTTTTAACGTGTTTCGGAATTAACATACGGGAGGGACGGAATTGTCACCGTGCATCGTCGACTCTTAATGGAAACTTTTTCTTTTCAAGAGTTTCGATTGGCACAATGAAGAATTCAAAAATACTGTTAGTTATACATGAAATAATTCTGTTTTCAAGGTTGAAACAGACTAATATTAAGCGTACTATTCAAATTTTAATACCAGCTGGCAAATCTAAGGTTTCTCAATTTAAAAGTTTGATTCGATTGAGTAAAGAAAATAAAAAAGCTTGGATAGCTCTAAACAAAATTTTGTTTAAACTCATTATTCATGGCATTTTTTTAAATTTTTGTATAATTTTGTACACTTATAGAAAAAATGCTTATTTGAGTTCTAGAAGTTGGCAAAAATGTAAAAATATAAGATACTGTTAACTTTAAACCACCGATACTCGAATAATATCTGAAAATTTATCAGAGAGCTTAAAAAAGGTCGAGAACAATGTAAAAAATTATTTTCAAAATCAATTTGGGTCGTTTGAATTGACACTGAACTAGATTAATAAAACAATGTACAACATTTTTGTTAAATAATCTTCTTTTAACCATTAAATATTTCAATTTCAACATCACAATTGAAAATGCGCTTTACATACACGAATACTTTTTCCGTTGAAACTTGAAAAGTTAGCAAGCTTTCTAAATTTACTTCTACAATAACAGTAAATAAATGATTCAATTTATAAATTAACTAGAAAAACTAGAAAATTTAGTAACTCATATTTTTTAACAAACTTAGTGTCTATTTTTAACATTCAATTTTACTAATAATTATTAATTGATATTAGAACATAAATAATTTTTTTTAAATCTAAAAGTAAACATTTTAAAGTGCTAGGCTTCTGTATAGGATTGAATGTTTAGTAACTCACACATTTTTTAACAAACTTAGTGGCTATTTTTAATATTCAATATTACTAATAATTATTAAAAGTTAATATTAGTAAATAAATAATTTTTTTTTAATCCAAAGTAAACATTGTAAAGTGCTAGTATTATAGTACAGGATAAAGCAGTGAAAGCCAAAGCTGAGATAAGAATTTCCGTATCCGCGTGAAAATCAATTCATCCCTCTAACTCATATCGTAAACGACGATTTATCATTCCCGACACGTGCGCTAAACATCACGGGGCACCCGGGGATTATTAGACGGATTAGGCGCACTTTAATTATATTTTTTCTCCCCCCCCCCTCCTGCCCTACCTCCCCTCTCTCGGGTGAAATCTGTGTATACGCGGGCACAATGCAGGGGAGGGAAGATTAGCCCGGGCGATAAGTAGCCCCGCAACGTCTCTTTTGTGAGCGTCTATCTTTTTCTTTCTCCCTGCGAGTTTTTATATTCTTCCCCTTATACATTTTTTTTTTCTTTTTCTTTTGCCTCCCACTACTGCAAGGGGGAGTTTTATTTTATCGTATATGGCGCGGTGCACTTTGTCGCGGCTATTCGTACCTCCTTTACGATAACGTCCCTCTTTTTTTTTAACCCCGGAGTTTTATTCTACCGGTGAGGGCTTTTTTCTAGCGGTATAATTTTATCGCGGACTTGAGATTTGGGCCAATTGATTGGTGTCCTGCTGACTTTCTTTTTATTATTCATGGCGTTAATGGTTTGAAAAAAATTTCCATTAATTTATACCTTGAGAAAAAACGTCGTTATGTGAATGTTCGTTATTATCAAAAAGCTGCAAAAACATTACGAAACTAAGAAATTTTAAGATGAAAATCTAATGTAGGATGGAAGAAAAAACTTTGAGTTTGAAAATGAATACACTTGATCTCAGTAAAAAGCTTAAATCGTCGCTTTGGAATAAAAAGGTACTATCTCAGAAATTTTTATAGAAAGATGCTATCTCAGAAATTTGGATAGAAAGAGACTATCTCGGAAATTTTGATAGAAAGCAACTATCTCAGAAATTTCGATAGAAAGACACTATCTCAGAGTTTGTTTAAAAAAGTACTATCTCGGCTCCCGATTCTTTTTTCTTTTTATTTTCCAAATTTTGCTACCCTAACAGTAAACTCGGAAAAAAATGAGAAGTTAAAAACTATTTGCTGGTAATTATTATTTCCAGTTTATGTACGGACAAGCCGGTTCACTTACATAATATGGGCTGCTCGCAATAATTTTAATCAAAAATAAATAATCAAACAAAATCTATTTTTTCAACCACAAACTTTCGCTAAAAAGCAAATAGTTTTTAACTTCTCATTTTTTTCCGAGTTTACTGTTAGGGTAGCAAAATTTGGAAAATAAAAAGAAAAAAGAATTGGGAGCCGAGATAGTACTTTTTTAAACAAACTCTGAGATAGTGTCTTTCTATCGAAATTTCTGAGATAGTTTCTTTCTATCAAAATTTCCGAGATAGTCTCTTTCTATCCAAATTTCTGAGATAGTATCTTTCTATAAAAATTTCTGAGATAGTACCTTTTTATTCCAAAGCGACGAAATAATTCATTTTAAACTTTCCGTACCGATTTTAAGTCAAAGTTTGCAATAACCTTACGCATTTATATATTTTATAAAAACTTATGATTCTGATCTAAAAAGTTGCGAGTAATCTAAAATATTTTTGTGTCAATTTACTGGTTTTAAAGATTTTGAACACTTATATAGAAGTATATAGAACAACTTGAAAATCTCAAATTTATTCCCAAAAAACTTGATAACCCTGAGTCTGTAACCGGAAAACCTGGGTAATTATTTGCTAACTTTTACATAACCAATTTTTTAATTTTTTCTAATAAAACATCAAAAACTGATTTAAAAAAATTTTCTTTTATTCACTTGAATAGAAAAAGTAAAAAAATTTTAAATTCTTCTCTTAAATCTGTAATTTAAAAAAATCTAAAATTGTTCTGTCAGATTCTTTTTTAAATTCAATTATTCCAATTCTTTTTTTTTTTTTCAAACATGCGAAGTTACTGCAAATGAGTTTTTTTTAATTTAATTTAAGAATTTGTCATACTTTTACAAGAATATTTTCTACCTGAAACACAAATCTTTGAATCTTTCTCAGACATTAAATCTTCGAAACTGCCAAACTCAATAATTCTTAATTACACAAAAACCTTTTTTTACCCAAAATGCCGATAAATAAAACAAACCGCTTGTACTTTGTCCCGCACAAAGGAGGAACCATACAAGGGTGATATACAAGCCGTACGCGTGAATTTCGTAACCCTTTCGCCCATTAAAAAAAAACGCTCATCGAACGAGAATAACAAGTCGAAGAAGAAGAAGGTGTGTTGCCATATAAGAAAAAAGAAGGGCACTACCCACCGACCGCCCTCCCCCTGCAAGCGGGGGGGAAGCAAAAAAAAAAAAAAGAGGATCCCCACCAGGTGCTTCTCGGAAGACAATCGGGTATACATATGAAGCAAGGTGCAGCGCGAGCCCAAGCGCCTTCGAACGAGTGTCCGCCGACGGACCGGAACATGGCCGGCGCTCGATAATTGAAGGGTCTTCTTCTCTCTCTCTCTCTCTCTCTTGTTTTCTCTTGTTTTAATTATTTCATTCTTTCGCTCGGTCGATAAATTGTCCCCGGTTGAAAGTATAATGGTGCATTTGATTTGAATATATGCCCTAAAGTATTGTGCTTGATACCCCCGCTAAATTTCAGGATTTTTTTAATCCACGACCGATCACCGAGTTTACTTTTGAAAGGAGCTAGCCGATTAAAAAATCATCACCCCCGGGTGCATGATTAAACGCCCCATCAGTCATGAAAAAAAGCAGCGGGTTGTTTGCGCGGGATGCCCTCTACCCTGATACATCAAATTATAATTTCTCGGGTCTTAATTGACGTATCAAACAGGTTCGCATACAATATCGAAACAATGGCAGACCAACTACGATTATCCCGCATTTGAAATGCGCGCGCGACCTTCGGCGATGCAGTCCCAAAAAATTCCACTAATTCGATTGTTAAAAACGCTTTGTTTTTTCACAGGTGCTGAATCTACTTTACCGACCGAGATTTTTATCGGTAAAACGAGAACGAGTTTAGGGGCCCTTAAGTTTGAGAACGCATTTCTGAATCAAGATTCAAATCTTTTAATGTTTGGCAGTTTAGATTGTAAAATGTAATTTTGATTATACATATTACAGATTAATCTGCTGTACCGACCGAAAACATTACAGATAAAATGAGGAATTAAAATTTGAAAATACATTCAAAAATTTTTTCTCAAACTGATGATTAAAATAGAATAATACCAGAATCATAATATAGAAATAAATTTCGAAGGTTTTTTAAAATTGTTTTTTCACAGGCGATAAATCTTCTTTACCGACCGAGATTTTTATCGGTAAAACAAAAACGAGTTTTGGGGCCCTTAAGAAAAAGTGGTGATCAAGGGTTTGAGTTTGACAATACATTTCTAAATCTTTTAATGATTGGCAGTTTACATTAAAAAATAAAATTTTTTATTTATTATTAACAATGATTTTAACATGTATTTTTAATGATATTACAGATTAATATGCTGCACCGACCGAAAACATTACAGATAAAATAAAAAATAAAAATTTGAGAGTACATTCGAAAAACTTTGCTCAAGGAACTGACGATTGAGATAGAATAATACAAATTTACACTATATAGAAATAAATTCCGAAGGTTTTTTAAAATTGTCTGTATGTTAAAATATATTTCGAGTGTCCCCTTAAATAGATCATTGAATAAAACATCAAATGAAAATCAACACTCGGATTTTCCACGACCTTTGCTATTGTAAAAACACGCAATTACGTAAAAAATGGGATGCACGCACGCCAGCCATTGACCTTCGGATCGTCGCCGGGTCTAAGTGATTGTATTCCAATTATGATAATTTTATAGTGCGCGCGCGCTCGCGCTCGGGGAAGTTTAATCTAATCGGTTCATTAATCGATCGACAATCGCCGGAAATGCGTGCCCCGCGCTGCATGCACCGAGTCTAGCGCGCGCCAACCGCGCTGTCGAGCTAACTGCCTGCCGCTGAAGTTATGCGGCATGTGCATAGCTTGTCGCTGGGGATATTTCAGGCCCGAGCGTAAGCCGATCTGACCTTTAACATTTTTTTTTTTATTGTCAGGCGTTTTTGTTTTTTTTTTTTATTTTTACAATTATTTGTCCTGTAAAATTTGAACTCAAAATCTCAGAAATGTTTTTTTATTGTTGTAAAATTGATAAGTATTGTTTTCAGTTTGGGTCTCGTAGATTTCTCATAAAAGAAACTCATTTTTTTTTTTACAGAAAGGAGTTTTAAAATAAGTTTAATTAGTAATTTCATTGAAAACGCAGAGAAAAAAATTAATTTCGCTGCTTACACGGAGAGAAAAAAAACAGAAATTTACTGTGTAAGCTAAAACGAAAAAATCGTGTGTTAACCTTACGCAGAAAAAATCCTAAGCGCTACTGTAGCCGAACCAATCAGGAAATCAGGTGTGACCAGAGTGACTTTGATTGGCTTCCTTACAGTAGCGCTTAGGATTTTTTCTGCGTAAGGTAACACACGTTTTTTTCGTGTTAACTTACCACAGTAAATTTCTGTTTTTTTTCTCTCCATGTAGTAGTTCAAAATTGATGTACCAATGTTAAAGTCAGATCTTACAAAACGTTTATTTCTATGTAACGAGGAAAAAAATACGAGAATAATTTGAGAAAATAAAAAAATTAAAAGTCTAAAAATGAGGAGTCAGTAATTAATTTATTGTTAAAAATTAATTTATTGTTAAAAAATATTATTTTATCACAATATCATAAAAAAAGAAATTTTTATTTAATTATTTTTTTATTTTTTTTTTAACGAATATGTTTACCTCTTTATAAAAAGTTGTATCAGTGGAATGGTTGAAAAAGCTTTTCGACAAATTTTGGTTCGGTTGGGAATTAAACCCGGTACTTCGAGGTGCTACCACTGTTCACTGTCAGATTCTGCGGATCAACAACTACAATTAAAGTTCATTTATAAGATAATACTTTCTGATATTCTAATGTCAAAAAAACTTTTTAATTAAAATAAAATTCTTTGTTGTTTGGTCTAACGAACGTTTATTTATTTAAGTTCTTTCTGCCAACATTTCGTCATCGTTGGTTGATGACCTCTTCATGACCTATAAATTACAGAAATCGCAAATTATACTAGAAATTTTTAATTTTAATTTTATTTACAAATTAATTGACTCATGATGTAATTTTTATAAATTTATAATTTTTTATAATTTTTCATAATTTTTGTGTAATTTGCGATTTCTGTAATTTATATAGCCCTGAAGAGGTCATCAACCAACGATGACGAAACGTTGGCAGAAAGAACTTAGAATAAATAAACGTTCGTTAGACCAAACAACAAAGAATTTTATTTTACTTATTGACCACACGAACAACCAACACACAAAAAAACTTAAAACTTTTTAACTATTATTTTGAAAAAAGATTTTATTCATCATATTTATATTGATTAGATTCCAGAAGTACACAGAAATTCTCATGCTCATAGAATCATTGTGCAAGACTACTTTTTATGCATCGATTCGTTCATTCATCTCCAACAATTCCTTCAAAAATTTATACCCGGAAAATTAAAATTCAGGAGCTTTTGTATCCCATCCATTCTAGATTTCCCAAAAGCCACTCAACAAACAGTATCATAGATCAATTCAGGGGGAAAAATTTTGAAGTATCTCGTCGTAATGACCCATTCAGGGAGTCTCATTTTTCAAGGAAAATTTACAAGTGGACGAGTATATTAAGCGCGGTCCCCCAGGGTCTCGCATCTAAATATCAGCTTCTGCGCTTTTTTTATTTGTCATCGGGTCTTCTTCTTCTCAGGCTGAACTTGCCGAATCACGGGCTCGACCACCGTCCTCGAGGAGTGACTCCGCGGTTTCGATTCAGCGCGCTCGAGGAGTGCGGGTGGGGGGGGGGGGAATAAGCGTTCTTTCATTACGCTCGAGAAGGGACTTTATTATGCCTCGAGGGGCCGGAGATGAATGAGGATGGAAAACTTTTGGCCCGTGGAAAGCGTGTAATTTTTCAAATTGAATTTTCGCACTTTGTCGGTGAAAGTCGTGATGAAAGAGATTTACGCATGTGCGCTTCTGTTTGAGAACACGGACTTCTGTTTTGCGAAAATAGGGTTAGTTAACAATGCAATAGTTGCTAAAGGGTCGTTCATATGTAAAAGTTCCGAGGAAAAATGTAATGGGTTGATTTCAAAAGCTAATATTAAAAGGGTTCTGATTTTCACAATGTACAGCGGTCAGTTTAAATGATTACGTTTTACTTCAGGTTCATTCACATGTAAAAGTTCCAAGTATCCAACACATTTTTGGTCATTTGCAGTCATTATAGAAGGGTTGAGTTTCAAATTTTGAAAAATGATTCAGAATTTTACTATGAATCAGCCTAAACGATGACGTCATACTCAAGCCTAATTTTCATGTAAAAGTTACTAGAAATAACAAATGGGTCGTTTTCAATCGTCCACTCTCATAACAAAGAAGTCAAAACTCGAAAATTTTTTTGAAAAAGAGTACGATGTTACTTTGAATACTTAGACTTATTCGCACGTAAGAGTTTCAAAGAAAATTATTCTTTTGAACGGATCATTTAGGTGACTTCTTCGGGTCCCAAGAAACCTTGAAAATTGAAATTGGTTTTTCACCTGAGATTCAAGCACGCAATAAAAGGAGGATTTTTCTCTCGCATTCATGGCCGTGAAAATTGAAGCTCGTTAAATAAATCACGTGCTGCTCGCGAGGGGCTGTGAAAGAAGCGACGTACCCCGGCGAAGAGGCAGTCGATCATCTCCCTCCTCGCGCCACCTCAGGTATCCTAAAACATCCTTAAATATCCTTAATAACGACCTCGTAAAGGGGGATTTTAACGGATCGTAACTTTAAAGTAGGCTCGCACTCAAGCGTTATTCATTCGCTTTCGAAATGCAAAATGAAATCTTATCTTTCCTCGGAGCCCCCCCCCCCCCCCCCCGAGAGCTTTTCGATACCCTAGCTTTATTACCAGCTCCGTCCTCGGGTCTAATAATTTTAAAATTGTCACAATATAAGCGTTGGAAATTTTGAACCAGTAAATTGTTTAATTTTATCAAGACTGCTGGAGTTTGTACTGGATTATTGAAAATTATGGAAAAGGATTATTGTATAGTTCAATCAAGATTATGGTAAATTAATTAGAGCAGTTTTTTCTTCAATCATGTACGATTTTTAAAATAATGAAAAGTTTTTTCAAAATTTCAATCTGTTACTTCTATAAAAAAATTGATTGCCCGTGCAAAAAAAAACCTTATCCCAAAATTTGCCACGAATAAAGAACAACGGAGATATTTTTGACCAATAAAATTTCTCTAAAAGACTTTATTTATTATTTATGCCTGCGACAAAAAATAAAATGATCTTTGGTACCATATTGTTGATAAATTAAAATGAAAAAAATTTGCTGACACACCAGCCGCGAATAAAATGACCAGTTTTCAGCGAGTTTTTCAGCCAATAAAAATCGCAAAGAGTCATTTTATTCCTGGCTGGTACGTCGACTAATTTTTTTTATTAAAATATATCAATGGTAGGGTAGTAAAAATCAATTCCTACCAATCTCCAAAAGCTCAAATATTAAATGAAGTCTTTTAGAGACATTTTATTAGCCGAAAGCTCCGTTGTAACTTTATTTGTGGTAAATTTTAGGCTAAGGTTTTTCTTCGCACGGGCAATCGAAATTATTTAACAAACGGTGCATCATAGTTGCAAGACTAAAAAATCAAAATTAAAATTCCAAGAATTATCAAAGACTTTCGGAACAAACTTCTAATTGGAAAGCCATTCATTTTTCAAATGCAGAAATTGAATTTTTATCAGCTCTCAAAAGTTCCCAAAAACTCCCAGATAAACTTTTTTCTACTACCCAGAGCGGTGTATAAACAATCGAAATCAAAAGGCGAGAAGTCAGTCGAACAAATGAGCGAAGGAAGCGTCAGATCGGATTCGAGAGAAGGGGAGGTCCCGCGCACAATGGGCTCCGCGAGGCTCATCTCTTCTTTCCGCGGAAGCGAGGGGGGCGGCTCACTTATCGGCAGCATATTTAATTTCCGCCGAGGCCAGGGTGCCAAAGCGCTTATCTTGCCAATAAGGAGCGCGCCCTGCTTTCTCTCGAATTGCCGCCGAAAGCGCGACTGAATTCTATGAGGGCGTCGTTGTGTGCGAGCTGAAAAAGCCAGACGCACCAAACCCGAGTTTGTCTCTTTTATGATCCACCCCTGAATTGGAGGGTTGATTATTTGTTTTCGAGTGGACTTTTATTTCGTGTAGCTATTTTTTATTCTAAATTTGGACGTACAAAGTAAAAGAATTTTTTACATAATGTTTACAAAAATTAAAATTTTTTATAGTACTCCTGGTCACTCTAACCTCAAAATCAAATCTTTGATGCGTGTTTTCGGTTACTCGTACTATAATATACTATATTTTAATGCTTCTAGAATTTTTATTTTTAACTAATATACTGAAATTTTTCAAAATTTTTGTTAGAAGTTGTATAGAATTTTGTCTAAAAACTACAAAAAATTTTTCAATGAAAATATTAATGTCTTGATAAGGTGAAAATTATGAAAAATTGATCGATTAGAATTTTTAATTTTTGGCCTGGTTGATATCTCAACAAATTTTTATGAGAATTTGTTAAAAATGATATTTAGAAACGATGGAAAAAATTTTTATTAAAAAAAAATCAATAACTTTAAGCTCTTACAGTTGTAAAAAAAATTGTTTCCTTTTTTTTATCGATCTAAGTAAAACTTAAAGATTTTAAAGATTTTTTTTTCAATCATTTAAGCGGTTAAATTAATTTTAGTATATAAATATGTTCATTAAGAAATAATTTTTTGATGCCTAAAAAATTATAAACAAGACTTGAGTTGTATTAAAAAAAAATTTCACTTTTGTATAAAATACTATAAGAATTTTCGAAATCAATTCAGCATGTATAAGAAATCAAATCACGCAATCAATACCCAAACCAAAATATTAATATAGTCACATTGAATGAAAATCAGATTTCGGTCTCCCCCCAAATAAACAAATAATTCTCTCGTAAAATTTCATTTAGACCCCCAGTAAAAAAAATGTATTCCTCAAACAATATGGAAATTCGTATCGCCTATTACGCAATATATCATAAACCATTATATCCCCCCGTCCCGAGGCTAACTTTTATCGTCCTATATATATCCACACGGGGAGAAAAATCTGGCGTCAATCTCATAAACCGCGCTGCGTGAAACTTTCATCTTCGACCCCCGAGCTCCGTGATTAAGCGCGACATACGAGAGCCCCCGACGATGATACTTCATGAAAAATTCATGCGCGGGCCCAAGTGCCGCCACCCCACGAACAATATTTTCTTTTTCTCATACCCGCCCGCACCGAATTTAACGCTACCGAATTCATCATGTGCGTGGGCGGGCGAGAAAAGTGTGCCGTTTATTGTGAGTGAATGAATGATTGGTGCGGGGAAAATTTTATTTATTTTTTTTTTTTGCGAGATGTGTTTAATTATTCGTGACTTGTGGTTGTTTCGAAAAGTTGTTTGAAAAGTATTAAAGTGATAAAATAAAAAGCGACTGATCGATATGAAAGTCCTTGAGTTTACACTTGAAACTTGAAAAAAACTTTTTTTATTTAAAAAAATAATAATTTCGAGCTACTCGTGCAAATTTTAGCACATGAGACACAAGTTACACGTTCAATTACCACAATCAATAAAATTTTTTTTAAATTTTCCTTTCATAAGGAAATTTTTAAAGCTATACGTGTAGATTCAGATAAATTACACATGTTTCTGATTTCTATATGCAATGATGAATAAGAAAAATTATGATTATAGTAAATTTTATTTCCATTTTTTTTGTGTAAATTTCAAAACATGTAACATACCTTAGCCCAAAATCTGCCATGAATAAAGTTACAACGGGGGTACTATTGGCGATTAAAATTTTTCTAAACCACTTTATTTATTATTTTAGCCTGAGTCGAAAAAATTTCGGCACACCAACCACGAAAAAAATGGCTCTAAGTTTTCAGCTTATAAAAATCGTAAGAAGTCATTTTATTCGCGGCTAGTGTCGGAAAATTTTTTTTTTACTATAATATATCATCGGTAAGATAGCAAAGCTAACATTTTTGCAGCAGACTAAGATAATAAATAAAGTGGTTCAGAGCATCTTAGTCAACGAAATTCGCTTCATTGTAATTTTATTCGTGGCAGAATTTGCACGGAAAAAATAAAATCCTTGCAGCGTAGCTGAATTCAGCGATATGACGATGCGAACAGTTAACGACGCTCCAACGCAGACTTTTCATCGTGGCGAGGCAAAGTCTGCGTTGGAGCGACGTAAAGTTAGCTATAGCGTGCCTTCCTTACCAACAGCTGTAGCAGAGCTCGACTCACGCTTGACGCTTGTTTACTTGTGTACTTACTCTCTGCTATCGCGGGTGATAAAAATACTGATATAAAAAATACTTAAATTAATTACAACTATCAATAAACACATTTTTTTATAGTTATGCTACCGTAAACCCGCGATAGCAGAGAGTAAGTACACAAGTAAACAAGCGTCAAGCGTGAGTCGAGCTCTGCTACAGCTGTTGGTAAGGAAGGTACGCTATAGCTAACTTTACGTCGCTCCAACGCAGACTTTGCCTCGCCACGATGAAAAGTCTGCGTTGGAGCGTCGTTAACTGTTCGCATCGTCATATCGCTGAATTCAGCTACGCAAGGATTTTATTTTTTCCGTGTGGAATAAGGTTTTTCTTCGCTGGGATCAACGATATTACAATTACTACATATGTAACTTTTCGTTTACATGAGCAGCTTAAGAAAATAAAAAAATTTTTCAGTACAATCTTTCCCTTTTTTTTTTCCTTTACAACTCATCACGCATGTGATTTTTCATTAGTTTTCAGCGAGACTATTCCCAAAATCAGAATATAATTCTAAATGTTCAACCGATACTTTGCATTATAATAAAGGGAAGAGATGGCGGAGAGTAGGGAGAGATGAAAATGTAATTTACGTAAAGTTCAAACTCGCTGGAATATTAAACTTGAAACACTTTGTCTTTGAGTCTGTCAACTGCTTAGCCGAGCATTGTCCCGAACTAGTTGGTAATTAATTTTTGCGAATTACTCGATAAGAGAGCTCTCGGCTGTTTCTCTCTCTCTCTCTCTCTCTCTCTCGAGCTGTCGCCGGTTTTCCCCCGGCTTTTGTAACTCTCTCTCGCTCTCTTATCCGATATATTTTCCCTTCGTTTCCAGGCTTTTCATTGTGCGCGAAACGTCGGGAGCCGGCAACTTGACACCCTGTTCGTCGTTTAGAGGAGGAAATACACAACTCAGTTGAAGTTTCGTTTATATAATCGAGTCGACGCGGAGATGCGGCAATATAATGGGGGAACAATGCTACCGAACAATTGTTGTACGAGACTACCTAGACTACTACGCTTTTCCCAACCGAGAGAATAATCATTTAAATTATCGTGATTTTCTAAACTGCCCTGGACAATTAAACCTGCCAACTTGTTTTATCGCGTTTTCACAATCTAAACTTCGAGCGAGTGTACCGGACCGAAATTGGTAACAACTTTCAATTTTATAGTGATTAAGAACTCACTATTCACACCGTGATTCTTTGGTTCTTTATTATAGTAAAAGCTCATTTATGCAAAAAAGTTGTTCTTCGTGATATAAAAGTATTTTGTAGTTTACAGAATTTAATAATTTGTATAATTAAGTAATGAAAAAATTAAAATTCTTCGTTTGGTCTAAATATTCTATACAATTGTACACTAAAGATGCTTTAGTTTTAATTAACTGTAAATAAGAAAAATAAAATGTATACTAAATAGAATTGATTACATTAGTTTTTTGTTTGACTTAGTCGTAATCTAAAAATGTTTGAGATATTTATTCACAACTTTTCATGAATATTTCATATCCTGCAAACTGAAATAAACTATTTTGTAAGCTACAAATTGCAATTTTCATTTTTATAAGTTGTTTATTAAATTGAAACAATAAAATTTACATTTTATCAATAGTTGTGATTGGTAAAAGGCATAAATATATATGGTGTGAAAATTCATTCAAAAATTCAATTTTTGTTATTTACTTATATAGTTTAAACCATTTGTATATAAACCTAAAAAATGATGACGCTTTAGACATGATGAAATAAGTTTGTAATTTTATTTTACATTTGTAACTTTGTACAAAAACTGTGAGAGAAAAAATTACATAATTCTGAGATATAAAATAAATTAATTAAAAAAAAATATTTATTCTGTAAGTTTATTGAAATCTTTTTAGCCAATAAAATAGACTGATAAAACTTATTTTCAAAATTATATTTCTTCTTTGTGGGTTAAAGATGCGACTATTGTAATGTATGAAATCATAGTGTTAAGCCACTGTAAAAACAATATTAATAATAAAATAAAAAAAAAACAAAAAATTTGATTATAAGATATTTACAATTCCAAAGTGTTCATAATCAATTGGATGAAGGTTTCCAGCTGTCACCACTAGCGAATACTTTGATCGAATCAATATCATTACAATTAACTTTTGAACCTTTATTGAACACTTATACCACTTTATTTTACATCTTTAAAATATAGATAAAAACTTAAATTTTTTAAAAAATTGCAATTATTTTTAACTGTGAAAAAAAAACTTACACTTCATCGAAAATACTCTCACTAGAATTTATTAATGTCTGTCCTTGAAACGAGGTGTAAAACAAATTCACGAACATACCAAACAGCAGCAGAACGTATCGAAAAAGCTCGTACGGCACATTTATGTGAGCTAATATCTAAAAACAAGAGAGAATTGTGATTCTTGAAAATTTTTGAAAAAGTGAAAATTTTTTTTTAATTACACAGTTTGCTCCTAAACTTATCCACAGCATACAAAATATTTCCATTATAAAAAAGATTGGCATGTAAACAGATTCGATACTTTCCTTGAATCTACGATAAATACATTTTTTTATATTATACTGTCATGGTAGACTTTCAAATATCAATTAAAAACGCAACTGTATGATTATTAAATGTAGTTTTACAGCATTGACCAACTTATTGTATACATAATCCTCGTTGGTATCAGTTCTAATTTTGTTCTCAGTCTCTGTAGCTGTGCGCAGGCGTAAACTGAAAATTTTGGAACGTCCGCGATAAAAATAAAAAAAATTTCAAACAGAACTAATAAAATAGTAAAAAAATTACTTCAAGACCCCAATCAAACCAACACAGTGATGTATGCACCCAATGTAAATACCATCAATACTCAAAATTATAAAAATAGATGCCCACGAGCATGCAGCTTCCAAAAAATATATTTTATAATAATTATTATCTTTATCTATCAAATATTCTCCGTACAAGATCCATAGTGTTTCTCGAGAAGTGTTCGAGGGAAAAAAAGAATTTAAAATTATTTGAGTGCAAGCTGGCAGACTAACGTAAAACAAACATCCGCCCAATATGTAAGCTGTGAATTATAATAATTTTTATTAATTTTTTGTTTTGCCGATTATTAACCAAATTTACCAAAATAAATAGACGTTAAAAATCTTCCAAACTCGGAACGTCGTTCTAACTCAGCTATTTCATCTTTGTTTGTTATTGATTTCCAATTCCCGTCAATTTTTTTTAATAATGATTTTATCTGAAAATAAAAATTTATCATTCTCAATAAAAATTAATGCAATAAAAAAATGTAGAAACATTTTACGCACTTCTTTAAACATTGTTAGCAGTATAAAAAATCGAATACACATCCCGCTAAAATATATTACCGAAGATGTAGCTTTTAAAAACTTTGCACGGTGGTAGTCGAAGTAAAATTTGTGAGCTGCTATCACCTAAATAATAATTGAAATAATTTATTTGTTTTTTAATTATTCAAGTTAAAAGTATTCAAATTAAAATTTAATTATAAATAGACTACTATAGAGAGAACTAATCAATTTTTATTTAAAATATGATTTTAACCTTGTCATCATTACAAAAAAAAATTTTATTAGTATCAAAAGATAAATAACAACAATAATAATAATTAACTAAATGGAATAAATGGTTTAAAATTTTGTTTCATACTTGTGGTATAACACCCATGCTGCACATTGTAAATAAAATAGCAGCAATAATAGTGCGTTTTAAAAAAGATTGTCTACATCCCAAACCGGAACAATACATTAATCTATTGGCTAGATTAAAAAATTTGCTATTCAAAATATCAATCTCTGTGTTTTCATTTTTACAATGTTTTTTTTTTGTAACACTTTTAAATTTTTTTTTAATAATTGTTATACGATTTTTTGAAGAACAACGATAAAGATTCTCAAAGAACATTCTGGTTTTCAATAGTTAATACTTTAAACACATTGAACACAGAATAATCAAATCAGAAGTTTCAAAACTACTTTTTAAGTTTAGTCACTTAAGTTATTGTTGCACGAATACATGAAATAATTTTTAATTTTTATTATATTGTTGCTCAATACATTTAATCAGTATATATGGACTTCTTCTATCATGGCATATTCAAAAGACTGATCAATATTTGCTGCATAATTCTAGGTGGTATAGTATATTTCATCATTACCCCTCAAAGTTAGTTTTTTTACGATCTAATTTGAGTTCAGAAATTCTACATAAATTATGCAAAAAAAAGTTATAAAGTTACCTATCCTTTGCAATTGAGTAAAAGTAAAAGTTTTTCATTCCAAGGTTCTAAATTTTAAAAGTAAAATATGGTTTTTGATTGACAATAGTTCAATAAGTAAATTTGTTTAAATTTTATCTTACTAATACACTCTAAAAATTTATCTCACGCTGCAAGGCTGAGAATTGTTTTATTTATACAGAAGTTGTAGACAAATTGAAAAAAAGTGTACAGTCTGAATTTTGCTAAGCTATTCTGTACACTGGGAGAAAGTTAGGAGACAGCGCTCCCATTTGTAGGGTTATATTCTGCCTCACGCCGTGGGTAATATTCTGCCCACAGACGCGAGAACAAAGCGCTTCGGTTAGTTTTGAGGCTGCCGTAGGCGGCGCTACTCGCCACCTCGGGAGAAATACTTCCCACCGTGGGCAGAATATTGCCCACGGTGAGAGGCAGGCGTCCCAAGCTGTCGAGCAGGTTACAGTAACTCAACAGCAACTCTACATAAATTATTGATTAAGTATAAGTCAGCTGTAAGTTCTGAGTACAAACGTACTAAGGTCTATTTTTTATTGAAAAAATCAACTTCACAAAATTCAGTCAGTAAAAAAAGACAAGGGATATGAAAAAAGAAAATATGTTATTTAATTAGTGTGTGAAGTTGTACATTTACTCCAAAAGCAGCAACTCGAGATGTAAGAGAACAATTTCGGACATTAATCTAATATCATATTTTATTTAATAGTATAAAATAGTTGTATCATAGTAAATGAACAAAAAATTTCTAGCTGTGTTACATATCATTTTAGGTGATTTTCACGTGATGAGCGCTCGTGAAGTCCCTTTAAAATATTTCCGCAGATTTAACTGGAATTTGTCTTATGCTAATATCATTCACTCGGAAAATTAAGAAAAAAATCTAAAAAGATACTCAAGTGGTTTTTAAGTAAGGCCTCGGAAAGTTCCTTCAAAATATTTTTTTCGAGTTCAACGAGACTTAAAATTAGATAAATTAGAACAAAATTGAAGCAGATGCTTAACAGTCGGACCGTTTTAAATCATTAATACAAGTTGAAATGATAAATAGAATTGCTTTTTATTGTAATTATTAAATCGGCTTGTCAATATTTCATCAAAGTTGTCATTATCGACGAATCAACTGCATTTAGGAGTCCACATTCTGAATTTGAATGTTAATTAAAATTTCAAAGATTCTTCCTTTAGTTTCAAAGAAGCAACTACAGCAATGTAAGAAGTGATCGTTTTGACCAACTGTGAATAAAAAATGTGTTTTTAGAAGTAGTAATAGGTATCTAGCTTAGAAAGTATTTCAATGAAAGTTAAGTAATTATTTATTTACCCATCCAAAGGACTCATAATTCATCGGATGAAGTCCTCCAGCTGTAATAATTAGCAGATATTTTGCTTTCATCATCATCATTATTAATAATTTACGAACCCTAAGCGAACATTTGTACCACTCCACACTGTAACTGGTAAATTTGATTGATTTTCAAGTTTGAAATAAGAAAGTGACAAGTTATTTTAAAAAAACTAACATTTCATCGAAAATACTCTCACTGGAATCAATCAATGCTTGTCCTTGAAATGAGCTGTAAAACATGCTCATATATATACCAATGCACAAAAGAATGAACCTACAAAACTCTAGTGGTTTGTCCTTATGATATATCATCTAATTGTGATCAAGAGTCTTTTCAGATAAAATTTTATAAAAACTAAATTTTAAAAAAATACAGAAATAATTACACAATTCAGTCCAATACTTAAATAGAACAAGAAAAAAATGTCCAAAAGAAAGTAAATCCATGTATAGACGAACTCAACTGTTTCGCTAAATCTGTAAAAATTTATATTCGTTCGATATTATTCTAAAATTTTTGTCGTAATACAGTAAAATTAATTTAATTTAAGTTTATTGATATGTATAAAAACATTACTGTATGATCGTCAAATGTAATTTTACATCATTAACTAGTTTATTGTATAGTTCTGTTTCATGATCAACTTCGGTTCGACATTCGAGTCTCGTTGCTGTACGAATTCGTAAACTGGAATAGTTTAAATTGTTGCTTTATTTATTTATTTATTTATTTATTTTTTTGAAGAATTAATATTTACTTGAGTACACCAATTGAAGCGACACAGTGATGAACGCATCCGATGTAAATGGTGTCAATGGTCAAAAACATAAAAAGTGTTGCCCCTGTACACACAGCTTCCAAAAAATTTATTTTGTAGTAGTTACTGTCTTTGTCGATTAAATATTCTCCATCCGAAACGAAATGTTTTTCTCGAGTGCGGTTGTCATCCAGAGGAAAAATAAAATCCAAAATTTTAGGACCCAAAACGGACATTGCTATGTAAGTGTAATACCCGACTGACATGTAAACTGCAAATCACGATTATTTCTCATTTATTTTTTTTTTCGACTATTATATTATAATTTTACCGCAATAAATAAATAACAAAAGTCTGCCAAACTCGAAGCGTCTCTCGAATTCCTCTAATTCATCAGCCCGTATTATCGACTTCCAGTTCTCGTCGATTTTTTCAAATAACGCTTTTATCTAAAAATTTATGAAAGGTCTCGATGAAAAATGATACTAATATTAATTTAAATGTTTTCTACTCACTTTTTGAAAGTTCATCAGTGGTATACAAAATTTAAAAATGACCGCTGTAAAGTATATTGACGTCACTACGCCTCTGAATAATTTCGTCCGACCATATTCAAAGTAAAATTTGTGAGCTGCTATGATCTAAATAGTGAAACAAAAAGGTTTTTTTTATCATTGTTCATACTTTACTATGACTACTTTTTCAGCGACTGCACTAAATAAAAAATTTTTAAAATTTTGAAGAGTTTCTTTTATCCTTGTGGTATGATAGCTATCCCACAGAATGTTAATAGCACAGCTGCTCTGACAGCGCGTTCTCCAAAGGATTGATCAGGTCCGAATCCAGATAAATAAATTATTCTTTTGGTAAGAATAAAATAACGGCTGTCCAAAAAATTTACTTCCGTGTTTACAATTTTCTCACAAAGATTTTTTTTTTAGGCATTTTCATTTAAACTTTTGTCCATTTGAACAACTATTAGAGCTTTGATAAAAAATATGCGAAAAGTAACTGGAAAATAGCAAGATTTTGTTTCAAATTTTAATTTTATACATTATTAATTAATTAATTAATTTTTTTTTTTTTTTTTTTTTTTAGATGTAAATTAAAACTAAAAAAATGTTTCAAATGAACTTAATTGCGGTGAAATTATGAGAAAAAACTAGACTGCTGGCTTGCAATGACAATTTTTTCGCATGTTCAATTTTTTCGAGCAATTCTCAAATCAAAAAATAAAATGTATTATACGTAATTTTCTCATAATATAATTTATGTTTGCAAATTGTGTATAAAATATAAATTAAAAGTAGTTTTGCAATGGACTAAAACTTTTTAATAACATTTTTTTTATATATTGTAACTAAAATTCATAATATTAAAAAAATCGAGAAAAAAACTATTAGCCATAGCCTTTTAGTAAAAAATTTTGTTTTTAATTTTTCGTGTTCCCTATTAATTATATATTTTCACCATTGCAGTCAATCCGGAAATTTAGACCACTTTTTTATCACTTTTCACATTGAGTTGTGCATGAGATTTATCAATACTGAATCAAAAAATACATTATTTTTTTAGTAAGAATAAAATACTGTCTGTGAACAATCTGAAACTTTATATCTTCATAAATTATTTTTCCGGTTGTACTGTCTACACTTTCTAATGAATGTTTGTTAATGGTATTTTAGTCTTTTCCTAAAATCAGTAAAAATAATAGGCCCAGTAAAAAATTCGTTAAAAAGTATTGGTTTAAATAAAATCATATTAAGTATGCTTATATGATAATTGAATACTGAATTCTATTCTTTTTAATTAATTTGCAAACTTATGTCAGAACTAGGAACATTTACTCAAGAAATAATTTCAAAGTGACTAGTGAAAATCAGAAAAGAATTGATTTTTGTATTTACACGACAGTTCTATTTCAATCTTTTTTTCTGGGTCGCAAACTACATATTTTTCTTCTGATCAAACGAATTTACAAAAGCAATTTTACTTTTACTAACTTTTTCATAAATGATGTAAAAGTATAACACAACCACGAATTGATCGCAAATAAATTATGTATCCGAAAAAAGTTGCAAACTCATGTTATACCCGAATAATAATATATTATTAAAAATAAGAGTAGAGTTGTTGATAACCCTTTTTTGCCATGGGGCGAATGCAACAGTCATTTTCATACCTCCGGGCCGAAAACACCAAATCTCCGGAGCGGGAGTTTGGGTTTTCCTCCCGTCGTTATGAAAAAAACATTACACACGACACTGGAAAAGTATTAGCAAATCCCTAGCAAACCCTTAACACCCTCGCCTTCGGCTCGGGCGTCAATTTGCGTTTGCTAGGGCTCGCTAATACTTTCCAGCGCCCGGTGTGTAATATACTATTTCAAATGTCCAAAACTATACTTAAAAAACTTCATAATATATAGGAACGCACCCCTGATACTTTGAAAGAGTCTCTCTAAAAATAATTTTTTATTTAACAATCCAAAATGTTCAGTATAGATCGGATAAAGTGCTCCAGCTATAATGATCAGCCGATACCTTGCTTTCATCATTATGATCAAAGATTACTTTTGAATTTTAACCGAAAATTTGTACGGATTTATTTTAATATTTCACGAGCTATTTCATGAAAAACTGTCATGACTGACATTTCAGTCACTGCAGTGACTGATAGTTTACAGGAAATTTTAAAAATTGCGTGTCACAATATTTTACTCACGAAGGAAGCAACATTAAATTTTTCTCGAATTTTTTTCAAAATACATTATTTAAATGATCATGTGAACTTCAATAAGATACTAATAGTTTACGCAATAAATATTCATAAAATTATTGATGACACAGTGACTCAGCTTATAAATAAAAAAAGACAGGTTATTTTCAGCATCAGTTTCTTTATTTTATATTTAATACATCGTTCCTCAATTTGCATTTTTTTCTTATAGATGGTAAATTCATAAGATGAGATCAAAAACCTCATAGGCTCATACAGCTTGACGCAAGAGCTAAAAATTCCTGAAACTGTTTAAGTAAATAAAGCCTCTTAAAAAATCTTGAATTGAATAAAATGAACTACATTTTTCTTACATAAAATATTGAAGAAATAATAGGTAGTAGCTATAAATCAATCTTTTTCAGTTAGACTCAAAGAAGCAATGATTGTAACGTAAGAACTCGTGGTTTTTATGAACTGCGGGAGATAAATTATTCTTGAAATGAAAGTAGAACTTTAAAAAAAAATATTGACTCAAAAGCAGACTAAAGAATTTTTCTCTTATAATGAAATAAATTTTATTTTTAAAATCAACAAAATAAATTTTGATTTACCAGTCCGAAGTCCTCATAATCGATCGGATGAAGTCCAGCCGCAGTGACCATTAGTCGATATTTAGCCTTCATCATCATAACTAGTAGTTTCTGAACTTTTACTGGACATTTGTACCACTCTGTTTTATAACTAGAATGTTTAATTTACTTTTACCATTTATAATAAAACAAAATTAAAAAAAAGAAAAACTAACATTTCATCAAAAATTTTCTCGCTAGAATCAATCAATGCTTGTCCTTGAAATGCGTTGAAAAACAAATTAATCATCATACCAATGAATATAAAAATAAATCTACAAATCTCCATAGGTTCGTTAGTATAAGCCATCCCCTGATAATATAACAAATATACAATTGAAAAATAAATAAAATAAGATAAATTTGATAGAACATTGAAAACAATAATTACGGCGTTTACTCCAAAACTGCAGAATAACAAAAAAAGTATATCCAATGCAAAAAAAATTGGTGAATAAACGCTCTCAATAGTTTCACCGAATCTAGAAAAAAAAAAAAACATTTATTATTAATTCAGTTATTATAGTCCTTATACTTTAATCTTTTAAATAATTAAATTGAGTTGAAGAAAATTTAAATTGAAAAAATATATATTTAAACTAATTATAGATCCTAACTGTATAATTATCTTTTGTAATTTGATAGCGTCAACCAATCTAAAGTAAACATTATCATTGTCAGTTTCGCTTTTTATGCGGTTTTCAAACTTGAATGCTCTTTGTATTCGTAAGCTGAAATGTTTCAAACAATTATTTAAGTACAAATTCAAATGAAAACAGAAATAATGAAATTAAATTACTTGAGGACGCTGATCAGAGCGACACAGTGATGAACGCTTCCTACGTAATTCGCATCGTAACTCAAAAACAAAAAGAGTGAAGCTATTGTAGCCGAGGCTTCGAAAAAGTATACTTCCAAATAATGATCATCTTTGTCTACAAAATATTCCCCGTGTAATATTGAAAATTTTGCTCGAGAGCAATTATTTTCTCGAGGAAATAGTAAATCTAAAGTTGCGGGAGCAAGAGGGGGCACCGTTAAGTATATAACTAATACGCTTGCCATGTAAGCTGTAAATCACATAAAATTCTTACTCTTATTTTTCAAAACCCAAACTTATTGTATGTGTATACTTGAAATTAAGACAATACAAGAGTAAAGAAACGTCAAAAGTCTTCCGAATTCTGAATGCCGCTCGATCAATGCCATTTCGTCTGCGTTAGTAATCATTTTCCAGTTTTTATTCATTTTTTTAAATAAAACTTTCAACTAAAATTTTTACAATGTTTAGAAATGTAGAAGTATGTAGAAATTAAAAATAATTTAACCGTTTTCTGTAATTACCTTTTGATACATGGCAACAGGTGAATAATATTTAATGATGCATCCAGTAAAATAAAGTATCGACGTTACAGCTCTCAAAAATTTGGCTCGATCGTAATCAAAATAGTATTTTTGAGCCGCAATAAACTACATGTTTATAGAAAATTTTTTGTTATTTCAGGAAAGACTAATGGGATTAGACAGCCTAAATTTATTGCATGAGTAAAGAGTAAAAAAAAGTTAAGAGCTCTAGTATTTGTACCAAAAAAAAAATGGGATTTACACTATTCTCTAATTCAGGAATGATTTCAATTTGGAGTCTATAGCCATGGTTACATTAAGCTAAAAATAAATTTGAAAAATATTTTAAAAACGTCATTGAAAAAAAAAAAAAATTTATAAAGAATACTCTAATTACTATGTCTAGAAAATATATTTTATATAAAAGAAACAATTCTTGTAAGAAATGTAAATTAGTTTATCCATTAAAAAGCTATAAAATCGCTAGTTACTAGCAAAATAACAGGTTAACTATTAAAAATAGCTAGTAAATGGGTATTCAATGCGTAACCTAATTCACACTTCTTGCAGTGAAATGAGATTATCAAAAGAAATCAAATGCAGATAGTTTTCTGTTTTATATCATACTTGTGGTACAACACCAAAAGAGGTAAATATCGTTATTGTAATAACTCTCAAAGTACGCTCCAATAAAGATTGTTCACATCCCATTCCGGCCGTACACATTATTCTATCGGTAAGAACAAAATATTGATTTCTTAAAATCTCCAATTTTGTGTCATGTCGTTTGATCTTCACCATAATTTTTACGTTTTTCTTCAATAAAATGATCGAAGACTGCAACAGCAGAAAATTTATAATTTAATCTTTCAAAATTAGTTTTAACGTGAAACACACAGAATTTGTTGAAAAATTCGTTTATGAAATAATATTTTGAGAGGAAATATAAACGGACTGATGACACGGTTTTTTTTATTGTTGAATTTTTATCAAATTCCACCTCAGTTCTAGAAGTAAGATAATCTACACATAAAAGTTTATTTTTTTTTTCAACGAATAATTTTTAGTGTATTTTTTGCATAAAAAAAAGTTTCAGCTTACACATGTGTTACACTGATACTATAGAGTCGAGTAAAACTTATTTTATTTAAAAGTTCAGGTGTTATTATGGAATTTTCAGATTTTTTCGACTGTATCTAAGATCTCAAATTCTCAAATATACTTTTCTCAGTGAGATTTAAAAAATCGAATATTTCAACTATCTCAATATTGCTGAATTTTTTAACAAGTAAGGTCTCCTTAAAAGCTTTCAAACAAGTTACAAGATCTCACATCTTTGATTACGATAAACAGGGTTGAATTGTCAGTTTATTCACTAAAAAGTAGTTTTTTGAGATCTTAAACATTTGTGTACCTACAATAAATAATAATGTCGCCACCTCCTGCGCAACGACTTTTATTTTAATCTAAAAGTTCGTTTTAGACACTGGAATAATTTTAACTTGAAATCTCATACAAATTAACTTTGTAAAATAAATTTTGCGGAACACGGCCGAATTTTTGCTATGGGACGAGAGCAACATTCATTTTTAAATGTTCCAAATTGCTCACGACTTCATGATTTATTATTTTTATTTTCTTCCCACTCACAAGGAGAGGACACACCTTACGGGACGCCGATTTTAACGAAACTTTGGGGATCGTTTGCTTTTACCAAAAAATGAAGAAATCCACCAATAACTCTTGCCATTGGGCCTTGTATATCGTTTCTCTATATAAATTATATAGAATTTTTAGCACTTTTTCGGTTTTTTAGCCGCTTATTAAAAAATTCCTGCATAAAGCCTATTTTGCTTACAGAATTTTGCAACCTCGCAGTTGTCAGCCTTATCGGAACAGTATCTAAATATATCTTTTCCTAAAAATTCATGAAAAAAAAAAAAAAACAAATGCGAAGTTGCAGAATTTTGTAAGTGCAATAAGGCTCTGAGTAGGAATTTTTTGAAAATTAGCGTATTTTGACAGTTTTTAACTTTTGTAGTTTTTTTAAAGCTAATTTTCAAAAAATTCCTTCTCAGAACCTATTGCACTTACAAAATTCTGCAACCTCGCATTTTTTTTTGTTTTTCATGAATTTTTGAAAAAATATATTTAGATACTATTCCGATAAGGCTGACGACGTACAGTCAAAGTTCATGTAGCTTAAAAAACGTTAAAAAATGCTTTGAGTTATCTTATTTTCATATAGTCTATTTTTTCAAAATTGAATTTCAAAATATTTTTCCTTAAAAAAGATAAAAAAACAAAAATAATGCAAGGTTGCAAAATTCTGTAAGTAAAATAGGCTTTAAGCAGGAATTTTTTAAAAATCGGCTAAAAAACCGAAAAAGTGCTAAAAATGACATATAATTTATCTAGCGAAACGATAAAAAAGGCCCAATGGCTAGAGTTGTTGGTGGATTTCTTCATTTTTTGGTAAAAGAAAACGATCCCCAAGGTTTCGTTAAAATCGGCGTTCCGGATTGTGTCCTCTCCTTGTCAGTCAGTACTGCAGATATCGTGGCTAACATAAAAAAAATAAAAAAAAGAAGACGTTAGTCTCAGCATCATTTTTATTGTTTTAGTTAATACATCGTTCTTTAACTTGCATTTTTTCCCATGAAAAGTAAACTCATAAGATGTGGTTGGAAATTAATCTGTAATAAACCTCATTAATTCATTATATCCAGCAAAGAGCTAACGAGCTGAAAAGACTGTCTGAGATGGTGTCGTTCTAATTACATTTGTCTCTTACAAAATCTTGAGTTGAATAAAATGAACTACATTTTTCTTACATAAAATATTGAAGAAATAATAGATAGTAGCTAGAAATCAATCTTTTTCAGTTAGACTCAAAGAAGCAATGATTGTAACGTAGGAAATCATGGTTTTTATGAACTGTGGAAGATAAATTACTTTGAAATAAACATAGAACTTTGCATAATAATTGTGTGGTAATAACTCAAAATAATTTCGATTTACCAGTCCGTAGTGCTCATAATCGATCGGATGAAGTCCAGCCGCAGTGACCATTAGTCGATATTTAGCCTTCATCATCATCATAAATAGTAGTTTCTGAACTTTTACTGGACATTTGTACCACTCTGTTTTATAACTAGAATGGTTAATTTACTTTTACCATTTATAATGAAACAAAAAAAAAAAAAAAAAAAACTAACATTTCATCAAAAATTTTCTCGCTAGAATCAATCAATGCTTGTCCTTGAAATGCGTTGAAAAACAAATTAATCATCATACCAACGAATATAAGAATAAATTTACAACACTCCAAAGGTTCGTTAGTATAAGCCATCACCTGATAATATAACAAATATACAATTGAAAAATAAATAAATAAATAAAATAAAATAAATTTGATAGAACATTGAAAACAATAATTACGACGTTTATTCCAAAACTGCAGAATAACAAATAATCTATATCCAATGCAAAAAAAATTGGTGAATAAACGCTCTCAATAGTTTCATGAAATCTAGAAAAAAAAAAAAAAAAAAAAAAAAACACATGTTTGAGTAATCACCCATTTATTATTAATTTAGCTATTATAGTCCTTATATTTTAGTCTTTTAAATATTTAAATTGAGTTGAAGAAAATTAAAATTAAAAAACTATACATATTAATATTTTTAAATATAAATATTTATTTTTATTATATATATTTAAGTAGTAGAAATCATAACTGTATAATTATCTTTTGTAATTTGATAGCGTCAACCAATCTAAAGTAAACATTGTCGTTGTCAGTTTCGCTTTTAATGCGGTTTTCAAACTTTGATGCTCTTTGTAATCGTAAACTAAAATGTTTCAAACAATAATTTAAGTACAAATTCAAATGAAAACAGAAATAATGAAATTAAATTACTTGAGGACACTGATTAGAGCTACACAGTGATGAACGCTTCCTACATAAATCGCATCGTAACTCAAAAACAAAAAGAGTGAAGCTATTGCGCCTGAGGCTTCGAAAAAGTATATTTCCAAATAATGATCATCTTTGTCTACAAAATATTCCCCGTCTAATATTGAAAATTTTGCTCGAGAGCAATTATTTTCTAGAGGAAATAGTAAATCTAAAGTTCTGTGAGCAAGAGGAGCCATCGCTAAGGATATAACTACTACGCCTAACATGTAAGCTGTAAATCACATAAAACTTTTACTCTTATTTTTCAAAACCCAAACTTATTGTATGTCTATACTTGAAATTAAGACAATACAAGAGTAAAGAAACGTCAAAAGTCTTCCGAATTCTGAATGTCGTTCGATCAATGCTATTTCGTCTGCGTTTGTAATCATTTTCCAGTTTTTATTCATTTTTTTAAATAGCACTTTCAACTGAAATTTTTACCATGTTTAGAAATGTAGAAGTATGTAGAAATTGAAAATAATTTAACTGTTTTCTAGTTACCTTTTGATACATTGCGAGGGGTGAATAGTATTTAATGATGCATCCAGTAAAATAAAGTATCGACGTTACAGCTCTCAAAAATTTGGCTCGATCGTAATCAAAATAGTATTTTTGAGCCGCAATAAACTACATGTTTATAGAAAATTTTTTGTTATTTCAGGAAAGACTAATGGGATTAGACAGCCTAAATTTATTGCATGAGTAAAGAGTAAAAAAAAGTTAAGAGCTCTAGTATTTGTACCAAAAAAAAAATGGGATTTACACTATTCTCTAATTCAGGAATGATTTTGATTTATACTCTAAAGCCATGGTTACATTAAGCTAAAAATAATTTTGAAAAATATTTTAAAAACGTTCTTGAAAAAAAATAAATTTATAAAAGAATACTCTAGTTACTATGTCTAGAAAATATATTTTATATAAAAGAAACGAATGAGATTAACAAAACAAATCAAATGCAAATAGTTTTCTGTTTTGTATCATACTTATGGTATCACACCAAAAGAGGCAAAAATCGTTAATGTAATAACTCTCAAAGTACGTTCCAATAAATATTGTTCACATCCCATTCCGGCCGTACACATTATTCTATCGGTAAGAACAAAATATCGATTTCTCAAAATCTCCAATTTTGTGTCATGTCGTTTGACCTTCACCATAATTTTTACGTTTTTCTTCAATTAAATGACCGGAAACTGTAACAGCAGAAAATTTATAATTTAATCTTTCAAAACAAGTTTTAACGTGAAACACACAGAATTTGTTGAAAAATTCATTTATGAAATAATATTTTAAAAGGAAATATAAACGGAATGATGACACGGTTTTTTTTATTGTTGAATTTTTATCAAACTCCACCTCAGTTCAAGAAGTAAGATAATCTACACATAAAAGTTTGTTTATTTTTTCAACAAATAATTTTTAGTATATTTTTTGCATAAAAAAAAGTTTCAGCTTACATATGTGTTACACTGATACTATAGAGTCGAGTAAAACTTTTTTATTCAAAAAGTTATAATTTACTTTTTCGAATAAGATCAAAATAGTGCAAAGTCGTTATAATTTATTTATTTGTTTGCATAAATCAATATTATCATAGATTTTTTCGCAAAACAAATAAGTATGACAGTTAGCATTAAATATAAATAAAATAGGTATAATTTGTAAGTTTTCAAAACCTATTACATCATCAAAAGTGTAAAATTGACATGTTATAAAGGTGCTATCTAATAATGAGTCCAAATAATCTCTTGGCGATTCCGAAATTTCTATGTATGTGATTTCATACGAGTACATAAGCGAGTCGAACGCCGTTTATAAATAAAACGAACAGTCTTTTACAATTGCTCGAAACTATTCCAAGCTTCAGAATTTAATGGTTTTATTTCTTTCTACCCTATGTAGAGTGACCACGGAACGCTCACATTCAAAATATCATGAGTAGCCACATTAGGTACACCTATGTTACTCAAAGAAACTTATATGGACAGTACAAGGGGTTTGGAAGAAAACCTTGAAAAAATAAATTTACGATTCTAAATTGAATTAATTCTAAATTTGATCTGTTTTAACGACCGGCAAAGTAAAGTTATGGTTTTTGGGTAAAAAAATATAATTTTCAGGCAAACCTTCAGGCTAGGTTATGTGCCTGAAGATTACCTAATAATTATTTGGAAACCCAATAACCCAAAAAATAATATTCATGCACATAACCAAGCCTGAAGATTAGCCTGAAAAAAAATAAATCAAACCATTCAGGTAATAACCAGTGAGGTAAGCTGACCGCGTCAGAAATAAATGACGGTCATGACGTACGTCATGACACAAGTCATGACCGTTTCAAAAATTGTGACCATGGTCTAATAGTCTAATAGCGTTGTTATAATCATCAAAGTTTCAATAATTGGAAAATATTTGAATTATAGTTGAAAATAAGTAATTATTTAATGAATTAATTTTCTTTTTAACAAATTATATAAAAAAACATTATTTTTAACTAAAAACTATGTAAAAAAATTTTTGTGACCTGACCGAATGACTTCTGACTCGTCATTTTACAACTAGATAGTTGTTGAAGTTTGTAAACAGTTCAAAATAAAACACAACTTTGGAAATATTTCTAACGTTATATAAATTTTAATAGTTAACAAAATAAGCAATTGTTAACCATAATTCAATTATATAACAATATCAATTAAATTATATTATTTAATATGAAAATTTTGACCTGAATATACAGTGGTAAAAGTCACAAATTTTTATGAGTAGTAGTAAAATATTTTAAACTTAAATTAAATAAAAAATTTTCTGACCTGACCAAATCATCTCTGACGCGTCATTTTACAACTAAATAGTTAGAGAATGTTTACATATTTCTCAAAAATTAAAGATAAAATTAGAGTTTTCATGAAATTTTGAATTAATTTAGCATTGAACAATTCCAAATTTCTTACTTCAAAATTATTTTGTTTTTGAATCTTTACTTTAGTGAGTTACACAAGCTGTATACATATATATAAATGCTCGCATGAATGAATAAAAAAAGTTAAGGACGTTGCCTCGTCGCGGAAGTAGTGGGGGAAGCCGCCCATAGGTTAGGCACGGGAACATCTGACATTCGCCTCGAGTCTACCCGGTCGATTAACAAAATTATTTTATTTTCAACTCGTTGGTACTCGAGACTGAATTAATAAAACTTTCTGAAATTTTTACATAGTATTACTGAAGACTTCTAGTTTTTAACAGTGTGAATCAAAAGTCTAGAAAACTTTTTTAAAAATAAGGAAAAATCAGCAAGCTTTTTACTGATTTTTTAATAACAAAACAACGCCGAAATTGTTTAAAAATCCATAAGAAGTTTTCCAAAAACATAGCAATTTGTTCTTTAAGGCTCTAGGAATGACATATCCAAATTTCAAGATGATTGCCAACCTGGTTCGAAAACTACAGCAAAATGAAAACAGCATGGTTTTCCCATAAGAGCCTATGTTAAATCACCCGATTTGGAGCGATTCTAGCCCAACTTTGAATTAAAATTTCTCAACAACTGTATTGTAAATCCTCTTGAAATTTTGACAAGTTATTCCTTAAGCCTAAACTTAAAGATTGCAATAATTTTCAAACGATTCTTATGGATTTTATTTCACGAGGCAACGTCCTTAAGTCAGAGTATCGTTCTTTTAATTTTTACTAATAAATGAAAGAATACATTTTAGTTTTTAGGATTCATTTATAATCAATAAACTTTTGAATCTATTTTAGTATAAAATTATAAATATTATTAATATTTAAGAAGCTACACATATGAAAAAAATGTCAAAAATGACCGAAATGACCTGACCAAAAAAAATATGACGGTCATTTTGAATTCGAAAAATCGGTCATGACCGTCGTCATGTCAGAAACAGTCATTTTGACGCATGACTGACAATTTTTAAAATGACGGTCATTTCACATCACTGGTAATAACCCGAGTTTGCCCAAGTACCAACAACAATTCGGCAGCGTGAAATCACGCTAAATTTGACTGCCACGAGCGCCCCCTAGCCACGGCACAGCAGCCATCGCTATCTGGGACGGAGTCAATTTCTCGTTTCATTCTCCTCTTCTCCCCCCGTCCAGGCGCTGCGCGGCGGCGCTATCTTTCTCCCTCCCCACTTTCAACCCCCCTCGGAGCAGCTATATAATACCTGCAGTTATTACTTCGGGGGGTCTGGCTGGCTAACGGCTCGTACCGCGGCTGCGTATCCCTATTGGTTGATATTTTCAACAGTTATGTAATTTCCTGGCTATTGTTAGGGGGTTCGTGGGTATGTGTTAAGGGGGTTGGAGCGCACGCGCGAAACTTTCTCCGGGCGAACCGAGGGGAGGGTAAATGTCACGCGGTGTTGCGCCCGTCCTATCCAGTATCCCCGAGTATTATTTCGATCCGACGGCAAGGGCTTCCAGACTGTTTTGACTTTTTTTCCATTTGGTTTTGGCAGTCTTGTTACTGACACTCAATAATGATTGACGGGACTTATTGGGAAAAAAAGTAAGGTTTTTTAAATTTGACTAGAGTTGTACAAGTATAATCTATCACATGTCTGAGTTTTTCCTATCATGAAAATGGCTAAAAAAATTCAAAGTTTAATGACTTTATTATGTGGATAAAATTGTTGATTGTAAAACTTCAGTTTAACGCCTCGCATTTGATTTGAGTAGTTTGCACAGTTTTATTTTCTAAATAGTAATACAAAAAAACCATATACATTGACTATAAAACTTGATTTGACTTTAGTAGTGGTCATTTCATATTGACTAGAGTAACTATAATGTTTTAAAAAAAAACAATTGATTTTTTATAAGTGACAACAAATACTTATATCAATGAATAGTATACGATGACTTAAAACATTTATTTGACTAAAGTAGTCAGAATTCACTGCCTTTGCATAACGACTACTTTAGTCAAATCGACCACTCAAAATTCCCAATTTTTAGGAATCGTAAAGGTACACGGGCAAGCCATCTAAACGAGATCCAGAAAAATCGCACTAGCGGACCCCTTATCTCCCTCTCCATCGTAAAATTCACTTCATACGCAAATCCAAGAGATAGCCGTCGTCGCATGTGGGTTTCTCTTGTAAAAAATAAATTTTCAATTAAGGCTAATTTATCGTAAACAATGATTACTTTTTTTCCGGGCGACAAATTTCTCGAGAATAAAGTACAGCCAGAACCGCAGCGGGGGTATTAAAAAATTTAAACACGAAAAGAGTAAATCGAGGGAGCGTTAAATGAGCCCGGGCGTCGCGATAGTAGTCGGCTGGGTGCACATACAAACCAGCCATAAAAGCCCCAGCGCGCACCGCGCCGTATATCTTTATCTCGCCATTAATAAATTTAATGTATCAGCCGAGCCACTTGAGTGAAATTAGCGCGCGGCTTTTATTTTTCATCAGTCTTTTATAATACCCATTACCCCGTTAAATTAATAAATTAAGATTACCGTAATTTAAACGCTCGCTTTGGCTGTTATCACTCGAGAGCCCTAATTTCTGTTGCCGATAGTCTCAAGCATTTAGAAAAGAAAAAAAAAAAAAATTTTAAACTCTTCAATTATATTCGGTAAATTATTATGCGAACATCATTTTTTAAAATTATATGATAAATTTTTTTTTGTGGGGGTTGATGAGTGAAGCTTGCAGAGATTAGTGAAAGCTTGCTTAGAAATCTTTCTGGTGTTGCTTATTAAAGTTATATAGCAGCCACCGTTGGCTCAGTCGGCTAAGGCATATGTCTCAGTTGACTGAAACATCGGCGCGCCGAGGGACGCCGGTTCGAATCCCCGCCAACTCGATTTTTCGAGCAGCGGCGAGGCGAGCCGCGCGTCCCGCATGAGACGAGACAAGAATTTTTGGGGAATATTGGTACATTCAGAGGATCAAAGGAGATGGCCACCGATGATTGGATTAATGTTCACCACAAATTAAAAATGTATCACACCAGATAAGGCTAAGACTGTTTAACCCATCACTGCTAAACCATCAATAGCTGATGGAACATCGGACGGCATCTTCACCTTACCAGATGAAGCATTCAAGACAGAGCGACCCCGACGAACTTAATTAGATACTATTGTAAAACCCCACTGTACCTGATAGCTAATAATCTGTAAAGGTTCAAAAGCTTAATAAAAAAAAAAAAAAAAAAGTTATATAGCAGTCAGTTAGTATCTAACAATAAAAAAATAGTATATTATAGTACGGGTGCAGCACTACTATATACTATTTTATGGTACGAGTAACCGAAAAAACGCATCAAAGATTTGATTTTGAGATTAGAGTGACCAGGAGTATTATAATATGTTGATTGTTTGTCAATTATTAATTCTATTAGTTTGTTTACTTGGTATTTGGTTGCAATCTATTGTTCTTATTGTAGCTAGATAATTTAATATTGATCACAACAAATTTTATTTTAGGGGTTGGCAACCGGAGCGAGCAGAGAGTATGATTCTAGATATTACTACCTATCATTGGTTTTCAACTATTTAATCTCAATTTAATTTTTAATGTACATCTAAGTTCTTCTACAATAAAAAATGATTTAAAAATCATGTTTTCATTCCACGTAGCGCACCGATTTGAAAAAAATAAAAAATTCGCATCAAATCAAAACTTTTTGCGTTGCAAATTTACCTGAAACTGCGATCGCGCGGTTAATGGATATAAAAGAGAGGGAGGGGGGAGGGGGGAATATGCATGTCAATAGACGACGGCCGTCGGGGGGCAGAGGCTCGGGCGCGGCGAGCCGTTTAATTAACAATGTTACCGAAGCGTCGTTTTCAGAACAATAACAAGTTGTCAGAGAGTGACGCAGTTGAATGGAATACCGAAGACAATGCCGAAGCTGGTAGGTGCACTCCCGGCCGACGCCGGCGCTGTTAGTTCAGCCCTGTGAAGAAAAAGATGAATTGCATTGGCGCGCCCGATAATGAAACGCGAGTTTGCTACCCGTTTTATCTCCAGGCAAATTGTGTCTATTACTATTTTATTGAAAAGAATTAAAAAAAAAAATATATAGTTTTTTCTTTTGGTTTTTTTTTTTTTTTGTATTGAGGTTTTGAGAGAGAGAGAGAGAGAGAGTAGTTTGGAGGTTTAGCGAAAAAGCTCCCGCAATATGGCGAATGAGGCTCTAATGGTATCGACTGGGATGGGACGTTCGTACGCGTGCGCCTGGCTGACGATTCGAGGGGAGCTTCCATCCCGTCCACTCGCTCAATCTTCGATTATTTTTACAACCCTCGGGGTTCCAGAGTCCATAAATTTACTTTCCTCCGGGTTTCATGAGCTTCTAGAATTAACTGAAAATGAAGAATCAGTTATGCGGGATGGGATGGATTGTGGATACGTATTTTCTTCCTTAATTTCTGCAGAGCTTTTGTCAAGCTTTTTTTTTATTTTTCTGAATTGACCTGAATTACAATACAAATTAAATTGTTTTTTGTGTAAGATCGTAGAGGATAGAAGTTTTAAATAAATTTACAAAACATTTGAGTAAAATAACTTTTTGATTAAAAATTACGTAATTTAGCGTGAGGCTAGCTGTGGTTTTGTCACTTTTTTTCTTGAAATGCCAGAGGGCATTTGGAATTTTTTTTGTAAAAAAACGGTAACCAAGAGCTTTTTGTGAAAAAGTTTCGACCTGACGCTTTTTATTGTTTATTCTTCACGTATATTGGATGACACTAAAAAAATTGTATTTTCTATGTTTTAACAAAATTATCATAACAATAATAAACAAAACAATAAAATTCTTCTGAATACAGAGATGCAAAGAGTATGTAAACACTTTGGACCATAAATGATCGATTAAAAAAAATTAATGTTCAAAATTATTACTTGTAATAATGTTCGTTCAGTTATAAAAAGCTTACTGCAAAAATAAAGTAAAATCATTACAAGGACTTGTAACCAGAGCTTTAAAATAATTAAAATTATTACTTTTATCTACATCAATACTTACAAAATTGATAATAAATAAATATTAATCACTCCTACACTCTCACACGAGTGAGTATAATAAAAAGAGATTTTCCTCAACAAATCTTTCAATAAAAAAACTCAGCGCCCAACCAACATAACCCTTAATTTAAAAAAATTAAGATAACGAGACCCTCAAAATTACTTAAGCAAAACGATCGCGATAAAAAAAAGTCGTAAAAATTATGAAAAAACCAGCATGATCTAACAAATCAAAAAGGCCAGAATAAATACTGGAGATATAGATCAGTACGGTGTAAACGATGATTTTCGGGGAGTAAACCCTCCGCAATCTTAATGATTTTGTACGCGCGGCGACTTGTATAAAATCACCGTCCCTCCTAATTGCTCAGAAAAAGTATCTCGAGTCGTTAAATTTCGCGAAACTCTCGGTCCCTAATTACACAGAATTTTTCGGGCGAGGGGGGGATTATGAGACGCGGGGGATTTATTTCGGCTGCTCTTTGAATTTTATATCGGAGCGTTTTTAATTGCTGATGGAATCAGCTGGATTGGGTTACTACGGCGGTCGTGCGAGGTGTTTTGATACTTCTAGATTGGTCTTAATTAAACCCCGAGAATTTGTTGTCGAGTGTTGTCCGGTCGTAAACGCTCGTGCTTTTGTCGTTTACGTCTCCCGAAATTTCGAGCTGTTTTGACTCGAAAATTTTAATGACAACGCGAGGGTTTCGGAGAGTGAGTTTCAGGTTTTAATTATTCTTGGAAATTTATTGGTTTGTTTCGATAATTTTTAGTTAAATCGAGGAAACAACAAAAATTTTATTTACTTAAAAAAGTTTTATTTGAGTCGCCAAAAGCTGCATAAAAGGGAGCCAAAAACTTTTCAAGTATAAATAAGTCTTTTGCCAAAAATTTTTTCTAACTATTTACCAAAAACAAGATTCACGCTAACGTGGAAATAACCTGTCTTTTGGATTTTTATTATTATTATTATTATTTTTTTTATTTATTTTTTTATTTTTTTTTTTTTAAAGCTTTATATAATCTTTACAGATCATTAGCTAAGGATCATTTTCTTATACCAATTGATGAACTAAACCGCACTAACATCTCGAGACAATGCTTAAATTTTACCTGATTGCCATTGGCTTTTGTGATACTTCTTTTACTTTTATAATTTTTTTAGACGATTAAAAAAGAAAATTTGTCCGAGAAGTCTATTGCACTTCGAGATTTCTTGAACCTTGCATTTTTTTGTTTATCAATCAGTTTTTGACAGAAAATATTTTCAGATGCAATTTTCATAAGTTTTTCCATGTACGATCAACATATCTAGAAGCAAATTATAGCTTATTTTTGTATGATAAATCTCAATTTTATAAAATCAAAATTTTAGAATTTGTAACTAAAAATATTTGTCATCAAAAATAAAAATAAAAAAAGCGAGATTTTAGAATTTGTAAGGTGCAACTGGCTTCGAGCACTAATGTTTCGAAAAAAAAGGGTAAAAATGTAAAAACTCTAAGGACAAATCGTCTCCTCAATTCTAAAACATGCTAAGTAAGATTCAGTTTAGATAAGTGCTAACTCATAGTTTGATTCTTTTTTTTAATTACAACTCATATCAGTTTAGGAAGTTTTTTTTCAATATTCAAATGTATTATAACGAAATTAAAGTTCATAAATCTCAGAATTCATAGTAAAAAAAAAAAAAAAAAAAAAAAAAAAATTCAATCGAAATGCACCACTTTTTCGAAATCGGGGCTACGCACGTTTCCGAATTATTGGGGCAACGAAGCGTATACATATAATTACAATTACTCAAACCACCTTTCTAACAAAAACCATCAAAGCCCATAGGAGCCAACTTCGGGTTACAAGACATCCTGCGCCTCGCATCAATAATAAAGTGGGAGGAGCGTAAACCTTCTGGCCCTCACCACCGCCCACTTGAACGATCCATCCTTCATCCCAGTTGACGACACCTTCTCAGGGTAAACACCGAATATCGGTTTTTAATTTTTCCCCCGCGAGCCCGTCTAATAGCCTGCGCACGGCTACTGCCCGAGTCGTTTTATCCTCCGCGTAGCTGCAAAATTTCGCGCGTGCGCGAGCGAGCCCATGAAAACCGGTTTCCTCCACCACCACCACCAATTTACTTAAACAACGCCCGAGAATTCCCCCCCCCCCCCCCTCGTTCGTCCTTTTTATTTATTTTCGGTCGTCGCTGGCTGAAAACCCCTTAGCTCCCGCTGCGTACGGTAGCCAGCTACTAATTTCGACTTCATCAGCCGAGATAAGGAGACGAGGAATTTCGCCACCGTTCGCTCGCTCCTCCTGCTGCGGCTGCTGCACGCACGCACCCAGCACGCATGCATGCATGCATGCATCCAGGATGTGTTAAATACCTTCTGATTGCCTCTCCGCGGAGCCGCTTTGGCGACGATTTAAAAAAAAGGAAGCGAGAGGGCTTTATTAAATTCTGATAGTACTGTTATCTAATCGTATTACGGACGACGTATCTTAACGTGTCGCTATCAACTAGTTGAATACATGAAATAATGATCACTCAGGAAACTTAGGTACAGTGTCCTGACGATCATTGACGGACATTTTACTAAAATTTTATTTGGCATCAAACAACCAATAATGTGATAGTCACAATGATTTATAAGTATATGACTTCAGTCGGAACATGATGTCATACCTAATGTCATAAGTTTCAGAATTGTTAGAAAGTCTGGTACGCACACACGTACAATTATTCGATTCAGTAAAAAATTTAAATGTTTAAAGGTATCAACTGTCAAAGGCCAATAATACAACTGGTGGGGATAATTTAAGAAGCAGTAGAAAAATTAAATAAATAACAGTCGATCTACGTCTCTCTTAAATTGGGTTTTAACTCGAGAATATAGATGGAAATTGTTGAAAAAACTACTTAATAGTTCTTGTATACTTATATCAGCAATGCAAAATATTATGTCATAAATCTGTATAATCGTAAAAAGCGCATCAATCAGCAATCTTAGCATTACCGACGAAACCTGACAATTAATTACCACAATATCACGCTATAATCGTTACGGCCGAGAGAGCGTTTAGCTCGAATAAAACAATTAAACGAGTGCATCGCGCATCAATTACACAGCTAAATACGTTTATTCAGCCGATAATTTGACCGCGGACGCAGGCAGGCGCTCGCTTACAAATTTATACAGGCAGGTAAAAGAAGAACGATCGCGCCCGAGATGTTACGTACTAGGTACGATAGCAGCCATAGCTACTGTTAGCTATCGCGCAATTACCCGCGCCGCGCCGCGTTGGGAGCTTAATTAAGCTACGAAACTAATTAGACCGCGTCGTCGTCGGTTGTTGTTGGTGCTGGCTCCTGCACCTGCCCCGACAATTGGAATATGGCTTCTTAATTTCCAACTATTTCGTCTCGGCTTTAATTTTTATGATTATTCATGAGGGGCCTAACCATAAACAAGTCCCGAGTTCTCCTTCTTCTTTTTTTTTTTTTTTTTTTTTTATCTCTCTCTCTCGCACGTCGATGCGTGAGGAGTTATCTCGACTCAATTAAATGATCTCCGAATCAAATTTTATGCAAATCTGGTACGGTAAATTTTAATATTCCGTTTAATTACAAATGAGATAAAAAGTTTTCCCGGTAGCTTCGTCCGATCGGTAACAATAAATCGCAACGGCGGACCACCGTGAACCGCTTAAAATCCCCAGGTAGTTTCGAATTCGGTAGCCGAAAGTAGTTGTAATTAATAAAGTCCCCCCCCGTTGGTGGTATAACGAGGACCCCGGATCCTCGTTAGCAGCCGAAAAAATAAAAGAAAGAAAGATCAGGGGGAATAGCGCGGGAGCTAAAACTAATTGACGCGGTGATATTCCCGCGGGTCCGGGCGGTCACATTTAATAGTCAGAAAATGGTAAATAAGACGGGTTGGCCGCATAGGAGCCTAATTAAACGATGTTAAATTTATAACACCCGAGTCCGACGACCGCCACCGGCCTTACTACCATAATGGGTATCTCGCGTTCCTGGAAATCCTAAGATCGGCTGGACCACACCTTCTACTAGGCAGATTGTCATCGACCCGCGGCCCGTATTTACACTATGCCGAATCTGGATCACTCGAACGATTCGAAGAAATTTCTTTCTTTATCTCTCTCTCTCTCTTTTTCTCCTCATTCGACCAATAAAAGTTTGGAACTCTTTGATCTTCGATCGATTCGCACTTAATTGCTCGTGGAAAGAAACTATATTTCACGTTTTGTATGCGAGACGCTTTTCGTATGCTTAATGGGGCTAATGGGATTTTAGGTTATGTTTGGACTTTGGATTAGGACTAAACAGGGAAGGTATACAATTCTGTACGTTTCTTTGCTTGATAAAAGTTACAAAAATCTTAAAATTCACCAATAACAAAAAAATGAAGGAACTTCAAATCATTTAAGCTAAAAAAATCGTTTTACCGACTATGCTTACAGTTATTATTACTTGCATGAGAGATAATTGTGTCTTTTCTACATTAATTTACCAACTTGTTTTGAATTGATTAATTTTTTAAATATGTAGTTATCCGTCGGTAAAACAGATCTGGTATTTTTGAGTTTTCAATAATCAAATATGCTTTAATCACTAATGACTATACATAAGGCTTAGAATTAAGAAACCATTTCTCAAATTTAAATAATTCAAGACTGTTTGTTCATTGAAATTGAGATAACCTGTTTTACCGACTAAATAAGCATTATTTGAGAATTACTGTAAAAACAATTAAGATATAGCAAAATCTTGAAATTCACAGTTAACTAATGGGAGCAGTTCTATCAACCTATCCAAGATTATTAACTTGAAATTTCAAGTATTTACTTTCAATTTGAACTTTACCGGTCGGTAAAACAGATTTACTATCATGTAAGTACTAGTTTTTTAATTTTTTGTTATCGAAAGTATTTTGATAAACTCTAAATTAACGTAAAATCGATAAGCTCTTTATTCGTTCTGAAAAAACTTATTCTCCATCAATCTTTTAAAAAATCACTAGCACTTAAATTGTAAATTAAATGAAAAAGAACCTTGCCAAACCAATTAATACATTGAAACAAAGCCAAGATCAAGGATGAATATTTATCGAGTTCAAGTCATTTTCCTGGAATGGTGCCTACTCGCGATCGATTTGAAAAAGTAAAAAGGTTAAAATGCAGGCCAATGCATATATATCGGGGGGGCGCGGGCGCAGCCAGGGAGAAAAGGTTGGCTTGAACGCTGCTGCCCTGGATATAAATCCTTATAGATTGAGTAAAAAAAACATCATCAGCAGCGGCGGCCCGGGTGTATCGGCCGGTCAGATCTTTAGCCGCGCTCGCGCAACGTAATATATAATCCCTTTGCGCCGAGCCGAGCGCCGGGGATAACAAAAGGGTAGGGGGATACTCCTCGCTGTGCAGAATCGAACTTTGCCGCGAGCTTTTTGTTTTTACCCTGATGCTGCTGCACCCCTTTTTTTTGCTTTTTTTTTTTTTTTTTAACTCGTGCGGACGGCACTTCCTCCGACTTTTGTACGTTTTAAATAAAGGCGACTATTCTCAGAAGTATAAATGATAGCTACCGTTTCGAATGGACCATTGTTGAGTGGATTTTTCGCGCGGAATTTCTAATAACTCAGTTTAAAATTGCAGTGAGTAGAAACTACTTCTGAAATTAAGAGTAACCATTGATTCAAGCTGTTTTTATAATTATTGGTAAGTTTTGTATCCTTTTTATTCATCTGCCATGCTGGTATGTTACAGCTTGTGATTGAGAAAATGTCAGAAATTTAATAATTGTAGAAATAAGTAACTAGTTTAAATATATTTCTTCAAAATAAAAAATGACCGAACAATATAAGTATATTTTCATTCATTATGATCTGAACTTAGATAAACGGATCGGTTTGAATAAATTAGGAACAATAATGGAGGTCACAAAAAATTCTTACGTGAATCGTTTAGTTTAGAAAAATTCATCAGACGGTTGATCGATGCAAGACACGATTTTGAATCTCCTAAAGCTCTTGAATCTTAGAGAACAATTAGGTTTCGTAATGACGGTCATTAATTTCTCAAACCTAAAATCTCAGTCATTTTTTTAGATCCTCGCGTTATCAAATTCGGGGCAAGCAGTATTATAAAAAAAAAAAAAAAAAAACTAAGACGTTTTCATTAAAAAAGATAGTCGGGGTCCCAGAGCCCGGCAAAGGGGGGAAAAAGAGACACAATCGATCTACCTCCACCGTCCCAACAACAACAATCCAACTCGGCCGAGTTAATCTCCGCGATCTTATTCCCGAAAATTCCAGGTCCTCTCCCAATTTGCGACGAATATTTCTATCTTCGGGTGCGGGTTTTAATAACCCCGGGCTCGGGTTCTATTAAAATTCAGTAGCCCCTCGGAGCCGTATATTTGGCGCGGTGCACGCACGCACGCTTCCCCCTGCGGCGGCTCGGCTCCCAATTCTTTTTTATTTTAGCGGTTCGTCGCTCGCTTATCGGGGGCGCGCGATCTGCTCGAATAATTCGGCTTCTCCGCGCCGCACAGACGGCCGGGTGTTCGGAATCTGTTAATTGTCGCTTCGGCATTCGCGAAGAGGATACTGCTTAGAGGAACCTACAGGTATTTTACGCGGGTCTAACGAGCTGAGATTTATCTCCGAGAAGAGGGGGGCGGGGGGCGCATGGAAATCGGACAGTATTTGTCCAGCTCGAGTGATTCTTTTTTTTTTTTTTAGGAGAATTCCTGCTGATTGAAATCTTACTCGAAAATGTAACAATGAAAGCGCTTGATCAATTACCTTGTTGGGGGAAATTAATTTTTTTTTTTTTTTTTTTTTTTTTTATTGGTTGTGTACAGGTGCGGTCTCTCGGTTAAAGACTAGTGGGTCCGAATCTTCGGTTTCATATTGTCTCAAAAGAATGTCATAGTTGTGATTACTGTAAGTACAAAGTTTTTATTTTTTTGTGTTAGTATTCAGTATAAAATATTTATAGAGAGAATTCGTAAAAATGATAAATTTAATTGAATTTTCAAAATAAATAAATATTGAATCAAATTACTTTACAAAAAAATACATAAATAAACAAAAAAAGTTGCCACAAAAATACGTAAAACAAATATTATGAGTTCTATATACAGATCAATTTAAGTAAATGCTACAACAAAATTTGTTTACTTTATATCAATAAAACTAAAAAAACATTGTCTTTACTTTTTTTTTTCAGGATTAATAATTTGATAAGGCACTTAATGTTACAAGTAACGTGAAAAATTTGAGTCTTTAGACTAGTAGCAAATACTTTCAAGTCCGAAAGTTGAGTACACAGGGGTCAAATTAAAGCGTCTTCAGTTCTCATTTGTCCAAATTGCAGTCCACTGTGCCAAATAAACTTCAAAGACATAACAATTAATTTACCCGTGCATAAAGGAAGCGATAATCGCCCGTTCAAAATTCCCAAACCTTTTGATATTAAAATTTGCATTAAGGAAAAACGATAAAATTTGGGTCATCCCTTTCTTTCAGTTTTAAATTGGCTCCCGCGCGTCTTTTAAAAGAGAATGAATAAATAAACCGCCCGGCCCGGTAAAAAGAAAGAAAGAGAAGAAATTTAATCCTCCCCGCAGCATTCGAGCTTAAAAAAAAAAAAAAGTGAACATACCCGAAAAGAAGAAGAAAGGGCACCAAAAACCTCCGCATGGTGGGGACGAGAGATAAAGAAGGGAAGATTCGCGAGGAGTCCGACCATAGGAGTAATTCGAAGGTAATTGGACGGCGGGGGCGGACACTCGCGGATCGTGTTTAGCGATCGCTGCTGATGTTATTCCGGATGCTGGCTCGGCTTGGCGATGCCGATTAATTCCTAATTAGGAGATGAACGCTTCCGTATTTACGATAAATCCTCCCTCCTGCTTCTGCACTTGCAGTGTTTAACATCTCTTACATTATTGCTACCGCGTAGCTGCTCCCCGGAGGTATGCGAGGAACTAGACGAGATAATGCTGGATCCAGGATTGTGCAGCTTTTAAGAGATCGTTGGTTTTCTCAATAACCTATGTTTGTTTTTTTAATTTATATTCAAAATTTTAATAATCCTTTTAGAATTATATGCTAAAACAGTAAAATAAAGGTTTGTTTGTTGAAGAATATATATATATTTTTTTTAAGGACGTTAAGTAAATAGTCAGTCATACTGAGAAAATTCTGAAAATTTATGGACTCTTGTATAGGTATGAGTATAAAAAAGGCTTTGTTAAAATTATTCAGAGACTATTAGTCGAAATATTAATTATTTTTTCCCCCTTTTTTTTGTAGCTTATAACATGGTCTCTAAAAATAATTTAAACAATGATGTTGAGATTTTTATTTTTTAAGCTCCATCAATTTTTTTTAAATAATAGAAATTTCTGGAAGTACAACTTTTGATCTACTTCTGATTCAAGACTGTCATAGAAAATAGATAATTAAAAAATTTGAACCCCAAATGTGTTTTTACTCTTACATATCTGTGACACTGCGAAACCGTCTATAACTTTAAGCTATGAATGCTTCACCAGAATCTGGAAAATTTCTTAAGTACTTACGTCAACTATTTCAATGAATTTGGCTGCTGATCCAGTAAGCATCTTCCTGAGTTTTTCATTTAAATTCCTGCCATCGATATGTAACATATCCTTTTTCAAATATTTATTAAAGATTATTATTTTTTCAAATGAATAGTATATTGTGACAGTAAAAAGCTCATTTTATAGGATCAAAAGATAAACTTGAAAACTAGAAGATTTTCTGAAAATAAATTAAAGTGAATATTTGAATCTACCTGGTAGTATACAAAATAAAAAACAATAACTTGAATTTACAGTAAACATTTGTTCAGCACGATCAGGCTAAGACAAATAAAACTAATTTCTTTCAATTTGAACAAAAAAATTTTCATTTCCTTGAAAAATAAAAAAACAAAGTTACGTCAGAGCTAAATTACTTACAGCATTATACCTATCCTACGATTCAAAGTCAAAATCAAGCGACCGTTTGGCAAATCTCTCCATGCCAATACACGTCCAGATGACTCCCCGATAACCGGCATCTACCCATTTGAAAAATCGGCTCTGCTCCTCGGCAGGTTTAACGTCCCGTACACACAGTCGGGAGTATCGCTAACAAGGTGCCGGCCGGGACGTTTTTACCACCGTCTCGTCCTCCCCGGTAATTTTTTGCCCTCGAAGCGACTCCTGCGTATCACTCGGACGGAGTATCGACTAATTGCCCCCGCACGCGGCACGGGGGCCCACCGACCAAATATTTCCAAATCTCTTTCGGCCTGCATGATATTTGATACTCGGTAATTAACGCGCTTCTTCCCCGAATCGCTGACGGTAATTAATTGCTCCTCCTCCTTATATTGTTTATAATGGTTATCTCGCGGATTCCCCGAAATGTCGTATAAAGCGGAGATCTTGAGAAGAAAAGAAACTTGAAATTTTGTGGTGAAACCTCGCGACTACTTGAGCCCTAACTAAAGTAGGCTTCAAACAAATTTCATAATTGACTCATAGGTCAGATAGGCAGATGTATAGGTCATCTTATTTGCATTCACCAGAATTACTATTATTCACAGCTATAAAACATCAGCAGATTTTGGGCAGAAAGTGGGCAGATTTGATCAATTGGCCCAAAATTACGCCAGACGACCAAAGCTTTTTGTACAGGGGAGATGTCGAATGATCACGTACAGTTTTTAAAGAAACTGTGATTAAAATTCTTATGTGGTTCATTTAAAATCATTAAGAATTTTAACTATAACAATAATAAATTGTAAATATAGACATACATCTACTTTGAAAGATATTCGCCAGAAGTTTCTTCAATTGTTGTAAATGGGTTTAGTGTTTAACCAAAATTTCATAGATTTGTTGTTCTGGCCTATTAGTTTTAAGCCTTCAAGATTAGTTAACATAACCTAAATCTTCTAAAACCAAGGCGCCTCCTGCTGGCATTAAATAACATCACTGGTATTTAACTGTCGATTTCAGATTTAAATTCTCAGCTGATTTCCAAAAACTTTAATCTCTCCACTGGGTAACCAGTAGCAGAACCCTCGGGTAAAAAAAAAAAAAAGAAATAATCGCACTTAACACCCACGGCCGAGCGTTTAACAAATTATCATCAACTCGGAATGAGAAAGAAGAGAAAGAAAGGGAGGAGGAAGGCGCAAATATAATCGAACGAAATGAGGAGGAGGAGGGATGGGCAGGTAGAAGTTAACGCGGCGTTCAGTTTATCCAAATTAATTGGTCGTAAATTAAGCTCCCTCCTTCCCCGAATAAACTCGCAGATAGAGCCGGGGAGATAGCGCTCTGGCTACCTGGGCTGGCGGCCGCGAGGAGGAGAAAAACGAACCGGTAGCATCGACACGCCATTATGTGCCGGCCGGGACTAATTTATACAAGCTGCTGCTGCTACCTCCTCCTGCTTCTTCCTTCGCTTCTTTGCTCGCGAGGCTTCTGCACTGGGCTGCCGAAACCGATTACTTAGCGAAGGGACCCCGGCTCTAATTGGGAGGTGGACCCTTACGCTACCTATACCCACGCGCTCTTTCTTTCTTCTCTAGTTTGCTTGCTTTGAGGATTCTTTCTGATTTTGATCTGAATTAACATCGCCGTTTTATTAAATTTGTGGGAAATTTGATTGTTAGGGGATACGAAGGGAGTATTTACACGGTTTGGGGTACTGGTACTGCAATGTTTTTTTACCTCGATTTAAGATTCAAAAGAAAGAGGCTGAAAATTGGGTATAAGGTTTTTGATTAAAAAAAAAAAAAAAAATATGAATTAAAGTAAAATATCTTTACATAAAATGAATTTAATGTATTAATAAAATACGATACATTTTTATTTAATTTTAATAAAAGTAGTAAAAACCGCGTTTGATTGTTACAAAAGTATATCTCTGTATTTCAGAGTTGAGATATGAATAAATTTGTTTGTCTTTTGGAAAAAAAACTCTTATTCAGAAATTTTGTCTTTAGTGCTTATCAAAACATGTCACCTCGAAGATGCTCTGAAACAAGCTGATTTAAGTCTCGTTTTTATTTTTTAAAGCACAATAGTTCAGTGGCTCAGTTAATGGAGCATGTCATTTTGATCCAGCACTACTAGGTTCGAGCCCTGGTCTGGTACTGATAGACTTTAACTATGCTAACGTTATCGATATAAAAAAAAATATATATATATATCAATATTGGGATTATTTGATGTCTGTACCATTACAATTACAGAAATTTTTTTTTTTTTTAAGAAATTGTACGTTTTATATAAATTTATTTTAATGTTAATTATATAATACTTATAGAATTTAAGTGTTAGAAAAAAATTTATAGGTTCTAAAATCAGATTTACTTTCTTTAAGCTTGATTTATGAGGATAAACCAAGTTAAAGAAAACTTGTTAAATTCTTTTTTTTTTTCAAAATAAAAAAAGTAGAGCGTTTCAGAGTTTTTTTTTACATTAAAAAAAAAAAAATTAAATTCTCGTCACGTACCGTTAATTGATTAATGCCAAAATATTTTTTGTTTAAATTATTTTATCAGACATTTAAAATAGTATTTTATTTGATGTCTGTTTGAATTGGACATTTAACTAATCAATATTGTTTAAAATATTATTCTATAAATATTGCATCGTATCACATAGTCTTAAGGACTGGCAATTGTAAAAACAAGTTAAACGTAAAAAAAGTTCACAATAAAAAAGGTTAAAATTATCATATTTCATAGGTTTTAACTTTTATTTGTCCACATGATGACATTTTATTTCTCATCAGATTCGTTGATCGTGCTATTTTCGATTAATTTTCAGTCTCAAACATCACCCAGGAAAAAAAAAATTAATACTCCATCATACCAGCGCAAAAAAGTCATCATTTTTTCCAATCACCGGTTAACACCAAGCCGAAGCTCCAGAGATAAGACAAGCGTGCACCGGGTCGAGTTTAACAAGGCAGAGCGATGCTCTCGTCACAGGATGATAAATGAACCTTCCCTTCCTTCCACCCAGCCAGCAGCTCCGCAATTTCGGCCGATTACGATGGGCGAAACCCTGATGCCTTCGGTGCAATTTGCTTATTGATTTAGCCCCGCCCGGTGATGTTTCGCGGAAAGCATTAATCATACTCCCCCGCAACCCCTTGCTTAGGTAAGGAGGACGCCCCCGCGAACTTTGGCCCGACGGTATTAGGTAAGATTCCGTGTTTCGCGGGGCTTTGTTTTACCCAAAGCTGACAGTTGTAATTTAGAGTAGCCTAATCTGCCCTCCCTGCCTTTATATATTGTTCTGGCGCGGGTCTTATTGCTCGCTACAGGAAGAAGACTGTGTGCTGACTTTGACGTATGTATTAGCGTCCGATCTTTTGTTAAGGAATTCTTTTCAATCGCTCTTTGATCGATTGGAATGAATGACTGGTTAAAATTAAAGTTCTGGTTTGACTAACTAGAAAAGTAGAATATCGGTATATTTTTTAAGAAAAAAACTTCATTTCAAATTGATTTAAAATATGGAATCATGTACATTTACATTAGCACCGATCAGAAGCTTTTGTTTAAAAATTCTGCCACCAGGTGGCGTACCAATGAAAAAAGTTATGATTAAACGAAAGAAAATTTCGCTTCTAAGAATGTAAATTTTACTCTGAATCATACTACGGGTACACATACATTAGCACCGATCAGAAATGAATAATGTGTTGCAAGCGAACACGACGACAAGTGAAAGAACAAGTAGCAAGTTTTTTTTCTCCATCCACAGAGCCAGCACATAGTACATAATAATTCTCGCTAAAGCTCTCTCCTCGAGACACACACACCTTGTACACAATAGGGCGCAGTAGGCGTACCTATAAGATTGTTTCAAAATAACGGGAAATCGAAGATCACTTCTACAAACCGAAAGACATAGTTTGCACCGTAGAGCAAGCACCCCGCATTATGCAAAAAGTTGAAAAAGGAACCGGGATTATTCAAGCGGGTATAACGTGCCAACGTAGCAGAGAGAGAAAGAGAGGGAGAGAGAGATAAGCACCCCCTATACACACTCATACACGTCCCTGAATAAATTCGATTCTAAGAAGGGACAGCAGCGACTACCCAGGAAGAAAGAAAGGGAGCGAAATGACAGTCCGCGTGGCTGCAGATAAGAAGCCTTTCGCCCTCACTCGCGAATAAATAATCTAATTTACATAAATAAAAGCGACGAGCACGCGACGACCGTACTACCTCGTGTCGCGTGAATTGAGTTAGGTTGAAATTTCACCTGGTCCGCGGCTCGAAGGACTAATTCCATTGCTTCGGGGTATTGATAGCACCCATTATCAGCATACATCATTTTCTTTTTTGTTAGTAATTTTAAGCTGTGGGACATGAAATTTATTTTAACAAGAATAATGTGATTTAGAAAAAATTTATTGGGGTCAGGTGGGTTTATGATTCCAATTAGTAGTCATTAAACCGAGCATTAAATAGTAATGAACAAAATGTAAATTTTGAAAAAACAGAGAAATTTATTCAAAATTTTAAACTTGTTAATAAGCTTTAATCCAAAAACACCTGACCAATCAAATTATCATAATTTAATGATCAAATGAGTTTTATCATACTGCTTATAAAGAAATTTAGTAGCTCATTCAGAACTGGCAGAAAATTAATTTTTCAGTGGATCATTGAATTTAGTAAGATGTTATTCAAATTTTTTATTCTTGTCTGCTTGATCTTTACTTTTGATTCTGTGGGTTTTTAGTAATTTTTATGATCAATAATTTTTTATTTATTTATTCATTTGATTGTTTTAGGTCAAATCTGAGGACAGGCCCACAAGCATTCCGCCTAAATATGATAAAGACTCAAATGATAACGATTTAATAATAAAAGTAATTCCATATTATTAAAACATATTTTAGCAGACTCTCGAGATGCAGTTGTAACCAACATATTCACTTAAAGTTTTAAACAGAGATTCACTATTTCTGTACCGTCCTTGCAAAAATTAACGATAAGGGCAAAGTTTTTTTTTACTTTTATACATATTTGTTTTCATGCTAAATGTTTTGCGAACCAGCATTTATGGTTACAACTTCAACTTGATTCCATCATGTTAAAATTAATACAATTTTTTTTCAGAGGAATGCAGCTTTGGCTAAGTTAGAGTCCGAATATGAAAATTCTATTGAACTGTTGAAAGAGAAATATATTTCGGATATTAACAAAGTTCTAGCAATTGAACCAAGTCCTGTAGGCATCGCTCAGCTACTTATTATTGAAGGAAACTATAAAAAATTAAGGAAAGAGTTAAAAGAGCGCTACCAAAACGAAAAAAATAATATTATGCAGAACATCAAATAATTCAATAATTCAAGGTTTGGAGTTGAATTTAAAATAAAAATACTAAATTTGGCCTCTTCATTATTCCTGAATATCCAATTTTAAAACCAGGATTCGAAATGTATGTAACATCTGCTACTTTAGATACCCCTAACATTGAATCTGGAGTTATTGTAACTTGATACCATTATTCAATTATTAATAAAAATTCCTCAAATATAATTTTAAGAATAGATTTAAGGTAAAATTATTTAAACCTTTTCATCTGGTAACTTTTCAGCCTTGATCTTTATAAAGATCTTTTTTTTTTTAACAATGAATAATTTTCAAAATTGCAAATTTTTGATAATCTGACATTTATTCTCAAAATTATCTTTCAGAAATGTATCAGTTATGAAGATCACCGTTAAAATTCTGGTTGAACTAGGGCTCGCAGTGGTAAAAATGGTTCCATTTTCGTTTCTATTGATCAAAATTTCATTTTTTTTTAACAGATGTTCACATACTCTGTAAAGACATGTCAGTGTAACTTTTGAGAGGTTAGGTTACCTCTACAGAATTTAGTAACCTAAAAATAAACGAAATAAATTGCTAAGAAACTTTTACCACCTCAGCAATTGCAAAACTTTAACGATGAGTTCTTCGCCATGCGAATTAAGATTGAATATCCGATATTCGTTCCTCGTTATCGTTCAGTCGGATCGCGTCCCCAAAAAGTAATTTTAATCGAAACCAATGTTTCAAATTCTGGGTAAGGGTCGCCCTGATTTATATTGATTCGGTGGCTCGGGCGCTAATTATATGAAAAAAATCCCTTACCCTTTCGGAGAGCGAGCGCTCCGGAGATCGAAACTCGGAGATGGTCTAGATGCAGGAGCAAGAGCACCAGCGGCTAGGAATCATCAAAAGGAGCCGAAGGTAAACATGAAGAGGTCCGCGAGATCTCGTTCCCTGATTACGCACAAAATTCACGTTCTGGTTGTGGGCTCGATCCTTCGGAAAACGAGCCGCGAGATGGACAAAGAGTGATGCCGATCACCGGCCTCACTCGTCACGAGAGAAGCCTCCGGCTCCCCCAGATCGATCCTCGTCCTGCCCGACTTCACTGACGCCTGCGAAATTATATTATACCCCCCACCCTAACCTTTTTGAAATTGGCGGCACTGCGTCCCTCGTTAAAATTATTTTTCGAAACCCCGACTCCGCATCCGGTCGTTATCGATTAATATTTTCCTTTTTCCGTCTCTCGGAACTTTTCTCAATGCTTCGATGATTATTAGCCAGTAAAAGATTAGAGAATAGACACTTATAGAATTGAAGAAAAAATGAATCGTTACTGCTAGAAAAGTTACATTTACTAAACTGTTAAATCTACTATAAGAATGAAGTAATTAACATTGTTAAAGAAAAAAATTTGAATCTTTCACCTTCTGTATAAAAATTATTAGAATTATTATTGCTATAACTACTACCAACCTATAATAGTCAAATTTGAAATTATTTATATATCATTATGTTATAACTATAGAGGTAAGCTAGTTTCTTGTGCTTAGGTTGGTACCATTCAACTTAATTTTTTAAATAAATATCTATGATTATTTATTGATTGAACTTGCTTATCAAACTAGTTTAGTTAGGAAATTAGCAAAGTTTTTACTAATACACAGTCTCAGAGCAACGGTTATGAAATTATAGAAATTATTCCCGTGCCATTACGAAATTCCGCCGGCAAACGATGTAATCAGAGATAACCGGAATACTCGGCAACATCGAATTCAATGCGCACTATTTTCTTAGCTCGGCACTTGATACAGCATGGATCTAATTAGAGCGTTCGAAAATTCAAAATTAAACCCCGCGCGGAAACCCGGTGCTACGCGCAGGCTTAATAAAGATCGTATAAAATTCGACCGACTCGCGAGATAGACAAGCCCGGGGCAGGTAAATTAATCCGCTGCATCCGGTACGAACAACTTTTTTTCCCCTAGCTATCCATTAAAGTCGTAAAAATACCGCGTTGAAAAGTTTCATAATCGCATAAGTTGTGACGATGATCGTAATATGACGTATCGATTGTGCGACTGACAATTAATTAAAGAATAATTTCTTGTCGTCTCTTGGAGCAAGCTCCGGGCCAATTATGCTAGGGTACGCGCGCGGAATACGTAATGACGGGTGCGCATCCCCCCGCGCCGACTATATAATATCATCGCGCGGGAAACGATAAAGGATTCTTCCCTCTCTCGGCCGGGTTTGTTACGAGACGTGCGACTTGATCGATCTCGATTTCCTGCAGCTTCTTTTATTGCGCTACTCCCCCCACGGCTTTTATCTTTCTCTTCAAAACTCACTGGAATGCTTTAACCCCTAATGAGTATGGTGTCGATTCAAACAATCGATGGAATGCTCGAGATAAAAACGGTTTTTTTTTTTTTTTTTATTATTTAAGTGGGCTGTTGTGAACTTTTGTGGAAAACTGGTACCGGGTTTAGAAACCACATTGAGAATAATTAATTTTCATCCATGAATTTGTGTAATGACTTATAAAAGAGAAAGCAAAGAAATTTCGAAGTAGCTGTAAAACTTTATTGAAATTAGTTTCGATTTTTAACACCAGATGGCTAGCAATTAATTTTAAAAAAATTAATTTCTACTTATTAATTTTTTTTTGGCTTAAAAATACTTAAAAATTAAAGAACTTTCATTCACTTTTCTCACGATATTTCAGAGAGTATAGTTATAAACTTTTATAATAATTAGTACTCAATTTTGACACCAGAGGGCTCCTAGTTAATTTTTTCTATAATTAATCGAAATATTTATTAGTTTAACTAATAGTCTTGAGCTAAAAAAGGAATCTTTCTTTTTTAGTACTTTTTATATACATTTATAATGTTTATATTATTCATCTATACTCGGTTTTGTCAGAAATAAGTTTAAAAAAATTAGTTCCATGTTTCACCAGTAAATGGATTATTTTTTGCACTATGTTTAATTTAAGTTATGAATTCGTATAATTTTTCTTATTGTATCTTAATATACACTTGAAAAAATTAGCAAATTTAAAATTTTAAAATTTTGATTGGAAACATATTTTTGTGTTCAAAGAACAGAAACAAACAGGAAGCCCAAAAAAAATTTTAATATTCCGGTTAATAAAATCGCAAAACATATTCGGCCCAAAAGTTCGTAAACAATTTACGACGCAATTAAAAATTATCGAGCGCCATCCGGAGCGTCTCAATCCCTCGCCCTTCTATCGAAAAATCCCCAGATTTCTCGCAAAAAATCCGCCAGCTGCTTCTGTTTTTGAAGATAAAAAAAGAGAGCCGCCAGAAAAATTAACCCGCAGAGTCGTCTTATTTATTATGCAATTCAAGTAGCCGGACGACCGACACGTATAAATAAAACCAGACGCGTCATTAAAAAAGTATAATTTTCGGTCGAAAAGCAATTAGCGTTGGTCGGCTCGAGTGGATGCGACAAATCACCATAATTTTAATTGCCTACACCGTTTATTCATTCTTTTTTCTCTCGTCCTCTTCTTCCTCTACTTCTCTATCAATTTATCTACGTATTCTATTGGTGACGTCTTCATTAACCGGGAGTATATAATCTTATACTTCTCAATTGCGGCGCGGCACTCGAGAACAAAGTCGTAAAGTTTGATTGGGATTGAGAAATGAAGATCGCTCGGTCGGGTGTTTTTATAACTCATAATTCCTTATAACCGTGCCGACGAAGTCAGCGGTCATCGTTAATGGAAAAACGAGATAGTTTTTTGCTACTATATTAAATAGGATTATATGACCGTTTGGTTTTTACTACCTTTGAAATAAATTATCCTTTAATTGTTTGCTTACCTTATTTGTCCAGCGTTATGTCTCGGGTCGGTAAACATTACTTTTCGAAATATTAAGTCTCTACAATCAACTCTGAATAACCATCGTCCTTTTTTCTTGAATATGACATCGAATTTGAAATTTAAATTTGCATGATATTTCGCGGGATTAAATCTGGATATTTTCATAAAAATACGCCTTAAAAAAATGAATGAAGAACTTAATTAACAATCAAGCCGTCATTATCGTTATAAAAAGCATCTGGTTTTTACTACTATTGAAATAAATTATTTTATATCCATTCAAAATTAATCATTTAAAAACTTAAAATTACTAAAAATCAATTGTTAATAATAAAATTTTGATAAAAAATCATTATGTAGAAAAAGTTTGCCTCGAGTAAAATGATCAAATAAGAAGGAAAGGTATACTAATGTGATGGTGGTCGGAGATAAAGATTGAGACTCGGTTAATAAATGTTGAAATCACTTTTTATTTATTTATTTTTTTTATTTTCTATGACGCGAGTCAGTGGATAAATTACCATGTTACATTTATACAGTGTTTCCGTAGGTACAATCGAAAATCGATAATCGCTTCGGTCTCGTCGCGTGACGCTCGCGTATATATTATCGATAAATTTACCTACGTGCTTGCATCCTCGAGGAAGCTTCCACCTTTCTTTCTTTTTTTTTTTTTTTTTTTTTTTTTTTCTTCCTCGATTAAATTAGCATCTTACGCGTAGATACAATTATTTACACGCCTACTTTTCACATCGCTTCGGTAAATGCTTGCCGCTGCCTTAATTTATATTATATATACGCGCGTACGTTTTATATACAACTTCATTTTTCTCTCAAATAAATAAACGACTATTTTAATTAATTTTATTTCACTTTTTTTTTTTCCTTCGATCGTAGTAGAAAAACAAAACTAGAAAGGAAAAAAAAAGGCCTAGGTAGCTTACAGCGTTCTGTCAGTGCAATCAATGTGTTTTTTTATAAAAAAATAAAAATTACATTTTTCTTCGAGACTAGTTAGACAGGTTTATTTTAGTAAATGCATGATTATTGAGCTAAGTTTTTTTAAAGTAAAAAGCAAACCGATTGCACCTGTGTAAAAAAAAAAAAAAAAAAATTTTTTTTTTCACGATGCGTTAATCACTTTGAATTCGAGCGAATGACGTTCAGAGTATTTACACTATTTACAGGCTCTTTTTTTTTTGTTGAAACCTAAATTTTGTCAGACGTACGATATCCTCTGGGATAACGAACTCTGGTTCATTCTCGAAATACGCCGACTTCACAAAAAAAGTTTTCTATGGCATAGAGAACTCGCACTTTTTTTTTTTAGAGGTTAGGAAACTTCGCGAAAACAAAATTTATGATATTTTCGTCTTTGGAAAATAGAAATTGTTCCGAGCTTCGCGACAAACGGGTGTAACACCACAACAACTGAGATCAAACAAAATGCCTCCTCCTTCTTATCCGTTTAATTAAACTACATACAACAGTGTCTTTGATTAGGGCCGGTGTCCGCCAGGGGGCGTCATGAACATGGCCGCTGCCGCCGCGGCGTGCGAGTGCCTGGCCATGGCCGCGGCGGCTATGAAGGGCGAGACGCTTCCTGGTGCCCCGGGTGGACCCACCCCCGAGAACATCAGGCTCGAGCCGAAACTCGGGTGGAGCAGCGGTCGGGCCGACAGCCTCAGCTTCTCGATCTCGGCCTCCTGCAGACGCTTCGCCTTCGCACGGCGGTTCTGGAACCATATCTTCACCTGCAAGCACAAGAAAACAAATGGTTTGATATTGGTTTGGATTTTACGCTTCAAAAAAACCTGTCAAGATTTGTCAACCTAACCTCAAATTACCTTTTAGCAAGGGTTTTTTGAAAATTCAAACAGTGTGTAGACATAATCATAGGTTAATTAATTGGTTAAAAATTCATAAAACTAAACAGCATTTTTCATACAATATCTACACAACTAATTGATTGGAATTTTGCATTTCAAATAGCCTGCTAAAATGTTTTGAGTCAAATAATTACCTTTTGGTAAGGTTTTTGAATATTTAAATAGAATATATTATATAAAACTGAACATAATCATTTATAGTGTTCAAATGGTGCCTGACTTTGAATTCTGCAGTAAAAAATGAGCTTGGTCAATGTTTTCAACAATTTTATAAAATCTTCTTCCACATTAAATATTTCAACTGTAAAGTACCGAATGGCTCACACGATAGTGGATTGAACTTAAAATTCAAATACCACAGGTTCGAGTCCCATATAGTCTCCGTTACACGAGCTCATAGAACTAAAATTCACATGTTCAACTGTTAGTGTTGATGGATATTGTAATCGTACTTTTCAAACGCATTGTTGTGCATTGTTGATTTATGAAAAAAAAATAATAATATCGAATTCACGTATGTCACCTGAGAAACTTTTTTTTAAGTGCAATTCAACAAAAATAATTGAAATAAAATTTTTTTCTTTGCACTTATAAAAAAAGTGTGCATTTTAAACCATCCGGAATAGTAAGTTTTCATGATTACTGATTTAAAAAACTTTAGTCATATAGTTTTAAAATAATTTTTTAGCTTAAAAAGTGCCTCTAAATCAAATGAAAAAACTTCACTTCAAGTACCATCCTGCGAATCTATAAAAATAAAAAAATAATCCGATACTTCTTGACGTAAACTTTAAAAAAAATTTACAGTGACGTGCACCGCTTAGAAGATAAAATTTCAACGATTCCAAAAAAAAAGATGATAAATTGTTTTATTTTCTCAGGCGCGAAGATAAAATGTTTGTGAAGGTATAGTAATCTAAAGGTCAAAGTTATTCAATCTAACAGATTAGAAAAAAGAATTTTTTTTGTTCATGTTTACGCTGATACACGGTTTTTACGGCGATAAACGGAAATAATTAATTCTTGTTCTTCAAGATAAGCCGAGTGCGCTCAGCTCATATACAAGATACGATTCACACCGCGCATAGTTTTCAGAAAACATAACTTCATATCATAAAATAAAAACACGGTGAAAAAAAAATAATTTCATCGGGATGTTGTACCGAACTGTATCAAGGGTTGGTGGACTCCAGACTGAACGAAAGAGGAGAAAGAGACTCGCAGCGAGCGCTAAAATCAATAAGTTCAGCTCGCGCGCCCGGCCATGGCAGTCGCTGTGCTCAATCTTAATTAAAGCAATAACGATTATAAGAATAATCAGAGCGCCGTGTTATGGTAATTGGGGTGCGAGCTAACAACTTTAGAAATTATCCTGCGACTAACCGGGTCGATCTAACTTTATCAGTATTTTCAAGGTCATTTACTTATCCGATGGGCTGGGCTTAATTACTAATGGACTGAGCGTGGAAGTTTGTGGGACACGGTTATCGGTTACACTGGATGAGAAGTTTGAAAATTCTCAAAAAAGTACAGAGGATTTTGAAATAGTAGTTTTAGGTGTACTATTGTTTCAGCGAACGCGAAGAATTTTAATAATCACGAAACAGTTCGAATAAAAATACAAGTAAAGCTTTTTTTTTCATTATTTGCAAAATTTGGTGGAATTACAACCATGTAAGTAAAAAATCATAAAAAATAATCGGAAAATAAAAAGTATTTTGTGCAGATATGATAAAACATTTTTTAAAGAGCTCATTCGAACAACTTCTTGAAAGATTTTTCTATTCTTATAAATTAAACCAATAAATAGGGTACCTAAATGATTAATTTTTATAATTTTTACTTTATAATTTAGATAACATTTTTAGCAACTTCTAGCATGGCTATTATAAAATTTTTTTTACCATACCCAATAACTTCTTTAAGAATTTTCAACCCCTACATTATTCCTATTATAGACACTTTTTTTTTTAAATTATTTTTAGCCCATATATTTAAAATAAAAAAACATAATCATAGAATATTACCAAAAAAAAAACTATATGTTTGTTCTCAGATAGACAACCTATGATTTGTCTAAAAAGGATAAAAATGACGATTTATACCTGCGTTTCCGTGAGATGCAGGGACGATGAAAACTCGGCCCTCTCGGCGATCGTAAGATACTGTTTTTCGCGGAACTTCTTCTCGAGGGAAAGCAGCTGTTGGGTCGTGAAGGGCGTTCTCGGCTTCCTGTTCGGCTTGTGCTTCCTCAGAGTGCACCTCACTGGACCTGGACCCGGACCCGGCAGCCTCAGTTCACCTAAAAACACATTTTATTTTAAATTAAGCAATTTTTTTTGTACGTATTAAAGAATTTAATAATTTAATTTTTTTTTTTTTTTAATTTTTATTCATAGACATGTTTTTTCGACAAGGTAGGACATTTTATTTTATTGAAAACCTTATTGAATGTATCGGCGTCAATTGACTAATGGTTAATGAACTGTTATCTTTATTTATATACTTGTATACTTATTTATTATTGTTATCTTTAAAAAATAAATAAAACGCACAAGCTTTTGGAAGATATAAATCAGTTCATACTTCATAATGAATTTTTTATTGATTGAATGTACGATATTTTAAAATAATTATAAATACTATTTTGTATTTTTAAAAACAATTGTTAATTAACTGTTAAATATTTATTATTTTTAGAGCAGTGTCTTTTGGTTTTGTACATCCATGGTGGAAAGATTTGAAATCACAAAAAACAATGAATCTATTAATAATGTCTAATAATTTACTGCCATTGTTTTTACGCATCTATAATAATTTTTGATAAGTGAAATATATAGAATCAAAACAATTTAATTCTTAATCAGATTTATTTTAAAAAGTTAAGTAAAATTTTATTATTTATAATTATTTTTTTGTTGTCAGCAGACAATAATTAATAATAAAACTTCAAATGAAGTAAGTGATTAGCGCACATAAATCAATTAGTAATAATTAATACACTTTGACAAAACAAAGAACTGACTGATCGACCTCGTAAATTTCACTGCACTATCGACAAAATTATACTTTTTTAACAGAAAATAATTGCTCGCGATACGATTGGAGAATTTTTTTTTTATTCAGTAATTAATACGAGTTTATCAATCAATTTCAAAAATTATCAATCCCATTAATTATAAAAAAAAAACTCTGTTTCTCTTTTTATTTTAATTTCGTGTCACTTGCAGCAAGAACAAAGTTGCAGCACATAATCGATTTTTCTTATCGTTGCGCTTGTCCCCTCTCATCTCCTCGGACAATTACTGGAAATTTGAGAATTTATTTTTTACTTTTTCCAAGACAAATAGATAAGTCGAGCTTTACGTAAGACTGCGCGCTGCTACCGAGATAAGATTTTTCGGCCGAACGAGCGAACGATGTGACGCCGCGATAAGAAAATCTATTTTGAATTTCGGACCGAAGAAGCTGTAAATTAAACGCGCGGTGCTGCTCATTTTTAATTATAAGATTAATTTTGTGAGATTAGGGACGAGTCTTATCTTTTTTGAGACTTCAACACGGTTGATAATTTGTTTTTTCACTCTCTTTCCTCGCGGGAAAGTATGTGTTATCTCGACAGAACAAATTGAAAAATTCTGGTCTGTTTGGACTAGGTTTTTCAGAAAAGTGTCAAGTTATGAAAGTTTTAAACTGTCAGTTCAAAAAAAAAATTGTGATTAAAAATTGTTCAGCGAACATATGTGTGTAGTACAAAAGTACAAACAATAATAAATTAATTTTTTTTTATCAAAAGATAAATCATATATAAATTTTTTAGGTACAAGAAACGTAACGTATTTTTATTTTATTTATTTATTTATTTAAAAAACATTAATTGCACATATTACCATTTTCCATAAGAGGTTTATTAATTTAAAAATTTTCTACCAAACAGTTGTGCAAGAATTTCGTTTTAAAATATTCTGAAGTAATTGAAATTAATAATAAACTACATAGTATTTAAAAAATGCAGTTCTAATTACTAGATTATAAAGTGCAACTTCAACAAATGTAAAAAAAAAAAAAAAAAACAAGTATGTATAAAAAAAATTAATGATTTATTTTCCTGCAGCAAAGTGCGATAAGTAATAAATATCAATTGGAAGCAAAATGCAGGCGGAGAGCGATAACTCGATCGATAATTGATGTAAATGAATCAATTATTAATTGACAGTGTTTAATCGATGCGAGCAGAGATGAAACTTATTTGCGAGTAAATTGTCTAGAGAAGGAGGAACGAGGAGGTGAAAAAAAACGTTGATCGATGGAGAAGTGAAGGAACAAAGTAATTAACAAATTAATGAGCCACTATCTCTTCCCCTACCGTCTTAATTTTTTTTTTTCTCAATTCAAATTTAAGCAAACTAAAATGGGCGACCAATTTCAAGGAGTCCAATTAAGGAATCATTGTTCTTTATCGGGGATCGTTGCAAAAACACGTGTTGTTGCGCGCTAGTGCATTATTCAAATTTGGAGCCTTTTTTTTACCTTTGTGCGTGAGATCGTCGGATAATTACAATGTAATTAATTCTCAATTTAAGACTCTTTTTCATGTGTTCTCATTTAATTTTATTAACTGAGCCTTATATATTTGACAGCAATTTTTTTTATTTAATAATTTTTGTTCAGTTCTTGTAAATTTTTCTTGACAGAATTATTGAACTCTGGAAAAAATTTTAATACATTTCTATACATGTAAGTAAGAATAAAATTGTTTATTTATACTAATACATAAATGGAAAATTACTTAAAAAATTTAGTTTAAAAATGTACATACATTCTTTTTAAATAAAAAAAAAATTCAAAATTTTTTTTAAATTTGAGTTTTTAAAAATACATATACTCTAAAAAATACGTAAGAAATTTTTTGCATGGGAACACTGAAAGTTAACTAATTTAAGTTTGAAGTTAAAAATATAAATGTGAAAATTATTGACAAATACATTCATAAAAAAACTTTGAAAAAAATTTTTTGTTGATCTAATTTCAGGGAAATTTACAAAAGGCAAATAACAAAGAATAATTTTAAATAAATAAAAACTTGTCGACAATTTTTTTGCTTACAATCTATTTTTTATTTGAATTTTGGTTTTAAAGTTTTTTCTGAAAAAAACCTTGACTCGAAAGTTTTTTATATCAGTTACATAAAATTTTCAAATGCAAATTTTACAAAAAGTTTTATATGATTTTAATAAAAACCTTGTAAATTATTTCTACCTGTGAATCATAAAAAAAAAAAAAGTAGTATTTATTGCAGCTAAACTTTGTGTGAAATAATGAGTATTCCTAGATTACTTATGTAATCGATAAACGATTTAACATTTTAATCGACTCGTGATAGTAATTAGCTGCAGTTAAATGAGCATAATTACATAGGCTTTTAGAGATTTCATTGAAGTTAATTGTTTTTGCGCTAAAAATAAATTCAAGAGTTTCACGTGTACAGAGTAACATTCCTACTGATTATTCAGGATCTTATACAACAGCATTTTTCTTCGCATACTAAACTTTCTAGTGCGAATGCGAAGTTATAAAAAACGACGTTTTTCTGCAATACTCAACACACACTTTTCAGCCGATAAAAAAATGACTACATAAACCAAAATTTTTTTTTCCAAAAAGTCTCTTAGCCTCGAAATAAAATAATTTTTATTGTAAATTTACACTATGTATAGACAAAAATGGAAAAAGTTAAAGAATTGAAAAATCTTTTGATAACTTTTGGAGCCAAAATTTATTGAAAATTCTTAAATTTCGTCGCCTTGGAATAGAAAGGTACTATCTCAGAAATTTTTATAGAAATATACTATCTTTCTATAAAAATTTTATAGACGACGATTTTAAAGCGTTTAAACTTTTGACATTTATAAAAATTTTTTCTTAGTGCTGTTGATTAAAAAAATTGGTTTACATTTTATACTATTTTGTTTAGTCTCTGCTCAGAAAAAAATACACAATTTTTTTTTTTCAATACATGAATCAACGGACTCAATGATCATTATTTTGCTCACAGAAGTTCATGTATAGTAAATAGTGTTAGGACTATGTATTGTCTGACAGTGTCGGAGCGAGTTCCGAACCCGGGACCTCCGCGCTTAGAGTCACACCGTCTACTCACTGAGCTATTTCTGAACCTTTGTTTCGATTGATATATTATATTGTTATTTAATATTCGAAAAACTCATGGGCTTTTCGTAATTATGATTGGGAACAAAATTAAAATCTCGAAAATCTAAAAAAACTTTTTTACTTTTCTAATCTCTCGTTTGAATTTTGAACGAGGCCAAGATGACAGTGATAAAATTTTTTTCTTATGTGTTTCTTATATGTTTCTCTAAAAAATAATTTGTAAACTTGAAAATTACTCTTGATTCCAGTACACAACTGACACTCTATAAACAGCCCAAAAATATATAAACATTGCTTGTCCTCGGTAATCTAAAACATAATCGAGCCCGCAATTCCCCGGTGAAAAACCACTGAATATTCCATCTCCCTCGGGCCCCGGATCTCGACCGGAGATGGCTCACTCGGGCTGGTGTGATCGTCGCGGTCCGGCCGCGCCTATCCTCTCTTACAACGCTGCCCGCACCAGCTGACTTTATAAGGCCTCCGCACGTCGGGGTTCTCGGAAGCGCGGAGCTCATTAGAGCTCGCGGGGGTTTAAAAAAACCGACCGCGCTAATTGTGAAGAAAAGTCGGCGGCATTTGAATGATCGGTAGCGACCGTGCGGGCCATTATTACGACACTATCAATTACTTATTGCGCGAAATACCCGCGCCCGGACTCTTATGTAATTAATAGTGTCGGCTGCTGCTCCTGCGATTATGTTGTTCGCTATTACGGGGGGATTAATTTAACACCTCGAGAGAGACCCGGGATTTATCTGATTTTTAAACGGCGCTGATTTAATTATCGGAGCGCTGTGGTTATGAGCGAGGCACGCGATCTTCTACCCGCGGAAACCGGCGGTTAATTGACTTTCTTTACCGTTTAATGACCCGCCCGCCCTTTTTATTCCCGACAGTTGAACGCGCGATTATTTATTTTAGCGGGGGGGTTTATTACCGGTTTTAGTGCTGTCATCGCTACCACTCGGATGGTTAACTTGCAAGTGGTGCGCGTTTTTAATTTGTTTTTGAGTCGAGGTAAACTTAAAAACATTAAACGTTTTGCAAGTTTGAAAAAAAAAAAATAAAAAATAACCCCAAAATATATAGCTGTTCAAGATTTTTTTTTTATCAGAACTAGTGGGACTAGAACTCGTAATTTCGTTTGCAAATAGTATAAGTCAATCGCTAATCTGGGGCGACAATAAATTTCGATTATTACCCTATTTTGCAGAGAATATAATTTTTGTGCATCCTGTTTGTATTTCATTATTTATTTATTCTTTTATTTTTGTCAGCTTATAATGCTTGAATTTATGAAAATCAAAAAGATAAGTATATAAAATAAATTTATTCTGTATTTCCCATAAAACTAACTTGGTATGGACCAGGGGAGTGTCAATTTTTTTTTTTTAATTTCTACACCCAGTTTTTAACAAAAAAATACTTTTAGTTTTAAAGTGATTAGTACAACATTAAAATAAATTATTAATCTCCTGCGGTTTAGCAAAAATATGCGCCCAAATCAACATTGTATATTAATTATGCATTTACCATTCTACGTCTATTGAATTATTATTATTTTTTTAATATAAAATTATTAAAATATTACGACCGCTTCGGACAAAAAATCTTTTGAGAAAATAAATTAATTTATAATAAATAATTTAATTTAGAGAAAATAAATTAATTTACAAATAAAAACTTTTATGAACAAGAATAAATTAACTTCACCAATTAAAAAAAAAATTCTTTTAATAAACAGTTAATATTAAGACTCTAAGATTACCTCAACTTTTGAATGAAATTTATTAATAAATGTATTTGAATTAATTTTATTCGACATTTACCAAAAACTCCTTGGTAATTATTTTATTATTATATTGTTATTAGTTTTTAATTTTCTTTCCAGTTTTCTACAAAAAATATAAGTTTTTCTATTTTAAAATTATTCAATACAAAAAAATATAAGTAAATTTAGTCAAGTGAAACATTTTAGTTGCAAATTTAAAATTTTGTTTTGAGTGTGAAGATTTAAGTGATAAAATTTAATTTTATTGAATTATTTAAAGACCAGGCCAACATAGAACAACATTCATCATGAACTTTATTAAATCAATCCGTATTTTATTTTTAAAATTGCTAAGGTCGGTGATCAAGATGCGATGCAAGCTAGAATTTTTATTACGAGCTGATTTACGATTCTTCATTCGCGGGGCTATAAATTTCCCAAAATATTTACACTCCTATTTTTCAGCTCGTAAACCCGAGGAATTCGAGAAAATCCTAAAAACGATATCAAAACGATCGTGCAAATTAATTAGGAGCTGATCATTTCGAGCTCCCGTAGTACCAGAATCAAAGAAACAATTATTTTATCTATTTTACAACTTGTTTAAGAGCCGCTAATCGAAACACTTAATCTCTATCGGATTTCACTTTATGATTCCGACATTGTAAGTGTATTTTTAAAACCACGACGCCATAACACACGATATTTAAATTAATTCTCGCACAAAAAGAAGAAAAAAAAAAAAAGGAAGAGAGAGAATGTATAAATTTGAAAAGCGTTGAAAGTTAATGCCACTGGATAAGGAGGTATGGTAGCGAAAGAGAGAAAATAATAAATAAATTTGCACAATCACTTTCATCGTACTGACTCCGGGGAATTTAATTTGCATTTATTTTGATATTTACGAGATCTTTTATGGTTCAAGGCTGCGCGGTCGCGTAAAATTACAAAGTTATTTTAAAGCCGCGCTCGCTGCTTATCGAGAAAATTAATTAAGACTGTTCGGTATCACTATTATACGAGCGCATGCGCCGTTAACACCGCTGTCTACTTGTTAAAATTATGAAATTAGTTTTCGATTTCGATTTCTTTAAAGTAAAATTTCAATGAATTTTTTTCTTTGGTATTTCATTTTGCAATAATATTTTGTGATTCAATTATGATATAAGCCTTAAAAAAATTGAGAATTCAAGTTTAAATGTTATGCTTTCGAAAATTTTTTTTACAAGTTCACGATTTTCATAAGTATTGGCGATACAACTACAGAGAAATCGTCTGCTTTACGGCTGACAAGTTGCCTGATTTGCACGGGTAGCATAGGAAGTGAAACTGTTTTTAATGGTTATTTTTTTTTTAAGCATGAAATACTAACAAATTTAACTGTATAAATGAAGTATGAACTCTCAAAAATGATTTAAAAAAGTTTTTTAGCTATTAATAAATTTGATGATTGAGTAAATTAATATTGAAGTCATTACTATGCCGAAAACTCCACGGGAAGTATATCTATATCGATGACGTCATTTTCATGTATATAGATATAGTTGCTTAAGGCCTATCACCCATAAAGCAGACGAATTCTTCTGTAGTTGTATCGCCAATAGAACATCAAAATAATATGATTACTTGGTTTTTAATAATTATTTTTAATAATGAAATTTTATTTATTTATTTTTTTGTAAAATTAAAATTACATTTTTTAATTTGTAAATTGAATGCATTTTTATTTTGACATTTTACTGTCAATACATTTTCCATATTTTCGTTACTGCTTGAAAATGACAAAATTTATAATTCATAGCTATTATTTACTTTTTTTAATGGTACCTCAAAGAGTAAAAAGTTTATATGGAAATATAAATAGTATTGAGTTTATTTAAATAAAATGGAAATTGTAGTTACATGTTTTTAAAAAATGTTTAAAAAATTGTGAATACTCTGTACTAAGTTAATATTTACTATTTTAAGAATTTTGCAGCTAACAGAGGAACTTATTATCACATTTTTCATTGAATCTAATCTAAATTTTGTGTCCATCTTGTTTCATTTATCTATTAAGAATTTTCATTTAAACATTTTTTTACGAACTAAATAAATTTTCTGTCTCAACAAAAACATTTAACTATTTCAGTACACTATTATGAAATTCTCGATTCACCAATCATTCTATCAGTTCTCGCACGCATATAAGCTTGCACATGCATTATCTCGACAGGTGTACCAACATTACAAAATCCCGTAGCCCAAACGAGACGTTTATAAATATCCGGTGAAAGCAGTCCCGCGTAATCGGAATTAGCCTCCCCCCCTAAAAAAAAAGCAGATAGTTTGTAAATTAGTCGCATCGGTTTCCTGTTTTCCCGGACAATTCGTCTCGACAGATTAGAGCCAGTGCTCGAGTGCAGAAAAGTGTAGCGGCACTCGTTTAGGTGCACGGCTCGCAGGTGGCTGAAGCTCGTTAGGCTCGGCTTTGTAAACGAGTCCGACTGGTTGCAGCCCCGCAGACTAACATGGCCGACGCTGGCGCGCGCATCCAGCATATCAAACCGCGCCCGGCCGGCCCCGTACACTGACTCTAATTATCACCACTCGATACGTCCTTATTACCCCTCCCCCCTGCTTTCCGGGAATGAAATCGACGTCGTTTCACACCTAATACAACAAGGCGGAGATTTTTTTTTTTACGCGGGCAGGTGGGAGTTTGATGACCTGCGGTTGGGTTTATTGGTCTGGTGACACCGATAGACTACTTGAATTTAAAAGTTGTGATCTGTCTAGTCGAGGATTTTTTGGTCGCGGGGTGTTGTAGGAATTACAGGATTTGAATGGTAAATGAGTTTTTTTAGGTGCTCATACGCGCGCAATGTAAGATAAAAACCTCAAAAGTTATTAGTGTTGTTAAATAACCAAATTCACTGAGAATAATTTGATTGATGACGTTATGGTTGACCAAAATTTCAAAATCGCTTATTGTCATATTTGTATATTTTTATTAATCGTTTTTTGACAGTATAATTTGTGTGAAACATCACTGAAAGAAGTTATTTTTAATTTTTATCTAGTAAATTATTTTATTTTACTTCAAGCAGGGGTGGCAGAAATTATAAAATCAAAATATTTCAGTACTGACCAAAATTAATTTTTATTTCATTATGAAATTACACGAGAATCAATAAGAGTTGCAGCAAAAATTTTCATCACACTGCCACTTTTTTATAAAATAAATTAAAAAAATTTTTCTTTGCAGCTTCGATTTTGCAGTTTATATTTGCGACTTTGAATAGAAAAACCATAATGCTAATAATATCATTCTATCAAATTATATTTCTGAATTATGAACCAAAATTTCAAAATTATTTAAATGATATTGGACATGTTTTTAAAGGGTTCTTATATTATTTTTGCAATAGTTTGAGAACTCGTTGAACTTGAATATTAAAAAACTTTATCTATAAAAACTTTGAACAAGTTTACTTATTAATTCTTTTTTCATACCCTAATTTTTAACACGTATTTTTTGTATGGAAATTTTTCATGTATTATTTAAGTGAAAAATTAAAAATTTTATTTATCACATCGTCTACTTTGGTTTTCAAAATGCATTACTTATCACCATTATTACTGTATTAGTTTATAAAATAGTTTATCGTAACTACAAACATTATCTTATATATAGAAAAAATTTTGCTCGAAGGTTATCTAAAGTGTTTACCAAATTACTTTCAAAACTTTTTAAATTTTTATCGTGACTGCATCAGCTTATTTTTAATGTGTTGTTAAGTAGCAATGTTCAAGTGTTATTAACACAAAAAAAAACTAATTTTCAAGGAAGTTCGAGAAAATTTTTTTTATCTCTTTCAGTTGAACCAGCTGTAAATGTTCCTAGCAGAATTTTTGAAAATACAAGCTATGCGTACTAAAAAAGGTGTTCATTTTAATTTCCAGGTCTTACAATTATTTTTCAATAAATTTTTAACAGATGTAAAATCCTGAAAAATTTGTACGCGATTAATGTTTATTTTTCGACAATGATAATTTTAATTTTATTTTTTGTAAACAAACTTTGGAATGTCCACCGCGCCTACTAAAATGTAAACATCATCCTCGCTAGTCTCTTTCGTTTATCAACAACTGAAGCCCATGACTTTTAAAACAACAATTTCATAATTTTCTTCTCAAAACCCGATATCCCGGGTGACCTACAGCATCTTCCTAATCCTAATTCAATCAACAACCTCGTGACTTTCAGAACTCACGCGGCGCTCAATCAAAGCTTACCCGACCACCGCGGTAGAACATAGGGTCCCATTGTCGTTCAAAAAAAAAAAAAAAATCCGACCATAAATCAAAATCCCTGAAATTAGACCTTCGTCAATCAATCAAGAGCCGGTTAAACATCATCATCAAAGGGCACACTCACCGTTGGGACTCGTGGCGCTCGGGTTGTACAGATGCCCGTGGGGGCTGTGCGGGTGCGGTGGCGGGGGCAGCCAGGCGAACCCGGCGAGCGAGTGCGGGAACCCGGGGCTCGACCCTCCCCAGGCCCCGGCCGGGCCCATGTAGGTCGCCCCGGCCGCCCCTCCGCCGGCCGGCGGTCTGCCCGGCACCTGACCTGGGTGTATGGGCTGGGGGACGACCACCGGGTTCGACTTCTCCTGCTGCTGCTGCTGCCGCTCGTGCTCCTCGTCCGAGTCCATGACGTTAAGGTCCTCGTCGTCGCTCCGGGGCTCCGAGTCCTGGAGCCTGGGGGAGCTCGAGCCCCTGCCCTCCTCGCTGTCCCCTTCCGGGGCCTCGTCGTCCTTCCTGGAGCCCCCGAAGAGCTCCCGCCTGAGCTCGGCCAGCCGGGTCGTGGGGGACATCCTGCCGCTCTCGTGGTCGCCGGCGCTCCTGCTGAAGTCCTTGGGCACCAGGAATCCCGGGGCAGCCGACCTGGCCGCGGCCGCAGCCGCCGCGGCGAACGGGCCCAGCCTCGCGAGGAGCTCTCGACTCGTGGGGGCTTGGTGCTGCTGATGCTGGAGGTACCGCTTGGCGGCTTCCACCTCGTGGAGGGGCGACCTCCTGGTGGACGCCCCGCTCAGTAGGGCGTCCACGCTGAAGCTGATCTTGGAGCTGCGGGAGCTTGGGGGCTTCAAAGGGCTGGAGGAGCCCGGCGGCTGGGGCGAGGAGCCCTCCTGGAGCTGATCCTCGTCCTGCTGCTGCTGCTGCTGCATCATGCTCGCTGCTTCCTCGCTGCTCATCTCGTTCGTTGCACTAGGAGTCGCTCCCCATGCTTGTATGATAACAATCCGCACTAAATCGTCGCACTCAAAACAATATTGGTTGTGTTTAATACGCCCGGGGTTTGTTGATTTAAAAACTACGACACCGCCATTGTCTATCCTGCCCGGCGACGACGACGACGGTATCGGCGAACGCACCACGACTGCAGCGCGTCTGGCTCACGCATGATCCCTCATTCCCTCCTCCTCCGGCTCCTCTGTCGTCTGCTGTACCCTGATCGATCGACACGACACACGACACGCGGCCTGCGCCAGGGGGGTTATACTTCGGGAGCTAAGCTACGACGGCTGGCTGCTCGGAAACGGCACTGATTACCGCCGCGGCTCCGCCGTCTCCGGAGCGAGAGCGAGCCAGCCGAAGCCACGCCCACTTACCGACCGCCAATGCGATCCGGGCCACGCCCACTCGGCCGGAGACCGACCAACGGGAGCGCGCGCCGCCCCGGGGGTGGGGGTACGGGACTGATAAGCGGCGGGGGTAAGGTACGTGACGACTCCTAATTGTCTAATTCCCGGGCGCGGGTGCAGCGCGAATTGATTGGCAAGCGAGCGCTACCCCCACCTTTCCTCGATACGATTCCACCTCGTTGTCCGCTCGAATTGATAGGGAGGGGATTATTAATATCCGCTGGTGCAGGGGAACTCGGGGGGGAATTCGATTTATAATGATCGCGTCCATTCAGCTACTTCTGCATTTATGCATTCACCTCGGCTTCGCTTTGCGCACAAAGACGACGAGGCGCAGGTTTACCGGTCGTAAACGAGACTTATTTTTAATTTGCTCCGGTAGTTTTCGCCCCCGGAGAAGGTTAATTTCGCATTATTTGCCGACGAAACTCGCGTTTTCACAATCCTGGGGGCTGGCTCTGCAATTACCCACCAAAAGGTCCGAGGTTGACGAAAGGTCACTTGGGAGGGTGGGATTACCGAAGAGCCGCTTAGCGACGAAATCTCGTTAGGGAATTGGTGTCGCCAAGGGTAAATCCTTCCTCGACGCCTACGACGTTGGGAAGGGAAACCGGTCACTGGGTCTCTCTCTCTCTCTCTTTTTTTTAATCCTAAACTCCCGCTCGCCTCTGAGAGTTTGCGGGTAAACAACCAGGGTTGTTCCACTGTACCAGCTTAAAAATTTTTCATCCTGGGTTTGGACAATGAGAGAAAATTTTTTCGTCTGACAGTTGTGGAGAGTGGATTGCTGGGATCGAGTGGGATTATTTAGAAGTTGAGTTTCACACTTTGACATTTGTTTTATCACTTGAATTCTTGATATTTTAATTTTTCTTGTTTAATGAATAAGTAAACTATGGTTGCAAATCAAAATAAATGAAATAAATTAACATTTTTTATACAGTTTAGAATTTTTAAATAAAATGTTTGATGGAAAGTCTTACCAACCAATCCATCTGATTAAAGTCCCACAAATTTTCCAAATATATCAGAAGTTTATCAATGATTTTCATACTCAACGTCATAGTCAGTAGAGAGTTTGACTATATAGCTCTCCAAACGTCGTGGTTTCAAATCCCACTCGCTGCTAGTTCTGCAATACATGATCACCTAAATAGTGCTTATAAAATGGTACGACACCATTCCGTGTTCACAAAAGAAAAAAAAAAAAATATATTATCTGAGGTTGTTAATTTTTTTTTTTTTTTTTGTGTTCAATCATTAAAACATGATCAATAGTCAGCTCGATCATTTGATTCACCTTTTTTTTTCCAACGATTACACCTACGATGAAAAATTTTAAAATTGTCCAATCGAGCAGAATCAAAACAAGCTCGCATAGTCAGTGAGAATAAACGCAGCTAACCGCGATAAAGATCGCGAGGAATAAAAATTTCAAGCCAGCTCGCTGCTCATTCCGAGTTTAATACTCATTATTTTGTTCCTAAACGTCATGTAGTTTAAATTGATATGCTAATGGAGCGCGTCGCGACAATTAGCATAATGATTTTTTCAGGCTCGCTGTGAGCTTCATCCATGATTTACTACTCACTCTTTTTTTTTTTTTCGTTTTATAACAACAAACACGCGGGATTTGTGTTTTTGACGCATTGTTGAGCGACAACTCGCGGGGCATTGTGATGCTAACCGTGCCTCAATTATTAAGTGTTTCATACACATCGTGCGAAATAAAGTCCCAGAAGGATCCAGTTTCCAGGGCACCTACCTATATAAGAGTACAAAATGGCTGTCGTTTAGAGTAGGATTAATGGTGTCGGGGCAAGCGGCAGATGCTCATTATGTACACACACCTATGCTCGCGCTCGCACCAAAGCGGCGTTTAACGCTCGAGTGGCCTCCCCTGGAGCTCCCCCTTTGTGCGCACCGGTAGCGCTGACAGAGATTTAGAGTGTATTTAACGTTGAATTAGGTGGGTTAGAGTCAAACTCTGACTGCTGCTGGCTCCAGCGAAGGTCTTTATTCGCGCCTAATAAGCAGAGCCGGGCTAATCGATCCATATACACCCACTGGCGCGTGCGGGGTTATTAATAGCGGCTCTTTTCGGGAAGCTGACTTAATGGACTTTTAAAGCGGGCTTCTACGAAGATGAAAAAATCATAAGATTTTCTCACACTCGAGGATGGGACAATGCGAGCGACTATCTGACGGGAGGAGGAGCTGCTAATTTTTATGACGCACTAGAGTACGACAATGTTACGTATCTAAGTCTCACGGGTGCACCTTTTTTAGAGGTATTAATTGCTTTTTGGGAGGATTAAGCTGCAATGACGCGGAGAAGTTTTTTGTTGATGCGCGAGTTTTACGGAAAATAAAACTTTAGGAAGTTGTTTAAGGTCGTTAAAGTAAGGATATTTTAGTTTCAATGAATTTTTAGGAATTTAATCTTGATTTTCAACGACGAAACCTTTGAAGAGAAGAGACCTTTTTGTAAGTAGTATTCTATGTGATTCTATGCCCTATAAAATCATGAAAAATAAATTGGTCGTATGAAATATTTCTATTTTAAAATTTTTTTAAAAAACCTTTGAGAATAATATCCAAGGTCTAAGTACCTCATAAGTAAACCACAACAAAAAAAAATCACAAAAATTAATAAGTGTAAAACACCTTGGGTATAACAAATTTTTATAACTCATAACATTAAATATGAAGAAAATTTTCAATGGATTTTTATTTTTCTTGTTTAAACAGAATCTTTTAGATGCAGGCAATGAGTACAGTACTTTTCGAGGGGCTATGTACTTCAGAATCACTAAAAGAATCACACATGGAAATCAATATAATCAATATAGTATTAATTTCATTTAAACTAAAAATCTTCGAAAAATATTGTTTTTAACAAAATATCAATTGAAATTGATTCCAAGGCTCTAAACACTTCAAATTTCCCAAAAGAATCACAAAATAATCAAAAAGAATCAAAAGAATCATCAGTGATTCTGGAGTGCACAGCCCTTCGGTACTTTTTCACAACTTTTCAATCAAAAGCTATTACTTTTTAAATAACTCTGAGATAGCTTAATTTTAGCCATAATTTAAATAATGTTTAATAAAAAATTCGATTTACTTATGAATTCTTGTTTTATATTGAATTCGTTCTCCTGATTACACTTAGTCTAATATAAATATTTACCCAAATTAGCTGATGATGTAGCAATAATGAAAATTCTCGTCTTAGTAAATCTGTACCGAATGTATCACTTTTTTACAATTTAATCAAAAAAGTGTTGCTTATTTCCAGTCTTATAATGTTAAAAATAGAAATATTACTCCAAGTCAGTCATGAAAAACTACCAAAAATGAAAAAATTTTTAACAGCTACTATTATAGAAGACACTAACTTTTATGTAAAAATCAAAATATATTTAGTATTTTTTTTTTTTTTTTTTTTTTTTTCATTTTATGTTCAACTCTTGACCGAGACCGATATAATAATTATAATTATTATCGTCTTCACTGTACAATATTTTATTTAAACTTGCCTGAAGAGGTCCACTATCACATGGACGAAACGTTGCTGTTAATAGAAAAAAGAAGTTTTTTTATTGGCCTTGCCCGTTAAGATCCTAATATAATTACCTTAAAATATATTTTCATACAGTCTAAAAACTAGCGATTAATGTTACCGTGTTTCTAGTCTGAAGACATTTTAAGTAGCCATCAAATGGCCTCGCAAATGGCTATTTCCTAATTAACATTTATTTCTAAATTCATCAAAAATGCAGAAGCTGCACTCCATCCCTGCAAATATTGAGCGACACCCCGGCCATCTCCATTTTGTCCTTTTTATTTGTAGATTTCCAAACCCGATAAAAAAAAAAGACCGAGCGCAGCTCCCGCCCTGGGCGGCAAAAGCCCCGAGAGAAAAAACCTGCCGCAGCCGCCCAAGTCGATGATCGCCCCCAAATGGATTAGCCCAGAGTCCAGGGTGTACACGCCCCCGTCCCCGGGTCAGTTTAGCGAAATAATGCCGCTCGTTAAACCCGGACAAAGCATCTCGGGGGCTAAACAGGCTCCACCTAGCCGGGTGATTATCGCCCGCGCCGCAGATTATCGCCCTCCTTTGTCCCCCCAAAGCGAGACCTTTTTTTCCAGGTAAACCGTCCACCCCCCATCAAACCCGGGGATTAGCACCCGGGACACTTGACTTTTTTCTCGACGGATAAACGAGATTTTGTTTTTTTGGGGTGCTTTGGGCCAAATGTTTTGCTGCGGGGTATGTTTACTGTTTCCTCGAGGGGATGCGACTTTGAGAGAAAATTTTCAGGGGAAATATTTTTTTGTAAGCGTTCCTTGTTTAACTAGAAATAATATTTTTGAAATTTAATGTAGTTGGGTTGAGTTATCTGAGCATCTACCCTGTAAGAAATGCTAATTAGGAAATAGACATTTAATGGCTATTTAAAATGTCTTCAGACTAGGAACAAGGTAATATAAATCTATAATTTTTAGACTGTATGAAACGATTTTTTTCCTTGTAAATGGCCATTTACTAGATTTAAAATTAATGAATATTTTTGAATACTAATCATTTGCTTTTAACAGCGAAATTTATAAAAATAAATATTAATCATAACCTAATAAAAAATAGGCATTTCATAGAATTACGACATTTCAAAAATTACCATCAAATTATATGCAATGAGAATCACCACGTGCAATACGCTTTTTTAAAGGTTATAAACATTTTTTTACCCATTTTAAACGGGCGATTCATAGATTGAAATCGACCGTAAAATGAAATAATTTTTGAAAGCTATTTTTTGGGTATTTTTAATGGAATAAACATAACCCATCGCTTTACTGTATTAAAAATAGGAGAAAATTGGCAATTATTACCTTTTTTCTTGGACTCAAATATTGCATATTTTAACTACCCTTTTTCTAGTTTCAGAGCCATTTTTAATATTCGCAATTCTAACAGGGATAAGTTTAGTTTTTTTATATGTGTTAGATTCGTGATCTCAATCTAATAAATTGTGTTGTTTAAACAATATTTATACAAACACTTATTGAGCTTGACTTGCCGTAGTTATTTGTTTCTTATACAAGTATTTTTTGGACAGACTAAATGCTTATAATGGTGTCAAATTTGTTCATTATATATTATGAAAAAATCGAGAAATATTTTTAATAAAAACAGTCATTTAATTAAATTCATTACTATTATAAATCAGAGCAAAGAGAACAGATAATTAGTATTTTTTAGTTTTTTAAGAAACCTATCAAAATTCAAATCTGAAATTAGTTATTCACTTTTATCCTTCGGAAGACTCTAATTTTAAAGAATAATTTTCAGTACTTACTTAAAAAATTATGTTACCATAAATTTTCAATAATAATATGTAAAAATAAACAAGTACAACGAAAACATTCTTATAAAGTCTTAGCGGACAATAGTAAATTTTATTCTATAAAAGTATCGATACTGCTCGAAATCTGTGTCAAAAAAGTTAGCAAGTCAAAACTCGAACCTATAGTCATAAATTAAAAGTTTTACAATGTTATGGTATCAATTCCTTAAATCAACTTTGGGCAGTTGAAAAAAATCAACAACAAACTCTACGATAGAGTAAGCTTTAATCAGTTGGTAAAGCGTTTGAATAGTGATCCGAGTATCGTTGGATCGAGCCACACTTGTTTCCGACATTAATAAATATACTCATTAAATTTCTTCATTCAAAGTCGCAATACTCTCGGCAATACTAGAGCGTTCATGAAAAAAAAATTGGTTTATCTATTTCTTCCAAGCTAATTATATATATATCAATGAAAGTATGATAATTTGTTAAAATATACATTCAAAAAGTCCCACGAGTTTGTTATTTTTGTGAATGCATCAGTGAAAATTACTTTACATTCAAGAAAACTGTAACTAATTCTTCAAATGACTCTCTTTTGATAAACAAGTACCTCTTAAAAGTCTTCTGTTTTTTGATATTTAAAAAAATATCCGAGTAGAGTCGAAAATCCTACTGTCGCGTCCGTATAATTTCATCTCTCTTGGCGGCATCGTAGCAATTGAAAACTATCCTAGTTTTCTCGGAAAAAGGTAACCCTTATATAACCCTAATAATTTTATATTCCCTCCCAAAATAAAACTCTACCGTCCGGGACACCTCGAGAGGTGTTAAGGAATCTCAAGTGCCTTATGCCACCAATAAACCTCTATTCCCGCGCCCTTTACAAAAAAAAAGTCCGGCGCGCGCAGCAACAAACAACTGTAAATTTCAAGCGCTGCATCCGTACAAAAAAAGTCGCAGAGTCGTAAATCACCTCTGATGCGCTCGCTCGGGCGACAATTTGTGTGAGTCTCGAGTCTCTCTCTCGAGTAAATTAAACAGCGATTCAAGGAGCCACAAAAAGCAGCTCCCCCTATAAATGATAAAACGTAACTGTCATCCGCTATTATATTAGCAGAAGGGAGAGTCGAGCGGGCATCGGGGATTTGCTATTAATGATAAATAAACACAATGCGTTTACGCGAACCGTCGCGGCTCGTTAGACCTACCGACCGATTCTTTACGATCCAGCTCTCGGAACAATCGGAAAAAAAAATTTCACCCGGAATTTGACACGCGCTTCTGCCTAGCTTTGAAAGAGCAATTTTTGGAGATAAGTGCGAGGAAGTGCTGGATTATTATTTCTTTTCATTCTTCTTATTTTTTTTTTTTTTTCTACTATAATTCAGCGATTTGTTACGACTCCTCAGAAGTGCACCGGGAAGTTCTTTTTGGTGTGTGGTTGTTAAGCGTTTGTATCCGAAAAAAGCAGTGTCGCTTGATTAATGAACCGGGCGTTTATGGGTTTCTTTCATTCGATAGTCATTAGGTACTTAACAGCTGGGGGAAAATCGATTTTTCAAGAAATTTGATTTGGTCTATTGAAAAAAAATGTTTAACATTGTCAAATTTACTTTGATTTATTTTTGAGGAACAAGTAAAAAAACTATTAGTTTGTGGTAACTAAAATTGTATAAATCACTGTTCATTTTATATAAATTTCATTAATGATTAATCAAACATGCGTTGTTTCGAGATGTACAATAAAATTTTTAATAATTCAAAGTAATTTACGTAACGATATCTTTATTATTTTGTGCATAAAAATCAATTTGAAATTTTTTTTAAATATTATTGAAGTTATTTTATGTACATGTACATATTCAAATGAAATTTTGATTATTTCTGATGTCGTATTGAGTGGCTCGAATGTAAAAGCATTGGTATTGTCATCCAAAAGTTGTGAGTTCAAATCTCTCTGCATCATATCATATAAAATACATGCATTAAATAAATTATCTGAAAAATAAAATAAAATATTATTATAACATGTAATTTTTTTATGCAACGGTTTTTATTGTACTTACAATTAGTTCTGTTTCCAATTATTTAAAAAGTATAACATGATGATATTACAATGTGAAGTGAAGAAATTTTTTTTAAAAATGGGAACTTTCATTCAAAAATATAATTGATTAATTGTGAACATTATATCTTGAATGATAAAAATTCCGATTATTTGGTAACTCGCACAGATCAATCGTAATTAATTTTATATAATGTTACTGAAGTATTTTTTGATAATTGATTCTTATAAATTCAAATCAAGATATAATAAAAATCATGATTATAAGAGTCATTCCATACATTTCATCAATCGCTTCGTATTCATGACATGATTTTCAAAATTAAATTTTACTTGAGCCGCAACCATGGATGCAGTTAGAAAATTTTACCTCAAATTTTTTATTCTATAAAGCAAAGGTTTTTTGATACTTTAACAAGTATTTCTGTGTAAGAACCACCAAGAGTTTAATTTCAAAGTAGTTGCAGATTTTTTCAGTAAAAATTCAAGTCCCAAGTGCTTTGAAAATATTTAAAAAAAACTAACTATAAAAAACTTGATACTCTCCGCTTCGATCCATGCTCCTATAAAAAGAATACTACATCATCCACGTCAAGCTCGCTCCCGCTATAAAAATCGAGTTTTTCGGGTTCGATTAACACCCTAGCGCGACGCTCCAGATAAGAGAAAATTTCGGCTCGTTCGAAATTCAGGACAGGAAATTAGAGCGAGACGCACGATATGACGCGTGCGAGCTCTATACGTTCGCGATAACATCTGACGTTTCCCTTCGTTCTCTCGCTCGAGTTTAGACTTACAGGGTGCAGCGGCCTTTTTTGAAATTTCGTTCATTCCCGCTCGTGCGGTGTGACTTGCTGATTCCATCGGTCTCGAACGGAGTAGTTTATCGAGGGTGGGACGCCTCCCTTTTTTTTTTGTTCACGGTCACATGAAAATTTGATAACTGTATCGACGCGCGCTAAGAGACAAGGGTGAAGGGACGAAAGTCATTTTTCATGTTAGTTGAATGCCGATGACAAAGGTTTTAATAAGCTAAAGAATGTATCTGGTATAGTAAGAAATTAACTATGCATAAGCTTAAATCTGCCATTTTTAGTTACGACATTTTGAATTAGATTGACGATTTAAAATAATTTTGGGTATGCGCTTTACCATAAGCAAAAATAAAAACTTTTTAAGACATTTTCTTGAACAAAAGACTTACTATCATGCACTTTACTTGCAACTGACGATTAATATTTAAAATTTAACTTCTTTTTCTGATAAGTTGTAAGTATTTTTACGATGGAATATACACTTTTGAAGCTGTTTTTGACGTGAAGTAGCGACTTAATGCTTGTATCGTATTTTTTGTAAAAATCGATGCTTAACATATTGCAGACTCAGATACATTTTTTCAAGAGAACTATTTGAAAGTAAAAAAGATGTCCACTTTCCAACGCAACATTTGTCATTTTATTATTGACTATCAGGTCACACACACACATGTTTAAAAAAGAGGGTATCAAAGTTGAGGCACCGGGACGGATTATTTTAATTGAGGTCGGAGTCGTCGAAAGTATAAATAATCTGCAAGGGCCGCTGGTCTATAACGAAGCCAATAATTCGGCTTAATGACGCGCAGCGAGCCTGGCCGATGAGCCCGGCCCGATTAGCCGTGCACGGGTACAACGGCTCGGGGAATCGTCATCTGCATACAGCACCGCACACACAGCTGCTACAGCCCTTGTAACTGGACCCTAATCTTCCCGGCATTCCCGGAAGCTTCCTGAAAAGCCCTCCGGTGCTCGCTTGCTGCGAGGGTCGGATCAATTTATACGACTTTAATCGTTTATCAAACTGTTATAAACATGCTGTGGGTCTTTTAATTCTGATGAAATAAATATTTATTTATCATTAAGTGCGAAGTAATCTTTTTTTTTAATTCTTGTACAGCAGATACAAAATATATCTGATAAATAAGGTATGAAAATCTATGAATTTTCAAAACATAAAATTCTTGATTGAAGTGAACTTTATGAATTATAAGTCTTAGATATTTAATTTTTATCACTTACTGTGAAATAAAAATAATTCAGTAATAACGTAAAAAAACGGAAATTTGAAAACTTTAAAATTATAGATACGTTTAATTTACGTCATTTTTTTCATAAATTGTTTTTACGCATTATACTACAAAATTTTTTCACCCTATCTGAATAATCATTTTTATTGGTATTTCTTAATATTTCATAACGTTTTAAATAAAAACTAAAAATATCTATGTGTTCAGTAAGAAACGAGAGTTTGGTTACATATTTAATGACCATAAAATGGCTACTTACTTGCAAAATATTAGATTTAGTCTATCAAAGGATCAGTACATGGATAACCTAATTCACATTTTGAACAGAATGGTACACAAACTAATTATTTTGATTGAGAAGTTTCTTTAAAATTGATAATATTTATTTTTTTTAAATTGAACTTTTGTATAGTTTTTATATTAAAAATGTGACTTTACTCCAAGAACTTAGTATTTATACGTATATAGATAGACCTGTGTAGTATAATCATTCCAAAATAAAAATAAAATACTTTCAAAAACAACTAAGGTAAAGATACCAGTTATGAATCGTCAAAATTCGAGGGTTTAATCACTCCCAAATGAGAAAAAATTACAAATCTAACCAAAAATTAGATAAACCGTTCCATCAACTGGGGTACGTAAATCACAGACAGGATTTTACGTGTAAAAGTGTTCCATAAACTGGGGCCCAAGCTGAACTTGTCTAATAAACTGGGGCCAAAAGGTCTTGTCCTTAAACATTAATTATTCAATAAATAAATACAATTTCATAAAAAAAAAATTTATTTAAGTTCCTAAAAACCTAAAATTTAAGTATGTAAAAAAAGATTTAGTCTAACATGCTTTGTTTTTTCAATAAAATTCAAAATGCTTAAAAGTAGCGATTTTTGTGATCATAACTGATATCTTTACCTTATAATGAACAGCAGTAAAACTTTTACTTTTTCCAAAGCGCATTAAAAAAGCACACCTCAAAAGTTGAATAAAACTTTGAATTCAAATTAGTAACCCTCCGCAAAATCTCTTTGAAAATTCAACACGGAACCGTGCCCCGTATACCTTTGTAAAGGAAAATCAACACTCGATAAGCCAAACCCGCGGTGACAAGTTTTGACAGCCGGATTACGGAGGGGGGCTCAGCAGGTCGATTTAAAACTTTTTCGCCTGACACCGTATCGAGTCAAGTTTTCGACTCCCCAAGCGCAGATAAACAAAAATACAAGACCCGCGATCGCCCGAGCGGGTAATCCAATTTACAAATCCCGCCGGTTTGTTTTACGGCTAAGCTGGGTAATCCGCCTGGCTTTTTTTTTTTTTTTCTCCCCGCGGGCACCAACCGAAAACCATTAGTTTTGCAAATATTTTTTCCCTCCGGCTAGAATAGTAGGATTTTACCATGACTTATTTGTTTATTTCGATACCTTGGATGAAAAAATAAATAGTGGGGGATCGGTTTACTGTAATAACGATGTTTTTATGAAAACATTTTTTGAAGCGATAAGAATGATAAAAACTTGGGTTTACACGGAAAAACTACAAACTGTGGCTCTTTCCCATGATTAAGAATACCATTTTATCAGTAAATTTTTTCATTGACTTCTTTGGAAGCTATAATCGATTGATTTGGATAGGAAACGTTGATAATTAAATAAATTGTAAACTATTAAAAACCAATATGAAAACTTTCTGAGCAAAAAAGTAAAATTACCTATTTTTTATGTGCTCGCGTAATACTGAAAACATCATTTTTTAAATTCATTGATCTGAAGAGGCAGATTTAATCTATAAATGAATAATCCTGACCTACAAGTATTGAAAAAGTCATAGAAAACAATAATTTTACGTTTTTGCAGTTGCATGTCTCATCCGCTCGAAGCAAATCTGCAATAAACAGTTTAATAAACTAGTCTGTAATTGAATAAAAGAGCGAATCAATATCGCGGCCGAGTGTCGTTAATTAGGACGCTCGGGTTTTATTGTCTCGAAATGGGGCAGATGTGCAAGCCGCACGAGATAACGCCCGGCCCGATTACAAGGTTCCTGCAACCGACACTTTTATTCAATTTTCTCTCTCGGATAAGTGCCACTTTATGCGGCTGACTTATCATGACTCGAGCAGTTTCTTATACTTCACTTTATGAGACTAATTTATTAGGTTTTTAATATGTGCTTTCAAAAATTTTTGAATTTTAAATTACAGCGTTTGATTATTTGAATTCAATCTTAATTTTGCGGTTAGTTAATATTTCGGTTCTTTCTGCATTAGTCCCAGTGCATTTTGAAGAATTTTTGAATTTTCGAATGCAACTTACATGTAAACTTGGCCATTAGTACAATCGCTCTGATTTTTTTTTTATTGTTTTTACATTATTTTGATACATCAGAGCTGCCACTTTTTCGAACTTATAAATTTTCAATGGCATAGTTCTCGTTCGCTCGACTCTTAAAAAAATTCTACTGAATCCACTTTACATCAGTTTTTTCTTCCTCATCGCGAGAGTGTTTTCAAAAATTTTCGTACGCAAAGCTCGATTAAATCGCTCGTATCCCAATTAGCGATCAAACAAGCGTCGACGATATTAATATTGAAAAAAAAGTTTTATCGCGGGTAAGAATAAGGCCGATGACGCTCGAAGGAGAAGAAGAAGCTGCGATAAACTCGTCGATTCTGGCTGCTAATGCCGGTGCAGCGGGGCTCGGGCAATTAGTCACTGACAATTAACAGCCGCTCAAACGGAAAACAACTACGCTCCTCCGCAATTTAATTACGCTTCGCGCTTACCCACTCGCTGCTGCTGCTGCCCCCGGAAGTGGATTTCATTGTCGGGTGTTAATCTACCGTCGCGAGATGCTGCTTTTCTTAGAAGCTTTATTGTTACGGTATGAAGGGGAAATGCAGATTAACAAAACTAAAATAGAGTTTTATAATAAAAAAATCTAAATTACAGAGTTCTTACCCTTAAAATGTTGACCATTGTATTGAGGATCATTTATTTAAGTGAAAGCTGTCTTCGACTTAAATTTTACCTTATTTAATTTTTGAATACTATTTTTTTCAAAACTATTTTTTAGAACTTAAATTAAACTTAGCTTCAAATGATCCTTTAAAAAAAAAAAAAAAACAAACAAAACACATGTATATACTGCAGCTTTTTCAAAAAAGTCAGTTCCTATAATGAAAAAATGAGCAACTCAACTTTTAGCTAAAAAAGTAAAAAAGAACTACAATATATTTTCATTCCGTCGTGAGGTAGTTTGCTAGTCTGACACAGCATTGGACTGGTGTTCCAAACGTTGTCGGTTCGAATCCCTTTTGTATAACATGTTCTGATAGATACCTATAACTCTGAGGTAGTGAACTGAACAAAGTAAACAATGTAACCTCGGCTGTAACAATAATATAAGGAAAAAAAAAAAATTGTATGTTTTCATTGAGTCTTTTTTTTTTTATTTAAAAAATTGTTTAACATTAAAAATTACATTGTAATACTCGGTTTTTTGTACCTATGAAATACTATTTAACAGTATAAATATCTTTTTTGATTACCTACTAAATTAATTGAGCAGCAGTAGACAGATTTTTTATCAAATTAGCTTATTATTCATCTTTTTCAGATCAATTTTTAAAATGCAAAGAAAACGAATTTTTTATTTATTAATTACAAAACTATAGTAAAATATTTTTGTATTAATTTGGTTAGTTAATATTCAACTATGTTTTCTCTCGTAAGTAAAATATAACTTTGGAGTTTTCTGTAAACTACCGGTCAAAAACTCGTTCGCAAAAACGTTGTTATTTACGGTGTACAGAACTCGAGTGCGCATACAAATAAGAAATTTTTTCGTAACAATTTAACTAATTAAGAAATAAATCCACAGTAGTACACATTTCACATCATAACGCTCGTAGAATTATAATCGCCGACGCTTTGGAAAAAACATGATTAATTGGGCAGGTGATGCGTTTTCCATTGTTCCCTAGTTCCGCGAATCTCAGAGCAGCTTATTTTTCATCCAATTAAAATCTCGCGAGGGGGAGGGCGTAATTAAAATAATAACAACAATACAGCTCTAATTAGACGGCACTTTGCTGTGTACGCGAGTACCAGCAGCGAATTACAATTGGTAGGGAGCGAGATTTGTCGAATTAATTATCCTCCTAACGAGAAGATTAAGATTTTTTTTTTCTTCTCTAGCTACTATAGCACTGCGGAGTCTCGATCATCGATTTAGCATAGTTTATTAACTCGCTGCAAATTGTGAACTAATTTGAGGAGAAAAAATCGCACGTTGCGCAATAACCGAACGATTTACATGTTAAACGACGCTAACGAGCTGATTGAGAAAAAATATATATCTCGGTACATTAGTATGGTAAAATCCGTCGTGAAATATTATTATTATTTTTTTTGTGGTCGTACGAATCCACACCTACGGTCGTTTTTCATTCGTTTATTGAGGATCATTGACAGAGTTCGTAAATAACGATTTATTTTCTTACTTTCCGCGTTGGTAAACATGGAAGCAGCAAGAATAATTTTTAATGATTTTTTCTTTGAAATTCAAAAAGCTGCAGTTTTTTAAAGTAAAAAAATTTAAAAAAACATAGATTAATTTGATTGACAAGAAATTCCTGTTTCATTATGATCATTTTTTTATCAACAGATAATATAATTACAATTTTGAAGTATCATCAGGTTTGATTTTTGAATGAGCAATATGTAGAGTCAAAACACCTGATTGAAATGAATATAAAAATTTTTTTCTCGATCTCGATTTTTTTTTTTTTATGCTGAGTTGAACTACTATACTTTTTTAGTTAATTTATAATCTACTAAAAAGAAGAAATTAGTGCAGTAATATATTCTTATAAGATATATAAAAATCGATTGAAATGAAAAATCAAGCATTTTTGGGAAGAGATGATAAAACAACTAATCAAACAAATAACTAAACATTATATAATAAATAATAATTAATAATAAAATAACTAAAAATAAAGTCAGAAAATTACAAAACCTATACATACAGGAGTAGTTTTCTGGTTCTATCGTTTTTTTTTCAATGACTTTCATATTTTATTATTATTTAAAAAAAAAAATTGATCTATATGTAGTCGATATCTTCCGAAACTACATTAAAAAAGTCATAGTTAATTAAAAAAAATATATAAAGATACGTTTATTGGAGATGCACTTTTTTTTTATTTATATATTTGACATATTTGATGACATGACTGAATCGATATCGTTCGGGATTCGAACCAATGGACTTTAGATCACCAGCCCAGTGTTCTACCACCCAACCATGTCACATACACGACCCGAATATGGCTTTCTCAAGCCAAACTACTTACGATTTATAAAAACAGTGCGAGATGCAAACACGTGGTCCGGGGCGTCGCGTCAATTAGGCCCTCGGCACGAAGCGAAAAAACGGGTAAATAAAAAAAAAAATAAAAAATTCGCTCATTCTTCCCCCCTCGAAAAAACGAAATCGAGCTTCGGAGAGAGAGAGAGAAAAGGAGGTTTCGAGGCTCGCGCATAGTAGTTTCACGCTAATTAGCCTGCGATGGCGCTGCAGCTCCGAAATAACAAGTTCCGGAACGGGAAACCCGTCGCTGCACCCGCGAGATCACGAACGAGAAAAAAAAAGAGCAGCCTGAGCGGGAAGAAATGAGAGAGAAACAAAAGGCGGCCCGGCACCACGCCCTTAAATTCTGGCGCCTCGCACGCCTGATTAACCGAGCCCCGTCCCGGCTTTCGGGAAAAATTAATGCGGCTTGAGATTCATGGAATAAAAAATATTTTGATCTTTTTTTTAATGAGCAAGGGATTGCATGTTGAAGTTTAAAAATAAAAAATGGGGTAATTTGAGTTTTACTACACTTTGCTTGTGTATATCCTGCCTGGAATCTTATTTTTTCGCGGCTTCAATTTTATTACAAAAGAAAAATCCGCTGGCTAGGGGTAGCTGGAGTAAGTTTAATTATGTTTGAAACTAAACCAAAATTAATTAATAAAAGGATTACAATAAACAATTAAAATTACAGTAGCAAAACTTAAAGATTATTAGGTATAGTGTTCACGATGGTCTGATTCGATAGTAATTTAGTATTTTAAGTTGTTGATGTTGCAAATGAGTTTTGTTGAATATATCATAACAGGAACAATTTTTATATTTAATGAAAACCTAACTAAGCCGACATCACCTGAACCTAACCTCAAAATCTGACTCATACCATAACTCATTTTGACTTATGAAAACCCGCATTAAAATCAACGAACCTCGATTCGATTTAAAATTATTAGTATTAATTCTATTTAAATTAATTTAAAATTAATTTAAATAGAATTTAACTTAAAATTAATTTAAATAGAATTAACTCATCATTGTAATGAGCATAATTTCTATTCGACAATCAGCTGGGCTCGAACTAGAAAAAAAAAAAAAACAACCATTTTCCTAATCGAAGCTCACACGTCAGATCAAAATTTTAGCGAAGTAAATAATTAATAATCGATCGATGGGATAGCACATTGTAAAAAAAAGCACGCGAATTTAAAAAGAAAAAAAAAATGTCGATTAGATATAACATCTTGCGTAATTTGTCTGCAGCTAATTGAGTTGAGAGTGCGAGAGCATCGGTTATGCCGTGGTGTTTTTTACGAGATTAAACATAATCAACGGTTCATGTGTGTTTATTACGCAAGAGTCGTTCGAAAATGAGGTTGAATAATAAACATCCACGCGCGTGTCGCACAATATCATTCCTAAACCGCGCTCTTTATGCGCACGTATAAGCTCCGTACGCGTGTACATCTCTATTATGTTTGTTTGATTTTCGAGTTAATTGTGCTGCTAACGTTATGGAGGCTGATCGATCATCGGGCTAATTACCCGTGCTTGCTTGTTATTCAATCGCTGCAACTGTTTTTTTTTTTTTATTTTCGAGTAATTGGGTTTTTTCAAAAAATTTGTGCTTAAAGTAATGAAAAAATTGAGTTTCATCTTGACGGTAAAAAATGATGTCAGATATTGTCAAGGGTAAAGTGTGGGAATCAGGAAAAATTGGAGCGTAAAACCCGTTCGACTTAATTGTTTAATATGTTTATAAATTAGTCAAATCTATATTTTCAAAACCACTCTAATGTTCATTAATGTCCCGCCTTGATGTTACTGAATGAAATTTTTCTGAATAATATTTAGTCTCATTTCAAGCCACAAAAACATTTTTTCGAATTAGCAAGAAATTATATACAACCTAAAAAACCATGAAACCATCAATTTGATAAATCATAAAACTTTTTAGGGATGCCAATCATTAATCTTTAGTCTTCAAGCACCTAAGGGATTGAAAATCATCAACAAGCAATTCAAAATAAAAAAGGATCCCAGGCTGGGATATAATATCAATGGATTCAGGAGCCTGCATGTAGCAGGAGTCAAGGGGGGGAGGGGGGTAATAATAATGGGCCGGTTACTCGGTTCTGCATGGCCGGCCTTGCGTGAAGGCGCGCGCTGATTGAAAGTAATACCCGGACTATGCAGCGGGCTTTATTGAAACGTCGCCTCGGCTCAACTCGCCCTGGGGTGAGTTTAAACGCGTTACTTAATTAGCTAATAGCTCACTGTTGTGCCTTATTTATTGTTATCAGCTTTGGATGACATATGCGAGATGAAAATTTCGTCCTTGAAGTGCTGGGTACCTATTTGGGATGTTTTTATGAATTTTTTGTTTCGTTTGATTCAAATATTTGAGTGTTGATGTTAAAGAAAAATGTAATATTTACGAATTTTTAGAAAGATACATAATTTCAAACTACTTCATAAATGAGATAATAGTTTAAAAATAAAAATAAAAAATTAGTCTTTATAATAATCAAAATTTTTTTTCATATTGAATGGATATTAAAAAATCGTCATATTTCAATTGTTTACTGTGATGATAATATTACGAAGAAATTCGAATCGACTTAGAATCGAACCTTAGCATCGACTCTGGTACTATAATGGATATCGTTCTCTGCTATTTATGATTGTATTTAATGCTAATCATGATTTCAGACTTGTTTGAAGAGTTTACTAATAAACAAACCAAAATTTTTCTACAAGTACGAAAGTAAAATTGAAACTCAACAGGCAAAACCCGATAAAACCGTATTTCAACCAAGCAACGCGATACAAAGTGCCCGCATTGAAAATAACCGGGGCTGTCAGTTCCAGGAATACCAGCGAATGCAGGTATACCATTACAGAGTCGTTTACTTTTCAATCACGCGCGTAACTAGGATTAGCACCCTCATAGCTCATCATTTGCGGAAGGTTTTTATTAACCCTTCTTCTTCTTTATGATCCCCCTCGGGTTCGGCAGCTGCTATTGGCCCTCGCGAGTCGAGTATTATGCGTACCCCCGCAGTGTCAATATACCACTCTCGTGACTGCGCCCCGTTTGACTGCCAACTGAATTATATGTCTCGATTTGATTTAATCCGATTCACACCGTTGCCCTTTTCTCTCTCTTTTTTTTTGCTTCCTGTGCGCTCTCTTCACGACTAGTTGGTTTTATTTCGGTCTAAATGACCATGAAATATTACCCTTGGGTGTTGCTGCTTGCAGTCTGCGGGGAAAAGTTTTTTTTTTTTTGCGGGACTTTCGATTCCTTAAGTTGTGCGTTTGTTACTGGAATTTTTCTTTTATTGTTTTTAATAAGTGTATGGAATATTTTAAAAAGTTTTTTAAGCTTGTAATTTCATTCAGTAGAGCAGAAGGATTTTTGGATCAATATTTGAATTTACAGCGTAAATGATGGATTTAAGTTTCTCATGCATTAGTCGACTCTATTAGAGATTTAATTTAAATTTTTTTACGCTCATAATTTTTAGAAAATTTTTTTTTAATCTGTAGAAAGATGTTGGCGGTATGCAAAAATGTTCCAGGTTATTAAAATTTTAATTTGGTGCCAAAAATTATTTTTAGTTCTAATTTTTTAGGGGTGGAGGGTTTTTGAAAATTAAATTAACAATTTAAATAATAGTTTTAGTGGAATTTTAAATGGTTCGATAAATATTTTTAGTTTTGACAGACCAGAAAGTAAATTTGCTTTATGATCAATACAAAGTTTGAAACTTGTTGGCTTGGATTTTCAAATCAAAATATTGTTATTAATTTTTTTTTCTAACATTTTTTTAAAAGACGTTCCTTTGAATTGGCGAAAGAAAAAGTTGGTAAAATATTTCAAAATTTCTAATCGAGCCCCCATATGTATATAGCCTTTATGTTTGTCGTATTGCTCTACTAAAAATTTTTTGTACCGAATTGAAAAATTCGAAATAATAAATCTAACTAGTTCACAAAGTCCACGGACCTTATTGTGATAGAATTATTTCATAGTTCATCGATAAAGCATCGACATTGGGAGATCAACGAGATCCGCGCTGTATCGGACCGTTGTCTTCTCCCAAAAAAAGAGAAGAAAAATACCCGAACACCATTTATCTCTCGCGAGATGACGATAAATCAAGTACTTAGTGAAATTCAGGCGAGTAAAACAAATTCTCGAGAGAGCATATAGCGTCGGGGCACGAGCGTATAAAAAACTCGATCACAACAAAGACGCGGTGAACGAAATACATCACTTGAAAAGAATAAAAAAAAAAAAGAAGTCAGGAGAGGTGTCTCTTAAAAGGATATTTTTAAGTCATTCGAGGTCCATCTTTACGAGATTTGTTCAGAAAAGAATGAAAAAAGGAAGATGGGGGGATCTTTGATGATGATAATAATAAAGTGTGTCCAGGTGTCGCGCGAGCTGCCCGCCATTACAAAACGGTAAATCATTTTAAGAGGGTAGACGGAGAGAGCCAGGTGTAGGTATAGCTATATAATTTGGCTCGCTCCGCCCCATTCATTAGAAGCATAAATTCACCCGCGGGATTTCAATAAAACTCGCTTTGGATCCGAGCCGACCGACTTTTTGATGATGACAATGCTCCTGCTTGACTGCATTAGGAGGGCAGGGAAACAAATTCTTCTTCTTCTTTTTTTAAATCACCCTTGAATTATTATTACCCGGGCTGGGATATTTGAATCACAATCGAAGTGTCGTTTGTATCGGGAGGTTTTAGTGACGAAAGTCGCCCCGAGATGAAACGAAATCTTGGAAGAAGTGTTGCTTTGTCAACGCTTTTCAAATTTTAATTTCGGGGGTATTTTTGTGTCTCATTTGGGAATTGTATTTTAAAATACGAAAGAAAAGGGCCACGTGCCCAGAATTCACCGAGAGCGGCGTTTCTGAAAAGTCACGCTTCGATAACTTTTTGGATTTACTGGCAAAGCGGTTGAGTTTATGCTGGATGGTTTTGATCATTTATCAAATATTAATAAAGTAATGTAAAATTTTTGGATTTACATGTATTTGCACTCGGAGGCCCTTTCATAGTGATTTTGAAATTGATCTGTAAATTAAAAATAAGGATCTTGAGATTTTCTAAATACAGTCAAACCTCGATAATTTGAAGTGTCAAGGGAATCAGAAAAAACTTCGAATTGTCGAAAGTCGACTCGAATTGATTAAAGAGTTACATTTTGTTGTTTGTTGTTGAAAAAGTAATTTATCATCAAATTTTCGCTATTTATACTTATTAAATATACAGAAATTTGTCATTTATAATAAGAACATTAATAAAGTTTGTTTTTTTGATCTAGGTAATTTATTTTACGTCCAGTAGGTTCTTATTGACCTCAATTCTCAAAACTTCGAATTATCGAAATGAAAATCCAAGTAAAAACTTTATTTGGGAGTAAAAAAAGTTCCAATAATCGAGATTTGACTGAAGATAAAAAAAAAAAAAAAAAAAAAAACAGTTAAAAATGAAGAATCAACTGCACCTTTTATGCACAATGCTTGAATTTTTTTTAAATTCTTGTGTTTCTCTCAAAATTGCAGTTATTTTATAAATGAGGATTGGAAAACCACTATTTTTTTCTAGGGACCCTAAATTTCAAATTAGAGTCTGGAAAATTTACTAAACAAACAGTATTATCAGTGTCTGAAAAATTGTTCATTGAAAATTTCTTTTTGATTCTACATCTATCTTAAGATCTCAAAATGGTGGTCTTTAGCTCAATCTTTCAGACATTGATAATACCAAAGGAACTCATTGTAGAACAAGGGATTCAAGGGCCCATAGAAACCCTTGATTTTTCATCTCCAACACAGTAAAATAATTTTCAACACAAAACATATTTCAGATCTTTCGTACAATACCACAGTTTTAGACCACCTCGAGTATTTTCATTGTCGAAGCCTTGTCACATTTTGAAAAATTTTATATCGATCGCTCGAAACCCGCAGGTAGCTTTCATTCCAAGCGTGGGCAAAATGAAAAAAAAAAAAGAGTGGTGGGGGCCTGACACGTTTACGTATTTAATTGGTATTTACGACCCCCCGTCGTAATTCAAGCTCCGCTCTCTCTCTCTCTCTCTCTCTCTCCCCGCAAACACACGCGCCCGAAAATCAGTCACAGTGTGACACCCAATCCGGTAATTTTCACTAGAAGGCAAGAAAAGACGCTTTGCTTGAAAAGAGAGAATAAAGAAGATCGATAGTCTCGCTCTCTCAGGTTTTCAATCGCATCTGCAGCAGGAGTCAATTTCAGGGGCCCTTTGAGCCTCCTTGACGATACACAATGGCTCTCAAAGCGGTGGTCCTGGAAAGTGATCCTGGACTCTTTTGTGTCCAAGAGCTAGGCCACTCCTACCACCACTCTCGTTAAAAACAAATGCCCGGCGGTTTATAGCGCCTCTCTCGGATTTTCCACCTAATCTCTGGACGAGAATCTCATTTCCTTTTTTCTTCTTTGAGGACGGTGTTATTCACGGGTTGCAGGCTTCTTTGCAGGTTTTTATTTTATTATATTCCTTCCTTTTTTTCTTCTTTTTTGAAGAGAGGGAGGTTGAAAAGATTCGACAATGAGGTACCCGGTAACCTGTGACTTTTATTTTCGTTATTTACGCCCTCTTCTTTTTGAAAAATCCACACGTGAAATTCTTACGATTTTCTGGAACAGATGCTTATCGGGGGAAGAAATTTACACTGATTTTTAAGTGCGAGTCGTTGATGAGTATTGCCGGCTGGAGGACAAAGTTTCTGGAAAATGATTTTTCCGTTTGAGTGTCAATTTTACTTTTAAGTTTCGGGAGGTTGTCAACGATTAGTTTGAGCTTCGATCTTATTTGATTTTTAAAATAAACGATGTTTTTAATAATTTTTTAAAATAATATCTATATAAAAAAAAATGGTGAGTTTGTGAGTATATTTTTTTTTATTATTATTTTTCTTAATAGCTTTAAAAAAGAATCATTTTTTATTTTGAAATGACATTTTTGACATTCGTTTTTTGACATTTCAAACGAGGAATCGAACTAGGAGCCACACAGTACAACAGCACTTGATTTGTCAGATGTCCAAACCCACATCGAAGATTTAGCGCTTTGATCAAAAACGTCAGGTTTGAAAGTTTAATTCTTTCTGGAGCTAATACAAACTCCGAGCATCGCGAAAAAAATTAAGTATAATTTTATGTTAAAAGATTAATATGAAAGTCTGATGACTCAAAGAGTAGATAACGCGCAGACTTGTAATTCGGCGGTGTCGCGACATGTCGGGTGCAAGCCCTGCTTCAGCACTGTCTGACTTTGACTTCCAGTATGAAACTATTTATTATAAGCTTCTACATGAAAAAGAGCTTATAAGGCTCATTGATTCGGTTGGTAAAAAAAAATAAAAAAAAAAAAAATTTTAAGCAGCTTATTTGAAAAAATCTGAATTTTAAATTGACTTAAAAAATATTGTATTACTCTAAAAACTTTTTTTTTAAATTATTTTTTATGAATAATAATTCGTTTTTTGTTACCACATTTGTATATATAGTTTTAGTACATTTTACAACATTTACTGCCATAGTAAAAAATTAGCTTATTTTCTTGTTTATTTTACAAGGATTCACGTCTATATATCCTCTGAAACTAAACTTTTACAATTAAAAAAAAAAAATCTTCGATAAAAATGTGAATATAGATCAATATTAACTGATTTTCTCTTACAGTAAGCAAAGGTATACATAATAAATACGATACACGCGTGTTTTTGTAACCATAAAAAGTTTTTTTTTAAAAACATGTTAACTCAAAGCTCATCCTTTCTAATATGAAATAAAATATTTACTAAAAAATGTACGTCCGCACAATCAAAAAACAATTAATCCAATGCCAGATTAGACGAATCAATTGTGACAGTCGATTCTGAAATTTTCTGATTTTAATAAACAATAAAATCTAAAACCACTATTATAATAAGCAACCCTCAGATAAATTTAAAAGCTCAGAATACCCCATACTTCATTCTTCCTTTGCACGCGAGAACACAAGACTTTCTCCAGCAGCGCCCCAACGGTTTAATTTCGTTTAAATATCGTGGCTCTTCCCATTCATCCTGAAAATTCACATTGTCGTGGCCATACACTCCGCAGCCACATAGAAAATTTTCGGCAAAAACTTTGTTGTTCTCTCAGTCTCGCACAATCGGCCAAGCTCTCGAAAAAAAAAAGAACAAGAAGGCGAAAAATTGAATAGTCCGTTGTTCCTCCTCATCTTCCCTTTGGTCCTCTCGAGTGGAACCTATTCGGCGAAAATTCCATGATGAAGAATAATTGTTGTTGGAGGAGTCCCTCGAAATTGCCCGATTGTCCTCTAGAGTGGTGCAGCCACTGCCCCTTAAATCGCAATTATGCGCCCCCGAGAGAAGGACAATTGACTCTGGGCGTGAGGGGGGAAGACACCCAGCAGGTATCCAGAAAGTGTACCCTATTCTTCTTCCTTCTTCCCTCGATTCTTTCAAGGACTCGGATGGCGCTCTTCGGAAAAACCTCATTCTTCTCATACCAGGAATTTCACGCTTTATGACTTCTTCGCGCGCGCGTGGCCTCCTTTTTTTCCTCTCTCTGGACCTCGACTCGATCGCACAATATTATTTTCAGCCGTGATTAATCGGGGACCCGCATTTGTGGTACGTATAGGCCCATATTGTATGAGCACAGCGCGACTGGACCAAAGCTTATTAAACGCTAATTCGAATGGCTCATTGTACTTTTTACCAATGTTGGTTGAAAAATTTATTTTTGAGGGTACCCACATGATGCGTTGTGGTTTGTTTGGGTGACTTCAAAAGATATGAGACTCGAAATTATGATGGTTTGATAGAAATTTGAAGTCAACATTCGAAACTGTTTATGTACTTTTTACTTTATATCCTAGGTATTGAGCAAATAAATTATGACCAATTGTAGTCAACAAATGATTAGTTTTTTGTGTAAACCCTCATACGTAGCAACTAGGTAAAAACTGATCAGATTAACGATTTTTACTGTATACAAGATGCTTCTGAGAATTTATACATACACTGAATGTACATAAGGACTTGGATCTAAAAACAACCTAATTTCTTTGGGATTTCTATCTAGTTAACTTTTTTTTTAGATCCAAGTGCTCATATGTAACATGCCATTTGAGCTTGAAAATGAGTATAAACTGTATATGAGTATAAGTGTAAATAATAAAGACAAAGTCACTTTTTTAAACTAGTCAAGTGGTGTAAAAATCAGAACCAAAGTATTCCAAATTAAATTGGTCAGATCTGGCCAATTAAAGTGCTTGTAACTGGTCGTAAAGAGTCCGTTCTCACTGATGCAAAAGCATCAAAGCAAGTACTTAAATATCCTTTACCACACATTTTTCAATGTATCACAACTACGATAATTCCAACAATGGCGTTGAAGTTATTCATTGGTGGTACCGTACGGCTTATTACAGTATAATCATCAAACCTCCGTGTGAACATAAATTTCCATTCGATAAGTCGGTATGACCGAGGATGACACGTCGCATTAGCGCGTGAAAGGCCCTGGAATTTCTATTTATCCATTGAACAAAAGCCATCATCGCGATCGGTCCCGCTAAAAAGGGTCAAAATACTATCCGTCAATTACGGGATGTATTTCTTAACAACGTAATTAATCAAGCCGCGTTACACAAAGACCGGAACGATCGAAGAGTCATGCTGGAGGAGAGGAGCTCTTAAGCCGTATAAAAGCTGGAATTCAATTGCGTCACGGACGGCCACCCGAAACTTTATATCCCGAGTCGAGCGCAATCAGGCACGCATTCAGACACACCCTACCCGATTTTCGCGTGCAAAATGCTTTCTGTGTTGTACGAGTGATGCACTGTTGGTTTTCGCTTACGCCGACTTGGAATGCTTCTTTTGGATTGAATCCGTGCTGGATCGTATTTTTGAACATTACCTCGAAAATTTTGTTTTTAGGTACTTTCGAACAGAGGAAATATTTTGATCATTCAGTTTTTTTAACTGTTTAACTTTGTGATGTCACAAAAATAAATTTTTTAGAATATTTTTGGACATAACCTCAACGGTTTGCGAAGTCAAACATAACCTCAAAATTTTTTTATCCATTAAGTTTTTTCAATTTTTTTCATACTGTATACTTGAAAATAACTTTCTTGTTAATTACAACTTTCTTTGGAAGTCTTCAATTACGTTCAATTAGAATAAATTTTAAAAATTTTCAATCATAACCTCAAAAATTATAAGATTTTTTTTTTTAACTCGTAAACTTAATCAGCTATTTGAAAATTACTTTTCTAAAGTAATGTATTTTTTAGGTTTAACGTTTTAAAGTAACAAAAACAATTTGAAAAACTTTAGCTTAAAAAGTAAATTTTAACATAACTTAAAAATTTAAAAATCATTTAGTTTTTTACTACCGATTCGGATTTAACTACTCAAAAACTGTGCTTCTAGATGAAATTTTTTTCCGAAACAGTCTCGAAAGTTTAAAAAATTTTAGCTGGAAAAAAATTTTATTAAAATATTTCGAACACAGCAATTGTAAAAACCATTAAATTTGTCCTAATTAGATTTAAAAGATAAATAAATCTCATGAAAACGGACTTTTTAAAAATGAAATCCCCGCACGAAACTTTGTGAAAATAAACCTCAACAATCCTTCCGCCCGCGGAGCGAAAAAAAAAAAAAAAAATTCATTTGTCATCGAGAAATGTTATTCTATCAACAATGAGCCGAAGCGGTATCAATCAAACGGGTATAACGTCAATAAGGCGCGTAGGATCCAAAGGACGCTAGTTAGCAGCATCATTCTCCTCTCCTCTGGTCTCTCTCGAAAGGCTTCGGGCTTAAATCAAATTCAATTTGGGTAGCATTGAACTTAATAAATAATTTTTTTTCGGGCCACACGCGAGGAGTACAAATTAGAGGACGTGATAAATATCATCGAGGCTTTGCGGCGGGACCTAACTGTTCTAAATATTTGTGGGGGACCAGGTGAATTATTCGTCCCGCTCGCTTTTATTAGAGCACTGCTTTGACACTCACGGGGGTCCTGATTTTATTTATTCGTTTCTTATTCTCCTCCTCCCGATTCTTCTTCTTCCTCTTCGTTTGGCTCGGTTTGTTTTCTTTTATTCGGTCGAGTCGTTATTTTTACTATTTTCGTATTGCTTTTTTAGTGGAGAGGCTGAAAATCTTCCTGGAACGGGGGGCTGCGAGAGAAGACACACTTTGTGTTTGGGTCCTTTGTCAACTCGAGTGCCAACTGTTTTGTTCTATTATTCAATTTTATTTTATTCAAAAATTTATTTTTTTATTAATAATTTTTAATATTTATCAATGAATATTTTTATATTTTGTGGACGGTTGATCAAATTGGTTATAAAAAAATAAGATTAAAAAAAATTACTGCTTCAAGTAAAAGTATGAAATTTTTTTTTGTTTTTTATTAGAAATGCATACATTTACTATAGTAGAGATTTTACAGATCGACCAAGAATCAAACCTAGAATCTTGGATTTTGAAAGCGACTTGACAAGCTAGAGTAAAGCTTTAGCAACTCAGACAATGACATATACGATATAATAAATTTATAATAATCAGCACCAAAAACTTACCGATACAAAAAAGGTAATGTTAATTTTGTGCAAATAGACATAAATTTTACGATTTTTAATTAAAATTTATTTTTTATCAACGTTGGAAAATTTTTCAAAATTTTTCTTCTTTTGAAAGTAAAATTTTCGGATTTTTCGTTTTCCAAACTATTTTTAAAATTGTTTATAAACAATTTATTTTGAATGAAATTAAAAGTACCTTAAATCTATACAAAATTTAAAAAATAAGTATAATTAATTTTGTTGATCAAGTTAAACTTTTACGAATGTTATATTGTTGATTAATTTTAATAATGATAATATTAATAATAATACGTGTAAAAATTATGAACTCTATTGACCCTACAACTGTATAACCGAACTTTTTCAGTATCTTTGGGTGTAAAACCCGTATTATACAATAAATAAATAATTAATTATTTTACAATCATCTATCTCATCTATTTTCATAGTCTTTATATTTTGACAATCTTTAAAAATAACTCTCCAATCCAAAGTCAATTTTTTAAAACTAATACAATCTCAACACCATTCGCCTAGCTCAAAATCAAAGAAAAACAAAGTACAATAAAAATATGACAGTTAAAAAAAATTCCTCTAATATTAGAAGCTTTTAGCCAGCGGGTCTCATTAATAAATCATACTCTCTATCGTCAAATTTATTAAGTCGGCTAACTGAAAATAACCCAAACTTTCCCGCAACCAAAAAAAAAAAAAAAAAAAAAAACGAAACCGCAGCAGCACCGCAGTCGAACCGAAAAGTGGGATAATAATTTGTGAGAGCCAGTCAACTCGTTCGGAATTCACCGTGGCGGCGATGCGCCCTGTCACTCCCGGAATGATATGTAATTTATAAAGCCACCTAAACGTTCCCCTCTCAACCCAGATTAAAATAGTCAACTAAAACCTTATGCTTTTTTTATTTATTTTTTTTTTATTTGACGCTAATTTACACCTATTTTCGGTCGGGGCTCTTCAGATTGATAGGCTTTAAATTACTCAAGAGCTTTTTATTTTTTTTAATGGCTTGATGTTTAATAAAATGTCGAGTAAAATTAGCTTATTTTTTTGATTGATTTCATAGTGCATATACACAATTTTAAAAGTTTTTGGTACTATATGGAGTGTAGACTTTGTAATGATAGTTATGCTACTACCACATTCGTTTATTTTCAGGCTTACTTTTTCGACTTTATTAGTTGGAAAAGTAATTTTGTTAGAATACATAAATAATTAAACAAATAAAGCTGTTTATCACAATATTTATATGTATCAGCTGATCTTTGCATGCTACCGAATATATCCACCAGGTGTCGCATACCAAAAATCAACAGTCACAAGTAAACTGTTACGAAGAGGGAAATAAGATTCAACCCAAGTTACATATCGCTGAGCTTAACACGCTCGGTGTCTAGGCGGTACTATTCTTAGTACCAATTTAGATAGATTTTTTTTTTTTTTATGCATACACATCGTGTGCATAATTATCTAATTCAAACATAAATCACCCTGAAAACTCCAAATGTCCTAAAAAAAATATTAATAGTCAGTGAAAAATTTTGTATTTTTCACTGCAGTTTTCGTTGTTCGGGTTGTTTTTCACATCTGTCCCGAATTTCTTCATGCTCTCAGAGTTAAAATTTTATTACATCAAAATTAAAAATTTCTAAAACTGATTTTAAAAAAGCAGATCACAAAATATTAATAGATTTGCATTAAATATATTACCAAGCAATAAAACTAATTATTGGTTAAATTTTTAATAAAATCTTTAAAAGCCCTGTAAGAAATGCTAATTAGGAAATAGACATTTAATGGCTATTTAAAATGTCTTCAGACTAGAAACAAGGTAATATTAATAGCTAATTTTTAGATTGTATGAAACGTTTTTTTTCCATGTAAATAGCCATTTACTAGATTCAAAATAAATGCATATTTTTAAATACTAATCATTTGCTTTTAACAGCGAAATTTATAAAAAAAAAATATTTATCATAACCTCATAAAAAATAGGTATTTCATAGAATTATAACATTTCCAAAATTACCATCAAATTATATGCAATGAGAATCACCACGTGCAATACGCTGTTTTGAAGGTTATAAAAATTTTTTTACCCATTTTAAACGGGCGATTCATAGATTGAAATCGACCGTAAAATAAAATAATTTTTGATAGCTATTTTTTGGGTATTTTTAATTGAATAAACATAACCTATCGCTTTACTATATTAAAAATAGGAGAAAATTGGCAATTATTACCTTTTTTCTTACTCAGTTATTGAATATTTTAACTAACCTTTTTCTAGTTTCAGAGCCATTTTTAATATTCGCAATTCCAACAGGGAGTACTTATTATTTTATAGAAAAATTAATTTTATTTATCATGGATTAATTTTAATTTCTTTAGATTTTAATTTGTTAGTTCGGTAAAATTTATAAAAATATTTAAATTTATTATTGTTTTTAATACAGTCATAGTTTTTTTATTTTGGTAGTCTCAAAACTGATCATAACATTTGTTTCATCCCCCAAGAAAAATTATAATTTCTCGAGATTGATTTTAACCCAAAATATTTGAGAAAACTTTAAATCGCTGACAGAAAAAACTCAACACGCCAAAATATATCAATTCAGCGTTATCAGTCAAGGGTGAACGTCCCGTCGACTAAAAATTTAAAAACCCTCCTCCTCCTCCTCAACCCCGAGCTTGGCACATGGCACGCCGAAAATAGAGCCCCGCTCATTTATCGAGGCTGCTGCACCAGGCACTAATAGGCTCGGCTGTCTTCTTAATTGACTTCCTTCTCCCCCCTTCCTTACAAGTCGTTCACGCACGAAATCCGCGTTTTTTTGGATACCTCCGGACTAAACGCCCGCGTGTCTTTGGTACGAGATACATATTAACACGCACCGGGGTTTTAATTGCGCGGAGGCAGGACCAACCGCGAAGACGACGGACGCTTAATTGGGAGGGAAATGAATTTTCCGACCGAGGGGAGATGGATTGGCCTCGCGGTTTTCATTGTGTCACTTCAAAGAGGGACCTTTGAGTGCTGATATTTGTTTTGGTTGGGGTGTCTTGTTTACGTGTCAGCGATTTAGTGTCGTGGCTTTGATGCTTTTGATTTCGAGACGGCTTATTATTTTTTTCATGAATGACTTTTCAAAGTTGTAAAACTTGGTTTTTGACAATTTTTAGTATTTTTTAATTTGACAGTTTGGAAAATCTATTTTAGTAAGGAGTTATATTAGCTTTGATTTTTATTTACAAACTTTTTTAAAATTTTTTGAGAGAATCCATATATAGATAATATTCTTTGAAAAATTTTTATTTTTCACATTTCAAAAAATTAAAAAAAAAAAGTCATATTAAACAAAAATTCTAAAAAATCCAAAGAAGTTATGGTACTTACATTTTTTCGTAAAGTTTATCGATTTCTTATGGGGTTGACACAAGACGATAGCGAATAAGTGTTCTAACTGTGATTTATTTGCTTGCTATAATTTTATTTTATATATTTTTTCAATTTTTTAATAGCTTTTGAAAACTATTTTTAATTTATTGATTTTTTTGTAGTTTATTTATGATCGAAAAAAAAAACCAATTATATCAAACAAACTTTACAGAGATTCGACAGGTATTTATGAAAGATTTAAGTACAAACTTGGTTTTTTTAGTTTAAAAATTCAGTGCGATTCGTAAGACTAAAATCATTCAATTTTTCACATCAACAAGATTAGATGAAGAAAAATCACGAATTAAAAAAAAATATTGAAACAAAGTCTCGTTTTCACAAAATATTAATATGCAAATATTTTCGTTTCTTTGTTTAAAAGTTTACTCAAAATTTCAAAAAAAATAGATAAAGCATAGAATTTTTTTTTTCGGGTTTTTTTTTTTTTTTTTTTTGTAACAGTTTTAAGTATAGTTCCAAAAGTTGGACTGTGACTGTGCGGGACTTGAACCTGCCCCCGCCAGGTTAGAAGTCACTCACTGAACGGACTGACAATAACTTAATTCTTTAATACTTATATAGAATAAGACCATTAGTTACTCTTCAAATATTTCAAATTAATAAACTATGAAAACGTTAGTACAGAGTTAGAACACGATATATAAATTAAATTTTCTTTTTCAAATTTTAGCTTCTATCTATATCTTCTTCTTTTGGAAAGCAGTTAAGGAAAATTTGAATCTTTTTTGTTAACGACAGATAAATTTAAACTAAACTCATCAAGGCACTATATCATAAAACACTTAAATCTAAATTTCCATTTCCAACTTGAGAAAATCAACCCAAATTTAGAAACTTTGACAAATAACTATTCTCCAAACCACAACCCAAGCTTTGAAACCGCAGAAGCTCCCAAAAAACAAATTTTTTCCCAACGACCCGTCCAACTTTCTATAAATCAAGCTCTCGGATTTATTTTTCAAAACAATTTTCTCGAGGCGACACCAACAACCGCGTTTTTTTCCCACTAAAAAAAAGTCGGCTTGAAAAAAAAATATCCCGGCGAGTGCCACACGACCGCGTATTGCTTACAAATGTCGAGCCCTCGTAAAAACGGCCCTAATGAGTCTGGTTTGTTAAAAGATCCCCTCCTTTTTTTTTTTTTTTTCTTTTTCATCTGCTCTTTCTCCCCGGCTGCAGTGAAAAGCGGAATCTTAATGTTTCGGGCTTCGGGGAACGGGAGGCTTCTTGGTTCGACGAATAACCAGCGCGCTCGGGGCTCAATTAGCCCGTCGATTTTGCATCGAACGTCTTGATTTTCTACAGATGGGCCGGAGTGAAAGCCATTAAGTATTGGGTTTTTAGAATTTTCGGAGCAACATTTTTTGGACAATCGGATTTGTTTATTTAATTATGTCTGTTTGTGGAAGACAAACCGTGCAAGTCGAACTTTTCGTCGTCAAAATCAAAAATTTTAAAAATTATGCAACGTAACGAGTTATTGAATGAGAAAAATTCGAGTACAGTATTTTAAAATGATTTCGAAAAATTATAAAATAATTATTAGAATCTAATTTTATTAAATATATTTTGGAATTAAAATTTTTATAAAACTAACTTGTAACTATATATGTCTGAGTCTATATTAGGTTATAGAAACCTTACATGAAACTTTGACTTTCTTTACTAAATTTTTTCTTTTATCGGTTTTTGGCTCCTCTATGGATTCTTAACCAATTTTTAGCCAAACGTCCGGTCATTTTTTTGCAAGTACGCCAAAGTTTATCAAAAATAAAAAATAAAAATATCTTGAGAAATCCTTTTTAAAAACATTTTTTTAATTTAATTTATATTTTATTTCGATGCTATCTCACATTATCAGTTTATTTTTTATAATCAGTAAATATTAACAATTTAATAAAAAACATTTATTTATTTATTTATAAACTTCAAAATAACATAGTCCACTCAAAAATACCATCTTCCAAAAATATTTGAATAATTATGACAGCGCGTTCGCTAATCCCTTCACCCTTCGCCCAATCGATCGCAGCTAAAAATAAGTGTAGTTTACGAGGTAGTTTCTCGCCGGGCGTTTAACGACGGGAAACGACGCAGACGAATCCGCTTATATTTCGCACCTACGAACCCGCACATACATTTTTTTTGGAAAACTCAGCCTAACTTTCCCGCAACAAATTTTTCCGGTGTCTTCCAATCGTAAATCTCAGATAAGAGTAAAAAAAAGCGTGTACGAGAGGAAGCGTCGCGACCCAAAAAAAAGAAGGGGGGATCCTCGGCGCCTAGCGTCACGGCTCGGTACCAATTGGCAGGCGTTTTTTTCTTCCTCGTTAATGGAGAGAGGAGGAAGAAAAAAAAATAGGAAATCCTGCGGTTCTAATAAGTTCGAGGGGCTGATTGATGGCGCGGTTCTCTGTTGCGTCACCGATCAGCTGTTTGCAGTTGTGGCGTACCCCCGGTGATTTATCGTTTACCACCTGCGGTTTGTCCGCTCGCGCCTTCGAGTACAGGATGAGAATTGAGTGGATTTATGGAAGCTGGACGAGATTAATATTTTATTTGTGGGGGGACTGATTTTTTGATGCGGACACAAAATTACTTTCGATGCATGTATTGATTTTTCATAATTATGGTTTTGTAGGCAGATAAAAATATGAAGCGTGAGTAATAAGCTAAGAACATTTTCAAAAAAAAAAAATACTGAAATTTAAACTTAATAATGACCGAGTATTTAATAAAACTATGAAAAAATATTCGTTCATAGATTATAAATTATATTTATTTAAAAAATGATTTTAAATTTTATAATATTTCTTATTTTTTGACAATAATAACTGAACTTACCATGATTCTATAAGCTTTATGATAGTTTCTTCAATTTTTCAAAATTTTTCGAAAAATTCAGAGTATCAGACGATACGCAGCATCGTACCTATACTTGCGATGTTAAAGCTGTCAGTTTGAGTTAAACCTTTCGCTGGTTAAAATAATTTTTCAGTTCTGAATATGTTTGTCGATAAATAAATCAATGACAAAAATTTACATTGTCATACTTGTTATTTATTAAAGATTAAAAAAAAAAAATTTATTTTCAAATAATAGATTTACAGATGATTTTTTGATAAGAAAGTTTTGAGCTTCATTTTTTATCAATTAAAAATGCATCTTATAAGTTAAAAAATAATAAAATAAAAAACTAAAAAAGTATCAGATAGCCAAATAAATTTTTTTTTTTTTTTTTTTTTAAGTCATGAGCTTTTTTATGAGGGATTCGAACCGGAGACTTCGTAGCTCAGATTACGAGTCGAACTCTTCATCAATTCAGTCGTCAACTACACAATTTCAAATATAATAAACTTTAGTCATCACAAAAACTGTCCTTCGGATAAATTATTTAAAAATGATTTATTATTAATTTTTTTAAATCAATAAAACTGAAAATTGAAAAAATTATAAATATTAAAAAAAAAAATTTCTTTCAATTTCTTTTTTTTTTTTAAACAGCTTCTCGTAATTTTGAAATTTTAGAAAATAAAAAAAAAAATTGTATTATCAGTGTCGAGTTGATTTTTAGATTATTTTATTTTAAAAAAATTTGAAAACAATTGTGTAATTATTTGACGTCTGAAAATTTTTAATCACGATTCGTTTAAGGAGGTTCCCTACCATGTACGTAAGTCAAATGTGTATTTGACTACAGTAGTCGTCTGCTCATTGGCTCAGCTACTTTCTAACCTCTGTGTGAGCCAATGAGAAGTCATATTTACAAGAATATAAAATCAATTGTTTATAATTATTGCTACAGGCTCCTAATGAATGTTTTGAAACAAGTACAATCAAAGTCTGATTTTTTCCGATTTTTGTGCGTAGTTACATTAAAATCTGTGGGCTGGAAATTAAGTATTTGCTGTTTTAGTAAATTTCCCATTAGAACCCATGCAAATTTGTGAAATTTGGAATGTTTATAACTTTTTTCACAAGCTCCTCAGAGCTTTGAAATTTTAGCTGAGCTATTTTTATACTAAAAACTATGTGTTTATTTAATTTGGACAAAATCTGTGGGCTAGATCTATTTGGTAGGGAACCTCCTTAAACAGTCGTTTGAATATCACTTTTTCTGCACCTCAATCAATCCTAAAAAACTACTACCACTGTTAAAACCAGCAGCCCGAAAAAGTGTATTTAACTACCGAAAGAACATTCGGTTCAGCAACCTCGGCCCGACATTAAGTGCATCAGTGTCTCTCAAGAGACATCGTAAAAAATCTCGGTCTCAATATGTTGGGTATTAGCATCCCGGACGAGAGGGTCACGCACCGATAAATCCCGCCAGCGCCGGCGCTCGCTCGAATCAACGATCCTCATGTGCGGCGCACGTGTCGAGCCCCGAGGTGTCGACTTGTACGCTGGCCCTTGGCTTCTGAATACGTGAGGATCCCGTTACGTTGTGATAATATTTTCCTGGATCGGGTTTCCCTTTCATCTCGCGCGAACGGAAAACTGTCGCTGAGTGCCGCGGTGTTTTTGATAATCAAGCCGGTTTCGGGATTAAGTGCCAAAAATTCATTTATTGGAAATAATTAGTGGATGAGGGACTTGTGGACAAAATTAGTTTTTTTCTTATGGATGAAAGTTTTTGAATATTTAGTTGCAGCTAGAAGCTGTTTAAATGCATGTGCAATTCATCATACGACTTTGTGTAGGCTTCGTATAAATAGAAGAGTGAAAACTGTTTGACCTTCAGTTTTGCGTTTTATTTACTTGTCTTCATCAAATCGCTCAAGACTTTATAAATTATTTATCTTTACTATCAACGTACAAATTTTAAAAAAACTGTTAAACTCAATTAAAACCATAACATCTTGTTTAGTTTTAAAATTTATTTTGATTAGAAAATTTTATGAATGGAGAATGAGTTTAAAACTTAAGTCTTTTTGATATTAGATAATGTAAGCAAAAAATCAAAAATTGTTGTACGTTTGCAAAATCAAACCAAGTTCTTACTTTACGTAAAATGCTTATTTGATTAATTTTTATTATATTTTTTCATGTTCATCGTGACAATGTTAAGTAATTAGTTTGAATAAAAATAATGAAAATACATTTATAAATTTTTAGAAGGTTTGGAATTTGTGTGATCGTTGACCGACAAAAAAGGACGTTAAACCATTGTCAACCATTCCATCGTTGTCTTTACTAGAATAATCCTGATTGAAAAAGTTGAAATTTTTTTTTATTTTTTATTTCAAACTAAAACTTTATCTATTATTTTGGAAAAAAAAAGATTTTTAGTAATTCTCACACCAGAAATCAAAACCATTAAAAGACAATCAAATTGTGATTTTACAAAACTTTACAACCCGCACGTACACTTCTGTCTTAATGATAAAAATAATTTCGTAGCTTTCGTAATTTGTTCGCGATAAAACTTCAAACTCATTTAAACTCCCTTCGAAGTGTATTCATTAAGATAACAGGTTCGATAATGCATTATTGTCAACCGTCCACTTAGCCAAACGAATAAGCATAATCATTAAAAAGTAAATGCTTATTGTTTCTTAGAATATTTTTGAATCCACTCGCCAGCGCTTGAATAAAACAAGATAATCGACTAAGTTAAAAATATATTACCAACAATTATCTAGCCCACGATGTCTATAATGTGTGTTTTGTGAGATTCGTACACGATGGATTTATGAATAGTCTGCGGATCTGACCTACACCAGCTGACCTCCATTATTTGTTGCTCGACCGAGGCATAAATTACCGAATGAACGATTCTACGCCGACGGCGTACTTGAGGCTTCAATTTTCATTGAAACCGCAATTTTCATACCACTAAGTAATTGTCATTTGCGTAATAAATCGCAAACTGATGAACCGTGTTAATTACTCGAATATGCAGTAGGATGAGTACGTTGAAAAATACCTTTTTAAAGAAACCTTGACAACGACAACAACCATAATTTTACTTGGAAAAATTACACAAAGTTTTTTGAAAAACAGGTATATTGCATCGTTTAAACGACTAATTTATTTTTTAGTAAAATTTGGGGGAAAGTGTGAGAAAAAACCTGATAAAATGAGGTAATTTTAGGTTTACTTTGATATTTTTAGAAAAGTAAAAAAAAATTTGTATATTATTATGGGTCAAGAAAAAGTAGTTTGTATAGTGTTTTTTTTTTTGTAAATGAATAAAAATTGATTAGAAAAAAAAAATATTTTTTAATAAAACTTAGTTAAACAGGAAATAAATGATACCTAAAAATAAGAAAAGTTTTTTTTTCTAGATTTAGTTTTTTGGATGAAATTTAATTAAAATATAATTGAAAGACAAAATTCCACCCAAACATTGTGGCTAAGATACTTGCTGATACATATCAACCAAAAAATGTGTGTATAATTTATGATAAAACCTGAAAAAAAGGTATAAGTAAAATCATAAAAAATGCCTTCATCACAAATTCTGAGTGTAAAAACCAATACCTTTGAATAAATTTTCCTACATTTAAGAAATCTTTTTCAGTGCTTCACATAACAACTCCAACGCACTTTTGCTCTGCAGCCATTTGAAAAGTTTTTAATTTGTTTTGGTCCGTCTAGTTGACCGCTCGTAATTAATACGGCCGAAAACTAGCCTTAAAATTGCAATCTCGGTGGTCGTTCCGTCGCAAGATGAATTTTTTTTTTGTATTTTTTGTTTTTTCGCGGGCACCACCCAGAATTAGACGTTCTATTCTCAGTCCCCCGCGCGCGTTTCCTCCTCCCAACCGTTTAGCCCGAGCGAGTGACAAGTCTGGAAAAAATTCCTCGACGCACTTGCATTTTTCCGTGAGACTTCTTTCTTCACTTTGATTCATGGTTTTCTACCGGTTTAAAAATACGTACCGCGATTGGTTGAAGTATACGGAATTTTACTGGAATTTTTGAGACTATTAGGAAAAATTTCCTTGAATTAATGGTGTTGCTTCAATTAGGTATAAACAATTAAATTTACATTAGAGCTACTTGAATGTGTTTCTATTTTGAAGTTATTCGTATCGAATCTATTCTAAAAAATATTAAGTTTTAAATTAATTTTTAATTGTTGAATTTAAAATTCTTGAATAAATTTTGTTTGTTTTAAAAAGTACTTTTTTACTTTGAAATCAATTTTTGTTTATTGTTTATACTGAACTACCACTAACCATGTTTTTATACTAGTTACTAGCTAAAAAAGAATCTAATTGTCCATTGCTCGCTAATTTTCATTTATTTGTTGATAAAATATCAAACTCGGACTAGAAAGAATTTTAAACAATACTTTTAGTTTGAAAAATAGTTTTCTTCCTTATTGCTCGTAATTTTTTGGTTTAAATTTTAATAAAACAACTTTTTATTGATCTCTTGAACAAATTAACTTTAAAATACTTTTAGTGTTTAATTCTTTAATTTTTGATGATAAAAATGTAAAAGTATTATTTTTATGTGTTAAAAAATTTTTGTTTGTATACTTTACTGATTTTTATACAATTATTGATCATTACATTTTTTTTCTATTTTTTAGGTAAATCAAACTTAATAAATTCTACCTGTGATTTTAAATATCCTCAATCGTGAATTAAAGAAAAAGCACATGTTAAACACACTTAACATCCGGAAACATCGCGATCGAATAAAATGAAAATCAAGTACACGCTTTCGTTGTATAAGAGATAAGTTAACAACCGTTTTTCGGGGATCCAAAGGAAATTAAAATACAATCAAATTACCCGAAAACCGACTTTTTTTTTCTCGACCAAACGATAAAAATAAAATAACGAATTAATTAATTGGCCGTTCTTGTCCTGGCCCTCCGCGTCCCTCTTTTTTTGTAATTCAAATACAGCCGTTAAATCGTCGAAAAACATGAACTTGCGGCCGAGGGTCATCAGACATTCGGCTTGTAAATGAAGTCGGAAACGTTTATATGCCTTTCGAATGGATTATCGTGAACATTCACGAGTCTTGTGCGGTGACAAATGCTTGAATTTTAATTTTACAATTTGAAAAAACGACGGGTTATCAAATTGTATAATCAAACACCAGAAACTTCCAAATGATTCGGTAATAACAAAACGTTTTGTAACGTTACCTATAAAACTTGACATTATTAAATGATTGAATAACGCAAAAAATAAAAAAATCGTGGATTAATATTTAGAGCTAAAAGTATGTATTATTTATTTGCATATTACCGTAATGTAAGAAACACGTCATTTTTTGAGTATATTATTATAATAAATAAATGTCTAGATAGAACTATATAATACGGAAAATTTTTTTAATGATTACTAAGGATTACAAATCCTCTTATCTAGCTTTAACAATTATCAATGAATTGTCGATTTTTATAAAAAAATATTTACTTTCTGGTTTAAAAATTATTCTCTACAACGAACTTGAATAATGTATTTATTTATTTAAACCATAATACTTGCAGCGTACTGCAGCTTATATAGAGATACAATGTATCTCTACATAGGTAATGGTTACAAAAATTAAAATTTATTATATATATGAAAAAATAATCTATATAAAATAATAATTAAAAAATGGATTAAAAAACGAATTAAAAATATAATTAAATAATCTATATAGATCCATTTCTTGAATGTGTAGGTTTTGATAAAATACAATGAATCATTATCAAAAGCTGCAAAAAAATTTTTTCTCAAATCTGCAATTTTTGAAAATTAATTTTTTTCTCATCACCCGCAGCCCTTAATAAACAAAGGTTCACTTATTGACCGGACGCCCGACGATTGATCCGAGGTCGCGGAATTTAATTAAACGCCAGCCGCGCGGCCAAAATTAATCGCGCCTGCGCCTAGGAAAAAGTCGAATCGAGGGGGGGAGATGTGCAGAACCGCTGGTCGGCTTATGATTACGATCTTCATTTTCATCCCCAAAGCCGCGCCTCCGACCTTCCAATTATTTTCTCCAATTAAATTTTACACAGCGCCCCCAGTAGCGACTGCGCTATTTAATATCTGCACAAATTTGAACGACGTTTTGCCCCAGAGTGGCATTTAATTTGTACATTATTTTGACTTTGATTGAATTCGGGTTAATTAAGGATATTTGAGAGAGCGACTGAACGATGACTGGATTTTGATTTAAATTTGACAAACAAAAAAAAAGAACCCGATGTTCCTTTGGGGGAATAATGGGGATCTAAATGTATGAACCCATGGGAAAAATAAACTTTAATGGAGTCGAAAAAAAGAAAACATCAATGGTATTAAAGTCAATTAAACGGGGATTTTGCAGCGACAAAGGAATATGATGCGATTCGTATCATATTTTTCAAGCCGATGGCATACCAAAAGATACTCTTTCATTAGAGATTTTTAAAATCTTATTTACTTGTAAAGAGAAAAGAACGCTGTGTTCTTTTACATTTGAATTCAAACAGTCGACTGTAATTGGAAAAAAGAAGCATTTTATACGAAAATATACTGATTTTTGTGCCCGAAGAAAATTTTTTTTTTAATTTTACTTTGGTCCTAAAAATTTTTTTGTACAATTTATACAATGTTTAAACAGTTTATATAAATATTAAATAAAATATTAAATTATTTTTAATGTTTAAATTAGTATTTGAATTTTAGATTCTTAAGTTGAAGATCATTCAAATAACTCATCCAAGGTTCAGATAAAATTTTTCATGCATGGCGATTTATTATCAGTACTATTTTAAGTTCCTTATAGATGATTGATTTAAGTACGTTATGAAAATAAAGTAAATATCCGATGAAAAAACCAAAAGTTTTATAGGTTTTTTCAAATATGATTGGTCAGCTATATGAAACACTTTTGTTTAAATAAAATACAAAGTTATCGTATTTTATTAAAATATTCAATTCAATTTTTCCATTTAAACGCATTGAACATCATTTTAGACTTTTTGTCCTGTGATAGTCAGATCGAAGACTGAGTTTTAATTTGAGTATTACCTCATTTCTAAAGAAATTTTACAATATTGTTCTTAGTTGTTGAATATTCCAATAAATCTCCCTATATTCTCGATTATTTCTAATTTAAAGTCTACGGTCCTTCGAAACATACAATCCGAGACCTCGTTCGAGAAAAGAACCTTCTTGCATTATTCGAGTTGTCAACAATAACTTTTTTATAATTGGATAAAGCAAACAGCATTCAGAAAAAGTCGACTAACAATAATATTCCGGGCCGGTGCAGCTCGGATTTTCTCATTTCCTCTTTCCACCCCGCGGCAATACCCGGCAGGCTCTCATACATTTGTTTTCCTTCGCTCGCTCGCTTCTCGATATTCAATTATTGGGCGGATGCCGGGCTTCGGCAGTAGCCGGGCGTCCTTTTATACGCGGGCATGCAAATCGGTGCTCCTCCGCGGAGGAAGAAGAAGGAATCCGAAACAAACGAGCGGGGAGACATCTTATTTCTGCAGCAGCAGCCGCTCCGCTGAGATTTTATCTCGTCCCTGCTGCTGCACCAGCGAAGCCAGTGCATATAGAGCGTTCGTTAAATTTTCATCTGCTTTGTTGTTCGCCCTATTCTTCAAAGTCAGTATTATGCGCGCGCGCGCACTGTTTAAAAAAAAAAAAAAAAAAAGAGGAGGGGATATAAAAGACCGAAGGCTGGGTGGACGAGCCTTATAAATTATTTATGCGATTGAGCTGCCGTCCGCGATTTAGTCGTTCGATCCGTGATTTACTTCAGACGCTAAAGTAATTAATTGCATCCCGCGTTTTATATACCCCGGGCTGGATTCCTCCTTTACGTTTGTTTGTTTATAAAACCGCGGGGGAGGGACCGAAGGGTCATTTAAATTTCAGGGAGCCTTGATAATTGATTAAACTGCGAAATAATGAAGATACGGTTTTTTTTAAGTATTAATATTTTATGTGTAAAATAAATTTTTTTTTTTTTTTTTTTTTGTTAAATGCAGGTTAAATGGGTAAGTTTTGAATATTAAAAATTATCAGTCTTGATAATTACTAAAACTTAAATTTCAACATGAGTTGTCAAAGATAAAAATTCAACATCAATATTTCGGAAAAATATGAATCCTACAACTTTTTTTGTTTAAAGATAAAATATATATTTAAAAAAAATGTTTTGATCATCACCACTATAAAGGAGTTAATTTTTTTTTTTTTTTTTTTTTTCATTATACAGTGCGTATTATAAACGTATGAGAAGTCAGTTAATTGGGCAGTATCATATACCAGACCGGGAATCGAACTCGAGATCACTGGATTTGTATACATCGCAAACTCTATTCAGTGAGCTAATTATCACCGAGAAAATGAAGGGCAATTCCTTTATAATTTTTACATTTGGTCAAACACTAAAGCACCAAATTTAAAGTTTTTATTAAATTTTTTTTTTTTTTTTGAATGTGATTCATAGTATTTATTCCGATAAGATCGATATCAAAATTTTTCTTTAAAAAAATATGTAAATTCAGTAAAAGCCTCTTTTTTGTAACTGGGTTCTAACTTAAATGGATTATCAAAAAAAAAAAAAAAGAAATTTTGAAAACGCTATAATAAATTTTATCTATCTTTTAATTTTTCTTGCTTGATTGAAAAAAAAAAAAATTAATACTTCAGGAAACAGAACCCGGTAAAATCATCACTCCCGGAGAGTAATTCCAGTAATCGTCCCTGCTCGAACAAAGAGAAATAAAAGAGGTGGATGAATAATAAGAAGTAGTAAGAAGGCCCCACGAATAACCCGAAAAATGAGCTGCGATAAGGAGCCCGCGAACCGTACAAATATAGCCCGTACCGGGTAACAGAAGTCGGGTGGTCCTCATTACGAGTCCCATCCCCCTATTCCTATCTATTAAACGTATCGTTTAGCAGAGCGCGCGCGCAACTTGGTAGCCGGCCAAATTGGACCCCCCCCCCCCCCTGCTACCCCAGGAGTCATCAATAATTCGGATCTGCAATTATTCGCTCTCCTCGTATACCTTCCCGCGAAGTGGAAGGGCTTTGCTGGAATTTTTCTACAGTTCCTCGTACGAAACTCTTCCGAGATTTTTTTTTCCCCCTCTTTTTATTCTCGTTATAATTGGTTGAGTTCATGTTCGAGCGTCGAAATTTACCCATCAGAGGTTATCCTAAGGGAAGTTTTTTAACCACCCAAACATAACGCATGAGCTAAAAAAAAGATCATAAGCATACATAAGCAAAAATTTAGTTTAAAAGTAGAAAATTTCATTCTCACTAATGCGTAAAAAGTTCAATGAAAACTACCCGTTTGAGTTTGTAACTGCCCATTTGATACTTTCGGTACCTTTAGGATAACCTCGGGTATTACCCATCGAGACCTGTCCGAGGAGTTTTCAAACCAAGCCGGGTTTCTGTAAAGTAACCCCCGGGTCCTGGAAGAAAACTCCAGGGTTCTATCTGCTAGATAAAATACCGTTTAAATTAAAATTAGCCCGCGAAACAGCTTGAATCGATAACGAACGCTCGAACAAACGAAAAAAAAGGCAACAGCCCAAACAATAGGGCACCGCAAATCCAACTGCTATCTACCAACCAACCCGCCCTTTTTTTGATTTTTCACTACACTGCAGTAGCGTTGCGATGCAGCGCGGAGGCTAATTGGTCAATTACGCTCATTACCAGGGTAAGCAGCAGCTAAGGCTAGCCCCGCACGATTAAATCGCCGCTGCTACTTTCTCCCTCTCATTTGCATAGCCGCAACGCGCGGATGAAAGGAAAAAAAAGAGCGACCGAGGGGTGGGGGCGAGCCCGAGGAGCCACGCCCCCACCGCCGCGATCAGGCTCCGCCTCCGGTGGTGGGGGGCCGAGAGTCTGGCCGCCCGTCCGCGGCCGCGGCGGCTGGTGGGCTCAGTCTGCACGAAGAGCTCGACCAGAAATCACAGCCGCGCTCGACGTTCCTCGCAGAGTTACTTTTTTTTTGTTACACACTCTGAAAAACAGTGGTGCGCGAGTTTTAGCAGTGTACAAACAGTGAGTTCAAAGACAACCGCAGGACGATGACCGTGCTCAGGATGACGTCGCCCCTGACGCCGGCCTCCTCGAGCAGTCCCCGTTGCTCGGAGTCCCAGCTGCCCTCCAGCCCGAGGCTCAGCTTCTCCGTGGCGGCCCTTCTCGCCGACGACAAGCCAAAGCACCAGCCCTCCTTCACACCCCAGTGGCACCGGCCTACGCCCCCGCCCGGACCCGAGGACCTCAGTCCGACGGACCTGAGCAGCAGGCGCTCACCGGCCGGTTCCTTCAGGAGCGGCTCCAGCGCCGACGACGAGGTCGCCTCCCTCGTGGACGTCGAGGACAGATCCGCGAGCAGCCCGACCACCTGCAGCAGCACACCCCTGAGGCCGACCCCGGCGTACGTCGGCGGCTTCCCGGTACCGCTGCACCCGTCGGCCGCTCTCTGGGGCGGTCACCACATCGCCGCGGCCGCTGCAGCCGCCGCCGCCGCCCAGGCCCAGGTCGGGTTCTTCCCGTCGCACTTCTCGCACCACGCACCCCTGAACGGTAAGTCCTCAGCTTGGTTATAGTCGGTACGTTTGCGCGGTGACTAATTGATTACGTAAACTACTACTTCCCGGCCGTCGGATCGACTCGAGTCGTCCTCTGATTTCGGAGAGATAGCGAGGAGCCACGGTAGCGTATCGGGCGCTCGGATCACCTAATTATTTCGAAAAACCGGCTCCCGAGATTCCGGCTAATTGGTAGAAGCAGAGGGGAGGGGGGAGGGATACCGAAAAATTGTTGTTATTCAACGGAAGCGGCGGTCGGGAGTTTAGCGACGCATAAAATCGATCTGCGGTCGCTCGGCTGTTGCAGCACCTGCTTGCGTTGTTATGTTTTTAAAGTGATTGGATTTTTCGGTTTTGGTTGCAGAAAACGGCGAGCCAGCAAAGATCAAGTGCAACCTCAGGAAGCACAAGCCGAACCGGAAGCCGAGGACGCCCTTCACGACCCAGCAGCTACTGGCCCTCGAGAAGAAGTTCGTCGAGCGACAGTACCTCAGCGTCGCCGAGCGGGCCGAGTTCTCCTCGTCGCTGCACCTCACGGAAACACAGGTTGGTCTTTTTACTAATCTTATTACAATTATTGTGTAATTTATTAAATTATGGTTGGAGCTATTATAATTACGGTTCTTAGTATTTAAACTCTTGGTATCTTGCGGTGTATAATACTTTTGCAATACATAATATATTTTTTTAATGCGGAATGTAATTAATTAAATTAAACAGTCAAAATAAATATGTCATATAGAATGGTTCAAATGAATGACAATTTATCAAAGATCTATTAATTTTCAACACTTACTCATATTTAAGTAGGATTAAAAAAAACTAACAAGTCAATTTTTTGTACTTTTCCAGGTGAAGATATGGTTCCAAAACCGTCGCGCCAAGGCGAAGCGTCTTCAGGAGGCAGAGATAGAGAAGCTCAGGATGTCCGCGGTCAGACAGCATCACACGGCTCTTTACGGAGCCCAACCAGGTCTGCTGGCCGCCGGTCTTTACCCCGGCATGCTACTCCAGTCCCAGGTTCCACCGAGAGACTAAAGAAATCAAGACTGGCGAGAAGCGCGAGTGTAAATAGTTTTTGTACATAGTTCACCGAGTGGATGAAGATTTATTAACTGTAAATAAAGCGTACGAGTGGGACAAGTCATTTTTTTTTTCCTCGTCGTAACTTAGAAGTAATTTTTTGTATAAATGTAAACTACTAGACGGATAAGAGTATTTAATAATAAAATATCAAAGAGAGTATATAATATTGAAAATTGGTGGTTTTTTATTGGTTTATTTGTCCTGAACACCCCGTTTCTTTTTTGTAGGACGAGGAAACTGAATAGCTTCGAAGTAATTAGCTTTGGTTTTCCTCGTTGGATGATTCCGTAGGTAAAAGTTTTTTCAAGCGATGAGTTTACAAATATTGAAGTCTGTACTTCAACCGAGCCGTAACCAACTTGTACACTCGGGAATGTACGTGAAGTTTGACAGTAATGAAATTTTAATTTTTCAAAGTCAACAAAAAATTATTAGTTTGAGTTTTTTTTTTTTTTTTTTTTTTCTTGAGACAAATTCTCCAATAGACCGCTAGTTAATCACTTGATTATAAATCATGATTGAATTCAAATAAATTTTCTCTTTTGTTTTTATGAATTAATAAATAATTAATACAATAGTTTTCCGAAATAAAACATTTTTTTTTAACAATGACGAAGGTTTCAATATGACTATCTTTCTTTTTAGTTACTTTTTCTTGCATATATTAAAAATTTGAGATTATTTAAAATTACTTTGAGATGACAAAATGCAAACTCATATTTTAGTAATATCCAAGTTTCTTAAAAGTATTTTTTTTTTTAATAAAAAAAAAAAAAAATAGTTTTTATTACAATAAATCGAATTTTAATAATTTTTCCCCAAATTCACCTGGTTTATTCAAACCCAAAAGCCTGGAGCCACCTCGGTGTGATAAAATCAGCAGGAAAGAAAAAAAAAAGGCTCATAATTCAGAGTCTCGAAAATAGAGCTGGATCTCGATAAGCTTGGAGCAGATCAAAGAGTCGAGGAGAAGGAGTCACGGATAGATTGTCAGAAAAACGCAAATTAGGGGTCGGTCAATTAGTTTCGGTAGCGTCCGCTGAGTTGGCGCCACCATCTTGATTAGAGGCCGGGCTGCAGCGAGAAAAACACACAAGGCCGAGGCTCTGTGCCTTCGGCGAAAGCAGCAGCTCGCGGACAAGCTAATTAGCGATGCCCACCGATGATAACCGCGCTTTTTTCAACACAATGCGCATCTCGCCTGCAATGCGACGCGTTAAATTCAAATTTTTTTTTTTTTTTGTGGGATTCTTGAGGGGAATGAATTTTCATCTAGCGAGTGATTAATATTCGGGTTTGTTTGAATTTATGCGGGGAATCTTGTAATGCGCGGAGAGGTTGCGTATGATTGTTTCCCATTTGTTTATTCGCATACCATGAGTTCAACGCTTTGTAAACGTTAAGTTGTGGATAGATTATTTTTCATATTTTTATTTTTATCAGTCGGGGGTACGTTGTTTGTCAAAGAGTCAGTTCTTAGTAAATTTATACTTTTATTTATTGACTTTGATAATTCTAACAAAATATTTCGAAATTATTTAAGTATCGTACGCTAACTATAAAATTGTTATTTAATTATTTTTTCCTTCATTAGACGGGAATGTTTGCTCTTAATAAACAACTCAATAAGATACAGTGAACCGTAAGAGTTCCAAAATAAGCTTATGATAACTACGTATATTATATCTTTTTTTTTTTTTTGATTATTTAAATTTCCTTGATCAATTTAATTAGTTTATATTTAGACCGATACTCAGTTCTTAGTTAAATAATAAATAATAAATTTAGTTTATAATCGTAGTTGAATATTAATTGATTACAATATGTAGTGTGTAATTAAACTGAAAACCATAAAAATATAAACCAATTCTTTAATTCTAAACACAAAAAAATTTTTTAGATAGTGGTTTAATGTTTTGTACGGTCCACAAAAAAAAAAAATTACTGTACACTTAAAATATTTTGAGAAATTTTTTTTTTTCTTCAGATTAATAAGTTCGACATTTTTTTGAGTTATGCTGATTTAATATTATACCATTCAAATAATCAATTTTCACAATTTTTTTTTTTTTCTTCATCAATGTAGAGTTAATAGCGGGGAATCGAACCCGTGAGCTCAGAGTCGCACCTGAGCAGCAAACCTCTAGGCTACAGTGACTACTTACATTAATTATACATCATAAACAATATAAATCAAGAGTCAATTATAAACAAGAGGTCAAAGTACATATGAAAATTTTCCTAAGCAAACAATCGCTGCATCCGAGCTAGCGAAAGTTCATCCACCGTATTATGCAAGACCGACGGGCTAATTGTTTATATGAGCTCGAGCTAATCATTATCGGGTATACGTGAGCTACTTCACGACGCGACAGATTACGATCGTCGATCGATATTTTTAGAGAGAATATTTATTTCACCCAATATTTAACAATTTCATCAACCGTAATTAGTCACGGCATACGCCTTTATCTAGAGCGTAAATCACTTTTTTTTTAACTTCGCGCATCGCGATTTTTTTTTCAAAACGCGGGCTCGCATTTAATTATTTGTTTAATAAATCGCTTACCAAACGATAAAATCATTTAGCGAATTATGAAATCATTTGTTGAAACCGGATGCGGTGTGTATAGGTATAACATTGTGCGGGGAGACCGGCTCGTCGAGCGACGGAGTGCGATAACTTATTATTTCTTATTGCCCGGGCGCGCGCGCTCGCTCTCTCGATAGTCGTCATAAACAACTTATTGACTTAATTTCTCCGGGCACTCTTGACACGTACCCTTGACTTTTTAACTATCTAAACTTAATTGAATTATCTTTTTTATCGCCGTAATAATAATAAACGGTTCGAGTGTGCAATAGTTTACAGTATATAAATTTTTGTTCAGAATCCAGACATGAAAAAAATTGAAGGCTATATTTTTGATAAATAGATAGTTCCAATTTTGTGAATAAATCGATTTTTTATCTATTTGAAAGATAATTTTACAAACATTGTTGAGGGAGAAAACTTATTGAAACATGAGTAGGGCTGTTCGAGACCGAGACTGACGAGACTTTGGATGGTCTCGGTCTCGGTCTCGAAAAAATTTTCTGGTCTCGGTCTCGGTCTCGGTCTCGGTTTTTAGTCTCGGTCTCGGTTTTAGTCTCGGTCTCGGTTTTAGTTTCGGTCTCAATAATTTGACAAATTTTTTAAAAATAATTGTTGTTTATTTTCTAAATACATAAAATATTAAATAAAATACAGAATTTCTGTAAGAATAAATATGAATCATTATTCTAAAATATTATAACTAATTAAATTTTTAATTAAATGTCACAAATATTTTTTTTTAGTTGGCTTTTTGACCAGGAATTAATACTAATTAAAGCCTTGAAATTATAGTCGCTCAAACTCTATGTCGCTCAAAGTCTATGTTCCCGCAAAATTAATTTTGCAGCTGAAAAAAAACGTTCGACAGAGGTGGAAGTTGGGAGACCAAACAAACGCCCACCTCAGTCCCATTTGTTACTTCGTATCGAAAATATTTTTTATAGTCACATTTTGTTGACTGGAAATTACGGTTTTCCAGCTGTGATTCGTCAGCTACATTTTCTAAAATAATAACAAATAAATACTTATTTATGGTTAAAAAAAAAATTTTTTTAATTTCAAAAACTCACTTTTACTGCATTTGATGCAGACTCTTTTTTCGCTGAAACCTTCTTCCTCGCCGTCAATAGGCAAGGAGCACAGCGCAGTGTGGATGTGAACTTTTTTTTTGCAAAAAACACACTCATGATTTGAGGGTAAATCTCCTTTTAAACAAGCATCACAAGTTAAAATGCTGAAAACAAAACCAACAAGATTTATGAAAACTTATTTTAAACGTGATAAACTTAGATTTTTTGGGTGATAATGTGTAAGGCTTAAAAGCAAAAATGTAAAAAAACTTTTATGAACTTACTCATTACTATCGTCGATCTTCTCATCAGAAGACTTGAATTTTTTTCCGTTAACTGCCGGAGAATAACTGAACTTTCTTTTAACCATTATTTAAAACAGTAAAAAAACAATTTTAAAACGTTTCAAACTATACATGAATATTCAGTCAACACACTGGTCAGAACTATACAACTGCTGCAGCTACATAAGAGACAGCTTATATACGTTCAGTTTAGAGCCGGTATAAGATTCAGGTAAAGTCGTCTTGGGGGTGGGCCAATAACACACAGGAATTCTAGGTATGACCTATAGTAGGTGTGGATTTAGTCATTTACAAAATATAAAATGTCTTCATATTCAAAAGTCTCGGTTCGAGACCGAGACTCTCGGTTACTTGGTCTCGGTCTCGGTCCGAGACCGAGACCGAGACCGAGAAAAGTCTCGAGTCTCGAACAGCCCTAAACATGAGTAAATCGATAAATAATTAAAAAAAAACTCAAGTTAAGAGATAAGGTAATTTAATTTTCCCATGAGTAGGCTCAGGAAAATCAAGGTAAATTAAAGGGCAGTAAACCTCAGAATCAAAGCAACAATTTTAGTGATTTTTTTATTTCTTCGAGATTCAAAAAATTTTTGTTGATAGAACTTGAAAATTATCTTGGATTAAAAGCTTTTGTATAGTTAAAGCAGTATGAATATTATATAAGACTATTTTTTTTAAAGAATTTGTAATGCAAAAAGCTCGTTGACATAAATTGTTGGTCGAAGTCAAGAATACGTATTACATTACATTCTACAGAAGACTTTATTTTAGTATTAACAATCCATACAGTATTACTTTGTGTTATTTTTGTAATTTTTGAAAATTGTCTAATTGTGTAAGTTAAAAAAAAAATAATAATAATCAAAAAGATTTTCAAATAGCCATAAAAAAAAAAAACAAAAAAATGCTAGTCATTGAAACAAAACAATTAATCGAATCACGTATATACTCAGCATTTAAAATTCGGATCCAACGATCTGATAAAATAAAAGGCAAGTACGTGCAAGGAGTCATTATGCAATATAAATTAATTATCCGCGACGTTTACGATCTCGGAGATAAACTCTCAGCCGGGGTGGATTAATCCGAGTGCACGCCCACTCGCGTAATTAGCCGAGTGACATTGCACCGCCTCGTCATACACTCATGCAGTTGCGGGATTTTGGTTAACGAGTTTCGAATTCAGTATTCGGGAAACAAATTTTAATACCCGGAACGTTGCATAAAACGATATCGATCGGCTTATACAATAAACATTTTTTTGCGTAATTTTGTGTTTATAATCAGGAGTATTATGAACTTTCATCTGCGTGAATAATATTGAGAATTAATAAAAACGTTTATGATTTTTTTAAAATCCAGGATCTTTAAATTATTGGAAGCATATATAATTTTCAAATTAGCGTACTAATGATACTTTGTTAGCATAAAAATTATTTTTAGGTTTTTATTTTTTATTTTAGTTTCCTCAAACTTATAGTATTAAGTAATATTTTATCTTTCTTGTTATTATTATTTATATCACAAAATAAAAAAAAAAATAAGTTTGAAAGATCGGCTGCTAATTAAAACTTTATATTCGATACTTTCAATTAATTAAAATTTTTAAACAACGTGGTTAATTATTTTAAAAAAATTACAGAAAAATTGATAAATGATGATTAAAAAATTATTTACACTGATCAAAAATTATATACACTACAATAAAAAAAAAAAAAAAAAAAAAAAAAAAAAAAATTATTTGAGCGCACACGGATAATAAGAAATTTTTTTTTTCTTTTATCACAGCAGAAATTATATTGCGTGAACTTTAAGTAGAACAGAAAATTATTCTGAGATTAGGAATCGAACTGGCGACTCATGGGTTGTCACTCAACTGTTTTGACTTATAGACTAACAAGAGGTTATTCTAAGGAAGGTTTTTTAACTATACAAACACATGGATGAGCTAAAAAAAGGTCACCAACATACCAAATTCTGATTTTTTTTTTTTTTTTTTTTTTTTTTTGATCAACAAATCTGATTGACAAATCTTAAGTTAAGTCTTGATTAACAATTTTTTTTTAAATGAATTTACCAGAATTAATAAGTAATTTTATATATTTAGAAATATTTTAATAAATGTAAATGTAAATATGAGTACAAAATTTTAATTATGAAACATTGTTTTGCTTTTACCTTTTAATTTGTTTATTATCAATTAGATTATTTATTGAAAACTTCATGAAAATACTCCCTCAACAAAACAGTGTTTGAAGGGCTCAATAAAAATCCATCGGCTTGATATTAATCGTTCGCACTATACCCCGCTTTCTCTCATTATCACCACCCCCCGAAGAAAAAAAAGGTGTAACGGCTGATGCAAATTGCTTGTTATTTCATTTCTCTCGTCGAGTGAGTCACACTTTTGGGGTAAAATTTACGCGCGTAAACTAAGTGGTAGCCCGTGTTTGTTAAATGTATTTCGGTAATAAAGAACCGCGAGTTGAGTCAGTTTCTCGTGCTGCAGAAGGCGTGATGGACGGATTGTGTTTTAATAATGGTCGGCTTGTTGCAATAAATACCAGCGGGGAGTTTAAGAACCAAGTTATTGTCGGCGACGACGCGAGATCGCTTTATTCCCGCACGAACCATTTGAATTTTTCTTTCTTGGATTCATGGTTTTGCTGATTAATTGGATAAACTGCTGCAGTGTTTTGGTTTATAGGAAGTATGATGGCTTAGCGGCTATTTGTAGAGTACGAGAATTGTATTCTCGAGGTTTTGAGTTCGAATCAACTCAACTTTTCACTTACTTCTTATATGTTTTTACATAATTATTAAGAAGTTTTTTTTTTTTTTTTTTTTTTTTTTAATTATTATTGTAAACTTTTATATTAATTGTATTATTCTATTTTATTGATCACTGTATATACTTATTTTATAATTTACATCATTTTTAAACTTGTTATGCCATTAATGGTCAATCCTTTCACATGAATACTTTAAATAGATATTTGAAAAATAAATAAATAACAGTGACAATGAGATTTTTTTATAAAAAAAAAGTTGCTCATAAAAAATGTTTTTCTTCGTGAATAAAAAAAAAAACATTTATGAGCTATTATGATTATTATTTTCATATCAACAAGGAAAATCAGACACTGGGGATACAGATCTTCATGACAAACAACCAATATTTTTCGTCTATATCTGCTTTCTACTGGTTTGTTTGTACAGCCTGCTGAGATTCTTAGACAATTTTCAAAAAACTATTAGTTGAAAAAAAAAAAATGAATTTAAGTAAATTAAATTTAACATAAGTAAGTTAAATATAAAAGTCGGAAAAAAAGCCAATTAAAAGAGTGGAGAGAATTTTTTTTTTTTTTTTTTTAAGAATAGGTATGAAATTTTTTTACTAGAAATCACTTGAATTAAAAGTCAATACGGTAATAGTGAGTGGGATTCGAACTCACCGCGTTATTTTACAGTCTAGTCGAAAGATCTATTTGCCTAGACCCGAGACACAATTTTCATACATAAATTAATGTATCTGAGGTACAAAATTTTTATATTTTACATTTTCTTTCTTTTTTCATAAATTTTTTATTTTTAGGAAATAAATATTTTTGAATTCAGTTTTAATAAATAAAATTTCTAAAAGCACTTTTTAGCTTTTTTTGGTGAAATCCCATTCATTACACTGTCAAACTTACCCAAATTAATTCCTTAAACATCGATAAAAAATAAAGAAAATTCGAGGTTTTAGATCTCTATAAAAAAAAAAAAAAAAAAAAAAAAAAACCAACAAAGTGACCCAAATGACTGGTCGTACGCCTTTTAAGCGCTATAATCAAAAATTTGAAATATATTGTAGTGATAATAGTGACAACTAGATCTTTTACTTAATATGGAAAAAACTTCTCATGAAAATTTTTTTTTTTTCGTAGGTAAATGAATTATATTTTTTAATAATAAAATTGTATGCTCAAAGTGCATTTTTCACTGTAAACTGATAGAAAACAACAGAAAAAATCAACCCCCACATTGTTTTTAATAAACTGAACGTTAATCTAAACAGTTGTCATAAATATTTCAAATTAAATATTACTATTTTTTATTAAAACATTCATAACATGCGTCATAACAACATAATCAAACTAAAGTTTGGAAATTAGCCATGATAAACTTGAACTTTATCGGCGTTCATAATTTCTACACGTGCCAATTTAAGATTTCGATTTCGCGCTGAATTCAAGATTTAAAAAAAAATTTAATTAACTCTCGAGATGACTCAATTCACCCTCAAAAATTTTTTAAATCAAAAAAGATAATTTTTTTTTATTTTTCAGTAAACTCGTTATTGAATCACACTTCCGATAATCGTGTACGTAACGTGATTCATTGAATATTTTTTTCTCCCGTTCATTCATGATTTTTTCGGTCCCTCACGATAAAAAAAAACCCAGTTCGTATCGCGTTTCCAGGTACGGAGTAAAATTTTTTAATCGATAAAGAAATTCCCTGACGCTTTTTTCACCACAAAAAATCCTCAAGTAAAAAAAAACAAACCCAAAACAAAATACCAAGTATAAGTACGAAAGTTTTGAGATTCCATTGAAGTGATAAGTACATCGTATAGATTGAAAAAAATTAATTAAATTTTTGAAATTTTACCAAATCTCTTGCTTCAATTTTCAAGACAATTACCGGAAGAAACCGGAAGCATTAAACTTTTATTCTCGAGATAAAAAAAAGCGCGCCAGAATTTGTTGGAAAATTTTTCGTAATTACGTAGCTTTAATTTTTTTCTCCACTTTGTGCCACCCTATCAGATCGAGCCCGGCGGGTAATTAAACTAAATTGCGCTCGAGAAAATCTTCCAGAAAAAAAGGTCTATGTGTTTTTTCGATAAAGAGGAAGAAAGGCGATAAAAAAAAATCTATCTCGGGTAAATAAAACCCGGGCGATAGTGGCATGCATAAACCGAGATAATACCGAGGAAAACTTAAAAGTTTGTGTGTGTGTGTGTGTGTGTGTAAGTGCAGCGATGCACATATTTTTATATTTACTTATTATCCGAGCGCTGATTTGTGAGAAACAATTTATAAGACGGGCGACTATCATCGGGGTTGGAAATAAATAATAATCAACATAGCTGGCAGTCGTGAAATTGCTTAATTAACGATAATTAATTTTGTACTAATTCTTTTATCGGCCCGTGAGAGAGAGAGTTTAAGATTAAATGCGTGTGTATGACGCCTGCGAGGCCTAATCTTGTGTAAGAAGTAAACAATATTTTTAACGCACTGGTCGTTATTAATGAAATTGATTATATCGCGTAAAAGATCAAAGAGCGCAATTAGGAAATTAAGTGCCTTCTTCGCGTCGCGTCGTCTTATCGATTTATTTATTAATAGGATTATTGTATCGTACGCAAGCGCTTTTGATATTGACGTTTCTTTTTTTTTATTGTTCTTCTTGGTTTTGAAAAATCATTGTGACATGGATTTTTAATATTAATTGGGTTAATTGGAGAAGACAGGAAAAAACACTCGAGCTTGGTGTTCCCAAAAATGAATTTACAAAAAATTACAAAATTTCTTTTTTTTATCTGGGTTGGTGTAATTTTATCAGGTACGATACAGATACGATACAGTGATTTGTCTGATCTTATGCATTTAACTTATAAATAAATATTTTGTTTACATCAGATTTTGCTTGTTTGATCGAATTAAAACCAGTTTTTCTTGAATACAAGGAAGCTTAAAAGATCAACTTTAGAATAATTTTTTAGTAAATTATAAATAATTTACATAAAATAATAGCGCATACCAAGGCATAGTCTACATTTCGTACAATTGTGTTGTAACAATTAACAAAATGTAGAATATGTACAATAAATAAATTTATAAATTAAAATCAAACTGTAACTTGTTTCTATCTTTTTTTGAAAGCATTTTACCCTTCATTAAACATGATATTAATTTTTTTTGTTAAATTATTATTATTATAAAAAAACACTTGAAGACAGGAAAAAACACCTCAGTTGAATCTTTTTCAAAATTGATTAGCAATGACTTTAAATCTTTGAATTATCGTGAAGTGATTAAAACTTTTTTTTTGAAATTTGTTTCTTGATTAGTCAAACGAAAAATCATCATGACATAGATTTTTTTTATAGTAGCTTAGCAGTAAGTGATTAAATCAAAATTTTTTAAAAGAATCAAAAAAAGTTACTCAAATAATTTATTTAATTTTTTGTTACTTTTTGCTCGATAGTGCTTACCAAAATTAATATATTTATAAAACTTGTTCAATAAATTGTAATTAGTATTTTGTTCCAGAGTCTATTAGTTCTTCAAAATTTACGTAAAATGATTATCATTTTTAAATAAACAAATCACTGCTTAAATTACGCTTTTAACCCTCCATTTTATGATTTTTAGTAACTTTACGATGCAATTAAATTGAGACTGTATATTACAATTTACAGTAAACTTTCAAATTTTAAATTTTCACCATTATTGACTATATTTTATCATATGTTATACAGTATATTGAGTATATTTGAGTATATTATTAATATCTTCCAAGTTATTAAACATAATTTTACTAAATTTTAGGACGACTTATCTCGTCGTGCTCACGGGAGTCAAATTTTCCAGAAACTTTTTCAAGTACTATAAAACATTGAAAAGAAGTAGGTATCATCGACTTCCACTAAACTGAATCCTCTCGAATCCGGTCAACCCACAATGTAAGAAATTTTTCACCTCTCAATCCAATTGACCCTCTGACGAATGTACCTGTGAAATCAAGCTCGGGCTATTAAACCGTCGTCGTCATCTCTCTTCCCCCAAATTAGAAACGAAATGAAATTTCCCCCTCCCCGAACATCCTCGAAGAAAGAAATAAAGGAACACCCAGAATATCGCATCATCCTCGTGCAGGAAGAAAGAAAAGTCATAATACTCGCACGCGCGACAAAAGTCAAGGCTTTTTTTTTTTTTTTTAATATCCTTCCACGAAATAAAAAAGTGAGGGAGGATTGATATTAAAGAAGCTCGAGAGTCCATAAGAGCACAATTGGGTACGGGCTACTGCTGAAGGGCTGCCAGTCAAGTGGTGCACCTTTTCAGAAGCCATCACAATGATCATTGTCAGCGGGGTTTCCCTGAGTTTTCCTACGAAAAACCTGACCCGAGCGTCACGCTTATTTCTCACGGATTCTCTTTTTTACACCTTTTTTCGAGGCCTTTTTTTATGATTAGGGGGGGAACGCGGAACCGTGAATTTTATGATAAATTGAGTGATATTGGAATTAGGCACGCTGAGGGAGTAAGGAGGAATTGAGATTTCATGACCTTCGACGTTGTGTGGCATGACGGCCTTTTGAGTTTGCTACCTCGAGTGTGATCCGGACAGGATGCATTACCCAACTCGTACTTTCTTTTTGAATTTTTGGAGAAAGGATTCCCTTACAAATGACTGTTTTTTTGAAAAAGAATCTTGTGAAGGAGCTTGAAAAAAATTTGTAACTGCGTAAACTAGCTGGTGTGACGGTTTTAAATAATAAAAATTTCCATTGATCATTGTTCAGGGAATATGAAAAATCTCAGCTATTTAAATTTGAATGGACTTTAAAATCAAAGACTGAGTACTGACTAATGTGACCTGAATGGTAGTTTTTAATTTAATAAATCTTGTTTTGCGGTTTTTTAAAAACAAATATTATACTTTTTAGAGCCATTTGTTCTTCTGTTTTTCAAAAGAGATAATAAATATAATAAAATTTAATAACAAAAAAAAAATTTAATTTGAATAAATCAGTATTAAAAAAAGCACAAAATTGAAAGTACGAAATTAAAAAAATTAATTATTCAAAATGGATGAAAATTTAATTTTTTTTACTTTTTTTTACGAACAGGCTAGGATGTCACTTGTATTCGGAATTGTATAATCGTGTGAGCGAGTGGGATTCGAACTCGCACCACTATAGGAATTCTATTCGACAGATCTATAGTTTTAGCCAGGAGCCACTCTGAGAGAACATGTATTGAAACTGTATTGAGACTGTACTAAACTAGTTTTGTATTTTCTATTTAGAATGAGTTTTGTAAATATTATGATAAATTTTGTTGCTTACACGTATCGGAAATATACATATAAATAAATGAAAGTTAAATCTTAAATACCTACTACATACAAATATTTCGATAACACAATTTTTTTTTTTTTTCTTAAGAAGTAATAATCTCCTAATATTTTTTGTAAACTTATTAAAATTCCAAAAGAGCTTTATTTAAAAAAAAAAAAAAACAGTGCATTTGTTAGTGCGAATAATTTTTCGAAAAGTTTTTTTCGGCTTCCCACAAGATACCAAAATGCATAAAAAATAATTATCGATATCTCACTTCCTAGACTCTTAATCGTTATACATTATACAACATACATGCTTCCATCAAAACATTCTAATATTTTCATAATTATTCGAATTGAGCGTCTTCAGCATTAAAAAAATTTCCTCCAGGCGAAGAATACACACAATACACACTCGGAACCTCAATCGAAAGAAGGTACTCCTTAACCCTCGATTAAGAAATTAGACAATGGAAGTGGGTGCCCCTCGATTACCATACGCTCCTCCCCCTCCCTCAACAAGAATAAAAAGAGCAAGCGCCTCGCCGGCTTCATAACTCCTCGCGGTGGACCGAATGAAGTTGTCCCGGTAGACAATGCACCGCATAAATATCTCACAACCTCTCATATTATACTCCCCGGCCTCCTCCCTCTTTGTTTAAAGCTTCCCTGCACTCGCGACCGAACAGGACAAAGCGACGCGCGCGCAAAAATAAATCGCGCTCGATTCGGCACTCGATAAGCGGCGGGGCTCGCGACCGACGATTCTTTATTCTCGGTTTTTACGTCCTTATTAACGTACAAATCGGTCCATCCTAGACCCTGCGCTATCCCCCTAAAATCGACCGCTCGTTTGTTTCTCAGCACCCGCGTAGGAGATTTATTATTTTTATTCTGAAGGATGCACCTTACTTTTTACAGGTGCAAGCTTTCATAGGCCGGATATTAATATTGAGATTATTTATTTTCAGTCGACTAGCAATGTAGTAGTAGAGTAGTACTCCCTTTGGGAACATCAAAAAATTATGCAGGTGTACTATAAAATGATACAGTATCTTTAACTAGATTATTAAATAAAAAATGTTTGTTTTTTTATTTTTATACAGTAATTATTTTAAAACTAAAATGACGTTTTTATAATCGATCGAAATTTTGTTTAAAAAATTGGTAAAAATGAATAAAACAAGCATTTTTTATATAAAATTAATCAATTAAGGATTTTCACCAAGTAGAAGCAAAAACCTTAAGAATAAAATATTTTGGTTAGGTTTTTTCTAATTGATCGCCTAGTTAGCAGCTGGTGATGCATTTGGTTTCAGATTTGGATTCACGGGTGTATAGTATACATTTTCCAACAGAAAAATTATATTAAAAAAACTCAAATAATTTTTTCTACAAAATCGTATTGAAATTACTGTCATAAAAAAAAAGGTCATAAATTTCGATCAGATCTTGTGCAGAAATTTTTTTTATTTTCATTGTTCAATTGAACGATCTAGTGCAATGTTGATCCGAGCAGGAATCGAACCCATGACTATTGGATCACATATCTAGAGCTTTAGCGGTCAGACCATGCCAGCTACATATTTTCAATTCCCTATGAAGACCTATAGCTGTCGTTAAAACTCAAAAAATCTCATTACCTCAAGGTGAAATAAGCTTCCCTTGCAGCACTTACTCAGCCATCCTTAATTCTGGCCGAGATTTAATGATTTTTCTGGTAGCAAAACCGTGCAGGATATATAAATAAATCAACGACAGCGAACCAAGTGGGGGCCGGAAAGTTAAAAAAAAAAAAAAGTCTTTCTCGCGGGCTCGAACAATAAACGCTTGCGGGGGCCAGCTCGCGGGCGGGTAAAGAATTAGCGGGGGTAAATAAGCCTGCGAGAGAGAGAGAGTCGAAAAAAAAGTGTAAAAAAAAAGGAAGAAGAAGAAGAAGGGGGGGAAGGACGGTTGGGGTTTATAAACCGGCCATTAGTACCGGAGGCTACTGTCCATTGTTTCGTGTTTGCAGAAACAATTGACGGCTCCTCCTGCACCGTCTCGTTAGCGTGCTGGGGCACAGAGGACAGCATTGTCCTCCTCCTCCTTCTCTTTCGAGAGAGGAAAAATCCTAACGAGCTCCCCGAGTTTAACACCTATGCGCGGGGACTGCAGAGAGAGAGAGCCAGGCAAAAACGTTTAAAATATCCCCGATAAATAGCGCCGCGCTTCTTCGTCAAAGCTTGGGCCGCGCGGTTAAGGCGAAGAATATTCATTATGCATGCGAGCTTGGGCTCTAATAGACTCATCCGTGTGAAACCTTTTCACTGAGGAACCTTTGAGGGATCGTTTGAAAGCTCAATTTTTTTTTTATTGAAGCCATTGGGAATGACAATTGACCAATGGCCAAATGGGCTTTTGATGGGTCACGATGGATTCAAAATAATCGCAAGAACAGATAGAATTTTGTGAAAGCTAAGACAGTTTAGAAGAGTAAACAAATTAATGTTATGGCCAATGAAAAGTCTTTACGATCCATTTCAGATAAAAATCCACTAGGATTGATAATTAAGAAAGAGGTCATAGAGTAATTTGTCAAGAAATTTTAGCCAAAAAACAACCTGATACATTAAAAAGCAAAAATAATCAAGAACAAATGACTGAAGAAGCATCTTCAAATGTGGTATACATTTGATGTAACTAGTAAATTTTCAATCTTTACAACAATGTAAGCAATTCCGTAGTAATGAGTAAGTTCTTCCTTTTTATGACTCAGATATAAAGTAAGCTCAATAATAAAGCAAACTGGACATCAATGGTCAACTTCTAACCGGAGACGTGGACACGAACCAGTAGCAAGCTTGACTTTCGAACTCATCAAAACTGGTTATTAAAAAATTGGACACTTCAACAATACACCTCAAAAGAAAAATCATAGTTCCCAAGTGAGCCCCATTCACTCTCAGATGTTAATCAACCCCAGCAAAGTAAATTCCCATTCCCTCGCGACACCAAAGACTAGTAGCAAGTCACCCGCTCTTACGAACAAAACTTCTCGAAAACCAAATTTAACATCATCAACCATAAAACCCATCCGTCCCTCGGGTAAAAATCAGCGTCTAAGTGTGAACCATCTCCACATTCAATGAAAGCACCTCGTCACCTGAGACCCACCTAATAAAGTCAACTACTCACACGTGCTCCTCCTAAAAATTTGATTAATGATCCCCGAGGAAAGAAGGGAACGAACGTCGATAAGAGAGTTTGTCATTTGTCACCGTGGGGCACGTGTCCCGTCCGTCGAACAATGAGCATCGCTAACTGGATAAGTGCGAAAACGACCTCGCTCTCGCCTTATCAGTCATCTGGCTCCAGATAAGGGCCCAACCCCACGCTTCCGTAATATTACACCCGCGTATACTTTCTATAGCCAGCAGGGGGACGAAAAAGAGAGATGAGATGGTAATGCGGAGATACCTCGACGGTCGATTAACGCTGCCTTTTTCATTAGTTAGGGGGAGGGGGGCGATCGCCTTTTACGAGCTGGTTATCTAATTGACGCTCGCTGGCGAGATACGACCGTAACTTTGTATGTTCTGCGCGCAGTGAATGCGGCTTTGATTTCTCTAGCTCGGATGGGTTTTGAACACGTGACCTTTGTTTAAAGTTGCGATGAGGAGTAGGGACTTTTTCGAGAAAAGTCTGAATTTCAATGTACAGTGATACCTCGATTAAGATAGAAACAGAAAAACGAACGCTTGTAATAGCTTCGACACACGCACTAACTGATTAGAGGTGCATTAATCTTTATTTGATGTTTGAATAAGGTCTTGATAACTCTACTGTTGTATAATATGTACTGTTTATTCAATATTAAAAAAGGTAATAGAATTGAGTATGTTTGGCATAGAGCTCAATAATGTATTGGATGATTACAATAATAACTCTATAAATTTACTATGCAAAAAATTATTTATTTATATACAAAAATTCATTAAATTTATCACTACTTCTTCACTGTTTTGTTATCTGATTCTAATATTGTAACTGTATCTGTTTCATATGAGATTTTACTATACATCCACCCTAATTTATTTAAACAATTTACGAAGAAAAGAAGTATTAGAAACCGTCATTAGCATTTCAATACAAGCTTTGTAATCTACTGACTCAGTCAAAAGAAAAAAAAAACCAGTAACTCTTGGTAAATTGATTGACAAGCCAATAACGCACACCGATAAGAAACCCTCGAGTCACGTTTCTTTTTCCACCTCCCAAAGAAATATCCCCGCATCTCGATCATTTTTATCCCTCACAAAGGGGGGCGAAAATTCATAGTCTCCCGCACATAATGAAACGCCGGTACAATAACTATCCATCCCTCCCTCCCGAAAAGGCAAATAATCTCTGGGTGCGTCTTTGCCTGGCAATTATTAAGGGCCGGGTGTTTGAGGATATCCTGTTAATTTCGGGGTGGGTAATGTAGACGTCGACAAACCCCCTCCCCCCGGAAAAATAAACGCTCGGGTAGTTGCTGCAGCCACCCAGGGACGCTAACCGACCGTGAGAGAGAGATTAAGCTCCGCAGGATCTGCACCCTTACCGCCCACTACATCAAGCAGTCGATAAAACTCCTCCTACTGATGCTGAGATGACCCTTTTTTTTCTTTTTTTTTAAATTGCTTGCGCGTATGGTTATTGATTGCTTCTTTTACGCCCGAATAAATTGATGGAGGGAGGGTGGAAAGGGTGGAGAGGTTTATTGACGTTATTTTGGAGATTTTTTTGAAAGTCGTTAGGGTGAGAACTGAGAACGAAGAGTTGGAAGATTTTTATTAGACATCGAGAGTTCAAAAATCAAGTTTTCAAGTTTAACATTATAAGAATGCATTCTACATAGAGTTTTAATGATTAAGTACTTAAATTTATGATTAAGTTGAATCAATTGATAAGTTCAATTTTAGCCTGGATTTTTTTTCAAAATTTTTTTTTACTGCCGATTTTGATGTTATTGGTTACAAAATATTGTTGCAACATTTGATTTGTTGATTTTAAGGGACTTCAAAAAATTTGTTACTCTTCGGTCATTGCTCTAAGTCCAAAGATTTGAACTTTGGGACTGATAAGTCCATATTTTTGAAGTTTACTGTAGAATATAACGATTCAAAATCTGATTTTGAATCGGAGACTTTTGTTTTAGACTTTAAATTAAAAAACTATAAAGTCCAAAGATTTAAAAATAGTTTCAATAGTTTTACCTCACCAATACAATACTATAATTTGGTTTAAAATTGCATTGTTTTTGAAAAAAGTGAAAAATTTATTATTTTATTATTTTATGTGCCGTTTGTACATTTTTTATTCATTATTTTAACTCTCATATACTAAGCTAATCAGTTCTTTCATACTTTCAAATCCAAAAAATTATTTAATTTTTCATAAAGTGAGAAAAAATCAATTATACACATTGAAATCTGATCCTATGATTGACAATATCCCAACAAGCCTATGTTTTCCGAAGATCTCAAACCAGTAAACTAACTCGGTTCATCCTTAGACCTACCTGTCGTAAAAAAAATCCCAAATCCTCAATCGAAACAGTCCTAACGCGGAAGGCACACAACGACTTAATCGGCAGCAGCTGAGAAGATTCCGATTTTCCCGTCGCCACTTCCTCCTTTTCGAAAAAAAAAGGGTCCCCTGTTGACCGACCTAATGAGCCAAGGTGTACACGATGATGAATCCGCTTCCGCGTGGAGTAGGCCTAATAGCTCCGTAAACACGAATCTCCCGGCGGTTTGAAGAAGTCGAAAAGTTTGACTTGTAAGCCGATAAGCCTTTGACTCAGACCGGCGAGGGGATCATAACTGTTTGGCCGGAAAAAGGAGGAGGAGGAGATGAAGAAGAAAAACCGCGCTATATTGTCTAACGAAATCCCTTAATCGCATCTGCTGTGGCTGGGATTTTTATTAACTTGGGGGGGGGGGGGGGGGAGAGGGATCGAGTGTTCGTTTATTGGGGGAAAATTAATTACCTAGTTTCGATTACCTTTGTTTGATCATGGATGAGATGAATTATTGTTTGCTTTGGAAATGTGGAATTGGGATTTGAAATTGAGTGTCTTATGTTATGAATCGAGTCTCGGTGATTAAAAAAAATAATTTTAAAAAGACTTCGAGAAACTTAATTTTTTTTAATCAAGAGGGAATTTTAAACAGTATTTTGGCATATTAAATTATATATTTTCAGTTTTGCTGGTGGGACTCGAACCATCGACCCAATAAAGTCTACTCCATAGAAATGTATCAACTGAGCTATTCACCACACTGAACTCGGAAAGTATCTTTGATTTATTAATTTTCATTTGTTTATTTAACTTACACCCTCATTTTATGGAACTTTAAGCCTTGAATCGTTCGAATTTGATGAAAATTTATGTAAAAAATCTATGAGGATAAAGTTTTATATACTCATATAGATTTTATAATATAAAATGTAATGTTTTATATGAAAAAAAAAATGTAGAAACTGATCGCACAGAAAGAATATATATATATATATATACATACATATATTGTTGAATGAACAGAATACTAGACGTTAGAAATGACAGCGACTATAAGGTTTCGAACCCGTGACTTAATGATTACCAGCCCAGCGCTCTATCGCTCCGTCTAGTCAGCCGCCATACTTTTAAAATTAATTTTTTCTTTGCAAATGTTTTATTAAAATTTGATTAAACAGCAATCCATTAATCCGAATAAAATATCCGAATCTCATAAAGTTCCGCAGGACAAAATCGAATGAAACACCCGCTGTGAGGGCGGTGCTTAGACAATGGCCCTTCGTCTTTCGTCGCTGCGGAAGCGGAAAACCGCCACGCGTTTTCGGACTTTGCTCCTTATCTCTCTTTTTTTTTCTACAAGCAGCTGATCACGTTGACTTTATCGGAGTTACGTTTATCGGGCTATCGGTCAATACGCTAATTTAATCTCTATTGCGGCTTTGTGCAATTCATTACTATCAAAAATGACATCTTTCGATGAATATTGAGTAGACCGCGCCCTTCGTGTATGATTAAAAAAAAAATTGCAAAAAAATTTTTGGTTTGAATCTGAAGGTTAATAGGGAATTGAATATTCTGGAATTTTTTAAGTTAATTGAGCAAAAGACATAAAAATTAAATATATGCAACACAAAATATTGTCATGATTTTTTAACTGAATACAGCGAGGAATACAGCTATGAATGAAGCAACAAGGTTGATAACCGCGTTAAATATAATGACTATTTGATACTATTTCAAAAATTTGAATGACGCTTTCAAATCTTTTTTTTATCATTTATCAAATTCTAAACTCTATGGATTTTTTAAATTTGAGCTCATTGTAGGTAGAAGTTAATAAGAAAATGCTAATTTTCATTTGCTAATCATTACAGAAGACGATTTGTTCCCTATTTGAGAGATTTTTTTCATCCTTAAATTAAAAAACATTAATGTTGACAAAAAGAACTTTGTAAATTCGTCGTGCGCGCCCCCTGTAAAAAGCAACGCTCGTTCGTACGTAGCTGCAAAAAAGCCTTGTTCCAAATATCCGGGGCGCTGGCGGGCGGTCAGAAAAAAGCGATAAACTTTTTCAACAGTCCATCGCGAAGGACATTTATAACTGCACGGCGCGCCGTAGCCTGCCATCGACGTTTATAAAACACTCGTATGAAACGCCATAAAAGTGATTTGGAGTACAGCTAGGAAAGAGGGAGAGAGAAAAAATCCCGCTACCGGGGGGTGGGCGGGCAGATAAAGGGCGGCGTTTTATCTCCCGCGCAAGCGCCGCCGGGGAGTTTTTCCACCCCCGCTTGCCCCGAGCGGAGGCCGTATCTGCATCGAATCTTTCAATAAAAAATTTTGTAGCCCGCCATTTTGCGAGTTTAAATGGAAATCCCCCCCAGCCGAGCTCTCTTAGCATGCAAATTAAAGTGCTGCCCATTTGAATGCGAATAAAAGCGCGGGCGGGTGCAGCCTGGAAAAAAAAACAGGCTGACAGATCGCGCGACTTTTCTCCGGATACATCGAGCACCGAGAATCGATTCGAGCTTTTTTTCGTGGTGGAGGGCGAGCTTTTGTTGAGCTTTTTTCGAGAATGGTGGGGATTGTTTTTGAACGCGCTTGGGTGTGGCTGTTTATAAATTTTTGTTCGAGTGGACGGAATTTTTGTCCTGATATAGAAATTAGTTTATAGAGTTAATCGTTTAAATCTGAAGAATGGAAATGAGCGATGTTGTTTTAATAAATTTTGTTTTTATTTTCTGTATTTCCCTGCAACTTTCTCCATCAAATCAATTTTATATTCATATTGTGTAAGCATAGCTCAGTCAATAAACCTTTGTACTTGAGATTCAAATGTCGTAGGTTCGAAACTACTCGCAACCGTTTCTAATGAAACAAAAAAATTACTTTTCTATTTGTTGGTTTATATACATATAGCACTAAAAATTAAAAAAAAAAAAAAAAAATTACTCAACCAATAGTTTGTCGAAGTAATTTTTTACTCCAAAACTATTAAAAGGAGCAAAAATTTTGTTTTGAATCTAAAATTAACAAATTTTTTTTCTTTTAACAAGTTCGGAACATTATCATATTCCACTCGATTTAAAACAAACAATAAATCCTAAATCTCATGATTAATAATTATTAAAAAACCAAAATTTACAAGAGCAATATAATAAAAACGTAGATAAATAACACTCCCCATAAGATTCCATGGTTAATCTTATCTCGAAAACGACCGAGAAATGAAGAATAAGGCATGCGAGTAAGGTAGGTAGTGAAAAAAAAAAATGACGAATAGGACTTTTATTAGTTATCTCGTGAGGGGTTGGCGCTGGTATATATTCAAGAGCCTCGTATTTTACTGGCAGATAGAAAGAAGCAGCTTATTACTGCTGCTGGGGGGCTTGCGGTAATGCCGCCCACGCCGCGACAGTTATGAAATTTTTCTCCAGAATTATTATTTCGCGCCCGGGTAACTCCAACTTAAAAGGAGAATAAGAAGAGGAAGCAGAAGAAGAAGTCATATTTTTACCGAGGGGGGGTATAATAATTCGGCTGGATTTACAGCGCTTTTATGAAAAGCAGCATCCTCTCGAGAAGAGGGGGAACGAGAAGAAGGAAAAAAAGTTAATTGCAGTCTCGAAGAAGAAAGTCTCCGAGGAAATTATTCGGGGGGCAATAAAGGAAAAATCAAGAGGTCCGCACCCCCTCTAATTGAATATTTCCCCGAGCCCTATTTTTTTTTAAACATCGCTTTTATCGCCCGATGACGAACATAATCGAAACGACCCGGGGAAATAATAAGGGTTACGTCTTGGGGAAAAGAGAGTGGAAGCCGGATTTGAATATTGATTCCTCGGCTTATTTAAATTCGTTTCGCTATCGCGGCCGGGATATCTGGGCACGAAATTGGACGCGATAAGCGAAAAGCGAAATAGCACTGCCTCACTCTCGGCACAGGGAGAAAAAAAAAACGAAGGAGCTTGCATAGGACAAAAGAAGAGAAAGAGAGAGAGAGGAAATAATGCAAAAAGGGATCGAATGGAATTTATAAAGGCGCTGCGCACGATCTCTGCTCGATCTTTCTCTCGGTATAGGAGAGAAAAACACAGGTGCTGATCGAATTTAGCGCGCGCGAAAAGACCCGTAATATGCATGCACGACCCGAAGCGGCGCGGCGGGGCGACGAAAACAAAAATCCACGGACGGGGGGGAAGAAGGAGAAAAAAGAGATCTCATATCTGCACCGACACGTGCACCAGCGAGCTAGCGCCGGCAGTAAATTCTGTCGGGAGGCTGCAGAAATTCACTTTTTTTTTTTGCTTTTAAATCGAGAGCTTGTTCTGCCCAACGAAACAGAAACAATTGCGATAACGTGGAAATTTGAGGTTAGGGTTGGCGCAGAGGGCAGCACCTGATAGTTACTTCAATAGATTTTTTACTTGAGGACTTTGTAGGCCACCTGGAAAGAGAAAAGAAACAATTGATGAGGACTAGATAATCAATAGAAACATTAGAATTTAGTACTTTAATAATATATTATGGTACGTGTGCAATATGGTCAACAGGTCTTAATAAAGTATCGAGTGGCTACAAAAGTCCTTGTGATGAGCTACATCAGTATCCTTCCATATTTCTTAGTAAGGTAACCAAAAAATGAGTTTCGAACATCTAGTTTTAATGTTAGAACACTGTAAAATAATACATTTAAAACAGGTGTGTTTATAGACAAAGTACAAAATTAAAGGTTAGCTTTAATGTAGAAGGCAGTAGTGATTCGCTATTTGAGCGATTCCTGACCATTTTCCTCTTTTAGATTCAGTGTGGCCTTCGACTGTTGATGACCAAACTGACTTTGAAATTTGAGGAGAGGTTCGACGAAAAGGACAGCTTGAGGGACAGCTCTACATGATTATTCAAGTAATCCGTATTGATTCTGTACATCTGATTTTAGATTGGTAACATGGTGATAAAAAATCGACTAACAGTTGATTTATGATCATTGCAGCTTTGGTTTAAAATGGAAAAAGATAACTTTTTTTGTAAGTAGAATCCTGTACAAAAAAATAAGTGAAAAATCAAGAGGTTTGAATATGAGATCTAATGAAGAGGCAAGGCCGCATTGGTACTTTAATCCAGTTAACTAAGTTGCAGTCAGTAGTTTTCAAACTCGCATATTTGAATAAGCCACCTGGGGATGAAAAATCGAGCAAGCAGTTACGTAATGATATTCATTCAAAGTATTAGAAGCAGTACACATAATTAACGGAAGCACGCGTCGACTACGCACATTAAAAGCGCGCGTTTCAAGCCTGTAAGCCCGTAGGCAGTTATGCATGCGGTATCGCAATTCAAATGTCCCGGGTGCAGGAGTCCGCAGCGGTGGAATAAAGCCATCCCGGGTGCCAGTTTTATCCGGTCCGGAAAACCGGACGTTTGCGTAAAATGGCAATTTATGTGCGCGCAAATCCATAAAGCTCGGTGGTCATCTCTAATGCCGATACACAGATTCAGAGGGGAAGAGCGAGTAAGTCATCCGCGTGACCGGCCAGCGTACTTAGATGCTTAGATAGCCGAAGATAGAGAAATGCATGAGCCGACATGAATAAAAGATGGGGGAGGAGTGTTCGCACGCTCCGGGAGGGGGGGAATTTAATATGTGTTATGTACTCCACCGCCCCTTTGGTTTTCCAGGATTCGATGCTTGTTTATGGTGATAGTTTTAAGAGAGATTTTTACCCTGCGGAGAGACGTTGAATTTCATGTGAAAATTGTTCATGGAAAATGGGAATACTTTCTTTATCGCGCGGATCTTTGGGTTCGCGAGATAATGCACCTGGATTTATGATTGATTTTTTTTTACAAAAAAAGTGGTGACTTCAATTATTGAAAAGGATTCCCATACTGATTATTAAAAACTTTGGTAGCAACGAGACTAGATTGTGTCCAGTTACGGTCAATAAGTGATCAGTTTTTAGTTTTAGTCCGTGTAACTAGTTAAAAAGTGTCCAGAAATCATTTTTAGTGCTGTATAGAAAATAAATAACGTTTTTGTAGGGTCAAAATACTAGGTGTTAGTAATAATAATAAAAAAAAAAAAAAAATTATTTCAACATGCTCAACTACGTAGAAGAATCTGTTTTTTTTTTTTTTTTTTTTTTTTTTTTTTTTTTAATTATAAACCAAAGATGCAACAAAAACTCATTTTAGATATCAGACAAATGCCTGAGCGGGGATCGAACCCAGATCATATAAGACTAATAGTCGGGCGCTCAACAAACTAAGCCATCGAAGTCCGAACATATAAAGTGTTTTTTTAAATAACACGGTTAAGATAATAGTTACATAAGTCAATAAAACAAATAAATACTAAAATTTCAAATAATTTATCCAAAAATTGTAACTGTTACATAAACAATGTATGAATATTTCATTCTACTTACCTTCTAAATTTGTTCGAGTGAAAAGTACGAAAATCCACTCGAATCGAGTTAAAAGTGAGCCACTCTTAGCTAAGAGTGGCTCACTTTTTACTAGGCTTCGAGTGGATTCGAGCTAACCTCACTCTTACTGATTTACCGTAAATATTTAATATAAATTCTGGAAAAAGTATTAATAAAAACTCATCATTTGTAAATTATAGTTCTTAAAGAAAATTAATCAAACTCCAGGTACATATTTTTTTAGATACACTCACCATTCTTCAAACAGCGTCCCAAAGAGATTTAAAAAACGTTTAAACAATATTTATCCCACACAATCTTGTTTGCAACACCCGCAAACACAGTGCGCCGAAAAACAAACTCTACTAATTTCCCCATCCGCAGCCCCAATATTATCCTCGTCCCTGCAAACCGTCAAAACAGCCCGCACCTAACCAAACAACCTGATAAAACCCTGCTTATCTCCCGCTCATTTCCAAATTATATCCTTTGGCCACACACGCTGAAATTGTGAAAACACAGAAAAGCGCAAGCAAACACGATAAACCTGGGCCAGTTTGACTCTCCCACGCTGAGGGATGATCGATGCGGGCTAATAAAGTCGCATTAATATTCATCGGGCGAGCGAGCCTTGATTTACGGACTTAATTTTGAAAAGGGGCGGTAAGGTCGTTGTTGTTATTTTAATAGGCGGAGAGGATTGATCGATCAGTTTTTAACGCCCCGCATTGTAATAATTATGCGGCACGTGCGAATTTCGGGGGCGATGCGTTAAAGTTTCAAATTGAGATTTGATTGCGAGGACTTTTTTTTTGTTATCGGGGGACGAGGTATCTTATCTTGGGGATCCCGGGTCGTTTATTAGTATTTATAACGATCTGGCCTTTAATCGCCGTCGCGTGATGGATAAAAATATTAAATTTGTTTGGATTGGAGATAAGTATGGTTATCGGGCCGAGATACAGTGTAACGATCTTCACGAGAATTGGTAAAATATTTAGTTAAGCATAGTTGGTTGGCACTGTAAAAAAAAAAGACTGTTGTCTCGTTTATTTAACGTGCAGTTAGATACGATCACTTAGACTTTGGAACTTGAGGTGTTGAATATTACTACTTAAAAAATTTAACATTAAATGATTAAATAATACATTCAAAATTGAATAAAAATAAATTATTGTAGAATTTCTTATTGTTTATAAAAAAATAATAAGTCAAAAGATTTAGGTTTGAAATTTTATTAATTGAACTCACAACATGAGTACATTGTTTAAATTCAATTTTTTTGAGAAATGTGTAACATGTTTTTGGCAGAGTTCTTCATCGCACGTATGAGATGTTTTGGCGAGAAATTTGCACAAGTTATTTACAATTTGAAACATTCGTAATCACTAAAAAAAACTCGAATGACGAATTGGGTGTTAATTTTTCAAAGTATTCTTGACGTTTAGTCTTATCCGCAATTAAACTGTCTAAAAAAACGAAAAAAAAATTTATTTCTCGTTTCAAATCGCACATAATTATTGAAACTTTAATTTTTCCAAGTTTTTTTTTTAATGTAAAAAATTACAAGATATTGCATTTTTTTAAATTATTTAAAAACATTGAAAACTAAAATTTTTTGATGATTGTTAAATAGTGTTTTCTTTTTAATTTTACTTACTTATTTACTTTTTGCCTGAAATTGAAAAATATGCTCTCAAAAATTATGGATGGAGTAGCCTTACAGGCAAAGCGTCAGACTTGTAATCCAATTAATGAAGTTGGTTCGATTCGCAGTCGCTACCGTTTCTGAATTAGGTTGTCAAGATGCTACATAATAATTTCTCAAGTACAACTAATTAATAATTGAACTATAACAATTATACTCACTAAATATCTATAAAAAAAAAAGTTTGGTTTTCACTCTTTCAGCCATTTTTTTGCCCGAGGTACCATATTTTGAAGAGAAATGATGTTACTACTTTACAAGTATTTATATATTTAAGTACACTATAAAAATATAACTTTGTAAATTAATAAAAATATAGTTTCTTAACTGCACTTATTTTATTAGTCGGCTTCATCGGCTTCATTATATCAACAAATAATTCATTTAATTTTTATATTTTCACAGATACATACTCAACAAAAAAAAATTTCTTCTTAAACCGGCAATGAGTGAAAAAAAAAGTTGACGACTTCGAATACCTCGGAAAGATCATCGTAAGTTTGTTATTTCTGGGGCAAAGCAAACGAATGGAAAAATCTCTCCTAATAGATCCCGAAGAAGTCACGGAAAAGTGGGCCTTTGTTATTCTAAACCCGGGAAAAACCCTTTTCGGCTAGAAGACCTTTTTTTTTTTGACACGACGAGGGCAAACAGCCTTTGAGGTTATGCCGACCGCGAGCTTTTACAAAAAACCGCCGACGGTAATTCGATAACTCTGTTGATACCAAGCGCTACAAAATACCCCAACACACCCGAGTAATTAAAGGTCGAACCCTTTTCCTCATACCTACCCTGAAATAATATTGATACGGGTGTTAAAAATATTGTGGTTTTACTAATTTTTATTTTAATGTACCCCCCTTGCCAGTTCCTTTTTCTTCGAAAGATCAAAGTTTGTTTATTTAAAAAACTGTGATTTAAGATATAGTTTTTATATTCAAGGAATTGTTGAGTATATATGTATACTCAGCAATATTTATGAATATTCTAAATTAAATACATGGGTCACGCTCAAAAAATTTTCCACACTTTGTCCCATTATTTCCTCATGTCATACTATTTTTTAACAGTGAAAACAATTATTTATGAAATAAATAATGGTTGCAGTATTAAGTGTGCTAGCTTCTAAGAAACACTATATGTAATTTTTTCATAATTAATTGTTTTCATTGTTAAAAAGTAGTATGACTTGAGGAAATGATAGGACAAAATGTGGAAAATGTTTTTAGCGCGACTCATATTACTTAGGTCATAAAGCTTGTTAAAAGGAATAAAATAATAAACAATATGAAAAAACATACCAGTTACAATAATTACATTATTATCTTAAGTAAATTTAAGTTAAATAATATATATTAATAGATAATTTATAATGTTATATGCCACCTACTCCGAATTTATGTAATTTTTCGATGTTAATGGGATATTTTCCCGTATATTATAAAAATAAATAAATACATAAATAAAACATAGAAAATTATTAATTGAGTTCAATAATATTAATCGAGTAAATTTAATGAATACTATCAAAATATATTTTGTTTCTGAAAGAGCTATTCAAATACATCGATGCCTATACCTAAAAACATAATGGGGAAATAGACAAAAAATCATGATTTTTTTTCATCAACTTGCCGCTTCTAAAAATGATGGGACGCCGTCGTGTAAGATCAAAGCTGGTTAGGTAACTCAATACGGATTTTCACACCGGAAATTTCTTTCGTCGTTCAACATGATCTCTTCAGAAACTTCTTTAAAACTGTCACGATCGGAGAAAATCCGTAATGTAAAAATGAGATGCGCTTTTTGTTTGTTCAATTCAATCTTCGCCCCTTCAATCGAGCCGTATAAGAATAAAAACTTGATATTTATTGATAACATGAAAAAAAGGGAGGTCTCGATTGACTCAGCCGCTCAAAGTTTCTTAATTTCTATTTCCTAAATTTTTGTAGTTTCATAAAAATTAGCCATCGACTTTGATTGTTGCTAAAAAAGTATTAAGGTAATTTGACAGAATATTATAGTTAGTAGAGTTCAAAATTTTAATTTTTTTTAGTAGAAATAAATATACAAACTTAATACTTCCTGATTGAATAAATTAGCAAAGAAAACTTTTATATGTAAAAAATATTTTTTAATTTTATGTGTATAGTATATTATTTATCATTGGCGTTCAATGGCAGCTGATTACGATTTTTTTTTTTTTTTTTTTTTTTGTATCAGCTATTTTTTTTCTCATCTTAATGGACATTTTTTTACACTTATGCAAGGATTACAAGTATACTGAGAGAAAGAATCGGTAACAGTAACCGAATCATTCGGTAACGAGACGAGCAAAGAACGAGATCACTGTTAGTGAATACGCGGTAATTGTTAGCGCATGGAGCCTTGAAGCAGGCTTGCAATTTTACCTATATTTTACCGAGTATTTTACGTGAACTACAAACAATGTATTTTATTTTTGCAAAACGCTTATTCTATTTAAAATGATAAAAAAAATTTCATTTACAAAAAGATGCTTTTGATATTCGTAGTTAAAGAAGAAAAGTTGTCAATTAGAACTGAAAATTTTTTTTATTTTTAACCTCCAATTGCTCACGCTTTGAGCGAAGTATTAATTTTACCGGTGCGCTAATAGTTACCGAATTATTCACTGACAATTAGTTGGTGATTTTTCAAGCTCTTATAAGCGAATATCCCGACAGGGAATTCTAGCCTGGCAGCCCAGCCAATGTGCCTGGCCCCGTACGGGCAGCCACTTCACAGACCGTACGGGGTGTAACGCGGCTAAAGCCTGGCAGCCCCATCGTGCTTGGAGCACTATTCCGCGTTCTACAAAAAAACAAAAACAAAAATCGAAAAAAGGGCTTTAAAGCACCCTTGCAAAAAGTAGCAACAAGAGCGCTACAAAGTCCTTTTTTAGATTATTGTTTTTGTTTTTTTTTTTAATGCAGATTAATAACTGCCGTCGAGCATGAGGCTAGTAGGTTACATCTTCACCAAAAATGCGGCACTGCACTTGCATGCGCGCGCGGTCACGCTGCTATCCCTGTCATTACCTACTGATCATGTAGATATTATTATTGTCTTTTAAAATATTTAATGTTTGTTTGGTTAATTTACATAAAATTAACTTAAATAAAAAAAAATACTAATCAATATTTACTAATCAGTGCTACTGATGTGTATAAATCAGTAAGAATAAGATCCTTTTGTAACTTGTTTCATTTCTAACCATTCTTATTTCTTCATTTAAAAAATTTTATTAAAGAATTTATGTTTAATTATAACAACTTGTTTAGCATCAAAATCCATTTAAAGTAAAAAAAATAAAAAAAATAAATAAAAATAAATTTTCTAACCTCAAACATTAATTTTTTTAGAACATTTTTTCATATAAATACGATGAATGACCTTTGAAATGTGTAATTAACGATTTATTATTAATACTTAACTTTGTTGAAAATATTTAATTCGAGTGTCAACACAAGCCGATTACAATAACGAATGACGTAAATAAGCACATACAAGTCCTACGCATAGAGTTGTATATCTATATATAGTGGCAAACCGGGGAGCCCGTACTGGGCCCGGCCGCCGCCGCGTTTCTTTTTTGCGGTTTTTAGGGGTTCAGCCTGGTCATGCCCCGTTCGGGCAGCAGGGCAGCCCGTACGGGTCCAGGCTCCAGCCCGCACAGCAATTCCCTGTCGGGATTCGGTAACTATAAACTCGCAGTGGTAACAGTTACCGTTTCTTTCTCTCAGTGTTTACAGTAATCGAACCTGGGTCTACCGGTTATAAGCCAGACGCTCTAGTCACTGAGCCGTCAAACTTCTTACAAATTATGAATCACAACAGTAAAACGTTATTTAACGTAGTATTATAAAGTAGTTTTTCTTCGACTTTCTTTAACATTGTATTTCGATTTAAGGTTTTTTAAAAAATTTATGCATCATTCAAAATTTTATGTTCATGCATTTTAAACTACTGCTAAAAACTTTTAAAATTTTGAAGAAATGAACATACAGAAAACGCACAGAAAGCATATGAGATTTGTCATAAAATTATAATAATTTTAGTTATTGAAATTTAGAATTGGGTTGAAAACTGTCTAATTAGTATGAGATTACATATCAGTCTTCTCTAGAAGCTAAAAAATAATTTTTTTCACTGTACATAGATTTACTGTGCACACTTGTTTTATATAAAATCCTGGTGTCTACATATAAGAAAAACATAATCTTAAAAGTCTTTATCAATCAAATTTTTACAGTAAACTTTTATTAAAAGCTTTTATTGTTACATATTAGTTTATAATATTGAATGTATATCTTGGGTCTCATAGATATTATCGTTTGCAAGAAAATTTCTTCAAAAATATTTAATACATATAGCCACAGGACTCATCGTCCCCTAAAACAAAACTTCCTCATCAATTAAGTTTTTTCATCCTTGCAGCTACCTCTCCGGAACGAAACTTTTTTTCTTTTTAAATGTTAAATCCGCCCGATTAACAGAGAAGAAACAAAGAGGTGGTGCAGGTTATATAAAAGTCCCTCGCTGGCGACCGGAATATCGATTAGGTGCACCAGCCGTAGGAGGAGGAGCTTACAACGAACGAACGTTCAGCTCTCTCTTTCTCTCTCTCGCGACGACATTGTAACGTGTATAATAGGAGGAGGGATTGAAAATTCAAATACGACGCTATTAAACTCGCCCCGCGGCGGCGTTCGAAATATGAACACGGGCATGATTTGCGGCCTCGTAAACCCCCCCGGCCGTATAACGAATAATAATGTCACTGCCGCCACCTGCAATATAGGCAGACACTTTTTTCATACCACTGCGAAATTAAATAATAAAATACGGGCCTGCCTGGCCTTTCTTTCCGAGGCGGATTTAAACTTTTCCCGCGGAAAGGGGAATTTCTTTATTATTGCAGCCCCGGGGGGCTTGGATGACTTTTTTTATATAGTTTTTAACAAATCCTCGCGGGACACGTTCACTGCTGTTAACTTTTTTCGCATTGATGATAAAATCTGATTAGCTTTTGAAAAAGTTTTGCGATGTTTATCGGAGTATGAATATTTTGAATTTTTCTGGTGTATTTTGATAATGCCTGAAAGACATAAAATAATATTTTAAGCTTTCTAATGATTAATGCAAATTTAGTCACTTTTATTTTACAAAAAAAAGATTCTAATATTTTAGAACTAAACTAGAATAATAGTCATGAATCAATAGAGAAAATTAAAAAAAATAAAATAAATCAAATGGTTTTTTTCAGAACAAAAAAATTTACTTTAAAGTTCCCTATAAACAATTTTTTTTTTTTTTTTTTTTTTTTAATGAAACAATGGCGGAGCTATTAATTATTTACTATACGTATCATCGAAATTATTAGAAACGCTAGCAGCAGGATTTGAACCCACTAGGTACCACTGAGTGTTTAGACCAAAGGTCTGACAGCTGAGCTATCTATTGCTTGGATCTTTTTGTCGATCACTCACTAATGATCGGCTCATATATTTCAAGTACCCCGAGTTGAGTAATCAAAAAATTATAAAGGCCGAGAGTAATGTTGCTACCGAGTGGTTAAGCGTTCGTCGTTAATTGAATTAGTGTCTCTGTATATTTCAATTACACTGCGCTCGTAAGAATTTAGAAAATGTGTACCGTACTAATTAATAGAAAAAATGTTTAGCGCTTCAAGAAAAGAAGACGCAGAAACACAAACCCGAGGTAAAAAAAAAATTCATTTCGCGCCCGATGATCTCGTAGCGATAAAACGCGTTATTGCTCGCATGCGTAAACACTCGCTGCAAAGCCAGAGAAAGAGAGAGAATATTTAGCATCGCTAATAACCCAGGCTTTTAGCCTCGGTCAGGTATTCGCGCTATTCGAAAATTTCGTCAATATTTAAACAAGGATTTTTACCCAACAATCCTCCCCACCCCTTCTAATATCTCAATAACAAAGTACGTAATTTGCAAAGCTAAAAAATTATGCAAGAACGCCGCCAGGCATGCGCAGAGAGAGAGAGAAAGAGATGCCAGTTGTAAAAAAACAAGGAACCATTGTGTGATTTATCGCAAGAGAGAGAAAACCTCGCTAAAAGGCGCGAAAGCCCCGCTGGTCATTACGCAAACCTCCTAATAATGAAGATGTCGCGGTGGTGGGGGGGGGCTGAGGGAGGGGCTTTAATTGGCCGAGCACGAGCGCTAATTAACCCGCACTTATCGATTGCCTGCCCGGCTGGCCCCTTATTAATTTAATCGAACGTGTTAAGTGGCCGCCCGAGCCTTATCCCGTGCACAGCAGCTCTTTTATTTTATTTTTTATCTTTTTCTTCATACCCGTCGTCCTTAATTGAATAAGGGCTTCGGTCTGCAATAATAATGATAAAAAAAAGAAAGAGCAGGAGGAAGGAGAAGAGAAGGGCAGGTGAGGAGGCTGCGCGAGCTCAATTAAGGCACCGAGGGACGAGCCTTGGGGCGAGCTGGGACATTAGCCATTCAGCACTGTCCGTAATTTGTGCTCCCTTTAATTAAATCATCCCCACTCCTTATTTTTGCTCCCTCTCACTGTGGAGTTTGTTCTAAATAGATTTTACGAGGGAGGGCCGACGAAAACATTAGGGTGGAAAATGGCAACTTGTGATGAGGAACTGTGATTTATTCCAAGAGTATTTGTATTTTATACAAAAAATATTTATTATCTTTTGGGTCAGGTTCACCAAAAAGTATTAGTTTTAAACTGTAAAAAGAGAGTCTTACAACAATAAGGAAAATTATTGTATTTATAGTGGTGACAGTGGCGACATCTATAATACTGTAATTTTGAGGTTAAATATTTTTGATAGAACTATTTTATTTTTTAGGTTAGGGTTAGTTGAAAAATACTGTCTTTATATAACAGAGATCTAGGAAAGAGTTAGCTCACTTTGCGAACTATACAAGTTATTGAGCTGTGCCAGAAAGACAGTAAAGCTAGCTTGATTATTGGAAGTGATTTATTCATTTTTTGATCAGATTTCAATCGGCCAACTCTGTTAGATATACTTTTGCTGTATACAAGTTCGACATTTAGAGGATTTTAGAGACTGTAGGATCTCTATTGTATTCATAAATTATTACCAATATTATTTTGATCGTCAGGTGATTTACACATCTTTTTGGTTTCCTCTTAAACATTGACGTCAGTATCAAAAATCATGATCTCCGATTAGAATTTCGATCCTAAAAATATAATTTTTAAGTTAGTTTTGTAACTTTTAAATTTAACTAATTTTTCATAATGCTGTATTCAAACGTATTTTGACGTCTATAAGAATAGGTTTTTTTTCACCACAAGAGACAGAAAACTCAATTTGAGGTTAAGAACTACATCCCAAACCTCAAACCAGTTCCTTAATTAATCCTTAAATAAATTCCAATACTCTTCCAAGTTTACGAAGAGAATCGTTTAAAAAAAAAAAAAAAAAAAGTATCTCTCTCTCTCGGGTACCCAAGCAACAGACGTACAAATAAAGAGCGCCGTCGCTCCGTACCGGGATTTTTCAGGAGCCTCGGTGGCGTTTGACGTCTTAGTCGATGCTAAAGGCGCCCCCGCGCGGGCTATTTTTCTTGTGTCAGCGGAGCCGGCTCTCTCTCTCGGAGGAGTATTTTGCATGCGAGATTCTGCACGCGAACAAAGGACAGCTGCCGACAATACTCCCCCCGCGGTCCTGCGCCGGAGGGAAGCGAATATATGGCCCTCCTACCTGCAACCGGACATGACGGAAAAGTATTATATCCCGGGCCTTTGGTTTAAAAAAAAAAAAAAAAAAAATTTTAGGAGCCACTAATTAGACCGTTTTTGAATAATTCATTATTCTTTACAGTAAGTCAGAAAAAATCCTATTATTTATGTACGGTTTAACGCTGGGCAAGGTTGACCAAACACACTGTTTGCCTGGGCACTTACCGCCCAATTATGTAAATCAAGCCAGCTCAAGAATCTAGTTTGAAAAATCGGCTCGACTTTGAAAAAAATTTTAGTATTGGGTACGACACTTATCGAGAACCAACACGCCGGATTACACGAGGCTGATCACTGTGGGAATACCGCATCCGCCCTTTAAAAAAAAAGATCAACGGACTGTTTAATCCCACTCGTGATGACGACGAATAACGCGTGCCTATTCCCCCCAGATGATTTTTATTGACATTGCTCGACATGGGGTGCGAGGGGAGTAAAATGATCCGGGGTGAAGGGGGGGGGGGAGTCTTTTTAATAAGGTTAGCGCGTGCGGTGGTGTAATGGGGAGCTGATTGAATTTGCATACGGGGGACGCGACGATTATCTATTCATTGTAGTTTTATTTACTGCCGCGGTGCGATGGGATCGTATGGTTCATTGGGGTTTTATTTCCAATAAGTTTTAGTGGAATTTTATGTTTGTAATAATTTAGTTGTAAAAAAAAAAAACTATGATCGTTTACTGACAAGATTGAAGCGGCAGAGGTGTCATGAAATCAAAACCCGATCCTTGGATAGGATAATTTTTTAAATTGAGCTGGTTTATTGTTGAAGTTAGTCTACGTCATGTCCAGGTTATAATTGTTTTATAAATATATATAATGTAACAGTACTGTTCGAAGATTAGGTAAAAGCCGATTTTACTGCTTCTTAGCTTATTAAAGCCTCAATTTTGATTATATTTTTCTAATGACTGTAGTATTTTATTATAATACCGGGGTATACTGTGAAAAAAATTATTTGTTATTAATATAAAAATATCTTACTTGTCTCTCTATTCATGATAATATTGTGTGCATATAATAAATGCAGTTATTTTAGTCTAAAATAATATCTTAAACCTTTATAAATTATCGAGTAAATTATGTTTTAAACAGATATTGTTTGCTTACTTATATTTATTTTGGCATCTGTGAAAGTCTCACACTTTTGAGGTCAGTTTATGTAACCCTAAAAACCAAACTTTTTTGTATAAAAATAATGTATAGTATATATATATATATATATATGTTATAAAACTATTTAATTACATTTTTTATGTATAAACAAAAAAAATAATCGTAAATATCGACAATTTTTCAACCAATGCATACGCAAATAAAAGAGTACAATTACAATCACTCAATCTCTGTAAAAAATCAAGCGACACCCTACAGCACACACAAAAAAAAAATTCGGTACACACAGTATAATGCCAATAATAATAGATCAACACCCAAACACCCGAATTACAACTGGTGTCGTTGTCGGCGCGTGCCAGTCGATTATCCTCCCCCTCCCCATTGATACTTAAGGGGCGGTGCGGCCTCGAAAAGACATATGCATCAAGGGTGCTTTGATTTTTTTTTTTTTTTTTCTTTCCCACCACCGAAAGTCAATTCGCAGCTAAGCCGGCGGCAAACACGATTAAAACGCCAAAAAGTCGGGGCGTGTTTGACTTTCGCACAGTTAAAGATAATTAACGATGGAGGCGCACGGTAGCTGACGATAAAAAAATAAAAAGGAGAAAATACTGAGAGAGACACGCGAGAAAAGTCAATATTGTACTTCTTGGTTCTTTACGTGATGGGATTTTCGGTAATTGGGATGAGGCGAGCTCGAAAAAACGTCTCTCTCACGAGGCTCCACCACCGCAGTGATTTATGAATTTCGATTGTGAATGTGGATGGATTATCAAGTGTAAACGTATTATTCTATGGGAACTGTATTTCATTAAAATATTAGTTGAGTGCAAAAAAGTTAAAAATTGATTATTTTTTTTATGATTATGACTAATTTTAAAAAAAGCAGGCTTTTTCAGTTTAAGAAGGATTATACTAAGGAGTAGAGTCGTCAGGTCACAACTAACGATGCGTGTAAAGCTCTGACGAACTCTGAAGTACACTCACAGGACAACTTAACTTTCCGCGATTCAAATTTCCCGCAGAAACAAAATGGCCGTCAGAGTCAAAATTTTTCTGGCGTGCCAACCCCGCTGGAAAAAAAAAAATTTTCGCGATTTTTGAAGTGCAAACGATTTGAAGGTTATGTTTATCTTTTTATCTGTTGATGATTAATAAATTTAATTAAGAGATACGAAAAAAATACTACTTTTATTTTTAATTTAAGTGCTGCAAAAATAAATAGTTGTGCTCACACTTGTCTACAAGGTTGAAATTTAAGGTAGGGTGCATTTAATTTCCTGTAAAATTTTGATTAAACCTTATTCAAAATTCTTATGACTAATGAGAAAAATTATATGCATTTTTCAACTTACAAGGAGAGGTCAAACCCTCCGGGTCACCGATCTTGACGAAAATTTGGGGATCGTTTTCTTAAACCAAAAGATAAAGAAATCTACCAATCATCCCCTCTAATGGGCCTTTTATACCTAGTTCCTACATAGCTTATATCGTATTTTTAGCTCTTTTTGGGTTTTTTTTGCGAATTTTCAAAAAATTCCTGTTCGAAGCCTATTACACTTACAAAATTCTGCAACCCCGCATTCTCTTTATTTTTTCATCTTCTTTTGAGAAAAAATATTTTTAAATCCAATTTTGAAGAAATAGTCCATGTAAAATTGAGGTAATCAAAAGCATTTTTTTACTGATTTTTTGGTTTTATGAACTTAAACTGTACGTCGTCAGCCTTATCGAAATTATATCTAAAAATATTTTTTCTATAAAATTCATAAAAAAACAAAGAAAATGCGGGGTTACAGAATTCTGTAAGTGCAATAGGCTTTGAGCACGAATTTTTTGAAAATTGGCACAAATGACCACAAAAGTGTTAAAAGTGTCAAAACAAGCTGATTTTCAAAAAATTCCTGCTCAAAGCCTATTGCACTTACAGAATTCTGCATCCCGAATTTTCTTTGTTTTTTTATGAATTTTTTAGAAAAAATATTTTTAGACATAATTTTGATAAGGCTGACGACGTACAGTTTAAGTTCATAAAACCAAAAAAACAGTAAAAAAATGCTTTTGATTACCTCAATTTTACATGGACTATTTCTTCAAAATTGGATTTAAAAATATTTTTTCTTAAAAGAAGATAAAAAAATAAAGAGAATGCGGGGTTGCAAAATTTTGTAAGTGTAATAGGCTTCGAACAGGAATTTTTTGAAAATTCGCAAAAAAACCCAAAAAGAGCTAAAAATACGATATAAGCTATGTAGGAACTAGGTATGAAAGGCCCATTAGACGGGATGATTGGTAGATTTCTTCATCTTTTGGTATAAGAAAACGATCCCCAAAGTTTCGTCAAGATCGGTGACCCGGAGGGTGTGACCTCTCCTTGTTAGATTTGACTTAAATTTCAACCTTGTAGACAAGTGTGAGTACAACTATTTATTTTTGCAGTACTTAAATTAAAAATATAAGTAGTATTTTTTTCGTATCTCTTAATTAAACTTATTAATCATCTACAGATAAAAAGATAAACATAACCTTTAAATCGTTTGCACTTCAAATTCGCGAAAATTTTTTTTTTTCAGCGGGGTTGGCACGCCAGAAAAATTTTAACTCCTACGGCCATTTTGTTTCTGCGGGAAATTTGAATCGCGGAAAGTTAAGTTGTCCTGTGAGTGTACATCGGGGTTCGATTCCCGATTGATATACAATAACCTAAATGACTTCAAGAGTTTATTGATGAACGAGAAAAAAAAAAAAAAATTAATGTGATAATGTCAACAGTTTTTTTTTATTTTTTCAAGTCAAAATTCATACTTATCCGTACCTAAAAACTTTCATTTTGAGTTTGAAAAAAAATTCAAAGTTTCTGGCTTCACGACTGTGTTGAAAATTACTTGTTGCAATGCAAATGGTCGCACTTGTGCAATGAATGAACGAAGTCAAAAAATATATTATACAAATAGTTTATAATTATTCCGTCAAACTCAGAATCATAGTTGTCTCGGTACACCATAAATGTTTACTTTCACAGCACAGCTCGATAATTGTTTTTGAACTTACTGTTCTTCCCAAGTAAAATAAAAAATTTTCAAAGTTCTGACTTCTGCATGCAGCGGTCATTGAAAAGCTCGGTTAAACTGTATAATGTAACCCTCTAAAGCACAAAAGGTCGCGTTGTTGCGCGCGTTCTACGTCTCTGTAACAAGACAATTAGAAAGGCGCTAATTATCCAGTAGCCCGGTCTGCAGATATGCAGCCACCGCAGGAAGCGTCAGACGCGCTAAACATCCTCGCTCGCTCGCACGAAAGAACAAGAAGAAGAAGAAGCCCGCCGCGCTAATGGAAGAGGTGGAGCCCGCCGATTTAAATATACTGACGCGTATTGTTAGACTCTTAATTGAAGAACTGCTGGCTACTTAATTTCGGTACCCCACCTCTTTGTAATTAGTAACCTTGCTTCTTTCTTTCGAGCCCCGAGTGCCTGAGTTTTTTTCCGAGGGAGGACAGAACCCCTTTGATGCCGAATTTATTTTCGGTTAGCTGCAAATTGATGACCGACGAAGATATACGACGAGCGCTAAAGGCCTAACTACTGGTTTACCTTAAACTTTTATGACCGACGGGTTCACACATGATTCTTGTTAGCGGCTTTTTTATGTTTTTTTTTTAAAGAATCTGCTTTGCTGTCTTAATTTTGACAAGGAGTTAAACATTTCTGACTAGGTTAAGGTTTACCGCTTTTATGACTATTCAATCTCTTATATAAATTTTTTCGAAGTATCCAAAGAAGTAATTTCTAAGAAGAATGGTGTTTCCGATAGTTAGAGTTTTTTTACGAGTATTTGACTTCGGTGGTTATGAGACCAGGTTATGGTTACTTTTTGACCAGTTCAGAATATTACAACCTCAGAACGGGATTACAGTAATAGTAAATGTCATATCTTGGAAGTTAAATGATTCAATGACAGATTTTAAGTATCTATGAAATCAGTTTAATCAAAATTTCTTCCAAGTTTAAGATTGAGGTTAAGATTTAAAAGTTCATTACAGCGCCACCTAGTGACAAAAAAATTTCTCCACCGTTTCACTTCTGGTTAAATCTCCTCAGACTAAAGACTCACTTATAATATAAATTTTTAAGTTAAAACCGGATACTTAATAACCGGTTAACCTCCCCTGGCAGATATACATTTGCAAAATCAAAAAGTTGGTGATTGAATCTCGGTGGTGTAAATCTGCAGCACGCAAATCGATTAAGGCACATTCAGCGCCCGGAGTGGAATCATTAAAGCAGCCTGGAGCGGCACGACGGGGTTATTACTTACGGTTTATTCATCCGTTCGGGCTAATTGCAAGTCACACAAACGCCTCGTTTATCAACTCCACCTTCTTCTCCTGCTCCAAAAGAGTATGCACGCATTCGCGATGACTAATGACGCTTTAAGTGGACGCTTAAGTGGCGCTGTTAGCACAAATACTTCGCTCGCTCGCTTCCTCTCCGCAGATTCGTTTTTTTCTTTCTTTATTTCTCCAACCGTACCGGAAAAATCGCGGGGCATATAAATAAAACAAAGGGGTTGCGGGGAGAATTCCGGGTGCAAAAAAGCGTCTGACGAAGAATAGATCAAACGCCCTGCAGCACTTAGCAAGCGAGCTGGCGAGTTTTGTCGATAAAAAGACAAATTGTTCGGATTTCTAAGGAGGAAATTGATAAACGCGCGATCGCGCAGACTGGCGCGATGATTTCAATTGACCGAGCGAGAGGATTATTTTGTAAACTTCATCGTCGCTTATGCCGAGACCAGACCAAAGTGGCGAGAGCTAACGCAAAGGCGCGCGGGTTAATTGGCTCGATGGAATTTCAATTTACGAGGATCGTTTGAGCCGGGCGCGAACGAACAAAACATTCTTTTTTTTTTTTTATTTATCGTTCGGACGAGATGTAAATTTGAAACAGTATCGAAGCCAACCAACTCTATCAATGTACAAGATCCCAAAAATTTGTCTCAACGGAAATGTCTAAAATTTGGTCGTTGAAAGTTCAGTACTATAAAAAAACTTAATACTCAGCGAATTTTAAACAAAATCCATGTTTGAAGCCTATTGCACTTACGGAGTCATAGAATCTCTCAATTTCTTTGTTTTTTATGAATTGTAAAAAAAATTTTTTTAGTTTAATTATTTACTTTGACTACGTACAATTTTGTTTTTTAAGACAAAAAACCCTAAAACTACTTCTAGAAATCTCAATCCTACATCATGGTCAAACTTATAATAGTTACATATGAAAATATTTTTTTCTTAAAATTCGTGGAAAAATTTAAAAAAATGCAAAGCTCTCAAATTCTGTAAGTAAGAAGGGCTGCAAACACGCTCATTCGATTCCTAGTAATAATAAATCAGAAAAATTCATTTTCAGTGTCGTTCCTAAAGAAGCATAATCTTCGTCTTGAAAAAACTCAATTTTCCCTGGAGAAAGAACCCCCAACAGATTCCAATTTTCCACTTGACTTTAAAAAAAAAAAAAAATTCAATAACCCCACACGACACACCCTATTATTCCCCAGAGAAAAGAAGGTCCTCGAGAACTCCTCGTCGCTCGTCAAAAGTCACCTCATCAAAAACGTGTAAAACCCGCGAACTACAAAAGACAAGAAAAAAAAAGGTCCTTGGAAATTTCGGGTCTTTGTACACTTTCAGCCAGATCGATCATCTCCGTGTTGCGGCGTGAAAATAATCCGGGGAAAAATCTTCTTTCTCACGCTATTCCTCGCGCTAGAGTCCAATTAGCAAGTGGCCTGTTTTACCGACACTGTCAATTGACGTCTTTGTCCCGCAGCTGCACCGAGCGGTCTAAGGTCCGTACCTACAACGACCAATAGCGAATACTCGTTAAAAGGCCGGCCAAGTACGACGACGTCCTAAGCTTGATTTACGGCCAGCCGAGCTCCCGGACTGCGCTAATAGTCTGCAAATATTCCGCTCTCTAATTGGAATTGATTAGAGACCGAGCGAGCGACGTATACGTCTCTTTTAGCGCGCGCGCATCAATATCGGGCTCCATGGGTACCCAATCTGCGTCACAAAACTGCTGGCCGCGCGCACCGAGAGCTCTCTGAATTTGGATTAAGGGCATCGTCCGGCAAGAAAGCTTCCAAATGACGAGTTTGTTCTTCGATGAATCGTTAAACCTTTTTTTCTGAAAATCACAGATTTTTGTTAGTATTACTTTTTGTATTTATTGTGTATTTATGTTTATTATGACAATCAAATGAATTTAAGTTTTGTGCAGAAATTGACTGATTTTCTTTTGACTGTTTTTCTTTTTTTATTCCAATTTTTATTTTGCTTAAGATACGCAGGAAAGATGATCTAAAAACGTTATATGTATAACTTACATAATAACTTTTATTATAAATTTGTTTTGGTAACTGAAATTATTATAAGTAAATTTAAACTATTTTATACGGTTCTCTGTTTTTTACCTGAATTAATAAAATAGCTCATAAAATGAATTAATTATCAAATTTTTTATTCACTTTGAATATGCATAGGTCTGGTTTGTTTTCTAATTATCTATATAAAATAAGAACATATTTAAAATTATCATATTTCTCACTTCTACTTAAAGCTTTTTTTTATCTTAAGTAATGTAAATGTAAATTATAGCAAAAGAAGCTTCAATAATTTTGGCTCTACACAATTGAATTTTCATTGACCAATAAAATAAAAATTTGTACCAGAATGATCGTGAGCTTTCAAGAATTATTATCACTGCACATACATAGAATCAGAAAGAGCATGGAGAACATATTTTCACATATAAAAAAAAAGTATAACTTTTCCAATTGAAATTTACAATTAGTATAAAAACCAACATTTTTTCTCTCAGTTTTAAATTCCTTTATAATTATTTACCTACTTTTCATAGAGCATATTTCATAAAGAAACTACATGGCATCCATACGTCTGTCCCTACATCGATTTAAAAAAAAAAAAAGTAGTTCATCCGTCGCAATCTCGAGTTTTTTCGGGATTATTATAACACCGATAGAGCGCTAACGAGGCTGTTAGGATCAATGATTCTAATTAATATCCCCTTTCCCCCCGGGTAAGCTGTGTACAACCCGTGCCGGAGAGAAGGGTTTTTTTTCCACAGTGCATGCGCGCGCAGCATCCGCTTTTACATCGGATTTCTTCTTCTTCTCCTCTGGTTCTGTTTTTTGCAGCGCACATGCATGCACCACTGATTGGCCATTACGTCTTCTTCAGACGCTACTCGTTTTCGAGATTGAGTCTTTCACCGCTTATATATAGTCCCCCCCTTTTCTTGTTTTGTTTTTTTTTTTTTGTTTTTTTTTTTTCTCGTTCTTCGCAAGCTTTTCCGATCTTCTTCCTCGGAATGATAATGTCTCAATTGGTCGAACGCGGATGGTTCTCGAGTGCGCGGGGGTCGGGAGATAAGGGCCCGTAATGACAAATGAAATCTAGAGTTGCTTGTCGGTTAAGCGATGCGGTTTACTGGAATTTACCTGCTGCAAAGGTCGGGAACTTTAGAGTTTTTGATAGAAATTCGATTTTTGTTAAATAAATTTTACAAGTACGCGGAAAATATGACAAAAAAGAAGAAAAAAAAGGGTAAATATTCACCAGAATTTTCAACCATACATATTTTTTATTTTATTTTATAGAAGATAGGTTTAAACTTCAATCATACTTGAAAAATAATAAAACCACTTTTGTGAAAAACTGACAGGCATGTGATTGGGGTCGAACCCGAGATTAGCGGATAAAAAGTCATGCGTTCTACTGACTGAGCCAATCGGACGGATACAGTAACATGACAGTTTTAGAAATTAGTAATAGTTCAAAAATAGGTATTAATTTTATTTTTCTGGTACCTTGATAAGAAACCTCATTGAATATATAAGTTGATAATTGACCAAAACTTACCTTCTAAATTTGTTCGAGTGAAAAATAAGAAAATCCACTCGAATCGAGTTAAAAGGGAGCCACTCTTATCTTAGAGTGGCTTACTTTTTACTATAATTCGAGTGGATTTGAGCTAACCCCACTCTTATAGATTTACCGAATCAAAATTAGTCAAAATTCTATTGTAAAGTTTTGCTAGTTTCACTGATTCAGTGAATATTAACTTAATATTATTAACCGAATTTATATTAATTTTTTAACCAAAATTTTAGCTGAAACTTAGAATGACAATCTCAAGGAACAGACTCATTTTAACAGATAAATCACGAATTATGAAAGAAACCGAACCTGAGAGAATGATTTTTTCTTATGCAGGAAAATAAAATTCAAGCCAAGACTGAAAATGTTCGAAAAAAAGAAATCTATTGTATCGAAGAAAAAATCATCTTTTTGACTCAAAAAGCTCGCTATTCGAACTTACGATATCTTCGGATAAAAAACCATCCACTTGACTTTCTCGATACTCAAAACATTCGGCGGCTCGCCATTATTCAAGGCTTACCTCGAAGACAATCAGGGTAACAGGGATCGAATTTAAGCACTGCGCAGCGTCGTCCTTTTTTAAGGTAAATACGTAAACGCGGGTGGTGCAGCTTCTTTGTTAGTTTCTCTCATGTTAAACAAGACGTCGTTGCGGGTGACGAACGGAAGCCGGAGTTTAGCATAAATCGCGAGCCCCGGACAATCGATCGATCCCCCGAAAGTCCCAGCTGATCTACGGCGCGCCGAGCGAATTTACAACTCGCTTCATCCCGGCGCATTGAGGATGGTACAACAGCTTAATCAATATCATTTCGGGATTATTACCTGGAAATTCGCGGGGGGTGATAAATCAATTACTTCTTTTCGAGGAAGTGTGCGGGTCCGATCACGAGGGGCATGAGTTACGAGCCGGTGCGGTTGACGATATCAGGGTACGTTGGTGCGCGCTCCGAGGCCCCGTTTTTCTCCGGAGCACGAATTGTTGACCAGATCTTAAATAAGCCATCAATTCTACCTCCCCCCGGCCCAGCCTCGCTCTGATAAAGCCTCTCTTTTCTCCGCGCACGACTCTTACTGTGCCATTGCGGCGAGATGCATTGAGTTGGTTGTTCGGACGTTAATTGTGGATGTCTTTTAGAATTTTTGTACGATGTGAGTTTCTCGAGGGAATCAACAAAAGATTCGCAGATAGAAATCGGTATCGCAATCGAATTTCAACTTTGCCCAGAGTAAAAATTTGAAGATTTTGGTCAAAGGTACTAAAGAGTAACAAAAGAAGAAAAAAGAATCATCAGTGATTCTGTGCACTGTCCATCGGAGTTGCTTATTGTCGAACCAGTTCATTTTTTAAAAGAAACATAAGTTGTTGATATTTCGGAAAACAATGTTGCTACGAATATAAAGGGGAATATAGTTTTTCGAAATATTAAACATCTTGTGTTGATTCTATTCTGAATCCACGTCTCATAACTTAAAAAAATTATAAAACCAAAAATGTTCAACGAATTGTTGTTAGTTAAAAATAAATGCTTTCTTTTGCCTGAAATTCCAAGTCCTACAGTACTGATTTCGAAATATAAAAATAGTATTCGATTGAAATTAAATATAATGCCCAAGTTTACAAAAATAATTTAAAACAAAATAATTTCTGTTCGGCTAGAGTAATTTTTTTCATGCGTAAGCCAATTTCTTGCAAAAGTTATTAATTTTTTTAAATACATACACATATATGTAACAAAATACTAACTAATGATTATTCTACTATAAAAAAAATTATTTTCCAGTCTCTGCACAAATTTTTTTTTTTTTTAATATACTATTTCAATTAAATAATTCATTGAAGTTAGTTAACAAAGCGACAGTTGAACCTGAGACGCTTGCGTTAACTTCTGATTCGTGCAGTTTACACGGCTGAGCCATTGGAACTTTTAAATATTTTTAAAACTAAAGAATCATACATATTCACCTCTCAAGAAATAATCAACCCCAGTTAACCAATGTCTCAAAACATGTACTAAAAAATTAAATTTCTCCCTCGAAGTACTCGAAGCTTCTTAAAATCCTTAACCCTCATATACGCGTAAAGGAAGAATCCTGGACCGATAAAAAGGCTCCCCAGCTGAGGTAGGTACGATCCCCATTGAATATAATCGCGCTTTATAGTTGTTATGGAAGCTCGCTAGCGGAGGCCAGGCGCCCCCGAGTTAAAACAACAAACAACAAAGGGGGAGGAGCCTGGAGAATCTGCCGAAGGGAAGCTCGATCTCGGGTACCGATAGCGATGCACGTTTTTCGCCCGCGCCGCCCGATTGAGACGTCTTACTCTTGCTCCTTTGTCTCTCGCGGTATTTACGACTAGCGCCGGCCCATAAGCCCCCCCTACCGAGCTTTATGCTGTTCGCGGGGGGGAATTTTTTATCCGAGAGGTTTTTCGAACTTGCGGCTTGGTTTATTTATTAACTCTCTTTTGGTAACGAGCGACCGTCAAATCGTCTTTCTGCAGTTTGAAAATCGCCCCGTCAGGTTGTCAACTATGAGTAAAATTTTCCGAAAAAAAATGACTGACACTGGACAAAATAGGTTCGTTACTGTAAATTTTAATTTTTGTAAAATTGCGAGTTGATTAACTATTTTTTTATTTATCATTTGAAAAAATCAGCCTAAGAAATGTTTATCCTGGGTTACATGCTGGTACGACAATTCATAAATATGTGACATTTTTAGACTTTAGGTCGTTTAAGGTCTCATTCTAAAGCTTGAATCAAGAGCTTTGGAGATGAGAACTTATCTTTTGATCAACCGTTTCCAAGTACCAACGATTTTACGAAAACGAAATTTTCAAAGTCATATTTACAATACACATCTATCTTCGTAACAAATTTGGTGCAATAAAAATTTTTTCTTCCCTAATCACTGCTGCTGAAACTCAAAAAATCATCTTTCGCTCGCTCAAGAGTGCGTTGTAACATTAAAAAAGTTTAAAAATGTCTAAATAGCATGGAACAGGTCAAAATTAAGTTTAAAAAAAAATTATTAAAGTAAAACTGAAAAAATTGTCAAACTGGTAAAACTGATTCACAAATATTATTCATATTGTTATTAACTTTTACAATGCATAGAAAAATCTTATTAGACTTACCTTAAACACTACAAAATTAGGTTCAGTGTCCTTATTTGATCTTAAATGAAGTAGTACCAACTGTCTAAACTTCTCATCAAAACTCCACTTCAGTACAGAAAAAAACAAAATTACCCTAGGTACATCTGCTGCAGAATCTTATTTTTCCCAATAAAAACCAAGCACATCGGTGCAAAAAAGTCCTATTCAAAGTGACAAAAGCGCTCAAATGATCCATGGCTGTGGCTTTGAGTGAAAGAAGCCGAACGAATAATAAATATAATCTCGTAATATCATCGACTTCGCAGGCTGCAGAGAGAGAGAGAGGCAGATAATATATATATTTGAGCAGCTCTGTTAAAAGTAGGTGCTGACAAGGGGCCAGATTTATCGTCGGTGTTTTATTTCTCTGAAGCGCTAACCGCTGTTATCTTAAACATCAGGACCCACACGAAATAAAGAAGAAGAAGAAGAAGAAGGAGAAGAAAAAAAAAGCGCGGCCTCCGAGTATAGTACGGTATAGTATCTTCCTCCGATCTCTCAAAATAACTCACATCGGCAGCGGCGTCGGCCGGCGGCGTCGTCGTGACTTACAAAGCAAAAAAGAAGCTGCTGCTGGTGCTCCTAAGCCAAGGATTGAACGAAAAATTCGTTGAAAATAAAAACGGATTGTGGGCATCATAGACCGTGCAGCAGTGCGGAGTTATCGTGCAATTAATGTGCATGGTAATTTTCATGTCGGGATTTGTAAGCCGGCCGCGGAGTTAAGCGGCACCATAGATCCTAGCAGGGAGATACAACATTCTCCGGATGATATTTTTTAAACGGTCAATTAGGTGCTTGCCGCCGCATGATTATGATGTTGGTGGAAGTGTGTCGCATTAATTACGCGGGGTATAGATAAAGAGGAGTTTGAGGTGGGTTTGAATTTTTGAATCTAAGGGTTGTTTGTAAGTGATCTATTGTGCGAAATTTCTGTAATCAGAAAGATATTTGAGTTAAATGGAGACTAATTGTATATTTCAACAACGTCTTACTTCATTTCAAGTTTGTCAAATGAAAGTAATTACTTTTACTTCACTGTTTTCACCATTATTTCTTGTACTGTATAAAACTACTTAATGAAAGGAAAAACTTTGATTTCATATGAATAAAGTTAGACATGTTGTCTGAGAATATTCGTCTTTGTATATTATAATGTTATTATTATTAACTTTTCAAGTTAATTTTCACTTTCATCCTTCTTTAACCTAAGAATTAAAAAAAATTGTATACAGAAGTATTTTTAACTTTAAGTTTTTTAGAAGTTTCAAATATTCTGGAATTTCATGGTTTTCAGTTATTACTCATAAATTTATCCACATACATATCCATAGAGAAAGTTAAAATTTTACATTAATAGAACAAATACAATTTTTATTGTGAACAAACTCAATAGTAATTACTAATTTACTACAAATATAAATCAAAGCCAGCGGTAGCTGGCTTGGGGAGATTTTTTTCCCGCCAAAATAGTAGCCGGCTGCCGTGCTTTATTTACAGCTACTGGAGCTACCTTAACCCTACTAACCACAATTAATCAATTATTTAAAAATTAAAACACGTTACCTGCATCATTAAACCTCTAGACTACGCCTACTTTTCACTACCGAAGAGATGAGGATTGTTTTCGAAGCTTATATTTTTTCAATTTTCTTATTTTTTAATTCGCGTTTTTGAAATCGGCCTTTTTTTTGGACTTTCCATCCATCAACGTTCGATCGGGGATCGGCACCTCCCAACATTTTCAACAGATGGCGCTATCATGATTTTTTTAATTTTTTAAAAAAATAAAATTAATTAACGTTTATAAAAACTTGTTTTCATAAATAAAAAGATGAAAAAAAAAAAAATTAAATGATAATTAATAAAAATTAGAATTAACCTTTGAACGATAAAAGACACTGGTAACTGGCTTGGTTAGAGAACAATCATCAGTGTCGGAGTAAAATCAGAGAGCAAAAGAAAATATGTATTTTAAAAGAGGTAGTTGTAAACATTCTTACAAAGTAACATGTTCAATAGCACACGTAGGAAATAATTTAAATAATGGGCACTACGTGGGCATTTTGCGACAAAAAAAGAGTTGGATAGAAGTAAGCGACGAAAATATTATAAAAAAACCTTGGCTAACTAATGCTAAAGGTTTTTATAAATTTAAATTAGAAAAAAAAAAAAAAAAAAATTAGAAAAATAACAAATAGATAATTATCAAAAAATTATCAAACAAAAAAAAGTGATATCCCACAAAAAACCTTACAAAGGTAAACAAACGTGGGGAGATTTTTTTAATGAATAGATTTAACAAAAAATAGTGATATCATTAGATAGATTTTATAAGGTAGAATTTTTGATAACATGTCATATTAATAACAGAATTTAAAAATTAATTGCTGTAACAAATTTAAGAAAAAAAAATAATTATTTCAAAAAGTTATAAAAAAATTATTTTAATGAGTTGTGTATTTAAATTTAAAAAATAAATTGAAATCAATATTCATAAAATCTGCCAACGAAGATAAAGTTAATAAATTTTCTTCTGAATATGAACTTCGTGGGCAGATTTTATGAATATTGATTTCAATTTATTTTTTAAATTTAAATACACAACTCATTAAAATAATTTTTTTATAACTTTTTGAAATAATTATTTTTTTTTCTTAAATTTGTTACAGCAATTAATTTTTAAATTCTGTTATTAATATGACATGTTATCAAAAATTCTACCTTATAAAATCTATCTAATGATATCACTATTTTTTGTTAAATCTATTCATTAAAAAAATCTCCCCACGTTTGTTTACCTTTGTAAGGTTTTTTGTGGGATACGATTTTTACATAAAGTTCAGAATTGAGTTCTTGAATTTTTGATAAGGAATTTCATTTAGTTACAATAAAATTTTTAATAACAGTATCTTTGATTAGTTATTGAAGAAACTATCACCTGTTCTTCAATTACAAACTGTGTAAAAAAATAAAAACCTTTAAAAATAATTTTTTTTTTTTTTTTTTTTTTTTTTTTTTTTTTTTTTTTTTTTTTTTACTGAATCGAATTCAGGTGTAACAGAAAAATTATGTACAAAGAGCCTAATATGGCAGCTAGACTGGGATCGCAGCATTAGGTGTCGGGTATATTACTGACTAAGCCATCAAACCTGTAACTTATAATAGAAAATTCTTCTTTATATTCAAGTAAACAAAGAGCTACGGATCATTACAATAATTCTGTATTAGCGTACATTGTCACAAAATATTAACAAATAACTAAAATATTTATTGTAGGATACAGTAAAAATTTCCGGCTTTTTTAGAGATACACAAACTCTACAATTCTCCAATGTTTCAGGATTATACCTCGTTCACCATAATTTTGAAGAAAAATCCTACATATTCTTCATACTTCACAGAAAAAAAAAAATCTCTCACGTGCTCTAAAACGCGTTATAATCACGTTCCCTGAAATCAGCCAACTAAAAAGCCGAATCTAGCGTAATAAAAAGCATCTATTAAAGGCTCTACAACAACAGGACTCTTTCCACGTATCACAATTTGTATCTCCCCAAATATTAATCGCACATAAATCTTCGGTGCGACAAAAAAAGTTAAAAACCCGTCGATTAAACACCCTGGGAAAGCGACCGAGCTCCACGACCCAGAAGCGTCGGCAGGTGAAAGAGGGACGAATTTTCCGGACGATCGGGCTTCCTCAATGACGAACAGGTAGACCGGCCAGCGCGGCACTTTTCTCACCCAATTTGTAACGTGGGCGGGGTACCTGCAGAGCGCGGGGAGAATTAAAATTTTTCAAGATTACACGCCGCGTTTGGGGGAAGAATGATTCGAGGACCAACCACTTGGTATTTATGGCTGGTTAGGGATTGATTTTTATGATTTTTATGGCGTGTTGGGAAATCAACACTGGGTTTTGATGCCTTGGATCGGGATGTTTTATTACTGTAAAGAGAAAGGTGGGGAGAATGAATTTAGAGGAGAGTCGGGTATAACTTTTTTCTGGTTACAACAGTGATTGTTTACTTGTTAATAAATAAAGTAGTTTTTGTAATGAATGATGTTACGTATCATATTTTAGTGACCTTACAGGGATATGTACAATAGTTCAACAGTTGTTTGCAGTAGGTACCTCAGATCTGGAAATTTGAATTAAAAAAAAATATATAATGTTCGATTAACATTTTTTTTTAAACTGTTTGTTTAAGTGCCTTAAACTCTTAAGTGCATGTTGAAAAACGATTAATAATTATTGAATCGTTTTTGAAAATATTTTAAGTAGATCGAGATTTGAACTCGAGCACGTTTAACTTCTCATGCTATATCTTAAGCATGAGGCACTAAGATCTAATGATTCTTAAAGCTTCAGTGCGTCCCTTATCGATGATTTAGGGCCGGGACAGAGATCTTGCACAGGCCTCCTGTGCGTTTGTGCAACTCACACCTACACGGTCTGTACACACTAACACCAGGCGGCGCGCATGTACAACCTGTACAGGCCGTGTAGGTGTGAGCTGCACAGACGCACAGAAGCCTGTGTAAGATCTCTGTCCCGGCCCTTAGTTTTCAAAAATTAGTGCTGGCTTGAGAAATTTAAAAATTCTATAAAATACAGTATAACATATATAATTCGAAGCGGGCTTTAACCTCGAATGTTTTAATTTTTACCAACTGTGTTCGGTCAAGCGTATGGTTAAATTAAGTAAAAAAATAAAATTAAATCTTTTTTTTCATAAAATAACTTTAAACGGTGTAATTAATAAAATTCATCACTTCATACTTCAAAACTTTTTAATTTAATTTTTAGAACGTACATTTTTAGTAAGGTATAGGTCTTGAAAAAAAAGCAAAGATCGTATTTAATTTTGTTGTTATTATTATTACCAGAAGATTTGGAAGAGTACGTATCATTTCATTATTAATAAGTATAAATAACTCTTCAACTGGTACAGAAGTCCGATAACACAATAAAAAGATTGCAAGGCTCCTAATGCGGTGAACCCAGGTTCTAGCCCCGCTCAGACACTAGGTATCTGACTTTGACTTTCAATATGTGAAAAAAAAAATTTATGTCGTTGTCGGTATTGGTATTTATTATTTTTTTTTTTTTATCACTTTTAAAGCTTCTGTTTAGTCAAAATTTTAAAACAACTTATTTTGCTCAAATTCTCACCGACCATTAAAAAAAAAAAAAATCTCCCCACAATAAACTAAATTGTAAATAAAAGCCATTAAACAAGATGTAAACGAAAAATTAGGTAATAAACGAGCCCAGACAGTAAAAGGTCGAAAACAAGTCAAAAGTGTCCGGGTGGCCCGTGCCGTGGGTAATCAGAGGTAGATCAGTAGCTAGACAAAGAGCCGAGATGAGGATCAAGATTTCTATCGAGAGCCGTACGAACAAAACTACCTACCTACGGTTGAGCTGCAGGTGGCTGACTGATGCGTACGACACGCTAATTGGCACGACACTTTTATCTTCTTCTACTCCTAGAGCCGCTTTGTCGGATTTTTTTCAGAAATTACTGCTTCGGTTCAAAGGTCCCTCGCAATGTCAAGGCTTAATTAGGGTTATCTTGACGAACCGGCACCAGTCTCTTTGATTTTCATCTCTATTTAACCCGTGGCAAAAACAGACTAAGCTGCTTATGTCATTCGGATGGCTGCATCCTTGACGAAATTGAGAGAGTTTGAAGATTTTGTTAATGAAATTATTGTTTTTTTAAATATTATTGTTTTGAGACACCCGAAATGGCGTCGTGCACCTAAGAGAATTTTTATTAGATTATTTTTTATGTTTAGAAAAAGAAATTGGTTTTTAAAATCGTAGATGAGTTTTATTATGTATGCAGTCACTTTGTTATAACTTGTTTTCAATATAGAAAAAAAAAGTTCAATTTAACAATTTATTTTTTATGAAACACTTGATTTTAACATGATAATAATAGTAGTAACATTTATTTTCAACAGTATAGTTAAATATTAAATGTCATCGGTTATATAATTATTCAGTATTGAATAATTATAAGTTATAAAGAGCTCTATAAAAATATTTAATTTATTAGCTAGGACAATATTAAAAAAAAAAAAAATTAAATTAATTTAGTATAATAGTTACAGGATTTAAAAAAAAAAAAAAATTTCAATTATCAATGAATTCCAATTTTTTTTTGTTCTAGTCAATTTCAAAACCGTTTAACGCATTTAATTAGTGACCAAACAAGATTCGAACTCACTCTCTTTGAGTCCACACCTCGGTCTATACATTAGAAATTGAGCCAGTCGACAAACATATTGTTTCAAATTTCTATACACTCAGAGAAAGATTTGATTGGACCAATTAAATATTCTTTGTTCCCTCAATAGTCTAAACATAGTAGCAGTTACAATACGTATGGTAAGGATAATAATACATATCGTTGCGACTAGCAAAGCAAATATTCAAAAATCTAACCTAACCTAGCTATTTAAAAAAATCTCAATTGAAGTCATTATTTCTTATATATTGTGATTTTTATAATCAATTAGTATATTTTTTAAGATTATAACTATTCATTAAATACATTAATTATACCAAAATCACAAAAAAGAAATTTTTTAAAATTAAGTTGTGCTATACCAGTGTTACTAGAAACATGTTAATCCTTAATACGCATTTAGTCAGCGCTGCCATGATATTGTTACTGCTACAATGTGCATCATTGTCTCTATATCAACAATGGCATCTTAAATGTTACAATATATTGTTGACCCAATCAAACCTTTCTCTGAGTGTACTAGTGCACGAAATAAAAAAAAGTTGTTCATAAATTTATTGGGTAAACGAAGTCAAACTTATGTGCAAAACTTTTGAGGATATGATAAAAAGTCATGATTGGTCATTGAGAATAGGATTAGATGATAATTAGCTTGAAAAATTCTGGCAATAATTTTTTTAGTTACTTGTAAAAGTTAGAAAAATTTTAGGAAATTTAAAAAATTAATCTTCTTACAGTTGACTAGAAAAACAGAATCAAGAAAAAAAAATTTCTTTAATTCGACCGTGTGTTATAACAAAAAAATTGATTAATTAAATAAATATATAAATGTGAGTAGGAGATCATAATTTTATTTTTTAGCTAAAATAAAGTCCACAAAAAATATATTTTTTTTTTATTCATTTATTTATTTTTTTTTATTTTTTTTTATTTTATTATTATTTTTTTAAGAGCATCAAAACAATACATTGTTTTATGAATTGTTTAAAATGAAGCTCATTTCACATTTTATTATAAAAACCTTTTTTTATTGTAAATAAGGGTCCCATGTAAAATCAATTTTTTTTTTTTTGCGCAGAATCGAAATAAAGTCTTATTAAAATATTGGTAAACCATTCAAATAATTTAAAAAATTTACAAACTCTCCGATCCTAAATTCCCAATCATTAATTTCGCTCGGTTCGGAGTATATTTAATGGGTTTAAAGTAAAACTCTGGCTCGTGAAACCTCACACTCGACCAAAAACACTATGTAACACCACCACAGGAACAAAAAAAGGAGAACCCACTATATATATGTATACATTTGAATAGCGTCGCGAGCAGCACGGTTTCGAAATAAAGCATACGCGACCCTTTCTAATGGCTGCAGTAGCGGTCTCATTAAGAAAAGAGGCTCGCGCGCGTGGTGCATCTGTAAGTACTAATTACCGGGCGCGCGCTTTTCCTTTCTTTCTTTATTTCTGTCTCCAGCCTCCAGGAACATTCGGCGTGATCGACCAACTAATTACTCTACGATTCTCCGAACACGTTTCTTCTTCTTCTTTATGCTCCTCGTCTTTCATCCCCCGAGTTATTAGGAGAAAGTATCCTAAAGCTAAATCTGCACGATTTTAACTGATTTCTTGGCTTCGTGAATATTCATTGTGCGGTGTTTGATGGCTACCGATTTTTTTTTTTTTTTTTTTTTAAACCGATTTGTCAGATTGAGATAATGAATGTTCCTCTTGATTTATTCGGACTCTGTTGAGTTTGAGAGAATTTTTTAAATTCCGTGAATCTTTTTATCTGTAGTACCATTCGAGGGTCTGTAATTCTTTTAGAAATTATAGGATGCATGGACCTTAAAAATTATATCAGATAAGGATTTGTAAAATAGTACTTCGGTTGCTTTTTAAACCAATATTTCCGAGAATATTTCATAATAACAATTTTTTTGGTTTCTTCAGAGTGTAAAAAAAAATTTTTTTGTATAAAAAATTCTGAAAAACTCTGAATAAAAAATGTTGATTTTTTTAAAATGAATATTATTGAAAATAAAACTAATCTTTGAATTCTAAATTGAAAGTTTTTTTACCTTTTAAAAAAAGCGCCTTTTTACCTTTCAAAAAAGGTGCGAGCTCATTCGCGGCGCGAATTATTATTTTTTATTTCCTAATTTACAATTTTGTAGTTTTCTATAAATTCGGAAAATAGCACCAAAACGGATAGAAATATCACCCAAAACGACTTTGAAACACATTAGAAACCATTTTTTCGTAATCTATAGGTTCGATTTTAAGAAGGTAACACTTTTAAAATATAGAGCTAAAAAATATATTCTTTCAGTCCAAAAACTTAAATTTCATAAAAAAAAATTAGGAAAGCACGATCCATAACATTAATATCTTTACGCGAAAAATCAAAAATTTACAACCTGATACCTCGTTTAAAAAACAGCTCTGCTCTATAGTAAAAAAAAAGTCGTCAACACTTCATAAATCCTCATCTCGACCTAAAAACTATCAAGAAATTTGTATCTCTCCCGTTGCACCATAAATAATCCTCGTTATGAATATTAAACAAAAAACAGGTTCCCTTTTCTTTCCCATTTTTTTTTCCCAAATCAAACCCAAACAAGCGTAAAATCGATTCAACATCCTCGCCCCCAAAATTCTAGGGTAAAAAATTCAATCAACGTGCAGCAGCTCGTCAATTTTCCACCTCATCAATAAAAACAGCGCTAATTTCTGGCTCTTTCCTCCTACGAGTTTCAAAACGAATAAAAAAAAAAAGGAAGGATCCGAATCGAGTGTCGGTCGAGCTCAAACGCTGTTAACCCCGAGAGAAGCACCGAACGATGTTGTGGAGCTCGAAAGACATTCGTATCAATTATGGCTCTGCGAGAGCCCCGGAGAATACGAAACTATCAAAAGAGCGAGAGAATGCTTCCTATATATTAACCAGCGGGGGGCCTTCTACTTCTCGGACTCTTGTAAGACCCTTTTTCTCTCTCTCTGGCTCGAGCTCGTCTTTTTTTCACCCGGCAATTAGAGGAATGCCGATTGAAAATTTTCGTGGAAAGTCTACTTCACTGGCTTTGAAAAACAAATTAATAAAACTCTAATTGACTTTTAAGAAGTCTTTTATGGTTGGTTTATTTTTAAAGTAAGTTGTCGATAGGGAAGTCGGTTTGAAGAGAGGAATTTTTAATTTTGTCTCATTGGTTTTTAATAGTCTAACAATTTTGAGGTTAATGGTTTAATAATTAACCGTGGGAATATTTTGGGAACAACTGTGAATTTGAAGTAGGCAGATTCAGGTATAGTGTTATTTTTTGAAATTATTCGACCAAAAAAAACAGGTGTCAAATGACTTTATTTTTTTTTTCTCATCACCGAGCAATTTATATGGCCCATCAATTGAATACATGTACTCAGAATAAGTTTCCGCAACACAATGAATGTACTGGGACTCGAACCGACGACGGTCGGAACCCTAGTCCGACACTTTAGTCTTTAAGCCACTCATGAGTCTAAAAAATTTAACTTAAAGTTTTTTTTCTAACAAACTCTAACAAAAAAACCTAACCTAGAATATTTTTTAACACCGTATAACCCTTATTGTTTTATAGTGCTACATAACTGACCGGAATTAAATTTTTTCTGGTAAAGTTTATTTTAAAATTGAAAAATTATATTGAACTGCATTATTTTTCAATTACATAATTAAAAAAAATTATCAAAAAATTGAAACAAAAAACCTAACCTAAAATGTTAACGATTTATGTAACCCTTTGTTGAACTGACACGACAAAGTTTTTTCATTAAACCTTATACTATTTTAATGCAATCGTTGTACAGAGATTGAGACAGTATTTTTTATTTTTCATTTTAAGAGTCTTTAAAAATTTAATCAATTGTTAAAACTATAATGGACTCTCATTCAAAAATTTCTCACCAAAAGCGATATTTCAGTTAATGATATTTTTCTGTTTTAATCAGCTAGATTGAAACAAATAATTTTTAATTTCATGATTATTAAAATTAGTTTTTAATGGAGTTCAAACGGCAGCGCCCAAACCCCAAGTTTATCATAAAAGAAAAAAATAAAATTCGGTGAAAGTTTAGTTCAAGTTTTATAAAAAAAATTTCTATTCTTTAATTTCATGCCAACAAACCATTTTAGTTTTGTTAAACGTAGTGACGTAAAAAAATCATACTAGTAAAAAATAAATCCAGGACATTTAAAACACATCGACTGATAAAAATTACTTTAGGTGGTGTTTTAAATCAGAACTCGTCTAACGAGCGCTAATCGACGCTGAAAAAGCGTAATAAATTAACACTCAAAATTCGTACGCGACATCTCAATTTGGCGGTTCGAAAATTCTCAAAGCAAACACGAGAGCCCAAAAAAAAAGAATAACCAACGCACGCACAATAAAAAAAAAAAAAATATCTTCCTCCTAAGAGGAAAGAAAAATGAAAGAACAGATGAAGTCGTCCGAAGAAGCCTGCGAACTACTCAATCCCGTTTTGTCAAACATCATTAGTCAAGCGGCTCTCTTTTTCAAAAAATTCGTAAAAACCTCGCGTTATAACCAACTAGTACACTGCCAAAATAATTTCATCCACCTTTTTCTTCAAGAGAGAGAACGAACGAGTATCGGATGAATTATCGTATTATCGACGATGAGCTTGTAACAATGACGATGATGATCCAGACAAATTGGGACCCACCGCCGGCTCTCAGCACGAATCCTTTCGAACGAGCGACGCGTAATATTTTTATGAGGAGCGTATCGTTTGTTTGAGATGTCTGCCCGCGAGCTTTCGATTAATCACGCCGCTGCTGATTTTTACAACGTTATTTATTCCCTTTAAACGACGCGGGGGGATCATGCGTACGCCTTTTGAGATATTAATTTGTCGAGCAGACGAGCGAATATTAAGCCGGCTCGTAATTGGTCATTTTTCAATATTTATACGTCTCTGTCTTCGGGTTCTCAGAATTGCCAAAAGGGTTCCGAGAACCAATGTTTTGACAATTTCGGGCGTTGTGATTTGAAAAAATCTTTTTTTGAGCTGGCTTGGATTAATTAAGGAGGTTCCCTACCATCTACGTAAGTCAAATGTGTATTTGATTACAGTAGTCGTGTGCTCATTGGCTCAGCTACTTTCTAACCTCTGTATGAGCCAATGAGAAGTCATATTTACAAGAATATAAAATCAATTGTTTATAATTATTGCTACAGGCTCCTAATGAATGTTTTGAAACAAGTACAATCAAAGTCTGATTTTTTCCGATTTTTGTGCGTAGTTACATTAAAATCTGTGGGCTGGAAATTAAGTATTTGCTGTTTTAGTAAATTTCCCATTAGAACCCATGCAAATTTGTGAAATTTGAAATGTTTATAACTTTTTTCACAAGCTCCTCAGGGCTTTGAAATTTTAGCTGAGCTATTTTTATACTAAAAACTATGTGTTCATTTAATTTGGACAAAATCTGTGGGCTAGATCTATTTGGTAGGGAACCTCCTTAAACTAAAACTTGTGTTGAAATATTAATTTTTGCATGACAGTAATCCCAGTACTCCAAATAAGAAATAAAATTATTGGAATAATTTTTTATTCAAATATTAATTTTTTTTATGCCACGATAAAACTTCAAATAAATTTTGTTTATTATTTTATTAATGAAAAAATAAATAAAATAAAAAATTAAAGTAATAATGAAATAAAATATATCGATAATTCAATAAAAAATCATTTATGATTGAAAACAAACCTTTTGTAGGATTTTTTCAATTCAAATATTTACAAGTCTTTTTTATCTTAAATAAACCAGCATTTATGCACTTTAGTACATAGTAAAAAATAATAGTAACAAACATAATTTATTTAGTATCAGTCGGAGTTTTGTTTATTGTTTTTCAAATCGTTTATTGAACCAATGTAATTTCATTGATGATGTACGTAAATTATTGATACCAATTAACAGACCTTATTCTAAGGAAGGTTTTGTAACTACCGAAATTTCATTTGAGCTAAAAAAAAAAAAAATGTCATCCGCATGAAAAAAATTATATTAATTTTATTATTTATTTAATCATTTTCGTATTACATTATATAAAACATTACGTCATATTACATTATACTACATTATATTACATTAGCGGTGCTGTCGTTGATTCCTTTGGTTTAGCTGGATTTTTCAACCACTTTATTAAGTGATTATTGGCTTCAGATTCTTTTAAAGAGTCTAATTTTATAAAGTTGAACGAAGTTGAAAAAAATAAAATAAAATCTAAAATTTAGTTAAATGCAAACTACATTTTAAATTACTTACACTTTAAATCCTGCACTGCCTACTCTACAATAGGTAAGCGTAGAGGTGGGCGTCTCCTTTTTTCTTAATGAATTTACCTTATTCCGTAATAAAATTAGTTAAGTAAGTTAATCTTCTGTTCAAGTTTATTTTCAGTCGTAAAACCAAGGATGATACTATTGACTTTTGACTTTTCGAAAATTCAATATTATTTGTTATTTTATCAAAGATCGTTTGCTTTTATTTATTTATTGACTTTTTTTTAAAACTTTTTATGATTTGAAACATCGTTCTTATCAGTCCCCGGATAATATTAGGTGCCTTCAGAGTGACGACGGCCGAAGTGAAGCCAACAAACTTTGTTTGTACATTACAAACGTTTTTATAGCTCGAAGATAAAGATAACGGAACAAGTCATCGAAACGGTTACCGCGGCAGACAAATTAAATAATTCTGTTTATATTATTGACACGTTCGCATGTGTCATCGATAAAATAAAACTTTAATTACGTGAAAAATTAGACGATAAAATCATCATCAACACCATGACTATTTCAAGCTCCTCGTTCAATTAAAAACGTAAAAAAATAAATAAACATTAAAAAAAATATTAATCAATCAAATTATCGCCGCGTAACTTAAATTACCCTCAATTTGTATCGTCTTTTCCAAAATTCAATATCAGTAGAGTTAAAAATTACAGCATCATTTTTCTCTCCCGTATAATTGGAAGTATTTCCCAGGTCACTTTTTTTTTCTCTCTGGTCCCCCCCTCCTTAGCACCAATTTTTTCTTGATTTACGACTTTGAAATGATGCGGGCCGGTTGAAAGACTTTTTTTTTCTCGTTTCTGGGCGGGTCAGAAGCACCAGCAGCCGGCTCCAGGTCAAAACTAATTTCGTAACCGTCAGATATGTAATCTGTCTAAAGAATCCATTAGTGTCCGCAGATCGTTCGATGTTAATTAAGATGTATGGAAATAATTTTTCACTTTTGGTTTATCTTGACGTGCATATTTATATATGTATTATAAAGTTAGGTTGAACAGGAGTAGTTTTTGGTACGATGACTTCGACTAATCGTTTACTAATGGAGTGGAATTTTTTTATTTTTTTTTTTTTTTTTCACGCATGAAGTAAATATTGTTTGAATTTAAAAAACTTCCATGGAGTTTCTCTGCAGGATCAACAAGATATCAATGGGCGCAAAGGTAGTTTTTTGAGTATAAATGATTATTTTTTAATGAAAATTTTTAAATATTATTAAACCATTTGTTATATGTTTAAAGTAAAAGAAATTGTTTTTTGCTTTGTAAATAATTTGAAAATTCTAAAAACCTGCACTGTAATAAACATGTTTTTTTATACGATCAAATAAGCCAATATTATTTAATCAGTTTTAGTGATGTATTGTTTACTTTTCTATCACAATTAAAATATTGTTTTTAATAAAATTATTTATTGATATAATAAATTTCGAATTTGGTCATGTGCTGACATCTGACAGGTGATGCGCGCATAAGCAAAAGCTGAGGAGAGACGGTAAAGTAGATCCCTTACAGAACGCTAATCGTTTCTATTCTTAGGGTAATTTACCAACTGTCAGTAAAAAGTTTTCATAATATTATTTTAAAATTTAATTTAATTTTGTTTTTAAAAAAAAACAAACAAAAACAAAATTACAATTAGTTCTTTCTTTGAAAATATTGCAACTTTTTTTCCGCCGTAAAAATTTTTAATTTTGCGAAAAACATATTCAGAAGTGTCCCTTATTGACATCGCTAAAAACATAAGACTTTAAAAATAATATTATATTTCAATCAAAATTTTATAAAATAAAGCCAACTATTATAAGGTCTAGTGAATACTATTATGAATACTAAAATAAAAATTAAATTAAATTTTATTCATTATAAATTATTGTAATTTAAAAAAATCATCACTACTTTCATTATTACACTGCTCGGATTTCAAAATAAAAATTGTTATCTTAGACAGAGTTTTTTTAATCTAAAAGAATTTAATAAAGTAATATGCTAGTACTAAAAGCAATAATTTATTTATTTATTTATTTATTTAATAGTATTTTTTACTTGAAGTTGATTAATTCTGCGACACTAAATTTATTTATAGTGTAAAAAAAAAAAAAAAAATTTAACGCTAAATCTGGAGGAGGGAAAAATCACTCTATATAAGAGTGAAAAGTACAATATCAAAACTGCAATACTTTTCGCTTGGAGTGGCGCATTTTTGTCCCAATAAAGAGTAATTTTTCACTCTTTTGGAGTGATTTCAAGCTAACCTCACTCTTCCAATTTTGGTATTATTAGTCCGATATTAATTATTATTATTATTATTTTTATGTTCATTACATAATGTGATTTGTTCCGTAAAATCATCGTTTCAAATCAAATTGTGTGGAGAATGAGGTCTATGTAAAATTTAATGTACATTTTATTGGTTCAATATTTAAACCCACTTAAAATTTCGTGGATTTTAACTATTTACTGGGATCTTATGGATAATAACTAAATCAGGTTTTCCTTAAGAATCCTCAATTAAAAGAAGCATTACGAATCATGGTTTTTAAAAAAGCTTTCAAATCAACTCTTTGCAAAAAATCGATAATATCAAAAATATTATGTTAACATTTGTTTTTGAGCAGGTAATTGAATATTTTATGAGCCATCAAAACGTTTTTTTACGACAAATCGATTAAAAATCGCGCGATCTTAAGCTACAGATTCCCCGCGGTAAAACAAGAATAAATAAACAAAAAGGACCTCGAGTGCATAAAATAATATTAAATAAGCGTCGTGAAAATCTTCCTCCTGGGTGCCTCCCCTCTTCGACGTCTCTGGAAAATGTACGCCGCTAAATATATTGCGGCGGGCGTCTAGACAGCCAGAGCCGCAGCAATTGGGGTTCAAAAAATCTGAGGATTCATTTTTCCTTTACGCGCTGACCCCTGTAAGTCGTCGCGACTGCATCCGGACTCGTGGGTCCTTCTTGATTTATGCAATTTTTATGGGTAGTTTTTCCCCCAATCGACGACTTTTTAACAAAGTCGTAAATAAACTTTTATTTCTTCTTCTCTCTTTTTTTTTTTTTTTTTTTTGAAACGGGAAACACGTGCTTTTGGTCGTTAAAAAAAAGCTTAGTGTAGCAGCCTGAAGATTTTATTGTAAGAAAATCTGACCTTGTGACCTTGGATTTTGTTTTATTTTTATACTTACAGTAATTGTGTGATTCTGTACGAGTTAAAAAATTCTAAGGAGATAGGAATAATTTTGGCCAATCACTCCTGTTTTTTAAATAATTATTAAAAGTTTTGTTAAGAAAATTTTCTTTGGCACTTGCATTCAAAAATTTTTGTTGTAGAGAGTTACCGGTAGATTTTAATTTCAGAAATTTAATCATTTCGATTAGAAGCATCCAAAAACTAGAAAATTTCTGGTTTTTTGTTGTTTCCTAGACTGAAAAAATAAAATTTTTTCAGATTTTTCTCATTTGTAAATTTAAATTTCAAATTGTTTAAAATCCACTTCCTAACTAAAATTATTTGAAAAATTTTCTAAAAAATTTAATTATTCTTCGAAATTTAATCAAGTATGACAAGTGTTTCTAAATAAGCCTGCCTCTTTTTTACTAGAATATGAGTACAAAATTGTTTGTTTTACCCCCTGAAAGTTTTAGTTGATTAAATTTTGATCGAAAAAACTGTCTTAAAATTCAAATTTTCGTCTCGAAATTTCAATATTTACTCAAAGCGTAAGTTATAACAAAATTTTTACGTATTTTTTTCACTATTAGATATCATCATTCGATTGATAAATAACAAACTAATAAAATTGAAAAAAAAAAAAAAAAAAAAAAAACTATTTTACTTCAACACTTTTATCTAGAACAACCCGGTTAATTCGAACATTAATTAATATTTTAATAACTTAAAATCTAATAAAAGTTTTGCAGTGTGACGTAGTTTAATTTGAGATATGTAAAAATTATACAATACACCGTTTTATATTTGCAGTGATATAATAAATTAGCATAGAGTTAATGCGAATGCTTGTAACATTAAGGCATAATATAAAATAAGTGTCGAATTTTTATTTTGAAGATAAATATAGTAAAATCAAAAGTTGTGTTCCTTCCAACATGTAAATTCTATAAACTTCAGAATCACTAAAAGAATCACACATAAAAATCAATATAATCAATAAAATATCAATTTTATTTCTAATAAAAATCTTCGAAAAATATTATTTTTAACAAAATATCAATTAAAATTGATTCCAAGGCTCTAAACACTTTAAATTTGTCAAAATAATCTTGAAAGAATTACAAAAGAATCAAATGAATCATCAGTGATTCCGGAGTGCATAGCCCCTCGAATGATTATATATAAGGTAGATACTTAAAATTTCTTCATAATTTATGATTTCTTACTTCTTTCCACCCTGTAGAGAAGTTGCGGATCGAGAATATTTAAAATATCAGCGGTGGCCACAATAGGCACACCTTGCTTGTTTGTTTATACCATTAATAACCTTTTCACTAATAAATAAAAATGCCATTGAGCATTTATTGATTGTTATCATCATTTGTTATTTCGAAATATCCATTAAATTCAGTCCCTTTATCAGTTTATTACGCTGGCTAGATAAATTATAATAATTGATAATCTAATTTTTTAATAAGATAATAAAATTATAAGAATAATTTTATACATTCGCTTTGCAAATAAAATTTAACTTACTCTTAAAAAAGAGTTATCGCAAATTTTAATGAGACTATATGCTCCATGATTTTTTTTAAATTTCAGATAAATACTTATCACTAAAAAATGAGGAATCACTTCTACTGTGTATTTCTAATCGTTATTCTTGCAACAATTTTTTTTACTTGTGATTCAAAGCCGATATTACCACCTGGTTCCTTAAAGTGTAAGTGAATTTTTAATTTTATGCATAAACAACTTTTTTCAATGAGTTAATTCATAATTTTTTAAAATTTTGATATAACAGATGGCAAACCTTACGATCCAACAAAAACGCCGAAACAAGCTGCATTTTAAAAAAATTTGTAAGATTTTACTAACTCATAGATAAATGAATAAAGTATTATGCTAATCATTCAGTAATTTGTATAAAGTTTTAAAAATAAATTATGGTATTTTAAAGAAGCTTCTGTGTTGTTTATTTAAAAAAAAAAAATTTATTCAAGACTTGTTAATCGCGAAAAATTGGAAAAAAAAAATTTCAGTTTCAGTAGGACTTTTATTCCCAAAAATTTTTAATATTTAGCTACTGGCATTAGAAAAAAAAATTTAAAAACGAGTGAAATCATTCATTTTTTTGAAAACATTTTTTGATTATAATAAATTTTTTTTTTTTTTTTTTTTTTTTTTGCTATGGGTTATTTACAATCTCAGGGTTTCCATCAGTGTCCATTCTTGATTTCCCTAAAGTTGTAGAATAAAGATTGTTCAATTACTTAATTAATAAAAATGAAAAGTCAAATTTTCGCTTACTTCCGTTCCAGTTATCTTTGACTGGCAAATCGGTAATCGGTATTAATTAAAAAATACCAGCCTTCATATCAAAGTTCAAAACTTTCCAATGTTTCTTCAAGGTACATTAATAAATTATTTTACAATAAAACCAGGTGTGAAAAAAGTTTTTTTTTTATATACCGTCTAGACTTTTACCCGGTACCATGCTTCAAATTACTTATAAATTTTGCCGACTTTGGTCGAAAAAGTCTTCAGATTGAATACTGTTAAAGACTTTATTTTATTTTAAAAAAAAGTATATAATTTTAATAAAAATTTTTTTAATTTTTCTACTTCATAACCAAAGTTCTAAAGTTAGTAAAACAAAGTTAAACTAATAAATTAAAAAATTAAAATTTTCGGTTTTGAATTAAATTAAACATAAAAATATATTTTACCAAAACGTACCTAACAATGAGCATTCAATTTTGCAAAATTTTGATTTTAATTGTTACTTATTTATTGATTCTTTCTACTTTTGATTCTGAAGCTGCGCCAACTACTTCAATTGGTAAGTAAAAATTAAACTTTTTTTAAAGCTTAATTTGAATAAATTTTTCATGACGTTACAGACAATTTCGCCGAATCGGATGCAGCTGGAAAATTATTAGAATCAGTGAAAATTAAAAACCAATCTAAATTGAGAAAAAACAATTTTATTTATTCGTACTGGTCTTGGTGGAAATTGACTGATTAAATACTTAAAACTTTGAAAAAAACTGCCTCATTCTAAAACTGTGTCTTCTACTATTTATACTATATTAGCCCTGGCCTACCACTTCAATTGTCCACTTGAATAGTTGACCACAATGAAAATTGTCCTACAAAAATTTTTCGCGACAACTTCCGAATACGCGGGGGGTCGCACGAACGCGGAAGAAAGAAAAAAAAAAAAAAAAAAAAAAAAAAAAAAAAGAAGAAAGGCCCCATGCGGGGTTGCACAAGGACTGCTTTCATGGATCACCGAACGAGGCGCCGCAACTGGACACCAAAGTCAAAACTGCAGTGCGGCAAGAACAGCTTGTGGAGCATGCAGCGAAGATCATAATTTAAAGCTTTTTTATGCGAGTTCGGAGAATTCCTCTGGATCTTCAAAGTGTACTGATATTATTTCGTGCATCGTTGAGTTTTAAATGAATTCGATTATATACTTATGCAAAAATTTTCAATGTGAGTTTAAATCTTTTGAAGGATTTAAAATTTTTTTTAGTTGTCCTTTAATTAAATGAGAAAAACTAAAAAATATGTCAGCATTTTATTTACGATATCCGATTAAGTAACAAAATTTATTACTTATATAACTGCAAGTTTTATGATTAATTTTAAAATTAAATATAAAATTTTTAGCACAGAGAGTAAATTGAAACATGAAATTTATTAAATTAAATTTTTTTCAGAAAAATTGAGTGATTAAATAATATAATACATATAATTTATGAATACAAGAATTTTAGACTGAGCATATGAAGAACTGAATACTTCAAAGGTAATAGAAAACGCAATAGAACAAATTGACAAAAATTTTCGAGTTTATTAAACATAAATAAAGCTAAACATTATTGCTTGTTTTTTTAATTAATTGCATTTTTTGTCAAAATCAAATATTAAAAAAAAAAAATTTAATGAGTAGAACTAAAGAAAAATGAGTTACAGAATATCAACAATTCTCGATCAAAAATTTAAAATATTACGTAGAAAGTGTTGTGTGTATTACTCAAAAACCCACATGAACCAACGAGCACTTGAACTTTAAACAAAAAGCTCCTTTATTAACCGAGTACTTGCAAAATTTTTCAATCTTTCAAAAATAAATAACTTTCTTATTCATCCTTGTAACCTTAAAAAATTAGCGTACAAAATTTTGAAAAAAACCAAAAACATCCCGTGCCGCTGTCATTCCTAAAAAAAAAAGGACCAGACCGCTTTATCAAAAAAAAAGAGAGAGAAAGAGAAAAAAACCAACGTAAATAAAAGAAAGTCTGCTGCGGAGCACGTGGGGTGTCGAAGTCGGAGCCCAGCGTCTGTGAAACCCAAGCCCGTCGTCGGCCGGTCGGTCGATAAATTAATCCAAAATTGACGTGAAAATGGCTAACAAGCCCCGCGGCCCCGCTTCGCGCGTTTCCTCCCTCCCCTCTTCAGTTTTTCCCACACGGTCCTGCGTCTATCTTATCTCTTCCTCGGCGCCTGTGCCACCATAATTATCGGTCTTTATTGCATCCACGCGCGCTTCGTCGGATTTCCTCTCGTGAGAATGATTTTCCCCCGCTGCGAAACACGAGTTTTCACGGAGCGGAGAGGCCTGATTTGAGGAGTCCCGAATCTTGAGTATTTTTGAATCGTATAAACTTATGAGTTTTATAATGAAAAAAAAAATTGAATTTGTACTTTGTATCGAGTATTGAATAAAAAATATTTATTTTTAATTGATATTTTTATAAAAAATAATTTATTTTAATTCTAGCGAAGTAATTCTAAAAAAATGCATGTAGCGATTATCAAATTTTCTTTTTTTTTCAATTCTTATTTTTTGAGGCTCTGTCGTTTTTGAATTTTTTTCAGAAACATAAGATTTAAATATAATGAGGAAATTTAGCTCAGTGATGCCGTGGGGCTCGAACTACAAGACCTTCGGGTTACGAGTCGCATGCTCTGTTCATACAGCCACGAACATTCCTCAAGTTTGAAGATAGTTTTCTTAATTCAAACTATGAATCCAAATAAATGTCCATCTAAAGCACTTTTTGAGAAAATTTTTTTTAATCTAATTCTATTGCACTTATGTGCATAGTTTTTACTGCAAGATGACCAGACGTTGGTGATCACTTTTTTGCAGATTCAAAAATCATATCAGCCTACTGCACTTTCAGAGTTCTGAAACTTCTCATTTTCTTCTTTTTCTTATGAAATAAAATAAAAATGAATATTTTTTTGAATCCTAATTTTTTAATTTTTTAATTCCATTTATTATGAACAATTAAGAGAAAATTCGTCTGAAAGATCCAAAAATTATAAAAAGTGCCTTTTCCAAATAAGAACTTTGCATATAATACTTCAGTCAAAAAATATTTTTCTAAAGAAGAAGTACAGGAAAAAATTATAGATTCTGGTTTTAGTTCTGTGAATACCATGACACGGCTTAATAATTTTTTTTTTTTTAATTAACTCAATAACCGTTTTTGATGCCACGAAAAAAGTATGACCTTATCTTGTCAGGCTTTATCTGATTTTGGAAATTTTCGTTTTGTATAAGGTAAGTGTGCCTAATATGGCCCCTTGCCTAATATGGCCCCCCCTGTTATTTTGAATATGCTCGATATGCGGCATCTCTACAAGATAGGAAGAAGTCAAAAACACTGAATTATGAAGTTTTCAGCTGTTTAGAACATTTAAAAATTTTTTTTGCGCACGCCTAATAGCTAAAACTCGTTTTGTATACCTCCGTTATTATTTTACGTTGCAATTAAATGGCCTGCCAAAAGATTTAGACGCATCTGACCAAAATTTGAATAAGTAGCTTCGATTCGTTATTGTTTCAGCTTTAAAACGCGACCTTAGTTTTTGTTCAACTCGTTTTCTAACGGGTTTTATTCTTAAATAACTTATTATTCTCCAGTGTTCCTAATATGGCCCCCCGCGAATTAGTAGAAATACCGATATTAAGAGTCCTTAGTTTCATGTTTACTTTTTAGAAAATCCTATCCTAATATTATTTAAGAAAAATAAATTTAATTGTTTCAAAGCTTTTTTTCATTTTATAACTAAAAAAGCATTCTAGCTCAAAAATCAAACTTTGATAAACATTTAAAGTTGTAATTTTTTCTACTGGTTGCAAAGCTTTCAAAAAAATTGTAAAAAAGGCTCAATTTTTAAATAAATTATTTTTAAAATGTTAAAAATTTTGAAGTTTTTTTAAATCTCATATTCTGATTGATTTAAAAAATCGCAATGAATAAAATACTTCAGGGGGGAGAGGGGGGCCATATTAGGACACAAATTTTATGTGTCTTAAAAAACCGTGTTTTGGTAAATCCTCTGGCATTTGAAGCTCATTGATCAAAATCAAACGTGTAAGGTCTCATTTTAAAGCTCTTGAATTAGGCTTTAAAATGAGACCTTACCCGTCAAAAAATAGTGATTTGATTCGCCACAACGTCGATTCTCGCTTAGGGGGGCCATATTAGGTACAGGTACCTTATTTCGACGGTCCCATCGAAGAAAAACCTTAGCTGAAAGTCTGCATATTTAAAATTATCGATAAATGACTGAAATTAATTAAAAATTAAAAAATAAAGAATTTTAATAATTTAGCACTTAATGAATCAGATTTTTAATTTTTTAAAATTTTTTAATTCATTTCAGTCTTTCAACAATAATTTTAAATTTGCAGATTTTTGGCTAAGGTTTTTCTTCGCTGGGACCGTCGATTTATGGTATACTTTTGATAACTCTTTTACTACAAATCAGATTGATCTATTTAAACTACAAAACTAATAAATCTGCAGTCTTACAATTTTTTTTAAATCTTGATGAGCAAATATTTCAACTATAGTTTCATCTCAAAGCTCGTGCAGGAGAGAAGCCCAAGACAAAAAAAAAAATTCACAGAAATTCCTCGAAATGAAAATAGAGGACTAATAATAGGTCGGGCTGATAAACTCGAAGAAAAAAGAAAGCAGAGAAGGAGACGGGCTGAATATTCTCAAAGTACGGTGGTATGACTAAATTATGATTTCTGGGCTTGAAAGGGATCGCGGCTCGATGCCAATGCCCGGCGAGCTCGCGTCTGGATAGTGTTATTGGGCCTCCTGCCTCGCCACGCCGCACCGCAAACCGAGCTTGAGAAACAAACTCCGGTGGGAAAATCAAATGTCTTGTTTCGGATGCTGTGTTTTTTTTTTTATGACTGAATTTTTTTTACAACTTTAACGACTGATATCGAAACGTGTAAGTGTCGTGCTTTATGCTTTATTTGACGCACCGAACCTCTTTTACGGTAGCACTGATATGAATTAACGACTGAAGCTGCTGATTTATGGATTCATTAAGCGGACGGTTTATTACTGTAGTTTTTGTGCTGTGAATTTATTAGTTTTTAATTGATTGTTTGGACTCTGTTGTATCGGGATTCTTTTTATATGAAGGATTTTACAGAAAATAGAGAAAGTTTGAAGTTACAAATTTGAGACACTTAAAATAGTCTGTTTCTACTTTTTTTTCCGTATTTTTTTGACTTAAGAAAAATGAAGTTTTTTTTTATAAGAGACTTGTAATAATTATTTTTTGAGTCTTCTAAATTTTCAGAAAACTTTTCATTAAAAAAAAAAAAATCTCGTAAAGGCAATATTGTATATTATGGTTATAAAAAAAAAAAAAAAAAAAAAAAAAAAAAAAAAAAAAAAAAAATTTTGAAATAAAAAAAAAGCCTGGTTGATAATGAAACTAGATTTGGTCGTTTTAGCCAGACAAAGACTTTGCATGTGTACCGCAGGCTACTGTAAAATATTAGTAACTAATTAGAAGCAATAATTTTCACAGCCACAATTAAGGATGCCATAGTGTATAAAACCTTATTTTTTCAATGAAAGTGAAAAATAAATTAAAAAAAAATCCAATTAATTGTTTATAAACAGGTCCTTAAGATAAAAAATTTTAGAATGAAAGAGAGGTTTAATGAATAGATTGCGTAATACGTTTAATAAAAATTAAAAACATTTCACCAAAATCGAAAATGTAATCCATGCTAAAACCAACATCGCTCTGAAAACATCAATGTGCCTTCATGTTTCATTTATTAATAAAATTCCTTCAAAAATCCGAGAACCTCCTCTTCATATACACAGTACCTATCTCTCGTCTAAAAAAATGTGCTGTACACGTCAACCATATAACCATATAAAACCAATACGAATAACAACTATATTAACTATTCGAGATAATCGACTCAAATCTGCTCATTAAACAGTCAATTCAGTCGAAGAGCGTGAAAACCCACTCGATTATTAAGTACGCTACACGATGATTTTTTTTCTCGCTGCAGCATTGAAGAGACTCTCAACAAAAGGAGCAGCTTATTATTCTTGAGGATGAGCTCGTAATACTCAGCCCCTCGAGAAGCCGGCAGTTTTGACACTCGAATCTTGCCACGCACTCTTGGAGCCATTCTAATTACCTCGAGTGTGTTTACTCATTACGCGTGCCGCGAAGTTTCGGGAGGATTTCGTGTGTGGAACATCGCGATGATGCTGCGCGGAGCTCGGATTGGCTCCGGGGATAGGCGGACGAATCTCCGCCCCCCTAACTCCTTCCTTACAGCTATGGCTGTCTCGAGCAATCTCGCGGCTAAGAGATTTTATTAAGTTTTGGATTGTTTATGAAAGAGCAAGAGAATTTAATTTCGGATTTATGACTCGGTAATCAGTGACTTTTATTTATTGCATTTGACAGATTTATTGATAACTGGTATACTCCATCTATTTTTATTTGGCTCAATTTGATAATTAAAAACTATAAAATTTAATAGTTAAAATAAAAATCATTTAATGTCAGACAAATTAGCAAACATATTGATACTTAAAAAATTTTTCAATGCTAAACCGTAAAGCAATTATAACAAAAATGTACTCTCTTTACAAAAAAAAATTTAAATTATTATATTTATTATTTTATTTTATAATAGTGTAAAATTTATTGTATGAATTCTCAAAAGCACTAATTACTTCCTACTGTTTTGATTTTTTCTTTTTTTTTTTTTTTTCAAACTCAAGGTATATTAAGTATCCTTTTTAAAATGATTGAACCAAAATCAGACAAGCGGCAGATTCGAACTCGAGTTTTTCACTTTCAGACCTCGAGCCGCACGCTGTATCAGTAAGTAAATGAACTTACAAAAATAGTTCATAAATCTGCTAATGAACTCACTCTGTAAATTAATAAACAATTTGAAAAATGCTGGATAAAATTTCGACCTATTTTTTAAACTAAAAAATGGAAGCATTAAAAAAACAATTTTCAGTCAATCGGGAAGAATTCAACTGCCTGAATTATTGTAAGGGACCAAGAGCAGACACGCAATAAACAAACCAATAAAAAGCAAATAGATTTTTAGTTACAGATCAGCGATAAACACCCCTCATTTATAACTCGTCAAAAATTTAAAAATTTGATCAAAAACATTGAAAAATCTCGCACTCAACCCCCTCAACCGCTAACACTCATCCCCACCATCAAAAAAACAAGCTCGCTTACAACGAAAGAGAAAAAAGCGAGGAAGAAAACATGCAAGCACGAGTCTCCACCCATCGGGCTCATCCGCAGGGGATCAAGTTGCAGCCGGCGCTGCCGCCACTTGACTCTCGTCTTCTTTCCGTCCACTCAGGCATTACGCATCCACCCTCCGCGCGGTAAGCACCACGGTTTTTAAGTCGAGTTCGAAGATCGTCATGTTGGCTACCCAGACGCCCTTCAGTGTCCGGGACATCCTGAGCCCCGAGCAGCAGGAGTCGTGCATGCACCAGGTCATGCAGGAGTGCTATCCCCACCCCCAGCAGGACTACGCCGCGGGGTACTACCAGCACCCGCCCGATAACAACTCCTGGTGCACCAGCTCCGACTACCAGGCGGGGTACACCGATCTGAGCCACGTGCAACAGCTCAGCCAGGTCGTGCCGCCCTACCACCAGGATAACGCCTGCGTCGAGGATGGTGAGTTCTTTTTTTTATGAAGTAGTGCAGTAGTGGTGGTGGTTTGGGGCTAATTTGGAGGATTTTGGTTGTAGGTAATTTGGTGACCTCGAGCAAGACGGAACTCCGGAAGAGCCAGTCGGGGAAGAGGACAAAGCGGAAGCCGCGAGTTTTGTTCTCACAGGTGAGTTTTTAATGCTAAGTTTTTTGTGATTGAATTAGGTGTCTAAAAAAAATCCTGAAGCTTTGGTTTGAAGAAATATTGTAATGAATTAGATTTACATTCAAATTCATTAAAAAAAGAGTTTAATAATATTTTGTTGATACGAATTATTAATATCGTCTAGATTCAATTAGTTTTTTGCAGTTTACTTATTTATTATTTGATGAAAATAAAAATAATAATACTAAATTTTAGAAAATAATGATATATTAAGAAGGAAGTAATCTAACTTTTTATGAACAAGTAGTGTTATCGCAGACTCAATTGATTCTCAAAGTGAATGCCTTAATTAATTCTATGATAATTTAAATTCTTAAAAAAAGTTATTGAATAAATGAAATTTCATCCGTTTTTTTTCAATTTCTATTATAAACTTTAATAAAATATATATGGCATAATCAGACGGTAACAGACTCGAGTAAGATATTTTCGAGCTCACACCCAAACTAACTGCAGAAAAACTACAATTTCAAACCTCGCACCTTCCCAAAAAAACTCAAATTATTCTTTTATTTTTGCAGACCCAAGTTTACGAACTGGAGCAGCGATTCAAGCAGCAACGATACCTGAGCGCCCCGGAGCGCGAGATGCTCGCCCAGTCGCTCCGGCTCACGAGCACCCAGGTCAAGATATGGTTCCAGAACCGGCGCTACAAGAACAAGCGGGCGCGCCTCGAGAGCGAGAGTTGCCCAGAAAAGCTCCAGAGTCCAGCTTCCAAACCCCTGAAAAAGGTCGTCGTGCCGGTGCTCATAAAGGATGGGAAGCCCCAGGACCCGAGCTACGCGCCTTACTGGCCGGAGCAGCAGTACGAGGTCAAGACGGAGGTGCACCAGGCCGACTTCAACTTCAACAGCTACCAGTACCAGCCGGCGCCCTGCAACTACAACTACTACGTGGAGCCGGCACCGGTGGACCAGAATTTTCAGAGATTGTGGTGAATTCATAAGTGTGGGAGGGTGAATAAAGACTGTGTTGGTGGATGTTTGCGCGAGTGGGATGAGACCAAAGACTATGTATTATTTTTCATTTATTTAAAAACTAAGGGAATACTCTAGGTGAAATGATATTTTCACTAGATTTTTAATTATTTAAATGCCCGAATAATCAACACAAAGTCATCATCTTAACTGACTATGTATTATATTGAGTACCAAAGTTTAATTATTTTTTTTTGTAAGATTTCGATATGGGTAGAAGTTGGTGGTGACGAAAAAGTATAGCTACGTAATTTTAAGATATGAAAGAATGTTTTTTTTTTAAGATTTAGTGGTAAGCTTTGACTATGTGTAATGTATATAAACCAAAAATTAGTTATTAAATTATTTTTATCATTTAAAAAAATTGGTTTTTTTTTTTTTTAATATTCAACAAAACTGTTCCACTAAGAATGTGTTGTATATAGGTAGAGACGCAATTAACTTCCGTAACATTATTCCAAAAATAAAATATTCAGTTAATTTATGAATTAAAGGCAAGTTTTTATAAAACATATACAGAATTTTTATACTAATTATAAAACATTAATAATTGCTGATTAATTTAATAATTTATAATTGATTTTGCACAAAATACCTATTACAAAAATGAGTTATAACGGATTAATTAAAACTGAAATTAAAAAATCAATAAAAATTATCAGCGATTCAAATGTTTGAAATAAATTAATCCAAAGTGTTTACTCTCAGCGCGACACTTTTTAAAATTATTTTAATTTAAAAACTCCAAACTAAATTTTTTTTCCTAATTCAAAATTTAAGTTTTACTCGAACTCGCAAAACAAATTTTTGACATCAGAATAATTTTTCCTACCAACTAAACGTTTCTTTGCCAAAGGGTTCCTTATTTTCATCCGACCCTTTAAATTTTTATTATTTCCGCAGGAATTAATAAAGATACACAGCGCACATCCAAGGAAAAAAAAAATTGATTACCAGCGTGGGCAGCTGGCTACCGCGGACGGTTTTTTAGCCATCGAGAACAAAAAAAAAATCCAAACCTTCGTGTTTTATTTTTTTCCGCCATCATACACCAGCAGCCCCAGATATATTGACTCAAGTGGACTCTGCGGAAGCGCTAAAGATAAAGTTCCCGGGCACGTATATTAATTGAAAAAAAATTAATAACTCCCGCACCCTCAAAAAAAAAGAATTAAATATTCATCGAATGAAAAACAATGTTTTCGGTTATCGGACAGCTATAAATATTCCGCGTTGGGATCAGACTCAAAAATAGGAGGGGGAGGGGGAAGATGCTTTTAGGTCTTATCTAGCGGCCAGCCAACCGCGGGTCATCTGGCAGTCAAGTGTCTACGTACGAAACGCGTTAGCGAGGTATTTTTAATGCCCGTTTATCGTTAAGGGAAATCAAGCAATAAGGCTGACAAGCGTTGAATAATTTTTACCCTTTTACGAGCCGGGTAAATAGTCGGCGGGCGCGAATTTATTCATCAATCAAATGACTGACGCGACGGGGATATGCGATACTGTTTGGATAGCCGTGAATGGATTATGTAGTTTGAACTCTTTTTTTTTTTCCTTCTGTGTTTTACTGGAGCAAAAAACGAGCTTGCGTATTTGTACAAGGATTTTTTTGTTTGTTAATGGTGTAATTTATCATTTAGAGTTATCTTAGAATCTTCTTCCTTGAAAATATTTTTTTACTCATAATCTTGTTAGATGTATACTGCGTAAAAAGCATAGGGAAATTTTTTTCTTGGGGAATCAAACCTGCCGATAAACCATGCCGTTTTTGCATCAGATTCTAACAAAGCAACATTTTACAACGTTTTTCCGCATTTTAATCTCAAAATCGACCCTTCGCCCCTTGTTTTCAGTGTCCCATGCCGGAGTTGCAAGCCTCTCGGTTGGGAAAATCAATTCTCTCCAACCGAAATGTTGTAAATAAATACTTACAAATATGCAAAAAAAATATCACGACAACGCACTAATTAATTAAAAAATATTGGCGTGCAGGTGCCCGCACGTGTGTTTATATTTGTTGAAACTTATCTTGGTAAACAAAGAAAAAAACCAATATTATTAATATCAGTTTTGCGAGATGTTTTGATTTAAAAAAATTCGTGTCGAATTTCTTATCAGATCTTATTTTTCGAATTTCACTTATTGCAAGGCCCATTTAATGAAGATTTAAAATTTTTCGATATTTTTAATGAACTCTAGTTGCAGCGATTTTTTTGAGAATGCTAATCAAATCTTAGTTTTTTGATTTGATTTATTTGAAATAAAAACATCGTTTTTACTTTTACTAGTACCACTCAGCGCGCTGCAAGCGCGCATAGGAAAAAAAAAAACAATAATAGGGTTGGCAACCAGTACTTTAAAAATATATTTTTTTAAAAGTACTTGATTTTTAATGAATTTTAACATTTTTTTTGAATTTTTAAATCAAAATTGAGCTAGAAAAAAATTAAGAAAAGTTTTTGAAACTACGGGTTAATGACGTCATTGACCCGAAATCCCATTAGAAGTATATCTATATATATTGAAATTTTAAAAAATTTAAACACTTGTAGTTCCTTCAATTTTAGTTTTTTTTTAAAAAAGAAAAAATACGTGTCGATTATTTTTCGATATTTTAACTAAATAAGCAGAAAAATATTATAAATTTAAAAAAGTTGCCAACCCTATTGTAACCTCAAAAGGCACGTTTCAAATATTGTAAAAACTTCTTCACCAATCAGTTCACGAATAAAAATCTTACACTTACGCAAGATGGCGATAGCTCTCTTTTATAAATGGATAAATATAAATAACATAACACAAGTCTGGTTTGTTACGTTATTTTTAAGAATAACATAATAAAAGTGCATTTTTCTTATGTTATTTAAACAATAACATAACATAACAAAGCTTTTGTTATTACCGAGTCCCTGTTTTTTAGAGAACCAGCACTAAAGCATTAATTTTTTTATTCATTTTTTATAAAATAAAACCCATGCGCACATGACACAAAGATCACAGTTTAATGAAATTTAACAGGTTACGAAATATATGTTTTTCATCTTTTGAAAAATCCCTGCAATCACAACTGAGTTCACTCAGCGCGAGGTAAATTTTCTTATTCATGTGCTTGGACAGGTTGGGTTTTAATTTTCCAAAGGTGAGACACCGCTCTGGGTAAAATTTGTCCAATCGATTCAAAAGAGATTATCTCGTCAACTTGAAACGGAGCGGCATAAATTTTATTTCTAAAGCTGTTAATGACACGGAAATCACAAGCAAATTAATGTTTTTGATTTAGTGGCGTCCAATTCGTTCACAAGAATAAATGCAGTTAAAGAGTTTCAGTGGGTGTGCAATTTTGAAGATTAAATACCAGACTCAAACTTTTGTTTCTAAGGACATAAGTTGTCACGTACCCGACAGGCAATCGCAGAGCGGGCTAGAGTCTGGGCCCGTACGGCTGCCCTCTTGCGAGTACGGGGCCCGGCCGGGCTGAACCTCTTAGAGGACACGTGAAAAAAATAAAAATAAAACGTCGGCACGAGTCTGGGCCTGTCCGAGTGTCCGGGCTCCCCGGTTTGCTGCTATATATAGATATAAACTCTATGCTTTGATACTATATATACGTAGGACTTGTAGGTATGCGCAGTTGACTTGTATGTGTTGTTGAGGCAGTTTGTTTACGTTCGCGTTGTTGAATTATTATCAGCGTACTTCGGCTTTCTTTATTGTCTATTATAATAGATAAGTATCGGCTGGGGTTGACAGCCAAACAAAACTTTTAAAAGTTGGTTTAATAAATCGTTTATATCACATTTGGAAGGTAATTAATCGTATTTATATGAAAAAATGTTTAAACTAAGTTAATATTTAAGGTTAAGAAACTTAATTTTTTTGTTTTTTTTTTTAACTTTAGATGAGTTCCGGTGAATATGAAGTTGTAATGATTAAAGACAAGCGATTCAATAAATCGAATTGTTTAGTAATAGTACCGACAAATTACGTCACAACTAACAGTCAATTACAGAGTTTCGTGAGGTACCTCGCGCCTCCTCACAACAGTGAAGATTTGATTAATGACTTCATTTTAAATAAAGCATTACCTCCCGAAAACTGGGGATCTTTTAAATGCAGAAACAGAGTGCAAGTTGGTCAATTTATATAAAAAATTTTCTTTAATTAAAAGTGAATGAATTTTTTAAATTTTTTCTCTCTTTACAGAGACTTTTGAGGAGGCTAGTACACTTGCTAAACCTCACCAAGAAAAACTGTTGCATCTTTTTAATAAACCAAAAACACAGTGAAAAAGAAAACGAAAAACTTTTCAACAGTTTGTCAGCCATCAGTCTAGTCAGGAAACATTGATTGTACCTGCTACAAGTGAATTAATGGATAATGCAGAAAGAAGATTACCTGAGACAAGTGATAGCTCATTAAAACAATTATCTTTTCCTGGTTCGAATAATTCATCAATTCAATTACAAAATTCATCAGATAACTGCTCAGAAGTTCATAATAACCTCAAGTCCAACGGCTCCCAACCCAGTCTAGCAAGAGAACTCCCGCACATTGGTCACTCTGCCTTGAGACCTCTGAGCGTAAACATTTCGCCATGAATTCCTCAAGAAGTGAAGTATTGGTTGCAAAGTCTTAAGATGACAGTAAAGAGAACAAAGATTGTTCGAATCTGGCCGCACCTCGAGAACCAATGCCCAAGAGAAAGCGTCAGCAGAAAAAATATCCCAAGTCGATTCAGGAACAGTCTATAAACTTGTGTACTCGTGGGTATATATGCAAACTGCAGTAAGCTGTTTGCTGCAAGTACCAGAATCCACAGCCCGCAGATGGCTTAAAAAGCACAAGCAAATGCTGAACGACGCTAGAGACTCGGTGAAGGAAGAACTCCAGGACGATGGGCCAAGGAAAAGGGTATTGAGCGCCAAGGAAGCCATGGCTGCCGAAACTCTTTCAACTTTCAATTGTAACAACGTGCGGTTTAATACAGATCTTAGGTTTCTTCTGATTACGGATAGAACGGACGACGTTTGAGACCGATTATCGAATTGGACAAGTTTTATTTTTGAATTGAGTCGTTTATAAACAATAAGTGAATCAAGTTAAAATCAAAAGTTTTTAACAAATATGATAAAAAAAAAAAACTGAATTAAATTCATAAATAAGTGAAAAGTAAAAAACTCATTTTTCAAAAAATTTATTCGAAACCCTTAGCGTTAGAATAGTGCCCACCTCTGTTTAGTTTATACTGCCTAATTCAAATTTTATGAGTCATTCAAAGTCTTTACAAACAATTAATTAAATTAGTTTTAAGAAGCATTTTTATATATTATTTCTTTTTTAATTTTTTAGACCAGCCTCAATTTAGATTTAGTCTAAATATGTGGGCCGGGATGGTCAACGACAGGATAATCGGCCCATTTAGGCTCCCGGACCGACTGGCCAGAGAAGCGTATCGTCACTTCCTCCAGAACGAGCTTCCTGGGCTGATGGCAGCTCAACTTATGCCACAAGAAAGAGACACCGTCGTATACCAACACGACGGTGCTCCGGCCCACACCGCCGGACCTACTCAAGCTCTGTTGAGAACCATCTTCAGGAACGGATTTATAGACAGAGGGGGTTTCATCCTGTGCCCCCCCCCCCCGATCCCCAGATCTGTCACCTCTGGATTATTATTTATGGGGACGAATCAAAGAAATTCTGTACCACGATGGTGCCGTTTTTCAAGACGAAGAAGAACTTGAGGCTCGCATCGTGGCCATAGCTCGAGCAATCCCTGCAGAAGAAATCCGAAGAGCAACGCGCAACATCGCCCGTCGCATGCAAAGATCCCGAGCAAACACTTTCATGCGGCGCAACTTCGGCCCGAATTCGTATCCGAACTATCCGAACTGCTGCCGAGTTCGGCGGTAAGGTGGCTGGGGGCGCGGCAGCGCTTTCGGCCCGAACGCAAAGACAATAGATAACCGAAAGTAAACATTAACATGTCTTACATAATTGATATTTGTGTCCAAAATCTGTGCTATATTAAAAATAAGTTCCAGACCGTGTACATTTGTTGTTTTTACTGTCTTGAATGGTTTTATGTGTCATGTTAAGTTCTAAAGAATAAGATTGTCAAAGGTATGTATTTTAACCTAAAAAGTGATAATCAAAACAAACAAGAAACATTTAATTGATTTATTATTCATTCAGCTGATATAAATAAATTTATTTCTCAAATCAAAGGTCATCAAAATTTACTGTTTGATTTTTTTCAGATGCCACCAAAAAAAATAAACAATTACTCTGTCTTATATCTCAAATTGGACGTAGAAAGTGAAACAAAATTAGTTGCTGTACCTTGCAATTGGATTAAGGATAATTATGTTGCTTATCCTGAAATACCTCTAACAGTAGATGACAAAGAAATGATGACGTCCTTTTTAAAATTAGCAATAAAAATAACAACCTCTCCTCCACAATCATGGCCCAAGTATGAATGTACTATTCTGGAATCTTTTGGTTTGTTAATTTTTTGTAGTTATTATTTAAAGCTGTACGATATTATTAATATTTGTGGCATTAAATTTTAATATTTGTATAAATTTGTAGCTACATTAAATGGTGCATTAAACAGGATAAAAAAGTTCGAGGAAGATCCAAAATCTCTACAAACTATTCTTAAAAAAGTTTCAGTATCTTCTGAAGAGATTCCTACCAAAAAAGCCAAGCTCGAGGAGTCTTTAATAAATATCTTAGACAATTCAATAGCTAATCTAGCACCTCCACCAGCTATTACCTTAGTCTCAAAAAACATTACAGAATCACAAGAATTATCAGAATGCCCTCCTCTTCCATCAGGAGTATTAATTAGTTCAGAAAACATATCAGAAGTCCCAGGTAACTTACCTTAATGAATATTTTAAATTATAATCATAAACTTATTACAGTTTTTTGCTTTATTTGTTTTATTATTTTTAAAATTTAAAAATTCTAGTTGACATTGTAACTGATCATAGCTTTGAAATAATTGATCCAACGAGTAAACTGTTTTCTTTAAATTCTGATTTGGATTGCACTACAGAGAACACATCTAATAATGATATAAAAGATGAAAATCAGCTGCAACGTTGTTTCTTAAGCAGTTCTGATGTACAAGGTATTAATATTTGTCATACTTACAAAAATAAAAAATGAAACATGTCTTATTTTTTAACTACAATTTTTTCAATGGTAGATATGAATAATACATTAGCCATTATCAGTGGTCAGCTGATTGCTTTGAGCTCACAAAATGAAAAATTAACCACAACTGTAGATAATCTCAATCAAAATGTAAACACATTAATTTCTTTAGTCAAAGATTCAAATGCAAAGTCAAAAAAAGAAAAATTTGCAGCAGTTGACGTATCAACTAAATTACAAGAGCTACATACTGCTATAATGGATAGAAGAGCTTTAAAAGAAAATGAAAACGTGGTGACTTTTCACAAATTGCAAACCAAATATGAATTAGTTTTACCGTTTTTAGGCTTAGAGGATTTTAAACTTTTTGATGAAAAGTTAGATGATGCTTTGTTAGCAGCGGATTTAGTAAGTTTAAAATACATCATTTAATTTTTATTATACTAAATAGCAATCAATATATAATTTAATTTGTTGCAGAAACAACATTTTTTATCAACCATCTCTTCGGATATAAATCAACTAAAAAGTACGATGCTCAACATTTTCAAAGTTTTTTTTTCAAAAAATCTTTTAGCTAATGTTGTCGCTCAAAAAGTTAAATCAGATAAATTGACATTTAATACCACGAGATTTTACAAAATTTGGAAAGGTAAAATTTATATCGAATTGTTTGAGTAAAAATTGTTTTACTTTTGGTTTTAAATATACATTGATTTTCTTAATTTTAGATTCTGTCCACAACATCTTTTCTGCAAATTTTGACGAGAAACTATTTTTGACCAGAATTGGAAGTATTATAAAAAATTCAGCAGATTGGGATGGAAGGGAAGGTAGAGATAAGGTTCAAAAAACCGTCTGAAACAATTGTTTTTTAAACAATTTATTAACTATTGCAATTAATCATTTTATTTAAGATGATAAAAGTTTAAAAATTTGTGATATTTCGATTAAGAAATTACTTTTTTATAATTAAGAGAACCATTTAAAATATGTTAAATTTTGAAAAACATAATTAAGAATAAATTTTATTTTTAAAACTTAATGCAGCATTGGTGAAACATACATTTTTTTTCATCCTCTTCTAGTTCATAAATAGTAAACAATATAACTTTTACACTGATTTTTGATAAATTAAATTCACTCTCCTCATGTCCTTGTGAAACTTCATGAATATTTAAAGATGAAGATTTTGTTGGTGCTTCAAAAACATCATCTAAAATACTGAGTTTTTTACCGTGAATTCTTAAATCATCTTCATTTGTTCCGCAGATTTTATTTATTAAAACGAAGTCCCCATTATTTAAAAGCACACAATTATTTGGTTTTGAGGTAGTAAAAGTAAAATTATTATATTTAAAACAAGATATTTCATTATATTTTTTACACACTCCTTTTTTCACTTTTAAAATCTCAAATGTTGGTGGACTTACAGCTTTTTTAACATCTATTGAATATTTCTCACTTAACCTTCTACATAGTTGTTGTAAAGGTTTTCTACCACTGTGTACCATCTTTTTGATTTTTCCCAGGGCATTTTCAAAGGGAAAAGCGGTGATGTCAGTTAATGAGCACTTGTGGAAATTAACATCTTCAGAAATGTGTATTAAAGAGTGAACATTGGAGACCAAAGACTGAATCTTGTAATACTTTCCGCAAAACAAAACAAATCTTAACAGATACTGCTTAGCATGACATGATAATATACTACACAAGCTTTTACTGCAAAGAATTCTCATTGCACAATGTAAAAGTATAAAGTTGTTGTACAATTCTTCAGATAACAAATTTTTCAATACAAAAGGACCACAATAAAGTAAAAAGAATCTAAATTCTGTTGCCTTCCATTTCTTGATAAAGCCTAGTGATTGCAGAATTGATCGTTGAAATTCAACTGGTATTTGTGAATTTAAATTTGTTATGCGCTGAGTAAGCCTCATGATGTTTTCTCTGCTCAAGCGAGTTCCAACAACATTTGTGAGCCAGCACTCCATCAATTTTTTCATTACACCTAAGCAGCAAAGATGCATGAAATCCAGAGGAAAATGAAATATCATTGTAGTCTAATGCAGGAGTGATTCTTGTTAAAGGAGAAGCTCCAGTGTGATGCTCTGGATGCTTCATGGAACGAAAGGAATCATCTGTACGCAACATTGAATTAGTTTCTGGAAAAACCATGCGTTTTTCAACACTCACTCCTTTTTGAGTGCATCTTTCACAAGAATAATACGCATTGTGGTTCACAATATTTTTCACAAAAGACCTGGCCGGCCTGTCACACACAAAGCACATCACACTAACAGAAAACCATACACCATCAATCACAATACCACTCTTGAGCAACTCATTTAATTCATCAATGAATTTTGTAAAAAATCTATTTAACAAAGCAGGTTTACCTACTCCACAGAATGCTGCAATTATAAAAGGTTCATATAAATTAGAATTAAAGTGAACTCTGCCTAAAATTGGCCAGAATTCCAATCCTCCAGTTTTATATAATGGAAGGCCATCAACATTAAATTGTAAATATAAACTTTTATCTGAATGATTTTGTGGATTCACTGTTCTTTTCAGCTGATGTGCAAGTCCTATATATACATATTCTGATTTATCCGCAATGTTTTCTGGAAATAATTCTTCTATGATGAATTTATTGTTTGTTTTTACCAAATTCTGCGCATGAGATGGGAGACATGGGAAAACTTCTTGCAATAAACTCAATAAAGCAGTTATGATTGCTTGCACAACTGTAAACCGTATGGCCCAAACTCTCAACTTTTCTCTGATTTGAGGGCACATATGACTATTTTTGTTATGATTTGCATGTTTAGCTTTAACATTAATTTTTTCATCATCTGAACTTGAAAAAGAATCCTCCTCTTCTTCACTGAATGTTGAACTTTCTACACTATCACTATTTATCTCTTCAATAAAAAAACTTTTTTTAATTTGTTCAGAGGATACAACTTGCTCACAAACTTCTACACTTTCAATTAGTTGACTTGGTTCACTGACACTTTCAATTAGTTGACTTGGTTCACTGACACTTTCAATTTCATCTGAAGAAGCATTATTAGACTCATTTTTTAAACGTTTAGTTTTACTTGGTCTTTTTAAGCTTAGTTTTCTTTTTTCTAAAGAAAACATTTTATAATTTTGCTAGCTAAAGTTTATTTTACCAAATATTTACAACACTAGTCTTTATCTGATTAGATATATTATATTTAAGTGAATATATTGTTTATTGATTTCAACAGCAAAATCAGCTGTTATGTATTTCACAAGATGAGACATAAACATAACCCTTAATACTTACAGCTGTAGGTGCTCTACTACAGCAAAAGCATATACATATCTCATACGTCATTAGTGTGCGCGTTGAGTCTACGACATTTAGCGGGAGCGGACATTTAGCGGGAAGCTGTTATTTGCTAGGCAACGGGTTAGGCATGGTTGAGCTATAGCCTCGCCTCATAAAGCTAGCTCCTGATTGGCTATTATAAATATAGTACGTTTGGAGAAGACGATTGCTGAAATTTACCGACTGAGGCTTCTAAAATAAGAACGTTTTTGAAAATAATTTAAATAAAAATACTTATTTGAGGTAAATTTTTAAAAACTCCGTCGGATTCGTCGGAGCAATTAGAAATTTGGTACAAGGGGGTTTTATAATATGCTGATTACAAATTTGATATCGTAATTAAAATTTGTCCTACATAAGGGCTACTCATGTCAGGTATAAATCCAATTATTTATGATATTTTTGTCAAACTCGATAAAAGGGAGTTTTTTATCACGCCTATTGCGAATTCGACCTTTATTTTTAAATTTGACCTAGGTAAGGGCTACTTGCTTTAAGTCAGAAATTATTTTTTCAAAATATTTTTGTCAAACTGTGTACATAACTGTTTTTTAGCCCGCTAATTACGAATTTAAGGTTTATTTTTATCATTGACCGATTTAATGGCTATTTATTTAACATAAAAAATTATTTAAAAAAAATACGTTTTCTAAATTATGTCAGTGAAAAACAATAAAAATTTTCACTTTGTAAAGACAGTGCACATCGAAACCATTGAATTACTCTTGTTTAAAGGTATTTTTATCTAAAATTATCCAAGTACTTCAAGGAAAAATATTTACTTTGCCTTAAAATTATTTGCTTCTTACTTTTTAATTCCAATTAACTTAAAAAGTTGCGTTTAAAAAAAAAAAAGATTTTACTCTTTTTCATAGTTTAGATGTGTTCGGAAAAATCTGTATAAAAATTTAACTATAAATATGTTGTAAATATATTAATAAATATAAAATTTTATATTTTATTTTGTAAGTTTCTAAATAAATTTGTTGAAATGACATAAAATATTTTTTTTCATGTTATCTTTACCAAGCAATTTGAAAAAATCAACCCATTTCTCAACAAAATCACTAAAAATAATCAAAAATAGCTAAATTTACTGTGATTAAAAATTCTCATTATTTGCCTGTGGTTTGAACAGTTTTTAATTTGAGATATTGAAAATTTTTCTTGTTATACTTGATTATGGATACAATATGTAAAAGTAAAAATTATATATCAATTTTCATACAGATTTTTCCGAACACATCTAAACCATGAAAAAGAGTAAAATTTAGTTTTTTTTTAAAAAGCAACTTTTTAAGTTAATTGCAAGTAAAAAGTAAGAAGCAAACAATTTTAAGGCAAAGTAAATATTTTTCCTCGAAGTACTTGGGAAATATAAGAGAAAAAAACCTTTTAACAAGAGTAATTTAATGGTTTCGATGTGCGCTGTCATGTCAAAGTGAAAATTTTTATTTGGAAAGAAACAGAATTAGGGAATGTATAATTTTGACCACTACTGTAGGGGATCCAGTTTTGGGAATGTATAAAATACGATATTTAACTGCGTTTTGACGGTGTTTTTAAGAATTTCAAATTTTCGAAGATCCAATTTAGGGGATGAAAATAAAAAACTGAAATATTATATAGGGAGAATTCAAATGACATTAACAGAAGTGACTGGTATTCTAAAATAAATAGTAATTAATTTTTTTTTAATATTGACTTTTCAAATAAATAACTTACGTGTTGATTATGAAAAATTTGTAAACCACAAAAATTAAAAATTAAAATTATTGAATTAATTTAATAAATAAAAATATGAAAACATAAACTTACTAAAAATTGAAGTATTTTTTATCAATAAGTAAACATTGGTAGAAAAGTGAGGTATACATTTAAAGAGTGTGTTTCAGATAGAAACAAATTTTTGAATGAAATTCATTATTATTTATAAATTATTGAAAAAAAGGGGATCCAATTTAGAGGATCCAATACTTTCGAAGAAAAATTTTGAAAAGATGAGGATCCAATTTAGGAGATCCAACACTTTCAACGAGGATCCAATTTTGAGGATCAAAAAAGTGCAATATTTAACTGTGTTTTGAACGTGTTTTTAAGAATTTCAGATTTTCGAGGATCTAATTTTGAGGATCAGAATATAAAAACGTAAATATAATATAGGGAGATATATTTTTTTGTAAAATAATAAAAATAAAAAATATACTTAGATATATAAATTATAATTGTTTAAAAAAATCATTTCTTCAAGCTTATCTTGACAGTGCAGTTGCCTTTATGTTCTGCTGTGTGTTCTTTGGCAGCTTCAAATTCTGAAACGGTATTTTTCATAGTTTTAGGTAAGGTGAATTACAAGGAGCTACGCACTACCAAATCATTCAATATTAGTCATATGAAATACTTATAACCGTTTGAAAACTTCACAAAGCCTTGTGTAGTCTAACATAATTTTTAAAGTTTATGTGACCCCACTGTGTTTGAAAAAAATTATTTATAATCTAAAAAAATCACAAATTTGAAAAAATCAGTTATTTCGATTGTGGATTGCTCAAGCCCCTGGTAACAGCAAAGCTCAATGTAATAATAGCAATTTTATACCCTCAAAGAAATCATTATCGTAAGATTCATCTTCTTCGTCGTCTACTTCAGTTTCAGCTTCGTCGCATGCTGCGCTTTCTTCACTTTCTTCAATGTCGTCAAAATCATATTCGTCACAAATTATTTTTGCCATGCTGGTGACAAGTTCCGTTGCTCTAAGACGATCAGCATCGTACTCGTTAGTAAAAAATTTAACTTTTTCCTCCCTTTCAGCTGTTTTCTTTCTTCTTTCCGAAACTAAGATATGCATGGAGAGTTCTTTCAGTTCCTTCCATTTTAATTGAATAACTTGTAAAAGCTGCTCTAAAAATTAGTATTTACAATTAGTATCATTTGTTTTGAATTAAAAAAAAATTCTTAAACTGTTCGTAGTTTGTGAAACGCTGTACGCGATTGAATATTAGCATACGACGACATTTACCGCGATTGAATATTAGCATACGCTTTTGAAATTATAGCAATCCCGTCCTCAATCCCGTCAATATTCATTAAAACAAGAAAAAAGAAAAAAAAAAAAAAATTTTTGCATGCCAGAATGATGGTCTATAATTTTTTTTCTGTCTCAATCACGGAACGTCATGGGTCATCAACAAGGACGATAAACTAAAATCATTTTTTTCGAGGGGCTATGCACTTCAGAATACTAAAAGAATCACATTTTAAAATTAATATTAATTATAAAATATCAATCTCATTTTAAGTGAAAATCTCCAAAAAATATTATTTTTCACGTAATGTTAATTAAAATTAATTAGAAAATTAATTAGAAAATCACAAAAGAATAAAAAAAAATCATCAGTGATTCTGGAGTGCGTAGCCTCTCGCATTTATTTAGTAAAACATTAAAACATGATCATGTAGCTGATTCTGTGATATACAGTGTTGAAAATTTTTAATAATAGTTTAAAATAAATTACTAAAAAATGTTCCAACGTCTGGATGTTTCCCAATAAAGTCATTGATCCAGCGATGGTAACTCTCGACGTAATTGTTGGTGATATGCCTTAATCTATAAATGGAAAAGTTTCCAGGATTTTTAAGCCAAGTCCGTTCAAAGTATGCCAAAAATTTTTGCCATTTCGAATTAGACGGAAATTTTCGTAAAATTTCAGCTTTAAAAAATAAGTACGCTATAGGAATTGCATCAGCTGGTAGATAACCCAATGCCATCAGTTTTGTCAAGCACTCGTGGATCTCTGGCTGCTCCGTACGATTTTTTTTTCTCGTCAATCCGAGCTTTTTCGCTTTTCTGTACAAACACTGTCAAACAAATGAAAAGAAAAAAAATCAATTAACTCATAGCGATGGTCGCAGCGAAGAAAAACAGCTTCGCCCAAAATCTCAAAACGATTTAAATTACAATGAGGCGATTTTCAGTGACTAAAATGTCTCTGAATTACTTTATTCACGATTTTAATTTTTGTAGATTGTAAGAAAATTAGCTTTGCTATCAGTCCGTTGATACACAAGGGCAAAATATATATGACGTACCATGGGCGCGAACGGGGTTTTAATATTACGGAATAAATCATAGAAATTTTCGTCCTCGTGACATAAAAAATCGTACGCATATCGGCCGCTCGGTTTTCTACCCTTGTGTGATCGGACGACACTTGGGCGTAACGATCACACGCGCGCGCGAAAACCCAGTTCGCGCCCGTGGTACGTAATTTATATTGTAGCATTTTTTTTTTTTTTTGGTTTTTTAATCTGTTTTTAAAATACATAAATTTTTGAAATAATTTTTAATTAATTTTTTAAAGGCAAAACATTTTAATTGAATCGAAATATTATATAGAAGAATCGTACAATTTTTTTTAAACACATTTTCATGGCTATAAAAATTAGTACATACTTAAGGGGCAGTGAAAGTGGATAATTTTTTATCCTTTGTTTATTAATTTTTTTCATAACTTATTCATCAATATAAAAAAATAAAAAATAAAATCGGTACCAGCAAAGTTTCTTCCACTTGATCAACATAATTTGAATCATTATTTAAAATTTTTCACCATTGTCAGTCATTTTTACAAAATACTGTTTTTGAAGCAAAATTTCAATAAAATACGGCTGTCAAGGTTTTTACGAATGTAATCAAAATTTTGATTTAAAATTTGGCAGAAAGTTCCAGTACTTGTATATCTAGTGCAAGTATCTTTTCATTTTCAATAATATTGTTTACTGTTTGAGACCAATATTTAAGTTATTTTAGTTCTTCTTCAACACCATCTTCATATCTTTATTCTGATTTTTATAGTTCATATATATATTTAAACCCAACAATATTATTGAAAATGAAGAGATACTTGCAGTAGATATACAAATAATGGAACTTTCTGCCAAATTTTAAATCAAAATTTTGATTACATTCGGAAAAACCTTGTCAGTCGTATTTAATCGAAATTTTACTTGAAAAACAGTGTTTTCTAAAAATGACTGACAATGGTAAACCAAAAATAATTAAAACTTTGATTTCAAAATTTTGCAAAATGATTCATTTTATGTTTATCAAGTGCGAGAAACTTTTCTAGAACCGAATTATTTTTTTTATTCATTTTTTTTTTTATTGATAACTAAGATATGGAAAAATTAATAAACAAAGAATAAAAAATTATCTACTTTCACTGCCCTTTAACATGTTATTTAAGATACGAATGAATTATATATTGTGGGCCGAAATAAAAATGTTTTAAAAATTTTTTCCTTCAACTATTCGTTTTTGTATTACATACCTGGCAAAAATGAAAGAAGCAGCCACCGATTCTAATGGGCTTCTTTGCAGTCGAGAAAACATTTCGGATGGCGTTTCTGAGACCTTGCTCGTAGTCTGACATAGCCACATATGGACTTAACAATGGAAACTTTTGTTTGATGTATTCAAAAACTTTCGTATAATCAGATTCTGATTTGCCACTCATAAATATGTAAAATACCGGGACAGCCTTAAAAAATTATAAAATAAATTGAAATGATATTTTGTAATGCAGTAAGTCATTTAAAAAAGAATAAAAATGATTCCAGATACATCAAAATATTAAGTATTTACGATCTTTATAAAAATTTTAATAAGTTAAAATACGTTTCTATAAAACAAATTACTCACTTCAACATATCTAAAGCTTACAAAAGTTTTAATTTGTTTTTTAAAAAAAGATAGAGTTGTTATGACAAAAATGTTCACTCTGGAAAATGCTATCATGAATCAAGAGGCAAAATCCGTTTGACGTTATATTAAACGGATTTTCCTTTTGATTTAAGATGACATTTTTGTGAGTGTACGAACGGGTGTCATTGCTTATAGTTTTTTATTATTCATAAATTTTATATTTTATTAATTAATAAAAGCCTCGACAGCTAAAATTTAAAAAATTCTGTTATCACAGTATACAGCAACAAGCAGTCCATATAAATTTTAAATATTTGGGTACGCCTAATTAAATAAAAAAGAATGAAATTTGTACTTTGATAACGAAAGATCAATTATTCCCTACTAAAACTATTCCCCGGAAAAATAAATAGCAGCAACAACAAAAATTATTAATTTAAATAAGTACAGTTTTTAGTAATAGTACATTACACGCTCGGGGAGTCAAAAATGAGGTAGCCCTTAGCAAACCCAAATTGATGTCCGAGCCGAAGGCGAGGTCATCAAGGGTTTGCTAAAGGTTGGCTCATTTTTGCTCTCCCTGAGCGTGTATACTATTTTTCACGCTAGTAGACCGAAAGTACAAAAAACCTAGTAGCCCGAAAGTACTTTCGGCGCTACTAGCGTGATAATAAAATTTTTTTCGTCACCCAGCTCAAGCCTGAAGCCGATGATGCGCCGTTGACAGCTTGTTTAAGAGCCTCTTAGGGCTTTTGAATCTGCTTAGGATTCTTCCGGATCTGCTTCAAAAGTCTAAATTACTTTATTGATTTAGGTTTTATATTTTAACCTGCATAGGCTTTTATTTTTTATTCAGTTTAACTTTGCACATAATGAAACACTATTAACAATGAAACCTCTCAAAGTTAACTGTCATATTATTCTAACCACTGTAGTAAAAACTAAGCATTTAATTTAAAAAGTAGTTTTTTTTTTTTTTTTTTTTTTTTTTTTTTCACGTAATGCTGACAAAAGCCGGTAATGGCTATACGGTCAATTAAAAAGTAGTTGCACATATATAAAAAATTTAAAATTTTTCGAAAAACCCTCACAAATCTCAGTTAAGCTATACATATTTATATGGGAAGACAGATAGGGAAATGCAATTTTTTAAAAATAAAAAACTTCAAAGTATAAACTTATAGACAAATTACAATTGATCCAATCCTAGTTATTTTTAACCATTATATAGAAAAATGCAATTTTGAATAGAAAAGAATGAAGAATTTGATGTTATTATATAAAAAATTATTTTCAGCCATCAAAATTAAATTGCCGAATACTTATATTTATGTACATACTGATAGTGTGAAAGTTTAAATTATTTTTATATATTCAAATTCTCTTTATATTTTTATAATTATCGTTTGGATATCATGTTAAGAAAATATATTTTAACATGACATTTTCTTGTACTGACACTCAAATAGCTTACGTTAACTGAACTTTTGAAAAACTATTGTTTGCATATTAAAAATGACAAATTTTTGAATCTTAAGATATGCGAAAGTGACATATTTTGTGTTTAACAAACGTAATTTCAACAGTTATAATTGTTAAACTAAGTTAGAAAAAAACATGTGTGTGTGTGTGTGTGTGTTCATTACCTTTCCCCACTTCTCTAACATAACTGTTATCATTTGAGTTACTCCTTTTATTGGTGGAATTACAGAAAATGTCCCATCGATAAACATTCGAGCGGAGTCGCTACACTGATGGGCAAACTCCTCATCAAACATGATGAGATTTGGATTTCCATCAACAGTTAATAGAACTTCTTTCAGATTAACTGTCCTTGGCTCCTCATCTAATGTATAGTGGTGAACAAGCGCTGACTTTTTATTCTGCATCTCATTATGAAGGCTTATGAGATCTTTACTTTTTAAATTCACTTTGGGGTCTAATTGATTTTTATATCTTTGGCATTTTTTTTGTAAAGTTTTACCGTACTGTGCTCCTTTTACAGTTGTTGCTTTTTCGCTAAAAAATAAAATAAGTTTTTTTTTTATCAATTAAATGCAATTGATTTTGGTATGACTCAATTTTTTAAACACTACATCGAACATTATGTCACTGGTGCACCATCTTTATCAGGGCGGCTCAAAGGTACCAATGACGAAGCGCAGCGTAGTCCAAGGTTCTTGAAGAAGCCCTGATGATGTGGTGTACTGGTGACAAAGTCTACTTTTCGTCACATTATGATAAAATCGACCGCATCTTTTTTTTTTTTTTCACAGTGTAACAAAATGTATCTTTTTAAATTTTTAAAAGGATCACAGTGGATTAAAATTTTTAAATGCTCAGAAAATAAATCACTATAAAACTTTTAAATTGTAAAGCAACATAAGACTTGTAATGAATAAGATGTTTTTTCAGGTATAATTTTGTAAAAAAATGCCTAATAATAATTTAGAATTTTTTATAAATAAAAATATTTAATTTTCACGATATTTTTTACGAATAAGTATCATGTTTACAAAAGTATAAAGCTAAAACAATAGGTCAAGTATTCTGCACTAAATCCGAAATGAAGAGTTTACTCATTTGTATAGAGAAACATGCATAAAGTTCAAGCCCGAGACTGGGGTAGAATCTGGTTTGGTTTAATCACAGTTCGTGCATCGAGAATATTTATAAATTTTATCCACTTTCAATTAAAAGATAAATTTCAAATACAATTATTCATTTCAACCATAGGTCACCAATGATACGAACGCTTAATTTTTGGATCAATGGTAAATAAAGATGAAAAAAATAAAAGCACTAAATATACGACTATTTTTCTAAACTGTTTTTTACATTTTTATCGGAACTGTTATGTTTTTTTCAAAGGTTTCCTGTTGTTAGAAAATAAATTTTAAACAAACAATAAATAGCTGCAAATAGAAAAATTTTTCATTTCTATAAATCCTTTCATTTTGAAGCCAACACTATTCAACCAAATAAAAATTTCTTTAAATATCCAAAATTCGATTTCAATTTTCCGAAACTTTTTCACTTTTTAATGTAAATTTTATCGTAAATTAAAAATTTTAGTGAAAATTCCTTCGCCCATTAATGATCGTGGCTTAAGCCTAAAAGCTTTAAACTTAAGTTGAACTTTTAAAAAACTAGCAACGTACTAAAAGTTTAATCTTTTGAAAATCTCGAGACTCATTTCATAGCACATAAATACCACATTAGGTTTTTTACTTATCCGAGCTTGCAAATTCATTTTATAAATATTAATTTAAACTTTCCAGAAAACACACCATTGGCACTGCATAGCTCAAATGTAAAGTTCAATTTTATTACACTAGCTTGCAAGCTGCATACTTATAATTCAGAGATGTCGTTATAATAGAGTAACAAATTCTTCAAACAACAGTAACTTCTAATTTATAAGAAATCGAAGCTTACAAGGATCACTCTTAAATCTAATCTTTAAAAAATGTTCAAGTTCAATGTATGGTCATGACTCGATCGTCTTACATGGACTGTAACTAAAAATTCGTTACTCAATCGAGCTTGCAAGCTACATCTCTAAAGTGTTTACGTTCAAAGTATTACTTGAATTAAAAATTTTAATTACAATTTTTATTTACGATAGTTTAGTTGCCTGACCTCCAAAGCATCATTTCAAAACTTTTCTCGTCAAATATTTATATGTTCACTTAAAAAATATATATCTGTAAAAAGAAACTTAGCAACAATTTGTTGTCACATCGTAATAGATGGTAGTTCTTATTTGAGCTTGCAAGCCCCATTATAAAGTTTTCCTCCACACATGTTCTTTTGTTCATTAGTAAAAAATATCTTAAAAAAAAAAAAATTTACCGTGCTGTATGACAAAATCTAGCAGTTCGACAAAAAATTTGCAAGCTCTATTAAAAACTTGTATCCTTCTCGAGTAGCTGTTAAAAATATTTTTGAAACAAAAATTTCAACTACAAGTTTTTAAATATCTTATTCAATAAAAATTTTTTTATTACACTAATGCGTGGAGGCTCGATTTTACGCACGCTAGCCCTAACCTAACTTTAGGCGGCGTACGCAAAATCGAGCCTCCACGCAATTCGTGTGATAAAATATAGTATGCAACGGGTGCAGCACGTCACCAGGGCTTATTAAAATCACTCGTGCTACGCTTCGCTTCGCACTCGGTGCTTTTAAAACCGCCCTGGTGACGACACTGCACCCGTTGCATAATATACTATTTTAGGCTTGCAGCTTAGTGCTGAACTTACCAAAAAATTCCATAAACAATCAATCATTTTCAAAAAACCTTGCAAGCTTTGCATCCCACTCAAAAATAACTTTTTCCTGATAGATACTAGTTCTTATCTGAGCTTGCAAGCCCCATTATAAAGTTTTTCTCTTCACATGTTCTTTTGAATGTCGATAAAAAATATCTTATAAAAAAAAATTTACCATGTTTTATGACAAAACTTATTATTTTGTATCAACAATTGCAAGCTCTATTAAAAACTTGTTTTTGTCTCTTAGAAACTACTGATAGTATTTTAGAAACACAAATTTCACCTACAAGTTTTTGAATATTTTATTCAAAAAAAGTTTTACTCTTGGCTCGCAGCTTAGTGCTCAAATTACCAAAAAATCCTATAAACAATCAATCATTATCAAAAAAAACTCGCAAGCTTTGCATCCCACTCAAAAACCTATTTTTCCTGATAGATACTAGTTCTTATCTGAGCTTGCAAGTCCCATTATAAAGTTGTCCTCGTCACATTTTCTTTTGTGCGTTGATAAAAAATATCTTTTAAAAAGCTTACTACTTTGTATAAAAAAATGGATCACAAGACGATCCTTAAGAATGATCCTAAGAATAAGTTTTTATGGTCACAAAACGATCCTTGAAATTATCTTAATGATCACGTGATGATCCTTGAAATGATCCTATGGATCATTTTTAAGGATCAAGAAAATATTTAAATTGAACCTAAGGTTTTAGATTTTATGAATCACTTCTTGTATCATTGGTGAAGTATGCTTTCAACTTTAAAAGCCGAAAAATTTAACAATTAAAAACTTATTAAATAGTATCCAACAATTTCGAGCGTAAAATTATTACCCAGTACTTGTTGTTGTAAATGATTTAAATGGTTTTTTAAATTTCAAATTTTCTTTTAACTCTTCGTTAAAACGTGCCAACTTGGCTTTTTCTCCCCTCAAACCACATTTATGTTCGCGGTTAGTAGGTGTTATTTCTTTCGTGGCTATGTCGAACTGACATTTTGCAGGGCAGCCTTTTACTTCAATACATTTGAGGAATCTATAAAGAAAGATATTTTATATACGATATATCAAAACTGCCGCTTCGATTTATACTCATTATTTATGATAAATAAGGTCAGTGTAGTTCCAAGCTCGGTTTCAAAAATTTTACTATGAATGAACGAATGCATTCAAGTTATTTCATAATTTGACTTGACTTTACAAAAATTTTTTATAAACTGCAAAACTTATACTCACATTTTAGTTGCGGGTTTGGTCTTTGTTCCATTGTCACCATTGTGTTTAAATGCACATCCATCAAAAATATAATCTGTATTGATGTCATGACGACCCTTTTTTTTACCCGTGCTATTTTCTTCTGTTGAAGCTCCTGACGTCGAAGATGTTCTGTCAGGGTTTTGAACGTTTGTTGGTACAGGAGGTGGTATTTTAATCGCCGAAGTTTCTCCTGCTGTACTTTGTTCTTCGTTAGTACTTGCAGGATCAATTGATGGTTCCACGTCGTCCAGAGGGGCAGTAATATCTTCATAAACTTTAACGACAACTGGATTTTTTTTGGATCTTTTTCGTTTCCTGATTTATAAAAAATACTTATTTGAAAGCTATTTTATTTCATGGGTGATACCACTTTCATGTTTATTTTTAAGGTGCTTCACGGTCGGGACAACACTTTATTTTAATTACTTCATTAACTAGTATTAATATTAATTTTTTTAAATAATTTTTTATGTTGCACATTATTCATTACAAGCAATTTAGAATCATAGTTAAAATTAATTTCTGTCAGTATTGACAGCTATTTTATTGTATAGAATATTGTAAAAAACGTATTACGGATTGATCTATCGTTTTGAAAAATTTTACGTGGTTATTTACAAAGGATACGCAGAACTTTTAGAAATTATAAAGAAGTCGCACAATTAAAAGTTGAAGTAAAAAGTAAAAAGTTAAAGTTAAAGTTAAAGTTATAGTTAAATTAAAGAAACTTAATTTAAAGTTACTGTTAAGTTTAAATTTCTAAATTGCATCGCAACCTCCAATTTAGAATATTTTTTTGCACTGATCTTATTATGTACTTCAAACATAGTGAAATATTTAATTTCAATGGCACTATAAATCCCTGTAGCTAAAATAAAATTTATGTCCATAAAATCTTTTTACTCCACAAAGATAAATCAGTTACTAAGATCATTGACAACTCAGTTATTAACCCCATTAGTATAAGTCTCAATTACGAGTTCTAAACTTATTAAAAAACCAATTCTAATCTTCCTGAGAATAACGCTAGGTTTAAATCAGATCACCTATTACATTGTCCATGTTATAAATGTAACTGCCCCTTGGCAGTAATAATCTATGATAAAAAATCGACAAAATAAAGACTCACTTCATTTGAAAATTTTATGAATTCAATCAACAGATAAAATATTTTTAACATTTCAATTTAAAGACAAAATTTTTTTTTCATATTTTTTTCAAATTAAATATTTTGCTCGAATGTGTCGATTTTGATAAACTATTATTTTCTCGATTTACTTGCGATGGAAAGGAGCACGTGTGAATGAGCAGCCGATTGTATATAATAACGAGCTTTAAAAAAAAACTTTGTTCCGTATCTCGCAAGATACCATTTTTCAGACAAGACCTTGTATTTTTGCAGTGATACCACCCTTTTTAATTTGAGTATGAGTTTATTCACAATACCAACTTTTTGTTACTTGTTCCTTTTGTCACGGAAGTATTTTGAGTAGCTTTGATACTTTCACCAACGCCAGCGAGGACGGGAACCTGTTCAACCTTATCGCTATCAACAACGGCCCATTTTCTTTTTCTATTTCTTTTTCGTCTAAATAAAACATTAATGTTTTAAAAAAAAAATCAGTTTGATATGTTTCAACGTGGCTAGGCTTCTTTTGAAGTTTGAACCATGATTTTAAAATATTAAAATTAAAGTTCAGATTTGTAAGTCAGAAGTAATTCGTCAAGGTGAATAGTATTATTATTAATATTATAAATTGAAAAAGAGTTATACTTGAATATCATAATAACTTTAATTTATGATGCAATAATTTGTATTCATTATCACCGATTCATAAAAAGATACTAACTTCCCACTTCTTTTTTCTGTGGTTGACAGCTGTTCTTCTGACGCAGGTGAGGTAACTTGATCATGATCTATCTCAACTCCTGTACCCTCTTTTTCACTAACTCCGTCAACTTCTAACTTTTTTCTTTTTCTTTTGAATAAAAAATTTTTGTTTACAAAATTCAGTACAAGATTCAGAAGAGGATTATCAAAAAAATGTGTCTGTATGCGTTTTTGAAATCAAAATAGCTTTTAATTTGAGTAGTATGTGTGTATGCATGTATGCATGTATATTTATTTATATATAAAGCTCATTTATCAAAATATTACTAACTTTTTTTTACTTTTTTTTCCTTGATCAGGTTTGGATGAGAATTGGTCTTCAGAATTAGGCGGGGTAACATTATCGTGATCTCTCTCAGCAACTGCGCCCTTTTTTTCTTTTACTTCGTCAATTTTCGGCTTTTTTTGTTTTCTTTTGAATAAAATAATTTTGTTTACATAATTTATTGATTCGGAAGAAGATTATCGAAAAAAATGTTTCCGTGTGCGTTTTAGAAATAAAATAGCTTTTAATTTGAGTTGTATGTATGTGTGTATATTATATATATAACATTGATAAAGCTTATGCATCAAAATATTACTAACTTTTTTTTACTTTTTCTTCCTTGAGAGACTTGATTAGTTTTAATTAAGAGATGGTCTTCAGAAGAAGTCGCGGTAACTTGATCGTGAACTGTCTCAGTAACCGCTGCACCCTCCTTTTCTTGAACTCCGTCAACTTCGAACTTTTTTCTTTTTCTTTTCATTTTTATTATAGTATAGAATTATATAGGTATAATGTTTCAATAATATGATCATAAAATTGTTTCATCATTTGATAATATTATTGTAGCTTAGTAAAGTGTTAAAATTGACTAATTAAATCATTAAAAAAAAATTAAAAAAAATAAAAATAAAATAACTTACTTTCTTGAGAATGTATCTCCTACAGTTGTATTAGAAATCGCTTCTATCAATGGCTCTAGCTCAATGATATTGACCTCAGCGCGTTTTTCTTCCCAGACCGAATCCGCTGGTATTTTACTGTTTTTGAATTTATGAATTATTATCATAAAAAGGTAAAATTGATTTATTTCACATAATTATTTCATTGTTATTATTAAAAATAATGTAATAAAAATTTTAGTTTGTGGTCGTAAGAGCTTAATATGGAATTTTTTTTTTTTACATTATTTACTTTAAAAATAATATGTGTTTATTATGACGAATTGGATACAACAAATTTAAAAAACTCTAATCATTATGTAGAAAAAAATTGACATTAATTATCATTTGTTCCATGCAGAAAAAAAAATCCATAAATAAAAGTTTCTTGTCTACGAAAGCCATTTATTAACATTTATTTTATACATTTTTCGTTTTGAATTTTAGCATTGGAAAGTTATAAATAAAAATAAGAGTTTTTGAAAAAATAAATTTTAACTTTTTCAAGTTGTAATAAATAAATATGCGTTAATAAATATTTTTATAAACGACCCTGCTGTAGTAACAGTATTTACCGGTAAAATTTTTTAAATTTTACTGCACTGGTCTTTTTCGTAAGTATAATTGCTCAATTGTAAAATGTTCATTCATAAATATTTTGTCATAATGAAACGATTTTACATGAAGAAACTAACCTCGATCGATCGGAAAACTCCGCATCTGAAGTGCTAAAAGAGCGACTTTCAGTAGGATGCTGATTCGCAGTATCATCGGGATATTCCAAAGATGAAACTTGGGAAGAACAGTAATTATGCTCCGATACAATTTGTCTGATGTTTTCCATCATAACTATAAAATAACTACTCTTTATTTATCCACACACTCAGTATTCATGTAACTAATGCATAACCTGCAAACTCGCATATCTTTTGTTTTTAAATCACAGCAGAGAGAAAATGTATGTTTAAACTTTAATAGTTGCTATACCATTTGAAATTATGTATGTAATTTTAAGTCGAAAGTGATAAAAAATTTTTTTTCATATTTTTTAAATCAATTTATAAAATTATTTTACCATTATGAAAATATTTTGAAGAGTTCTTTTTCTAGTGATAAATTGCATAACATGAATATCCTGGCTATATATCATCCATAATTTTATTACATTTAAGTTTAAACCTCTTAAAACAAAGAACAAAATACTTTATAAAACTAATAAAATTATTTCCGTTGTGCATATAACTAGTTTTACTTTTACATAAAACGTTTTGTGCGGTACCGCTAAAAATTAAAAGTAGTACTAAACTTCCGTAAGAACATATGTATTCCAAAGCATCGGTGAATACAGTTGAAATTTAAAAAAAGTATAGTTGAAAAATTTATTAAAGAAAAAAAAAAATACTGTTGTAAAGGTAAAAAAAATTGGTCTTACATTATATTAAAAAACTTGTTTCACGGGTACATATTGTTAAAAAAAAATTAACCACACTATTTAAAAACATGATAATATTTTTTAAGAAAACATGTACTTAAAAAGAAAATGATTAACAACTTACCTGAATTACACACTGAAATTTTTTAATTCTTGTATTCTTGAATCTAATAATAAAAGTAAAACTTGTACACTTCGGAAAATTCAGATCTCAACTTAGAATGTTCTTCTGTATACATCTTATCATGTCTACTTTTTTCTGCGAATAGTTAGTTATTGATCATTATAAAATTTGGGTGACTTTGAAACAATTAAAATTATAGGGGTAACTTTAACTCCAGTCAAGATCTTTGATAAATCAAGTAATCGAAACATAGCTCGTTCGGGAGGAATAAAAATTTAATATTTCGCAGAAGTATAAAAAATTTTTTTCGTATTTTTAGTGATGAGTCTCAAAGACCAAACCCATCTTCAAAATATTGGAGTCTCAAATTTTCATATAATTTTAACATGTTACTTAAAATACAATATGAAAAGACCCCCGTATAAATAGTTTTTACAATGGACTTATGATAGCATAAAGCTTAAAAATGAAAAGATGACCATTATAGATACGAGAAATTTTTTTTTTTTTTTCAAACTGCCATTAAGTTTAAAAACAATATTTTTTTACTCTATTTTTCAATTTCAGTAGAAAAGGAAATCGATGGTCTCATCGAAAAAAAAATCAGCCTAACATTTGAGACGAATAAAGTAACAACGATCGTACGTTTTGCAACTAAAATGTCTGTAAGCCACTTTATTTATTATTTTGTCGGAAAAAAATGTTAAAATGACCTTTGTTTTCAATCCATTTATATATTATAATAAAAAAATATTACTCGCATTGCTAGCCACGAGAAATATTATTTAGTTTTTTTTGTAAAAAAAAAAGTTTTTATTAACAGTTTAAACCAGTCGAAAAATTACAACTTTACATTTTTATCAAAGTTTGTATTTTGAGCTAAAATGTTTTTTTTGTTATAAAATGAAAAAAAAGCTTTGAAACAATTAAATTTGTTTTTCATAAATAACATTAGGATAGGATTTTCTAAAAAGTAAATATGAAACTAAGGGCTCAGCATCAACATATTTCTACTAATTCACGGGGGGGCTATATTAGGTACACTGCAGAATAAAAAGTTATTTAAGAATAAAACCCGTTATAAAACGAGTTGAACAAAAAGTAAAGTCGCGTTTTAAAGCTGAAATAATAACGAATCGAAGCTACTTATGAAAATTTTGGTCAAGTGTGTCTAAATTTTTTGGCAGACCATTTAATTACGACGTAAAATAATAACAGAGGTACACGAAACGAGTTTTAGCTATAAGGCGAGCGAAAAAATAATTTTAAAATGTTCTAAACATCTCAAAACTTCATAATTCAGTGTTTTTGACTTCTTCCTACCTTGTAGAGATGCCGCATATCGAGCATATTCAAAATAACAGGGGGGGCCATATTAGGGACAGGGCCATATTGGGTACACTTACCTTATTTATAAATATATATACATATTAGTCAATATCCGGACATTTTATATACACGACCGGCACAATCCGGACATCTCGACACTATCCGGACAGTCAGGATAGTGTTCGGTCCCATTTTTTCCGAGACCAAATAAAAATGAGTTCCAGGAATTGGGTGATGGGTTATTTGGGATGGGTTATTTTGGTTGAACCGCGCAAACCTAGAAAATTTTTTTATAAATCGGTTATTTTGGAAAAAAAAATTAAAAAAAGATGGGTTATTTTGGTTTTTTTGAATATGTGGGTGGATTGCGCGTGATTTGCGCTTAAAGAGGGTGAATTATTGCTTTAGTAATTTATGTGGTAGGTACAGTGACTATCCGTCCGGACTGCGTCCGGATAGTGACTACTGTACATATATAAGATATATATATTCAGGTTAGTTGCGATAAGAATTTTTAGCAAGGCTTAAAATTTTCATATTCTAAAATGAGTTAAAAAGCGAAATTTAACTTTGAAATAAGCACGCTGAAAAAACAAAATTTCACAAAAATATCCTTAAATAAGTAATTTTAATAAGTAGCTCTGAAATAAGACAAATTTAAAAATAATGGCTTGAATTTTAACCAGCAAGCTCGAAAATCTGCTTGTTCAACGATATATTTATACACACAATTGCTTATCTTTTATTACTAGCCCTCAAGTAGGATAAATTTAAATCACTACGTTACATTCGTGATCAGAATCGTGAAATTCACCTTCTTCTACCAACTTTGACAAAAACATAAAAAAAAAAATGTTTTCCTTGATATAAGTAGCCCTTCAAAAGGTCATATTTGAAAAAAAAAAACTCTTATCCGTAGGTAGTCTTCGTTCACATAATTTAAAAAACATATTTTTTAAAAATAATTTTTTATATTAAATAACTAGCAGTAAAATCGGTCAATGATAAAAATAAACCTTAAATTCGTAATTAGCGGGCTAAAAAACAGTTATGTACACAGTTTGACAAAAATATTTTGAAAAAATAATTTCTGACTTAAAGCAAGTAGCCCTTACCTAGGTCAAATTTAAAAATAAAGGTCGAATTCGTAATAGGCTTGATAAAAAACTCCCTTTTACCGAGTTTGACAAAAATATCATAAATAATTAGATTTATACCTGACATAAGTAGCCCTTATGTAGGACAAATTTTAATTACGATATCAGATTTGTAATCAGCATATTAGAAAACCCCCTTGTACCAAATTTCTAATTGCTCCGACGAATCCGACGGAGTTTTTAAGAATTTACCTCAAATAAGTATTTTTATTTAAATTATTTTCAAAAACATTCTTATTTTAGAAGCCTCAGTCGGTAAATTTCAGCAATCTTCTTCTCCAAACGTACTATATTTATAATAGCCAATCAGGAGCTAGCTTTATGAGGCGAGGCTATAGCTCAACCATGCCTAACCCGTTGCCTAGCAAATAACAGCTTCCCGCTAAATGTCCGCTCCCGCTAAATGTCGTAGACTCTGCGCGTTCGGGCCGAAATCGCTTCCGCGCCCCCGACCGAAGTCGTACCGAGCTCGGCAGCCGAGTTCGGACCGCATTCGCGGCTTCGGTTGCCGCATTAAAGTGTTTGCTCGGGATGCTTAGAGACGGGTGGTGTTCATTTCGAGCAGTTCCTCCATTAAAAATAATTTTTTTAGAGTTACTTTTTTTTAATTTTAAATTTTTGTCATTGTTTAATTAAAAGTTGTGTTTATTTTATTGAAAGTTGTGATAAGTTTATTAAAAGTTGTGTTAAGTTTATTAAAAATATGTTAAGATATATTTACTTTATCAAATGAAATTTTGAAAATTTGGATTGTTTAAGTTTATTAATTTTTTTTGCCGAGCTTAAATTAACATTTGTGATTATAAATTTTTATCAGTTCATTTTTCAAAATTTATTAGCTTAGTTAAACACTACAAATTGGCATACAGTAGGTAAAATTATATTTTTTAAACAGATAAAGTTAAGAAATTCAAATGCAAAATCTTTTGATTTTAAAGACTTTAGACAAATTTTGGTTAAAAATTCATAGTTAATTACACAAAAAACAAGTGTGAGGTGGTAATGATTGATCAAATAAAGTTTGGTTTAATTTTTCTTCAATCTAACCTGAAATAATCTAACAGGAGTCCATAAACTCTCGCAAAGAACACTCAATTTACGCTTTCTTGGGCGGATTTTTTTTTCCTCGCTTTCTTGAGCTGGTCCAGGGTGGCGATTCCTTCCTCTCTGGATTTTGTTTGAAGGTCACGAAGCCGTCGACCCCGATCGAGGTGATGGTAGCCTCGGCGAATTTTTTGTAGGCCTTTTTATCGTCTGCAGCCATGCACCTGTCGCCCACGCTGTACTTCGATTGATTTTATAACAGTTCACTCTGTACCTGAAGGTACCGAAGCTAAACCAAGGCAGAGTAAAGTACCAGATTTGCTGCTTAACCACAGGAAATCGGTACGAATGTCTCTGCGAAGGGCCAACTGTCCACGTCAAAGAGTGCGTGTAAGCTGTGGCACACGACCATCCTTCGGTGGCAACGTTACGCCAAATATAAATGGCGATCGCGGCTTAGTAAGACAGCTCTGGCATGGCATTTCACCTTGAGATATCTTTCTGTCGTCGTATGCTATTCGAACGCGAGGTAGCAATTTGACTCGTCATTTTAGTGACGCTTTTCGAACGCGAGGTAGCAACTTGACTCGTCATTTTAGTGGCACTTTTCGAACGCGTGATCGACCTCCTGCGGGTGGTCGAGGCCTGTGGGTAATGCTGTGGGGATGACTCACTGTGACTGTATGTTTCTTAAACTTAGACTATGTCTCATATTCCTATTCCTATCAAAAACTCCTAATCAAATTCGAACGCAAGGTGGCCGCTACCATAGTAAGGTGAGTTACTTTAGCGGTGCTCGTAAGAGAGGATAAAATCTACCAAGGGCGTACCGATTTCCAAGCCAGAATTAACGAGTACATAGGGGTGGTCGTAGCGTGGGGGCGGCTTCGGCCGAATTATGCTTCTCCCATTCCGCCTCGTTGGGCTTGTTTTTCCTGATCGGTCAAATGGGTCTGGACTCTTGGTGGCAGTGGTACTTCTGTCGTATTGACAGCAAGCAAGGGGGCCCAGCGAGTGGCGTCAAAAGTGGGCTACGGCTCGGCGTACACGGCTCTGGGTGAAATTGCGCGTGAAGGTTGCGTCTAGCCTGGGGCAGACTCGTCGTCGCCCAGGTCAACCGGGTTCCTGGCCCGTCTTAGCCAGGATGAAAGAGCATTCGAATGGTGTGACATGTGATAATCCCCTCAAAGGGTCCCTTCAACTGTACTCACTTACTTTTGATCGGGATTTGTAGGCGAGCCCAACGGATTGCTTTCGGGTTTTCCGAAGAGGTTCGCCCCGCTGGAGGACGTAATCCGACCCTATTGGTCAAGGTGGTCGGTGCGGGTTGAGCTACTGCAGGTATCGCACGTTAAATAAATTGAATATTCTATACCTGAAGGTAGAATCATTGACGGCGTAAAGAAAGCTTTGAAAGATGTACCGGAGCACAGAGGGCTGTTCATTGTAAGGGAGATGGGGGTATTTCGGACCGAGAGGTAATTCAGACATTTGCTATTATTTTTTTTAAAAATGCAGTGAGTAGTAAAATAAAAAATAGTACGTGAAAGTATAAAGTCCATTTCATATTTTTAAAAAAGGCGAAGTTAAAACAAAAATTTTTATAAAAAAAAAAAGAAATAGTATTTTATATACCTGAGGGAGTCAAAAATTAGTTAGCCCTTAGCAAACCGAAATTGATGCCCGAGCCGAAGGCGAGGGTGTCAAAGGTTTGCTAAGGGTTAGCTCATTTTTGCACTTCCTCGTATGTAATATATTTTTCAACAGGAGGCAAGGAAAGTTCAAACTCCCTGTTTGGGACAAATCAGAAAGTTTGAATTTTCTGCGCCGTGTGTTGAAAAATACTAAATCAACAGCATTGATTTCTCGTTAAAAAAACCATTTTTTTCGATTTTTTTTTGCTTTAAAAAACCTATAAAAATGATTAAGGATTAATAACATAAAAAAACTAAACAAAAATTCAAGTCCGTAGATTTATTTTCGTACAAAATTTTTATTACAATTATTGGTTATAATTAAATAAATGTCAATTGAAAAAAAAAAAAAAATTTGGGGGCTATTTGGAAATTTTAAAAGAAGCTTATTTAAAATTAAATTAATTATAATAAGGCACAATTTTTATACTTTCATAAAATACTAGATGTATTTGACTCAAAAAAACCATATTGGCCCTCTATATAGGTACAAACAAAAATTCAACAACAGCGTTGGTCTCACAATCCTAAAGTACTCGATTCGAATCCAGTTCCCTAAATTCAGATTTCAAACCACTCGCTAATTATCCAAATTATCAAACAGTTAAAACTATTTGAGCCTAAAGAAATCTAAAAAAAAAATATGTGGGTGCTGAATTGTTCATTGATTTTTGCGTAAAATACCGAAAGTGAGACATGCGAAGTATCTAGGTTTGATTTTAAGAAGGTAACACTTTTTGCTCTCCCGAAAATATAAAACTTTTCCGACCCCTTCGTGGCCGGTTGTCCCTAAAAAGCTAGTGTCTATTTTAGTAACCAGCACGCAGCTTTGAAAAATCCACCTCGTGCCGATAAAGAAGAGCTCACTCGTTGTGAAATCATCGGTGAAAATCCGACGGAGGATAATATATCATGTGAAGATACCTACACTTGTTCAACCGCGGATAAATAATTTATATACTTATTCGCTTTTTTCATATTAATTAAACCTCATTAGAAATATTTTTTCTTAACTTAAAAATTTACAAAAAGATTTCCATTGTTTTTAATTTGATAACAAAGATTATTGCTCAGTCTTTTTCAATTTTAAGCCGTTAATTATGTATTATTTCTAACCATTAATAATGATCATCGAAATCTTTTTTAATTAACCATTTAAGATTAACTATATTTTTTTAAAACATCATTACAGCTAGTTTAGCATTTTTTAGTACAAATATTTGATGTCACTTATGTTATACTTGATGATTTTTTCGAGCTTTTGTTGGATTTAAGTATCATTAATTTAAGCTTAGTCTAATTAATATGGAAGCTTTAATTTTAGTGTATGTACATACATACAGAATTTAGATGATCTACTTTTGTATTATTACTTAATAACTCATTTTGAATATTAACTATGACTATTTGTGTATAACAAAGTCGTGGAATAATATGATAAATCGGTTGAGTTCGTGACAAATCAAAAAACTGGTACTCCAAATCAAGCAATGTTCTACATCTTCACTTGAATTGTAAATTTTTTTTGAAGTACCTACTAGTAGCTGTCAGAGACAGGCGCGCTCGAATTTTAAAATTTTATTTATTCGTATATTTTTCAGAAAATTCTAAATTCTCGTAATGAAATTTAACCTAATATCATTTAGAAATTGGTCAAAAAGTCATTCGATTCAACTAAAAAATAGAAGTTTAATCATTACTAACTGTGTTCAGTTAAAAAATAATGATGAAAACACTTACAAAAATTTACTTTTATGGTTAACATGTCAAAAGATGAATAAAAACCCAATAATTTATATTTATTAGTCCATAAATTAATTACATTTAACAATATTCAGTATGAACTGATTTTTAATTTTAAACTCAATTAAATTATTTTTCAAAATTAATTTTTTGAAACCACCCGAAATGAGCGCTTATCCCACCCATTTGACACTTTCGGTACTCTTAGGATAACTAGAAATTTATTATTAAAGTACACCATATAAATAATTTTTCATGATAATACTCAAAGCGCGATAAAAATATCTCTCAAAATTAAAATTTGATAAACTCAAATTTTGAAATGTACAACCATTACAAATCAACGACTCTCGATCTTGTTTAATCATTAAAAAGAAAAACGAAGCATCGATAATCCATCCAAAAGAGACAATCACCTCATTAACTATTCACAAAATAATCCAAAATTAACGATAAAGAAGCCAAGGGTGGGGGTTCCGGATCGTCATAGGAGCCCGAGTAAAAGAGGTTGCAGCGGGGGTGGGGGGATATAAACGAGGCACTACTAATATTACATCTTCGAGCTGACAGACAGCCGTGGACTTTAAAACCCAAGACTAACAAACAGTTTCTCCGATCATCCATCCGGTCGTCTTCTTGTTTTTATGTTCTTCCGCGGATCTACTCTGTTTACCACTGCGCCTGTGCCTTCTTCTTCTTCTTCTAATGTGCGGAGCGCGTAGTGAATGAAGTTGCGAGCGATTATTTTTAAATGTCTTTTAGCCTCACTACCCTGCAGTGGTCTGCGGCCGCCCGAGCGTATTAATAATTCGGAAGGAGAGCTCTCGTTCCGCGGCACCTACGCGTACCTACATCTTAGCTTGGATCTGATTCTGCTGACGCTGCTGCTGGCTCTGGGTTAATTATTATTTCGTAACTCCTCTCTGATCTTTACTTCTGTGGGTTCTATTTTTTTTTTTTTTTTTCTCTTTTCATTTGTTTGATCTGGACTTTTTTTTATTAATTCTAATAGAGACAGTACAAGCTAAGCGAGAATAAGCTATTTACGTTATTCTTGATTCGACAGATTTTAGGATTAATTCTTGGCTCTGAAAAAACTGAGAATTTTGAAATATATATGTAATAAAGTAGCTTACCTTTTAGTATGATTAAAAAAATCCCTCTTCTTCTACATTTTCATGCAAATTCCAGCGTCCCAAACAACTATTCCTATAGATTTCCCAATGTCTTGATCTGGTCAAAAATAAAAGGTAAAGTTCATTTTTTAAGTACTTTGAAAATTTTACTGAAGATAAAAATCCTTAAAACTCTGAAAGAGTTGTGATTTTTTTTTATCACAATTTTTAAAAAGCTCATATTTTAGGATAACCAAGTTACTTTTTGAAACTGCACTTTTTTGTTATACACAATGCAAGCATATCAGTCGTTTAAAACTTTTTCCTTCCAAAAAAAATTCTGGACATTATAAATTAAATTCACAGATATGTTAAATTAAAAAACAAAACGCAGTTAAGTTTTTGTGGTCTACACAGATTTAAAAAATCATAAATCCCAAACCTAAATCTGTGTAGCCCACAAAAAACTAAACTGTGTTTTGTTTTTTAATTTAATATATTAATATGGAGCTACATCAAGTAACACAAGAAACATTGAAATTCACAGATGTTGTTTCATACTTTTTTCATTTATTTTTGTATCAACAATTTAAGTATTGTAAACCACTAATAATTACTATCTTCCTTTACAATTCAAGATAAATTTTTGTAGATTTTTTTCCCAACAATATCAAAAATCTCCTCCACTAAAATCAAAAACTTTGGAAGCTTCCACAATTTAAAACAGCATGCATTTCTCATTTTTCGCAGAACATCAGGATTCGATACATTTTTCATTGAATTTATTCGACAATAAAACCTGCACCCTTACCAATACGTACAACGACAAAAAAAAAAAAAAAAAAGGAAGAAGAATCGAGATGAAGTCAGTCGGGCGCGGAGAGATGAAAGTTCGGGGTTGGGGGGGAGGGCAGAAAATAAGGTATAATTTTCCGCGCCAATTAAGGTCTTTAAGAATTGGGACCAATTGAGCGGTAGGGTCAGAGCAATGGGAATTCCCCCTGCCCTAGCCCTATAATTTATTATTGATTAGATTGATTCGAGGAGAAAAAAGTAAAGACTTCTTGCTCGCCGGCTCCTTACTTTCTTCTTATCCGAAGCGAACTTTACGCGAGTTGAGTTATCGGAGACACTTTCGTGAGTGAATTATCGCAAACGAGTTTACGTAATCGTCCCCCTCCCCGAGACGAAGAGTTTTACTTGAAAATTGATTTTCCACTTTTGCGAGCTCCTTTTTCTATTTTAAATTAGAGTTACCGATGAAGAGCTGCGCTTTTTAGTTGGATAATTGATTGGGAAATTAGTTTAGATTTGGTTTTTTTTTTTCTATTTACAATACTACTTATGATACTTATAAATTGTTTATAAAAAGTGATCTTTTGTATTCAGAATAATTTATTTAATTCGATTAAATTGTCGTAAAATTCATAATTAATGAGTTAAAATTACAGTGCTTTAAGACATTAACACCGAAAAATTTTATTACGTTTAAACAGTTGATTTGGTCAACCGTTTTATTAGTTTCCACGTACTAAAAAAAGACAGTCTTATGAATATTGTATATACTCACTGCTCAGTTAAAATTTTGTTCTATAAACGATGTATTAAATCCATTGAATAATATTGTATCCGTCACGAATAAATCATACAAAAGTATTAAGTAACGTTAAAAAAAATTGGTTTATTTTTACTTCCACAAATAGTAACTTTCAAACACAGTTCAAAAGTTTATTTTGATTGATCAAAATCAGCTCGGTTCAAAAAACTCAACCCATCCAAGCCAACCAAATCAAAAACCTTAAAAAATATCTGGTTCATGCATAATAAATCCACTCGTAATAACAGCCTGTAATAAAAGTGCGACTCTCATTGTGCTGGATCATAATAGAGCAATCATTCGAAGCAAGATCATTTATTCAAATAAAAACTTTTGTAAGTTTTAGTAGGGAAGAAGAGCCCTTGGGGGGGTTGCATCATCGTGCGAAAGTTCACGGAATTCATACATGCGGGGGGGATCCATCATCGGGTCAAGTGAGGCGTGAGTAAACCCCGGTCTGTGGTTCACACCTAATTAAACCAACGCCCGCGAAACTCCCTCACAATAGCCGGGGAGTCTTTAGCGTCCGATTGTCATGTAAAGCACACCTCCAACAATCGGCCCCCGCTGAAGCTATCCCCAGCGTACGAGCGCGTACTTCTACGGGGTTTAAGAAGTTACACTTTCGGGAACGAGTTTTATCCCACTACGCATTGTGAGAAATTACTCTTAGCGATCGCGCGACTTGAATGCAAAGCAGCTCTTTTCGTTGACGCATTTTTGAGGAAATTCTTTCTATTCAAAGGTTGAAGCGTTTTTAAATTTTTTGAACAAACTATTTTTCACTACTATTGTGTAAATTGTCGTTTAGAACTGTGATTAACTAAATTGGTAATATTTAGATGCTGTAGGTTTATTTATGTGGAGATTACCAAAATAATACATGGTCAAACGAATTTGTTGAAATTGATATTCAATCTTTATTGAGCATGGATCGAAAACCACGTATGATTTTTATTTTTCATAAAGGTGGAAAAAATTTAAATAACCTTTCCTTATAAAAAATACTTTATCAAATTAAATTGTTGAAAACACTGAAACTTTTACCAATGAGATTAGTTAATTTATTGCTATGAAGCAAAATTTTTTTTGGTCCAATTAAAAGATAAAAAATTGTTTTAATTTGAGTTTATTTTCTTTTAAATTTTCATCAGCTAAAAATTTTAAATAATTTAAAAACATTTTTTGTTTTAAACAGCTTAAAAAAGTGCTTAAATTTTAAAAAATGGTGATCGTCTAAAGGAGTTTTTTAGTTAACCAACAAATACCAAAATAATATTATCTTCATTTAATCATACCTTTAAAAGGAACAGAAAAGACTGTTAAAAATGTAAAAATTTTAATTTCTGAACAATTTTTTACAAAGCTAAAAAAATTAGACTCGAATTTTCTACTTGCAGAATCGAAAATAGTTAAAAATCAACTTCATCTAAAAAGTAATTCACCATTCTAATCAAACAATTGTGATTTATTTTAATTGCTCTTCAAAATTTAGACCTTCCAAGAAAGAAAAAGCTCACTGGAGCTTGCATAAAAAAAAAAAAAAAAGAAACAATAATCCCGAAACTCAAAAATCTCGAAACATTCATCCGGCGTACTCGCGGTTAAATTTACCCTCTCCGCCTCGCTGTTCAGAAAGCCCTAAGTCTCTCGCAAGTGATCCTGCAGCGCTTCTCGTTCGGAAGTGCGCGGGCGCGCTGCAAGCTCTTCTCTCTCGGGATTGGCGCGTGGGTGGCGTCGCTCTCGGGTCCCGCCCCCCTCGAAGCTTCAGCCAAGCACTTGAGCTAAGCGGCTCCTCCACTCAGTCCACGGTAGTGCTACCACGCGAGTGCTAAGATGTAAGTGAATAAAAAGGTCCCTTAGTTCGAGTTTCCCGCACCGCTATCATGGAAGAGTCCAAGCTCCACTCCCAGCCCACTCCCTTCAGCATAGCCGACATACTCAGCCGGAGCGAGGAGCGCAAGAGAGTTTTTCTCCAGGAGAGCTACCAGCACCATGCCGCGGGACAGCAGCTCAACCTCGCCGATCTCGTACTCAGGAGGAACCTCCAGGTGCACGCCAACCTCTTCGGCTGCAGGCCGCCCGGGGTCGAGGACGACTTCAGGGGATTCAGGAAGGACGGTCAGGACGAGGCGTTGGACATGAGCAAGAGCAAATACCAGCTCGGTGAGCGAGATCGTTTTTAATTGAGGAGGGTTATTTCGGTCCGAGTGCCCACTTGAGATGAGCCAGCTCGGGTGGATAAGTGGGTAAGCTCAGCTTGCTGCTGCTGCGATGATTAAAGCCTTGTAGATTATCGCGGCATCATCGTCGTTTTTGCAGCGGCAGCAGCAGCCTCGTTCGTAAGAGCACGCGCTTTTGATTTTGCGAGGTTCGCTTTGAGGATTTTTTTTTGGAGGCTGGTTTTGAAGAGTTTTTGTTGTTGACGGAAAGTTGAGATTGTCGGGTTGCGTAAGCTGTTTTAGAATTGTCAGGTTTTAAAAATCGGTCTGGAGTTTGATTACGTAAGTTTATAAATAGATGTATTTTTTTAATTGCTAAAGTTGATTTGAAATAAACTTGATTGAAGAAATTGTCGACAGAGATCACGTGGCTCGATCGAAAATATACTGGACTCGTGGTCCAACCGTCGACGGTTCGAATCCTACTCGCATCCGATTCTGATAAAACCAAAAAATCGATTTATCAAATAACAAGTGACAGCTGCAAGGTTAAATGTCACAAAAGAACAGTTTTACCTAAAGGAACAAAAAAAAATAAATAACTTCTCTTCATATTAATAAAAAAAATTTTATTTTATTCTTCGAATGATGAAAAAAAAAATTTTTGAAACATCAATTATTTAACATTTTTTTTTCATTCAAAAACTCAAAAACTCGTGAGCAAAATGATTCAACATCAACCGAGTTTTACGTAAAAATTTATATAAAATCGGCACGATGTCAAGAAGTAAAAAATTATTTATCTTTTTCAAATGCTTTACGTTGAGCTAAGCGATACGCGTTTAAATTAAACAGATTCATTTGCAACTATTGACTGTGGATAAGCTGTCAGAGTATAGGACTGGTAATTCGAACGTCGTCCGTTCAAAACCTACTCGTTACCGTCTCTGATATTACAGACAATTTGACCAATTGCTCACTGGTTTTAATTCAGTGATTCTGCTAAAAAAGCTACTTTTTTTCTTGATTAGCACAAATAAATAAAAAAAAATATATTGAAACAATAATTTTTTTCATAATTCTCATTCTTTTTTTTTATAGATTAATAAAAAATAAATTTTTAATAATTATTAGTTCTCAAACTCGGAAAAAATAGTTAGTATTTGATTCGCCTTCAACCGAAGAAACAAATTTAAAAATGTTATCTTTTTGGAACAAACATTTCTTTAAAATCATAGATTTTAATTATTTAACAAAATGTAAGGTAAAATCATCATTTGTTTTCATGCTTCACTTACACAGTTGTATAAATAATTGACCGCTTAATACAAAAAAATCTCAAAGATACCATAAGAAAAAAATGTAATAGAAAAACACAGACACGTGAAACATAAGTAGACGACAAGTGCACATGTGGACATATCTCCGTCCCGTCTCCGATTTCACGAGGACGGCTCCCGACGCTTCCTCTAAGAGCCCCCCGAATCAATCATGCTACATAACCATCGACGACACTAAAATCCCGCTCCGATCGATGAAAAAAATTATTCTTTGTACGAGTAAAAGTGCAGACGTAACCGGTGCTATTAACTAATGCAACCGAGTTGGCTCCCGTTCAAAGGCTTCTTCTACCTGCCAGCGCTACGAAAAATTGCTCGGTGTGCCTTTTAAAAGCTCTTCCTTTACAAGCTCGTCATTGTGTTGGGCACACGAGCGATTTCGATGTTTTATTATTCGCGCGGGGGCGGTCAATTTGTAATTCAAACACGGATTTACCGCGATTTCAAATAACCGGGTTCAACGTTACGAATGGAATGTTGGATAGTTCAGTGATAAAAAGTATTTGGTGATGATGATAATTTTTTGAACGGTAACTGTGACTATATGTATAGCGCAGTAATGGTGCCTGACCTTATTAATAAATTTGTGTCTATTGAGCCGAAGTTTTAAAAATATTAACTATTTATATTTTTTTATGCTAGGTTTGAACTGTTTACAATGGAAGTGTACAGCCCTTCACTAAATTAACGAATCACAACCTTGCGAAAAAAGGAGTTAGCATAGATTACATGTAATTTATCATAAAAATTTATTTTTTTAGTAAAAATGAATGTTGAAAAAGAAAATTTTTAGCAACTGTATACTTAAAAAAAATTTTTTTAGCAAACTTGGACCCCCACCTATAGATTGATTTACAAAATTAAAAAAAAACACATTAAAATGTTTTTAAAAAATGATTGTATAGTCCTTAAATCTTCAAAAGCATAGATTTTTACGAGGAAATCGACATAGTTCTCAGTATCAATTTAATTGTATTACAATTACTAACCAGTCACGCACCCATTAAATAATTGCAAAAAAATTTATCTGGCATCTCAAAAACATAACCCCAAAATGATCAAAAAATTTTTATCCTCGTCATAAAAGAAGTATTATTTCAATTCGATAGCTCTCGAGTTGATCAGCTCTGTTTGCAAGTTCGGTGATTGAGTAACCCGCGGCGTGATGTTTGACCGTCCGTCCGTCCGCACACGCATTAAGGCTCTGGGGGTTGCCTTAAGTGGTCAAATACAATGAAGCCTGCATCCCTTTTATTCCCTTCCCTCCGGCCATCAATAACGTATTGATTTTTACCCCTCGGGTGTTTATCTAGAGCAACGACCCGGGCGTTAATTCGACCTTTTTTTTCCATTCCCTTCGCACTTATCAAAAATCACCGATTCACAGCGGACAACAAGTACATTGTACGTTGGTTGGGATGTTTACAGCGAGACCAAACACAGGAACCGATTAACAGTGGAAGAACAATGCCCGAGACTAAACCCCCCCGAACTTAATTTTATTCGCGGATTTCAAAGTTTAAGACGAGGATACAACTTTTTTGCTTGTGGTTCTTCCCTCTGAGTGGCGCAAAAAATCGGCTGTAAATATTGGTTTAAGAACTCTGACGCGACGACTGAATCGAGCTTTTTTGCTTAGAGGTCGTAATTCATACACTCCTTGTATGAAAAAATTAGGACAGTGAGTATGAAGGATTCGAAAATTTAGTTTTAAAAGTCTGTACTTAAAGTCTAAAAGTCTCTTAAGCAAATTTTGCTCATGAATGGTAAAAAATTTAGCGGGAATTCAATTTTTGTACAAACGATACTCTTTGTAAGCTTTGATGATAATACTTCACCTTATTAATCAGATACAATAATTTTATTTTAAGCTTTCATAAGACTGTTGTGTCATTTCAAAACTAGCAAATCCACTTAGTAATAATGTAAGTTCGCCAGACATTTGTACCGAGGCTTCCTTAAAAAATTTATGAGCTTTTATTTAGTTAAGATTCTAAACAGATAAATCGGTCTCAAAAGATTGATAAAAAAAATATTAGATAAAAATAAGTTAAATAAAATTTTTTTCATCAACATGGATTTTCTAGAAGTGACTTTTTATTTATTTAAACTCATGAAATTGAAAAAAAAATGCTTGACTATCTCAATTCAAAGAATATTAATTGATCGATTTGCTGTAACATGATTAATTTATTACTAAAAATTAAGGATTTATAATATAAAAAAGAACAAAAATTCGTCATTTACAGTTAATCCTGGAATAGATTATTTTTTCGAGCGACTGAGCACTCCAGAATTACCAAAAGAATTATTCATAATAAATATTCATATTGGTTGAAAGACTAGATCCATCAGTGATTTATCCATACTCAATCCATTTGCTATTGCTTGTTCGCAGACGACATGGACGACGACATTTACGAGGCGTCGGTGGCCCACGGTGGGATTATGGGTCACCAGGGCATGCAGTCGGGTCTCCAGTCGTCGGGCAGCAGGAAGAAGCGAAGCCGGGCGGCCTTCTCGCACGCCCAGGTCTACGAACTCGAGAGGAGATTCGCCGCCCAGAAGTACCTCTCGGGACCCGAGCGAGCCGACCTTGCGCGAGGACTCAAGCTCACCGAGACCCAGGTCAAGATCTGGTTTCAGAATCGAAGGTTGTTAATCATCATTCTTTTTTTTACTTAGTATTACGAGATTAGAAAAATCTTTTAGTTTGTTTCGCTCTATTGTGGATAAAAAAATAGTCGACGCGTTCCTTTTATTTTTGAAAACGGAGTTTGGGAAATTTGTATGTAGGTAAATATACGTAACGAGTCCTAATTTAAAGAAAATTATATTAACGTTATATTTAATGACTAATGAGAAAAAAATTGTTTAAAAAATTCCGAACTTTAGAAGGAAAATATTTATGAAAAATAGACGCCAGAAATTTGTTTGAAAAAACTTTAAAAAAAATTAAAAAATTAAAAAAGGTTAAAAATTAAAAAAAAAAAAAAAACAATTTTGAGTCTTTGCAGCTATAATTTTATTAAAACCCTTTCAAGCTATCACCAAACTTAGATGTTTTAAAATATAGTGCAGAATATCAGTCAGTTAGTGGCTCAACCAGCCGAGGATCGGATTAGTATTCTAAAGAGCGACTGTTCGCTTACCATTTAAAGTAAATTCTTATTTAAACTGATTTTGCAACTATCCTAGTAATAAAGGGCAGTAAAGCCTATAAAATCAATAATAAAAAAAAAAAAAATTTTTGAGTTCACATTATTGGCATGATTTTTTTTTCATATCTTTTAAACATGCGATTTATTCAAGGAAGAATAAAAATTACAGTTAACACAAAAGTATCTTTCACATCAAATTTTTCTGATTTTTCATAACGTAACTCAATAATTTAGACAACAATTAATCCGAATAATTTCAGTCAAAATATAAAATTCATCTATAAAAAAATTAATTAAAAATCCCAACATTTTTATGAATGTGCTTTTTGGAAACCTCATCTTGAATCGGGTTTTTGCGATGTTGCAAGGGATCCTTCAAACTGTAATTTTATGTGTTTTATTACATAATAAAATAAAAATGTTCTAAAAGTCAAAATAATAAGTTCTCCAATCTTCAAAATTTATCATTCGACATCATGAACGTCTCGTTCGACCCCTTGCCACTTCTTATAAACCGAGTCAATTACTCCAAGTTTCCAAAACAGTTCACACCATTCCCATCCCCTAAAAAACCCTCATAAATCAGGCCGCTCATAAAGCTAAAAAATTTCTCAACAGATACAAAACGAAGCGGCGCCAGCAGCAGGAGCTGAGTACCCTCGTAAACTCGAGCGCGGCGGCAGCGGCAGCAGCTGCGGCGGCGGCGGCCGCTCGTCGGGTCGCCGTCCGGGTCCTGGTGCACCCCGACGAGCAGCTCCGGGCTACCTCCTCGGGCTCGTCCTCGGCCCCGGGGCAGCAGACCCAGGGGAAGATGTTCCCGTACTACTGCCTGCCCTACCATCCCCTACTGTGCGCCCCCGGGGGTCCCGAGACCGTGCCCATGCATGGGACCAGGGATCACGAGGACAAGATGTAAGACGATGTGATGAAGAGAGGACTTTTTGTTTTCAAGTGTGGATGTGCAGGTGGTTTTTACATTGTAGAAAGTAATGATTGTTTAAGACCGTCGTTGAAACTTTGAAACCGTGAGTTTTTTTATTAGATAAAGCTTTGCAAACGGGAATGTGAAATACTTTGTCAGTGTTTCATGTTATCAATTTAGTATGTTGAATTTTTAAGTTATTGTGTTATTATGTTAAATAAGTATGTATGCTTATAAAGCTTGAAGTTCTAATTTTGAACAACCTGAAAGTTTAAATTTGACTTGAAAGCTGAAATGGAAATGGAATACCAAAGATAGATTAACTCAAAAAAATGAAATTATACGAGGTATAAATGAATGAAAAAAAGCAGAATTTACATTAGATTATACTCCGCTATATGCACAAAATTTTTTTTTAATATTATTAGTAGTGAATGGTCCAACGTCTGATTTATGAATAAATTATGAAAATAAAAAATGATTAGAGATTTGGTCCTTAAAAGAACTTCTGCTTTTTTCAAACTATCGAATATCGACATACATTTGATTTTATAAAAAGTCTTTATCTAAAATATAAACAGTTCGCACTTTAGTAAATTTTAATATTTTTAGTGGACTCATTATCAAAAACGCTGCATTTTTAGAAAAAACACTAATTTTTGAGTGTAAACACAAAGTACTTAGTAAAATTAGCGTACACTAAAAGGTAAATCACACATTTATAAAATTTGTTACTTATTAGTCAAAAAAAATTTGGCTTCACATCATATAATTTCAAAAATCACAGCCATATTTATGCACAGAGATCTCATGATATTTGTTTGAACCGGAAGTGAGTGCTGGCAGGCGAAAGTTACTTTGTAGATAAAATATACCCTAGGTATACGAGTATTAAGTTTCAATACCAAAGTTACAAAAAAAAAAATTTATAAATAGTAGTTGGTAAAAGCTCTCTAACAAAACATAAAAAAAAATCAAACACCACAAAGAGTATCGTTAAGCAAATCATAAACGCTATAAAATCACAGGTTCATTAGGTAATAAGCATTATATAAATAGTATTCGTGTGAATGCAGGTTAGTCATTTATATGTGTCGTTATAGAGCTCCAAATTTTATCCCCGACAATTAAATTGTTAATTTCCTGCAAGCTTAAATAAAGTCGCATGTGAAACATAACGGTAGTGTGTTTAGTACCCCTTGTATAATAAAAAAAAACATAGTAAACTGTGTACGCCTCATACCGATGAAATTGTATATTAGCGTGTAAATAAATGTAAAAATTAAGTTAGAACGAGCACACACGTGTGAATAAAAAAAAAGTGAAACTAGAGGAAGGGTCTTTTAATGAGTAATAACCCGAATTTTCCCGAGGTTTATTTTTCAGCTTCCAAGCAGATGACGATCGAGTTCCAGAAATTACTGAAAGGGGTGAGACGACGTGCTTCGGGGTGGGCCAGTGTTTGTTCAGCGGTGATCTTAAGCCGAGCCGGTGCAACGGGGTTCATTGGAAATCACTCTTTTTACCAGTGTGGATTTTTTTTTTTTTTTTTTTGGACTGCGGGACGTCAACGCGGTTGAATATGTTTTGTTTTGCGTTTCATTATGAAAATTATTGAGTTCAATCTGTTCAAAAATATGTACAATCAATACAGGAACTTTCACTCTGGATTAATTTATTAAATTTTATATCGTAATTTCAACATCAAAAACTAAGAAAATTAGTTTGACATTTTTAATTTTGTTGTTCCTATAAATTACAATCGATCATTAAATACTTTTTTTCGTCATCGATCATTCCGCAATAATTTTGGCAGGTTTTGATATTTTTACGCTTATTTATTACAAGACCATTTTAACAATTTTAAAATCTTAATTCATCGTAATAGTTGGTTTTTTGGCTATTGAGTAATCACCAGGTAAACACGTTCTTATTTCGTTCCTATTTAACACAGTTTTTTTCATAGACTGTCTTAATAAAGATAAATATTAAAACTGAATTTTTTAAAACCATGGTATTCATAAATAAGTGATAGTTTTAATTTTTTAAGATGTAATAAATTATTTTAAAAGTGAAGCAAATATAATATTTATCCTATTTCAAAAAAATCCGTGCTCAAAGCCTTTTGAAATTCTGGAGCTTTAAAACCTCTCACTTTCTTCGTTTTTTTATGAATTTCAAAAAACAATTTTTTTTTATTCAAACTCTAAAATTTAGATCGTTTATAAACATTAGAAGACCAAAAAATGCTAAAAAGTACTTTTTTACACCAAAACTTTCATTGAGTAGCATCAGAAGTGGTTTCTCTTATATTCTAATTGTGTAAAAGCCATATCCTTATAAAATGTCAAAGAGTAAGTATAGGATGTAATCTGTAAAATTTTGAAAGATGATCTGTTTAAAAACGAAATAATTTTTTTGATCCAAATGAACTACCAACGATAACTTCAAAAAGAACATTTTTTTCTTCAAAATTCTTCATTAATAAAATTTATCCTTTCAAAATGAGTAGGACTCTATCCCTCAAGTTTATTTTTAAATCCTATCACTTTATTTAAAAAACTAAAAAAATCGTATCAAAAATTCCAAAAGTCATTAGAACAAATTGAAAATCACAAATCCTCTTTCAATAAACAGCCCTTGGTCTTGTCTTACCTAACGCTTCGAACAAAAACCTCAATTATCATAAAGCTTATACTCAAGTACGCTCGATCGTAAGTAAACTTCCTTCGCACTCCTAGCACCAAGAGGGGCAAGAAAAAAGAAATCCATAAAAATTTTTTCTTCCTCGTCTTCTCCTCGTTCTCGGCCATCAAACGGGGGTTCAGCAGCGGATGGTAGAAAAACGTTTACGGGCGCTTCTGCAGTCCATTACCGTTTTGTTTGCGACGAATTCATAAACAACGACCGAGGCCGATCGTCGCTTTGGGCACTCTGGTGCAGAGCTGCTCGATGCCTGCTGCTAATTCCCCGGCGTACTCGATTCGAAAGAAGACTCTGCGGCTTCCGAAGTATTTGCGGTGCGCTGCGTAAGAGCACCAAGCTGAGCTTTTACAAACGTTTTACTGCGTTCTTTCACTTTTGATTTTCATAATCTTTTTCAGTTTTTTTACGATAATTAAAATTTCTTTTATGTCTTACTAAAGAGAAAAAGTCTTTGATATGGATTAATGACAGATAAATTACCAACTTGGACACAATTTTTAATTAAAACTCTGTGCTTTTAGTTTATATAACCCGTAATAAATAAAAATAAGTTATTTTATAATTTAAAATGAATTTGAAAACTTTTTTTATAATTGTTGATTAAATAATGAATCAGATAAATAATTATTAACTTTTTGAAAATGTGATTTTAAGGAGTAATTGAATCAATCAGAGAGCGGCGTACTTGACTATTCAAGACTAAAACTATAAAAATGTTATGTTTTGTAAAATATTTTTTGCTCTTGAAAAACTGTTACTCTTTAATAAGAATTAAATAAATCTTATCGAGTCATTACATAAAATAAAAATGCATTTTTTGAACAAAGTAAACCTAAAGATTTTTACAAGTTTCCCTGGGCTGAATCTTTTTATTACATACCAAAAAAGTAATAAAGAAAAATCGTGGCTCGAATAAGAGCTCACGGACCACGAGCGACCATTACCGATTACCCCACGAGCCATTTCCAACTGGAAAAATGCTTTATTTAAAAGTATAATCTCCGGCCCTTTTTTTATCTTTCGGGGTAAAAAAAATATTCGCATGCATACATGTATGGGCGAGAATTCCCTCGGCGTGAATTTACTTTAATCGACAGCTACTCCGGTCGCTTCTGAAAAAATTAATTTGTTGAATCTCGACGCCTGGTGTATAATACCGAGCAGCAGTTCATGGGATAATTTAATACTTGAAATTGATTTTAGAGAAGTAATTTTTTTTGTTGGTATTTTTATTATTTAGCGATTTTATTATTCAATAATAAAATTTCAAAACGTTCAAATTTATTAAACTATACATTAACTTAATTATTTGTAGTTACAAGCAAAAATCTCAATAAAAATAATCTGACAGTCAAAACTTAGTTAAGTAAAAATTAGAAATTTTAAAGTTTACAAAGTTATTGTAAATACAAGAGAAAGTATTTTACTCAGTATTTTAGATATTAAATGTAATTTTTTAATAAATGTAGGAATTAGTTTAGTATTAAAAGTACAAAAAGTCTCTTATTTTCTTATACGAACTTTGATTAGTTAAATTGAAAAGACTATACCTTATATTTATTACAAAGTATAATAAAAATTACATGTAAGCAGCTAAAAAAAGTAAATGAATATTATTGTCAAATTTTTAGTACATACATACTAAGACAAACCTTTTTTTATTAAACTGTATTAACTGTAAACTGAGTATTAATACTTTAAAGTTTACAAATGCTTCATCAAAACTTATCCATTACTAATCTTAGTACAATCCTTAAATATTATTAAAATAAAATAATATGTACATGATTCATTTGAGTAAGATTAATTATAAAAAGGCACCATCTTCGACCTCAATCCAGTGTAAAAAGGGGGGAAAATTCCCGGCAACGTTGTCGTCAGCACTCCTGAAACGAAGCAAAATGAGTTAGCCGGAAAAGAGAGAATAAAGGGTCGAGCTATTAGAAGTTAATGAAAATTAGGTCTCGTTACCTCGCAGACTCAAAACCTGTCGAATCCATAGAGAGTGCGGCCGCGACGCCTCAGTGCCGCCGTCACGTCCTCAACATGGACCGTTTTTCTCTTGGCACATTGAGAGTAAATCCAGGAGTCGCGGATGATTACGCCCAAAAATGATTTGAGGACTTCGATGCTTAAATCGTAAACCAAACCGCTGATGCGATGAACTCCACCGCGACGAGCCAGTCTCCTTATTGTGCTTCGAGTGATGGTCTTCTTCGAGACTGGACGGCGGCTGCCGCCCTTGCCTTGGCCCTTTGACACCGGCTGCTTAGCCAAATCCAGCTGGTTTACTCTGGTCATGGTGTAACTTGAAATTTAAAAATTTTGCTTAGATACGTGGTTTTTGTTTTTTATTTACATAAAAGTTTTTATTTTATGCCGTATTTAACAAGTGAAAAATTTTTATTAAAAAAAAAAAAAAAAAAAATGAGATTTGCGAGAGTTACGATGTTTTTAAATGACAATTTTAGAGATGGTCATAGTATTGACAAATCTATACGAAAGGTTGTTAAAATATTCATCATAGAAAAAAAAAAAAATTGCATGAGTTGGTATTTTTTTAATTTTAAGTCCAGGATATAGCTAAAAAAAATTGGTTTTTTCGATCATACTGCATGGAATACTATTTATGGAATATTTTTCCAAATTTTTAATGCTGTAAGATTATTTTAAGATTATTTTTAGAACAGAATTTTTCAAGATTTTTAACAACATACATTTGTTTCATTCACTACACTGCCCTTGATCTTGAAAATTATTTTCATTGTTCGTTTTTTTCTAAACAGTTTATTCAAAAACTTCAATTTTTTATCACACTCTTTTATTTATAACCCAATGTATCGGACTGACAAAAGAATATCTAATTGACTAGCTCAATGTTTTCAATAAAAAATCTAAATGAAAAAAAAAGTGTTAGCCATAAAAATATTTGCTCAAATCGTTTTTTCGCAAATAATAAATACACAAAAAATTTAATTAACATTATTCGTTAATAAACTTGTCTATAATAGGTAATTATTTTATTGTAGCAGCTGTTAATTTTGTTTTAGCACTGATAAGAGGTAAATTCGTTGAAAGATCAGTCAAATTATAAATACCTACATCTATGAACTTTTTATCTAGAAATCGTTCAGTTTAGTATTCTCGGTATGATGTGTCTCACAAATGTCATTAATTTTTGACTTGCACTAGTAACTGAACAGATTTAACAAGGCTATAGGTAAAGATTTACTAATTTTTGTTCACACCGACTAACAAAGACAAAGTGTTTACACCGACTAACAAAGACAAAGTATGCGAGTTAAATTTTCAGATTTCACTGGACGCTCAAATTCTAGGAAAAAAATCAGCTGTGAGATCAGGCATACACTTGAAAAAGTTCAATTGTTTTGATTATTTTATCAGAAATTTTCTGAAAAACTGTGATTGTTTAAACAATCCAACAATGCGTATGATAAAACAAATCACGGTGTTGATATTTTATTTACACTCGGTCACACAAAAATAACCTGCTTTTTGTTTACTCGAGTTCACACAATAAATTGCAGCTTAGCCTTTGTTTACACGTAAACATCTAAAAAACAATTTTCAATAAACTCACCTGAAACAGTTTCTAACTTGAAGCGAAGTACAACTTTTATGTAATTGATGATTTACACAAGCTTAGCCCACCGTGATTGCTCAGTGCGTGCCTACTTCACAATAATATAACCTCAAGCGTGCATAGCAGACGCCGGGTCGCCAGCCGGCCGCGTTGGGGGTGCGCGTGCGAGACTGAACACGAAAAGAGTGTAGTTTCAAAATAAACAAAGATCAAGGTGTTTTAGTTTTACCTGCGATGCAAACAAAGCGGCCATTTTTAGATCTAAAGTTGGTAACACTTTGGTTTTTTTTTTAAGTGATTGAATTTTTTAAATCGAATACCGCATTCAAAATCAGCGCGGTTTTTTAAAAATCTTGTATATTACAATATTTAAATAGCTAGATATTTTGCAGGTTTTTTTCTCTTTGATCTAAAATTATAATGCGTTTTAGGAATAAATGAATTACAAATAAATAAATAAAATTTTTGATTTTTTTAAATCAAATAAATATTGCCCACAAAATCATTGGATTAAAAATTCCGAGTATTAAAATAAATTTTACTCGTAATATTTTAAGCATAAAATTAATTCAACAATCATAAAACAACTCATTATTCATTTGTGTAAGTACATTACAATTAGAAAAGTTTCGGTATGTTTTTTTAATTTGATATCAATGTAAATGGGACCGAAGATATTTTTCAAAAAATCTCTGAAATTATGTAATCGAACTATTTATTTTTCACCTCTTCATAAATAATTTTTCGAAAAAAGATAAATTTTTTTTACTTCCGACCAGCCCTGACGGTTTTCGAAAAACCCAAAGAGTTCGCTCGAGAGGATGTCAACTCGGAAACTCGCGTCTCGGTTGCCCGGGGCAACCCCGCGTATAATCCAAGTGCGTGTCAGAGGTTGAATGTGACTAGGAAGAGAGAAAAAAAAAGCAGACGAAGCCGGAGGAAGAAGAAGCTCGAATTGAAGAAAATCTCAAACTTGGAACCGGTAATTCGTCCGTGCCCCCAACTGCTCGCTCTCCCCCGCCAATACCAATTGCCTGGCTGCACTTGTCGACGTTTTATCGACTAAACGCGATGAGTAGGAACTTATCCGCGCGACTAATTTAATTAAGTGGTTTTTAAAATTAAATAAGAGCGTGGGTCGAGCTTGCACGCACTGGACAGAGAAAAGAGAGTACTTTGTTCGAACATTCTTGAGAGGTTTTTAAATGTTAGCGCCGTTGTTGAAACAGCAACCCTAAATTTAGCTCATTAAACAGCCCTCGAAATCGATCGTTTTGTGTACATACAAGGGAATTTTATTGATCAATGTGTAATCTAGATGAAATTTCTAGATGAGAAAGTTTTTTATTTAAGAATCTTTTATTTATAATAGCTTGATAAAAGCTACTATACTTTTATTTAACTATATTCTGTAAGAAATGCTAATTAGGAAATAGACATTTAATGGCTATTTAAAATGTCTTCAGACTAGAAACAAGGTAATATAAATCGATAATTTTTAGACTGTATGAAACGATTTTTTTCCTTGTAAATGGCCATTTAATAGATTTAAAATTAATGAATATTTTTGAATACTAATCATTTGCTTTTAACAGCGAAATTTATAAAAAAAAATATTAATCATAACCTCATAAAAAATAGGCATTTCATAGAATTACAACATTTCAAAAATTATCATCAAATTATATGCAATGAGAATCACCACGTGCAGTACGTTGTTTTAAAGGTTATAAATAATTGTTTACCCATTTTAAACGGGCGATTCATAGATTGAAATCCACCGTAAAATAAAATAATTTTTGATAGATATTTTTTGAGTACTTTTAATGGAACCCATCGCTTACTATATTAAAAATAGGAGAAAATTGGCAATTATTACCTTTTTCTTGGACTCAAATATTGCATATTTTAACTACCCTTTTTCTAGTTTCAGAGCCATTTTTAATATTCGCAATTCTAACAGGGTAGTTGCAGTTTTCACTTATAGTTTTATTGAAATTAAATCGAAATGATTCATATTTTATAGAAAAATTAAGTATATTTTTACATTTTAAGACATTTTACTTTACTTCACCTTAATATAAATTTTTAATCTAGTCCGAAAACCTTTTTTCAATTTTTTTAACTTTCAAACAAGCAAAAATTGACCATTTTTTGAGTCTCGCTCTTTGATTAAAAGGTTTCGTAACTGCGATCGAAATCCAAGCTTATAAGAACTGCTTGATCATAAATGATGCTTAGAAGATTTTTTTAAAGGACTCTAAATTTCAATATGCTAGTTTTTACTGCTATTTGAAATAGAAGCCCAAGTTCTAAATCTTTTAATTATACTCGAAAGTTTTTTACATAGCTTCAACGTTTTTTTTGCTTTGATTATTTTTTAAAAATTTTCATACTTTTCCAAATCAAGCCTTGAAAACTGATCTCGGATACTTCAAAATTTTTAAATTCAACGGTTATACTCCTACCTAAGGGTTTTTTAAACAGCCTATATTAGACTTATAAATTACTCACACTATCTTTTAAAAATGAAATTTGTAATAATTTTTAGTTTCGAAACATGATTGATACATTTAAAATCTTTTATTTTTAGTACATATACACAAAAATTTAAAGAGAATTTAAATTCAGTAAGTTTCTTAGTTAACTGAATACTGTATACGCAAACTGTAAAAACTTAGTTTTTGTCTACGGTTTAATTTTTTCAAACCAAAAGTAACATTCGAAATCAGAGTTAAAAATCCCTTATTGCAAAAATATACATTAGTCAATCATTTTTCTGTTAACTTCTGGCAAAAATTCTTTATAATTTAATTTGAATAAATTTGTACGAATTTTTTTACTGTAATATGTAACATTTTTTCTTATCCAAATACACGAAACAAAAATTTTCATACATTTTCAAATTGTACAATCAACTTGTTGTAAAAAGAAAAAAATTTTCGAACTATTTTTTTTACTTCCGATCGATCGAGCACCCGTAAAATTGGAATTCTCCGTTAACCTTTTGAAATAAGTATCTCAGAAACGTTAAAAGAGCGGGTAGGGAATAAAAGGCATAAAGAAGAAGAAGAAGCCGCGAGATCTTAGAATCTCAATGAAAAGAGAGAGGTAAAATTTCTCGTCGGAGTTCGAGTACGCGCGTGCAACATAAAGCGCTCTTGATTGGCCAATTTACCGTTTTTACCTCCCGCGCTGGAGGAAAAGTAGAGGAAAAATCGGTTGAATTTGTTCTTTCAAAGCGAAACCGGAAAAGCGCGCGGTCTAAGGCCACTTGTTATTTTTCTCCCTCTTCCGACCCGATGGCTTTTCATCACAAAGATTAAGGACTTTTATCCAGTTAGTTCAATTTCCGTAACACATTTTATACTTTTTTTTATTTGGATGGTATTTTGGAAAAAATGACTCGTACGTTGATTTCACTTACTTCAAAATACTGTCAATAAGAGGATGTATTTGTTTTTCTTAGTTTAAAATTTTTTTAACCGGACATCGCTTTTGAAATTAGCCGGTAAAAAATCTACTATTTAACTCTTTCAGATCCAATTACAAAATACAAATATATAAAATAAAAATTTGGAGCCGTGTTCTTGAATTCCTGATAGAAGTATAAGTGGTCGAAATTTGAAAATTTAACTTTCTTAAATTTTATTCTTATTCGAAAAATTGCGAAAAAAAATTACCCGACACGTTTATCGATTTATTTAATTTTCTCTTTTTCAAAGAAAAGCTCCCAAGATTTATTTTGCAGCTTAAATAAAAGCTAATTTTATTTCATCTGTGACTTTGTCTATCGGAGGACTCTGATGACTGAACTCAATTAATCAACTTTTTGACCAATATTAATATTAAATTAAAAGTTTTTGTAATCCAAAATATTTTTATTCTGTTCATGGTTTTTGCACGTGATGATTTAAAAGAAATCGGAGAAAATCACTGAACTAACCTGACGAATTATCAAACTCTTGAATATCATGGGTCATGACGTCTGATCTTGGAATTTCAACAAATTTTGCACAATTTTACCAAACTTTGATGTATTTAATGCTACATTTATTGATTAGTGTAACATAACTAAAAAGTTTATTTTTTTTACACGTTGAAGTTCAACAAATTTCATTATGCAAAAAGTATTTTAATAATAAATTTATATTTTTCCGAATTATAGTTTGAAATACTTGAAAAATCAACACCGTACCGCACTAGAATTTACACTTTTAATATCACTTAAAACAGCAGGGTTTAAATAAATTTTTTTTAATAAATGCGAGGTGTTGCAAGGACAACGACCACGAGCTCATCATTCAATCCCACTCTTTTATAAGTCTTATCTAACTATAAACAGAGGTAAAGAGTGCCAAAACCCTGGGAATGTTATCGGTAAAAATGTGATCAAATTTTAAATGGATGAAATCATTTCCAAGGATTATGTATAACTAATGAAGTAAAAAAAATTATTTTTATATTTCTGATGGTAATTTTTTTTATGAATAATATAATAAATTAAGATCGTTGCAGATTTTCCAAGATGCAAGCACTCCTTTAGGACAAAAATCTATATCATATGTATACAGAAATGAATAATAATAAAGTATTACAAATTTTTATTTTCATCTTTCTTTTTTATTTTTCAATACTACATTTATTATTAAAATTGAAAAAAATAGACCAAAAATTTTGTGTTGTTCTGATCTTTTTCTACTCGCGCGGATTTTTAATCTTTAAAGACCTTTCATCTAATCAATAATTTTTTAAGTAAATAATTAAATATTAAAACAAACTATAATTTCAAGAAAAACAATTTTTCGAGCTTAAAAAATCGTATCTTTAAAATAAATCAATCAACAAAATTGTACAGAATCCTTACTGTCGTTGAAAATAATGATGAAAACGTAATTCTCTAGAACATCTGAAAAAGCCCTCGAGAGAAAAAAATTTTTTTTCGCAAAGTCCGCAATAAAATAGCGGGCAATGTCAGCGCACGCGCGCGGTCCCTAAAAATAGTCCCCAAGTTACCGAGTACCGAACGGGGAGGAAAAGGAGGCGTGCAGCCTCCATATTGGAAAAATAAACCGAGGATTAACAGATGACTTTGCGAGTGACAGGAGCACGACTGGGTAACGATTGTTATTGAGTTTACATACGCGAGGCGTTTTTATTCCTCCCGCGGCTCCCGTTCTTCTTCCAATACGAAGCCATTCGGTCGTTGAACGGCCGAGCGCGGGTCTTTTATTGCCCCCCGACCGTTTCCGTTGCGCTTCCTGTACGTGTTTATCGTAATGGCCCTTTTTTTTTGCTCTAAAGTGTGCTCTAGTTTTGAAAAAAATATCGAGTTGATGGGCTTTTTAATAACACGTGGCCTCATTACGGTTAATGATCCATGGCTTCAAACTGAACTACTAGAATTGAGTAACCGCTTAAATTATTTGAAAGTTTAAACTTATTTTTGTATTTGACGTTGAATAAAATTAACAAAAAATTGAATTCCATCTGAGAAATAGTACATAGTATTAAAGGTGAATTAAGTTATTATTTTATATTATTTTTTTATTAACTAATAGTGAACAAATACAAAAAAAAAAAAAAAATTAAATATTATTTGTAAAATTATTTTGAAGTGTTGAAAATTAATGAGCAATAATTTTAAATTAAACTAGCACAAGAATATAATACAAAAAGAAATATTATTTCATATCTATGGCTTACAGGAAAACATTAAATGCATACTCAAAAAATGAAACTTTTAAATCTTGTATTGAATTACCTGATCGAACAAATATATTTTTTAGACTAAATAAATATCTTTTTAGTTTAGTATAAGATGAAATAATAAAGAACTGTAAGTAACAAAACTGACTTAGATAAGATTTTACAGTAAAAAAATCTATTTGAACGTTGGTGTTTTTTATTATTTTAAAATTGATTTATTTTTTTTATAAACCACATAAATTAACCGAAAGTAGAAACAATTTTTCGATTGACTAATTTGAATTTTAAAAACTACCTGAAAAAATTAAATAAGTTTCATACGGTTGTTCATTCTGATTACAAAATAGTTGATTGATTTAGAAATTAATTCTACAATTTTTTTTTTTTAATAAAAAAACAATTACAGTTATTTTTTAAGGAATAAATTCAAAAACCAGATGTCGGTACAGTTGGAATCTCAGTAGTATTTTTATCCAATACCGGTACGAGTTACCGACAGTGGTTACAAAAAATTACAGATTTTTACAAAAAGTTCTCAGAGATGGCGCGTAAATCGCCGATTTCGAAAGCGCGACATTGAGTCGCGGTTTCCTTGGCCATGTTCAATTTTAGTCAATTCTAGCTAATCGAGACGTTTCGGTGGACACCTGCTACTTTCTTTACCTCACTATACTCCAAATATATTCCTCGTCCATACATTTTAATTAAAATCTCACACAGCGATCTTTACCCGCGAATAATGAAAATTTTAAAAGGCCCATTAGCCATCATTACATAAATCCCAAAGGGTAATCAGGATACCAAGCTTTCCAAAAAATTCTAAATGAAATTTTCCAATTTTAATAAGCACGTTTCAGAAGTTAAACACGTTCTCTCTTCTCCCATCATAATCAAAATCCGTTTACATAACCTCTTTCCTTCTCTTTCTCTCATCCTGTGTAGAAAAACTTTCCCAAAATCTCGCGGGCTAATCAAGAGTGTCACAAGGGCGCTAACCCACAGCAGTACAAAAGATAGCTACCTACAGTCCAGTCATGGCGGCGAGAGTCTTTGAACGCCCCTCGGCCAATCGGCGCGCGAGCCGGGCATGATTGAAATTTATCCTCTCTCTCTTCGGCTCGCTCGAGTGCGTGTGTGGGGTCCCCGGAGTGGGGGCAGGCGGGGAGTGCACTTGGCGACACGGGAGGGGGGGGGGGGGAGCTGTTTTATTGACGATTTTCAGCTTACCCGCGATGACTCGTTCGGGTAATTACGTAAATTATTGCCTCTCTTCTTTTCTCTCTCTCTCTCTCTATGCGTCTATTTTCTTTTTTCTTTTTTTATTGACAATTGAGTTATAAGTGCTGTTTTATGCATGCGTGCACATTAGAGGCCGCGCGTGGAGTCAAAAAATAGAAACTACAAAGTTTAGTTTTTTTTTCTCTTTTAGATTGACTTTCTGATAATTGCTGGGGAAAAAGAATTTACAACCGTATCAAAATGAATGAGCGTACCTGATAAATGAATGTTGTAAATTGTAAATTTTTGGATTTCTTTGTACACTTTATGTTAAGCAAAAATAGTTTTTTTGTTAATTATTTATCGTGCTGTATATCTTAAATCAAAAACTGTGGATTTTTATAGAATAAATATCTCAGTATGTATTTATGCGTAAGCCCGCGGTTACGCATTAATGTGACCTTTGCGACAAAAAGTTAAGGATTTATGTGCATTATTTATGAAACAAAATTGATTGTATTAACAGATCATAAATTATAATTCAATAATAATAAACAATAATTAAAAATGAAACCGTTTCTAAAGTGTGTTTAACTGCAGTAGTATTGTGAATTTATAAAACTTCTTTAAAATATACTAAAACTTTGTGACAGACGTACAATGTAACATACATTGGTAAATTAGAAACTTATAAAATTTATTTATAGTTACATCTTAAATTGTATATCACGCACAAATTTTTATAAGTTGATTATTATACAGCGAAAATTGTCGCTGCAGGTGACCGAATCCATATTTTTGAACGATAAAAATCTGTCTCATTTCAAATCACACGCTACAAAGTTTGTCACCTTTTCCGTCCATTAGGAAGTGTCAGAGATTTTTTTTTTTTTAAATTCTCGAAATAATTTAAACATTATCATTTCCTATACGATTTTTATTGATATAGTAACATTGAGACCAGATTAGCATCATTTCTACCTAAAAACATGGGTTATTGGGTATTTAATAATCTGAGTGAACTTATAACTAATCCTAAACTGGTCAAAAATTTTTCACTATACTTACAGAAAATTTCTATTTACTAGACTTCCCTACGGGGAATAATTTTTCAATTAAATAAAAATGTTAAAACTGAGAAAAAAAAAAAATTCGATTTTTAGATTTAGTCTTCAACAATGATAATTAGTTTGTAGCTAATAATCCAACCAATAGACAATAGATGAATCATCCCGGGCCAAAAAAAAAGTCCAGCTCTCTACCTTCAGCGCTGGTAAACGGGGCTGTCTGGGTGAAGGGAACCTCGCAGGCGTCGAGGTATAGCGAACAACAACGTATTATATTTTTGATTCGTCACTCACCTTTTTTACGCGAAACGGTCACGTAGGTGGCTGGCGTGTCGGCGCCTTTATTCCCTAATTGATTAAGTCCTGATTGACGAACGAGGATCAGATAGTCCTATTTGCTCGCTGCACTTCAGTCCAGTGGGGAGAATTGCTGAAAGAAGAAATAAATAAAGTGAAAGGAACGATTGTTTTTTAAAGCCAGCTGATCGTTTTTGACGAGACAGCGCGAGAACGCATTAGCACGTTCAAATCAGGGTAAATTTGATGATCTCGGGTTTTAATTGACGACGCGTAGTTGTTCCCATCCATCATCAAAGAAGAGAATTAGCAGCTTCCGAAATAGTGTGTGTATATATACAATGGTAAGAAAAAAAAAAGAGTAAGGTAAGACGACCGGGGAACGCTTAATTAAATCAAAGGCCGCGCCGACACGTCGTAAAATCGAGCGGGTTTTTTGGTACGATGACTGCGTTGTTGCTGATGCTGTTAAATCCCGTACAAAGGTTTCGAGACGAGATAAGCAACCAGTATAAAACCATAACTTACGGTGGCTTCTATTTTTTTTTCGTTTATACGCTTTCTTTTTTTTAGGTGGCTGTTTCGACAATTTTTCAAGTGAGAAAATCCATTAAGTCCTTTTATTCAGCTACTTCAGACTTACTAATTGCACTTCAAACAGGAGGAAGCTGAGAGGAAGAGAGAAAAAGAGAAGGATTTTCATCGCTCGTCAATATTTGACGAACGAGTGTTAAAAATCCTTATCAAATCTTTCGCATTTTTATCCTACTTCTAGCTCCTGGTCGTTGGCTTCTGGTTTTTACTTTTACTTTTTTTTTACATTATTGACATACACCGGGTTTTTGGCTTAATTCTCGGTCACTGATTTTTAAGCAATTATATGGACTCTTACCTTAGGGAAATTTTAGAATAGGCTATCGTTTTGGGGCTTAAAAATTTTGTTGTTAAAGGAAATTTCAGTGAAAGATTGTTGAATTTACAATTACAAAGCTCGCCCAAACCCACTATTAATATCTTATCTTTGAATTACATAATTTGACGCTAGATGGCGCGTTAATTTTCGCAAGTAGTCGAAAAAAATTCAGTTTTAATACTAGCCTCTCATAATTAAATAAACTCCATCACATGCAGTGCAGTGGTCGGTACTTTAAAGGTTCTTGGAATAAAATGTCATATTACTTTTCTGAGTCCGTCATCATACATAGTAAACTATCAATGGAAGGCTACATTTTCTCGCAAGTACTCACTAAAAGTAATAAAAAAACTTCAATTTGAACAAAAATTCGTCATAATAAAATAAACATAAAACACGAATCAATAAATAATTTAACGAATCAAAGAGATAGAAACATTACATTATGAATCACTAATCACAAAATATGGACTATCTTTCAAATCACCGTCTAAAGCTTAGCCTCGCAAAATAAATTTAAATATCTCGTTTAAAAAAAAATCCAATCCGAAAACTGATCCACATATCAAATATCAGTAAGAGCTTGCAAAATTAGAGCTTTACGAGGCACATCAATCCGCACCTTATATCAGTCTCTGACTTACAGTGATCTCGCGCTAGCTGGCGAAAGCTTTCTCGCAAGTGTCAAAATAAACTCAACTTTGCAATGAAAAAATTTCATTTAAAAACTTAGGATAAGAACGAAAGCAGCACCATATGGAAACAAACGAGTGGGTGCCCAATTACGTCTATTTAACGCAACTTTCCCCTGACACTTTGTTCTCGCGTGCCAAAGTTTGCCGGCTTTTCAATCAATACTGCAAGAGTTCCAATTATCGCTAAACAAAAAGAGGCGCTTTCGTATCGATTACCACCCTGGCATCGGATAGATAAGAGCCTTTCTAAAAATAAGTCACGAACTCCGGGGCGATTATTACGGTGGAAGAAATAGCGTAACAGCTACTCCGCTTCCTCCTCAACACATCAAGCAGGCACTCAGCCGGCCGGTTGATAAGCCGTCGTTCGAGCTTGCACGCGAACCGTGCGGGGCTGAAAAAGTTTAATGAATCAATGAAAGAAAGCCCGGGAGGTTCGAAATGATTGATGCAAACTACCAATTAATGGATAGCGTCGGGAACGAGGACAGACGAGGCCCTTGTTGAGGACCCTTTGAGACAGGGCGACGGGCGACGCTCCACGGCGCGTGTCGACGCCGCACCGGGCGTTGACGTACCCTGGGCCCTTCTTGTTTCTCGTTATCCGGCTTCCGAGGATTTTTGGCAATTTTTTTTGCCGAGTTTTTGGAACTACGCTGGGGGCTGGGAATAAAAAAGAGCGAATCGGAGCTATGATTTATTTCGGAAGATGTAGAAGTAAGTGGGAAATATTGTACTCGGGGCTTTTTAAATAACTAATTTAAGCATGCGACAGGATTCAAGATTTGGTTTATTTGCAAATTTAAAAAACTTTCTACTTTCAGTCCTTTTGGTCTACAAGTTACAACAGTATTTTACTTAGAAAAATAAAAAAAATGGGAGGAAATCCCGACGATTTAAAATTAAAATTGATATAACAAAGCTAGAAAAAATAGTTTTGAAGCACAGCTAACAGAGCGTTGGATCGGTAGTTGAAGCGTATGTTTCTGAGTCACTCAGGCAGCTTACTTTCTGATATGATTGCTAATATGTAATTTCAATATAGAAGAAAAAAAAAAAAATTTAGATGTTAAACTTTGTTTATAATAGCTTTATAAAAATTCAGAAATCCAACTTTAATACTAACTGAAAATTAGAAATATTATCTGAAAAATCAAATTATTATTATTATTACTTTTTTCTAATTTTTACACCGTTTACACTCATGCGTTACAAAAAGTTCTAAGAGTTCATAATACAAGTTTCTCTATTCAAAATTTTAAACTAAACTTCTAAAATTCAAGATATTCATCTTTTTATTTTCAACCGTCAACCGTTGGTAAATCTCTTGATTCACAAGACTAGTGTTTCCTTCATTTCACCAAAAAGTCGTACCTCCTCAAAATAAAAAATAAACTAAACCAAAGCGATGAACCCACAAGAGCCATATCTGTAAACAGCGCTCCATCTTTAAAAGTAAAAAAGCTGGTTCGATCTTACAGAGTCTGCGGTCGGCCGTAAAACCCAACAAATATTCATGAGATCCGCCAGCAAACAAACTATAAATCCGCATATTCATTAGTCATTAAAACCGTTATCTCATCTGTGGATAGTCCATTCTAAACTCTCTCGAGAGTGTACATCGAGTTTTTCGGGACCACCTCCATTGTTTGTGTGTGGCATGGTTGCAGCTCGGGGTACTCGGGACCACCCAGCCAAGCTATACTTAGTGAGGTGTCGGCAAATTGAGCTATAGGTGTGTGTATACACCCTCCATTGCAGCTTACCGGGGCTATTAAACGATCCTCGAGCTCCTCATCCTGCCCGCAGCACTGAACGTTCCTGCGTATATACCCACTAATTTCTTCCCGCTCAGCCACCTGCTCGATGCGCAGGCTCTTGAGCAACTCTTGCCAAATTACCAGCGCCGCGGCCATCTTTTCATCGACACCTTTTATCTCGAGAGAGAGAGAGAGAGCTGGAATGAATTTATGACCGTACGTACGACCCCGAGGGTTGGAAAAATATAGTTCGCCGATACGCCAATTGTATTTTTTGTTTTTTTTCGAATCGGAACACGGACAGGATGTAAACCGATGCGTTGGCGTGGTAACCGTTTGGTACTCTCAATGCTTCATTTAAATGATTATATGTGCTTTGAATGAGATTTTTCGTAATTGTATGAACCGGAAAATTTCTTTCCCAATTTAAGAAACCTTTTAAGATGGTTTTACAATCTTTTCTAAAACGCTAAAACTCATCTATGATCCTAATAACTCTACTGTATATATTAACACGTCCATGTAGCGGTTTTAATTTGATTTAATTTTTTTACATGGAAAAGAAAAATTAGGTTTAAAATCTTCACTAAGTTTTGACATCAATGGCACCGGTATACATATATTTTGTATTCCGAAGAAAAAAACAAAAATATAAAACATCATTCAAATATTTTTGAAATTTTTTCATATTTTTTGAAAGCTGAAAGTAAGAGCTTTAAAAGGGGCTCTTACTCGTCCATTAACTTTTTTTAAGTTCCAGTGGCAATGATTTGAAAAAAAAAAAATTTGAAAATTGCAAGCAATTTGGTGCTTACAGAAGCCTGATCCGCAAAGTTCAAAATTAGTTACGGTAAAAATGACATCTTCAAAATTTACGTTTTCGTAAAATTGCTGGTACTTGGAAACGACTGATCAGACTCAAAAAAACAAGACTTAAGTTTAAAAACTTTTGATTCGTAGCTAGTCACACAGAAGTTTTTGCTTAAGAGTGCAAAGGTTATTTGCAAGCTTGAATACGAACTTTTTGGAAGTTCGTCTTGATTTTTGTGGAGTGTTGAACCAATGTTTTTTTTACTGTTTTTCTTCGAAAATATGTATTGACCATGATTGAGCTAAGCTTATTCGATTTCTGTAGCGTAAAAATTTTTCGATTCTAATTGGTTTATAAAGTATTATTCAAATTTTTTGGAATTATTAATTTACATTGTTTATCACTACTTACACTAGGGTAGGAATTAATTTCAGTGCTGTCAGACCTTCAATGTTGAAATTGAAGTTTAAATAACACAGCTTACTTCTGCGTTGATATTGAGCTTTAATTCAGTACAACTGTTTGCACACTGGTGAAATTCTGTTAAACTTAACCCTCCGGACGGATTTATGAATTTCGTGCGGAAAAGAACCCAGCTCGGCGCGGCGCCGTTTCGAATTCAAATTGCAGCGGATGTGAGCCTGAAATTATTCAGAGAAAAGAGGAGGTAATTTCATCGCGAAGAATGGGGGATGCGTTTGAATGCGGGAGAAATTTTTTCTCTCGAGTATAATAAAAATAAAAAACACACATATGGTCCCGATGCAATGGTTCTTTCAGCCAGCGTACAGTACCAACCGTTACGATAAGTGTACGTGGAGTGTCACCGGGAGTAATGCTCTGATTGATTCGAGCGGTTTTATTGTTCGCTTCCTCGGTGTATTATCAATCAATACGAATTCCTCGTTCACTTCCTTAAAGTAACGAAATCGGTGTTCGATGAACAGTTACCTTACCTTTATCGTATACTAATATCAAGACATTAGTGCCTCGCTGCTATTGGGAAATAGCAGCAATTCAAAACTGTACAGTCCATCAATGGGCTTTAAAACTCCTCTAAACGGACGAAGAAAACCAATTACGGTCGTTAGATGTAACTCAAAAAAGTATGATAAAGAAGAAGAAGAGGAAGGATAAAAAGTGTATTAGGCTAAAGAGATTACAATTGAGGATCAACACTCTCGACTAAATCAAAACGTTTCACACCAAGTTAAGGTGTGAGAGGAGTCAAAATCGTCGAGTCACCTTGGGTGCTTAAACCGAGCCTTCGTTTCACTTTGTGGAGCAGGAAGTTGTCAATAAAGGTGGGGTGAGGTTCAAGCTTCATCTGCTAATTGCATCCGATCAAGATCCGTAAAAAGGGTCGAGGGAAAGGTAAGATCAGAAGAGGAGGAAGAAGAAGTAAAAAAAAAGTCCAACCAGCTATCTTTGATCAATGGGTAATGATGATGGTGCATACAAAGCTCGGTCTCGCAGGTAACGAGCGTCAATCATCCGTCGTTCAATCAGAGCCCCGAGCGAGCGAGGTAGCACCGCGTACAATATTCCGAGATTTTCCGGCCAGACGAGGGTAATTAGGAGTTTTAATCGATAGAGATACTCTCGCGGGCCCCGGCTGGCTCAATAATATTTTTCGCGTGCATGGCTGGGTGGCAGAGGCGAGAGAGTGCCCGCGCGAAAGAGGAGGAGGGGGGAGGGAAGGAGATGCGCGCGCGCGCGCGAGCCGCGCTCTGTGTGACTCGTGTAATTGGCTTCCAACTGGACTTCAAAGGACGCCGCTCTCCTTCATCGCGCCGCCATACGGCCGACGAGCCAGCCAGCCGGGCAGGCAGGCATCTGAAAATTATACGCGAGCGCTGCATAGTAGGTAGGTGAGGAGATGGACAAGATCAAGCCGTGTTTCAACATCGCGCGGATAGTGTTCGATACGAGCCGGCCTGACTGCCTCGGTCTCGTTTGGTCGATCGCCTCCTTACCCCCCCCCCTTCTTCCGTCATTAATCTCGCGTTTAAGCGCGACCACAGCGCTGCATTGATGCTCCCCCACGCATCGCGAGCCATATTGTTTCCGACCTTGAATTCTCTTGAGAGAGAGATGATGTAGATGATTGAACCTGATTTTTTTTTTTTTCATTTCGTTATTATGATGACTGAACTCTGGCTTATTTCTTTGAGGTATTGTCAGGTATTTCGAATTTTGACGGCTTACATAATGACGCCTGATTGAGCGAGTCTCCAGATAGGTGTGATGGTCTTTAAAACAGCCGAAGCGATGCCTGACATCACCCAATGACCTTTCCTCCATCGTCGTGCTAATTGGAAATACTGTTTTTTTTTTTTTTTTTTTTTCATAATTTATGATCATCATTGCTTTAAGATTTCTCTTTCGAGAGGTTTATTATGCTTTTTTTTTAATGTAAAAATTGCGAAAGTTGCAGAAGTAACCAATCCATTATCGTTCCAATTTGTTTGACCGACTGATGGTAAAGAAGGTTTAAGCTCAAATTTGGTGACGAAATGAACACTTTATGGTAATCTTAATAAGGTAAAGATGCCAATTATGATCACATAAATCTCTACTTTTCAGCATTTTGAATTTTATTGAAAAAACTAAGCATGTTAGAGTAAATCTTTTTTTACATACTGAAATATTAGGTTCCCAGGAACTTAAATAAATTTTTTTTATATGAAAATTGTATTTATTTATTGAATACTTAATGTTCAAAGACAAGACCTTTTGACCCCAGTTTATTAGACAACTTCAGCTTTGGCCCCAGTTTATGGAACACTTTTACACGTAAAATCTTGTCTGTGACTTAAGTACCCCAGTTGATGGAACGGTTTATCTGATTTTCAGATTAGATTTGTAATTTTTTCGTGTTTGGGAGTGATGAAACCCTCGAATTTTGACGATTCCGTTCCATCAACCGGGGTACTTAAGTCACAGACGGGATTTTACGTGTAAAAGTGTTCCATAAACTGGGGCCAAAGCTAAAGTTGTCTAATAAACTGGGGCCTTGACTTTAAAAAGGAGCATAAAAGGTCTTGACTTTAAACATTAACTATTCAATAAATAAATACAATTTTCATATAAAAAAATTTTATTGGAGTTCCTAAGAACCTAATGTTTAAGTATGTAAAAAAATATTTACTCTAACATGCTTTGTTTTTTCAATAAAATTCAAAATGCTGAAAAGTAGCATTTTATGTGATCATAATTGGCATCTTTACCTTAATTCGATACGATACTAACTAAATTACTGCATAACAAAGTCATAGAATGAGGTCTGGGTCAAAGATCTATTTACAAAGACTTAAACGATTTTATAAAATGGAATAGAATCGCTGATCTCAGTATCGACAAATATTTTTGAATTAGATCATTTTCAATGGCTTAATTAGAGACAGATCCTATGATCTAATGGGTTCGACGTCGGAAGAAAAATTCAGAATTAGAGAACTAAGTGGCCGATTATGATTAATCTAGAGGTCTTCGCGTTGACCAAAGAAAGTTTGATAATCACTTTTCAAGCATAAGAACACTTTTTTTGAAATTATCTCAGGCTATCGTGAAGATACTATACTGAGGGGATTAATGCACCTAAAATTAGTTTGAAAATAATAACGCTTCAAACTTAAAAAACTGTCTGCTGAAATATGTATCTGACACGACCTATAGGTACATGGTTGTCTACTTTGTCAAACCTTAAATACCTTAAAAAAGAATTTTTAAAGTTTGAAAACTAATGTCCGTCGCATTCATTACTAGATTATAGGGTTTGGATGACATAATTTTAGCATAGTAGAATTTAAAAAGTACGCTTGTAGCTGTGACTATATTTTTTTTCTTGAAATTTATATATAATTCACCGTTGATACAAGCAGAACCAAGTTTCCTTATCCAGGTATAAGTCGTGGGCAAAAGATCTGTTCTTGCTGTTGATGTATAAGGCTCATGAATTTTCAATAATCGGTGATAAATCAATGTCTCTTAGAAACTAAACTAGTTCTTATTTTTACATTCCAGATAAATTTATAATTTTGTATCAGAATTTTTAGCTAACATTTTATAAAAATAACCGTTACAAAACAACCAACTCTACTCCCACTTTAACAACGAACCCTATCAATACAGTCATCAATCACACTTAAGAGCCTTCACGATAATTGATTTACCTGTTACAAAAGAAGAAACAGCGCATAAGAATTTGTCAAGCGCAAATTAGCCCCGTTGAATTCCGCCAATTAGAAAAACTTCCAATTTGTCTTACCTCTCATTGATAAATAACTCGGGGAGGCATAAAATGACTCATTCAGCTTCATTAGGAATCGCTCAGGAGCTCGGGCATTCCCGAGATTTTTTTCCTAGTCACCTTGATTAGGCCCCTGATGCGTAATTGGTAGAACAAAAGCAAAAAGAAGGAAGAAGGAAGAAGAAGAAGCGGTGATGTTTGGCGCCCTCGGAGGTGGAGGGGAAGCACCAGCAGCATAACGAGGCCGATTTATCCAATCAGGATTCGCAAACTCCGGTGCTTGCTTGCTTGCTTTCTTTCTGCTGCCGTGCGTTGCTTGCAGCAGCGGCGACGTTCTAACACCCGAGGACACGGGTCGTTTAGGCGGCTCCTTTCTTCGATCATTAAGAGGCTGCCGACGAGTGCCCCCAGGGCAACTCTTTCAGCTTCTCTCTCTCTCTCTCTCTCTCTCTCTCCTGAGCGTCATACGCCAACGGAGAACTCTTTTATCCGGCTGACTATTGTTTATTCGCTAATGATTCTTTGAATTTCACTTGGACGCGGATTTTTTTCTTCCAAATATCTGTTGTATGATATGGTGTGAAGATTGACTCATTTTTTATTGAATCTTTAGGTTTTGGACAATTGAGGTCCTTCGAGCTGGATTAAATTCCATGTTGAGAAAGACTAGTGCTGCGCTGTTGTGAATAGTGACATCTTCATTGTTATTGGCAATGTTAAAAAAATTAGGAAGGCAAAATATTTTTTTATCATCGATTATTTTTAAACGGTTGCAGTTTCTAACATTGGTCACAAAATTTTTTCGTAGGAACATATTTTATCTCATAATGGTTGAAAAGATGAAATTTTAATATATAATGAATTCAGAGATTAAATTTTTTAATACGAAGCTGTGACATGATTGATAATTAACATTCTCTTGAACCTAGTTGTGCACTTGTATCCTGGAAATTGATGTAACTGTGATTTTAAAAATAAGATAAATCATTTGTTCCAAACTAGAGTATAAAAATAGGAATTAAAGCGCCAGCTGTCCAGTGAAGTTACTTCCTAACCAAAATTAATATGTTACCGTTGGTTGAAGCTACTAGTATTAAAACATTCCAATATAAGAAACTACAAAATAAAAATAGAATTGACTGTTGCGCACGGAAACAAAGCATAAAAATAATAGATCTAATAATCAATGGCGAACGACAACGAGTAATAGCTACTTCTAGAAACGAGACATACTGCAGGAATTATATGGTAGTTCGGTAGTTTTTTTTTTTTGGGAAAAAACAACGGATGTTTGTATAGGCGCAGTTTATGAAAAAAAAGACTGGCCTGTATTCCCCAGTTGTCGGTGAGTAAATTGTTATGTCAACAAGGCACAAAGGAATAATGAGGAGCACACGGGGTATAATAAGACGCTTGCTACCACTGCACCGAAGTGTGCCTGCTCTACTCGCTATCCTTTTGTCGTTTAGCTCGGCTTCTCGTGATGCACGGTAGCGAGTGACACACGGTGCGGACGAGCCCGTCTCCTTTGTACGAATTTTTCGCACGGCTTTATTAGAACCCGAACGACAGGAGGGAGGACTTTTTTGCCTCGTTGGACATGCGATGCTCTTATTATCTTGAAGTAACCTTACCGATTGATAATTTAAGTCAAAAGGCACTGTAGACATAAAGAATTTTGACCCTGATTGTTTGGATATTATAGTTATTTTTACAATTCATAAGACACTAGAAGAAATAATCAACTTAAATTTAAATTGAATACATTTTGGTATCAAAATTAGCTTGTAATAATTCCTGGAACTATAACTAATTGAAACAGAAAAGGGATTGAATCTCTGGCTAAATTATTGAGGCCTTAATATTTAACCTGATCATTTCTTAATATCCGTTGAAGCAAATATATCTTTAGTTCAAACACTTCAATAATAACCGGACTGATTATATAAAACGTTTGGATACTCTGCTACCAAAAGTTTGAAATCTTAAATAAGTTTTTTACTAAACAAACTACAATCTAATGTTGAAAAATTATCAATATTTATTACCAAAACTATAAAACTAGCCGCTTTTGGTCCTTCGAGCCAGATAAAGTTTACTTGGTAAATCAGGTGATTTGAGTTTCAGGTACAGATTCGGAGCTTTTTTGCTACAGATGGAGAACGAATTATAAAAGCTTCAATACTATACCGTTATTGTATTCAAAGAAGGTATAAAATAAATGATTGCAAGGCCAGTTATTTCAGGTTTAAATTTGAATAAATAATTTAAAGGATGATTAGAATGGTAATAATATTAAGTTTTCGTTTAAAATAATAATCATTCTATAGTGAAATTTTTTATTATTTTCTTAACTATCTTTGAACTAAAGTTGAATCTACCAGCAGATTTGCTTATTACAAGTGGCTTATCCATACTTAAATTATCGATCAGGAATCCTTCAGCTAAGATCTTTTGACCCAAAGGAAATTGATCTTTGAATTAAAGTTGAATTTACCAGCAGATTTGCTTCTTACAAGTGGCTTATCCATACTTAAATTATCGATCAGGAATCCTTCAGCTAAGATCTTTTGATCCAAAGGAAATTGATAACCAAATTTGCAGTCACTCAGGGATTATAACTTATCTCCGTAGGTAATAAAATGCTCATTTTGAGATGATTGCAGTCGTTTAAAAGGAAAAAGAAAAAACTGTTATTTTTCATCCCGAACAACAACAACAACAACAACTGTTTTCATCGACAGTTAAAATTAAGCTTTGTCTCATAGTGCGCGGCAGCACAAAAAAAAACCTTCATTCTCCGGGAGCAGAAACCAGAAGATAGCGTTTTGCGGCTACGGCTCGCTCGAGACCGCAGATACTCGGAGCACAGCGACTGTCTCGGCTCTTTATTCGCTGGTCTAGCCATCAATGTTTGTATGATAATCGAGCCTTGCCCGGCCGGCCAGCAGGACTCGGGAGTAGTAAGAGAGTATTATACAAGAGAGAAAGACACGCGGTGCTGGTAAAACGCCCCACGGGCGCGCTGCATTAGCGGTCCTTTTGAAAGGGGCCGCGCCGCCTTTGTCGGCAACGCCTGCGCTCCAGCGCCCGACGCGGGCGCGCGCGAACTGCATTTGCAAATCTCCAGTCAGACCTGCTGCAGCACTCCTCCCGCGCTCATGTGATTTGCTGCAAATTTATTAAAATGACGAGGCCGACGCACGGCATCGACACCTCCGTGCCAATTTCATCGAGAGTTATGACTCCTAGGGGAACTCGACTTTTCGGGCTTTTGGTTTTGAGATCGGGGGTTGACATTGAATTGACAGAAGTGCCAAATTTTTCTCAACTTGATGGATCTTGTTTCTTTGAGACTTGAATCCGATTCTACAAAAAAAAAGTTTAGGTGATTTTCGAGATACTGAGGTTGAAAAATTGCATTTTTTTGTACGTTTACGGAGAAAATGCATGCAAAATTTTACAATTTTGAATAGTCTACAGCATTTATGCATATTTTAAAAAACAGAATGTATTCAATTTAAATTACGAGAAACAATTTAAAAAATGAAATAAATTAAAAAATAAAATTAAAAAATCAGGAAATTATACAAATCCGATTTATTTGGTACCAAAATTCTTAATTTTTTTCTGATTTTTTTTATTTAGCGCCGTTTTTTATTGGCTATTACAATTCGGCAGATTTCTAGCTAAGGTTTTTTTTTTCGCACGGGCAGTCGAAAAAGCCCTAAATAACCGAGTTTCTCAAAAATGTTTTAAAATTAGTACTTTAAAATAAATAATGCATGAATATTAATTGTATTCATGTTGCTAAATTTTTAGCCTGAGTAAAAGCTGGTTCAAAAAAATTTTGTTTGAAGTTGTCATTTCATTTTAAAACTTTGAACAGAAATTGTAAATAATTTTTTTTTTTTTTTTTTTTTGAAGAAAAGTCGTGCCAGAGTAGGCTCGAACCCAAGACCTTGATATTTGAAGTCGTGCACTTTTATTTCTGAGTCATCGGAGCTTCCACAAAAAATTACAATAGTAAATATGTTAAAGTATAAAAAGGTATTATTTTATACTTTTTTTTTTATTTATTTAGGCGTACCCAAACCAAATATGGTTTACACGGCCATTTATTTTATACTTGTAAATAAAAATAATTTTGTTCATCATTTTCAAAAACAAAGAGAAAACGAAATCGTCTGATTTCAAGTTATACGATTTCAAATCGCAAGACAAATGATAATTAAAAATCCACTTGAATGTTTTCTATATGTTACACTCATTAAATCACTTTATTTATCTGAAAACAAAATTTTGAATCTATAAAATTTATTTTTTTTAGTTAAGTTTTTGTATACACCGTAATATTTTACAATTTCTACATTATTATTACTTTTGTTAGATGCTGACAAAGATAATTTCTTAAGTTGAAAGCTAAAATAAGACTTAAGTTAGAAATCTCTAGTTACAAAAATTACAGCCAACAAATGTACTTATATCATTACTCATACTATGTAGCCACCTAAAGTAACGGTTACGAGTAACTATAATAAACACTGTAACACTACAATTTCAAATTTAGATTTGGCCATTACCGATCATTATGCGGTAGTTTAAAACTGTTCTACTTAACAAAGCAGCATGGGTTTCTTGAGCTTAATTTGTTAGGCTTATCTGATTGAATGAAATTAAAATAATTCAACGTTAAATAATCCTTGCAAAAAATAAAATTTAAATCATCGAACCTGAGGGATAGAAGCACAAAAAAATTAACTATTGTAAGGTCAAAGAAGTATAATGTGATCAATAAAAGTATTCGTAGCAACGAAATTTTCTCGAAAAAAAGTATATTTTAATTAGTAATGTACCGGTTTAAATCATAATAAAAGCATAAAATGCTAATATCAGATGTAAGAGGGCAATATAGTTTTAACGTCAAGATTTTGGATTAGCAATTTTGATCAAAGTACCTCGATAACAATAATCATCGGTTTCGGTGCCTTTTTTGATCCGGTCGCGATCTATAACCGCCATAAAAGCTTATATATCCCAAACTCGGGAGAGAGAAAGAGAGACCGAATTAATTTCACACGTTTTTCAAAGATAGCGACCGGGAACAGTAGCTGGATACCAAAATGAAGACATAAATACATTTTAGAGCAGTCCTTAAATGTGATGTAACCTGTCGACGGAATTAAAAATTCTATCCTCATTATTCATTCAAAATTGGAATGGTCTTGGAAGAGGTAGATGAAAAAAATACTTTCAACTGTTAATGTTACTTTTCTCAACCAGACAAGTTTTTTTTTCTGAATTTATAAGTTAAAAATTCAAAGAAGTCCAGAATATATTTGGAGTCTAAAATTTTTACTGCTTCTAAAATTCAAGATTTCACTAAAATAGATTGAAATTAATATAAAAATTTTTTAAACGAAATAAAACTATAAAAAGCTAAAATAATGATAAACTCAAAATCAAAATTTAAAAATCTCATAATTAAATGAAAATAAGGTTTTTTTTCAAAATTTTAACAGAATATTTTACTTATTTACAACTGTATAAAGCAGTGTACAAATATCAAATCATTTACTGTTTCAGAAAGTCGAATATACTTCATGCTTGAAAAAATCCGTTTTTTCCATTTTCCTATATCTTCTTTAAGTTTATTATATATATCATTGACCAATAACAGTAAAAACCTATAAGTAGTTATTATCATTTGAAGAGCTTATTTGTTTTTTAATTCACCAGTATGAAATTTTCTTCAAAAGAATTGTATTAAAATAATTTTTTGCTAAATTACGCCAATTGCCAAATGATTAAATTTTTCTTGATATTGTGGTTGGTTGATATTGAAAATATGAAACCTTGCTCGGAGAAAGTTAAGATTTTTTACATATTAAATAATTATTCCCATTATGAAAATTGAAAAAAATATTAAAAATTTAACAAACTTTTACCATGTTACCCCTGAGAGTAAAACACAAAGTACAAAACTAATAAAAAAAATTTGTTGTAAATGATACAAAATTAAAAAAAAACCTGTATATTATACAGTACAGTCAGGAAACAAATTTTTCAAACATCCCACCCTAACCGTTATCGCCAAAACAATTCATTAGATCTACCTGCGGTACTCAACACAGGCAATAATAAGGTCACATTAGTCTTACTTATCCCTAGCACCGCTGCACAGCACCCGAATTGATTTAGCTGGATTTAAACCACCCGGGCAACAAATAACGTCCCGGCAGATTTATTTCCAAGCGGTTCCCCCGCGAATGATTAAGAAACCCGACTTCGAGATTTCCCAGGAACGATAATGTCGCTCGATATTCCGGGAGGCTCTGATTGAGAGACAAATCGTCTCTCCGGGATAAAGTCGTCGCGGGGCGACACTCGCGGGTAGGCGCAAAAATTTGAATAATAAAATACAGGTGTGAGAGGGGGGAAGACGAAGGAGAGCAGCAGAAGGAGGAGGAGAGACCACCCCGTGGCTCGTCGGCTCGTTTGATCTTCTCCCACCCCTTCCCGCGAGAGAGAGAGGAGCACTTTTTTTTTCGTCTTGGGTCTTGTTCTTCTTCTCTTTTCCTGCCTCGGAATCACACCTTCCATACCCGAACACTAATAACCCCGCGCAATGAGGCCGGAGCTCCCTTCTTGGTACGAGTCGACACCTCGATACCCTGATTTATCGGGATTCCACCTCTCGCGCTAATCCATAAATCTGGAATTCAGGGGGAAGGGGGATTTAAAAAAGAGTTTATTTCGACAGGTTGTCGAGCTGACTGGCCGCCTTGGATGTTTTCGGTACCATGCATGCAGAAGCCAACCGACCGGACTCCGGGGCGTATTTTACAAGAGGCTACTTAATTATCTTGAAGCCTCTAATCTGACCCAAAGAGCCGACCGACGGGCACACATACACACACGCTAGCCGAATTCGCAGGATCGTTACGACAAAAAAAAAGGGGGGGGGGGGGGGAGACCCGCGTCAGCTGTTTTGCAACGAATTATTTAAACTAGTTCATTTGCAGTCGGTAATTTTTAGCCGCGTAATGAGATACCGAGAGTCTGTACCTCCGATTGTATCACCAGCGGTCCCGGGCGATGAGTGAGTAAGCAGACTGGTATTTTTCAGGTGAATTACCTCTCCCTGGCGTTCCGCGGTACCCTGAATTTAATTTCCAAGCCGACTATTACGATACTGCCTCCTTATTTTTTTTCTCTTCTTCTTCCTACGAATAGAGAAAATATGAATAATTTGGGTATCGTTTGCCAGGTTATGAAGAAGTCGAAACCGTTTAGAAAAATCGGTGATTATACACCAAAAAACGAGGCGGATTAACGTGAAAAATGACCCGAGTTGATGGATGAGCCCGTTACGTCACACCGTTTAAAATCTTAAATTTTAACCTCGAAATCTCAAATTAGGGCCCTGACACCTACCGCCGGAGATAACGCTATCGAAAATTATAAAGTGAATTACAAAGTCGGCGACCTCTGATTCGGCATTGAGCGGCGTTATTACAAGAGTCAAGATCGATGTTTCTTTTTTCCAGAATTGGTTGAATTTCCCCGGATTGAAATTCCCCTTATTCATGGAAATAATCTCCGTTGGCGGGGCTCTCTCAGGTGTGGCACAGCGCTTTTTCATCCAAGAAATTACAATCATTAGGTATAAATCATTCAATAAAAATAATCCCGGCCACCAACTCGCGGCCCAATCATCAGAAATTTTCCCAATAAACCGTTTCTCCGTAACCCCACCAAAAAAAAAGGAAGTACGATGGCGCTGCGATCGCCCATAGATGGCGCTTATCCCCCGTAATGACTCGGGCAGGCGCTAACGAAGCACGGAATTTCCTGCAGGATAACCCGCGCGCTGCACCCAACGGTGACGTGTATCGGGGATAGGTTAATAGCTGTTAGCGGCCGGGAGAGAGAGAAAGAGAGGTAGGGAAGGGGGGGCGATAAAGAACGAGCGGCGGTCCCTTGATTACAGAGCTCGATCCCTCTACACTCTCGCTCTCACCTCTCTCTGAAGCCGAGCCGCCGTACGGTTCAGCGAGACCCGAGTTAGCTGCACGGTTCTTCTTATTGCGGGCAGGGGCCCCACTTTGTCCGACCATGGCCCGGCGAGAAAGAAAGGTGTCGTAAGAAAACGACGCGGTGGTCCGGCCTTTTTACCCTATCCTTCCTTCCTTACATCCAGAGATGGTCGTTTGAATAAGAAGTGTACAGGGCTCTTAGCCCCCCCGACTGTTTTTTCCCAAAGCGATCTGTTTGGGTTTGCCAGCTTAAATTGCTCTGTTTTTTTTTAAACTTTAATTTTTTACCAGCGTAATTGAGCCCTCAGAAACCTTTTTTTAGGTGTTCATGAATGATTGGTTATTTTCTTTTGATAACTATAACGAACGATGTATCAGTAATTAACAAACAAAGGTCTGAACTTTTTATGTTAGGAAATTAAATTTTTCAGCAAGGAACTTGAATTCCTTATTTTTAGAGGTTACGTTCACAGTGTAAGGTTAAGTCATAATCAAAACTTTTTTTTTAAATAATCCTTTAGAACAATGTAAAAAAAGAAATAAGTAAAGATCTCAATTTTAATGCTCTTTAAAATTTCAGTTTCTAATCAGGTTAGAAATTGAGAGAACTAAAATCATTTTTTAGGTTAACTTTATAAATGTTATATTAGGCTTTTGCACTTATGACAAGAGCAGTTTGTATTATGCTTGTTTTGACTCCAGTGATACGTCACAAGAGCCAATTGCATTGACAGTGTTTTTGCTCCAGTGAAAATGACGTCATAAGAGCAAAAGCCTAATTAGGTTTTAATCAAACACTCAATGTTCTACTATTATTCTATTGCAGCGAAGCTTTCGAAATTGAGATGTATTGTTCAGGTCAACTTCAGAAATATGAAGTTAGTTAATACATAAATACTTGATTATTAAAAAAAAAAAAAAAAAACGATAATAAATAAATGATGGTCTTAATTTAGGCTTTGATTCGTTACTATAATTTTGATTAAGCCTTCAGGAATTATTTCCGAGATCAGGTCACAATCACTAGGTCTTCTATACTATTTTCAACAAATATATCTTAAATTTTTTTCGAAGTTAATAAATCCTCATGGCCCGATCGCAGGAATTCAGAGTTTACAGTCGTAACCACCGAATCGAGAAAAATTTATATGAAATTTTAAATTCAAAAAGAAACCCATAAATAAGAACTCTTTTCACCTGCGACGCCCCGATGAAAGACCCTAGTTAGCGTCGGGCATTGAGAAGAAAAAAAAATCTGTTTTTCCGCGTGAGAAAAAGTGCACCTCCAAACACACACACACACACACACAGCCCACTTAAAAGGTAAAAAATAGTTCCACTCGAGAGCCACAACAACCTTTCCACGTACACAATGAATCCAAAGAAGAAGAAGAAATAAAGAAAGAAAAGAAAGGTCCCAATAAATCACCTTTGGAGAGAATAATCGAAACTAATAAAACCTCCATCGAGATAGAAAAATCCCATCCAATTAGCGTGACGTATCGCCGATCTCGCACCTCTCGAAGATTTAGAGTATAATAAAGAAGCGGCCCCGTGCACCAGAGAAGAACAAGAAGAAGAAGGAGAGGAACAAGAAAGAAGGTGAGGAAAAGAATGATGGAAAAAAAGGCTTATTAACGAGGAGAGTCTATGCGGGGGCGGGGGGAGGTCGGACACCCTCGAATTATCATATTTCTTTTATTTAAGGTATTTCTTCTCGTGGATGAAAGAAGGGGGAAGGGATTTTATACCAGAGACTGGTTATTTTGCACAGCAGCACCGGTGATTGAACATCTCTCACGCATTCATAAATATAACTCGGAGGTGCGAGCGTAATTAGAGTTAATTGAGTTGTTGTGCGCGAAATTCTCGGTGATTATCCCGCCCGGGATGCTGTACATGAGCAAGCGAGCGGGTATTGGATATAACCTACCGGTATGATTGGTCTATTTGATTTTTCCTCGCGTGTGCTTTGTTGATTCTACCTGGGGTAACGACCAATACTGAACGAGTGAAACTGTATACTTAAGTATACCTTGATTTTTTTGAGAAATATAATGTTTCGAATTTTAAGTTTTGAAGGTTTACGAAATTACCTTATGGACTGCTTTTTGAAATTTCTAATGAGTTCGTTGAATCTAATGTATATTGGGAAATTTTAATATATGTTTCTACTGTAGAACCTGATTGCTAGCTAATAGCTATACAGTTTACCTGTATTTCTTAGAATTTTGATTTATTAGGTTTTTGTTTACAGAGGGACCTTGCGGATTTTCCCCTAAAAACCTAGGTCATTATCCAAAAATCAAAGGAGCCGCCATGTGGGAAATTCGCGAGGTTTTCGTTTTATTGATCACCTAAATGATTGTAATCTGAGCGTTCGAATTTATTCTAAATTTTGTTACCATGACAATCCAGGATCAAGAGGCCTTATTCAATTAAACTGGACAAAAATACTTCAAAAATACTATGGTTTCGAAATATGTATAAAAAATACCAACTTCATCGTATAAAAGCGTTTGTCACTAGGTACGAGCAAGTTACTTTAATTGGTCAGATATAACCATGATCTAATTTTGTTCCTAGCAGGGGTACCATGTAATTTTACAAAAAAATTTTCTTTCTAATTAAATTTTTCTTATGAAAACTAGATTTTTTTTTAAATAATGAGAAAGTAACCCTTATAGCAATGAGAATAGGTTATGGCTAATAAATGGCTAGTTTATAGTTTGCACGCTAGGAAACTGGCATAACCTACTCTGATTGCTACCAGTAAAGCACTAGTTTTTTAGAATAAAATTTTTTTTATGATGGTATGCAGACTAGATCACTAGTTTATCAAGGGCTACGATTAATGTCCAAAAACTGTTCTCAGAGCAAGAAAACTTTTATGTGCTACTTTTAACACAGATTTTTTTTTCCCACCTTGTAGTTTCTTTAAACTAACCACCATTCATTATTTAAACTCCCACTAATAAATTTCATTTTAGTAGTCTACAGAGTGCAAGGCACGAACCGCGACCTTTGTTTTCGCACAATAATTCCAGAACGACGCGCGTCACGCTAGATTCCAAAAGTTTAGAACGAGGTGAGAACTTTTACGCGACCGTTTTCCGGAAAAATAATTCCGCGCGGCGCATGCGTAGAGTGGGAAAAAAAAGTAAACGGTTTCCGGGAACCAACTTCATCGCGTAAATTTCACGGTTTCAACCTTATCATCATTCCCGCGGGCGCGGCGACTTTGAAGAGCGCGAGCTGGCTTTACAGAATTAGCATGTGAATAGATCCGTCTTATCAACGAGGTAAAAACATAAAGTATCGATTGCGCCGTACAAGAAAAAAGGGTCCGCAAGTCTCGTTAAAATAAGGGCTGCGCGAGCGAGCGGAGGAGAAGCAAGGAAGAGAAGAAGTGGTGTATGAAGCGGTAAGCAAGGTAGCCGAGGAAGCGCGAGCTCTGCCCTGTAATTCCGAGGCCGCCGCATTCAAATAAAGAATCCGTAATGGCGATGATGAGCAGCGGCAATTTCCTCTTTCTCCTCATCCACCGCCTTCCCAATACATCACGCGGGGTTGCTGCAGCGCACCGCCGGCGACTCCTCATCTTGTCGAGCAGGATCGTTTATTGCGCACGCGCCGACCGACCGAACGAAGCATTATATAAATTCGCTGATTGCAAAACTGCCGGGATTATTTCGCAAAGGCACCCAATTGAATTTTACTCTAGTGCTTTATTGACGAGACCAAAGGAGGACTTTTTTTATTTTTAATTCGTGGTTAATGAACCGAGACTATATCTTACGAGCGGACCACTGGGCTTTTGTGCTCCGAAGCTCGCGAAAATATATTTTGACTTTATTATTTTACCGAAAAGCAGTGGGTCGTTATGTCATTGAATTTATATCATTAAAACTGCGTTGTGTAAGTTTATATTTCAAAAAACAATGAGAGAATAAATTTTGAGGCGTAAATTACTGTTACTTGAATATTTCAAGTTTATTATACAAGAAAAATTTTTTTTAAAGTTCTCTACAATATTAAAGGATTAAAAAATTTTATCCTTAAAACCAGTATAAAATTTTTAAGTATGATGTTGGCTGATTATTGGTCATATTTTACAAAATATTTCAGGTCTCTCACTTTCAGAAGATTACGCAAATTTTATAAAAAAATTTTTATTATATTTCAAATAAGTTTTATGTAAAATTTACTCGAAACTCAAACCCTTAATGAGACCTTTTTACACTTTTTTATTTACATCAATTTTACTTAGTAATTAAGAAAATTTTAGCAATTATTTCATTTGCTATCTACGTAAGAGTTTTGCGGGTACAACATTTTTTAACATTAAAAAAAATATCCAAACTTTTGTCAAAAATATAAGTTTTATTAAAAAAACGAAACGTAGGCTTTAAAATCGAATTTAACTCAATACTTATTTTGAGGGTTCTAATATTATATTTTCATTAATTTCATATCAGAGTGGAGTCATTTACGATTTGTTAATTATTGCAACTACTAAAAAGATTTTTAAGAATTTTGCTAAAAACAGTAGATTGTCGAATTTTTAATTTTTAGTGGCCTGAAAAATTTATTGCTTTCCATCTAAATAAGTCTCTAAAAAACATAAAAATTTCATCTCACTTTCAAAATTTATTTTGCGAATAATTTTTTTAACCACCCTACAACAATGCATACTTTTCTTTCAACGTTCAAATAAAAATTCCTCAGGTCAACCAGTAAACTCAAGAAAACCAGCACTTTCGCCATTTTTTTTCTTTATTCATTATAATAATGATAATAATAAAATTTTCTAATTAATTTTTCAATGAGATTTTTCACTAAGCATATAAATTAATTGATTTCAGATAATAGATAAAATACCTCGTCTATTAATTCATTATCCGCGCGATCTTCAAAGAGCGCATTGAGCACCACCGAAGAAAAGAATCCATGAAGATTAAAAAAAAATTTCTCGTTGCGCAAATTCAGCGCCGTACTTCATCGAATTAACACTCCGCTCGCGTCATCCAGCGGCCGATAAATTAAATCGTTATAAATCACGCTGCGTTCGCCCCGTAAAATCGATAAAACATTGCAATTCGAAATAATAACTCCTTCGCGTTTGATACGACTCGAGGGTGCCGCGTCAAAACAAACGCTCGTTAATAACCCCATCAATCAGTTTGCGCGTCAGGGAGTTGCATAACGATCGACTTTGTAAATTACACATGCTGATGCACCGTTAAACTCCCAGAACTTATGCTTCTCGAGCTGGATCTTCTTGGAACTTCTATTTTTGGGGACGAATGAAATTTCTTTTCATCTCTTTGCGAACCGACCCTGCGCAGCTCTTATGTGTCGCTGTGAAAAATCAAACTCCTTCCGCGTACAATGATGAGCTTTCAAGTTTATTTATAATGGTTTTCAACTCGGAATTTGTTTTTTAAGTAATGTTTTAGAATAATTTTCTTTGAGATTGTAAGAATAATTGAAAAGGACTGGTACATACATAAACGAGCTTTCAAACTTATTTTTACGAGAGTCAAAATTAGTTTGGATAAATAATTGTTGTATAATCAGTAATTTTTGCTGTCGTAAAATAATTTGTAATTTATAACTATTTTTTTTATTTTTTATTTTTTTACTACAGTTATTAATTATGTATTGAAGGACATTAATGTCCATTGATGGAAAATAAATAAATAAATAAATATAGTCAAATTGAGTTATAGTTTGATGAATATAAGTAATTGAAAAAAAAAAACTAATTGGAAAATTATTCTATTGATAATGTTTGAAAGCAACGAGGTAATTTTTTCTGACTGTAAAAAGTTAAATTAAAAAGTATGCGCCGTCGTTAAAAAAAAGTCACGCAGAAAATTATTTTTAGTACAACTTTTAAACATTTATTTATAATTTTTTTTTTCCTTTTTCCTAAGTAATAACTGTGAACTAACTAATTGCAAAACATTAATTTTTAAATGATGTAAAACATTTATTATGTAAATGACGCAAAAGAAAAAATCTTTAAAACAAATTAAACTTTTGTCGTAAAGAAACTGTTTTATTCTTTTTCGAAAATGATATATAAACCTTTTTATCTATTAATCAATATATTTTTTGAAGATGTAAAATATTTATTATCTAATCTAAACAAATAAAAAGAAAAAATTGAAAAATGAGGCATTTAAATTTGTTTTGAGAAAATTCTTTAAAAAATGTTGTTTTATTATTTTAATTAAATAAAAATAATTCTCACATTAACTACTAATTTTTACTAAAAGATGAGCATGTGAAAATAAAAATTTACAGTTAGAAATTAATTTAAAAAATTAATAAATAAAAATGAGGCATTTAAATTTGTTTTGAGAAAATTCTTTAAAAAATGTTGTTTTATTATTTTAATTAAATAAAAATAATTCTCACATTAACTACTAATTTTTACTAAAAGATAAGCATGTAAAAATCAAAATTTACAGTTAAAAATTTATTTAAAAAATGAATAAATCAAAGGAAGATGGATGCAGGGCCAAGATATTGTCAACACTGACAAATAAGTAGACGAAAATTTTTTTTATGCTTTATGATGATGTCTTTCCCATTTATTTAGGACTCACTATAATACACATGCTACTATTTGTCCGCATATATTTCTGTGAACGCGCCTCGCGCTTACAGCGCGCGTCCACCTCGTAATTTAATTTTTACAATAATCTTAGAAAAGAGAAGTTGTAAAGCTCCCTACAATGTTTTAAACTGACAATATTGCAGTGCCCGAAGTGTAGTATCACTTACATGTGTGCAGCCTCTTTTTTTTTTTGTTTACCTAAGTACAACAACAGATTTTTCCTACAGCGGGGGGGGGGGTAGAATAATAATACTTTTATTTAATTGTCTTAACATTCGAGCACTTTGACATTTAAAAGAGAGGATATTTGGGGGTTTTTGGGCACTTCGTACCCGGTTTTTTTATTTACAGTTTTTATTTACAAATAACGTTACAACCTGACAGCCTGTAAACTTAAAATCTAGACGTTCGTTTATAATTTAAAATCGACAACGATGATTTACTTTATTTTTTTTTTACACTATAATACACATAAAGATAACCGTGACAGATAGGTAGTGAAGCAGTTTTCCGCACATTCAAACAACGAACACTACAGATTATTTTATTTTATAATACCGATGCGATATTTACAAAAACGTACACGAATAAATCGACTTTTATCAAAAAGTCGATGCTATGAAATTCCGCAAGAGTTAAATTTGAAAAAATTACTGAAACAGACTGAAAATTGCTGAGCTTGTAATAGATTTGTCGACTGTTTCTGAATTGTCAATTCTTACAGAATACTCTTATTTCGTGTATTTTTTAAATTTGATGTATTTACTGTGATAAGAGTACCTGACCTTAAATTACCCAACAGACAACTCAAGACACTTTCCAGTAACTTTTTCAAACTTTTCGTACCCTCGCGCCATAACTCTAGTGATTAGGAGATCTGTGACAGTTTATATCCCAAAAGCAACCCCTTAAACGAAACAATCAAAGGAACGTAACACCTGCGAGATTATCGTACGCCGAATACGACCTTAGCTCACGACTTGTCGTCGAGGCCGCTGGGCAGGGGCCTCTTCTTGAGGATCCCCAGGTCCTGGACGTTCTCGAGGAAGGTCTTGTGGTGCTGGGCGACCAGGAGGGGATTAACGGTCTGTACGTCCTTCTTGAGCTCCTCCATGTCGCGCTTTAGCTTGGCTCGGCGGTTCTGGAACCACGTTATGACCTGGGCGTTGCTCAGACCGAGCTGGGCCGCGATCTCGTCCCGGTCGGCCGGCGACAGGTACTTCTGGTACAGGAAGCGCTTCTCGAGCTCGAATATCTGCTGGTTCGTGAAGGCCGTGCGACTCTTTCGCTTCTTCTTCGGCTGCTGACGGTTGTTGAACAGGTTCAGGTGGTTCGCTTGCTCTGAAATCACAATAATAAATCTGCGTTAGACGCTTTTGTTTATTTAATAAATTTTATAAAAAGCAAGGGAGAGTAGAGTTGAAAGCGAAAAGAAAGTTTCATTAATTATTTATCTTGTATTTTCAACTTTGCAACAAAATTGTTTTATTTTTCTCAGCATTTTTGAAAATGAAAGCATTATTTCAAAATTTTTTCGACTTATTTTCTCTCTTTTATAGAACTTGTTTCTTTTTAAGGTTACGGTCAACCTTGTTTCAATCAGAATGGTACCTTTACGGGGGCATAATTATCTCTTACATAAAAGCGTTCTATTGGTCCGTCATAAATGAAATATCTAACGAAGCGTAACCAAAAAAAAAAAAAGAAAGAAAGAATACGCGCGGGGGCTTTAAAAAATTTTGTGTATTTTTATGATTTTAAGGTTAGATGGTACCCCAATAAAAACCTGTAAACACTGTTGTGTACTGCTAAGCGTGTTTTCGGTTGGTATACCCATAGGTCAATTAGTCCCCTCGTAACTCAGAGCTTAAAAAAGCCAAAACGTAACGGGTCCCTCTCGTATTTTCCCAAAGCAGTCTCTTTATTTACAAGTCCCCGCGCCAGTTTATTCCCGGTAAATAATAAAAAAAAAAAAGATGAATATTTTTAAAGAAGCACATAAGTTTCTCGAAAAAAAATGTTTCTTCGTCGTTCGTTTTTTTTTTCTTTCATTTTTTTTTTTCTTATCCGCAGGAGCAGAGAAGAGGCCCTTTTGTGTATGCAAAGGCCACAAATCAGCCTGGCGGCGCATCGCTTGAACGGGACCATAAAAGTCGTATTACGCATTCGTTACGGGCTCACGGGGTTATGGAGTGCACAGTCGAGGCTGCTGGTGCTGCTGCGGCAACCGAGTTTTCAAAAAATTTTCACCTACAAAATTCAGCCAACTTGTCAGACGGATCAAAGGGTTGCCGCGCGCGCCGTCGGTCACACCTGCGGGGGGGGAAGTCAGCGCGCCAAAATTTAGCGTCGTACGAGCCGTGCGCGTACTTCTTATATTGTTGCGACTGCGAGTATGGGAACGGAGGTAAAATTTGAATTTACGACGGGGGATAATTTTGGATAACGAGGCGACGATGCTCCTTTCTCGAAAGTAAAATAAATTTCTTGTTACTTCAAATTTTGAGGTTAGATTAAAGAACTTGTTAACATGAATAAGAATCTGTGAGAGTTGATTTAAATTTTTTTAGTATTTCTTTTGTAAAGTTATAGATTTAAGTTATCTCGTACATGCAAATTTTGAGGTTAGGGCGTTCAAGAATTTGTTAATTTTGATAAATATGTAAAATTATAATTGAATGCGAATTTATAATTACTGATTTAAATTTTTTAGTTTATTTTTTTATTTTTGTGTAAATTAAAGAATACAGCATTAATCAATTGGCAAATTGAGGTTGGATTATATTTAAAACTGGTTTGATTGATATTTTTGATCATACTTAAATATGACTCCATGTTCACTGAGATTTTAGGTTAGAATAAAGAACTATTTTGATTAATATTTAAAATATTATACACCTGAATAATATAAATCTATAATCTTTAATTCAAATATTTTAGTTTCTCTTGTATAAAATAAAGGATGTAACATAAATTGTACTCATTAAAACTTTGAGGTTAGGAAACATAACTCGTTACCAACCTCAAATTTTGCGGTCAGCAGGGTTGAAAAAAAAAAGCGAGTTCGCAAGTTTTTGTACTTGAGGAAACACTTTGAAAACATTTCCCGAAACAATGAAATTTGGTCGTCGCGCAGGAAGGACCTAATAACAAGAGTTCGCACCTCGCAGAAATCGATCCGGTTCCGGGGGTAGGGTAAAAGAAGCCGGTAGCAACGTCCATTTTGCTGGTGGTGACTACTGCATAACCCGACGAAGAAGGGATTTTAAGCGAAAAAGAGGCGCTGAGATATTAGTTTCTGCGGTCGGACCCGAGGATATTTAATTCGTTTGATGTTAGCGAATCCACCGACCGTACATGAGAGGGATATTACCGGCAGCACCTCATTCTCTATTTGTCCCCGAGAATGATAGAATTACGGTGCCACCGACACTCTCAAAGAAAACCTGAGGTTGCGAGCATCTCACTAAACTACTAATGGTTCTCTAAACACCTTTTTTTCATCTTGGTTTTTACAGTTTTACTTTTTTTGTTTTCAATAATAACTGTATCAAGCCACCGGTCGTTTAATGAAGTCAGCCCGAAAGTCCTTTTTTTCGTCCCGATCAATTACACTGCTGAGAGCGGCGTTACGTGAAGGCATGTAATTTAAAAAAAAAAAAAAAATGAGAGGATTAAACGAGGTTTCCCAATTTGAGGGGATAATGACTGCGTGCAGGCTCGATCATAACTTTCAACAGCTCATAGACGTCCGATATCAGCTCGCACGCGAAAACTGGTATATAATCGATCGTTAAATTGAAGAAAAAAAAGAACTGTCTCCTCGAAAAAGAGAAAATAAATCGTCTCGTTTTTCAACTACGAGCACGTGTCGACTACCCAGCGGGGCAGCGATTTAGAAATCGGTGCTTACTCGATTGCAGTTGCAGCCACCCCCGGAGTACCCGGAAAAAAGGAAGTCACAACATTTACCGGCGATGAAAACGAGATTCATTATGTTTCAAGGCTCGCTGTGGGGGAGTAAGAAACAAGACGGAAACTTTTTAATGTAAGTGAATGATTTAATGATTGATTTTTTTTTTTTTTTTTTTTTTTTTAATTTTCAGAGCAAACATTATTCTGGACTCTGCACCTTCTAAAGTTGTTCGAGTGAAAAATGCGAAAATTCAGTCGAATAGTCAAAAGTGCCACTCTTAGCTTAGAGTGGCTCACTTTTTACTAGAATTCGAGTGGATTTGAGCTAACCTCAGTCTTACAGATTTAGTGCGTAATAATTTTAGTAATTGAGTAAGATACTCCGGATCAAATTTTTGAAAAAATGATTATGAGTACAATTTTAACTGGTATCTTAATTAAAACATTTTAAAGTCGAATTAACACGTTTTAAAAAAAAATAACTGCCTTGGCCCCTTTACTATTTTCCAGGTTCCCTGAAGAATTGTAAAAGTTTTATAGCACCACGGTCCACTCAAAAAAAAAAAAAACGTAGCATCTTCTTTTCCGAGAATTTTCAAGCATGTGGTCGGACATACATCATAACTCCCGGTTTCTATTAATTAGGTATCAGTGGACTTGCGCAACCCACCTGACACGTGATCAAACATGGACGTGAGAAAAGGGAGTTTTCACCGCAAGAAGGTACGGTTTCGAAAAAAAAGAAGGCCCGGGTGGTCCCGTCGGCCAACTGGTCCTAATTATAACCTCGAAAATTTTATCGCGCCTCGATGATGATGATGATGTATTCGAGGGGCGTTCGGGCGATAGCTTAATTAGCGTTTATTCCGAGCCGACACCTTCGTAGATGTATAATACGAGTCTTGTGATTGAGTTTAGCTGACCGGATGTCGAGAAGGCGTTGTTTTGAGCCTGGGTGGTGCGGAAGGTAATTGAAATTGAATTGCTGCACTTTTCAATTTGAAATTTCCCCCGCGCCGCGCCGCCCAGGCATTAAACAAATGACCGATCGATATTAATTTTCTTCTCTCCTCGGGTGATTAAGTGAGAACGGCTATGGTTTATTAATTGAACTGAATTATTAATGGAAGATAGCAGCGTCCTCTACCTATGATGAATGCATTTATTTTTCTTCTTCTTCTCTTCTCGTAATTTGATGTAATTATATAAATTCTTGAATGAAAAAAAACGTTAAGGACTGTATTTGAACCGATTAAATGTTTCGATTAGCCACGGTATCGCCCTATACTATGAGAACGAATTTTTTTTTTCCCGTAATAATAAGCTCTTTATCGAGAAAAAAAGTGAAATTAGGCGTAAAGTAGCTTCGGCAGCGCCCACTTTAGTTATAACTATTATATATATATATATATATATGTGTGTGTGTGTGTGTGTGTGTGTGTGTGTGTGTGTGTGTGTATTCTCAAGAGCTTTAAAAAGTTTCGACAGCGCCCTCTACGGAAAATAATGCAAGTGAACTAAATTCGTAATTAAGTGTTGAAAATAGAGCTCGTACGATAGAAATCAAACTCTGCATCGGTCATAAATAAAGGAACGCAAAGCGCGTCTGAGAGCCGTAGTCGTTGCGGACTCTTGAAGAAACACGCAGGGGATTTAATGCTGTACGACACGGGATTTACAAGCCGCGGCTTCTTATTTTTCCCTAAAATCCCCGTCGGCAAAGACCAGAGGGAGAGCGGTACTAAGGGCCGTTTAGTGCAGTTGCGATCCTATTAACTGCGACCTCTTTCCTCGAACGCTCCTCTTCTTTTTGCTTGTTTGAGCTTGCACACACACACGAGCCTGCAACCCTTCTATTTCGGTCGAGGCGGCCACGTGGCGCTGATTAGTGCAATTACCGAAACAAGTCGTTTCTTCTCTCTCTCTCGCGAGAGCTGAGATCTTCCACGTACGAAGGGAATTTAAGGGATTATGTTGCACCGATTGTCCCTGTCGGGGAGGATGATGGGTTCATTTTAGTTACACCGCGCGCTGTTCGTAGTAATTTGTCTTGGCAAATTGTACTTTTGTAACCTTCAATTCGAAAAGTTATATTCGAATCTTAAAATTTTCTAAGTGTTTTAAATTGCTATGATTTTTTTAAAGGCAATCTCAAAACTTCAATAAAGAAAAGGCTCATAACTGATTAATCTTATTTGTCAGAGTTGTTAGGTCCAATTTAATTTAATCAATTTTAAACATTTATTTTTTTTAATTTTTTTAAAGAAGATCTAACCTAACTTCAAAAAATAGATAAGTATCAATTCTTCAATTTTTTATGTAAATCAATCGAATTAAAACTAAAAATTCTTATGTTTATTTTGATAAATGTCTGTTTGTAATTCTCTGAACAATTATTTTAAAAGTATTTATTGTTTTCCAACTATTCAAAAATATTGAACAATTTAATTTACAAGAAACTACATGAAGAATATTACGCTTTTATGAAATTTATATAAACTTTGAATATACTTATATTTTCTGAATCAATTAAGTTTTCAAATTCATTTCATAATTTTTCTGCTATTATACTTGGCTAGAATTTATCTGTGGCATGTCGGAAACAACCCTCAAAATAGCACTAAATTACAGTGTTTTTTTTAATTTTATGATCATTAACACTACAATTTGAGCTAAATCTTCAAAAAAAAAAAAAAAAAAAACGCAACGGCTACGAGCTAATGGCAGATGAAGATATCATCACGCGATCTCGGTAAAAATACGGTCTCCACCCAGCCCCAACAGCCAATAACTTGTAAATCATCCACTCCCTACATCCACCAGCTGACTCGAGTTTACGATTTAAAAAAAAAAGAAGTGGCAGCCAACGCAACATAGTGTGAAGTGAAATTAGTACGGGCCACACCGGGTTTGAAAAATTTTCTAGAACCGATACATCAACGTCTTGGCTCTCTGCACCTCGGCATCAATCACCTAGAAGCGCAGTCATCGACTTGTGACTGCAGGTCCCCCGCAGTTTCCCGAACAAGGACATTATACCCGACTCCGGGTGTCATTAGTTATGACTCGTCGTCACGCTAACTGTTTTCACTCCTCTCTCAACACTTATCAGCTGTGTTTTTTTTTTTTTTTTTTTTTCCTTTTTCTCGTAACGTCCGACTGTCAATTTCAATTTGAATCAATAAAAACTACTACAATGATAATAGTATAATTAAAATATCTCATACATGCAAATTTTGAGGTTAGGGCATTGAGTACGAATCTATGATTACATATTTAAATTTTTTAGTTCTTTTTATTTGCATCGAGTAAAGGATAAAACATAATTAATCTTATGGATGGATCATATTTGGAGGTTAGGTTAGAGATTTGAAATTTTACACCGGCGATTAAAACACCACGGTTTTTGATTTATAATGATTGGACGAGGATAAACAAAGGGGGATGGTAAATCAACCGCGGTATCGAATATTGTTCTATACAAACACTCGCGAGAAAGCGGGGTAAAAAAAAAATTCCTGCGATAATTTACGAATCGCTTCATTTACGACACCGACGGGGCGACGCGGCCCGGTACTTATACCGCGCGCGGCTGCAAAACGATCAATAATTTTGTGCCCCAAAGTCCCAATTTTTTTCATCATTCTTAAGGTCTCGCAATTACCCGCGAAAGTGTGTGTCTTTTAAAATTAATAGCCCGAAGGGAGGGGGAGCACCGGCCACCTGTCACTTTATTATCGTCGTCATTCCGTCGGTCGGCCCGGCCCTCCTCGATGGCAACTAATTCGCGGCTGTTTTTCTGACTAAACAGAAACGCGGGTTTTAATTTGGGAACCCGAAATGTCGTACGAACGACAGATCTAATTGCTCCCTACACCCGCGACGATTTGTATATGCGAGATAAAAAAGAAAGAGCTAGTCAATTGCCCCAGGCTTTATGACTGAAAAATAAAGAAGTTTTGGTATATTTTCAGACAGGATTCTACGTAATACACAACATAAATTTATCTTACGTGCGTAAATCTCTTTGTAGTTGTCATTTTAATTAATATTTTACAAAGTTGTACAAAAGTTTATTTATAATAGTTTCACTGTTACATTTTATCTTATTTTTAGTATTAAGTTTCATTTGTTCAAGTAAAATTCAATGATCTAAAATTCAATAGTTCTTAAAATGAATTTTTTATTCATTAAAATTTATAGGTTTGGGTCGAACTAATGCATTTGAGGTTAGAACAGCTCTTAGAAGTTTTTATCAGTGTAAAATACTCGATTTTGAAAATTTATTAATGCTGAATTTATTTTTTAACTTTCCTTTAGTATTAATTTTAGACTAATTCAAATTTCGAGGTTAGAATACCTAAAATTCAAGTTTGAGGTCGTTTGATTCGAATATTTTACTTCTGTTCATACCGTATTAGGTGTATGTACTCTTAATGTTCTGTCAATACTCTACTAAAAATGAGCTCACTTTGAAGTAATAACTACTTAACCCTAAAAACTCTTGAACGTTTTTTTTACTATTCTCGGTGTGGGACTATCCTTTGTCAATGTGTAAAACACAGGAAGTTTCACCGTAACGGCCTAGAGTATAATCACCCGGTTTCAGAATTTAATAACCACGTAAAAAAAAAAAGATCGCGGACGACTTTTTTTTTTCTCGCCGTCCATTAGGCTCACTTTTATTCGAATTAAGCGGTTTCTTTTTTTTTTTTTTTTTTTTTTTTTTTTTTTTAAACACCGAAATCTCTTGGAAAGTGTCAAGAGTTTGAGAAAGGCCGTCGGTCCGTGTAATTACGACGGCACGGTCTTAACGAGAGTTCACGCAACGCGCGCATTAAACCAAAAAGAAAGAAAAAATAGGAACCGTATCGATAAAAGACACACCAGCGGGATTAAGAGCGCGTGACGCAATGCCGGATTTCTAAGTTGGAAAACTGGATGACAGCTGAGAGACAGAAAAAAAAAAAATAGAGAATTTAGCCGGAAGTTGTGGAAAAACAAGGAGGAGGAGGAGGCTCGCTCGAGGATGTACATTACATTTCGACACCTATTTCGTCGCCCCAAGTTGATTGTTTTTCGTTACGTACTCGAGAGTTTAAACAAACCCACCAGCACCACAGCTGATTATCTAAAACCTTACGCGAGCGAAAAAAAGTAGTTACGCGAGCCCGACCGCAACCGAAATGAGACATTTCATATAAGTGCAAAAAAAAGAGGGGGTTTTAAAATTAGTCGGGTAATTTATGTTGGGGGGTATCGGTGCGATGATAAACGTTCAATTACCCAGAAGTGCACCAAGGTACAGCTGTATCAACACGCTTTGATATTCCCTTGATTCTCTCTCTCTCTCGGCTTTGTGCCGCCGGTAAAAGGAAGAAGAAAAAAAAGGAGGAGTAAGGTGCTGCGGCCACCGGTTTCTATTTGGGACCGACCAACAAACGGTAGCTAAGCCTCGGATTTAACCAATTTTTTTTTTTTTCTCTCTCTCCCGGTCTTCTCGTGCCGATTCTGCCCGCGGGGAACATTCCGAAGGTCTTCGGGTGTCGGACGGATTATCATTTTTGGGATAACCGATAAGGTCGTTTATCATTCCTAAATTGAACGCTAATTTTTTTTTTTTTTGCATCTGTGATTTTTAACCGAATCCGGTTGATACTCATGTTTTACAATTAATGGATCATTGACTTTTTTTTATTAGTTGTTGTATTGAAACAAAAGTGGGTTGAAAATATTTATCATTACCTTGAAACGGATTTTGAGGTTAAGTTTTTTATTCTTGATTAAAATCATACTTTTTGAATATTTGCAAGCATTTATTTTGTTAAATAAGTAAAGAATAATAGAGCATAAAGAATTAATACAATATGAAAAATTCCAGATTTTAAGGCGGTATCAGTGTTTCTCATCCTAACCTCAAAACATGTTTTTTTTATTCAAACAATAAATGAGCAATAACAACAAAATATTTTCGATTTCTAAACGGTTAGAATCTTTTGTTTCACGCTATTTGGTTCATGTTTCCTTGCCTGAACCTTCAAATATCTCAAACATTGTAATAATAAATCTACGATCCCTACATAGAAAAAGCAGAATATCATAACCAGTTTCCTCAGACTATGAATTATTGATTCCCAAAAAAAAAAAAAAAAATTCGGTACTTTTGATATTACCTTGATCCGTTTAAATTCGTAGCAAATTAAGCAGCCATAATATTAATGTACCACCGAAAAAAAAGAAATCCTGCCGGGCGTACGAGGCACGTAAAAAAGAGAGAGGTATAATTCGGTAGGAGCACGAGCTCAGGTGTCAATAATAACACGCTAGCCTGGCGAATATCTTCGAGATCTAAACTACCTAATGAGAAGGAGCCGAGCCCGGAATTAATCCCAATCACGAATGATACACCCGAGTGCTGCACCTGTGGCCCCGCGTATCGAATAATTTTTCCACCAGATTGAATTCAATCGAGACCCAGGCCAGATGCCTAATTTACTATTTTTTCCATCGTCCGAGCGCCGCACGCGACGATCGATTTAGCAGGTGTCCGGGAGTGAAGCTCCTTTCCAGGAGACTACGCGCGGATAAAACCGACGCGCCGGGGCCGGCAGACGGAAGCATGACTAATTGAAGGACTGCCCGCATCGTAATAATGTGACTTTGCAACTTTCGGCTGCTCACGAAAATTGAATGTGCCCTCAGCCATCAAGATGAGGCTGTATAAAAAAAAAAGAACAGCACCGCCTGGAAATTCCCATTAAACACGGCCACTTTGACGCTTTATCTTTGTGCAAACAGTTGATTTTTTACGGGCCGAGTTATACGTCATCTGATCGTGAGGATCTTGCGAGTTATTATAAAACGATTTGTTTTGTTTTTACAATGCTGGATAGGTGAAGATTTCACTTGTAAGAGATGTGATAATGCGGTCTAGTGAATGCTACTTCTTGCTTCTAGATGATTCGAAGCTGATCTTACATCGATTAGAAGATTGAATTAGTTCTATTTTTGCACTACTAGATGGCGTCTTTGCATACTGTACTCGCAAGAGATAAGAAATTGGGTGAGATTTACTGTAAATTTCACCATTGTGGATGGTTTATTCGAAGACTCTACTCACAAAAATATCTGAAATCTAAAATGTACTATTTCGACGGGTGATACGAAAAAGGGCACTTCAGAAAAATTAGCAAAGTAAAAATTAACAATGTAGGCGAGCCGCGTAAAAAATAACACGAACGATTTTTTCATTATTTTGATAACTTGTTTTATTAAATAATGATGAAATCGCTCGTGTTATTTTTTACGTGGCTGGCCCACGTTGTTAATTTTTACTTTGCTAATTTTTCTGAAGTGCCCTTTTTCGTATCACCCGTCGATTTGATATATTTTGATTTTCACCACTAGGTGGCGTCTATGCAGATTCAATCTATAAAAAATGAGGCCATTGTCAAACAAATATCTTTTAATTTTCTTTTTACCATAGAGGTATTTCGAAACACTATTTACAATAAAAATTGTTGTCTGATAAATAAAATATTTAATATAATCTTTCAACATAGATATATCTATTATAGTCAAGAAAATTATGTTTTTCATCACTGGGTGGCGTCTTTGAGAAAATTACCCATGGTCCGTTTGATCGCTCCGGCTCTTTGAACTAGACAAAGTCGTAAATTACGCCGGACGAAAATCAATAAAGAATTTACCAGTCTCCCCCGTCCCCCGTGCCAGTAGCATTCGCAGAAACTGCTGCAGCGCGAGGAGGTTAATTCGTTCGCGAAATTCCAGGTCTCAGTGCATAAATCGTCGCTTCATTTTTCTCCCGTTCCCCCCAGCAGCAGAAACTTCGCAGCAGTCCGCTCCGCAAATCTCTCGTCGGTCTAAACGCATTTCATTTCGCAAAGCACGCCCGGAATTTTAGTTGAAACTGCCTGAACCTCGGGCTGCAGATGCGATGACGTCCAAATTAGTCGAGATTAGTCGCACGAGATTTGTTTTATGCGAATAAGTTAACCCAACTCCGGACCAATTGGAAACTTTATGGTCCAAAAAAGAAAGTCGAGCGGGAGTTCGGTAAACAGCCCGGAAATGAGTTTGTCTTTTTCGTTGTATCGCTCGGTCGGTCGGGCGGTATTAAAATATCGAGCGTCACTAACCAGACTACTCAGCTGTCGATTTTTTAAAACGGCTCCGCTCTGTGTAGCCGTAATGAAAAACCTGTTGTTGTGTGTTTTTTTATAGCCCCACGGTACGATACACTTTCATTAAACGCCCCACCCGAGCCGTAGACAAACAAAATTAATCAAAGAAAACGCGTGTTTTCAGCACCGAGGATAATTGGCTTAAGGAGATAAAAAAAAAATAAACCTGCATAGCTCTCCCCTCGGGTTGAATATTATTATTCCCTGGGCTCGGATCTAGTCAAAGTCAAATCGGGCGCGAAAAGAGCAAATGCGATTAGGCTCGGTTGGGGGGTCTCCTGCAGCCCCTGCATCGGATCTCTTTCGATTGACTGTCTTCCAGGAATCCGAGTACAATAATAACGAGGCCGCATCGCTGCTGCTGCTGGCTGACTTCTTTTATTTTTTATGTACCTCCTCTTCTCCTTTTCTATATTTAAAACGGTAGCGGCTTTTAAAACGCGAGGCGAGACTCGTAATTTATAGTCCAAGCCGCGGGATATTGCAATAATGACTGAATTATCTTATAGGCGTCGATTGACCGGGCGCGCGGGATATTTTTGAATTCTCGTTAATACGAATTCATACTTGAAGACGCTGACAGCTGTAAAATTAATTAATTTAATGGTCTTTTACGAGGAAATTTCTAAACAAAAGGGTCGGGTTATCTTATCGGCGAAACTTAAATATTTTAAAAATCTAATAAAAATCAGCCGCGTGATTTACAATGATTCGCCGATAAATCAAGTCTTTCGGGGAAAACCTTATCTGAAATTACTTTTTAAATAATACTAGCCAAGTCAAATAAACAAAAATTTAAAGTCCCATTACGTGCCATTGTGTTTTCAGTTCGAAAATTAAATACCGATAGCGATCGGCGTAAAAATTTCATTAATTACGCGGGCTCCCTCGAGGTAAAAGAAAAATAATAATAACTTCGTGCGACCCGCGAGAAAACAATTTTGCAACGAAGAAACGAACCTAAAATCACGCGAGATCCCATAAATACCGGGGGTTGAAAAAGCATCACGCTAAAATCCGATCTTTCTCTCCCCAGCCCTACACCTATATAGTGCATGGAGAAGGGGGGCGTGAACTCCCCGAAAATACCGACGTGTAAATCGTTGTCGCCTTTCCCCTCCCCCCATTTGTCACCCTCTACCTGCTCGACTGGCTTTTCCATTTTCCAGCCGATTTATCCCTTTGCTAAGCTCCGGGGGACGCGGCGTGATGTATAGATGACGAGTTTTACGGAGGAGGACCGTGATTAAACGCTTCACGCGATGAAAAGTCAACATTCCTTTTAATTTTATCTTTCATTATTTTTTTAGTACGGTTTTTTTTCTACAGTCTAGTTTTTTCGATAGTTTTATAGGTTATGTTTTATTATAGGATGACCCTAATGTTTCAGATTATTCGAAGACAACCTGCTTATTGATTCGAATAAACTTACAACTCTTACAACGGGTCATTTCAGAATTCATTATATTTAATGAATACAATTCCTGCTTTCAATTGAAAATTTTGAGGTTATGAGTAACCCTTTTCAAATCACCCTAATGATTTAAAAAGTTACTTTAGGGAACAACCTATCAAGTGACTAAAATGATTTATTTATGGATTGTAAAAAATGGGTAAATTACATATGTAATGAAGAACAAACTGTAATAATATAGAGAATTTTTTGAGGTTATGTGTAAACATCATGCGTGTTATTTACAAATCTCAACCGCGAAAAAAACTACCTTGCATCATGATTTATGTAAAATCGAGTTCGCTTAAGCAGAATCGATAAAGTGTGGAATTAAAAATAACAGTTCGGTCGGAAAAAGAAGAGAAAATAAGAAAAAGAAGAAGAAGAAGAAGAAAAGGCTAGGGAAATAATACAACAGGGAACGTAGTGGGTGAGTGACTGGCGTACGTGTGTGCATTTCGTAAGGCCTATTGTGCGGCCTATTACCGACGTCAAGTTTAGAAAGTCATTTCTCTAGAACTGCATAGAGCCGGAAAATTATTACATTATTGACGATAAGTAGGGCCACTCGGGACGCCACGCCGGTTAAGGAGGACGATACAATATTGCTTATTGTGTACTTCTCCCCTCTTCCAGCCGTCCTCAACCATTTTCTTATTACTTATTAAAAGCGCGTATTTTAATTGAATAATGACCTACAAAAATGAATAAAAAATGAATTAGCTGCTTTATAGAAATATGAGTAATTGTCGAATGTGAGACTACACAGAACGGGTTGTTGAAATCAATGATTGTGTTTTGCCTTATACTTAAGCTAGTTAGTCCATTCAATAGAGGAATCAGAGGATGTAATACCGTACAGGTTTCATTAAGTTTTTTTTTCAAGGTGAAGCGAAATGGATTTAAAACAAGTCGTACGGCAATTCGTTACGTATCTCGCGAATATTCATCGCAACAAGGCAGCGGTGAAATAATAATATTTAATTTGATCAATATTTCAGTACGCCAAGGAATAATCGATATTCTACAATGTTTTAAAATTAAACAATCGATGTTGTATTGGTGTGACACACTTTTTTTTACAACAAACAAAAATATATTAATTTTTCAAATAGTTTTTCAAACAAAACGCTTATATACCTTCCTCGGCATTTTAAAACTTTATCGAAAACACTCATTGAACGAAATTCGTTCTCGTTAAAACCGCAGCTACTTAACTCCAAAAAGTTAGTCCAACACCCAAGTATCGATTTAAAAAAAGCACACCGCAGGAGTCGAGGCAAGTTTTAAAACAAAAGGCGCGGATACATAATAATGTTCGGAAGGTTCAGTAATGAGGATCGTGTGTGCGGGGTCGATCGAGTCTTTAAGGGCGAAATACAATATCGACGCCCGTTAGCGTAACGCCACCTCCTCGTTATAATAATTCCAGGTCCGACCCCCCGCTAAGAAGCCGGAGTTTAGCAGACGCTGTGTATAAACACACTCGTTAACTCGATCTGCAAGATTCTGCTGGACCCCCGCACGTGCACTCTGTTATCGTATTCTCCGCGGCTGACTTTTCGTGCTCGTTATTGAGATGTTGTTTCATGTATGTGTGTATTTTTTTTTTTTTTTTTTTTTTTTTCTAACCTAAAATATTCATTTTATGGCATTTATTTTATGTTTAAAGTTGTATCCAAAGATAAAAGAGATGATCCAAAAAAAATGTCAGCATTTTATTCGTGATGTGATTGGTTGAAGAACAAAATTTAAAATTTGAATTTTTATTTTTAATTTATATATTGCAATTTAATTAAAAAAATATAGATAATAGATTTGATTAAAAAAAAATTATTTAATCAAGTTTTCGAAATTATACGATTAAAATAATGAAAATAATAATTATTAGTATATAAATAAAACCAATGAATTTATAACCACGAAAGTTTTAGATAATGATTAATGTAATATTAATTGCGCGCTGAGAGAGACTAGTTTATTAAATATGTGTGCTGTAGTCTATAGAACAATTTTTCGTTTAGTACGAGACGAAAAAGTTACACAACAACAGTTTAAAATTAAAGTTTGTTTTTTTTTAGTCTCAAAACTTTGAGCATTGTAAGTAACAAAAAATTAATCCGATGTTTTTTCGATAAATTAAAAACTTTAAATTATGCTTTTCATAATAAATGTAAAACTACTTCAGAGACTAAAGACAAAACTTTTCGTCTGGTAAAAATAAACATAAAAGTGTGCATTATAAACAAAATTATTATTATTTTTTCTTTCATACAATTAAAAATTTCCACAATTTTAAAATAGGATTAGAATCCAGGCCGTCCGAAAAATTCCTCAGTTGAATCATTTCTCAAAACCCAAAGCCCACAAATTTTCAACAGGATTAAAGTCCGTGCATCAAAAACATCCAAAAAAAGCTGAAGCCGTCGGAGCAGGCTTAATCAGAGTCCATTTAAGGCAGCTAACGAGTGCGTACGCACACACCGCGTTTGATTCCGTCCGTCGGTGCGCCGAGTATATTTCGTGGCTCGGACTCGCTAACTCGCTAACTCGGTTAAAGCCGTAGGCGGGCCCGGGCTAATTCAATTAGCCCGACGTCGCTATCGAGCGCTCTCCTCTCTTTCGGCTTTTTATCCTTTGAGGTCACCACCCAACTCCTTTCGACTTAACGAAAAAAAGCCCAAACCGCGCGTTCGTCAAAACTTTCTCGTATCGATTTTTAAATTTAAAAAAAAAAAGTTCGACGCACACCGAGTCTGAATTCATTATAAACTCTGTAACTGCACCCCTTTCGGGGTAAAAAATTTTCAGCCGGTAATAAGCTTTCGGTGTAATTCATTAAAACTTTTTAGACTCCGGCCCTTAAATTATGCATCGTCGGCGGTTTTCGCGTCGTAATAGTTGAAATATTCGCGGGTCGATTTGTTCAGCGAGATGGAAGGGACAGCTGGTGCATCAGGGAAAAAACCGCAGTCTCTATGTCTCAATTTTCGGTATCGACGCTGCTGCACTGCTGATGTTGGTTTTATTGTGGCGCCTGACCGCTTTTGTTTGGCCCGCGGTGGCCAAGGGCAACGGCTTCCTCCCAATAAACTTCTCTTTTCAAATCATGAGCCTGTTCTAATTTTGAAAAGGTGGAAACGAGACCGGATTGTGACCAGTTGATGGTCAAAGTTGGACAAAAAGTATTTTTATGACGGGTATTGTTCGAAAAAAATAGATTTTCCTTCTGTCAAAACTAAAAGGATTTAAATAGCAATAAATCTAAATTATGGTCAGAAAATGACCAGTTTATACTGTAAAAAAGCTTGTTACTAACGAAAACTAGTACAAAAGATTCGTTTTCATGAACGAAAGAAAAAAATATTTTCCTCCCATCCAAAGTTAAAAGATCTCACTAACAATAAATCTAAATGATGGTCAGAAAATGGCCAGTTTATAACTGTGTAACGAAAACTAGTACAAAAGAATTATTAATGGGCTTGTTTCTATGAAACGGATTGAATTTATCTTTTCTGCGCAAGCTATGAAGATCTCGACACGAGATTATACCAAAGCCAAATACTCGCAACCAATCAAAAACTGTATTTAAAATCGATTGCATAATGCCAAATGTTACTCAAATGTAAATTAGTAGTTTGCAGGAAACCAATAAAAAAAATAAAATCCACTCACTTGAGAGTTATCGATTGAAAATGGGTTGTTTCCACGTAACGAGGTGAAATTATTTTTTCCTCTCCGCGACAAGCAAGCGTTGATTCAATCTTTTAGTGTTAATGAGAATTGCCGGGCGATAAATAATATTGCCGTAATCGCGCACGGTAAATCAAGCCGCTGTTTATTATTATTCAAAAGTTGGCCGAGCCAGACACTGTTTTCGTTCAAGGTGGCGCACGTGTGTTTGCCCAACCATCCTCCCCCGCGGGTCCCCGGAAACTGTTTTCCCTAAAAAACAAGCTCGCCTCAGGGGGGGTTGTTTCGTTTTTTAGGTGGTCCAAACTTTCACGCTATAATCTTCCTTCCGGGCTCTCAACGGGGGTTTTACGTGAGAAAAACAGCTCGGGATGCGTAAACAGGTCTAATCGGCCACCCTGGCACTTCATACGTACACAAATAAACAGAATAAATAAGATTTTTGTTTTATTTGAGTGGTTGTGTTGTTTATATTAGACTTTCTTAAGTAAAAATAATTTTTAGTTGAGTACCACCGAATCATACTCACAAATTAGAAAGATTTTTGTAAAATAGTTAGAAGATTAAAGTGTGAAAAGTCAGTCCTAAAGATGTTTGGTACTTACGAAAAAATGCATCCGTTTTGTCAATTTTTATCAAATCTTTTAATAATTTATATCAAAATAAACGTTGCATTTTTCTTCTATTTTTCTCCGTTTTAGTTTTTCAAAAATTTAAATAGTTGTTTTACATAATTGAACAATTAATCTTATGAAAATCAAGCATTTATTTATTTAATAAAACAATTTTTAAATTCAAACTTTAAAAAATATTAAAATTTTCTTTGAAGTATCACCAAAACTAACTCACAGTTTTTTCAACGATTTCTGCATTTTTGAGAGAGTTACAAGTAATAAAGAAAAAAATGCTCAATTTCTGTTAATAATTGTTTGAGCAAATACTTCAATTTTTTTTAAAACTAAAACGGAGAAAAATCTAACATTTATTTTGATATAAATTACTAGAAGATTCGATTAAAATTGTCAAATTGGCTGCATTTTTTCGCAAGTACCAAACATCCTTAAGAAACTAATAATTCCAGACGTACTAGGGAGACCCACTTAGTAGAGAATATTTTCGTTCCATGGGAAATGATCTGACACCAACGCAAATTACGCGCGTGTTTTTTCTTTTTTTTTTTTTTTTTTTTTTACTCGTGCACCAGCTGCAGGAATACAAAACGCAAAGTGTCGTCATTTAAGAGCCGCTCGTTCGAAGCTAATTGCCTTTGCAAATTGTTTTAAAACTCCATTGTTTTAGTCCTCGTGCAAACGCGATAATTGATCGGTGTCCTCCGCGCACGGCAATTATTCTCAACAATAAAAACCCATGCTCGAAATTTCCAAAAATTTTCAACAAGATGTTGAGGAATTTTAGTTGTTTACTTGATATTTTTAGGGCTAATAAGACCCAAAAATTATTAAATAATAATTTGATTGTCATAGACGACGTTTCGTCATTTTTAATGACCTCATCAGATGACATTAATATTTTTAAATAATAACATAATTATTAGTCATACAACATGGGTTAGACATTTTTCAACAAAGTTTTCAAGTTAGACTCAAGCTGACCTCTCGATCGGAATATTTATTTCGATCAACGGGTAAAAATTATCACTTCAAAATTTAGCAAAGTGGAAGAGTCTCCTCGATTACTTACATTGAATGGAAAGGTGTTCGAAAAGGAGGATCAAAGGGCGGCACCAATCGATGCAGGAGTGGCACCGCTGCAGTGCTAATTGCCAGCCGGTAAAGAAAGGTGTTAACGACGCGAGCCGAGTAAGGAGGAGGAAAAAACTCAGCACGCGAGAACCGAACGAGCATAAGGAGATGGAGGTAACGACGCGTGCATCCGCCGGAATAGATAAGACCCGAGAGAAGCCTAATCGATCGTCATTAAAAAAACCCCGACGTTTTACCCTGTTTTCCAAGGAATTTTCAGCGGGATCGAGGTTGGAAATTTTAATTACGATGCGTGGATACGATAAACCCGAGCTTTGACGGGCGTTTTAACGAGCTTTTTGTTGAGAGCTGCCGCAAATGGATTTGAATTCGTTGGGACCTTATCGTCGAGGTTGTGGAACTATCCCGATCGTTTTACGATTTTAGTTTTTTATGTTTCCGAAATTTTAATTGGTGACTTGAGTAGTGTCTAACGATTTTAAGTGTAAATCAACGTCAATGCTTGGTGTGCAAAAAAGAGCGAGATTATAAAAACGACTAATTTTTTGACTTTTTTGGGATTTTAAATTTATTGAGTTTACAAAAAAGAGCAGGACCTCTCTGATGTATGGCTTTTAAATTTTAAACTAGAGTCCAATTTTTTGAGACCTAAAAACGTCAGTTTAAAAAACATCCAATTGCCTCTCGTAAAAAAAGCGACCATTCTCTTCCACTATGACGCCACTTTAAAGAAATAAACACTTATTACACCGAATTTTTCCGCCAATAAAAATTCGAAATTCCAAACTGAGTCCATAAAAATATGCAATCCAGTAAAAAATAACGACTGTTATGCAAATAATAAAGCTGCTACCTACTTTCCAGCAGTGTAAAAAATCAGCAAACAACCTCGCTCTCGTAAAAAATTTTTCCAAAAAAACGTCATTTCTATGCAACGTTTTCGAGTAATCATCCCGAAAATTTTTTTAGCCACCATCCTAAAAATCGCGTCGCCCATAAATTTTCGGGAAACTTAGGACCGCTGCGACCGCGCTAAGTGGTGCCGGGCATCGACGTAACAACAAAATATTCGGGTCCTACCTCTCTTACGCGCGGCGCTTTAATCCTCATCCTCCTTTCTCCTGTCTCATTTACAGTCAAAATTACGGCCCCCTCGCATGCAAATTTTCGGAAAGTTGGGGCTTATCGGGCACGGAGGGGGGAAATCAAGATAAACGCCGCGCATTTAACTAGCGTGTTAAGCGCGTGTAACGATTCGGTTTTATGCCCGCGGTCAGCCGAAATAGCGTGCGCATTAATTAACCCGCCCCGGTCGCCTTTGATCTCGATTGATGCGCGCCGAATTTATTATTCGATGTTTTCTGGCTTCCTCCCTTTTTAATCTCTCGCGAATTAACTAGACGATAAATTTATCAATCTTATTGCCCCGCTGTGTGTGTGTGTGTGCGGTGTGACGTTTTTCTTCAAATTGGTCACTTTACGGAATGAAACGGCACGCTTTTCTTCAAACGTTTTTGATTCAAACTCATCAACGCGGATTCGCGGAAGTTACGGGTGTAATGATGCTTTGAGCTGGATCCTTTGATTTTTATATAACCAGTGTTTGCGTAAAGTTCGGACATTGAGTTTCAAAATTTTATTATTTCTGTGTCATATCGGAAAAACTAGATGATTCCAGTTTCAAAAAATTTTCGATACAAGCCGATAAATAAGGATTTATCGCACGCAGTGTCATAAACGAGCTTTCTAATTAAAAACTAATTTAAGTACCGATAAAATATTTTTTTAGTTATTGATAGGATGAAATATAAAAAACTACTGACGAAAATGACCCAAATTAAATTTTCACAACAGAAAAACCTATTTAAAAGTTGGTATTTTATCTTTAAAAATGGACCGATCTTATTTTAATCTAATGAAAATTTAAGAAACTAACCTAAAAAAATTACCGAATCATATGTAAAAATGTTTAAACTATTTTAGTTTGTATAGTTCTATAACTTGGTATAAAATAAATTCTTGTTTAATACATAAAAATAAAGAAAATCATTTAAATTTTACATTTAATTTTTCTAAATAATAGAATTTTGTTCTCAACTAAAAGTTCAAACATCAAAGATAAATTAGAATTACTTTCTAAAAAATACCCAAAATCATGAGTCAAAAGTGAAGTTCTTTTATTCGATTTTTATATTTCGCCTCATTTCCCTAAAAGCATTCAAGCTCTCTCTCTCTACCCAATTTTTTATTATAAAGTCCTTTCAAACCCAAAACGCGTCGGACAAAAAATCCCACAATTATAATCGGCAGTCCCTTTTCACCCGCGTAAATTACAAACTTCAATGACTAAAAAGCCGCCCGAGTTGGAAAGGAAGGGTTCCGGAAGCCGCGCGGCTTTCTCACAATGCTTCTGCTGCCGGATAATTGAGATATCATAACGCGCACGCACGCCGTTTACATTCAATCAATGACCGACCGCAGAAACGAACGGACGAAAAAAAAAAAAAAAAAAAAAAAGTAAAGAAGAAGAAGAATAAATAAGAAGTCCTGTCACGAAATCCCACACCCTGAGGGATCCGAGCATTTGTTTACCCCCGGTGAGCAGATCGCTCTCCATTAGGAGGGTGCTGTACTGTTTTATTGCCCCATTTTTCTCAGTTTGACTCTAATTGACGGAGCGCCTGGTTGCTTGTACGGGGAAACTCGAAAATCTTTTGCGTCATTTTTTAGTGACGATGAATTTACGTCACTGGGACACGACGGTAATAAAAATTATCATCCTAAGATAAAAGAGAGAACCCAAAAAGAATGTCAGCATTTTATTCGTGATGTGATTGGTTGAAAAACAAAATTTAAAATTTGAATTTTTATTTTTTATTTTTATATTACAATTAAATTAAAACATTTAGAGATAGAATAGATTCGATAAAAAATAATTATTTAATCAAGTGTTCGAAATTATCCGATCAAAATCATGAAAATAATAATTATTAGTATATAAACAAAACCAATGAATTTATAACCACGAAAGTTCAAATGAACTATGAACGTAGCGGCAAAGGTAAAAGGTATATAGAACTTATTGTAAGTTAATTTAAATGAAGCTTCGACAAAATTTGTTTTAGAATTTAGATAATGTTGTACAATTGCGCGCTGAGAGAGACTAGTTATTTAAATAGTCAGAACTGTAAGTTTTTTTTTTTATTTACTTTCAGGAATTTTTTTTTGTACAAGGGTAACATAAAAATATTTTACTTTTTATTGTTACATAATCACAATGAAACGTAATTATATTTCAAATGTTTTACAAGAAATTAAAAAACTAGTTTATTAAAACAAAGTTTATTATTATTTTTGGCACGTATGAAAAAGTAAGTTAAAAACAAAAAATTACGAACAATAAGATTTAATTCTTGCTTGACACTGTTTAATAATTTTCTATGTAATGACCCTCAGTTTTCGTAAAAGAAAAATATTTTTTTTCTGATTTTACTCAGTCTACTTAAATCTTAATAAATACATTTCACGACAATTCCCGATAGCATTAAAATTAGTTTTTAACGAGAACTCCCAGGGAAAAATATTACTCGCTCCCTTTCGAGAAATCCCATTCCTAGGGCCTAGAAGCAGTAAACCGACGGTTATTTAAAATTTTTTTTACACGGAACGAATAAAGTGCTTTTATGAAACTTTATATTTTTCAGGACGCGCGGGAGTTACCGTTTTAGAAAAGCTGCTGTTCCGAGTAAATTACACGTCTCGGTTGCCCAGGCTTCCTGTCCCCGGCTCGTCATTGTTACGAAAAAATCGTATGAATTTTTTTTTCCTCCGAGTCACTATCTTCAAAATCATTTTAAAATTTACAATAATTAAAAATTATTATTAAAAATTTTTACTAATCATGTAAAAATAAATTATAAAAGTATAGCTTAACTATCACAATTATAAAATACACCTGAAATTTTTATGATTAATTTACCACAATTGGTTGAATCAAATTGTAAAACAAATTTGTTATATTATTCTGTTACGAACAGATTGAAGAGATCAGGTTGGAATAGTTTATCCGTTGATACAAGAAATTGTAATTATATTAGTTTATTTAAAAAAGATATTAAATCAAAATTTTTGAAATTTGAATAAGAAAGTTGTCATTGATGAAATGTATATAAATTAATTATGTATTAAAAGACATTAATGTCCGTTGTTGATAAAATAAATAAATAAATTTTTATGATTGATTCACCACAATTTTTATTTTTAAAATAATTAATTTAATTTTCATTCCACACCTAAACAATTAATCACGACTATCAGAAGCCACCGTATTAAAATTTAGTTAACTTCGAAAAAATATTGCCAGAACAGAAAGGTAAAAGGTCCCAATTTAAGAATTCAATTTGCGCGATTCGATTACGGAAGAATCGATAATCAAACACCGGAGGGGACTTTTCACACCAGTTACCCAACCAACCACGTAGATAGTGTAATGAGAAATAAATTGCTCACGCGTGATTGGGCTACCGTGCGTACAATAGAAACCGATGATGAAAATTGCGGGAGGAGATGCGCTGAGCGAATGAAAGGGCCCGAAATAAAGAAGAAGAAGGCCGTTCGCGCCGCGTGTGAACCGCCGTCCCTTTGTGCCTCGCCGACACTCGACCGCCATAAAACCTAAATTATCTTTATACGCTCCCTCCTCGCTGCGGTCTTTGAATTAATGACACGAATTTTTGCATGCCCAGCTCGCGAGCCTTATTTTCATCTTTTCAAAATGGACAATTTTTTCTTTTTTTTGAAAAATCAAGGTCGCGAGCTAGTCAGTCGTAAAGTTTTATTTTTTCTTTTTTTGGCAATGCCGCGTGCTCCAAATATTTTTTCCAAAAAATACGGGCGATGCAGTAAACCGTCGGAAAGCAGGTATAGTGCCGTAGTATTTTCCTTGCTCACGCCTGGAGCCGCGCGGCGTAATAATCGTATATTTTTCACGTAATTACGGGGCCCGGTATTTTTACGACCTTTTTTTTTTCTTTCCTACCTCGGGAAAATAATTTTCTTAAAGTCTTCATCGGCAACGACGCACGAGCCGTTTATAGTATAATTCCCGACACTTTGAAAAAAAAAAAAAAAAAACTGTACTTAAGTTTTATCTAAGAGGATTAAAAACTCGAGGTACCTTTGGTACGAAATCGCCAAAACTGATTGAAACAAGATTTAATGAAAAATCCAAGGAGCCACATACTCCAGAGTTGTCAGATAATCAATTAAATACCTTTAGTATACAAAAATTAAAAATATTTAAAAAGCACTATTTTTAATGACGCTTGTTCTGAAGTGTGTAGCTTCCAAAAATAAAAAAAAGTACCAAAAAATATGAGCTTACCTTGGCTGTGTTCTCCGGCGTCGAAGGTCTTGCTGGTCATCTGGAATAGGGCATCGAGGGGGCTGCCCTGTCCGGGTGTCCTGCCTTTGGTCTGTGACTTACTCCTCTTGAAGTGCTGCTGGACCTGGGGCTGCTGGGACATACCGGGATGATGGGACATTGCCAGTCCATGGTGCATTCCGTGGTGATGATGGTGCACCAAGGGATCGGGGCTGCCCGAGTCCGAAACCGAGCTGCGTCCCGAGGACGAGGAGCTGCTCAGTGGAGGCTCGCTTATCGACCCGGACATGGACGCCAGGGACATGCCCATCAGGGACAGATCCCTGGCACCCTGGTGATGGTGTCCCAGGTGATGGTGCCGATGGTGGTGATGGTTCGGGGTCTCGGAGGAACTGTCCCAGGGTCTGACGATCTTGGCCTTGGGCCTGTGCGAGAGGATATCGAGGATGCTGAATGACTTGACTCCTCGCTCGGCGGCGGACTGCTCCCTGTCCCGACTGGTCTCCTCCTCCTCTTCTTCCTCAGCCTGGACCTGAACCATCTTGAGCCTCTTCAGAGGCTTGAAGTAATCGTCGCTGTTGGTACCCCTGGGTATTCTCCGTTCCTGGTCGTCGTCGTCGTCCTCGGGGTGCTCTCTGAGGGATGTTATCTCCCCACTGAGTCGCCTTCTGGTTCCCGACCTTCTGTTGTATCGTTCCTGGGAGTACCTGCTGTTTTCGTCGTCTACATCTATGACCGTGGCGGAAGGGTGGTAGGTCAGTCTCTCGTGGTAGCTGTCGGCCTCCTCGTCGTCGTCCTCGACCGGGGCGGCGACCACGAGGGGCAGGGGACTCGGACAACCGACCGAGATCTCGCCGTCGTCGTCGTCGGGCGTGGCCTCCTGAACCGTCGGCGGCGAGCTGTTCCTGAGCCCCCCGCGATGCACCGTCGGCGGGATCGGGGAGCCCAGACAGGAACTCGAGGACGCTGCCGAGGGCGACATGGTGTACGCGGCCGCTTCCGTCATCTCCGTGCTGCACATTATCGTGCTGGTGTATTAGTACTCACTCTGGATTTGAGGTTAGGTCGAGCTACAACTGCTGCAGTCTTCAGCACCACCGCACAATCATAGTGTCACTCGCTAAAGTGTCAGTACAATCACTCAACAATCACCATAAAAACCACTTAAACCAAACTCGCGTACGGGAAAACAAAACAAAAAAAAACTGGACCCGCGAGAGGAGTGCTGGCGGCGAGGAGCGTCAGGAGAAAACAAGTCAGTCCGGGGCCGTGACTCAAAGTGCTTTGACGTTGCAGGGGGGAGCCGCCTCGAGTCTGGCTGGCTGGCTCGCGCTGAGAAGACGCCGAAGTTAGTGGTGGGGGTAGATCAAAGAGGCGCGCCGCGCTAATGGCTCGCGAGAGGGGGCGGGACTTGGGGGCTCTGTAGGCTCCGCCCAAAAATGACGACGTTTTATACCCCTGCGGAATTTTTACGAGAAGTACTTAAGCTTTTCACCCGCTCGAGCTTTAATGGACGAAGGAGCCGGAGCCAGCTTTTAAACTCACTCGGGGCTGGGGATTTATAGTGATAGGCCAGCGCGTCTAACTGATGAGAAGACGTTATAAGAAAGTCCCGGCGAGGAAGAGCACTTTTAGCACCTTACCGAGATCGATAAGGGATTCCCTGAAAAATGGTTGCGATTTTTCCGGAGATCTGGTGTACGTTGTTTTGCCGAGGTAAGGGAGAGTTGGGAAAAAACTTAGTACTATGATTGATAAGAATTACAGGCTTGTATTTTATTATTTTTTTTTTGTTTGAAGGATACCTACATTTTTTATGAATAATTGATTAACCAATAGATTTTTTTACAGCAAAAAAGATGACAAGATAAACTTGCAATAATTACGGATAGCTTGATGACGATGCACTATTTAAAAAAAAAAAAAAAAAAAACTATTTATATATTTAAAGAATTTTTTAAATCATTAGTTTAGGTTGCTGTTAAAATAAGGGCTCTTTTCATTTAAAAATAAAATTAATAAACATAACCTAAATTTATCTTTTCCCAAGACCATGTAAAATAAAGCACATTGCCTCCGGTTTTGAAAAATTAACGACCCGTATAAACCTTTGTCATTGGCGGAAAAACATTTCAGGACAATTAACACCGAACACTTCATTTGCCGACTAATTAGAAATCTCATATCGATCGTCGGGGAGCTAAATCACGGTACTCAATAACGCTTAAAAAATCCCTCCCTTCGAGTTTTATTATTATAACATCAGTGCTTGGAATTGACTGGTAAATTACCGGACCTTTTCATCAACGGATACTCCTAAATTATGATTCTAGAGCCTCACAGACATACGCACCAAGGTGCACGCGAACCCGGCATGCGTGCGCCACCTGCAACACCTGATTAATTTTTTACCTCTCCTTTTGCTCTCCTTTTCTTCAACAATGACGGCTGCCCCCCCCCCCCTCCTCGTTTTCTTTCTTTAAATTAGAGGTGCTTTATACATATCTAATTATCTCAAATTACGGGAAATAAAAGTAAGTATGGTGTGTACAGTGCAGGATTAAAATATGGTATGCTGCTTAAAAATATTTCATTCATTTGAATAACCAATGTTTTTTGTAAGTATGGTGGGTCATTTTAAATAGTTTTATGGAAATTTTTAGTTTGTTTGCTGATTTGTTACAGCATAACGGTCATGTCATGAAATTAATTCAATTTTTTTCATGAAGTGCGTGAAAATTTTATTTGCTTTGCATATTAAATCATTTAGTGTTAGAAATTTTGAAAAATTGCGAGTTGTTACTCTTTATAACCTCAATCCTTTGAACTTCAACGTCCTCTAGCGGCGGAAAATTTTTTAATTAGTTTATCTCTAAGTCTAGCTTGAAATTGGTTGATTCCCAACTTAAAATACGAATGACAATTATAAACGGATATATCTTTAACAAATTTTTAGTACTCTAATATCAATAAAAAAAAAAACATTGTACAAAATTTTTAATTATTGCAAAAAAAAGTAAAGATTCAGAGAAAGAGACGAGAGATTAGAAAGGACAAAATTTATTCTTCATTCACGCCTCGGAGAGGACACAGGATTGAAACGTATATAAAATGGTTAAATATTTTGATTTATTTCGTGCCAAGCGTGCGGCACCTCGTGCTAATTAACCTCTCGGCCGGCACGACGAAGACGAAGGAGAAGAAGGAACAGAGAAAAACGAAGTCGAAAGAGAGAGAGAGAGAGTCAAGGGGGGGGGGGGAGTTTTGAAAAGAAACATCAGAGTTAATGAGGCCGCGTCTGATTTTTTGCAAAATAAATGGACAATAATTTTGAATGCGAATGCGAGTGTCTGTGGCTTTGCAGCAGGATTAAGAGAGTTGTCGGTTGCTGCCAGTTTGCTCGCTACAACACAAAGCACCTAAATTACTATGATAGCTCCCTGGATTAGTCGGCCGGCGCTCTTTGATCTCGGGACTGATTTAGGGAAAAGAAGGTCCTTCCTGCCGGTTCCGCAGCCAGCTCTGCCAAGTGCTTGTACGTACTACATCGCCAGGTACGAGTGGTGTCGATTGACAGTACTTAGGTAATTGACGAGTCACGCGAGCCTGACTCCAGCGCACCCCTGCAGGCTCCTCCCACCCGGGGCTCCCATTGGTCGACGCTGGGCCACGCCCACTCCCCGCCGCACACGAAGCTTAACGACGCTCTCTTTTATCCTGGAAGTATGCGCCGATTTTTTTTTCTCTCTCTCTCTCTCTCTCTAGAGGGTGCAGAGCGGAGGACAAATTGCAGGCAGGGGCGCGAGCGAGCGACCGTACGCGCCATTGAAATCCGCGTGTAACGAGTTTTGGATCCTTTCGGGTGCAGGCCGCTGCAACCACCGTGAGAAGATGAGAGTTCGGAGGGGTTGCAGACGGGTAATCTCGTCGTGTGAGAGAATGAAAAATCGCGGTTCGAAGCTCGATCACGAGGAGAATCGTTTTTCATAGTGGTTCCGTAGCTGCTGAATTGACGATCGTTCATGTCGTTATCGATATTTTTTTTTCTTAAAAAAAAAATTTGGTAATTTTAATTGTAAAGTAATATGTAAAAAAAAAAAAGGAACTATATAAATTTAAAAATATTTTTTTTTTTTTTTTGGTACTGAATTAGCGAGTAGTCTCGAACCTGATAAGATTTAGTAGTTAGTCGGACAGTTATGCTACTAACCATGACAGGACAAGGTTTAAATATCGTAAAAATTTAATGTACACTTTTGTTTTGTTTTGGTACTTTTTGTTTTGTAAAGTTTTTAAACTATTGAACTAAGTAAATATCAAATAGCTAACTATTCTTGAGAAAAAACAAATGAAGAGTAGTTGTAAACAGTTATAAGTGAATCAATCCGTCGAGTTCAAATTGGAGCCCTGTTTTGAGACAAAACTTTGTTTTATGCATTTTTCTTGGACTTGGAAAAAGGAATAAAACTCATACAATTGTTTTGAAAAAACAAAATAAATAAAACTATGATCTTTCGCATCTACAGAAATTGATTTTTTTTTAGTAAGGATCCAACCCGGTTTGTCTAATTCTAACCAATCAAAAACTTAAAAAAAGTAAAGAGAGTTGAAAAAATAATATTAAAAAAAAAATATTTGAGATACGGTTATCCACGAATTTTATTATTTTTTAATTTTTTTTATGTGTACTGGTTACCTCCGATGTCATTTCTGTTCTTGAATAATAATCATCAACAATTTAAAATAAAATGTTTCATCAGAATTGGTAGTAAGTAGGATTCGAACAGACGATCCTAAAATCTCAAGTCCAGCGGTTTGCTTATAAGCATTTGTTGCTGGACATCAAAACTACTCAATATTTTAGTTTTATTTTTCAGTCATTTTAATCACAAATCAGTCTACACCGATGTTGCAAGTAAAATAAAACAAAGTAGTTACAGATAAGAGATTTATAGATTTTCTGTAAAATTATAAATTTTTTTATGAAGTTAGTTAAACAGAATCAACTGTGTTTAATTTTTAATCGATCTAGGCAAACAATCAAAACAATCTGATACTTAAAAAAAAAAATAGATTGCAGCGGTAATTACAACTAATTTATTAAGGAAGCGATTAATAAAACTCTTATCTGGGAAATAAATATCACGTTGATTGTTTCTTTGAAATTAACAAGTTCGCGGGGTTTTTGACACACCCCGGTGAGCAAATTCCATCAAGGATTTCAGATAAAATTCTATGCATGGAGATGATGATTAAATTAAGTATCATGGCACGGCTCGTTATGCTCTCATTATACTTGTAATTATTATTGCCAGGATATCAAAAAATCTCCGAGGGCTCAAATAAATTATGTAAAGATCGCAATCGTGTTTAAATAAGTTTATGGCGAGTTGACTCTCGAAATCATAATGTACAACCATTCTGCTTAATTTTTTGGACGTAGGTGTAAATTTTAATTAAATTAGCTTCTCCAAAATTAGTTTATCTTAAATTTTTAGATTTGTTCAATTTAATTAAAGCTGTATTGTTGATTTTAGATGTCACAATATTTTTATGAAATTCAGATTGGAAAGTTTCTCTTAAACACTGAATTAAATAAATCAAATTTTAATTTTAATTACGATAATTCAATTTTATTTTATTAAGAGAGATTTTATTTAATTTATTCTTACAAATTTAAGTATTAGAACTAAAAACATTATGTTATTATAATGTCTAGATTTATCAGCCACCGGATGAAAGAAAAAATGATATAAAACAAAAAATAAAAAAATAAAATTATTAGAAAATCAATAAATAAAAATTAAAATAAAATTAAAAAAATACGAAATAAATTATAATTTCGAAATACAAATAAGTTTGTGAATATATTACTCAAAGTTATGCTTTTATACTTCGAAAAATTCAAATTTTGAATTTTCTCTTATTGTACTTGGATATATTAACTAAAACTTCAATAATTATAATAATACTAGTTATCATAGACTCTAGCGATATGATAAAATTTTATTTGATGTATACGATTCGAGGTCCTTTGAGCCATAGCAGATAAAAAATAAATTAAGATATGTTAAGCAGCTCAAAAATTATTAAAATAGATAAAAATATCAAAATAAATAATTAATATCAGATTTCAGTGAAATCAGGATTTAAATATAATGATTACAAATAAAAACACAGATGCGTTCAAAGACAATTTGAATAATCCATTGTATCACAAGTTTTTCGCAAACCTTATTATTACCCGCAATAAAGCTCGACCCTTGAAAAATCCTTTAAAATCGACGATTTTAAAAAACGAGACAAACAGTACAATAAACCTGTGGAAATGTAATTATCATTCTCTCGGACAAATTCGTACCAGCGCCGTCATCAAGATTTTTTACCTCGTTCGATCTTTTGTGAGCCGCCTCCCCAGATGTCACTCCGCACATGTCCCCCTCTTTAAAAACTTTTTTCTCCCATGCTCTACACACTCGCTGTTCCTCGTACCCAATTTTTCCGAGACTTTAAAACTTTTTTTTTCCTCGTCGAAGGGGTTGCACAGCCATTACCAAATTCGCGGAAAGCAGTTTCCGATTTCGTAAATTAATCGAAGGGTGCTATTAGCGCTAATTACTCCCCCCGATGTAAAATTTAAAATGATATAAAGAAGCGAGGAAGGAAGGGGTTGCGGTTAGCCAGCGTCAGCCGGTCGGCCCATATGTCGCGGAATAATCCATACGCGCCGGTGAACTTTTAAAATCCGGGTTCGATTGTGCGGGGAGGATTTTTATTATTCCACACCTGCTGAGACCGAGAATAAGAAAAAGCAGCTTTGCTGTCTTACCCCGGGCAGTTGCCGGCTGATGCGGACGAGCAAATAAACACGGGTGCGAGGGCCTCGGGGCCTCGGAAGTTGCCAACAAATTATTCTAGTGTGAATTGGAGAAGTTTTTTTAAGTGAATTTAGCCTGTGGAGTAATGAGCTTGGGGTAGGTAATTGAAAAAAAATTGTCTCGAGCTTGTTTCGGTGTTTGGTTTGGTTGTTACGACAAATTTTTATTTTGGAATTTACTTTTAGGGAGTTTTTTTTAGTATATTTAGGAAAAATAAATAAAATTTTTCTTAGCCTAATTATTTCTCGTTTTAATCTTCATTAACTTCAGTTTTACGTTTGTAAATATTTAAAATTGTTTACAAAAATAAATATTAAAATAAATTGTAATTTTTTACTGAATTGATGGATGTGGTCGATACTTGATTAGATCCATAATAATAATAATTAGTAAATGAAATATACGTTAAATATTTCAAAATCTACACTTTATTAACAATTTTGTCGTTACAATACTGTTTCAGCACACTGAGCCTTCATCAGATGACTTTTGTCGACAAAAATATATTTCATTTATTAATTATTATTGTAATTTTTTACGTAAATCTAATTGTTGTAGACGAGTGTCTAATGACGAGACTGTTAGATTAAATTTAATATATTTATTCACGTTGAAATTTTATATTGTTGCGTTCCTCTGGAACTCTCAAACTCGGATTTTTAAAGTGATTTTGTATAATTTTAGTGATAAATACTTGAGAGTATAAAGACAGAATGATTAAGAGGTGGATAAGAAAATGAAGAGCAAAAATTTTTTTAGTATCAACTTACATTTTTTTTAATTAAAAAAAAAAAAAATAATTCCATAAAATGAGATTCGTATTTTTCTTTTTTTTTGTAAGTAAATGTTAAAAACATAGACCTTTAGTTTATTAGGTCGTACGTATGCATTTCAGAAAATGCAGTGTACTGGATTCGAACCTAAGTACCTTGAATTACTTATGAGTCAACAGCTCTACGCACGGAGCTACTCGTTTGGTATATCAGTTGAGGAAATTCATTTAACATGAATTCTAATAATTTATAGATGAATTTTTTTCTATTGAAATTGATTTTTTCATTCCTCTGAATTTTTTTAAGAGCACTCTGATATAATTTAAAGAACAGTGTACTTATTGTTAAGAAATATATAAAAAATAATATTAGTCAGATCCGAATTCGTTATGAAAGATAAAAAACTTAAAAATTTCTTATATTAATTTCAGGCCATCCAAGTTTACCCAGAATTTTTCTCAAAAAGTTGTAAATTTTCTAAGTAACAAAAATATTTTTTATCTAATATTTATTTAGTTTAACATTATTAAACGAACTCGCTGAGTTCTCACAGGATCATTCAAAATAAATTAATTTGACGTAAAACGATCCTTATCGCTTAATTGAAAAATTAAGAGAGAAAATCTTAAATCTTTCAATAAGTAATCATTTTCCAATATAAAAAGGCAGGGTTGTTTAAAAACTCATCAATCACTTTGTCGTATAAATTACAAAAGTGGAGATTACAAGTTGCGCAAAACGCTTGCGGAGACAACGGTGAAAGCGGCCGATAATTACAGCCGGTATATCGAGAAAAATTAAAAAAAAAAAAAAACCAGTGTTCACTGCTGCGTTTTCCCGAAATAATCAGTGATTTTTGGTTTGGTCAGTCTCGTTATATCAACGTCTTGGAAGAGACATTCAATTTTCTCGAAAATAATGCATACATAATTTCGAAAGTCATTGTTAGCGACGGCGAACCGACGGCTGTTGTATAAGCAAGGAGGACACGTAACGTTTGCTGCTGCACTTCAATAACGTTTGCTTGTCCCGGGCTATGGATACTCTAATGGCCTGCATACACCATTGTGTTTTAACTGAATTGCTGGAAACGTTTTTGAAATCACTTTTCCTCCTCCTCCATCTTCTTATTATTCTTTTTTTTTTTTTTTTATATCTGAGACCGTGACGATACGCTTGAAATGTTTGAAAATGTTTTTACAAATGGAAAATTTTTGCGAAAGTTAAATTATTTCTAAAAGTTAACAGATATTTACATAGTTAAAACTATAGTTTTTGAAATTAAGAGAAATTATATAAACAACAAAGGGGGTATGCACTTCAGAATCACCAAAAGAATCACAAATGAAAATCAATGCAATCAATCAAATGTCAGTTTTATTGTGAATGAAAATCTACAAAAATCATTTATTTTTAATGGTATTTTAATCAAAGGTCATTCAGAGTTATTAAACAGAGAAGATTAAGATTTGAAAAAAGAATCATGAAAAAAGAATCAGTCATTCTGCTTCTTGATAAATATTTGTATCAAAAATAAATTTAAAATGGTTCTTAAATAAATACTTAAATCAATAAGTAAGCTAATTTCAACTTGATTTTCGAATTTAAATATGGCCTAATAGCTTTATAAGCAAAGCTAGAGACTCGTAATTTGTTAATTAAAAGTTCGAGCTTTGGTCTGGTACTTCTTGTCTAAGAGTTTTCGAAATCTGTACAAATGCCTAAAATAAAAATAATACCAAGTAATAAGTTGAGTTTAGACTGCTATTGACTTGATAAATCAATAAATAAAATTTATTAATTTTAACATAAAATGATTATTTTAAATTAAAAAACGTGAAAAAAAAATTTTATCAATACAAAAGCACAATTGCAGCTGCTAAAATATTAAGAAGCTTATTCAGCTAGCTTGCGTAAAAAAAGATGTATTTGAATTCATGATTATGAGACTCAATAATTTGAAAGCAATATTTTATTTTTAGTTAAATTAAATCAATTTTTTTCTGAATGTCGTATGAAGAATTTACTAAAGCAATGTTTTTAATATAAATCCAGTTGATGACTGCTGGTAGGTCGAAATAATAATCAACATCCAAAAGAATCGTCGGTTAAAACAGTAGTCACGAGATATAAGGCATCGAAAAGAAGCCATTTTTTTAAACAACCCGGAATGTTGTAATTATTAAATTAACAATCCTCAAAGCAAAAAAAGGGGTACAACTTTTCAAATTAAAAAGAAAAAAAAAAGTCAAGCCGAGAGTAGAGGCAGAAAATAATGAAAGAAACCCTTGAGAACGCTCGTTACAAGCCGTAGCAGTTTCCGCGGAACAAGAAAATAATGACAAAACGAACGAAGGCCTGGCTTGACACAACAACGAACCGAATGCCCCCGTGTCTAATCTCTCGGATGGATGAGCTCGACTCTCAACTGTATCGATTTCGAATGATCATTGTGTCCACGGGGCTTTTACAGCTGCCTCCCGGCGATGCGATTTTCGTTATTCCCTTTGTTAGGACTCACTCGAGGTGTGTTAAACTGTTTTTGTTGCCTTTACTGTACGGCCCTGCCTTCATCGGTCTTCATTTGAGCGCGGTTGTTGAGGATACGCGGGACCATTATTACACGTCAAATCCATTTCCTACATTTTTATTGCTCGTTTGATATACACGGAACTTTTATTTGATCCGAAAAGCTTCAGCATGTAACTACAACAATGTTATGAATTGATTTAAAATTCATTGAATAATTAAACTTACAAATTTTTTTTTTTTTTTTTTTGAAGGTTATTTATAAAAAATTGTGGTGCCTTACATTCTGCAAATATTTCTTGTACAATATGATTTGAACCAAACTGTGATGTATTTCAACAAATGATTCGCAAAATTTTGAGTGCTTAAAATTAACAAAAATAATAATCAGAAAAAAAATCATGAATTTGATTTTTATGAGAAAAATTTTAATTTCTAAATTTAATGACTAGTTCAAATATTAAGGTCTGGTTACCATGATTTAAATAATTTGTCAAATTCAAATACTTTTGACTACTCAATCTGTAAGTCTGTAAATTCTACCGAAATCTTTTAATATCAAAATAAATTAAAAATTTTTGTCTATGGATAGTTTATCTTGAATTTAAATTTTTTACAATATGTCGATGGTCCCAACGAAGAAAAAACTCAGCCGAAAATCAGTAGATTTGAAATGACCAATGAAAGGCTGATATGAATTAAAAAATCAGAAAAATTCCGGAATCTTCATAAATCATTACTCAATAAATGAGATTTTTTTTATATTTTTCGATTTATTAATTCATTTTAGCCCTTTAATAGTTATTTAAAATCTGCAGATTTTCGGCTAAGGTTTTTCTTCGCTGGTACTGTCGATATTGCCATATGTAATTTTTTTAGGAAAATGAAAAATGTCTCAAAATAGTTATATTGTACTATCAAAATTTCGTAAGACTAAAAATCATTTAGTTAAATAATATCTAAAACCAAAGAAGACATTTTTTGAAAAAATTCTATAAATTCACTAGAAAAAAAAAAAAAAAAAAAAAAAAAAAAAAACAACGAATTTGTAGCTTTATTTGTGTTAAACAAAGTTTTTATCATTATTTCCATGGCAGAAGTTTATTTTGGCCTAAAGAAGAAACGAGATTTAATTCTTCATTTTAGTAAACGATGAATAATAAAAATAAACAAAAATTTCAATCTCTCACAACCCAGCAATTAACCGAATGGAAGATAAAAAAACCAGATTAAAACAACTCGTACCGCACGCTGCAACGAAACAATAGCAACAACAACGCATCGCGGGATCATAATCTCGAGTGCCCTCGGAAACAATTTGAGGTAGTAATAGCAGATCAGCCGGTTTGAGATCAAAGAGGCGTTAATCATAAATCGATGCTAAAGCAGAGCCGCTCCTGCGACCGCCAACGAAGATTCCCGCGCCTCCGCTGAAAAATTAACCGTAGGGTAAGCTTCTAATAAGGACGTCTCCTCTCCTCAACCAAAAGGTGTGACCGCGCGCACCAAAGCAGAGAAGATAATTTCTAACCTCTTAAATTCTAGTTATGCCGAAATCCTGTGAGGTCTCTTTCCCACTCTGCAGAGTCTAGGAGTCGTTCGGGGAAAGCCTGGGCCAGCTTATTAGGCACGCGCCCACCAAAGGGCCGATTATTTATGGGGTGCAGAGAATATCGACTTTTCGAGTGGTTTGCTCGCTCCTCCTACCCGGGCTCTGAGTTGCAGCTCTATTATGTTGGCTGTTCTTCTTTCCGAGATCCTGGACACCTTTCTTCGTCTGATTCTTTTTGTGCCGGAGAATTTGTAAAGCGGAAGGTTCTTTTTTTGAGGGCATTGTTACCTGAATCGACGGAATGATCGACTTCTTTTCTTTTTGGCTGTTGACGCGCCCCCCAGAATAAAAATGTAAGTTTAGTGGTTTATAAATTTTTGTTTTGAGGGGGGACGACGCTCTTTAACAGAGCGATTCTCCGTAACGATTCAATCTAACTTAATTTTCAAAGTCGTTGGACACGTTTACGGTTTCTATGGTACGGGTACAAATAATTTTTTTTCGCTTGGAAGTAATGTTTTAAGTAAACAACTGCATTAGAAAATTTTAAGTAGTTTAATGAGTTTTAAAAATTTGTAAATAATTTATTACAGTTGGTATTGTAAAATGATTGTGATTGGTTCAGAACATGAAATTTAAAATTTGAATTTTAATAACAAAAATATTATTTTACATTTTAAAAAAATGGATGGCTGCTGAAAGATACTAGTTTAAGAAAATTTATTATTTTTAAAAACCTGAGCAAAAACCAATCAAAAATAAAATTTAGTTTTTTATACTATTCGATGGATCATTAAACCTAAATAATTTTTAATACGTCTCTTCTAACAGGAAAATTAAAAATTTCGATGCGGTTGAGAAATTTATTAATTTTAACGACACCTTTTATACCGACATTAACTGCTACAAGTTTATCGTTTAAACTTTGGGTGGTAAATCGGACCTTCCCACTTCCTCAAACCCATCGAGTCGATCAATCTATCAGGAAGAAAAAAAATTAAATAACGTAGTTAAGCGCACCCTGGGCTAACGATTTAAACATTAAGAAAGTTAAGTATACACCTGAAAAAGGAGGAAAAGTCTTGGGAAAGAAGAAGAAAAAAAGATGAGTAGGTAGGTAGGTATAGGTAGGTATCGATCATTTTTCAAAAAGCCCCGGGTTTCTCAAAGCGTGATGAGCCATGGGTGGTTACCACCCAAGGTGCCGCTGAAGGATTGAGTAATTGATCCTCAACACCTACTTTAAATTCTCAACGATCTATCTCGTTTGGTCTTTCGTTTAATTTTTTTTTTCATTAAATCGTGTAAGAACAATAAATTAGTTTTTCAGGTCTGTAAAAAACATGGTCATTATAAAAAAAAAAAAAAAAAAAACTTTTCACAAAACTCATTTTCAAATTATTGAGCTAGAATGCAATTTAACTTTTTATAAAATATTTTTAGAAATAAACTTTTACAAGAAGTTTTTTTTTTCTTCTTTAATAAATTTCATAAAACGACTTTTTTACATTTTTCTAAAATTTTGATGAGTTCGTTATGACATTTGACCAATTTGCACAAAATATACATTCAAAATCGGCTATTATTGAATTATTGAGGTGAAAAAAAAAAAAAAAAAAAACGCATTAAAATTTGTTTTATGAGATCAAAAAAATTTTTGAATTATGATTTTTCAAATTAACGAGGTAATTTTACAATTGTGTGTGGAAAATTCACCAACTTTAAATTATCGAGATCTCTCTTCATTTAAGTATTAATACAATCATGAAATTTCTTGATTTATTATTTTAATAGCGAATATGTTTGTAAAAAGTCTCTTCTTTATAAAAATATCATTGAATTTATTATGAAGCTACAAATAAGATTTGTCTAGATACTCGTTTTTGTCCAAAAAATTTTTGGTCAAAAATCAATGTCAAACTCTGACGCTCAAACTATGAGCATCGTTATATTAATTTTTTGACATGGTCTATTGAAACAAACCCATAGCCTTGAAAAGGTCATTATGAAACGATGACGAAACGTTGGCAAAAATTAAATAAAGCAAAATTTTAATAAAAGTTCGTGGGACCAAACAAAAACTGTACATTTATTTAAAAAAAAAAAAAAAAATTTATTTACTCCTTTTCAACCAAAATAAATAAATCAATCAGTGAGTGTAAAGTATTTACATAAGTACATGCGACCTCAAACAAACCGAACAATTCAATGAAACAAAGCAAAACAAATCCTCTAAATAATCCAAAAAATTCATAACCACCACCACTACACGTATTATCCGTAATAGTCAATAAAACTCGGTGAGCTCGAAAATCCATCATCCGAGAAAGCGTGTAAAAAGAAGAAAAAAAAATGATCACTCCCCTAAAACCCGACGACAAAAGGCGGTAACAAAAAGAGGGAGGAAAATACAGCTCGGGGGGGGGGGGGGGATTAAACGAGTGTCAATTACAATTTATCACCGGGTAGCGCCGCGCCGGCCTTCTTTACGACACGCGCAATCACTTCCGATCGATGTAACTTTGGGTATTTCGGAGCCTGAGAGATGCCGGATTCCGGACCGGCGCTCGAGCGGACTGTAATTGAATGCCATTTAGTCCCCGCGCTACCTAAACGACCCGACTGTCGTTGGATTCTGCAGATTCATTCCCCGGAAGAGGGACTGTAAACCGGGATGGAGACTTTTTTTTTTTATTTGTTTGAATAAGCGGGACTTGATTAAAAAATTTTCGGAAAACGGTACGGGTGTCAGAGATTTTTTTTTTTTTCGTATAATCAGAGTTCGTACAAGCTGATCCAAAGTACTTATAAAATGAAGATTAATTTCATCTTCTCAGGATCCTATAAATTTTTGCAATTTAACGTAATTCATACTAATATTGGTACCAATTGCTCGTGCGAAGAAAAACCTTAGACCAAAATTTGCCACGAATAAAGTAACAACATAGGTATTTTTGGCCAATAAAAGTCTTTAAAAGACTGATTCGAATTAGTACCATAATCTGGCTTGGTCTAACTTAGATCTGTTCTTTGAAAAACTGATTTTTATAAAACATTGCGGGGGTCGTTTTTTCATACCAAACGACGAACTAAATTACTGAAATCTGGCACCAGCGCTTCTCCTGATCTGCTTGCCATGAGGTTTTATAATATTCTTACCGCATTTATGGTTTTTATCGAGGTTTTTATCCTATCCTGAAGAAATTTATCATGGAAGTCTTTTTGCACATGCAGATTTATGGAACCTAACATTTTCTTTCTTTATTCGTGAATTTTTGATGAAAAATATTTTCTCAGCCAAAAGTACTTTTGAGCTTTTTTTGTCTTAAAAATCTCAAATTTACATAAAAATTTTAGAATTCAGATCTAAAATAATTTTTTCTTAAAAATTCATGCAAAAACACAGAAATCGAGAGGTCCATCCCTGGGCTCTTCTGGACCCTTTCTCATAAATCTACTCTGGATCCAGATCAAAATTGTCTTCATCTACTACTTTTGATTTTACTTGATTATTTCGAAATTTACAATCATTAAATCTTTCACAGTGAAACTTTTCTCTATAATTAATTAACCAATACAAACAAATGTTTTCGATTTTTACAAATTTTTTTTTTTTAACAATATTTAATTAAAAAGCTTCATTACGGCCGTTTCGACTTACAATGTCATCTTCAGATGAGCCTTCTCTCAGAACTCGTTCAACCCTAACTCCACACCTATGAAGAAACACTTAAAAAAAGCCCTCATAAATTTTACCCTCAACAAAGTACGATAAACAACCCAAAGTATATCAATAAACTCGGCCCGCGATGATTAATAAACAAACCCGAGCGCGCGCAACGTGATTGATCGAGCCAGCTCGAAAATCGGTCTCGGTGTCGTTGGCGATGATGACGCCGCCTAAATCTCAATAACGTTGTGCGCGCATAAATAAATAGCGTGCAGAGGAGCATTAGCATGATAAAAGCCGCCGGGGTTAACCGCTACCGTATGCACTCGACCGTGGCGTTAATCGAGTGCGCCCCCGGAAGTGCGACTCGAAAGTCTATTCATCATGAAAACGTGTTCATCAAGCATTTTCGATGTAACGCTCTGTGGATTCAATTTTCTAAACTGTTTTGGAAGAAGGAAGAGCTCGATCAGCTGGAAAATCTCACTTTCTCGAGTCTTTTGATTGTTTTCAAATTGAAGGAACATATTTTTACGCGGTCAATTTTGTAACAACGTTGGAAAGTATTTAAAATTTATGGTTTTTTTTTTTTTTTTTTGCATTTTTGGTTAGACAATCAAAAGATTATCAATATGTATTTGACATCATTTGTTTGAAAAAAAAAATGAATAAATAAAAAAAAATTGAAAAAGCTATAAAACGTTACAAATTTCAATGACTTCTAGATGTATAAGTAAATAGACTTTCCATGTGATTTGGATCAATAACTTTATAATTCGTACTATTCGGTATAGTTTCAAAAATCTGATAAAATTTGATTTGAATGTAAAAACTTATTGAAAACCCTGTAGGGTAGGGTGGGGTAATTATACCGGTGGGGTAATGGGACCATGTCTTTTTATTTTTATTATTTTATTATTTTTTTTCATAATTTTTTTTTTAAACTATGATAAAAAAGAAAATTATTTATGAAAAAAAAAAAAAAGTGTTTTCATAATTTTTAATAAAAATAAAAAGACATGGTCCCATTACCCCACCGGCACAATTACCCCACCCTACCCTATTTGCAGACAAAAAAATATTTCCAAAGTTGTAGTTGCCAACTTAAAACCTTAATTTTTTAGCTGACGTTACAACTTAAAAATTACTAGTCCAATTATTATTTTAGTTGAATATAATATTCTTCCTGAAACTGTTTTTTAAATTTAGTAAAAATACTGACAAAAAATTTATGAAAAAAAAAAAGTTTCACTCGGAGATCTGGTCATAAGTTTTCAGACGATCTATTAATTTACATCGTATGGTAGGGTTTCAAATAATTACATTTTCAAACCATTTTTTTACCGTAATTAATTATAAATTACTCGTGTAAAAAACCTCGAATTCAAAAGAGCCCGGAAAACCAATCGAAACCAACTTCCTTCAAAATCGTAATGGTAAAAGTACAAGTTTCACCAAGTCATGTTTTCCGGTCCGATCGACCGTGACCGAGGACTGGTACCTCTCAAACTTATTGATAAATAACTCCGTCGTAACGCGTCCTTTACTACTTCTTCAGCCACTAATGGTCCATCATCCCGTCTCGTCTCACTCCTCCTGCATTGTCCTCAGAAAATCTGGAAAAATCCAGACAAAAGGTACACCACCTCAAAAAAAAAGTCGGGCGCATTTGTCCGGGAAAAAGGCCTCCCCTCGTAAATTTCCAAATCGGCCGGTGCATTTGTCACGCACCCCGTGATTATACAAATGGGTAAGGAAGCTTTGTCACGCCCTCCGGAGGGCGAACGATGACTCGATATTGTCACCAGAGGTGGTCGGCCGGTAAACACTCGGGGCTTTTTGCTGTTTTGACAGAGCTGCGGCGAGCAGCCGGGGTTTTGTACCTGACCCTTGGTTTTTGTCCGCTGAGAGTATGGTACTTGAATTTTCTCGAGTGGCACTCGAATGAAAGAATGGAGAGGCAAGAGAAGCTGGGGTTTTTCATTGTGCTGGGGGATCGATTCTTTTACGAGTTATGAAAATGGAATGACCTTTAAATTATTATTATGTTGGAAGAGGAGGGATTCTGTGAATAGTGTGGATCCTTTCTTTAGAATGGCGCTGTGGAGAATTTTGAAATGGAATAATAATAAAAATTTAAAATTTTTACACTAAATGACGGTAGTTTGAAGGTGATTCCACCGACTATACATAAAAATTCATTATTAATAAATGTTAAAATAATTTTACTGTACATTTTTTTTTTTTAATTATGTCATTGTTGGTACAAAAATAAAAATTACTCCATCAAAAATTATTGCAGTTTCTTTTTTTCAATAACTATGATATAGATTCTGTTAAATACGATACCTAGAAAAATATTAACAAAAGTTAAATTTGTTTTAAAAAGAAGCATGAATGTACCACGAAGTAGTTGGTGAATAGAATACGAGACTCTCAACTCTGCAATCGTGGGTTCAAGTCCCGGTCTAGTTCGATTGACTATTAATTACTGTTTGCAATCTTTTAAATGCAAATAATCTGTTTCATGCAAAAACACCTTTCAAAATGAATTAAAAAAAAAAAAAAAAAAAAAAAATGTAGTGGAGTTTTTTCATTAATCTTTTTTTTATCATTTATTTATTATTATCATAGTTTTTTTTTTTATGCAGTAAAATTACCTATTTGAATCTTCTACCTAGAATATTTAGTCAAAAAATCATTTTTTGAATATAATACAACTGTAATAAGTTAGAATTAATAATAAGTTGATTCTCTAGCATTTAATTTTTTAGTATCCGATAAAATCGAAACGTAAAAGGCATTATTATGAAAATAAAACCTGCCACTTAGAAATTTTTTTTCAAGTAACTTTATACTGTTATTGCTATGTAGAATACAACAGCTTAAAGATTGATGAATAAATTTACCTTAATTTTTGTTAATTCTAAAAATAAACACTAGTGCCAGCAATACCACAAAATGTGGGTCATAAATTTTATTATTCATTCAAGTACACGTCATCCAATTTCTTTTACAATTTAATTTTGCAGCGTTCTCCAAAAGTAAAAATTTCATATAGATCAAGATTTATTTATAAAAATAAAAATATAATTATTCTCGCATTTTCCAAGTAACCTTTTACTGTCATTGCCTGCAGTACCTAATGACGCATCAATTAAAATAAAAATAGTTTCAGTATGGTTTATCCATGTCACTACTGTTTCCTTCAAAGCATTTAAACTTTAATAAATGATTCATAACCTAAAAAAATTCCACAATTTAAATTATTCACTTTAAAAACAACAATAAGTGCTAAAAAATTTCAATTCTACAGCGTTGAACAATTTATTAGAATCCGGCGACCGGACGTCTCGACGGTGTATAGAAACCGGCGACGCACTTACTCCAAAGGATACTCATAGTCAATGTCGAGCAATATTTATAAAATTTACCCTACAAACTTCCATACCAACCTGAATAATTAAAACCATAAGTTAGCAGTGGAAAATACCTCACTTTCGCCACGTTGAGGAATAAATAAAACAATGCCTGGGCTTCCGGGAAACCAATTACTGCGATCAGCCAAAAAAAAGCGAATCTTTTTTTGATCCCCTGCACCTGAATATTTGAGAAGGCTATGAAAAACTTTCCCAAATGTTTACGAACCCGCGGGATGAATTAAGGATGAGGAACCAGAAAAACTCGAGATGCTTTATGAACTCCCTGTAATTGTAGCGTTTATCAATTTTTTTTTTGCTCTTTTATTGCCCGAGTTTACCTCCTAAATTGTCGGTTGATACCGTTTTTCGGGGTGCGGAGGAACAAAAGTTTCGTAAATTAAGACTCGTTAAAAGATGCAGTGCGTTCGGTAACAAACTTTCTTGCTGTAATTGCTCCGTCTTGAGAGAGCAAAAAAAATTTTGGGGACGTAAAAACGACGCGACGGGATGAGATAAAAAAAAGTGTAATTTTAATTTACGATGACCGAGGAGGAAGAAAGAACAAATTATTGGTCCGAAAATTCAAACGTATCGTTGTCGTGAAAAATTTCAATTTGAATTATATTTTTTTTTATTTTCCAAAAAATATTGATTATAAAGCAACTTTTATTCAATAAACTTTTACTTTGTACTTTGTACTCGCTGCGCTAACGCTTGCTCGGTTGAGAATTCAGTTATCTTTATTTTATTTTTAAATTAAAACAAAAATTTTAGAAATATTGTTACTTAGAGTATCTAAAATAAAATACATATTAAAAATAGTTCATACCGAAATATATTAAATTTTAAAATTTTTATAAGAAATATATTGTTATTACATAGGTCAATTTTAAAAATGAATATCAGATTCATAATCAGCAACCCTAAAAACCCTGTTCATGAAGTTTGAAAAAAAATGCTATTAAAAATAAGTTTTTTACCTTGAATAATAAGTAGCCCTATAAATAGACCAAATTAAAAAATAAATTTCAGATTAGTAATCAGCAACCTTAAAAGCCCCTGTAAACAAAGTTTGAAAAAGAAACTATGAAAAATAGATTTTAACCTTCAGCAAGTAGCCCTTGCGAAGGTCAATTTTAAAAATGAATATTAGATTCATAATCAGCCACCCTAAAAACCCTCTCATACGATGTTTCAAAAAAATGCTATTAAAAATAAATATTTACCTTATGTAAGTAGCCCTTTACGTAGGTCAGTTTTAAAAATAAAAGTCAAATTCATAATCAGCAACCTTAAAAACCCCGGTAGACAAAGTTTGAAAAATAAACTATTAAAAATAGATTTTGACCTTAGGTAAGTAGCCGTTGCGTAGGTCAATTTTAAAAATGAATATCAGATTCATTATCAGCAACCCCAAAAACTTCCATATACGAAGCTTCAAAAAAATTCTATTGAAAATGAATTGTTACCTTAAGTAAGTAGCCCTTACATAGGCCAACTCAGAAAATAGAGGTCAGTTTCGTAATCAGCAACTCCAAAAATCCTTGACTACTCAGTTTTTAATCAATCATAGACGTCAAATTCTGAAAAGAGCCTGAGAAAAAATAAATTTAAACCTTGAATAAGTAGACTTTACATTGGTCAAATTTAAAAATGAATGTTGGATTCGTGATCAGCACCCCCGAAAACCCCTGAGTACCAAATTTCTAATTGATCTGAGACGTCTAAGTCACTTTTTTTGAAAAAGGAAGTTGTCGACGACGAAAATAAACTTCTTAATATAATAGAGGATTTCGCCTACGTAATAAATATCATATATTTAACCCTTAAATGTCACACCCAAATCCAGCACTGCCACACTGACAGTTATGAGGGGTCAATTTGACCCAGTGTGTCATTTAGGGGTTAATATTTTGCTGATAGACAATGAGCTTACAATTTTTCGAATGATTAAAAATAAAAATTAATCTTTTGGGTACTTTTGGGGGAAAAAAGTTTGATACCAGTATCTAATATAGCAGTTTCTACTTAAGTAATGGTCAAAGTTTTAAAAAATCAATTAAATTTAAACTATTTCTTGTATTTGTTGCGAATGTTCGTGGATTGCCACAGTAATAAAAAATTCTTTGTTGTTTGTTCTAACTTTAAATTAAAAGTTAAAAAAAATCAGAGGTATATATTGAGGATCGCGAGGATCATATTTTTGCAACTCTGCAAGAGGTCCTTTTGCACTAAAAAATGTAAATTTACAAAAAGGCCCTCAAATTTGGCAAGCCCGAAATCGTCGATACGAGGTTTGTCCCGGGGGGGTTGAACAAGTAAGCCAGGATTAAATCGCGAGAGCTGCAGGAAAGAAGAAGAATATTCGTGTGTGGCCCGGAGATGGCCGCGCGCGCGGTTCTTCACCTCGCGCAACGAGCCTTCTTCGCAAGCCAGGCGGTCGACTCCTTTGATGTTGCTGGCTGCTGGTGGGGGTAGCTCGGCTCTCACCTCTCCGGCAGCTTCTTCTTGCGGGGCAGGGTATAAACCGCTCGCGTACACCAGGATCGGGAGCTTCTGTGGCGCGAATGAGTTATTCTGTCACTCACGCGTCAATTACCCGCCCCGTAATGCCTTCTCTCTAAACGCCGGACACCAAAGCGCTTTCTTCGGTTTTGTTTGAATTGTGCGAGCGAAAAAAACTCGGGCTTTGGTAATGGTAGAAAAGTACGGGTTGACAGAATGAAAAATTACAGTAACGACGAGATCTGAGCATTTACAGGGAACAGGTCATGAAAATTTTTTAAAAAATTATTTTGTAAAAATCTTGGTAAAAATATAATTTGAAAACTATTGAAACATGATGATGGTCTGGTTTTCGGGTCAATTTTTTAATATGTATAATATATTTAAACAAAATCAGTTGAAACGAATCGTTTATTTTGTATTTCGTATTTCTTAAAGGACCTCTTAAAAATTTGCCAAAGTCTGATCCTCAGGATCCAAAAAACGTATCCTTAAAAATTCCTATAACTTAAATATTTTTTGGACACTTCAAAAAAGATGATTAAATTCATTCCTATGACAGACTAGTTTCTGATTGAATCATTTCCAGTCAAAAAACTACATTATTTAGCATTTTTTCGACCCTCAGTACTTAAAAATGCTAAAATTTTATTTTCAAGGACCTGTGAAAAATGGAATAAGTTTGAGAGCCGAAAAAACACATTAAAATTTTAGGAACTTTAAAGGATAGTTTTTTTTTTGGTTCTTGAGGATCAGGTTTTGCCAATTCTTTAAAAGGTCCTTCATTAAAATTGTTCACTTTCAAGTCTGTTCTGAAGTTTCTTTGACATAAATCAATTATTCAGTTTGAAAACAAACGTCATGCAAAACAGACTGTTCCATCTTTGGCGATAAACAGATAACTCATCAAATTTAAATAAATCCTGATGAAGGATCATTTCATTTACTACTAGAAACTTTTTCTCTCGCATGTTTACATAAAAATCCTTCAAAATATCTAATTTCTCAATAAATCTGGTTTAACAAACAAAGAATCAGATAAATCATTTTTGATTAGTCTTCCTAAGGTTTAAATCATTGTTTATTCAACAAAATGATCAGTTTAAGGCTCACTTCCCCTTGAAAAAAAAAAAAAAAAAAAAAACTATTCCCTACAAATACTTTCAAGACAATAATTATCCATCCCGCTGATAGTGCAAACAAACCCAATTAATTTGTATGTACGTAGCGGCGCCGCAGGCTCGTTTCCAATAAAGCAGCCCCTAATAGATAAAATAAAGGTTCATTCTCAGGCCGCCGGTATTAATATTAATTCTCCCTCCTCCTCCTCCTCCTCCTCGTCTTCGTCTCAATAATTCAGCGTCGGCTCCCGGAGGATCGATCCCCTGTCGAGTGACAAGTGTAAGTCTCTCTCGGGGGGGTTGGAAAAACAGAGGGGGTTTAATTCCTGTCGAACCAACCCAGGGCACTTAATATCCATTTATTCGGCCGCTCTGTAAATATAAAGCGCGTAGATAATTGCGAGGTATCATCGATACGTCTCCATTAGAACCGCGCGCAATTAACCTTAGTTCGCTCTGAATGATTTTCCGGGTAAAGGTGCGGTGTATGGAAAAGTTGGAATTTTTTATTGTCGACGTCTAGACGAGGATCCCGGGAGTCTAGACGCAACTTTTTTTTTTTATTATTCTGCGAAATTTAGACTGGTCGGGGACACGAAATACTGACTTACTTTACATTTGCGACGATCAATTATTAATTATGTTTGAAATAATAGATTTTATTCTGGGGCTTTTATTTACCGTTAGAATAGTACGTGGTCTATAAATTTTTAATAATTCATGAACCAGCGACCTGCTGTGAGTAAAAACATAAGAAAAACAGTATTTGTTGACGAATTTTTGTTAGTGATGAAGCAATCTGGTTTTTACTTGTTTTTTAAAAACAACACAGAAAATTTTATAACCGTGTTGAAGGAACAATAAAAAAAAAAAATTTTTATCAGTTAATGATAATGCCGCAAGATTTTTTTTTTTTAAGGTAAATTAAAAGACCCCTATAAAACTTGGGTTTGAGCGGTCGTTGGGTCAGTGGTTAGCGTGCTCACTTCTGAAACAACGTTGTTTGAGGGGTCTTGGGCTCGATCCCCGACGCAACCAACTTAGAATTTTTTCTTCGTTAGCTGCGTCGGAACATCGATCCCTACATTCACTCCGACTGCTTTGGAGTCGGTTTTACCGGGGGCCATCATTTCAGCGCTGATCGGAGATTATCTCGACCGGGGGCAATACTTGGGGCATAATTTCCCAATGAGCTAAACTCGGTTCAGCGCTGGTCTAATCCAAGACTATCAGATTGGGGGCAATATTTGGGTCAAGTTCCCCATGAGCCTCTGGTTCAGCGCTGCTCTTTCGATATACTCGAATGGGGCACACATACCCTGGGTTTCCCGTACTCCACATGGTCTATTTGGACCATGGGCTAATGCAAAGCAGTGTAGGGACCAAAAGTCGTCAATTAGCACATATTGGAGCATAAAAGTCGCGACTATAAATAGGTAAAAAAATAAATAAATAAAAAAAAATTGAGTTTGAACTTGTGACAGTCGGATCAGAAGTCATACACTCTATTTACTGAGCTATCGTGTCGCTATGTCAACATTAAGAAATTTAGTTTTATATTAAAAAATAATTTATATTTTATTCTACTAAAAATAAACAAATGTTTGTTTTTAAATTTTCATGAAATTTTCAAACTGTTAAATAAAAAAAATAGTAATTTTTTTTTTTTTTTTTTTTTGTTTAATATATTATGAAACAGAAGGTTATACAAGAGACTTTAATATAATTTATCAATATACCTTACTGTTTGATTATTAATAAAAATTTTTTATTCTACATGGAAAACCTTCATGAAATATTTTTGAGAACTAAAATCATAATTATTTCATTATAATTAAATTTTTTTATATTAAATTTTTTATTATTCATTGAAAAAAAAAAAAAAATTCCATATAAGAAAAAAATACTTTAGATATTAAAATTGTAAATAAATAATAAAGTATTTTTTTTTTTTTTCAAATTTATTCAAGTGTACTTATAAGTATAAGAACTAATCCACACAGAGCCATAATTTATAATAATTAAATTATTTTCGAAATATTGTAAAAATGAAATTACACCCTAGCTACCACACTATGAAAAATACTCAAAATTCAGCTTAAATAAATGAAAAACAATTTCTTTTTTTCAATTTTTCTTAAAACCATGGCCTCATTTGGTAAAAAAAAAGTGAAAAGTACAGTAAACAGTCGTCTCGTAAGTGTCACGACGAGATTAACCGTTGTCAGCTTTCCATCTAAAAAGTAGAAAATGTTTATGCATAATTTCTCACGATTCGTTTGACGACGATCTGATGAGATTTTCCTCGACGACCAAGGGAATTAGACACTCATCATCCGCTTTTAATTACGCGACTCGGGTGATTGTTTTCGCTTAGGCGACAATTTTTCCCCTTTCTAATTGTTTCCTTATCTCCGCAGTTTGCGGCTTAGCGGCGCCTTTATTTCTCACTTCGTTGTATAAGTCGCCCATTAAATTTTCATACCCGCTCGCGAGCCGCCCGCTGAATAATGTAAAACCCACAAGGAAAGTTTATATAAATACAACCGATGTACGCCTTTTGTTTATGTAATTTAGTCCAGCTCTTTTGTACCTACCCCCTTTTTTTTATACCATGCTTTCTTTCTTTTATATCTTTCACTTTTTTTTTGTGTTGTACGACAAAAAATACAATTGGTATCGATCCCACTGTGTAAGTCCGCGCTTGTCTGGTTGCTTTGGGTTTATCAACTTTGCAGAGTTGCGTTTATTGGTTTTGAATTTTATTTTTGTTTGGTTTGTAAACTTTTGTTGATTTGAGTGATCAAATTTTTGTTTATTTAATTTATTGTTGTTTATAAAAATATTTGATTCAACGTTACTGTTTTTAACGCGAATGGGTTATTAAAAGAAACCTTCAGTAATAAATGAAATAAAAAAAATTTTAATTGATTTTTTTAAACATTAAACCAGTATGTTTAGATATTATAGAAAGCCAAATACAATTTTATAAAACGCAACTTTATTTTTTAACTTTTTCGCAAGCTCATGTAAGTCATTTTAAAACAATTAAAAAATGTAGATAAAAAAAAAATTCACTGATAGTTTTTTTTTGATGAAGTAAAAAAAAATTATTATAATGTTTTTTTTTGTCATTATTTATAAAAAAACAATAAAAAAAAGTGGGTGAAAAGCGTGAAAAATTTTTTTTCTATTTTTTTTCAATGATGAATAATGAATCCATATTGCTTTAACGTACAGACGTCAGCCATACTTTTAAAAACTGTACATACGTGATGAACAAAGATCGCAACAAGATGGATTCGAATCAAAGCTCTTTGCTTTGTAGTCCAGCGCTCCAGTAGCTGAGCATTTCGACAGGTGATACGAAAAAGGGCACTTCAGCAAAATCAGCAAAGTAAAAATTAACAATGTTGGCCAGCCACGTAAAAAATAACACGAGCGGTTTCATCATTATTTAATAAAACAAGTTATCAAAATAATGAAAAAATCGTTCGTGTTATTTTTTACGTGGCTGGCCAACATTGTTAATTTTTACTTTGCTAATTTTGCTGAAGTGCCCTTTTTCGTATCACCCGTCGATTTTAAGTTGCACTACTTGACAATCAAATTGAGTTGAAGTTGTACTAAAATATCTCAATTATTTAAATTAAATTATTCTTATTATTATTACTCAAACGTGGAGGTATTAAAAGAAATAAATGAAATTAATTATTTTTAATAAATTTATCAATTCTTTTTTCGAAATTTTGTTTATTGAAAAAAATGTTTTAATTAAAAAGTCAACAAAACCTAATTTACGTAAATTTACGGAATTTTTATTACAAATTTAAATTTCTAAAATTTATTGAAAAATTAAAGAAACAAAATAAACATTTTTAAGACGTAAATTCATCCTTAAAAAACTTTTTACATTTAGAAAGGTGTAAGATCGCGGTACGATAAATTAACTTTAAACTTTGGATATTAATGAGAAAAAAAAATGAGAACAAGATGTGTTCAAGAAAACTTTTTTTTCTATATAAGTAAGCTTTATCAGCTTTGAGTTAAGATTTGTTACGGATAAACAGTCATAAGTGGGATTTGAACCCACGACTCAAGGGTTGCTGAATACAAGTTCAACGCTATATCAACTGAGCTATTCACAACTCAAGCGACACAGTAAAATAATGTGTTGAATAAATTAACAAATCAAACATATTGTAAATTGAGAAATTCCAACATTCGAAGTAAAAAACAAAGAAAGAATGAGAATAAAGGGGGGCGGAGTATACCGATATTTTTATTCTGGAAATCAATTTGATACCGGTAAATTAGAACGATCAAAAAGCAATCGGCGGGTAGATTCCCATCGGGCCAACATAATAAAGCCACCGCGATGAGACTCGAGGCAATTTTCGCGCTACCTCATAACGCGGCTCTATGAGAATTGTTATTTGCTACCGCGCCGGCTTCTTCTTTATTGGCCCTCGTCACGTGAGAAACAAACCGAAATTTCGAACCGCAAATACCGTATCTGAATTACAAATTTTACGACTGCGGAAAGATAACGTGCGAAACAATGAATTTTTTTTTCTTTTTTTTTTTTTTTTTCTTCTTTTTTTTTAAATTAGGTTTGGGATTTTTTTTTTTGTCACCGTGCGGAGCGAGTAATGATTGTGAAAACTCATTATTAACACCGGAATGTCATTTTCCAAACTACTGGATTTCACTGTTTATCCTTCCGCGAGGAAATTTGCCAAATCATTATGAAAAATTGTTATTCCACTCTGCACGGGAGGAATTGTCATGAACCCTGGACACTGAAATTGAAATTTGAAATTTGTCACGACCTCGAGAGGTAAATTGACTTGCGATATAATTTTAAAACAGTCGAGTTTTTTCTAGTTTAGGGGAACAATTTTTGTAATTGATTATGTTGGTTATTCGTTTGTAATTTTACTCGAATATAAAAATAATAGCTGATAAAAATAAACAAATTATTTTTTTTTAAAGTGGTTACCTTTTTAGTTTCTGGCTAGTAGTGAGTACTTGCAATTTACTTTAAAAACTGACCAATAAAGAATATTTATATATAGTGTAATTTTAATTTCTGTTGGAATGATTTGTAAAATTTTATTTGATTTAGGTAAACTTTATTATCCTTGAAAAATTTTTTAAAAGATTGAAAAATTTGAATGGCAGCCATAGATTTTGAAAGCTCAAGTCGCTATACCGTCGCTATACTTATTGGTGAAATTTGTTAAAAACCAAAAATTTTGTTTCAATACAGCAAAGTTTTGAAAATCATTAGCATTTAATCTTAAGTGTACTTAGCAAGTAATCATGCACAACCACTTTTACAAAGCTAATATTTATAGATTCCTGGATTTATGATGACTTTGTGTTGATAATCCGGGAAACATGAATCCGGAAATTATTTACATGGCTGAGCAATATAAAGTACAAACGAAAAAGTGATTTATAAATTCAATTGAGGCTACGTTTGGATTGAAAAAATGGCAATTTTTTTACGAAATCTCTAAAATACATTTATGGTATATTAAAAGTAAAATGTAATAGTTAAAAACAATCATAAAAAATTTTTTTAGTTTTTTTGTAGCATATTAACGACATTTGTAAATGTACTAAGGTTGGGTAACTAAAGATATTTAATTTTAGTGCAATCATTTTATTTTATGTAAAAAATAAATAAATAAATAAACTTTCTTCTATAATTGAAAAATGTCATAAACCTATTAAGACCAGAATCCGCTCTAGACCGTAAAAAAAATTTTCCCATCCAATTCAAATGAAAAAGCCCATAAAATCGAAAAATCCTCGCGTAAAGAGTCGGATGAGCAAATAAAGGCTCATTTGCGTAGGTAAAAAGCTCACGGTTAGTTACTTAAAAACCGAGCGTTTGAGTTTCCTGCTCGGTCGTTATGAGGCAAAAAAGACCCTCAGCGTCGTATGCGCGGCCGCGGCAGGGCTCACTTATCTTGAATAATATATCGCGGTAGGTACAACGCGAGCGCCAGTACGAATTTGAGCTCGCGACGCGACGTAGACGACGAAGGAGAAGGAGAAATGAAGATAAGGAGGCTAACAACCCTAGTTGTTTAATGCTCCCTGGCACGCCAGCAGGCTGCAGCAGCGAGCATCAAATATTCAAGAAATCGAGTATACGTATGGAGCGTTCTTTGTTCCCAACTTTTACGCCCCGCCGCCTCTATATTCCCTTTACTTATAATCGATCTTTTTATTCTCTCGTACCTTTCTTTCGATCTGTTTGCGGTGCGGTTGACAGCTTTTTTACAGTTTTGAGTAAACTCCGGCCTTTTTCCGACTGTCTTATTATCAACTTTGTACTACCATACAGAAGTTGGCTTTGTTGAAGTTGTTTTTATGTAATTTTGAGTAAGTGTGGATCCGATGAAAACTGACGAGAACATTTTTTTACTTTACTTTTATTTGATAAAGTTTTGTTCTGTATGGTCTTATTAGCCAACAATAACGAAACCTATCGCTAGTTTAATAAGCATATAAAAAATTATCAAATGCATGAAAAAATCGAGGAAAAAATTGAACTGGTGCCACCTTTAAATTGCAAGCAATTAATTCAAAAAATATACCAATTTTTCACAAATAGTGATTTTGCAGTTTGAAAAAAAATACAGTTTGAATAGTTTGAAAAAATAAAAAAATTCGTATTGGTTTGATATCTTAATTCTCTGCATCTTAAATTCTCTCATAATTTTAAACAAAAAGTGTCAAAAATTTTAAGCTACATATTTATGAATTTTCCGAGGAATTTTCTAAGTACATGATACATTTTAATTTTTCTTATGACCAAGATCTTTTTACAATTTTTCAAACAGTGCATAATTTTACAAAATAAAGATTTTTTAAATTTAAATTGTTTGTATAAGTTAGAACATGACAACAAAATGTTTAAGAAAATTTGTCTACATACAATAAATAAACTGTTTTTGCTGAGAATGAAAATATTATCATTTCACAAAGAATTGTCTAAAAGATTATTTTTAATAAATAAAAAATCATCAATTCAGATTAAAAATAATTTATACTTCTTTATGATAGTAAATTCCCTAATACATCATAAATTATGATGCGAATACAATCTCAACTTAAAAATACAAAAAACCTGCAATCTTCTTCTTGAAAAAAAAATAAAATAAAAATAAAAGTAAATGAAGTAACAATCAAGTACTCGATACCCTGCAAGAACCCCGCGTTTAAAATCCCAAAAAAGCCAGATCCAGACAATGGAAACCCGATGATAAATCAGAGTCCGCCGAGGCCGAATTATGCAAATGATAGGAAGTCGAACAACAAAGAGCCGGAGCATCGCTCATTTTGAAAATTGCATAAAACTCCTTAGAATCTCTCCCGTTTCAGCAACAACAACAACAAAGGACTTCAAAAGAGGCTTCCTGTGCTCCTTCCGACCCTTTCAATTTTTTTTTTTTTTTTTTTTTTTTTTTTACCATTTTTCGGCCCCAAAATTACTTCATTTAAGGGGTCATTATTAAGGGAATCGGTGAAACTCTTCGCACCCGCTCGGCTGGCTAATGGAAATAATTGTGGTGGGAGAGTTTGCTACCGGGAGAGGCGACAAAACCGGAAATTAAACATAGAACCGAAATAATTGAGGACTTTAATGACACGACGGCAATACTGTTACCCACCGCCGCGCGCCGTCTTTCTTTGTTTATGCGCGAATTAGAATTTCGTGTGATACTTCTTCTACCGTTTGTGTAGTTACGAGGAAATAATACAAACAACGTTTACCTTTCTTTTGCTTGACACCGATTTCAATTTTGACGCTTGATTAATATTTCATATTTTCATTTAAATTTTTTTAACCAAGTGGCGACACTTTTTCAGGAGTTTAATTGAATTTGAGACTTTTGTGGAAATAATTGAAGAATTATTCGCAGGCAACTCTAAAATATTTAATTTGTCTTGGGATTGAAATAAAAATATTTCCTGAAAGTCTTTTCAAACCTGCATATGTTAATTAATAAAAATTCATCGATAGACAATTTGAAAAAAACAATAATTTTATAAATAATTTAATTTCATTACAAAGTTTTTCAATCAAAAATAAAGTCAAATTAATTTAATTCTCAAATTTTCTCATGCAAAGTTAAAATCAAAAAGAAAAAAAAAATGCAAGAGTACACAAGATTCAAATTTTTTTTTTTTTTTTTTTTTTTTGAGCTATCACTAATACTCATTTTTATTGTGGAATAGATGATAGCAGAATAACTTTATTTTAATAACTGAATTGACTGCTTTATTCGATATGGTACCGAGTAAGATTCTAAACTATTAAGTTTGGGTTGTCGGTACAACTTTCAGTCATCCAAGCCGTAAGCTTGCACGCTTGATTGTTTGTTCAGAACGAATATTTAAAAATTGTATGTTTTGAAATTATAAAAATTTATTTTTCTCCGAATGAAAAAATTTGCAAATATTTGTAAAAAATATTTTTGTCGTCTAGAAATTCAATTTGGATTCAATGAAATGGTCTGATCTCAGACTCGACCTTTACATTTTTTTTTTTTCTACGTTTATAAGTTTCAAAGACTGAATCTTGTACCTTGATTTCTTAAATTCTTCGGAAGATACCTGAATTTTCACTGTGTCTTAGCATACTCATACAAAAAATCAATACTATACAATAAATACTAAAACCCCTTGTACTTAAGTTCCACCCACTTAACTCCAACAAACGCAAAACAGCACCTCCCTACAAAAGAGTAAAAAAAAACTGTAAACCGTGTATCGAGACGAGTAGCAGTAGTTTACTCTCGAATGAAGCAATTAGCCAATTTGTCGAGAAATTCTTCGTATAAGGTTTCGCGGGCAGCACCGTAATCATCATCGTAAGCATCCTCCTCCTCGGCGTGCGCCCGCGATAATAATTCGCTCGAGCATCGCGTGCTGGTGCATTAAAAAAAAAAGCTCTCGAAATCAAGAATCGATCGGAGGCGATAAAACCTCGGCACGCCGCCTGCCGTAATCACCGTACCGAGCGTACTTACGGGTGGGCATGCGGCCCACCCAGGCCGGCTTACCACCTCGAGCTAAAAACGCAATGATAAATAAGCGCCCAGCTCGCGCGTTAACTACCCAGAGGGGCAGTTTTTATTCGTACGATTTTTGGGAGGACCCGGAGGTAATTGAGCCTTCACTTTGTACCTCGGACGATAAATATCTGACTTTTGGAGATGTTGGGTTATCTTGATCGAGTTATTTTAGTCATGAATATTTTGATTGGTACAAAGTGAGTTTTTTAAATTCAGTGTTGGATAGTACTGATGTTATTGGTGTTGGCTTGGTAAGTAAGATTCCAAAAATTTGTGTACACTGTGGAAGAATAAATACAGAAATAATAAAACGAAAAAAATATGAAGTATACGTACAAAACAGTAATTTATAGATCGTATCGTAAACATTCTAAATCAAGCACTAGAAAATTTATAACAATAAGCAATGATCTTTAACCTATTTTTCGAAGTCTTATTATTTATTTTTTCGCATGTGGATCTTTGATTTATTTCACTTAAATACTGATAGTATTGATAAAAATAGGCATGTTTCAATGATTGTCTTAGTTTCAGAGTGCGCTGGCAAAAAATCAAACTAGGTAGTTGATAACGATCCGGTTGTAGGATTTTTCTTGTAAGATTGATTGAAGGATTTTAAAAAGTGAATGGAGAATTTTCTTAAAAATCTAAATTTTTGTGAGTAAGTTGCGCGAGCAAGAAAAAATCGAGGGGCTTCAGAATCACTAAAAGAATCACACATAAAAATCAATGTAATCAATAAAATATCAATTTCATTTCAAATAAAAATCTTCGAAAAATACTATTTAAAAAAAAATATCAATTGAAATTGATTCCAAGGCTCTAAACACTTTAAATTTGTCAAAAGAATCACGAAAGAATCAAAAAGAATCATCTGTGATTCTGGAGTGCACAGCCCCTCTGAAAAATGCTAGTTACTAAAAAAATACTAGATTGAGACCCCAAAATGGTCAATAAATGGTTATAAAATGGATGACCTTATTGACATTTCCAACAGGGCAAAGCCATTTTAATTTTTTTCAAAATTCGATTTAAAATCAGGTAGATTTCTTCGATTTTTTTTATTAATTTTTTGCAAAATTCGTAACTAAAATAACTCTTAAGTATTTTTGTGTTTTTTTCTACTTTCGGTCCAAATAACGAATCCAAATTTACTTGGTGCATATCAAGACAAGTTTGATTAATCCATAACAGCCCGGGAGTTTATTTTCGAGTACGTCATAAAGACGGTAACAAATGATGCGCTCGGTTGTTATTATTATAACCCTCCCGCGCACCCACGCCGAATATATTTTGGCGAGAATTTACGATTCATTCAGCTATCAGTCAAAATTTTCTCTTGCGCAACGACTCTACCATAATAAACAGCTAGCCGGGTAGGAAGAAATAATAATACCATCATTGTTGTTCGTAAAACGATAAACGATAAATTAGCGAGCCTGTGTGTTTAAACAGCTCCTTTACGCAACCGAGAGGTCGCGGTTGACAATTTCTGAGATAATTGTATTTCAAAAAAAAATCATGTCATTTTACAATCAAATACCTCGAGTATGAGGAAAAAAAATGAGGGTCTCGGAGGCTTTTATGAATCGAGTCTTCGAGTACGCGCGCTGAAAAGAACGTTTGTAGCGCTGCGCACTTAAAGGAAACACTCAATGCGAAATACTTAATTGCAGCGTCTCAATGCATTCCTAATGAAAGAGGTGGTAAAATATACTAATTATCGCGGCGGTGTGTTTTATATTCCCGGAGCAATTAAGTCTTCTGTTTGAAAATAAATAAAATAAAAATGGGAATGGAGGAATAAATGTATTTACTAGCTGCAAAACGCGTCTTTAGTGTCATTGTGCAGGTGAATCAATTCCGTTCTATAGAAACTTGTTAAAAATAAATCCCCACAGTTTTCCCGAGTTTACGCAAACAATAACTTTTGTCCCCGCAAAGTGTATACATTTAACGCAACTGACTAATACATAAATGTACGGGGAAACGTTAATATTATCCGACGGAGTTATAAAAAATTATATGTTTATTATTATGCGTTGCGTACCGAGAAATACGCCCATTTTATTTTACCTTTTTCAAGATTGAATCGAGGGTTTTATAAATAAATTTTTTGAATTAAATTTTCAACTTGGTCTCTTGTGTCAATGTTATTATTTTTACTGTAGGAAGAAAATTTTTTATTTTTACATATTTTTTAACAAGTTTTCATATTATTTGTTCGAAGGTGCTACATATAAATTGAAAGAATACTTTAATATAAATCGACTGACCGTGCGAAGAAAAACCTTAGCCCAAAATTTTTCACGAACAAAGTTACAACGGAGATAATTTTGACCAATAAAATGTCTCTAAAAGACTTTATTTATTATTTTAGCCTGCGGAAAAAAATGTTAAAATGACCTTTGCTATCAAACCATTGATTTATAATCATAAATAAAAAGTTTTCGACACACCAGTCGCGAATAAAATGACTCCTTGCGATTTTTATAAGCTCAAAACTTGAAGCCATTTTATTCGCGGATGGTGTGTCGAAATTTTTTTTTTTAACTACAGTATATCAACGGTAGCAAAGGTTATTTTAATATTTTTTTCTGCAGACTAATATAATGCATATGTAGTGCTTTAGAGACATTTTTACTGGCCAAAAGTACCCCCATTGTTACTTTTTTCGTGGCAAATTTTGGTTTAAGGTTTTTCTTCGCACGGGCAATCGAAATATTGCGAGATACTTAAAAAAATCTGTAATGATTAAACGCAACTTTTATATAATTCATTTTGCAATAATAAGAACAACTCGTGATTTACAGGATACACGCTTTACTAAGAATCAATGTATCATCAACTAAACAAACAACCGTTTACATTTCTTCAGCGCGCGTACGTTTCTTCCATAATTGCTTTCCTAAGTCATCCATCCGTAAGTCCGGAAAACTCAACAAATCCGAGAGAAAATATCCTCCGTCACCAGCGTAAACCAAACTCAAATGTCGAAATAATTGTTTTCCTCCCAGGCTGCACTTAGGGCCTCCTCCTCTCCCTGATTGATGTATCCGCGGACGCGCGCGCACCGAAGAAATTGCAGCGTCGAACGCCGTCTGATTATGTTTGTAGGGGGGGGGGGGGGGGGGGGCTCGCATGCATATGCTAATTTCCGCGCCAACGAGACAAGCTCTCACGGATAAAAACGACGAGGAAAAGTGCGCACAAGGGGGGAAAGAAAAAGAAGAAGAAGAACACATGCGGCGAGCGGCGGCGTTTATTCGAGGAAGTTATTCTATTGAAGCCGGCGGTTGTGTGCAATTTTAATAACCACATCCTACGGCTGCATCCATTGGCGTAACATGGCGGATGCACCTCCTCCTCCTCCTGCCTCTCCTCCCGCGCCAGCATTGAGTCCGCGCTCGAGTCGAGGCTCATTGGGTCGTACAAAGTATACGTACTTTGGATATATTCATTTTTATTTTACTTACGAACAAGAACCGAAGAGCTAAGATCTAAAGCAGTAATATAAATAAAAAATGACCCGAGTTAGTACTATTCTTGGATCTCCGGTATGAGCTTGATCAGCGCATGCGTACTTTATCTTGGATTGCAACGGTCATACCTATTGGTTAACTACGATTGAGAAAAGTATTCTCACTCATTTACGAACGGTAATACTTAAGCCACTTTGAAGTATAAAATAGTGACAATATATATGTTTTCTAAACCTGAATAAAAGGGATAAAAAATTAAAAAATTTCGCTCTGAAACAAAGTAGATGAGAAGATCTTTCATTTGAAACAACAAAATACCAAAGCTACCATTAATATTTGCCCGACTTAAAAAACTGAATTTCGAATTTTTTCCGGGAATAAATTAAAAAAAAATTAAATTTTTTCTTTTGAGAAAAGATTAGAAATGTGGTATTTTTCAGTAAAAATTAGAAACGATTATTTGCGTATTTTTTAAGCAAATAATTGTTCATAGTGTAAAGAATGTTAAATATAGTTATAAAATGGAGCTGCAGAGACTTATTTTATTAAAAACTTTTCCAAAAGTTGGAAAATTAATACATGGTACTATTACGAGTGTCAGCAAATAAAGAGAAAAAATTTTACAAAATATTGATAATTACGATTTAAAAAATTGATGAGGTATTTTAAAATAACTAAGAATAAAATCAAAAAAACAATCAATATCAATAAATGAAAAATTTTAAACTAAAACATTTGTTTTGGCAATGAAAAGTTGTTAATGGCTCAATTAACAGAGGATTCCGCTGTTAATTTAGTTCGCTTGCATTGTCGGTTCAAATCTCGTTTCTACCACTTCTGCCAAAATAGGTAACTCAGTTTATAAAATTGATGCCAATTATATTTCAAAAAACTTTTCTCGGTAAATCAGATTAGAAAAAAAAGAAAATGCATTCTTGTCCACAGTTATATCAAATATTTTTTTTGGCAGGCGTAATTTTAAATTATTCGTTTGATAACAAAAAGAAAATCTTACGTGGTGGCAGCACTAGCTACGAATCAATGGAAGTCCCAAGATTTCCCAGTGCAGTATTCAAAATATAAATTAAGTTACATAATTAAACGGATACAGAACAAATACTTGACTGACAGTCGCTTCTCAACTTAAAACCAGCTTTCAGTTCGAAAAGGCACTCGCAGTATCTATACGTTGCTTAACAAAATTTACGTTCGTGCCAATTAGCTTTCTAAATCACGTCTGTAATTAAGATTGCAAATATCACGAATCGCTCGAGCTCGATTCCAAACGATAAAAAAGGCAACAAACAATCTCGGATAGATTTTTATTGAACAAACAACCGAGCGTTTTGCCTAATTCAGCGAAATGAGAGTTACACACTTGCTAAATTACCGAAACCGGTCGGCACTTTGTTCAATAAAAAGCAGACTCGCGAAGCTCATTAGTTTCATTTATTACCATCCAATTATTTTAATTGAAGTAGAAATCGCCTATGTTTTCCATTACCAAGAGTCAATAAAACGAGGGTAAAAAAATCTCGTAATTTAATTAAAAACCTTTTTTTTCCGAAAACGAGAAGAATGATTACTCGAGTTTGGTACTTTGGGCGTAAAAAGCTTTAAATCGATGAACTAAGGGATCATCCTGTTTTTTTTTTTTCTTTTCTTCATGCCTCGGTGAAGTTTTTTGGTGACGGGACGAAGCCCCTAAGTGTATCGAATTCGCCGGGGATTCGTCACGCGGCGCGTCGTCGAGAGTCCGGGCTCGGCTCTCCATTTGTTTGCTTTTCAGCTTGATTGTTACTCGGGCCTTTTTTTTTCCTCTGAGGTAAATCAATTATGCTCCTAATGAAAAGTTTCGACTCTGTAAGGACGCTTCTTTTATATTATTTATTTTTGGAAAATTTTTAGATAAAAGATTCTTTCAAAGGTGTCTTCTTTTTAATATTTCTGTAATTTCTGGGTCATTTTTATAATATTTCAAATTTTTAAAAGGACTTTTCGATGGAATTTTCTGACAATAAACTTAATTTGCCAGAATATCGTGAGCAATTAAGCTTCCTCTAGGTTAAACTTTTTTACATGTTTAAGTATTGAAAAATTTTCTCAATGAAAAAACAAGACATTTACGGTTTTACCAAAGCGGTGGAACCATCCGTTTCCAAGATACGACTCTTTGAAATTAACGTTTTTCAAAAATACTCGCAATCTTTGTACACTTGCATCTGTTTCGAATAGCGTGAAAACACTTAGATGAGTGGCACTGGACCAGTCAATTTTGTCATTTTTTTTAGCAATATCTACATTTAGCGCCATCTAGTAGCTATAGAATGATAAATCGAATAAAAATTTAAAGCTTACGGCACTTTTCAATCTTTTATAACTTCATATTTAAATTTGTATTAGAAACAAAATTGAAAGTTGTTTAAAGATAAAAAAATTTAAATTAGTCAGAAAAATTGAAAGGTAAAAATATTTTTATTGACATTGAGTATGACAGGTAAGTTTTTTCTAAAAGACTTCTGGTTTTTAAATTATCAATTATCAAAATATTTTGAATTCGAACTTTTTAAACTACTTTTACTTTTACGACAAATATTAGGAAAACGACAGAATCAGGCTGGTTTGAAATAATATTATAATCAATAGTGCTGAGATGCCTTGAGTGGCTTCTTTAAAAAGTCTGAAACGTGGCTATTATATTGTCAATTCTTTGAAAGGAAAGTATCTGTTAGCTTACACCACTTAAATAGAGAATTTCTGGTAGCCACGAGACTGTAGGTTATGACCGATTCCAGTTAATGAATGGTCAGTTTTATAGTGATCGTAACCAACCAAAACCAGAAGTTCTAACTATTATATATGTTTGGTATTAATTCTTAAAACTGCATAAAATCAGTTTATTTTTGGCCTTGCAAAAACTAAAAAAAATGTCCATTTTTAAGGCTCCCAAACAAAAACTATTCACACTTGCCAATTAATTATCCAAATAAATTGGTGGTACAATAAAAGAATTCTCGAACCCGAGTTACTGCAGACACCTCCCCGCAAAAAAGAATAAAGAATCCATACTCCGAATGCAAAAACGAAACGAAGAAGAACAGTCAGTGTAAACGGTATAAAAAAAAAAAGAAAGAGAGTTCTCTTCCCGCACCACCCCGCAGTCTACAATCGTAAAAGGCCCTCCTCCTCCTCGCTCCCGCTTCCGTCTTACGTGGTTCGGGGCATAAAACTCGCTCGCTGGCTATATCTCTCAACTCGGTTTTAACGATTATTGCGAGTCCGTGTCACCACACCGCAAACTACGGAAAAACCACCTTAAACCTATAACTTCGAAAAACCAAACCTAACCTCCAAAAAAGCGGATAATTAGGGAAAAGAGTTTCTCTGGTTAATAATCGTAATTGGACACGGCTCGGCAGCCACCAGCGGGAGCAGAAGCCCACTTTACAATGCACTTTGTCCATCTGCCTTTTAAGGAGCGAAAAAATGAAAAAAGGGGGCGGGGCCCGAACCCCGGGACCGAGATCAAAGGGGCCGCGAGTAGGCAGGCAGGTAGGCGCGAGCCGGATACCCCCGCGAGTGTGTGTGTGTGTGTGTGCGATTTCTTGCGATGCGCCGACCCGAGGGGGGAGATTGAGAGAGCCTGCACGCTTCTCTTTTTTATCTTCTCCTCTGCTGCTGCACCAGGGCGGGCGGGCGATGATTTTTCTTTGTTTTTACCAATGGACGGGGGAAATTAACATGTTAAGGGTGGTCCGTTAGTTACGGGGGGCCCCCATTTAGAACAACACCGCAACGCGAAGATGATTTTTTTTAATATCTTTATTCGCTTCTTCTGTGTGTGTGTGTGTGTGTGTGTGTGCGTACAGTTTCATTAGCGTTATGTAATGTGCCGCGCATGAGGTTACAAGTAACATGGTTAATAAAAAGAGTCTCTGGCACTGCATGTTTAGCAATTAAGATAATTGCACATTATGCCAGCTGATACAGATCAGTCCGGTGATTAGCCAATTAGGTACGGATCTCGTTCTGAGACAAGCATGTGATGAGAACGAAGAAACTGTCGTAGACCCGAGAATTATAGTTAAACAGCGTCTTGAAAAAAAATTTACAATGGACGCGAGTACCGAACCCGACTTATTATACTTAAAACGGTAGCCGAGTTCTAGTTTTACTCGTAATGAGCGTCGCATTTAAATGTTACATACTTGCGCGTCCTTGAATTTTCAACAGCAACGTATCGTAATTTTTATGAAGTCGGAATGTTATATTTGACTCAACGCGCTGGTAATATTTTCAAAGATTAACAGCCTGAGAACGGAGTTTTACGAAAGCGCAATAATTATTGAGGTGACTAAATTTCACGAAGCGAGAACTGCCTCACAAAGAGCCGTGGCGCATAATAGCCCCAAAGCCGAAGTCTTAAAAACACTGTCGTCGTCGCATTAAAATCACCTACACGAGCCGAAGAAGAAGAAGAAGAAGAAGGTTTAAAAAAGGAAGCCCCGAGAATCGAATTTTATATGGAGATTGGCTGGTAGCACTAAACAGTGAGCTTTGAGGGCCTCTTAAAATGGCCGGGTGTCGTTTATTCGTAAGAGAGGTAGGCAGCCGCGCATTATCATTATTATTACAAAGAGCAGCAGTTGTAGAAGAGCTTCTCGAGGCGCATAAATAAACCGTAAATCACGACGCCTCGTAAAACGTCGAAGAATACGGCAGACGACACTGTTTTACAGTGTGGAAGAAAGGTAACTGCGCATGCGCAGAACTCTATGTGGGTATTATCGAAAGTTATTTGAAATTAAATTACTCCGCGCATAAGTCAGGCACAATTAAGCCCGGAGAAAGCACCGAGCGGTGAATTAATCAATCATCCCCTTCGAAAGAGAGATACAATATATATTGTGCAAAGGTGCGTGCGCTCCGGTTCTTTCTTTTTTTACTTCGCAGGCGTTCGAGGGCGCTTGCGTCATTAATTATACCGCACTTTGGGAGCCGGCTGATTTACAACTCTTTAGTGACGAGGTTGAATCGTTTCGAGTTGGAGTGGAGGGGGCTTTAATTTCTGTATTCTTACTTATTCATCCAATTTGCTCGGGTTGAACAGGGAAAGAATACTTGATTTCGATATTGATACTTGTTTGGTCCTTTGTATTTAGAATGGTTTGGAATTACATGTATATGAGAAAATTTGCCACACGATTGACGACTGCTTTTTGCATTGGCGATTTACACTGTACCTTCGATGATACTGTACATCTCATTTATATTATAAGTAAGTTGAGGTTGATGTTTGTATAACTTAGACTGTTAAGGTTTTATTCAAATTTGTAAACTAATTGTGAATTTTGTTTTTGTTCAATAAAGTCCTCCTGAAGAGGTCGGCAAACCCTGGCCGACGAAACGTCGAGGAATTCAGATTATAGATTTGTTTTTGAAAATTTTTTTTTTTTGCAAACACACCTCCTGCCTTCAACCGATCCACACGCCCTATTGGGTGATTACTCAAACATAAAAATTTTTTATTTTTTAATTGAAATTTTTGTCTGTTTCCGTTAGAAAAGTATAAATTTTTTTTTCCGAGTCCAGACAGTGCCATGTAAATATTTGGACCACTCAATTGGCAAGATTCTGATCTTTTTTTAAGTCAAGACCGATACACCTAAAGCTTCGTCAATAAAATAATTAAGATGCGCTCAGCCAAAAAATTAATTAAAAAGATCTATCCCATAATCATTAAATTCCATTTTTATTTTATTTTTTTCTATCTATATTTTACACTGTTAAATCCAATTTTCAGCTTATTATACCTCATATAGTGTACCTTGCAATATAGTCATCCTAAGAAATTGGGAGTGGACGATTGCTAATGTACTAAAAACAGTTAAAAAAACATTCATAGCTATGAGAAATCAAAGTTAAATTCTAGAATTGTGTTTTACTCAGAAGTCAATTTAAGACATTTAAAAGAATTTTAAACACGATTATAAAACAAAAACTTTGAATCAGTACGCAGATAAAACTATTTATCAAATAATTTTTCACCATGATTTTTAGCTAAAATTTATTTTTTTAATTAATTTTCAACATTGAATGCAGGTACTAAAAATAATCTTAAAAAAAGGTGGTTGTCTATATTCGGTATAGTTATATATAATTTTTTTCAGTTCAAAAATATATTAATTTAACCATTCCTCTGGCACTTTAAACCAATAAATCAGAATCATATTCAAATAAGATCTTGCTTCTCAAAAAATATCGTCTAGGCTAGACAAAGAAACGATTTTTGCCAGTACATTACAGTCACCTCTCAATTAATTTACTGTATTGTAAAAGAAGCTTTTGGGTCCTTGAAAGTCTGCTATGAAAACGGAGACTTTTTACCCATCGACTGCAACTCCTTTGCTCCCCCTGAACTTCAGCCGTAACCACATACGAGCATCAAGATTAGGGTGCGCAAGTAGGATATTTTCGCAACAACCGGGCACGGTCGCCGCAATGCAAACAACGCTCCGGGCCAGCAACAAAGGAGCCATGCTCGGTTGCTCGGTCTAAAGACCCGCTAAATACGTACCCACTGGATTCCTCCTTTTTGATCATTCTTTCTCTCACTACCCCGCGCATTGGCACAGCGTCAAGCGCTCATTATTAATAGGACGCGGGGGTAAGAAGCTGCAGGCTCCTCCCCGAAAATCTGGCACCTGTCGGCCCTAAATCTCGCTACTTAGACCCGTACCGCGGCTCCCTTAATTGGCTGGCTATTTATACCGGAGTCATTACTCGCGATAACACTGCGAACCGGGGCTTTATTCCCGGAGCCGAGACTTTGATCCCAGCTTCGAGCTCTGTCTTGCGGAGTCCGAGCGCGATACTTAATAAGCACCAATTTATTGGTGACTTTCTTTTGATCTGCGGCCGGATTTTTAATGATATTTTGGATTTTGGTCCAGGTACGAGAGTCTTAATTGAACTAACAATTATATAAACTCGGATCTTTGTAATCAAAGAAAAGTCTTACGTATATGTCTGTTTTTAGAATTTTTGAAATGAATAGCTTTTGTCACCCAGTAGCTAGGTTGCAGAACAACTTCCTTGAAGATTTATATAATTGGATACGTGATAATTAACAATTTGCTTGCTCGAATTTTAATAGAATGTGTATGGAAAGCGCTATAGCGTACATCCAATTATACAACTGTTTTCAATTGAAAGTTTCACTTATTCTGAATAATCCCATTACATAAATTTACATTTTTGTATAATATTAAGGTAAACGTTTTCCAGCGAGCATTACCCATGAACATCTTTTCAATGTTTGAGTAGTAGCTTAGTCTTAGTGCAGATCAAGAGTTTAAAATTCACACGATTTAATTTTATTCAAATAATTATATTCACCAGAGTATAGTTTATTATTGCACTTTAGAATCATCAAAAAATTCACAGATGGAAATCAATAATACCAACTTCATTTCGAATGAAAATCTTTAAAAAAAAAACATTTTCTTTAGTAATATTTCAATCAAAGGCGATACCGAGGCACTAAACTCTTCAGATTTGTCAAAAGAATAATAGAGAATCAAGAAGAATCATCGTGATTCTGAAGTAAACAACCCCTGGCATAATAAAAAAAAAAAAAAACAAAAAAAAAAAAAAAAAAAAACAACGTTCTATGACTAAAACAACCTCTTTTGATTAACTTCTCACATTTCAACTTAAAGCAACCAGCAGGTCAGTTTTTGCCCGTATAAAGAAGTAATCACGCCCCAAAAAGAATAAGTCGTACTCAAAAAAATCAATTTAAATCCCGGGTCGGTTGGATGTACGTAACTTTTTGCGTCCTCGCGTCTTGTCAGCGAGTTTTTGTCGCGCTATCAGCGACGTCGCGCGTCGCTTTCTCGAGGTGCTGCAGGCTAAAGAAGAAGATGACAAATGTTTCCGAGACGGCGAGCGTCGGACGGCTAAACTGCACACAGTGAAAACGCGACAGTGACCGATGGCTTATCCTAATAAGAGTCGGGGTAAAAAAATATTCGCCCCGGCGGGTTACGCAAGCGCACCGGTAAAATCGATGTTGATACAAGAAGGAGCCAAGAAAACGCTTGCCAAATGCTAGCTAATAAATGACCGAGACGCATAATTTAATGAAAATCTGGGGGAGGGGGAATTAACTCCCCCTATTATCGGCTTTATGCCGGCGTTGCGTTCTAATTTAATGCCGCTGGTTGGTTGGTTGGCTGACCGCCGGGCCGCGTTTAGTTACAAGACGTACGAGCGACTGAAATTATTCATTTCCATAAATTAAAGCCTGATATTTTTAATGGGACCGTGGCTGGCTCGCGCCCGATCCGACAACTAGCCGCGTTCTCGTTATTTCGTAAATTAATTTTGTTCAAAATAGCTTTGGAGTTACGCAGGGAAAACAAGCTCGATTAAATTTTTATTTACTTTTTTTTTGTACAATTAATTATTTTAATTATTTTTTATGTGAATTGACAATTTTTTAAGTTTTTATACATACTTTTTATTTCAAAAGTAAAATTTATAATAAAACATTTATATTTTATAAACATAATGAGGAATTTTATTTCAAAATGAATTATTTTGAATAGTTCTTAAAATTCATTCAAGAAAGAAGGTCGACTAAATATTTATTTTTATTTTTATTTATTTTTTTTTTTTACAAATTTTATAGGCTAAAAAATTTTAGTTGGTTTTCATATACGCTTTGATATTATTTTAATTTTTCATACAAATCTTTTTCTTGAAAAGCGGAATTCATCATAAAATACATGCATATGAACGTATTGAGGAATTGGAGGGGTATAAGCTATAAGAGACAATAAAAGACTACTTTAGTAGAGAAATTTCTAATTTATTTTAATAAATTGTTTTGAATAACTCTTGGAACTATTTCTTCCAAAGAAGGTTGAATAAACTTTGTTTTACATATAATTATTTTGCGCAAAAAAATTTAAACTTTTTGCAAACACCAAAAAAATTCATACGTAATTTTAAATAAAAAACTATTTAAAAAACTTCTATGAGGAAGTTTTACTTAATTATATTTTTTTGAAAAGAATCATCTTATAATTGGGGTTGATTGAATTAACGATTTTAATTAGCTAAACGTTAGTTTGATGATTTTCCAAAAAAAATTTTAATGATTCAGAGCTTTTGCAAATTTTTTCCAACTACATGATTAAAGCATTAATTTCATAAAAAATAAAACTCTTAAGTTTTTAAACTGCTCTTTGAAATTTTTTCTCTTTTGAAGTTCTTTCTGATGTTCAAGCTCTCAAGTTTCTTATTGATGCTCTTTATGTTTTCCTTCTTACTGCAAGATCTTAAAACGCATAAATTTCAAAGTCCAAATCCATACGTTGCATTTTATTACAGCATATTTTTTCTTTTGAAGTTGGAGGTTTCCATAATAACTCAAATTTTTCTGTCTCTTTAAAAACATAACTACTTCAAAGTCCAATTAAACAAGTGTCTCTCTTTACAATAACCCCGCTTTTTATCAAACCAAAGCCGCACTGTTTACTTAGCTTCAATCCCTCCAAGAAGCCAAAAAAAAGGGCTACTCCTCGTTCAAAAACACGTGTCGCGCAGACGCGATGGACGATTTCGCCTGACTAATCGCGGCTGCCATGCTCGTCTCTCTTCGTCTTCTCGTTCGTTTTTTTTTTTTTCTCCTCCTTGCACCGCTGCAACTCCTTAGCGAAAATAATTGCGCTGCTCTTTGAGCTGATGCTGTCGTTTCCGAGAGATAAGTGCACGTGTGCGCATGCCTCGCCCGACTATAATCACATCGAGTCAACTCGATTCACTTTTTTTTTTTTTTTTTTTTTTTTTTTTCGTCACTTTTAAGATTCACACCGGAGTGCAAAAATAGACGTCGGATCGTGAAAACAAGCCTTGATGGGGGATTCGCGGCTTTTATTGACTACTTTTTTGTGCACAATGACGGAATTGTGGGGGAAAAAAAAATTTACTTTGACGCGGACAAAAGTCATCTCTGTTAAATATTTCTGCTAATGACCATGGAGATAAATCATCGCGCCAAGTTTTACCGAGCTAAACCGTTGACGTGTTTGTAAATAAACTTGAGTGGTTGCCAAAAAGTTTATTTCAAGATGTGTGTATTCAAACTTAATACAATCAAGTAATTGTCACAAATTTTATGAGGTGGCTTGTAATTTCCCTGCACGCGGTGAGAAAATTCTTGAGTTATTAATACTTTAATTACCGTACACAACGGTGGATCGCTAATTAAGTATAAACAATGTAAGGTGGCTGTTTCGATTTAATCAAGTAACTTTTGTTTTCTTTGAGTTTTGTAATTTAAATTTAAATCATAATGGAAGAGGCCTGGGCAAATCTATGGTAATTAAGTCACGCTTGCATTGATAATTATTATAAAATATATTAATTTTAAAAATGAAAATAATATTCAAATGATGACGGTAATGATATCATCTTTTATCTATAAAAAAAAATAAAAATTCTGATCAACAGTATATAAAAAATCGAAAAATTTATATATTTAATTTACTGCATTTTCCATTTTATTTTTTAATAATTAATAAAAGCTATTAAACTAACTACTTTATTTATTTTTTTATAGTAAAAATAAAAATTTGCAAACTCCATCGTCACTGAAAAAAGTTATCAAAATGCGAGCAAAATCGCCTGGTGACGGTGGACAATTGATTGATTAAAATCGAAACGAATAAATTAATCGATTATTCATTGATTGATTAACCGATTGTTTTTTCAAGCCTAAATCGTAATTAACTAATTTTTTCGAATAATCAATCTATTTCAATTAAAAATACAGTATTTTCTTCGATATTATCAGAAACTTAGGTAAAAAATGTCAAAAATTTGCTGAAAAGATTGTTTCTAAAAAAACTTTTTTATTTAACTAGCTCTTCTGAGCGCGCTTCAAGCGTGCATACACTGAGAGAAGGATTTGGTTATTTTTGGTTTCTCCCAAGCTATGGTTCATGCGACCAATGATTTGGTTACAGGAACCAAATGTATAGATCACAGTCATGTCAAACAGTTCGCTGTTATAACCTCAAAAAAATTTTTGCGGTAATTCAGAAAATTACGAACTCACAAAAAGTTTATTAAAATGATCGGTGCTATATTAGATTGAAAACGATTAGTAACTTGATTTAACTTCGCAGAGAAAAATAATTTTGTTGTTAAGAGAAAAATCATATTTAAATGAACTTCATTAATTTTTCGAAATTTATTGCTGAAATTTGAAATTAAAATATATTCTTATATATTTAACAAGAATAAAGGTAACTGATTTAAGCAAATTATTACAACAATAAACAATAAAATAATACGATAATAGATAAAATTTGTTTTTAAAATAAAAAATAAAAGCTAAACTTTTACGCGTGGAGTGTGGACCAAACATTTGGTTTCCACAACCAAATTATCCGATTTCTTTTCAATCAAATATATTTGGTTCCTTGAACCAAATCCTTCTCTCAGTGTAGGAAAAACCAATAAGAGTAACCTCAAAATGCACTTTTCGAATATTTTAAAAACTTCTTCACCAATCAGCTCGCGAATAAAAATCTTACACTTACGCAAGATGGCGATAGCTCTCTTTTATAAAGGGACTTTAATTTTAGAGTAACATTTTTACAATGAATATGAAATAAGTAAATCTAGTTTTAGACTCGGTTTTAGACCATGAAAAGTTTCAAAATCCCTTCATAAAAGAGAGCTATCGCCATCTTGCGTAAGTGTAAGATTTTTATTCGTGAGCTGATTGGTGAAGAAGTTTTTACAATATTCGAAAAGTGCATTTTGAGGTTACTCTTATTGTTTTTTCCTATGCGCGCTTGAAGCGCGCTCAGAAGAGCTAGTTTTGTCAAAAATAAAAAAATAAAAATTGTATGTAAAAAATAATCGATCTATTATGAATCGAAGATCAATTGTTTTATAACTAATCAATTATAAAAAATAGATTATTTTCATAATATATTTTTTCAGAGCTTTTCCTACCAGTGACGATCATGCCACATCTCCAATGATTCATCCTCGTATAATCAACTCGATCGCCCCTAATTTGGTAAGAATTGCACTTTCTTGCACTCCAATGAAAAACCTTGACGAACTCTCACGAAAGAAAATTTTCTCAATCCAGAAAAAGAAACCCATCATCACCCACGGTTAATTCAAGGAATATGTTAATCGAGTCTGCAATCCGGCTATTTACATGAGTTCGATATTTTTCTCGCGCTAAAGCTATAACGTGTACGAGCCATGCTAATGACTCTCGTGGGTAAAACAATGTGCCACCAAGCAGGTGACACTTTTCGTAAAACAATGTGATTGATCACGTTGGCGTCACACCGACATATCGCAGCTCGCCGCATGTATAATTTATTGTTTCGTACCTGCAACAACCCTGCGTTATTATCTCGTTTGGTTGTTGCTGTTGTTGTTGCAAAAGTTTTTACGATAGGCCGTCAATTCAAATGAATTTTGCCGTGCTAATTAAGCTTGATTATTATAATATTAAACTCATTCAGCCAGGTAATTACGCTAAAAATTAATCGTTTTTTGTGGACTTGAAAAATTTAAATATAACTATTATGGATGATGAATTACTTAAATTTTTATTTAAATATTATACGAAAAACTATATGGATTTTTATTTTTTATACACAAAGTTGTAAGTTTAAGATAAATTTATTGTACTCATTTTTTATACTCACTTAACCGTTTACTAAAAATTTTTATTTGTCAAATTTTACGATATTTAATTTGAAAAATAAATTTTTTGTAAAATGATAAGATTTAAAAAAAATTAAACCAAATTTTTATACTAGCAACCACGATTTTTCTGTATTAAATTTGGATTATTTTTTGTAAAAATATTCTTACTTAAATAACAACAATCATCCCAAAGTTTACTTAAAAAAGGCTACTACGTCAAATTTCTGTACAAACTGTAAGTAAGCTCCATCCTAAAAATAAATATTCTGCACGACGATCGACGTTTAACAAACCAAAATTAAAAGTTAAATATTTCTCTCATGTTAAAAAGCTTTCCTCGCAGATGTCGACTGAATCAAGAACATTGAATGAATTCCCGCGTGTTTATCATCTTTATCGCGTAAACCCTCGGATCCATCCGTACGTACTCGTCCTAATCACGGAGTTCTTTCAGCAAGCCGTTAGCACGCTTAGCAGTATGAAATGGCACACGCGCACGTAAAAATGTCATTACAGTTACGGAGCCGGTGCATTGTTGAAGGAAGTCATCGCTCACCATTTAATGGCATTGCGTGATGCCTAATCGCCGGGATAATAAATTATGCTAATGCCAGAACTCCAGCCTGGTCCCTCCCTCCTCCGCGCCACCCGGAGACTTTAATTAATAGTTTTATATCGCACCGCGTGCATCGATAATCCTCCCGTCGATTAAAAAAAAAAAAAAAAAGAAAAAATTGCAAGTTGCAATTTAGCCTGTCGATAGCCTGATCACGCAATATTTTTGAAAAAAAAGCTTATGTGGTCGGTGCTGCCATCTAGTCTGTGGTTTTAAAAAACTTTGAATGATTTGAAATTCGACGCGACTTGGTCTGTATTTATTTTTAATTACTTAGTTAATTTGTTTGACGGGTTCAACGAGTTTGTCACGGTATAAATTTTACAAAGTTATTTGTAATGTGGTCAAAATTATAAAAATATTTTCAAATAAAATTAAGATGTAATAAAGATTTTTCAATCAATTATGATTTGTTTTTTTTTTTTTTAATTTAAAAAAGCAATAAACAAATGTTAAATAATTTATTTAAATATACTGATAAGTAAATAATTTTTAAATTTCTGACTTACCGACAACCAACTAATACAACTAAAGCGCTGGATGGTAAGAGCGAGAGACAGAAACTGAGGGTAAAGCAGATTTGATCGGCAGCCGGGTAGCAAATTTACCATGCAAGCTTTCCAAAACAGGATCCTGTAAAAATTTAAAAAAACAATTATTTTCTCAATCTCAAAATACTTTTCTAAAAATTTTAAAAAACCATTAAAATAAATTCCTCAAACCTTCCCAAAAAGTTACCCAAAAAAAAATTATCAGTCGTCAGATGGCGCATCGAGATCGAAAATCAGGGACCCCAACAATGAAGTAAAAAGATAAGATACCCCAGAATCGAAAAAAATGGTATTCTCACCACTGCTAACGAGAAAGGACTTTTCAGCGTAAACTAGTTCGTTAAGGGGCCAAAGTAGAGGGGGGGGTGAGGGGGGGGGGGTAAGGTTATGTATATATAAAACCTCGTGCACATTTCATTAATCTGGTTCTCAATTAACGGCCCCGCGAACAGATAGTAGTATTAAACGACACCTATTACTCAGCCGATAGGCCGGCACGATAAAGGAACGGTGTGCATCGGTTGAGCGCAAAAAAGCTTAATGGACCTTACACATATACATACATACGCAAAGGCAATTAAAAAAAATCTTTAATTTACTTAGTCGCTCGGTTGAGCACCCCGCACCTTTAATCACGAGCTGCTCATTATGCCGAAAGAGGGGGGAGGGGGGGTAATGTACGGGGGTAGATTGCGTTAAACGTTAGATATACATAAATTCGAGCCCGGCTGACGCTGATTTTCGAGGGCTTTTATATGCGCTCCTGCAGCTGCGGCTTCCTTATCTCCCCGGAATTTTAAAAGGCCGCCTCTTCGTCAACTTGAATTTATTCCAATTATAGAGGGAAAGCAAGAGGATCTTTTTTTTTTTTTCTTTTTTCCCCCTTTTTTTTGGAAGCCTGATGCATTTGCAAAATTATGCGACTGATGAACACTTGAATTATGGTTTTACGCGATAAAACCTTCAATGTGTTTTCGATTTTAAAAAATAACCGGAGGCGCGCTTTAATACTTCTCTTTCACCTCGCACTTGGTTTACCTTAATAGGGTTTTGAAAAACTGTTTTATCTTGGATTTTGTAGTTGCTTCCTGTACATAGTACAGAGACTAATAAATTGGCTTATACAAGAGAAGATTGCAATAGTTTACTGAAAGGAAAGTTTGAATTATCTAAATAATTTTGACGAAACCTATAAAATCAAATAATCGTCAAAGGCCAAAAAATCATTGATTAAATAAATTTGATTTTTAATTATTGCAATTTTAGTTACGTCAGTTTTATAATTCAACAAAATAAAATTTAAGTGTTTGAAAGTATAGGCAAAACTAAGCTTCTGTATTGGTAGTCTTATTTTACATTTAGGAGATAATTCTTTTACTAACAAATTTTTTTTTCAATTTCAAGAAGTTTTAAACCAGTGCTGTATCCTTATTCAAATTTAAAATTTCTAAGTCTCAAAACTCAAAAAAGCATATATTTGTACGCCAGTTTCGTAAAGAAAAAAAAAAAAAAAAAAAAAAAAAAAAACATTATTCGTATCCCTACAACTTATGAATATGTACACCTCGAAGAGGCAAATCTTAGATTCAAAATTCAAATCCCGCTCTGCAAAAGTAAAAATTTCCCCGAAAGGTTTAAGCGCACCGGCAATTTACCAAAAAACCAGCAAAGAAGGGGGGGAGGGAGAAAAAGGAAGATTAAAACAGTCTGCGGTTTACGAATTCAAGGCAATTGGTGCAGGAGCATCACTGACAAAAGGGTGCCCGACCGACCGGCCGGCATAATAACCCTGCGAAGAGTTTGGTGCAGGTTGCAGCACCGTTGGACAGTTTATGCCTCCGATTGCGAGCGACACCGGAACGCTCTCAGTGTGCTCGGGGCGAAAACAACGAGCGAGCCTGTTTAATTTAATGCGATCTTCGGGACCAGTCCGGTTCCAAGGCGCCGACGAGGTAGTTCTTTCCGGCTTTATGCTCGATCGATTCGAACTTGCCTTTTTCGTTGGCTCCCCGCGCGAGCGTGTTTTTCGGTCACTCTTTTTTCTTTTTTTACTCGGAGCAGAAATATGAGGAAGCGAATTGTTGAGTTGTATTGTTAAGTGGCTGCCTTTGGTTTATCGGTCTCACCCGGTTGCGATTGAAATATTTGTTTTCGAAGCTTCTTTTTTTTTAACTTTGAATTCAAGAGATTCCTTGATAAAGTTCTATTAGTTTTTGGTTGCCTTCGGTTGAAAAAGAAAAAAAAATTACTATACTCAAAGAGAATTAAGTATTTTTTCAGATTTTGGGCTCAGTTGGAACTGCCGTTATAAATATCAATAGAATTGAAAAAAAAAAAAAAAAAAATTAATATCTGTGCAAGAGGTCTAAACGGTCTCGTCCGATGTAATCAATAATTCTTTAAGTAAAAGTAAAGATTATTTCTATGGTCCCAGCGAAGAAAAACTTTAGTCAAAAATCTGCCACGAACAAATTTACTACGAAGGTACTTTCGTGGACTGAAATCACTTTATTGATTATTTTAACTTTTTTAGATCGGAAGAAAATGAGCTTTGCTACCATACCGTTGATGTATTATAATAAAAAAAAATTCTCGACTCACCAGCTGCGAATAAAATGACTCCTTGCGATTTTTATAATCTGAAAACTTAAAGTCATTTTATTAGTGGCTAGTGGGTCGAGAATTTTTTTTTTTTAATACAATACATCAAATGTATGGTAGCAAAGCTCATTTTCTTCCAATTTGCAAAAGTTAAAATCACGAATAAAGTCTTTTAGAGACATTTCATTGGCCAAAAGTATTTCGATTGTAACTTTATTCTTGGCAAATTTTTGACTTAGGTATTTCTTCGCTGGGACCATCGATTTACTGATCTCATTCATTGATATATAATGACATCATAATTTTATTCAAAATGTAAAAACGAAATTTCAATTGTTTAATAAATAATTTATAAAATAAATTTTTAGTAACTTCGACTTCGACAACTTTCACAGTTTATAACAATTAAAAATTGTAAAAGACTGTTTTGCTCGATTTTGTTTGAAATTAAAGAAAAAAATTTTCTACAAAAATTTTGAATTTTGAAAGCACACTTCTATTTCTAGAACTTATCTACGTTTAAATTGTTACATTTATACTAAAAAAGTTACCTTCAAAATCAAGGATCTGTAAAATTGGGTTTCAAATTTTGTAACATTCGATACGTCTTTTTTTACTACATTTTTCATTAGAAGAAGTTAACTTAAAGTCACTATTCAGTGGAGAACTTCAAGCCGAAAAAGCAATTTTTATCAATATGGTCCATGAAATTATTAAAGTCTTTAACACAAGGCAAGGAAAGTGCCAACGCACGCCTTGGGACAAGGAAGAAGTTTGCGCTTTTTTTTTAACCTTTATTACAGATTTTTATGCTTAGTAATTACAAAATTTTATATTGTACATAAAAAAATAATAATAAATAAATAAAAATAAAAATAATTAGTATAAAAAGTAATTACTATACTACATTATAGCGATAGTTGGTTTACATTAGATTTTGAGATCACATCGTTTCAAATAGTTCGCAAAGATCTTACATAATTGAGTCGTAGGTTGATACAGAAAAATAGTGTCAATAAACGGCGGGAATATTTTAATGTTGGCGAGGTCCGTGACCATTTTGCCGCGCCACTTTTCATAAAGTGGGCACTGCCATAGTATGTGATTTAAATCTTGGTCACTCGCTCCACATGTGCACTTGGCATCGGTAACTACTCCTATCTTGGCCAGTGAAGCTGCCAGACTGTAATGGCCAACCCTACACCTGTTGACAGTTGTTATAATTTCTCTCGATAGTTTTAATTGATGGAACCAAGGCTTTTTTTCCGAATTAAAGTACTTACGCATGTACTGGGTCCCCTTATTGGTTCCCTCTACAATTATATGAATAAGTGTATCGATGTAGGCATTGTTTCTGCTAATCAAATTAAGGTCAGAGCGAGGGATTAACATCGAGAGGTCTGGTTCACGGGTGGATGCTTCTTTCGCTAAGCGATCGACCTCCTCATTCCCCCCTATATTTTTATGAGCTGGTACCCAGTAAATTTTAACGTTAAATCCAGTCTTTTTATGGAACCGGTAGGCCAAATTTTTTATTTCAAGTATGTACGGGCTCACTTTAACATCAAGAGCTCGAGATTTGAGGGCCATTATCGCGCTTAAGGAATCGGAAAGAACAATGACGTCTCGATCCTCGTTTTCTACTCCCATCTTCACTGCATCGAGCATTGCAATGCATTCTGCCGTGAAGATGGAAGAACGGGGATCAATACTCCTTGTCACCGTGATGTCATAGCCGGGTGATCTACAAGCACACCCTACAGAGGGATTGAGTGATTTACTTCCATCGCTAAACCAAACCCGCTTGTCCCCATGGAGAAAGTTGTCCAGAAGTTGGTCGGGGAAGTCATGTCCAACAAGCAAGCCACCCAACTGTGTATCAGTAAAAATTTCAAAAATTAAGGCATGATAAGGGACGGTATACAAACTATAACGATCGGCTATGTGTACGCCATCATCAAAAACATCCACACTCCGAATACATCGAAAGAGAAGTCTGCTTTGGAATTTGTTGGCATTTCTTTTCAACCCAATTTTCCTGCTTACTCTCTGTACTGAAGTGTGAATTGTGAGACTAGAGTTCGACAAAATTTTATGAAGGTATTTACTCCCTAAGTACATAGCCCTATCAGAAAGTCGGGTAAGTTTGGATTCGGCTAATAATAAATTTTTGGGTGTGCTTGTTCTAAAACCTAAAGCTAACCTGATGGCGGTATTTTGTATGCTTTCTAGCTTGTCGAGAGCCTTTTTTTTAGTGGGAAAGTAAATAAAGGAGCCATAATCAATAATGGAACGTACGAAACTTTTATACAAAATTAGTAAAGTACTTGGGTCAGCCCCCCACCATGTACCCCTAAGAAACTTAATGATGTTTAAAGCTCTAAAGCACCTTTTATGTACCTCCCTAACGTGCAAATCAAAGTCAAGTTTAAAGTCAAAGGTAATGCCCAAAAACTTGGCCGAGCCGCTGTTGCGAATTATGGTCCCGTTGATGTCGAGCGAAATCGATCCGGGCTTGACTCCGGATCTATTAAAATAAACCAAGACTGTTTTACTAGGATTCAATCGGAGGTCAAGCCCGGATAAATTTTCCATAATAATTTCAATGGCTTTCTGAATCAATCGACGACTATCTTCAAGGGATCCCCATTTGCAAAAAACTGAAGTATCATCGACAAATTGTGAGACAGTAACGCTCTTAGGTACTCCCTTGCTAATGAACATTACATATAAAATGAATAATAAAGAGCTGAGGACTCCCCCCTGGGGTGTGCCTCTGTGCAAGATCCTAAAATCGTCCCCAAGAGTCTCATTGAAAATCCGCCTTTTAAAAGTGGAAAATTTAACATACTTAAGAATATTGATGGAAATGCCCAAATCGGCGAGCTTCTGGAGGAGGATTTTAGGATTTACGTCATTGAACGCGGAGCTGACGTCAAGGAACGCGCTAAGAAGACCTTTGTTGGCAGCAAAGGCCTCTTCAATGGTTAGGGTCAGGCCCATCAGACCATCAACCGCAGAGTGACCCTTCCTACATCCATGAAGATTTGCAGGAATTATGTCATGAAATTCGAGCCACCAATGTAATTTATTCTTTATCATAGTTTCAAAGAGTTTGCACGTGCAGCTCATAAGACTAATGGGCCTGACTCCGACCCCGTCAGACTTACTGATGAAATGTACATATGACTTGTTCCAGTCCTCCGGGTATTCTCCTGAGCTATAAAGCTCGTTGAATATGTCGACGAGAATTAACTTATATTTAATCGGTAGTTTTTTAAGTACGGCGTAGTCGATCCCGTCAATACCACAAGCTGACCCGTCGTTTTTACTCTCAAGGGCAATGTTAAATTCCATAAAATTGAATGGAGAGTCAAGAAAAACATCTTCTTTCCCTTCAGGCATCCACTCGAGGTCAGGCATTTGTGAGGAGACGGGGGGACATAATTTGTCAATCGCATTACGGATTTTTTCCTGCTCCTGGTGGTTTTCGGAGTGGGAAAGTGGTTGGACTCTTACCCACTTATTCTTCAAGATTTTACAAGTATTCCAAACGTACTTCAAGCCAGATGATGGATTGATTTTCTCCGCGAACTTTCTAAAATAACATCTCTTTTTTGATTTGAATAACCTCCTGGCCATTGCTGCCAACTTTTTAAAATTAATAAAGTCAGTAAAAGATTTGGTAAATTTGAAACGTTTAAATGCGGCTTTCCTGAGTCGTTTAGCTCTTTCACACTCAGAATCCCACCAGGAGACAGGGTTTCTATGCTTAACATTTGAAAAAATTTTTTTAGTCGGTGTACAAGTTTTTAAAACAGTTGTTATCAGAGACATGAAAAAAAGGTATTTACAACAGGCTGAAGCCTCCGAGAATTTTTTACCCAGAAACTCGTCATAGCTATCATTTAGCTCTACATTAAATTTTTCCCAATCGGTCTTTTTCGAACTTAGATTAAATGATTTTTTACGATAAACATTTCTGGTGACTGAAAGGTTAATAGCTAAAGGGTAATGATCAGAACCGAGGGCGTCATCAATGACGTCAACACATATTGATGCGCTTAAATTATTAGAGGACAAGATTAAGTCAATGTTGGATTCTTTCGAGGTGCTGACGTCAAATCGCGTTTTCGTGTTGCTATTATGTAAAAAAAGATCATGTTGACTGAGGCTTTGGAGAAGCCGCTCACCATTGGTATCGACCCTCTCGCAGTTCCAATGGGTATGATGTGAATTAAAGTCTCCCATTATTAAGGAGTAACTCTCTCTATCAACATTACAAAAAACGTCATCCCACTGGGCCTGCGACAGAGACGAGCCCGGAACCTTGTAAACGCAAAGAATATCGATTTGAGGATTAATATTTGTAATTTTGATGCCTGCAAGTTCCACTGCATTGGTGTTGCTTTGAAATCGGTGTATTTCTTGAAAAACCAGGTTGTTCCGTACCAAAAAAGCAATTCCTCCTCCTTTTTTTCCGATCCGATCCTTACGAAATGTTTTAAATCCTGGGAAGCGAAATTCGATGTGAGGCTTCAGAAAAGATTCCGCACACACTAGAATGTCAATGTCTTTGATCAAGTCAGATATTTCAAGGCTCTTATTCACAGCACTCCGTGCGTTCCAAAAAATGATTTTAATGTCTTTGTGATACACACTCGAGTGATTGGGTGTAGAAGTACTACTGCAATTTTCTCGTTCCATATTTTAATTAATATTATTTTATTTTTTCTATTATTTTTTTTTTTTTCTTTTTTTTTTCCAATTTATTATATGTAGACATAATAAAAGGAATAATTTAAATATTGCTGATTAACTTTATTGAGTTGCTTCCATATCCGACGTGTACGAACCGTCGGACTGGGATAATTCACTGGGATCAGCTGATTCTTCCTTGAGAGCTTTCTTTAAAGATGTTAATCTACGTTTTAGGCCGCTATCGATAACTAACTCGTGCACTTCGTTTATAATATCAATAATTATAGGGAGATTTTTAGAGTAATTCATGACCAGATTTTTCTTATCAGCAGCTTGAGTGTAAGAGGCTTTAACCACCAAATCAACAAATTTATCGAATTCCAGCTCGTGCTTCAATTGTGTTGAGTTAATATGTAGTTTTGCTGGTTCCAGCTTTTCTTTTATTGATAATGCTAGCTCTTGAAATTCTTTTCCTTCGAGCTTTTGCTTTCTTCTTTTCCTTCTAGGCTTGATAAATGTAGCTTCATTGTCGTCTGCTTGTTTACTTTGAGAGCTGGAGTGATTGTTGGGAATTTGCTGTGAAATAAGTGAGTTCAAATCAGATATATCACTGGAGGTTGGAGAGTATGGCCTTTTTGTCCTCGTGTTTGTTGGGTTGTTGGTTTCCAAATTGAGGTCTTCTTTCGTGTTAGCGTTTATCAATGACATCGTGTTATTTTGAATGGTGGGGAGTACGTACGGTTTACAAGGAGTCAGCTGTTCGTTAGCTGTGGCGCTGAAGTTCGCGCTCGACGAGGCAGAGCTGTCGGCAGCGTCATCGTCGCCTGCTTGAGAGGGGGGAGCGAGCGATATATAGTTATCAGCAGGCACCGTGTTTTGAGTTTCATGGTCCCTTGCTGGCGTTTGTCCTTGAGAAGTCGAATGTAAACAATGTGTGTTTGTTTTATTTTCTTCGTTTTGAGTTCCCTGGATATTATTCTGTCTTTTTTCTTCGTGAGAATTCTTGTTAAGGTTTGGGCAGGCATTCCTAAAATGACCCGTTTCGGAGCATAAAAAACATTTAGGAGACTCTAAGTCGAAAAAAACGTTAAATGATATGCCGGGAGTTGAAAACTTGATGGGGCCGGTCGGTAACTTGTTTGCATCTTCAGGATGTATATACACTACTCGCCTGAAGCTTAGCGTCTTTGTGAAATCTTTACCGTTGGGGTCTACATTTGCCTTCAATTCTGAAACACTCGAAGCTGTTCTGATTTTACAATTTTCTTTCAGAAATCTCTTGATGGATGAATTTGTGACGCTGTAACCAGCATTAGATATTATGACCTTTATTGACTTGGTTACTAAGAAATTTATTGGAACATTCTCGCTTCCTACGGTGATGTGACCTATCTGATTAACTAAAAAGTCAGCTTGCTCAGGTTTCTTGAGAACCACACATAGGCGATCGCCAGATACCCTCGAGACTCTTTCAAAACTATCATGGTCTTTGATGTGCTTGTTGAGCTCAACACAATACTGGTAGTTAGGAATGTTTCTATTGATGGGAATTACGATCACTTGTTCATCAGTGGGACGTTTTTCAGATGGATCACTGTACGCACGAACGGGGACGAAAAAGTCAGCCGGTAATGAAGCGGCCATTTTGAGGTTAGGCTTCAAGCTTTTCTAACAAAAAGCGTAGCACTAACTACAAAGTAGATGCAGTATTAGCTCTAACAAGCTAACACTGCTAAAAAAAAAAAGAGAGATTTGCACAAAGAACAGGCCAATTGGCCAAATGAAAGATTTTTGTGAGCTCGCAACACACTGATGAAACACGTGAAGTGCTCGGCGCAAGCAAAAACGCGACCGTTGCCTCGAGCGGCCACGGCAATACTGAAGTTTGCGCTTTCTGCGCCGTGTGTTGAAAAAATTTTTGATAATTTTTTTTCACAGCACAAAAGTTATCTTGTAAAGAACCAAGAAAAAAAAATCTCTATTTTGTTCTATATAGAAACAATTATTTTGGTTGGTTCCCTTGTTTTATTTCAATCCAACCTCATATGAATTTTGGCATTAAAAAAAATGTAAATAACGCTTTTCTTCAAACTTTTCTTACATCATAGAGCAAACTTATGCCAAGAACATCGATACTTTGCGTTTTTATTTTAATTTATTCATAAAGTATTTTTGGAACAAAAATTTTTTTAAAATTGCTACGAATTTTCTAGAAGATGCATGATGATTACGCAGTTTCATTATCTCAAGTAGGAAGTGTTCAAAGATTATATCTATATACAAAATATTACATCTTCAATAATCAGTTACATCAAAGATTTTGATATTTTGTACTTGGATTAAAATTTTATAAATATACATAATATTTTGATTATTTCAAGATATCATTATTTGTTAAATGAAATGTGCTGAGTAGCAGAAAATTATATCAGCATAGAAAATTACATTTTTTGACAACCAGTTATCAGAAATTTTGATTGGATTGAAAAACTATGTGTATAAATGCGAGTCAAAAACATAAAGAAGCACGAGTGTCAAGCATAATTTTCATCAGAATGTCAAGACTCGCGATCACTGCTGTATTGGCAATTATTGCTACAAATGGTAAGAATATAGAAACATTTACAATATTCATTAGGATGAAGCATAAAAAATTTTAATTTAACGATTTGTTAGACATTTTTTTTGTTTTGCTAAACATATATTAATATAGAATCAAAAAAATAAATAAAACTAAAATTTAGTGGAAAAACTTGTAAATTGCACTGGTGGGTAAAATTTTCTGGATTCGCTTTTTGGAAATTCTTGATCCTTCGGTAATCTCTTAAAATTAGTTATTTATTTTATAATCTCATGAAGAATAATTCTGTTTAGCATTAGCACAAATTTTTTAAAATAATTAAAGTCAAATTTGAATAAAAAATGAACGCCATGCCACAAAATAAAAAGCGTTCTTATTTCAGCCAAGCTGTCTACGAGCTTTCCCAATGGTAATTACTGCCAAGATACAAATATCAAAAATCATCCTTACAAGTTTGCCATCCTTTTCAATTACAATAATAATGTTTATGAACCCATCTGCGGGGGTGCCATCATATCGAAGAACTACGTTTTGACCGCAACTTCCTGTCTCAGAGGGCTCCCATCGGATCATAAGATTCGGGCGGGATCGACAATAAAAAACGAGGGTGGCAGTATTCACGACGTTGAAAGTGTCAATCTACACGAGAACTTCAGGTTAGTTATTTAACATCAATACTCAATTAACTACATTAAATTGATCAACTGAAATAAATTTTATTTAAACATTTCGAACTGATTTGAACATACTATTGACAACATCATTTCTCTTATTATCATTGGGGTAGTTTATTGAGTAATTTTAATCAAGGTTTGAGAGATAACCGATTTTACTGAAATGAAAAGAATCAAAGCTACTATATTATTCATTGAAAAGTCGTTAAAACATATCCTTTGGTCATACAAATACTATTTGCAAAAAATTTTTTTTTAGCATTTATTCCAAAATGATTACCACTAGCTAGTTATTTCATATAAGAGCTCACAAAATAATCAATAAGCTTTTGGTCGAAAAATATTTAATTACTGTTATTTGACGATTGAGTAATCTGTAACAACATTGTATTTTCAGCTAATGAATTCATTTTTATCTATGAGACACAATGATTGAATTAAATTCATTATTAACCAATTCTGTTTTAGGCTTAGGAACAACGTGACCGAAAACGACCTCGCCATCATAAAGGTTAAGCCAGCGTTTGACTTTGACGAGTCTAGGGCTGCCATAGCTATTCGACGAAACTAGGATCAAGACCGACACCGAAGTAGTCATTACAAGCTGGAGGTTGAAATCAGAGCTACAGGACTACACCCTGGAGGTCATGAGCAAAGACTACTGCAACGACTTCTATTACGAAAGGCATCTACGCGAGGGTCACATTTGCGCAGGATACAGGGACATTGGGTGCCCAGGCGAGCACGGTTCGCCCATGACCGTAAAGGGCAAACTCGCCGCTATCACCGGGCTAGCAAGGACGCCCGATCGTCCACGCTGACCTGTCCTACTACCGAGACTGGATCTTGAGCAAAACGGATGTTCAATACGCGCCTTTTTTCTTGGTCTAACTTAAAAAACCTAGTATCTATGGTGGACATGTTGGGTTATTTTATAGATTATAGTGATTTTGTTATATCTTTTTATGCGTAGAGTACGCCAGAATTGGTATGATATAGGCATTACTGTGATTTTAAATGAAATAAAGGAATTGTCATGAGATCTTGCATGTTCTTCTTTTCTGTGACAACAGTGTTTTCTGAAAATTATTTTAATTATTTGTTTATTTTATTGTTTTAATGTGAAAACTACTTGAAGAAAATTATTGAAAAAAAATCATTTCGAGTAACCTTTAATTTTTTAGATCAATATTCAAATTTTTACTGAAGATAAATTTAGTAATTGGGTAAAAAGAAGAATAAAGTTCCAGAGCAAGTATAAATTATGTTTACTATTTTTTATTTTAAATTAGGCATCAATAATTTTTGGTCTAAATCAAATCATATACAAAAATTATACATTTTAGAATTTTAGGTCAAACTTGTATATTTAAAGATAATAAATATTTTAAATTCTAGTACATTTTGTAACAAAAATTATGTATTTTTATTAGCAATTTATAAAATCACAAAGTGAAGAATTTAATTATGAACTACTACTGTATACTTCAAAGTGGACTCAAATATTAATTTAAATAAATCAATTTAAACATAAAAAAATTATGCACTTTAATTTTATTAAATTTACCTGGATTCACTACAAGTTTTTAAGAACACGACATTGTCTAAATTTTTCCAGAAAATTTGTGAAGAAAATTGTTTTTATTTTGATTTTAACGCAATAGTGTTGGTCAGGAAAAAAAAAATATTTATAAACCTTCAATCCAACGCATTAATTTAGTAAAACATAGTGGAAAAAATGACTTAACTTGAAAATTGTTTAAAAATTGCCTTTCTTCATAGATGTCATGATAAAATTGCCATACCTTTTTGTTAAATTTGTTATCATTTTTGTTTTGCGTAAAAGACTCAAATTGTTTATTTCTCAGTAATATTTTCGTTTAATTTCATGTAATATTTCCGAGGGCGACAAGCACTGTTCAAAATAAAGTTAATAATTTCTCTAGCTTTCTAAACATGTGACAAGCATTTTGCGTGGCGCATTGTGCAGACCTTAAAGGTAACTTAAAAATTTTTGAAGGTACATGACAATCACAAGCTATCAAAAATATTGTATTTCTGTGCAACTGTACAAGGGTATAAAAAATTTTACTACACTAATTGGTTGATTCATTTTTTTTTTTTTCCAAATGATCCTTGATTGAACTGAAACAAAATTGAATGTAAAATCAGTTGATCAATAGTATAATAATGTTTTTGCATGAATTAGTGGATTCATATCGTAACAACGGAAAGCAGCTTTTCTTATCATTTGCAAAGCTTCTTGAAAAATGAATGAATTATAACTCGTAATTTTACAATTAAAATAAAAGAATAATTATATTGGATGTTTTTTTTTTTTTTAATTTGCAAAATCATGGTGAGAACTACCATAATGGTAAGAATGATACATGAAATTTTTTTCAGATTTAAGATTACGATAAGATTTTTATTACTCTAAGATAAATTTATTGATAAACGAAGTGTATTGAGCGGCAAAAGAAACTCGAAGAAATATATCAATACATGATATTACATTTTCAATAATTAAGTACGTACTTCACAGTTTAATTATATCATATCACTATAAATATGTGTCAAACAAGTAAAAAGATCAAGAGTCAGTTTAGGATTTCATCATAATGATGTACTTTGTGACGATAGCTATTTTAGCGATTGCTACTAACGGTGAGACTTTATCAGTATACTAATTTAAAAGCGCACCCTTTAGTAACGAATTAATTTAATCAACATTTGTTAAATATTTATTTTGAAAAAGAATTATAGTATTGATATTACAACTATTATTCTATAAGGCCAGCACTTTTTTGAAATCATTTTTTACCATTCGAGTAAAAATTTCTATCTTTTTTAGTGTTCATATGTATATAGTTTTCAGAAGGAAAATATTGCCAAACCATTTGATAAAATGCAAGATTAATATTAGTTGATCTTTCTCTTTTTTTATTAATTTTCAACTTTCAATTATGATTATTGTTACTGCATATACCTCATAAGCTTTATTTTGACACCAAATAATAATTATTTTAATGTGTTTTGTGATACTTGCTGTAGATCCATAATAATAACTTATTAATAAAAAACAAAACAAACGTTTAGTTTTTGTAACTACACAAACTAAACGTTTGTTTTGTTTTTTATTAATAAGTTATTAAATAATAATTATATTGATCATGAAAAAAATTTTTTTTCTCAGGTAAGTTTTTGCAGTAACCGTTGCTCAGGCTCACAATGATTGCATCAAAACAGAAATCGAGTACCACCCATACCAAGCTTCCATACAGTTCAAAGAACTCAATGTTTACCATCACTACTGCGGTGCTGCCATACTATCCGAGAATTTCGTCTTAACCACGGCTCACTGTTCAAGAAGATCCCACAGAACTGGGTATTCGGGTTGGTTCGTCTGATGGTAACGAATTGGGCAGATTTCACGAAATCGAGGGCTTTGAGCACGTCACGAGAACTTCAAATTGAGAAACAAACTGACCAGAAATGACATCGCCGTGATCAAGGTCAAACCATCCATCTCATTCAACTACTAAACTGGCTCGATAGAGCTTTTTAGCGGTAGAGTCAACACCGGTGACGTGGCGGTTGTCACCAGCTGGAAAGTACCCAGCAGGCTTCAGAACAATACTTTGACGATCATGGACAAGGACGATTGCAGTGACCAGTACCAAAGACGCTTGCGCGAGGGACAAATGTGCGCTGGAATTCGGGACTCCACCAGCTGTTTGGGGGAATCTGGTTCACCATTGACCATAGCTGGTAAACTGGCCGGAATCACCGGGTTTGCTTGCGGAAGTAAGAATCCTGATTCGGAACCGATAGTTTACACCGATATATCCTTTTATCGTGACTGGATAATCAACAAAACAAAGACTTTGTAAATAAATTTTTTTGCATAACTTATTTGAATGATGAACGTCCAGCTGGACTCAAATTATTTGCTAGCTATTGAAATTTTAAATTCAATAAAATTTCTCGAATGAAACTTGATGGAGGTGAGAATATTTAATAAAAAAGGATTTATTAAAATAAAAGGAAATATTAAAATATTATGTATTTTACTCTAATTTTGCCTCCTTTCCTGTCTTATAACCACATATCTAAAAACTTGAATTTTAAAATTTTGAGATGGTAGTTAAAAAAAAAATCTAAAAAAATAATGAAAATCATTATAATTCTTTTTGTTTAAATGAGTAGTATTAAAATCATTACATAAGAAACTTTTATTATAAAAAAAGTTGCAAAAAAAACTTTTTAATGTAGGATAGAGATCAATTATATTCAATTAATTAAAACGCTATCTTAAAATTTTTTTCAAATCACTGTTCGTAAACATCGCATCAGTACTTTTTTCGTTAAAACTAGTAAAACATTCAGACCCTAACTTGAGAACTGCCACACAATCATACTCTGACTTAAAATTTTCTCCAAATAATAACGTACAAAAAGAAAGCGCATTATTTTATTCATTCAAAGGCGATCATAAGAGGCAATCATCCATCCGCGAATCCATAGCTCAAATCACAAAGCCTCAACGGTTAACAACCAAAGATCGATAGATCTCCTCGCGCGACTAAATTAGGCACTCCAACGAGCATAATGATCCTCGCTCCATTCTGAAAGCCTATCGATCGGTTTAATAATTCTCCCTCCGTGGCCATCCGGTACATCTAATACCCCGATTTGCGGTCTCGGCGAAGAGCGCAGTCACACACGTTTAAGATAATCGATTCCATCGTGGATCTCTCTTCACATCCGGGCATCCAGGAATTTGATTGCACGCTATATAGGAGGGTCAAAGGATTACGGCCCTAATGACGCTCGTACACGACTCCTCGCGAAAGTCATTAGAGTCGTGTATGCACTTGTGTGCCCCGTAAACGACGCTAATGGGCACGTTTAAAGAATGGAATTGATTGGTGCCCAGGGTGGACGGACGGGGGCCCAACCTGGCTCGATTATCATTTTATTTCATTCCAAACTCCAAAGCTCGTCGTCGTCGGTGCGGCAATTACCCCCCCGCCCGCCATTTGAAATTGCCCCGGTGCTGCAGCAATTCAATTAATGGTCTCTCATACCACGCACGTGCATGCATCCAATCCCATATTCCAAGATGGCCGGCCTCTCCTTTTTCTTACCAGCGTGCATTATGACGGAGGAACGGGGGGAGAGGGAAAGAACAGTCGGACGGCGCGGCGGGAAGAGTTAAAAAACAGGCTCGGGGTTTAGTAATAACGCTCGCGCTGCAGTATTGCTAATGGCCGGGCAATTTCATCTCTCTCTCCCCCTTTACCTTTTGGGCTACCCCACCCCCGCCATTGTAAATTGCTGGGGTCAAGTCGTTCCTTAAACGTTTTTGAGTTACACTCGACCGTTTATTCCCCAGCGACTTCTCTTTGTGATTGTTTCGAATTATGGGCTCGATAAATTCGAACCCGGAGAACGGATCGAGTTCGAGAAAAAAGGGTTTCATTTTGTTAATGCATTCCGAGGCGATTTATGTGCTCTACCGAGAGAGCCGTTTCAATGACGCGTGATGCGGGTTAATCAAACGATAATTCAAAGTCTTTTTTTCAACGATTGGGTTGAAATCGATTTAAAATTATTGAAACGAGTACTTACAATAAATATCGTGATTGTTTTTGGTGGAAAAATGCGAAATGGGGACTTTTTAATGACTTTTACTCGCGTGTTATCTGGGAATGACGCAAACGCGGCACTGGGAACCAGTTAAGAGTTAATTTATCAAAATAATAATAAAAATATTTATTTATTTACTTATGATGTACCATGTTGAAAAGTCTCATTGTATCGAGTATAAAAAATTTTAAATTTAAAAAGACAGGTAGTGCCAGTCAGATATTAAACATAAAATAAAAAACATGAGTAAAATATTATCAAGAAATAAAAAATGTTGAGAAGGAACCATTTAATTTATTGTACATTCTTTTTCTAATTTAAACAATACAATATAACAAAGCTTGTGTTGTTTCGAAACCTCTTTTAAAAAATTAATAATTGATAAATGCATAAAAAATTTCCTTTTAATTGGTTTAAAATATTAATACTGTATTAAATGTTGTATTAATTATAAAATTCTTCAAAAAAAAAAAAAAAAAAAACTATACATATTAATTTCACACTTTTAAAGTTACAAAAATTTTATTTTTGCAGTTATGATTTAATAGGTAATTTTCGATTGGTCGGACTTAGAAATTTTTTTTTTTTTTTTTTGTTAACGAATTTCAAGCCTTATGAAATACTACTTCGATAAGTTGGGATATCAACCAGTAAAGGACAACTCCGATGGAGAGTCGAACCTCAGACCTGAAAGTGCTGCCGCACTTTCCGCTAGACTTAAAGTTCTAACGACTGAAGCCACGGTAACCACGTTGAGAATTTTATATTTTTAACGACTTAAATAGAAATATTTAGAACCTACAAAATTGTTTCAAATATTATTTTAATGAACTAGACGTAATCGTAAGATGTAAAATGAAAAATAAATATTGAAAAAAATCAATTAATTTTTAATATTATGTGTTTTACATTACAATTACAATAAAATAAAAACAAAACTTTCAAGCAAGCAACAATGTAAAGATAAAAATTTTAATCTCTAGTTTTCTTCATAAAGAGTACATTTACAACATGTGAAAACCGGTCTGCCAACAAGGTCGGATGAATGTAATTTCAGAAATCAGTTGATTAGAGGAAGTTTTGAGAATTTTCATCTCTTTCAGAATCTTATTCTAACGTATAATTTCGCGATAATCTTTGCTAATATCATTATGCAGACGATTGAAATATTTAAATGAATTGTCTGCAGCTTAATTGTGTTATAAAAATAGAGGTTATGTTCCTAGATCATCAAATTTTCATCTATCATAAAGGTGTTTTAGAATTTCGATTTCTCATTAAATCGCAAAGCTCTAATATAACGAGGAAATCTACTCGACTCGATGATACATAAAGACCTCTTTTTGTACTCTTTCATGCCTGTTTGAGTTTTTGCAGTTACTCTATGCAAAAAAAATACAAAAAAACAACAAAACAAAAAGATTCATAATGAGCCGTACGCGATGACCAGAGCAGTGACTTCCGATAACAATTTAAAAGCAAAAATAGGTGCCGCTCTAACGACTGACCACAGCGAGTTTTTCTCTACTTCAATTACACTCGTTTCCTCTGTTTAAAAAAAAAAACTGCACTTTTTTTCGCTTACGCATTAACAATTTGAACGGGAAGTTAAAATTGTGCTCTAAAATACAGATTTAGTATCGCGATAAGCCTGCATTGATTTCTCATCTATCTTGGTCGATCGTCTCTCTCCCTCGGGCTCATTATCAAATTCCAATAAATTCCCGCTTTTAGACGACTGAATAATTACGAGGCCGGTGTGCAGGTTCATGACTGATTATTTCCTTCAACTAGTTATCACGTTGGAAATTGGTTTTACTCGCGTCTGACCGAGGGGATAAAACAAGCTCTTACAATTGAACTTTTTAAGATATAAAAGTGCGGCTTGAATTATCCAGTAAATCATGTCTAATACTGGCTTCTGATTTTCAATCTCGTAATCTCGTGTTCTTTTTCACTTTTTTATTTAAGTGTTTGGGTTTTTAAAATGGCTTTTGTGAAAAATTATTTATCTTCTGAATTTAAAAACTTAAAATACTTGATTTATTAAGGTTATAATAATAATTAAAAATTAAAAAAAAAATTTAATTTAAATTTTTTTATATTTAATTAATAAACCTTAGGATATTGTTAGTGTTTCACCAATTGAAATTCATTCATAAAATTCAATCTTTAAGTGAAGTCGTAAATAGAATCGATAATAAAATATTAGGTTTAATGTTTTAGGTTATGTTTATGATGTTGCTGTTTTGTAAAATTAGTTAATAAGATTTTATATAGTTTCATTTTTATTTTTTAGATAAAAAATTATAATCCATTAAATTAAAGTTTTATGCAATAACCAAAATGATTTAAAAAATCTTTTTAGCTTTGTTTACTTTTTTGAAACCCCTTCATATACACAACGAACAAGTATTCATTAAACATTGAAAAATGCGAGGGGCTACGCACTCCAGAATCACAAAAAAAATCAGACATAAAAATCAATATAATCAATATAATATCGATTTCATTTCAAGTAAAAATCTTCGGAAAATAATATTTTTAAAAAAATATTAATTGAAATTAGATCCAAGGCTCTAAATACTTTAAATTTTCAAAAAGAATCACGAAAGAATCAAAAAGAATCAAAAAGAATCAAAATAATCATCAGTGATTCTGGAGTGCGTAGCCCTTCGGAAAAATGTTTAAAAATTAACTTTTCTGCCGCATAATTCGTACAAAAAAATTTGAAGCTACTCAAAAATAAGAAAACTGTTTTAAACTCGATTTTGAGGTTAAGATTTTAAGGTTCTGTTTTTACTAAAAAAAATGTAATGAAAAATCTGATTAATCTACATAGCGGGAGGAAAAGTCGCAATTTTGAGACATGCGCAATAGAAATAATTTCTGTATTTCTTTCGACCAGGGTCATTGTAATGACAGAGTTTCAATATACTTTCAAGGTCGTGTTTATTTGCAGCGATACCAGATCAACAAAAAAAAAGTTAGAAAAATTTAATTCCCAAATTTGTTTCTATTTTTTCCCGGTTAAGAGAGCAATTCAGATTAAGCTGCTGAAAAACATTTCTCCCCGAGCTTCGAAATGAATTTCGCTGTTCGAGTGTAAATTTAATTTGGAACTTTTATCGTGCAGCGGGCATTGTGTGGCTGTATATTTTCCGCAAGCACAAATTTAATTATGCATTCTTCCTCTCCTTGTCCCGGTCGAATTCGGATAAGAAATTTATCGTAAGTAATTCAGCTCTTAATTAAAATAAATAAATAAACCCGGTAGGATCCGAAAAAAAATATATCCACCTACTTGGGTATTTATCTCTTAAATATACAACGTTTTGCTCAATTGGCTATCAGGAAAAACACAAAGACGCGCGCGGATAGTAAAAAAAAAAAAAAAAAAAAAAAATAAGAAAAAGAGATCGTCGAATCGCAGCTTTAATCCCAGCTCGGCAATTCAATATCCATTCCCCGAACGATTTCACGTGCAGGTTGTGTAAGTAACGATCGCTAGTCTCGCCCCGCGCCTTCTCGTTTCGGTTTCGTTTACTTACTTTTCTTGCCCCGGCTGCCTCTTTCCGTTCGTCCTCACTACATCTTCGCGTCGCCATGAAAATCCCACTTTATTCCCCTCGGCTACAGAAGCAGTGCCCCCAGCTTTTTTTTCTCTCTCCTCTCTTCCTTTCTTCATTTTACGATTATGTCATTAAAAACTACCCTCAAGTGAAGTACCTACTTTGTACTCTTCGAGGAATTGCCGAGTTCCCCTTTCGCTCAATTAGTTTGAAAAACTGTTCTAAATCAGGACTGATTAGTTTTAATTTATGATGATGTGGAAAAACAAAGTATTCGTTTAGTAGTTTACGTGGACGCAAATTGGAATACCGTTCGACGCATTCCCCGCAATTTTCGATTTCTGAGGTTTCTCAAGCCCATTAAACCACCTAAATAAAAAGTATCCGGTGTGATTGCGTAACGTATTTCGCGTCAATTTTTATCTCAATTTAGCGCGGATTTTCGCGGAAACTGTAATTGCTCCAGCCAAACGCGCTAGATCGATATATGATCGAGGTTTTATACCGCGAGGAGTTATTGGTACACAGATGCGGTATTCCTCATTAAAATTTCTTTCTTTCTCTCGGGGCAATTTGTTTTTCTTCTTCTTTGATTCTTCTTGTGCGTGCAAGTATGTGTGCGATTTCGGTAATTCATTGGATGAAAATATTTTCATCAACGGATGGATATGGGCGTTTATTAATAGCAGGAAACCTTCTGTAGCCATTACTTCGAAGGCTCCGATTGGATGGTTTCTTTTTTTTTTTTCAAAACGCGAAATTTCAAGTGGGTAATTTGAATTCAAATTGAACGCAGTGTGAGAAATTATGAAATGTTATTTTGCAATTTTATTTCAAACTTAGTTGTGCAGAATGAGAAAATTCATTGTATCTTTGCGTATAATCTTAAAACATTATCTCCGTGTAATGAAAATTGCGGGTTATGGAAAATATTCATTTTACGTTTGTGCATAACTCATACTTTAGTAGATACAGACGAGTATGGTAAAACATTGTAGCTAATACCTGCAAGGTATTAACTTCTTATTTAGAAACGAAGAACTTGTAACACTTGAGATAGGTGAATTACAAAACCTTTATTATAGAATTATTCGCAATTTGGACATTAAATATTTTTAAAAATTTTTGGGAAAATTTTTCTGCCTGCGGTGAGCTCAAAATTTGATCTCACTTGAAGGATCATCTCACTAAGCTACAAAAGTTTCATTTTAGCCTAGTACGTTAGTAAAATGATTGCTTGAATATTTTAATACATTAAATTTAATTTCATAAAAAATAATTATTTTATTAGTTACATATAATGAAAATTATCCAAGACTGGCAACTGAAATGAGCAAAAAGTCTATCTTACTTGATCGGTAAAGTCGCTTGCAGTCGGTAATTAATGGGATTCCCCTGACTAAAACAATCTCGTCAACTTTAATTAAAATATGCAATGTTTTGATTATAAAAAGATAATATGTTTTAGTATCCATCGTGTAAATTTTTATGATTAATTTAATTAATTTAATGTCGTATTAAATTATTTTGTAATTATCATCAGTTTTGTTTAAACAAAAAAATTCTACAGCGTTTCGATGCGAAAATTTTTCTCAAGTTTTCTAATGCTATTTGAAATTGATGTAGTTTCGAAAGTACGAAAAATTTTTCAAAAAAACTTCTTCAAAACTAATAGAAGCTCAAGACACAAACGCAAAAAATTATTTTGTCTACACACAACAGATAGTATTTTACTGACTGTTACGAAAGACAAGCCCAGTAAAAATCCGAACGAGTATTCGCGATACTGATAATAGTAATAGAGATGTAAGACCGACAAATAAGGGGTTACACTCTCGACCCATCACTCACTTTGATTTCGTCAGTTCTGACAAACCGTTCATACCCGAAATAAAAGGAACCCTCGCAACCGGTTCTCGCACAATGGTGATTATATCTCAATACAATACGTCCAGGTGGAAACCGCAAGTCGAATTCATTACACGGCCATTGTACAACTAAATCCAAAGGAACGCCTTGTTCCCTCTCCTCGGGCTTCTTATAGGGCACCAAAAAATTCCCTCGCGAGCAAAAGCTCAGACTCCGGCTTCGATAATGAGAGATTAAATATTAAAGCACTTCGCGCAGTCTCTCTGTATTTCCTTTGTTTTACGGGGTTACGTGACCAGAATGCAGACTCACCCCCGCGCAGGGTCCCTAACGTGATTACATTCCAGAAACGTATAGATAGATTGGCTTTTCATTCTTAAAATATTTCCTCATTGTTATACAACCCCTGTAAGCTCGTATCAAACATTAAGGCGGGTTCTTAAATTGTAGAAAAGCTAGACACGCGAGGATTGAGTTTTAAACGAGGTGTATCAAGCATCAATGTATCATTAATTGCGCATTATACATGGATGTTTCTACTCTGCAATTGAAATATCACGATCTCATGGCTGGCCTCAGGGCGTCATTACATGTAAATATGTATATAATTGACTGATGGGATGAGAGAGGTGAATGCAAATGACATAAGAGAAAAATTTTATAATAATTCAGACGGTAAGAAAGTCGAATAATCGCGAGACACGATCATCCAGGAATTTTTTTTTCTCATAAGCTCAAAATTGACTGCGAGTTTTTCCATCATCTTTATAGCAAGCTCATTACGCGTCTTACGCGAAATCATCCATTAAAGGCTCGAGATCGTCAATCCACAGCTTTTTATTCAGCGCGGTTACGAGGTGGAATTTCTGCGTCGCTTGAGCATCAGCAGCAGCCTCGGCACCGCTGACCACCGCAAATCTTGAGGCGCGTTTATATTAAATGTGAGGAGTAGCCTTAAAACATAATTCTCGGCTCCTTCGACTCTCTTACCCTGCCCTCTCATCTTCTGGAGGATACTCAGCGACCGCAGAGACTGTATATATACAGACCGGCTTTTTCAGTTTCTCACGTTGTAACTTCGAGAGCCCGCAGTAACTTAAAATTGCATTTAACGCTCATCCCGCAGTAGGCCACTGCAGAACTCAGGAGGCGCTTAGTTTGGCCAATCATCTCGAGAAAACCCCACCTCCACCTCATCATAGTAACTTCGCCTTAATTTTGTATATTAAAAAGATTATTTTGATGGGGAGAACTTTTTCGTCCGACTTGATTAGGTGTAGTTTCTGGCAACAGTTCATTATGCTTCTACGACCGTTATTTCACTGCAGCGTTTTTGAAAAATTTTACTCCCTGATGTAGTTACTGTAAAATAACTAAGACATGCTTAATAACAAGTTTCAGAAGGGTCAAGTCAATTTCACTGTGAAATAAGATAAAATAGCGCCCAAAAAATGCAACTCTGAAATTAAATTAAAAAAAAAAAAAAAATGCTTATTAACAATAATGAAACCGTTTGTTTATTTATTAATTTTTTTGTAGTCTTGGTTACTTCTGTGTCTTAATGTTTGATAGATTTTTAAGAACTGCAACAGTACCAAACCAGAGTTTTCTTACGTAATTTTTTGAGTGGATTGATTACATAAGTTATAAGTATTCGAATTTAAAATCATTTAGAATTTTTCGCGAAGAGCCATCTAAGTAACTAGTTACTTACACGTGAGATACGTTCACTTACAGCGGCTTTAAAGTTATTTCATTTTTCTCCAAGGTAATTTTTTAAAAATTGTTCAATTACATTTGATTTTTTCTCTCTTTCCATAAAAACATGGTAATTGATAATGACGCAAGTCGCATTTCTACAAACTAATGGAAAAAAGTAAGCCCCGAGCTGGCAAATTAATTTAGAACGCAGTCATCATAAAACTTAATACGGCCGCGAAATAATTAAAGAATAAAACAAGTAAATTAAAGTTAAGAAAGCATGTAACACAAAGCAATTTGTCCAATTATCATAATTGTCGAGCCCAAGACACACTGGCTGCAAACGTGATTCAGTTTTTTTTTTTTTTCCTTACCGCTTACGTATACGTGTATTATAAAAACCGCAACATTCTCACGTATATGGCGATTCACGGGTCAAGCATTATAAAGCGAGATTAAAGATGTTCATCAAAATGAAAGTCGATTTCACTTGGTGTTGGAGAAAAATACTCTTAACATCAAGGTAGCCGCTTGATAATGATTACGCAGGTTTATTGCAGCGATAAAAAAGTGGAAAATTTTGGTATAAATTAACCTCTCTGATGGGTATTTTAATTGAATAAAGGGTTCGAAACTTTTTTTTTCATAAAAAATTTAAATTTCAAAAAATTTTTGCATTATGAATGTAAAACGCTTGAATTAATGTTTGATATAATTCTAATCATATACTTTAGTCAAAAGAGCCACTTTGCTTCCCACGTAAAAAAATCTTATTGAAAACATGTTGCCAACATGTTGTTAATGAGTATTATTTTCATGTTGCAAAAATTATGGACAAAACAATTAGCAACATGTTAATAAAACATTGTCAAAGACCATTTTACAAAAGTGTTGCAGCTATGTTGCTCACATAATTTTAATATAATTATTTTAATTTTATTTTAATATAAATTAATTATATTAAAATACCAATTAGTACTGAACATAAAAATATAATTTGTAATGGGTAGAAAATTTAGAATTTTTTAAAATGTACTTTTAAGAATTAGATGAAAACTAAATTTTTTATACAGAATGACAGTTGCGCATGCGCTGTATAAGAAGTCGGAAATTACTCTGAAAATTTTACAATATTCTGTGAGTTTCTTCCGAGCCGCCGATCAAAAAAATTTACCGCAGGTGGTTTTTGAAAAAGCTAGCTCGAGGCAGCCCTCATAAAAGCCCCAACCTCTTTACCTCCTTACCGAATCGGGCTCGCATTACCCGGCAAAATTAAAGGACGGACGAGCCAATTAAAAAGAGCAATACTCCGAGCAATACTCGCTCGCTTCCGGAGCGAAATAATAAAAAGACCCGGGTACGTTTACAACATCCCGAGCGCACGGATATTTTATTCAGCCCCGGTCACCTAATGAGATCCGCGGGGCGGTAATGAAATTGCAGCTTGGCAGCTGACGAGGAGTAGGCAGAAGAAACGAGCCTCGCAAGGAGGCGGCCATGCACACTCGATACTCGAGAGGGAGAAAGTCATTAGCCGCTCGGTTTGCTCCGCCCGCCGTCGAGCTCGGCTCCCAATCGGATTCTCGAGCGATCGTAATCGCTCCGCGCTCGGACTGCCTTGCTTCTTCGTGAGTGCACCGAGGCCGATATTTTTTCACGCGGTGTGAGCAAATTTATAGAGTTAAATGACTTCAATCTGACGTGAGGAGTTTTGTTTCTACTCCCTGATGAGCCTGCTTCTTTATGTTTTATTTCTTTTTTTATTTTTTTCTTGCCCGAGGTTCAGTGATTGTTATCTAACTTTTCACACGTGCCCTATCGCGATTTTCATTATTTTAAATTGAATGTAATTCGGAGTTGTGCTGGCTTTTATTGTTTGCATTTTGAGTGAAAATTAGATAACGCGTTATTATTTATGATTTATTTAAAAAAAAATAATGGTAATAAGTGCATGAACGAATGAGAGCTGAACAGACGGGAGAAAATTAATCTTTATACATCAGATATTGAATTAATTGATCAAGAAAGATTGCTGTCAATTAAATTCGCCTCCGCCCCTTTTGGGCAAAAATATATAGTTTCTGTTCCATATGTTTTTTTATACAAGTCTTTTTAAGAAGTAGATGATTTTCCATAACCTTTAAATTTCTGATAATAAAAACTTACTGTTTTTTATGGTTTTATGAATAAAATGTTCAAATTATGTTATTTAATTAAATAATGAAAATTATAAAAATCCAAAAAATCTTAATAAAAATAAATACGAAAAGTATGCGTGTTGAATTTAGATAGAACTCAAGGTGTACAACAAAGATTTTTACAATGGCTTTAAAGCAGGAGAAAAATAAACTTTTTTTTTCAACTAAGTATCCAGAATCACATAATAATAATAAGATTAAATAAAACTGTAAAATACTATTTCGTACACCTCCCGCTAATTGACGTCGTCTGCTTTTTAAAAAGCCTTATTACAGAAGATAAAAACATTTTAACTCTATTCAGATTATTCTTAAAAAAACAATTGAAAAATTTCATACTGGGCCCATAAACCTTTTTGAAATATATTTGACTAATTATTAAACACTTTTAAATTATTTTTAAGTTGTCCATTTCATACCAGATACAGTTAACAACCTGTAAATAAAAATAATGTTCTTAAAGTTAAAATTAAAGTCTATGATATCCCTCGCAATTAAAGCAACAACTATTTCAATCTCTTGATCGTAATTACTACTTCTCCTAATATATTGTTAACATGAATACTTTGTCACCCATATGGTCATAGAATTAAAACAGAAACAGTCGCAGGGTCAAACTATAAGCCTTAGTCTAGGAATTAATTCATTCTACAAACTTACTCAGTACTCTCATAATTTATTGATTTCTCCAAGATATTTTTTGCATTCAAGTTTACATAAAAAATTCTAGGCTTAAACAGACTGTTTAAAGTATGATTTGCCTAACCAAAAATAGCACTCTGTTGCAAAAGAAAAAAAATTGTCAACCTTGACTGAAAAGTGGCGAGATGTCTTGTGCAGTTAACCGCAAAGACGTGCAATTTCATCTCTGAAATTTCAACAAAGACATCTATGCGTGTCTTGAAAGGCCAAGAAAAAGTCTGCCTGGCCATTTATAATGATCGCGCGCGCGCGGAGCATTTCAAAAAAACTTTTATTCCGATTTCATTAATTTTAGCGTCGGCCATTACACCGGACGAGAATAACAGGGCTTGTTAGATGCTATTTCAGTCCGCCCGAGGGCAAGACAAATCAGGTTTCAATGTATAATGCGGCACGCTACCCACCACTACCAGAATTTACCCCTCCTCCAGCTCTTGACTCGACGAATGCGAAAATTTGTTGAATAAAGCTTTGGCGTGGTCTAAAACAATCCCTGAGCTGTTAACCTCGCTGTTAACCAAATTGCTTTCGGCGAATCCGGAAAATAATCCGTTTCTTCGGTGAATTAATGCCGCCAGAATTCCCTCCTTCGTTACCTTCTCCTTTCTACTATTCTGCAGGAGCCTCTTCGATGATTGAAGATTAAATTTGTTGCCTCATAACTATTTATGGAGTGGTTATTTTTCGAAAATTATAAATCAGGCGGGTTTATTTTTAAAAATATCCGCTTGGAGTAAATATTATCCGGGAGGAAAGTTCGTACTAAGAAATTTATAGAACAGTTATTTCGAGGCAATAATTTGTGGTGCGAACGGAGTATTGCCGGCTAAGCAACTGGAATTACTCTAAAGAGAATTATTCATAGGAGCCTGCAGGCGCTGCTATAATGTGAGAACGATTAAAAATCATTTCCGAGCAATCAATTCCGGCGTAGTATTCCAGAAAAAGATTTCAGATTGAATTCTAAGAGATATGTAAAGTACTGCATCATGTAATGTAATTTATACATATTTAGGGTTGGTGAAAATTTAAAATAGTTTTTTAATATTCTGTTGATTTTGAATGTTAAAATTAGCTGTGAAAATTATCTATCTAAAAATAATGTTTTAAATTATAGAAACAAATACGGAAAGCAGCAGGTGATAAAAAAAACAGTTCGATACTTTGATGTTACTTTATTTTGTACTGTATTCAAACGAATAATGCATGTATTATTATTCACGTTTGAACTTTTTGAGTTATGATTTGAAATAGTATTTTCCATACGTGGCCGAACGTAAAGGGTACAACGAGATGGCCAAAGAACCCTTCGCGACCATGTTTTGAAAAATGTTTTCCTCCTGAGATACAGAAAAAAAACATGCGAGGTCCCCTATTTCGGTAAGTGCAATAAGCTTTGAACACGAATTTTTTGAAAATTAGCTGAAAGACCAAAAAAATTCTAATAGTTTCATTTATAATTTGCATGGTTAATCGGTAAAAAGGTCTGTTCAGAGGTTTCGCTTCTACGGTTTCGCTCATCATTCGGTACCAGAAAACTACTACAAAGTTTTATTAAAATCGGTGATCCAAATGTCCGAAATCTGCTTGTTAGTCAAAATTTTAAAGTATCAGTTTTTGAATAATTTTTCATCATAAAATTTTACAAGGAAACAATAAAACTGCGAGGTTCCGAAATTCTGGAACTACAATGCTTCAGTCATTTTTGATAATATGTATACACAAAAAATTGAAAAAAGTGTCCCAAAGGACAGATCATCTTTTTGTTAGAAGTAACGTAGTACGGTTTTTATCACATAAATTCAACTGAAAATCTCAAACAAAAAGAACAAAAAAAGAAGATAAATATTTGTGCAAAGTTTTATCAAAATCGATCAATTAGTTTTGGGAGAGATGTGCTCTGAAAAGTATTTTTTACGCGCTCGAAGTCGATAAGAATTTAAACAAAACCTATTTAAAAAAAAAAATGCTATACATTCATACAGGAATACATTCACTCAGAGAAAGGTTTGATTGTGTCAACAATATATTGTAACATCTAAGATGCCATAGTTGATATAGAGACAATGATGCACATTGTAGCAGTAACAATATCATGGTAGCGCTGACTAAATGCGTATTAAGGGTTAACATGTTTCTAGTTGCAATGGTATAGCACAACTTAGTTTTAAAAAATTTCTTTTTTGTGATTTTGGTATAATTAATGTATTCAATGAATAGTTTTAATCTTAAAAAATATACAAATGATTATAGAAATCACAATATTTAAGAAATAATGACTTCAATTAAGATTTTTTTAAATAGCTAGGTTAGGTTAGATTTTTGAATATTGGCTTTGCTAGTCGCAACGATATGTATTATTATCCTTACCATACATATTGTAACTGCTACAATATTTAGACTATTGAGGGAACAAAGAATATTTAATTGGTCCAATCAAATCTTTCTCTGAGTGTTGTTTTTTAAAAGAACCCAATTACATCTTAGTTACGGATTTTGAAAAATATTATTTGTTATAGCCTCTGAAACAATTTCAAGGAGCAATAAGTCCCGTCATAAATTCCCCCCCTCCACGTCAGAAAATTATCAAATTGTCTCGGGCTCCTCCTCCTGCAGGTAAATAATCCCCCAGGTGTCGGCCGGGCTCTTGTAGCTGCATACTTAATCCTCGATCGCTCGCTGCACCCTTCCTTTTTCTTCCTCTGGCATTGTCTTGCAGCCGGCAATAAAAGGGAACGCGCAATGTGCACCAGGGTTACTTTTTTACTTTTTTACTTTTTTTTTTGTGCCCCGCGTCGTCGCCACGTCGTCGCCCCGCGGTCGAAAATCATAAAAAGAAGAAAGGGGGTTTGCTCGGCTTCAGAAACATTCAAAGAAATTGTTTCAACACCTTTTTTCTTTTGAAGACAAGTTTATCACATTCGCCTTGAACCTTGCAACTTTTTGCTCTAAAAAAAAAAAAATTTTGTAAGGTTTAGTGTAGTACGAAAAGTTTATGAACCAGACTCCTTTTTTTACTAATGTATTAAAAAAATTTTTCAAAACGACAATATTGGAAAATGAATAAAAACTAAGTATAGTTGTTTTAGATCTAGTTACTGAATTCTGAAGCTAACCAAGGAATAGTAGCTTCAAGAATTGAAAAATCTGTTGTCTAGTTATTATTTGGAAGTAAATTTTTTGCCACCGCATTGCTTTGAACTATAAGTTATAATTATTAAGTGATTGCACAGTGAATTTTCAAAAAATAGAAACTGTATGTGAAAAACTTAAAGGACTAGTTTCAATTTCAAAATTTATGAGCTCAGAGGTTTCCACAATATTTTGAAGGTGCGTTTCTAATAGGGCTGTTCGAGACCGAGACTGACGAGACTTTGGATGGTCTCGGTCTCGGTCTCGGTCTCGGTCTCGGTTTTTAGTCTCGGTCTCGGTTTTAGTCTCGGTCTCGGTTTTAGTTTCGGTCTCAATAATTTGACAAATTTTTTAAAAATAATTGTTGTTTATTCTCTAAATACATAAAATATTAAATAAAATACAGAATTTCTGTAAGAATAAATATGAATCATTATTCTAAAATATTATAACTAATTAAATTTTTAATTAAATGTCACAATAGTATATTATAGTACGGGTGCAGCATCGTCACCAGGGCGGTTTTAAGGATCCGAGTGCTCCGCTTCGCTACGCACTCGGATCCTTAAAACCGCCCTGGTGACGTGCTGCACCAGTGCTATATACTATTTTATAGTACGAGTCACCGAAAACACGCATCAAAAATTTGATTTTGAGGTTAAAGTGACCAGGAGTACTATAAATATTTTTTTTTAGTTGGCTTTTTGACCAGGAATTAATACTAATTAAAGCCTTGAAATTATGGTCGCTCAAACTCAGTCTATGTTCCCGCAAAATTAATTTTGCAGCTGAAAAAAAACGTTCGACAGAGGTGGAAGTTGGGAGCGTACTAAAAATATCTTTAGCCATTCGAGATAAAATAGGATAAGAAGTAGAATGGCACTTCCACCAATTCAGGACATTAACATCCTCATCCGCGACATCAGATTCTAAATATTTATTAATTTCGGATGCATTATTTAAATTGTTTTTACGTTTAAATATTGATCTTATATCAATTGATTCAATACAATTCTTTTTTGGCTCTTCAGCACGTACAGTTTTGTCTTTATCGCAGTATTTTTTGTTGTAAATTTCATAAAACTTTTCAATAGCTTCATCTTTCATCTCCACTCCCCATTCGGTCAAATCAAAACCATTTGTTTTGTGTCTCGGGTCCAAAATCAAAGCAATACAGTATATCCAATTGCACTTCGTGTAATGCTTAAGGAGCTTGTCACGTCCTGCTTGTATAGCAAGCAGTAAAATTTCATCTCGCTCATTTCTGTCAATCTTAGAATCTAGAAATTTAGTTATTGATTCAATTTTGTCAAGGAGCATATTAAACGCTATAACTGATTCTGATAATACAGCTTCTTTATCTGCGCTTATCACTGTAGATACATAAGCAAAATAACTCAAATACTCCTCAATTTGTTCAATTAATAACCAATCATCTTCACTTAATTTTAATTGACTAAATTCATCATGAACCTCGCAAAGTACTCTTAAACCGGGTTTTAATCTAATTGCTACTTTCAGCATATTGTAGGTGCTATTCCATCGTACTTTGACATCAAGAATAGGCTTGATATACTTAACATCATAAGCCAGACAGAAATTTTCAAGCTCGATTTGCAACTTTTCAGGGAACCGAATTTTTTTAAATAATAGTCTTATTTTATAAATTACATTTTCGTGGGCACACAGGAATTCTAGGTATGACCTATAGTAGGTGTGGATTTAGTCATTTACAAAATGTAAAATGTCTTCATATTCAAAAGTCTCGGTTCGAGACCGAGACTCTCGGTTACTTGGTCTCGGTCTCGGTCTCGGACCGAGACCGAGACCGAGACCGAGACCGAGAAAAGTCTCGAGTCTCGAACAGCCCTAGTTTCTAAATGTAGCTGGCACAAATCCGAGCTTGCAAAATGAATTCTGATATTTATTGTTTTAACTGACATTATTCACAACGCAAAACCAGATTTTTACAAACTTTTCATCTAGATTTCATGTTAATACACGGTAATTAAACAAAAAACCTTGCCTATCACTCAAACACTAGAAATTCGTAGAGCGAAAGCCAGTATTTATTCTTTTTTTTTTGGGTATTAGCTGTGGGTAATCTCGGTACATTTCATTCGGACTTAAATTTAAAATTTACAAATTTTCTTATTTTCAAACTAAAGTAAAATCATTCATAAAAAAAGTGTTACTGTGAGATCTATTGAAGTTAACGTAAACTATTAATTCCTTTACTGTTGTTCATATTTTGGTTTCGTTTTGGTGCAATTAGAAAAAAAGTTTCATTTACTAATAGTCAAAAACAACATTTTTTTAAAACCCAGAAAGCAAAAGAAAAATCTTATAAAAACCCAGAAAGCAAAAGAAAAATCTTATAAATTTTTTAACGATCTGATCAAAGATGCTTAATTTGTTTTACCATAAGCTTTGCGTACACCAATTAACTAATACCAAATCCCATAAGAAAAAAAAAAAATTTCCGAATAAACTTAAACCCTGTGAATTTTATACCACCAAGAATAAGCTCGACAAATGAAACGAAAAAAGCTTTGCAGTGCGTGCCGCCTGTAATCGAGTGAAGGCCCTCGAGGATTGGCCGGGGGAAGGAATTCAGCTCGTGAAAAATCACCGCCGCCGCCCGGGCCAGCAAAAACGGAAACGGTGATCGAGCGCCGGACATAAGCCAACCCTAATGAAAACATGGCCGCCCCTCCCTCCGCCCTTCCAAACCGGGGAGGCCATTTCTTATCATTGTACGGCTCATACAATCCCCGACCCAGCTCGACTCAAAATTTAATTTTTCAATTTGCCCCTCTTCAACCGTGAGATGGATTTTTCCTGCTTAAATTTTCACAGCGATGACAGTTTAATTTCGAGATATTACCCGACGGGATCACACATTTATCGATCCGATCAAAAAAGCAAAGATGTGTATTTCTGGCCTGGTGAATGAATTTCTCAATTAATGCGAGTTAATTAAAATTAAATTTGAATAAACTCGATCGACGATATTCGTAGAAAAGATGTAAATTTTAAATGAGCCTATAAAATAGTATCTTTTTACGTAAAATAAATTAGGTAATTAGAAAGAAAAAGAGACGAGGGGGCAAGGGAAGATAGGAAAAATTTTTCAATTATTCAAGAGTACGGAAAATTCATCAGAGAGTCAGACAGCACACGCGAATCTTTTTCCCCCAATTACAGTTAAATAAAACACGGTATCTCGCGCAAAACAAATAACAGGTATAACGAGCCGCGATAAATAAAGTTTAATGAAAACAACGGCAGGCGGGAGCAGGGGTGGGTGGGGGGTACACGCCCGCAAAACACAATCCAGACTTTGCTCGGCACGCCTGCGCGCTTGATTATTAAAGAGCCCTGGGGAATAAATGAATAAAGAGAAAATAAAAGCGCGCATGCGTTCGTTTCATAGCAGGGAGAAAAACAATGCCGCTGCAACCCCCCGAAAAAGAAAGATAAATCAAACTCCAATAGGCTAAGTGGTCACGGGGGTGACGCTAACCAGAAGCATCCATAGACACTCGCGCGACGGGAATTAAGAGGAAGTTTCGCGTGAGAACTATACAGTGTGTACTACGATTAGATTTATCTCGTTATTTTTCCCTTTGTTACGTTTGCCACTTCTTCTTCCTTCTCGAGATGATTAAGGGGAATTTTCATGAAAAATTTTCCCTAGAGCTGAATTTAATTTCCCCCTCGCGACGACGGGGGAGGCCAATTGTCTTGTCTCGCTAAAGAAGCGGCAAATCAACTCGGGAAGAAGGAAGTTTCCTCTCAGGCCTGTTAATTTTTCTGGTGCGCTTCTACTCCAGGGCTTGTTAATCAATCAAGAAAAATCTTTTCCCTAACCAAGTGATCTTCTTATGATGTTTTATTGTGCGAATTCCGAGTTTGTGGGTAACTTCTAGAAATAATTTTCTTTTTTTTTAATTTCTGAACATTAAATGTTCAGAATCAAAATTATGATGTTTTGACAACTAATTAAGTCTTATTTTTTTTCATTTTTTTAAAATGATTTTTATGTATTAAATTAGACACATTATGCTCCAGACTTGACTGCTTCATCACGAGTTACTATACGCCACCAAGCAGGTGCCAACAGAATTGCGCATACAGTTGTTTAATTTAACTAAAATGAGTTTTTTAAATGGTCTATAGTATAGTTCAAGTCTTTTTAATTTAAGGAACAACTTTAAATACAAAAGAAAAGAATCGCGATAAATGGAATGGATACTCAAACGTCTGTAAATTATTCAAAAAGTATAAGCTACAAGAAATATCAGGGAAGCGCGTACGCACGGAGTTACGATAAACTAAAAGATAAAGTCGGTCCCGGTCGTGCTATTGAAAGATTCATCCGGCTCCTGGCGGGAGAGGGTCGACCTCATAATGCCTGCATTCGACGTGGTTTTCTTACCACCCCATACCACCAATAAAAACCCGCCACAACTTTGCCTCTGAATCTTGCAAGAGAGGAGGAGGAGCAGCCGCGTACTTTAAAACTTTTGTCGCCCGAAGGAGGATTTTTTAACCCCCCTTGAGGGGTACCCGGAGAATTTGTGTGCGGCGTCGTGGCCCGATTGGTTTCATAAAAGCTCTTGCCCCCTCTTGCTATTTGATATTTTATTTCTCCGTGACAGTCTGATCTCGCGTTTTCCTTTTTATCGAGATCTTCAAAATCCAAACCGAACGACCCACAACCGTAGATAAATTCCCAAGTCTTTTCCAATGCTCGAATACAATCAGAATCTACAATACTTTTTTCAATATTTATGAAAATTTACCCCCACTTTTTTCTTATCTAACTAGTTTGCAGATTTATAATTTAACGTTTTGATTTAAGTTCTGAGAAGATTGAAATTCATTAATAATTTTTTTACTTTTCAATTGAATTATATCAATAATTAATCAATAAAACAAAGTATTACTCAAAGTTTTATCGCGAATAGTAAGGCATGAGATATAAACAAAAATAGGGAAAAATAATCTCAGTAAAAAAATGCAAACCCTTAAACTTACCACAAAATTTTAGTTTCCAAGATCTTTAATTCTTACAATAGTTCAAATGATAAAATAAAAACTCTACAATAGTTTTGATATTATAATAATTAATTACTAATTACTTGATACAAACAAAACCTGTTTCAATACGACGATACAATTTTTCGTTTCCGCACTGGAACACACCCACCCAATAAAACTAACAACACCCATGACGAAAAAAGAGTGGATGGGGGGGGGGGGCTCACGGTGATTGATTAATATCGTATGAAGATGTAGGTTAATCCAAAACAGTCGCGTGTTATTGCGCGATGATGATTTCGTACGAAGTGCAGTGCAGGGACTTCATATTATTTTTCCCTGCGTTTCGCATGAGTAATTGATCCGCGATTCCCCCGGGAGGGATTTCAGGGAAAAAGGCTGGGAGCGGACGGGCGAGGCATCCTTGATTGGGGGAGTCAAGTGTCGCGTTAATACTTTATAGGGCAGCCACTTGACAAAAGCCTTGCTACGCCAGCCGCTCGATCAATTCTCATGCTGCTTCTGTTGCACGCGCGACGCGCCGTGTCTCTTTTCAGACTCACTCCCTCGTCGGGTTTTATGCTCCGGTGGCTTACAGCTGATCTTTTCATTATTTTGATTGGAAAGTGCGATGCTCTCTTGGGTTCGAAGTAGAAAAAAATTAGCTAACATAAGGTGTATCTTGCTTAATTGAAGATTAAAGTTTATATTGATTTGAAGACTGTATAAAACATGATTTTCACAATTTGAGCCGATACAGTAACTCAAAGAAGTTAAATTCATTAAACTGTAAAACTAAAACGTTGATCCAGTATAAATACTTAATGGTACAGAGTTATTTTTCTACCTGAACAATACAAGATATTCACGAAAAAAACTTGATAAGAAACTGTCAAATTGATTAAGTTTGATACATATTAAAGCTTATGATCATTCAGATCCAAAAATTAATTTTTGTTTTTATAGATGATTGCTACCAACAATTACGTTTTTGTACAATTGTATAAAACTTCTGAAATCGTTGAAAATAAACTATATTACAATGCAAAAACACACTGGATCTTAATGCTCTAAAACCCAGTGGTAAGTCTTGCTTGTTTCAGAACTTCCACTGTACTTCTACTGATGTTTGAACAGATTCTTATCACCATTGTACAAAATGAAGTAGTTTCAGTTTCTCCTGGAAATTACTTTAACTACCCAAATTCATACTCTTTTCATTGTTTGAAATTTCAAACGATCTTATTTCTTTTCGTTGCAAACTTAGAGCTACTTCCGCAACAACTTATTAAAATTCATCATCATCCAACTTTATCCTCACTTCAAAGTTGTTTGCAACAACCTTGCTTCGTAAACTTCAAAGTTACACGCCACCATTACAAAATTGATTCTCGCTCCATTACTCTTAAACGTACCGCACGAGAAAGCTAAGGAAAAAAAAAATGTAAAAAAAAAAAAAACCCACACATTTGACCATAAAACCCACCAAAATTGCGACAGATTGACGAAACGACGAAAAGCACGCACGAAAAAGGACTCGAAAGACGAAGATGAAAATTGAAGCCGCAGCAGGCAGGCAGCGGTAGGTAGTTACACTCTAACCTCGCTCCACTTGGAGGATGATAGAAAGTGACAGGAAGAGGAGATGAATTATCCCAGCTAGCAGCAGCAGCAGAAGCAGCGAGTTAGAGCACGCGCAAAGCATAGTCATTTGGCACCAGAGCGCTAATCGTGCCGTCACGAGTCTACCCAGTCAGCCGCATTTCTCATTATTTTTCAAGGTAGACTCGTAAACATTACCTTTCAGTACAACAACCACTTGGTGATGCTGCTTAATTGTAACGAGCGACCCTGGTATCACCAAAAATACCCGTATCACGTACACACAACCTACCCCCTTTTGTTAATTGGGACTCATTAAACTTGGCACTTCTGTTCTGTTTTTTGTGTTTTGTTTTTTAATTTAAAACTTATTGTATATTGAAAAATGCTTGTGGGATATGGAGTTTCACTTTTTCTTGTACCAATTTATTGAAGTTTAAATTAAAATTTATAAGTTTTAAACTTATTTTCTACCCTTTACTTCTTACACAAGATCCTCAATTTACTTAGCATTCGTCGATGCACCTTGGACATTTAATCCTTCTTCTCAATCTAAAACTTGAAAGAAAACGTTGGAATTAAAAATAGTTTCTTTATTTTTTTAGAATAAATTTTTACCTAACCAAAAACGTAGATACAATTTGAGACAACAATGAAATTAGTCATCTGTAATAAATTACTAAATATCTTTTTTTTTTTTTTTTATTAGTTCCTTCTAAAATATACCTTTGGCTAAATATATTTTTTAATAAAAACAAGCATTTGTTATCCCACTCAAAGCTAGACGCGCGGATACCCGTTAGTCGTTTCTGTAAATGAAGTCATTGATAAAGTTTTTGTGTAAATTCGTTAGAAACGTAGTATGTAAAGCTACAAATACTCAATACAATGTTTAAACTGATTGTTAATAAAACTTTTAATGCCAAAAGATCGTTTGGCTCATCAAAATCCTCATCATTTGATAGTTTTTGTACTCTTATCAAATTGATTCTACATTACAAAATTTACTCAGTATATTACAGTTAACAAATTACATGAATTTTAAACATTCCATTAATCACAACTAAAATTTTAAAGCGTTTCAAACGCATCCCTCCAACCTAAAAAGGGTTATCAACATCAAAGCCTGCGAATCGATACACGGTAACATCGCGACTGACACGCAAAAAAGGTTAAACCTTTGAAGGAAGGCGTCCTGAATAATCCACAAGGTTTGTCGTCGGTGTACAGCTTTATAAAGCGCGGGGGGCGGTCAACCCGTGTGCCTTTTTTTTTCGCTCTCTCACTTTCCCTTCCTCGCACTGTAAAGAGGATCCCGGGGTTGGGTAACACACACGCCTCGTGAATAATTCCCGAGACGGTGAAAGGGCTCGCTAAGTGACGGTAGGATATACCCTTAAATTGATCCTTGCGCGACATCGCTCACCCCGCGAATTTTCAGTCCTGGCTTTCTCTCTTCCCGTCTTTTATTTTCCTTCTCTACAATACATTTGCTCAATTACAGAAAAAAGTAGAGTGAAGAGCACAACACCGAGTAATTTAATTTTCCATCACTCTGATTTAGGTACACACTTTGAGCGCGATGTAAATCGACGAATCGCGAAACAGTTGTTAAATGTGTATATATTTCTCCATACTCCCAATTATATCCAGCCAATTTGGATAAACAGACGTTTCAAATTGGCTTGTCAGCGTTGTAAAACGAGCTGCAGACGCATCACGGACCGTAGTTGGGTATATGCAAACGTTATATACCAACCCGCGCACGCTGCATAAATGATGCAAGGCGTTTCAACATGGCCCCGCGCGCAACTGAAATAGCCTGATTAGAAACGGCATTTGGAAAATCTGATGATTGTTTCGCCCCCGGGGATTAATTCGAGCTTCAACCACGCTCCGGTATGAATAACTCATCGTATTGGAGTGAAATGCTTGCCTGCGTCGTTCTAAAATAATAACGCGATATAAAATAATTACTTAACTACAGGGTTCTTTGGTAACAAAAACTTTCTGTAATTGTATCATTTTGGATTGGTTGTACTGGGTCGTCCGTGAGAATTAAAAATTAGAAAGACTAATTTTTTTACTAAATAGAGTCTGTTGTCAGTTTACGTTTACTCCAATGTATGTATCGATATTATGTTTAAAGTCGGAACATTTATTTTAACGTTAATTAAAAAACATAGTAGACTAAATTACGGGAAAACATTCTCAATAAAGGTTGTAATGGTTTAACAGATGCCTCAAAATATAAAATTTTGCTAAGTGTAGATTTAGACCCAAAAAATTTGATAAGTAATGTATAAAGTGATAAATACTTAAGAAAAGTGCATAAAAATTTCAACGTTCCTTAATAACTATGACGTTTTAGAAATCTAGATAAAGGTGAAAACATAATTTTTGACTAATTTTTGAAGCGTTCTTCCAAATTGTTTTACATCTATTGAGATCTTACAGTCATATCAGGAAATAATTGATAAATAAAATCAAGAATGTAACCATTCAATGTTTAGGTTGAACTTCAAGTATAAATTTTCTTCATAATGACATAGTACTTGATGATTATCTCTACTTGATAATTACCGCGCTACTTATTGTTGTCATAGAATTTTCATTTGGAATATGAATAGCTAGTGTTATTATTTTTTAAGCATATAGCATTATTTAACTCTCAACCGGTTGCTCTAAAAACTAAGTTCATTTGTAAATTTTCAGCTTGAAACCGGAACCTGGAAATAATACATCCGAAAATTTTCAATTCAAAAGTTTATTGCACAACTTCTTACTCCGTAAACCGCGATTTTATCAATCTCGACCGAAACGTTACGAGTAACGCAAGAGCGGCGGCGAAAAAGTAGAGCTATTACGCACGCGAAATTGAGATTAAAAAAGGTCTCGGACTCGGAAAGACTCGAGTATGCAGGCTCTGCAATAAGGCCGAAACGAAATTGTATTTCCTCACCGCAAACTCGCTCGTTCACTCGTGCAAGATGTACAGGCAGCGATTGTTAAGTGGATTGGTAATCGGGAGTGGAATGCCAATATTCTTCAATCACTTAGTAGGTAGAGCCAGCGAGCTTATTAACACGAATTTTCATACCCGTTAGTTTAACATCGATGACCGTTCCAGGCTTTTCTGAGATTGAACTATTTGCGTAAGTGACAGTTGTTATACCGCGGGTAATCAGCGCTTGTTTGCTAGACTCTGACAGCGGAAGTCTGAAATTATTTACCGAACAATGGCTGCTCGATAATGGATGGAAATATTTTATTACCAACGCGGCAGTGATTTTATTAAAATAATTATCCCCGAGCGCGTCTTAATTTATTCACTGCGGGTAAATTACAACCTGGGTAGATTAAAAATCCTGCAGTATAGTTTCCGTTAATGACAACCAACAACTGCGCATTGACGAACGTGAAAGATTTTGACTAAAATTAGCAATTAATTTTCAAGAATACCATCGAGAAACCCAAAAATAATTTTTAGTGCCAGAGTATTTGTAGCCGAAGCGCTTCGCCTTAAAATTTCATAAATTTCATTTCCTTAATTTTATAAATATATTCCGGTTTGGAACTCCAAAAGTGAAACCCCAGATTGTATCGTTCATTTAAAATTAATCCCGCAATCTCTCACAATATTTATAGAGCACGAAATTCGGTGAATTTTATTCAAATAACCCAACAAAGAAAGAATCTTATTTAAGTAATCAATCGATGGAATTATACTAAATTTAAAATTACAATGCGTCAGTGTTTTAATAACAAGGGAAGTTACGAAATGATTTTTCTATAAATTATCCTATTCTGCAGTGATCCCAACAATCTTATGAATTGTTAAGTCATTCGAGTTCCTAGAAGGAAACTAAACTGTTAATAACAGACCTTTTTTTCATAAAGTTTTTTTTTCCAGTTTCTATGAATAATTTAACTTGCTGCCGGACATAATTTTTTCATTTTGCGCACTAAAGGTACTACAAGATCATTATCCAAAAATACTAAAAAGTATTCTGGTATCGATATTTTTTTTCTTCTGAACAGCTTACAGGAGGTATTTACCATTTTTTTATACCAACTTAAGAAATCGCAACAGTATTAGATCTAAGGTAGGTGTACCTAATATGGCCCCCCCTGTTATTTTGAATATGCTCGATATGCGGCATCTCTACAAGGTAGGAAGAAGTCGAAAACACTGAATTATAAAGTTTTGAGTTGTTAAGAACGTTTGAAAATTATTTTTGCGCACGCCTTATAGCTAAAACTCGTTTCGTATACCTTCGTTATTATTTTACGTTGTAATTAAATGGTTTGCCAAAAAATTTAGACACACCTGACCAAAATTTTCATAAGTAGCTTCGATTCATTATTGTTTCAGCATTAAAACGCGATCTTAGTTTTTGTTCAACTCGTTTTCTAACGGGTTCTATTCTTAAATAACTTTTTATCCTGCAGTGTACCTAATATGGCCCCCCGCGAATTAGTAGAAATACCAATATTTCAAAGAGTTAGTTTCATATTTACTTTTTAGAAAATCCTATTCTCATGTTATTTAAGTAAAATAAATTTAATTGTTTCAAAGCTTTTTTTCACTTTATAGCTAAAAAAATATTCTAGCTCAAAAAACAAACTTTGATAAAAATTTAAGGTTGTAATTTTTCTACTGGTTGCAAAGCTTTCAAAAACATTGTAAAAATGGCTCAATTTTTAAATAAATCATTTTTAAAATAATAAAAGTTTTGAATTTTTTTATATCTTATATCCTGATTGATTTAAAAAATAGGAACATATCGAAATTAATAAATAACTTCAAGGGGGCCATATTAGGTACACAAATTTTTGGTGTCTTAAAAAAACGTGTTTTGGTAAATCCTCTGGAGTGGGATTTTATATCTATATTCGAGGGTCGAACATTTTTTAAACGCTCGAAAACAGATTCGACCGTCGATTAAAGATTTGACGATCGAAAAAAATTTCATAACCTCAAGTACATGTAAATTATATGGAAATTTATTCATTTGTTTTTCTTTCGACCGTCTTATCTGTTTTCGACGGTTCGATCAGTTTTCGATCGTCGAATCTTTAATCGACGGTCGAATCTGTTTTCGAGCGTTAAAAAAATGTTCGACCCTCGAATATAGATATAAAATCCCACTCCTGGCATTTCAAGCTCATTGATCAAAATCGAATGCGTAGGGTCTCATTTTAAAGCTCTTGAATTAACCTTTAAAATGAGACCTTACGCGTCAAAAAATATTTATTTGATTCGCCATAACGTCGATTCTTGCTTAGGGGGGCCATACTAGGTACACCTATCTTATTTCAAATTTATTTTTGTTTATAATTATTTAATCTTGAAAAAATCCAAAAATTGGTTGTACAATCAATAAACCTGAACAGATTCCCCAAGACAAAACAAAGCTAAAGCCATTTTATTAAGTGCGAAGCGTTCACGACAAACTTCTGCGGTCAAACCAAAGCTCAACTATAATGACAGGGGAATATTTTTGGAGCGATCTGGTAAAGTGCACAGCACCGTCGTAAAAGAAACAAGGACAAACACCGCCAGGGAGCGAGCACCCGATTGGGCAAATTGCGGGGTTCAGCTCCCTCGCAAACTAGAGAGAGTGCAAAGGGCAAATCACAAAAACGTTGCAACCATTTTGTTGCACTGCAATTCCGGGCCTTAATCACCCGGCTCCCCCAGCCCAACAAAGTATTATTTAAAACAGAGTCTTTACGCGGGCTCGCCCGAGCGAAAGAATGATCGAGCCCCGAGATCCAGCCGGGCAGGAATAAAAGAAAGATCGCGATAAATAATACAGGAGTGTGCAGCGCCAGCAGCCAGAGGAAGGAACGAGTTGATCGGCTGGCTTAAATAGGTATCAATTTGTCCGGAGCCAATGGGATCGCTGCGAGGCGTGGCCCGAGCGGCCCCCATTCGCCGGTCTCGCGAGCGGTGGGAGGAGGCGCCGACGGGAGCTTCGGCCTTCCCCGGGAGGGGAGCCATTCTCAAACTCGTTTTGTTCTCTCTCTCTCTCTCTCGCGCTCGCAGTCTTTGAGCGCGGGCGACAGCCTCCAGCTAGTGTGGTCCGGCACTCGACAACGAGCAGTAGCACCAGCAGCAGGGGCAGTGTCCCAAGTACAAAAAGCAACAACGATAGCGCGTTGAATTTTTACAAGTACTCTTTGTTTATTCGCGCAAGCCATGGTTGCCCGCAATTGTCAGTGCTTAGACACCTAGTGTGAAGTGATAAGAACGAGAACAGTGATGATGATGAAGTGTTTTCTGTAGACGAGAGTATTTTTTTTTTTTTTTTTTTTTATATTGTGTGTTGATATGTCGGACCACGGTGGGAGCAGCGAGGTCGACGCCATGGAGGAGATCAACGTCGACGACTCCGACTCCAGGAGTTGCGGCAGTCCTCCGCAGCGACGATACAGCCACGAGTGCTCCAACTCGCCGCCCCCGACCCTGCCTCCCAGCAGCTACCACCTGCAGTCCCCGACGACGACGACGACCACCGCGGCCGCACCCCGGAGTCACCCCTTCAGCATAAGCCGGCTCCTGGCGAGCGCCGGTGGCGGGGACAAGGGCAGCCCGCCCTCCTCGGAGCCCGAGCTCGACGACCAGAAGGAGTCCCAGAGGAACTGGACCGACTGGGGCGGCCCCGGTGACGACGACAAGTCCTCGGGCAAGGACGACGACGACGACACGGGCAGCACCGCCGAGGCGGCGGCCCAGTCCGCGGCCGCGGCAGCTGCTGCCGCCGGTCAGCAGGCCAGCCTCCAGGCCGCCGCAGCCGACCTGCTCGCCCCTTTCAGGCTCTTCCCCGGGGCCTCGGCGAGCCTCCTCTACGCGAACGGCGTCATCAGGGTGCCCGCCCACAGGCCACCCGGGGCCCAGGGTGCCCTACTGCCGCCCTGGGCGCTACAGCCGATGAGCCACAGCCAGCAGCAGCAGCAGCAGGCCGCGGCTGCCGGGCTACACACGGCCAGGTTCCTGGCCAACCTCGCCGCCCATCCCCTGCAGGCGCATCCCCACCTCAAGGACAGACTAGCTGGTGAGTCACTGAAATGTTCTTTTATTCATTTAATTCAATCAAAGTTAGCTGGATCATTGAAGTTAAGAATAGCAAAAAAAAGGACTGCTAATTTTGAATTGAAACAAACTTGTCTGTGTTTTCAAAGTACACTGGTCTTTTTTAAATTTAAGACTATTGTGGAATCAGATTCATTAGCTAAAAAGATTTTAGCACTCAGGATGTTCATATTTGTCATATATTTAATTGTTTTTAAATCCATTCTCTTCAATTAATTGTCAGTAATCTAAAAGAATTAAAGGGTAATTTAATTTGTAAGGCTAGATACGTATAGTATTGTACGTGACCACGTTAACTTTGAAACCGAAACGGTACCATGCAATTTCGTGGTTTTTAGTAAAAACTCTTCCAGGTTTAGAGAGTAGAAACGGCATGAATGAGAGTCTTTTGAAAGCAGATTCGCAAACAAAATGCCACTATTCATTCACAGTCGCACGCTCACTTTTTCTTTGTTACGTATAAGAACTTTGACGAGCCTTTTATAATGAGATTGACACCGTGAGTGACGTCGGTAATTTTTTTTTTTTTTAATTATTTAAATAAGATTCAACCACCTCAGGGCTAAATGGTTCACCAAACACTGTGAACTGAGTATCTGATGGTTAACAACATTGAGAATCCATTGTATATCAACAACAAAGCAATTAAAAAACACAAATTAGTTCCACGGTTAAATCGCAATAGCGTTGATGGGACAAATTGATGCGGGTGGTGGGGGGTAGTCGCGGAGCTGATTAACATTTTCCGAGTCATGAATAAATGAGGCCTCGATGAGTGACAGTTTACTTTGTTTCCTCGTTGCTTTGCCCACACACAAACACATGCGCCCGTACATGTAATTGGCCCTTCAGCTGGGTAAACGATTCCCGGTGTTGCGTTGCTTTTTTCTTTCCCTTCTTCCTCACTCCAGTTTACACACTCCCGCGCCAATTTTTAAGACCCGCAATTATCGCGGCCTGTGTGTGTAGGTCTTGCTCGCTCCCAGGAAGCGGGTAATGTTTCGGGCGAGGGCACCGCGCTGTTATATTGCCAGGGACTAGCGGGGATCGTGGTAGCCTTTGGGTTATAAAAAACTCAAACTAGTGTTACCGAACGATGTTTTTGGGTCGTCGTGGTTATCGTTCTATGAAACGTTGGTTTTTTGATTGCCATTTTATTTTATTTCTTTACTGGGAACGTTGACGCATGACAGTTAGGTATTACAATTTGGTGTTTATTGATGTGACGAACCACAATGATGTTATGTGGAATTTGGTATCATAGTAGTGGATTTCAGACTATTCAATGTAGCTTGAAGTTTAAAGGCAGTTTTATGATGATATGTGCTGGTAAAATGAACGCTCGACATGATGTTTTATTCAACGAAAACTGAATGACTTTTAGCATAAATAGAAATATTTTTGCACTTTACCAGATGCTTTCTCATTTTTACTGTTCAATTCAACTAAAAAGAGTAGCTTGACATCCAAGCCAAACTTGTTTTCCTGACTGATAATATACAATCTTGACAATGATAGTACAACGGTTTCGGTTATCAATATGATTCAAGTCGGGAACCATAACCTTAAATTACAATTAACCGCAGCTGAATTACAGTATCTCTAATCCAGCGAAAATAACGTTCAAAGTAATGTTCATGCCCAAGATTACAATCATAATCCTAATTTCAACCCGTGGAAAGTGGCTCCTCAAGACAAATGATTCAATTATCTCGCCACCCTATTACGGCAAAAAGTGTTAATTACCAGGGAGTATCTAAAAGCGCGTAAAAACCTGCAGTAATAACGCGCCCGGGATTAATCGATTCGCGTTCGCCAGGCGCGATATTTCAATTTTCTTAACAGCTTCGAAGTTATCGGTAAAAAAAGGCACAATCGATACCAATTCATAATGATTAAACAGTAGTGGGAATAACAGTGCTAGGAGCGATTCCAAGAGCGAGGAAAAGAAAATCGATCGTTTGAAAACAACAGCAAACCGTGTAACGGATCCACAGTTCGAGCTCGAGTTATAAGGATTATACGGGCTTTCGGGGAACGATTTTTCGCCATAGGCGGAAGTAGTAGAAGAGCGAGAAAAGTCTGCGTGTCAAAGGCGGCTCGATACACATCTCCGGGTAGGCAATGGTGTACCAAGAAGTTGCGCTTGCGCATTGGAATAAATTACGATTAGCCGCGGTAGCATCTGATAAAACCGGGGCCTAACGACTCTACCGGAATATTTCTTTTCGCCCCCTTTTGTGTACAAATTTTTACGGGGTTCGGGGAATCCGGGGCTGGGCTGCGAAATTTGAATTCGTGGCTTTGAAGCCGCGATTGACCAGAGAAATTGGGATGGCCCCGGGGCTCACCGGAGATAAGTAAGGTTACCGAGAATCCATGAGCGAAGGCAGAAGAAGAAGAAGAAAAAAACCGTCGCGTGACTGCTGAAGGAGGGAACGCAAGCACCTGAGTATGAAACTCACCCCGAAATTCTGTGCGTATATTTGGGTATATGGATACTCTTTTTTTTTTGCACGGATTCCCCGAAAAATGGGCCTCTTTTTGCAATTCATAAAAAGAGTCCTTGAGCGAGGATAATGAGCTGCTCTAGAGGTTTAACGGGAATGATAATTTCAATAAAAGGACTCCGGTGGTAACATTACCACTTCTTTTTTTTTTTTTTTTTTTCTGGGGTGATCGAATAATCATTAAAATGGGGGTTTCTTTGGAAGAAACTAACGAGACTTAATTAGACGTTACGCGCAGGAGTAACGAGTTTTTGAGATCTATCGCTCGACAAATTATCGGTCGCGTCCTCTCGTCTTTTATTTTCCGCACTTACTTGAGATTTACAAAATTATTAGTTCACAGAGGATTTCTAAAGAATTAATAAGAAACTCGTAAGCCGTTCAGCAGTTCCATCTTCTTCGCTGAAACGTTGAAAATTCATATCGCGGCGTAATGAACATATAATATAAATGTAATTTCTTCCTCCAGGATCGGTATTAAGCAACTCACGCAGCCCTGATTAACCGCAGATTTTACAGTTACTCATCAGTTCAAAAACTGCACCGGAGAAAATTTTGATAGATTTGACCTTTGATCCAAGCTGAAAAGTCTGGAGAATTTCCCACGCGGCTTCCATGTTCCGGTGATAATAGCAGCTCGGGTATTCCGACGTGTAATGTACGTGTCGAACTTCAATATTAGAGCTGGTTTTGTGCCGTATCTCGTAATTACATCTCGCGCCAAAACGGCTCTCTTATTTCCGCCAGCTCGCAGAAAAACACACATACCAACCAATGAGAAAAAAAAAAGTGTTTTTAAATGCATGAACCCCCCCCCCCCCCCTCCCCGGTGTGAGCTGATTGAAAACACTAATTTCTATTAGAAATCAGCGTCAGGATTACGTGTTTATGGTAATTTTTCGGTGGAATCAATTAGATATTACCGGAGCTAAGGATTTTCAATCAATTTAAAGGATCTCGACTAGCTCTTTTTACTTTTTTATTCTCTCTTTGAATAATTAAATGTAATCAGTTTGACAAACTTCCCGCCATGTGTTTCCGAGATAAATCGGTATCGCGATTTAAATTTTTCAATTAAGATTATCTGCCGTACCATGTACAAAACTAATTAATTTTTTTTTGGACTGTGGAAAAAAAATCAGGGTTGGTGGTCGGAAATTTGAAATTTATTTTTGATAAATTGGAGAAACAGGACTTCGCGTGATAGCTGTTAAAATTATTGAGACGATTTTCATGATGGTAGTGGTGTTTTTTATTTTTTTCTTTCGAGAAAGAGTATAAAAAAGTTTAAAATGGATAAATTGGATAACGGAAGATGTAAAGGTCGGCATGCAATCTAGTTCGCGGTGGTTAATGCAACGGTGAAACTTCGTTATATCGGAATATTTGTCTCGGTGGAGGATAAAAAGACAGTTCCGTGCGCTCGCTCGATATACTCACTCGAGCGTTCCTCTACAAATTATCTAACAAAAAATTAAAATTGGATGTTATTTATCTTCAGACTGTTGTAATAATTTACAGTGATGACAATAAAAAAGTCATTGTACACAGTTATAGAACAATATATCGATTGTCCCAGCGAAGAAAAACCTTAGCAGAAAATCTGGAGATTTTAAATGACCAATAAGAGGCTAAAATGAATTAAAAAATTTTTTTGAATCATAAATCTCAATAAATTATTACTTAATAAATAAGATTTTTTAATTTTTTTCAATTTTTTAATTCATTTCAGCCTTTCATTGGTCATTCAAAATCTCCAGATTTTCTGCTAAGGTTTTTCTTCGCTGGGACCGTCGATATTATTTTGTTATTTTCTGATGTTTTACAAAAAATAAAAATAAGCGTGCCCGGCAGAAACTGGAGTTTTGAATAAATCAGTTTTTTGGCTGCCATTTTGTTAAAAATAAAACAATAGATTATAATGAATTGATACTGAAGAAGGTTGCATGATTTGTTAATTTAAAAAATTTTTCAGATTCAGAAAAAAAAATTTTTTTAATGAAAATTCTGTTTATACGAAAAATGTTAGAAATAAGCAGAAAAAAGACGTCAAGTTGAGCTGTAAAAAAAAAAAGGTTTACAATATGATTTTTTTGTATTTTAAAGCTATGAAATCGTGTAGAATATAACTAATAATACTATAAATAACTGATTTAAATGATTTTTTTGTAATTTCATTAAAATTTTTAATCTCAAAGTTGACTCCGTGAATTGCAACGTCGGTGATAAACTCATATATTTTATAGTACCATTTAACAAGCAATAAAATGATGATTATATCTATAAAAAAGTTTTTGACTCTTTTTTCAAATAATTTTTTAAATCTGAATATTCCAGTACCTTTTCAAATTAATTGCAATAGCAAAAAGTGCATAAAAAAATATTCATTTAATTTAAAATTATTGCAACATATTTTATTTTATAGTGGCGGTCTCTACTTGACGAAGTTCATAATAAATTAAAGAAAACACAAAAAAATTTGTCGATCTTCACTCAAATTTTTTTTCTTTGTAGTAAAGCCTGACAAAAGCTTTTGTGTTTTATTTAATTATTTTCAAGTATTTTGATCGATACTTCATCCATGTTGAAACTAAACTCCATAATGAACCAAGCCGTGAGTTATCGATCTCGGAGAATTTTCCGCCCTCACGTGAGCCACATAACTCAAGGGCCCGGGTCGCATTAAGCATGTAGTAATTAATCCGGGCAACTACTCGCTCGGTGTTGACTGATCGAGTTAAGGGGCGAGATGCGCGGGGATTCATAAAGCTCGTACATCATCGCCCGGGTTACGAGCCCGGCACCTATGACTTGCATTATTCATTCGCGCCTTCGGTTCGCAAACACCGTCTCGAAAAATTGGACCCGAATTTAATCTCGCTATCGGTATTGTTATTGTTCTCGCCGACGCAATCAAAATTTATTTATTAAAATTCTTCTCGTGATTACGGTAATTAGCCTGGCGTGAATGTAATTTCATTATTATAGTAATTATTAAGACAATCTGCCTTACGTAAAATAAAATAATGGACGCGGTTGGATTTTATCGTCGGATTAATTTTACACGTTGGAAAAAGAAAAAAAAGAAAACATAAATTTTCATGTCTACGAGATCTAGAAAATTTATCAATTCAGAAACATTTTACTTTCGAGCGAGCGCCATTATTCAAAAGGAATAATAAAAATACTGCAGTTTTAAAGCGTGCAGCACTTAAACAGTTTTCAAGAAAACGTATAAAGCGTTCCTGGAATCGATCTTGCATTAAAATGAAAAAAAAAACTGTATGAACACAGTTAATGCCTTAGCGATTCTCTCTTTAAACTTTATTGTTTAAAAATATATAATAAAAACGCTTTGTTCGGTAATGATACTCGGAAAGGTTTTTTTTTTTGACCATCGAGCCAAGTTTTTTTAACGACACTATAAATAAATTGCGATTGGAGTTGCATAACCTCGTTATACAATTACCGCCGACCCCATCGAGCATTTCAAATTACCCGAAAAATTTTCGAAAAACGTCCGCCGGATCAATCAAAGAGTCTCATTTTTCAGTTATGAGGGCGGGTTAAAAAAATCCCTGCGGAGGTTGGAAATAAAAAAAATCCCTCGAATTTTTCGTACGAATGCATTTTTGAAAAATTCCCGGGAGAAATCGCCCCGGATTTATTTATCGCGGGCGTCAATAATTTTTTTCCCAATTACACTATAAAAAAAAAAAAAAAAACTTTTCCACCCACATGCATGAGATAGATTTTGAATAATCCAGAAAAGAGCGCCCCAGAGGTATATTAAAAGAGGGGGAAGGAGGGAAAAACTTTAGCGGCGGGCCGCGACTTTAAAATATGCATCCTCGCGGAAAGTTGGTAGCCCTGGGCGCCATACACAATGACGAGTGTCGCAATAAATTCGCGTTACGGGGTTTATGCTCACCGCAGCGGGCGGGCGGGCGATGGGGAAAATGTATATGCGAGGGCTGGTGGAGCCGTATTTGCCTTAATTTTATGAGATTTTTTATCGACGCCTCGTAATATCGATAATGCGGGAGGCTTCATCCCACCTCGAATTTTTCGTTATACGAGGCTGACTCTGAAGAATAATGCATGTCTCGGTGCCTGGAAAACAATTTTTTATCTTAAAAAATGAATGTCATAAGGCTTGGAGGTTTTACATTAATTCAAAACTTTTTTTTTTTTTCAATGTTCTGAATGGTAATATTCTTAATCTTCTGTGAGAGAACCCTGGTAGAAGTAAATTATAAATCTGCCATTAAGTGGCTTGTTTTAGGTCATTTCATAGACTTATTCTAATAAATGGCCAGAAACTAGCCAATAAAAACCCAGTTTTGATAATCATTGCTATCAGGGAATGAAAATCATTAAATTCTATAAGCGTTTTTGTGATGAAACAGATTTCGGTAACAATGTAGGAACAATGAATTTAAAAGTACCTTTACAGGAAACACTTATTTTTAGCTGGTTATTACATTAATGGTATACAGTATTTAGATTGCAAAAAAAAACCAGTTCCAGTTACATTATTAACATTGCCTTATCGACTGAAGGACTGATCTGCAAAACAAAAATAACGTGGTAAATAATAAAAAAAAACTATTTGAAAATTATTATTCAAATTCACTAAACTGATACAAAAAAAACTAGTACCCCGAGGTCTGTCATTTCCGTGAACCAGAAAAAATCCTTCATGACGCACCAACATTTTTTCACCCCGCGCCAAATCCTGGAAGCAACGAAAAAAAAGTGGGCAGCAGCGAGCGCCTACGCACGCATTGAAATTCAAATTTTGAAAATCCTCGAAGGAGAGCCCCTCACAATTGCGAAACGCTGCAAGAAGAGAGCGAGAGAGAGAGAGAGAAAAAAACCGACTCTGAGGGGGTAATTTTATAGAAGAGAATGTTTTCTACGAATCCGTTTAAGCCTACTTAGGGCCGAGCGGTGCGCGCGCGGGGGTTCAATTACAGTTCGCGTAATACACAGTGCACGAACACCACTACCACCGTTCTTGCTTTTTTTTTTCCCCCTTTTTTTTTACACTTTTTTTGCATTGGCCGCGATGCACGTTATATTCTTTTAACTACGCTTGACATGTGCGAATTATGTACGTGTCATACATAGTTACCGGGAGTTTGCATTTAAAGCTGGCATTACGACCGCCACCGCATGCGAGGAGTCCTAAGGCTGAAGATCTTGCGATAAGTGCAAAGGCAACACGCACCATGCTTTACGCACCCGCGTCATCTACAAACACCACGTTTTATATTCATGAGGTGGCAGAAACTGCTTCTTTCTAATTCAGACAATTCTTTTTTTGCAACTAGTCACTAATAGCAGTAACATTGTCGAATATCTTTGAGCATCCTCTATTCTGCAAACTGTGAAGCTTGAATTTTCCACATTCAGCAATAAATAAAGTTTTAATAACTATATTGAGTTATTTAAGTTCTGATCAGATCTGTTACAATCGATACAGAATAAAAGGTCAATAAGTTAAGACTCTGATCAAAAGAGATAACATCTCAAAGATATGAAGCCTTGAAGTTGTTACCTTCGACAGGATTTCAAGATCTTCCAAATCCAAACTGACGTCCTGAACTAACGTCGGTTTTATAAACTATCATACCAAAATTTGAGTCTTGCAAATTCTGAAGTCAAGGATATCAAATAACCTGAAATGAATAAAACTAAAAACTTTCATGTCACCACACCAAGTTAACTACGAAATCTTAAATCTGTGAGAAAAATGAATGCGCAAAATTTTAAATTAAATAATTATCCAAGAAAATGGATCCAGAATTAAGACTAAGGTCATGCAGAACAACAATTAACCTTATTTTTGCGGCGTACGTTGAGAAATTTTTTGAGGTATAATTTTGAGCTCGCGTTTCGTGGGCACTTCAAACATCAATTAGATAAGAGATCTGACTCTGCAAAGTGCACCGCTGTCGATTATTGCCGCCTCCCAGGAACATGAATAACCATAAAAGCATAATAATTCATTTATCGACCACCTCGCGGATAAAACATAAAGGCTCGTTCACGATCCGGTACTTTCCGTTTCTAAAGAATCTTTGAGGTTAGAAAAACTGTTAGCCCGCAAAATCACACGTTTCGTAATTTCAAAACAATTTACTTTAGCCAGGGAAGATTTTTTTGGTCGATTCGGCCTTCTCTTTTTTTTTTTTTTTGATAAGGAGAACGAGGCTGCAAAGAGCAGGCAAGAAGAATGAAAACCGAGAGTGGCAGCCTAGTTTAGTCGGAGGGGTAATATCCCCGACTGTAGGCAAAAGACAATTTACTTTGAAGGCTACAAAGTCTATTAGCGCGAGTCAGTCTAAACGTGAGCGCGGTAAAATAATGACTTTCTCCCGCTCTCCTCCTCCTCCTCGCTTGTTGTCGTAGTCGTTGCAGAAATGAGGGAGAACCAAGTGGTTGCATCACCATCATCATCATTTCTGTGATTCCTGCAGCGGCTTGGGGAGTTGAGTCACGGCTAAGACTGCAACCGACGGATGCCAAACAAAGGTTATGCCTCAAGCTCACTGGGTCAACTAATCAAAACAAAAATTTTTTCAAGCCAACTCCGTTGTGGATTATAAAAGTAATTCCGATCTTTATGTATCTCTGACCCAATCCTTTAGCTCTGGACCTTAACCTCCTTGCAAAAGCAATTTCTTCAAGACTGCTGTAAAATTTTATTTTGCATCTACGAACTGTTTTACTTTCAAATAAATTGCTTGAATTTGGTACTTTTATGATCCTTTTACTTTTGCAAGTACGTTGTAGACTAACAGAATTTTCGAAAAGTTCTTTGCAATCTTATGACAGATGCTGTCACGTACTGGAATTTCAAAATGACTCATTGTTTGGCAGAAGAGCAATTTTAACATCTATGAACACATTATTGATTAGCCTGGTGAATGAAATATTGATTAGTGCATGGATATATTTGACAAATTACAAAAAATATAGTGAAGTGCTTTTTGAGTGTTCTAGTATATGAGTATAGTATACATTTATTTATTTTCTTTTAGTACAAAGATTGTCAATTTCATTAGTTTGAGTGCTTAAAATATATTTGAATGAATTTTCTGATAGTTAATCTGATGTTTAGTTCTACTTTAGCCATTGGTAGAGTCTCGAACATTTTGGTCCTTCGAGCCGGATAAAAATCATATACTTTTTTATTTTCTGTATTTAAATTTACTATTGCTCTGTAAATAATACAGAAACAGTGTCGAGGTTTAATCAAATGTAAAAGAAACCCTCGATTCGAATTAAAAATTTTCCAGCTGCTCCCTCGGCGTTCAAACTCACAAAGACAGTTCATTTAGAAAGGAAAAAGTTCTTCTCAATGGCCCCCCATTAAAGACACTTACTGATTTCCCTGCAGATGTGAAAGCCGAGGGGAGGTGTACACTTTAGTGGCTATGCAAAGAGCCATTTTGTTTTTTTATGGGATGCTACTCCGCCGTCGCCATTCGTTGGGGGTGGAAGTTAACGCGGGGGGAAGGAGAGCTTGCGCACCAGAAGAATCGAGTGGCATGATGTCTTATTTTATTAATGAAACCTCCTGCAACGTCGGATATCCCCAATTTAAAAGACTTCACACAAATTTCTTTTTCATTAAGTCCCTACTCGCCCCCTGTTGAGAGTGTCTATTCTGTGGAAAAAGTGCCAATGTACGGAGAGTGAAAAATTTATCGCGGCGAGGGGAGTGCGCTGTAACAGGGGAAAACTCATCGCCTAGTCTTTTGCGTGTAAGAATTTGTGGCTTGTTTTCTTCCCGAGGAGAATGGGTGTGGTTCTACTAGTTTTATTCGATAAATTTCTCGATAGCAACCTTGATGGCAGCTCTCAACTCGAGCGTGTAATTTTCACAAGCGTCGTTTCGAGATAAATTCTCCAGTTTAGCTGGCTGTAAGTACGAAAAAAAAAGCACAACAAAGCCGTAACTATTACACCTTAAAATAATGATGATTATAATTGTTACCGCTCCGCCTTCATTTAACGAGGCAGTTCACAAACGAGACGAGCGAGCGAGCGTGCGCAGTCAAACGCTCCTTTTCATGCAAAGTTAGCGCGCAAGCGTATCCGACGGGCGGCACCCGAGAACTTCTCGTACCGCACACCATTTTGTACTCTCTAACGATTCTAAACTTGGCTGATAAAATTTGACACTTTAAAATGCTAAACACCTCGAAAATTATTGTTTACAACATTTATCATAGAAAAATGGTTAACTAATAAAACAGATTATTGATCTTCTTAACTATTCTAAGTATTCTTCTAATGTTCTTAGTTGTTAGATTATTGTTCAAAACAGTGCAAGAAGATATTATTATATACTTTATTATTAATATTTTTGGTAAAATGTTAACTCTGAAAGTTATGAGAATTAGACTAGTCAATTATTGGTTTATTTCTGGCAAATTTATAGATTGAACCTCGTAAATGTTTGATCTAATTCTCACTATGACAGTATTTGCATTTTATTGAGTAGTAACAACTAGCTAAGACATCTATTGGCTTGCTCTTGAGCATTTACAGGGTTGAATCCATTAGTTGGTCAGAAACAACCCAATAACTGCTCAACCTAGCGGTTACTTGTCACTGGTAACTCGGTTTAAAGAAGGTAAAAACAAGGAATAATTCATAGCAATTAACGCCCGGGCTCCGTCGCCCGTACTTTGGTTTCTCACAGTTGCAGGCGCGACTGCAGCAGTCACGACCACAACCAACCGTGCGGTTGTTTCAGCTTATTACATTACACTAGACTCGCGCCGCCGCGGCGTCGACCAATCGGGACTCAGAGCCGCAACTTATTTTATACACCGTAAATTTATCGCCCTGCGCGAATTAATCTCCTCCCCGCATGGCGGCTGAAAAGCGCTGTTTATCGAGCGTGCATCCTGCAATAACCCGAGGTGAGAGTCGATAAAACGAGGAGGAGCAAGCATCCAACGCCATCTTTATTTCGTTTTTTGAAAGAGCAGTTTTATTATGAGAGGGGAAGGGAGGTAGCTAGCTGGGTTTTCTTTCGGGCGGTAAAGCGAAGGATTTTAATTGAATTGTCAGAGCAAATTGAGTTTATGGCTAACGAGAACGGCTGTAAATTTCGTTACGATCGCGCGAGACGTTCGGTCAAACGGTAGTAAAAATTATTTTCACAACTTTGACGATTCTACAGTGTGGTTACTTACAAAGGAAATTTTCATCCGTTTTATTTTCATGCCCCTTTTTTCGAAGAGCCGTAATGAGTCCATTGTTTTATTTTATTTTACGCGAGATTTGATTCGTTTATATTTTAATTTGGGAGAAGTGAAGGATAATAATTTAGGAAATGATTTAAGACCTAGTTTTAAGAATAAAGATACTTTCTTTGTATAATATGTATGATAACTTAAACTGCTTATATAATTTCGCTGAAAGTGTCATAATTTTTTCCATCACATCTAATTTGCTACAGAAAAAGAAGCAGTGAATTTTCTTAAAAATAAAATGAAAAATAGTTTTGCTAGAAATTGAATTGAAAAGTAATTTTTTCTAATGTTAAATCTTGGTTGCAGTTTTTAGAAAACTGATTTTATCCAATGAATTGGATTCTGTCTTGAAAAATTTTAAAATTTATTTTTTAACACGAGGAAAAATTTGTCAGACTCTGTTCATAAAAAGCTGTAGTTCCACAAGCGTATTTTTAAAATTTTCCATTTAATAACGAGTTAATTTCAAGAACGAAATTACAGTTTTGATCTCTACTATTTCAATTAAAGAAAGGAAAAGATTCAGAATGAATCCAAGCTACTTTTTATTGTTAAGTGTAACTTAAAAATACCGAAGGATTATCTTACTAGGTGGCAATATTGCTGTTTTAAGATTATTTCGATTTAAAAGTTTGAAATCTCATAAATATTTTCCTGTAACAAAAAACGTTACAGAAAAAAATGTCAAAAAGAAGTACGACTTATCTATGAGTATTTTACATCGGTGCTTGAGAATATTAGTTGCAAGATTGTGTTAAGTTGTACGATATTCGATAAAAAATTATTCAACAACAATTACGTAGTATAAGTAACCAATTTTTTATGGTCACAAATTACGATCCCTATATATATCACTATTATAAATTTTCTAAAAAATCACAATTTTGTTTATCTTCGCAGTTGCTGGAACGTTTCCACGGCGGATCGGTCACCCTTACCAGAACAGAACGCCGCCGAAGCGCAAGAAGCCGCGCACGAGTTTCACCCGGTTGCAGATAGCCGAGCTCGAGAAGCGGTTCCACAAGCAGAAGTACCTGGCATCGGCCGAGCGAGCTGCACTCGCCAAGTCCCTCAAGATGACCGACGCACAGGTCAAGACGTGGTTTCAGAATCGACGCACCAAGTGGAGGTAACTTTAATTTTGTCATCCCATTATTCGATCCTAACATGATTTACCTACTTTTCGGATCGTTTTCTTGAGAAAAAAAGGTTACCCTTGCGAACCGTGTACTTTAGTTTAGTTTATCTTTAAGCAGCTTCATAGTTGAACTTAGCGATATTTTACAATGGAAATTCGTATGGAATATTCCTCGGAATATTCGATAGGGTTTAAAATTTTATATTGATTTAATTTTCTGAAATATCAAATCGAAAAGTGGTACCAGATTTATGTATACCCATATCAAATCAATTTTGATTTTATAAAGCAGAAAACAAAACTTTTGACTTCAAAAGTTGCTCAATTGTATTGAAAATCGAGTTGAAAATTCTTGAAAGTTCGAGGTCCAGTCGACAAAGTTTTGCCGGGAGACCATCGATTTAATAATAATCAAATTTGAATCTTCTCTTTCTTTTAACTTCATACTCAGACAAAATATTTGGTTCACTTTTTTGATTTATTAATCAATTTTTAAAAAATTCACGCTAGAAACCTATTACCAGAATTTTAAATCTTGGCATTTTTTTAATTTTTTCATGAATTCTCAAAAAAAAATATTATTAGAACCAATTTCTTATTTGCATTAAACAGCTCGGGGCATCGAAAAAACAAAAAAAAAAGCAAGGTTTTAGAACTTCATAAGTGCAGTAGACTTCAAAACATAATTTATAGTACTCCTGGTCACTCTAACCTCAAAATCAAATCTTTGATGCGTGTTTTCTGTTACTCGTACTATAAAATAGTATATAGCACTGGTGCAGCACGTCACCAGGGCTCTTTAAGGACCTCGTGCTCCGCTTCGCTACGCACTCGGGTCCTTAAAACCGCCCTGGTGACGATGCTGCACCCGTACTATAATATACTATTACTTATAATTTGATAAGAAAAAAAAAAAAAAAAAAAAAAAACTAGAAAAAAGTTAAAATTTTATATAGAATACCTGCGGCAGACATGTAAAAAATTTATGATTTTTCTGATCCTCCGCTGAGTATTGCTACAAAGCCATCTCTAAATCGAGATTTACGATAGTTGCAAAGTTGATAATGGAGAAATTGAACTACTTTTTGGGATATATTTTTTTGTTACCAATCGAATAATTAGTTTGAAAACGTAATAAAAATTTGATTATTCTTTGGGATTCTCCGTTGACAGGTTTTTCTCTTGCAAAAATTGCAAACATCGTAAATTATATTTAATTTTCTTGGGACTTTGAAACATAATTAACAAAAGCCCTCAATTAGGCACTTAATTTAACGCTTGATTAAACACAATATACAGTTTTTTTACGTATCCGGAAGTCAGACATGTTTAATCGGCATTATGAAGTTTCATTCCGAAGCTCGGAGCTTAAAAACGCATCGCGAAACCTTTTGAAACGAAAAAAAAGCTCCCACCGTCAAGGGAAAAAAAGCGAGAAGTAAATCAAGTTTGACGCACCGTGAGATGTATATAATCGACAGATAATATTCCCAGGCCTCTTTCCACATGCAAAAAGCCGATCCTAATCTTTCTCGCCCGATCCTTCAGGAAAAATATCCCGTCAAAGTGAAAAATATTCCCGGGTAGGAACGATCGTCTATACCAGCTCGGCGCCAAATCGAATCTTCCTCGGGCTGTCAAAGCTGGCGCTCGCGTTCCATATTTCATCCCCGGGCGTACATACATACACACGTACCTCGTGTTGTACCCGTTGAATCATTTATGCGTAGGGCCACGCGCGCACGCGCAAAGATATCTATTCAAAGCCGTAGGATTCGCGTTTGACAGTTTAAAAGCCAAGGAGCCGGCACCCCCGAGCCAGCCCCGGCGTGCATTATGCACGGCTACAGGGCTAAGCTGTTAGCCGGCTGAATTATTGAGCGACCTGGCTGCTTTAAACTACCTACCTGCAACAATTACCCCCGATCCTGCTGAGGAACGCGTTTTTTTTTTTTTTTTCATCTTCTTCTTCTTCTGCTTCTCTTCTTTGGGAGGAGGGGCCTTATCGGGCCGAGATAAAGCCCGGCAAGGTCGAGACGACCCGCACGCTATTAACATTCTTGCGGTGCTGCCTCCTCCTTCTTTCGAGTGAAAGGATTTTTCTCCAAAATTTTTTTTTTTATTTTTTTTTTATTCTTAGTTCCTTAACGACGTGCGTATTTATTCGGTCGAATTACCCCAAAATTTGTACGCTGTTTAATTAAAATGAACGAATATAAAAAATTTTCAATTTTAGTGTTTCACATGTACTAATTTTCTTTTCAATTGTTTTATTTACTTTATTCAAAAGGATTAAAAACAATTCTCGCAGCTTCGGTATAATTTAATAAAAGTAATGGTTTAATCGAGTTCAAGTTTGTATATTTTATAATAAAAATTTAAATAATAAGACTGATTGATTAACATTATTAATCAAGAACATTGAATATAATAACTCTGTAGAAAAAAATTTTCTGTAAATAAATTTTGAAATATTAATTTATCAATCTATAAATCATTCAGAGATCTGCAATTTATTCAAATACTTATAACATTTCAAAATGTTTAAGTATATAATGTTTATATCGAGCGAAATTTTTTAACCTAAAAATTAAAATAGTTATTAAAAATTAATTATAGTAAAACCCCTATCTCGACTCCTATTTAATAATCAAAATACTGAAAATTATTTTAAGGAAATGAGGAAATTTTTTGTCAGTAATTGTTTTATCAAAACATAAATTTTTTGCAACATTTGATAAAAAATTTATATAACTAAGAACAAAATTGTTTGAAAAATAAAAACAAATTGGGAAAATGATTATGGAATTATAAAATAATGATATTAAGGAAGTGACTTAATTAACAGTTGAAGCAAAAATTGGAAAAACTTTGTTTTTCGTAACCAAGTCATTAAATGTTAATTTGAAATTCAGCAATTATATTTTGAAAATCCTTGTTGTCAAGTATAACGGGCCTGAAAAAAAATTACATTTAAACGATTCGTGTAAAAGCGTGTATCAATTATAAAAAAAAAAATCTCGACATTGGTATAAGCTGAAAAAAAAAGGAAATGACTGTTCGGGTTGAAATAAGAGATAAAGTATCGCGTGTAATTTTCGTAATTGCAAACAACCCGAACTGTCATATAACATTTAGTTAAAACGTTATACCGTATTTTTCTTCGAAACGAGTCAGGATAAAAAAAGTCTGCATTTGTCTCTCATTGACGTATAAGTTTTTAACTTTCGAAATTATGCGAGCACAATTTAAAAAAATAAATTATGAATATTCAAAAAGAGAAATTACATTACACGCTTTTTTCTTTGTCAGCAATAATTTATTAAATTGCTATAGGCAAAAGAAACTTTTTGTCAAAAAAACCTAAAAGTTATTTATTTGTTTTCTATTGTAGTTAAGATTTTTATAGAAACTATTGGCAACGTGGAAAAAAAATTTTAATTTTCTGAAAAAAAAAACAATACTTATTTTTTCAAAAGATAATTATTGTTATTTCTGGATTATTTTATTTATCTTTTTTTTAATATCATCAAGATTATAGCCTCGATTATAGCAGACATTAAGATACATTAAAACATTGATAGCCGGTAAAAAAGTATAAAATTTCTTGAGGGAGTAAGAAAACTTGAACAAAACGACTTGATTAAATAAAATAGTTAATATAATTTTTGTTTTAATTACATTGATATTTTAGTGAATAAACTTTATATTATTTCTAACCTTTAAAAGAAGCACTTTTAAATCATATTTTATGATTGATAGTAACTGTAAAGCTGCTAAACTATAAAAAATCTACAATTATTAATCAAACATTTTTATTATACAAAAAGCAATTAAAAAAATATTAATTTTCAAACTCTCAGTATGCAACATTAGAATACTTACATTAGTATACAAATTAGAATAAACAAATGAGTAAATAAACATTCGAACGACAACAAGAGTCGTCGTTCAGCCGAAAAGGATAAGAAAAAAGAAGGAGCGTATAAAAAGAATTCTCATTCGAGTTCGACGCATCGTTGAAAAAAAAAAAAAGGTAAAAGAGAAAAAAAAAAGACCAAGCAGTTCCATTAGTGTTAATCTACGGTCGTCGGCCGTCGGTAATTAAACGATTCGGTACCTTTGTTTATCTACCAGCGTCACAAATATATTCCGGTCGGGTCGGGAGCGAGCGCGGCGGGCTAATAGCCGTGTATAACGCGTGTATCAACGCCGATCCAGGATTTTAATAATTTCCGAAAAACAGAAGTCGGAAAGAAGGTATACGCGGGGGTCTGTCATTAAAATAAGAAGAAAAAAAAAAACGTAAAAAGTAGTAGCCAGCTAGACTGGTTTTTTTTTCGCAACGGGTCAGAAAAGACCGGTGGCTGGTAAATATAAGAAGGAACCTTTTAAATACGACTTCTTCGACGAATCGCTCGTTTGGCGGATGTCGAAACTGTAATATTGTTCGAAACACTCTAAATTATCACCGTCATCGGATCCTACTTTGTGAGTTCGATGGAACAAGGCGGGGAACCGTCGGTTTTTACTTTAAAATTAGAAAATGTTTTAATCGACATAAATTATGAGTTTGTTGAGAAATATAATTAAAAACTTTTGGTGAAGCTAAAAAAATACAGTACATAAAGTATTTTCAAAAATTTTCTGACAAAAGTTTGTATAAAACTTAAAATCGTGGCTTATTCGTCTTTTCTGTTTCTGTACGTATAATTTCGAAATGTGCTCAAATTAATAATTTTTGTTGATTTTTTGATTAAGTAACTATAAACCTTAATGTAATGAGATAATTAGTACTAAAGGGAAAATTTTCGTTGAAAATTTCAACAATTTTTTAGTAACTCTAAATAAGATCAATAAATTCCTCGATAAATTCTTCGTTTTTTACATTTGATTTATATATATTTTATATTTTAATTTAAACAATTACAAAGATTTGAAGCACTTTGATAGTTAAGTAAATAAAAATTTTGATAATTAATTTTAAAGTGGTGACATTTTTCACAATCACAATGCAAAAATTTGTTTTATTTTTCAAACTTCTAAAATTTTTATTATCTAATTAAATCATATCTCATGGAGGAATTGATTCGTAGTTTTGAAAAAATAAAAAAAAAATTATAAATTGTTAAATTTTGATAAAACGAATTATTGAAAGATAGGAACATGTTCTTATATTCTTCGTTGGTAATAATTTTTCAAAGAAAAAATTACGATTGAGGATCAACTTTAATTTTACTTTATGATAAAAACTTGAAAAATTCCAAATTTGACTTTTAATAGACTTAACTCTCGACCGTTCTCTGAAAATTAAGCTGACTTAAACTAAACAAACTAACAACCCTCTTTCGTAAAAAAAAATCCAGCGTCGAATTTTCATCTCTTAGGAGCTTTCCAAGGGGGAAGCAGGGTCGCGTCGCGTCGGATCGGGTCGACACGCCCACGAGTCAGTGACAGCCACCGGCGGATCCTCCGAGTAATTAACGCGGTTAGGGCTTAATAATTGAGGGGGCGACCCCCCACCGGTGCCGATTACATCCCCTTCCTACGCGACGCCTCAAAATGGCCGCTTTAATCATTTAAACCGCCCTGAGTTTTATTATAGGCCTCTTCGAATTCAATCGCGGTTTGATCGATCGGCCCGAAGTGTCAACGCGTGGTTACAACTGAATAAATTTTTAAGTACCGAGTTTTATTTTAACAACAGGGAACTTGACACTATTATTTTATGAAATAAAATAAAAACACTGTTCAAATTTTGAAGCTATTAAGAATTAGCGTACTAAAAATTCAATATTATTTTTGCTTGCACTTTATGCTGAAAATAAACTATGTATACCGAGCTTTTTTAATCTCAGAAATTTTTACACTAATTTATTGTGTAAAAACACTCGTTTTGTGACTTTTCTAACGAGACAAAATATTGAAAAAAAATTATTAAAATATATTATTTAAAGAAAAAAATGACAATTTGAAGGTTAGGTTAGACTTAAATTGCCAATTAAGGTGTGCGTGCAACAGAAAGTTTAAATATTCTTAAAAGTTATTAAAGAATCATCATACAATTTTTGTGATTTAAAAATTTAGTTTTATTAGTTAAAGTATAAATTTTTTACATTACTGATTTTGAATTACCGCCAAAAGTCAAAACACTTGTCACGTCACGTGACATCACGTGATGTTACTAGTAAAGAGTTTGGCGGGAATTCAAAATCAACAATTTTCAATAATTCAAAAGTTTAAACTCTTTCAACAAGAATATTATTTTCAATTTAAAAATATTTTTTTGCAAGTATTACCTATTCTTTTTATCACTTAACTCGGTACCCGTAAAAACACAATGTGACTCTCAACGTTTTTATCCCGTAATGAACTTAGCGCTAGAAAACAGACCCGCTCGTTTAGCCCAAGCTCCCTTGGCTTCCCCCCGAATCAGATTAACTTTATTACGTTTGTCTTCTGTTTTCCGCCCCAACAACCCGCGCCGCCATGCCAGCACGCCAGCCGCACTTCGACTCGGCTCTTCCCCTGGTGGAGCAGCACGTTCGACCCTCCTTCAACTTTGTTGCCTGGCTCGCAAGCTCTCCTCATTTTCCACAGCGCCACTATACTTTGTCACGAGCTTTTTTCCTTCCTTTCATTCTTTTTTTTCTAATTCGATGTTTCTCGCGCGGTGGTAAATGACACGACCTCGAGCACATAAAGTTTGAAAAAAACTGAAAAAAAATTCCGTCTCGCACGTGATGACGCGCAAATGTCACATGAGGTGGTAAATTGATAATGCTTTTCAAAATGAAGAAGAAATTTATCCTGTCTGAGTATTGCCAGTTACTCAAAGCTTTAAAAAGTCATTTTTAAGTTATGTCTAAACGAGGGTGTATTTGTAGTAATCTGCAAACAATTTTAGTTCTATCTCAATTTTTGCAAAAGGTTTTACACTTATTTCTATTATATTTTATTTTTAATTAGAGTAGAAACTTATTTGATAATGTCAAAAGCAAATAACTTTTGAAATTAATTAAAAAATCTGCAAAAAATCTTAATTTGAAACTTCTGACTTGTAGGCCTTATTATTTTAGGAATATGCATTATTTTCAAGTAGAATAGCAAATCACCTTTTTTTTTATTTATTTGATAATGTGAAAAGTAAATTATTTTTATATAATTAATAAGTCTATAAAAAAATCAATCTTTATTAGGATTTTTGTTAATTTATTGATCTTATTCAACTAATTTTTTCTTATAATAATAAAAAATTATTAAAACAAAAAATGTTAAAAAAATTTCTTATAAAAGTTCCAAGATACCTCACTTATAAATTATTCTTTTTGATCAATTTTACTTGGAAGTTTTTGAAGTACTTGCTTCTCTGAAAATATTTTTTCACTTTTATAACTCTCCACACTAGGTAAAAATCTTATAATTGAAATTGAAAAAAAAAAAAATCAATTATTTTAAAGTTAATAAATAAAATATGAATGATTTTGAAAAATATCTCTATGAAAGCTCCAAAACACTTGACTTCAATCATTATTTTTCCAAAACTCTACTTTGTATTTAAAATTTCTCAACAACTACCATATTTATGTTACAGGCGTCAAACTGCAGAAGAAAGAGAAGCAGAAAGGCAAGCAGCAAACAGATTGATGCTCTCTTTGCAAGCGGAAGCTTTAGGCAAAGTAGGGTACCCAGGTCAAGTTACAAGTCACGCATCGGCAGCTGGAGTTTCAGGCTTGGAAGGTCAAACAGCACCACCATCTTTGTCACATCCTGTAAGTCAGTGGGGATCACCCTATGGACCTCCCCAGCCTTTGACTGACCCCATTTGCTAAACACTTTTTAAACACTTATTCCATCCAAAAATATTTCAGGGGAATCACCAATAGTAGCATAATAATGTGCAATTAATACTTAAAGAAAATAAGTAAAAAAAATTTAAAAAAAAAACAAATGTAAATAGTTTGATGTCTTAAGAACTTTTAAGACTTAAAAAAATAAAATTTTATCCTAAGTATTTCCAAAGTTGTTGGAACACTTGACAGAAAAAAAAAAATAATAAGTAATTATCATACATATCTTGTAAATATTAAAAATTACTAGCAAAGTTTTGCTGTAAAAATTGTGTGATTGTATGTCTACCCGACGAAACTTAGCAAGCTATGTGATTGTATCTTAATGTTGTAAATATTAATAAATAGAAATTTATCTAAATACATATGATAATATAAGAAGAAAAGACTTTTTCATTATGAACCTACCTATTGCTTGGAGACCAAAAAACTAAATAATATCAAAATTTTTTTAATACACATACTCAGAAAAGATTCATAGTATAAAAATTGAGTTGCAATATGTAAAACAGAAAAAATAATTTTTTACCGCGCAGAATAAAAGCAGCCAGTGCCGAGGCCGGTCGCCTTTGTTGGTATTTGTTCTATCTCCTTTGGTCCAGCCCTACCTATCACTCACAAACAAAACTAAATACAACAATAAAAAATCTTATCACTAAAAAGACAAAAGCTATTAATAAATTCTAGTCTCTAAAAAACAAAGCGAATATAAGTAACTTCAACCGCGATGACTGCTCGACGCTCGTGCACCGTGCCTATCCGTTGTGAGCCTACCGCAGTGCCTATACCTAGTGTACCTACACGGCTACACCACGAACTTAAAACAAAAAAGCCTCGCAGGAAATTTTAGGCTAATTCCAGGAACCTGGAAAAGTAGAGTTTGATCCTCTGCAATGTTTATAATTATTTTGAAAATAATTAAAGTAAAGACTTGAATTATGTTCAAAGCTGATGTTTCTTAGGCTGAGCAAATTAGAAAAAAAAATCAACGTCTAGTATTTGGCGCTAAATTTCAAATCGTTTATTTATTTTATCATTTTTTTAATTTTCTTCTGCTTGATACATTTTTTAATTTGCACAATAAGTGATGCTTAGGCATTGTAGTATGGTTCGCTATCTTGCAGTAATTTTAATAATAACTAATTCCAAGTATCTTTCTGCAACAATCTAAGTATCCTCAGTCTTAGATGCAATAATTGTGATGGAGAAAACAAAGTAATCAGTCAAAGAAGAAGAGCTATTATCTGTAAAAAAATTAACTCTTATTCTACATAAAACATTATTGATTCATTGAAAAATCAAAATTTTTAAAAATATTTCGTTAATCTGAAATAAATCCAGTACGGACTTGATCTTGACTCAACAGCTGAAACTTTTCAGTATAAATTTTTGTTATGATTATGAGTCATAAACAAATAAATAAAATTAGATTATTACTTGTGATGACAAAGCCACGAAAAAAATTAAGATTGTGGGAGTTGCTTATGTAAAATTTGTTCTATTTGTTAAATAAGGCCACACTCCGATGGATGACATTTTTTGCCAGTCGTAAAATAAGAACTGTACAGGAAGTCAACTTCTGGCTTTACTTCTTTATCGCTAATTTTTTTGATAGGCATTTTATCTGTTGAGAACACAATATTATTTTGATCACAGTTGAATTAAAAATTGTTTTTTTACATATTATTGTTAATTTAATTTCGTTATTTCACCTTCAAATTTCAAACTTTATTACCTAAAGTTATCGCGTAGACGCACAAAAACCGTGGTGACATTCACGAAAAACAAGTCCAGCTAGAATATAATGCACAATATTTAAAAGTGTTGGTCATCATCACCGCGAAAAGTTTTACACTTTCTTGTGGTTTTGGGAACTCCAGCACGATCAAACCACATTTGTTGGCGCCAAGCAATACTTTTATTGATTATTTAAATAATAATAATAATAATAACTTTCAATATTTCACTTTCATCTTTTGCATTTATTTTTGATTAAATTTTCAATTAAATTTCTTTCGTAATTTATACCATGATATCATAATAAAAATCTAACTCATGAAATACAAAATTTTTTTAATTATTTAATTTTTTTTCGCAACCAAAAACCAAATGACGTGTAAAATTCAACCGCTAAACTTCATTTAATTTTGTCAGCATTAAATGTAAGCATTAAACTGTGGCTTCGTTAAGCTGACATTACACATAATTGATAATAATCGAAAATAAACAAATTAAACTGAATTTTTTTCATTTAAAAAATAAAGCTCTAAAATAAACACTCAATTGCCTGGGTGCACTAGGCAGGATATAAACAATTTTTCTATTTCAACCGAAATAAATCAAACAATACCAAAAAAACCTGTACCAACTAATTTGAAGCGATTCACCGTAACCATTAACAAAAAAAAATTAATTTAAAAAAAGTAAAAGATAGAACACAACCACAAGGGGAGAAAACAATCAAAGTAATAAAAGAGAGAATAATGCGAGGAACATTCGCTAAGCGATGAGCCTGAAAAGTAAGAGCCATAAAAAAAAAAAAAAAAACAAAGACTCGAGTTAGTTTTTGGGGGACCGAGTGAACGCCACGCAATGTATATAGAAGAAAAAGTTTTTGGTGCCAGGCTTAATCGGTTTCGAACGCCAGTTGGTGTCTTCCTTTCGGAAGGTCACAAGCCTTTTTCTTCTCCTCCTCCTTCTTCTTCTTGATTTTATTTAAGCTTTTAAAGGGAAGACCGCCGGATGTGGCCAGACTCTTTACGGCCGATAATTGCAGGACGAACGCGCCGCGTCAATTATTTTGGGGACAAGTAAATCGTCGCACATGCAGCTAAGACGATCGCCCTTTTGTTTTCGAACAACTGCAAATTTTTTCTAATCATTTCTCGAAAGTCTTTTTACACCAATTTTCATTTGGTACGAAAGAGTTATTTTAACCTTCGCTGTTCTTCAATAGTTGTACTGTTACTTGTAGAAATTACACCGTCTTCAAGCAAGTGAAAATAGTTTTTTTGTGCGGAATTAATCTGAGTCTTTATTATTCATTTTTATTTTAATTGTGTAAAATTTTTATACTAGACAAATAATTTTAAAGTTTATTTCTGTTGTCTTATTACTTTGTTAATTATTAATGCAATTTTGCATCTTAATTGAAGTTGATCACATCTTTTAGGCGAGAAACTCATAACTACTACCAGATGTTGATTCTAATGTAAAATTGAAAAAAATATATCATGGAGTAAAAAACTTTCAAGTTTTAGTTCCAAGCATCGAATTTTTATTCTTTCGATAAATCCAATCGTAAGACGTGCAAATCAAACTTTAGAGACGTTCGTCACTTTCAATTTTAATGCTTTGATATTTACTCAGAATGATTTAAAAAATAAATAAAGTAAATCATGCAAAATCCTTTATTTTGGTCATCAAAGGTTTGCTAAAGGTTAGCTCATTTTTGCATTCCCAAGGGCTGTATACTATTTTTCACGCTAGTAGTTAGAAAGTACAATATTCGTTTCCGGTACGAGCCCGAAAATTGTACTTTCGGGCTACCAGCGTGAAAACTTAGTATCGCGTGTTGATATAATTTTTTTCTACACTTTAATTATTAAGCAATATCATTTACAGATAATAAAATTGTTAACAAATCAGTGCTGAAAAAATAACTTTTTGCAATTAAAAAAACTATGGATTTTTTAAGAATAAAAATCTATACATTAATTAATTCAGAAACAGTTTTACATTCATTATTGAGAAGGTAGTAAGATAATTATTTCTTTCTTGTTTATAATTTAATTTCACTCTAAATTTTTAATTTAAATGTAATCTCATAAAAAAATTGTTAAAAAAAATTTCGTCGTTATTATATTATTAAATTTTTTGTCTTAATACATCAAAATAATTATTTTTACCGTAAATAATCTGTTAAAATGAATTGGGTGAATCTAATGTATTATATGAGAAATCACATACTTTTTAAGTTAATTTATTTTTTGGATACTTTACATATACTACACTTCAAAAGAATTTGAATTATGTCACTGGACGAAATCTTTTTAATCGATGCTGTGATTGATTGTTTTAAAAAAAGAATTACTAAAAGTTCTGCCCAAATAACTTTGCGTCTTAGTTCAAGCCCAATGATGATATCATCATAATGTAGGAACAAAAAGTTTTAATCAACTGTAATTGAAAATATAAAGTTTTTCAAAAAACGGTCAAATTAATAAAAAATTATTTTCAATTTTTATATCATTTAATTATCATTAATACGATTTTTACGTACCAACCCAAAATGTTCAAAATTTATTGGAAGTCCTCCAGGTGTTAGACACATTGGCTTGATCGTTTTCGTCATCATAATTAAAATCGACCTTCTAATGCTTACCGAACACTTGTACCACTTCATGTTGTACCTGAAAAAATAAAAAATAAATTTCTTTCGTTTCTTATTGAATCCACTGATCCATAAAAAAATTAATTTTTACATTTCGTAATTGTTTTTATCATAAGAATCTATAAAAATTTGTCCCTGATATGACATGTAAAACATAGACATAGTGGATGCTACAAGTACAGCTACATTTCTAAAAAACTCTTCCGGAACATCCTGGAAAAATATTATCTGAAATCAAATGAATTTGATTGTTAACAACAAAACAAAAATAATAAGAAAAACCATGATGAATAAACCTACAACATTTATTTCCACACCCGTCCATAAAAATTGTATGAATGTTACTATCGAATAAATTTTTGAATAAGCATCTTCTAAAATTTTGCCAAAGCTAGAAAAATAGTAATAACAATTAAAACTTCATGATAAATAAACAATTCTGCAAGCCTTACTGGATCCATTCAAGTTGAAACTCAAAATTTGACAATTAAAAATACTTAACTATATTATTATTTCATGAAGTTTTACAGCTTCCGCAAGCTTACGGTGCACCCCACTTTGATCATTCTTAGCTGCCATACGATTTTCAAGTTCCGTAGCCAAACTCAGTCGCAACCTAAAAAAATCAATCGAATTTATTGCGTTTTTCTGTTAATTCTAATTTACATATTTCACAGTATGTAACCAGCCTAAAAACGCTGTTCAAGCCAACAAAGTGATTGATTCCGGTAACATAGAACAGATCTGAACTACAAAATACAAAATAAGTGACCCAAATAACCGCACATTCAAACACGTAAACAGCATTGTAATATTTATTTTTATCAATAAAGTATTCTCCATCCAGAATGTATTGCATTCGACGAGGCATTCGAGATGAATTCTCTGGTAGAAAATAATCAAAAATTTTGGGTGCCCCAGCAGGCAGCATTACGAACAATGAACACCCAACAGTCGTAAAAGCTAGAATTTAAATTTTTAATGTTTCATACGATAAAATGTAATGTTTGGAAATATTTTCATACCCCAGAAGATGATAACCAATAATTTTCCCGTTTCCGCGCATCGCTTCAGATGTTTCAGTTCATCTTTGTCTTTGATCGACCTCCAGTTTTCATTGATGACTTTGCATGCTAATTTGAACTGAAAATTTTTAACTTGGCAGTCAAACAGGAAGAAAAAGTCTAGATCTATTAATGTGGTTCTACCTACTTTGTTTTTTGCCATAAGCGATACTACAAATTTCGAAAATATTCCACTCAGAAATAGCAAATTACTGGTAGCTTTTAACAAATTCCTACGATTAAAGTTAGAACAAAATTTATGCATGGCTATGACCTGTAAGAGAAATTTTCTTTTATTTTTAATAAATCACATTATTTATTTACAAGATTTCATTGAAAAAACGAAAAAAAATTATTATTATTATTATTATTAAAAAAAAAATGATTGTTATGAATTTTATTATCTGATTTGCACTTTTTAATAGTTGGAAACTTTTTTCCTTCATTTTCAAGTATCTTCTGTACCTTTTGGTCTTTTGATACTAAACTAGAACTGTTTAATTAAAGTAATACTTGATAAAGTGAAGATAAAAGCAGTGAATAAATAAATGTTAATAAAAATTAAGGTTTACATAAAAAGACAATCAATAAAATGATTACTTGCGATATTATAGCCACACCACAAACAATAAGAAAAGGAGCTGCTCTTGTGAAACGCGTTTTAGGTGTTAAGTAAGGCCACACTCCAGTCGTGCTCATTATTTTTTTGCCAATCGAAAAATAAGAACTGTTGAAATAGTCAAATCTTGACTTTTCATCTTCTTCATCAATCAGTTTGACGGACTCGTACATACTTTATCTAATGAGAACATTTTATTGTTCAAATCATTGTGAAATAAAATAAATGTTTGTAAAAATTTATACATTTTTTATTCGATGAAATCACTCAAGCCATTTTCACAATTTTCTCCGATGTTTAAAAAAATTATTCACAATGAGGTGTGAGTAAGTGTTTATAAAAAAATTTTCAACTCCCAATCTACTCTGGAGAAAATATCGAATCAATGTGAAATCACTCTTATGTGTTATACAAACTTATCTTTATTTATAATAATTCATATAAAGTTTGCACGTGAGACACATTAGAGAATAAACTTTTATTATAACCGAGACCACCAGGAATCTTACACTTTCTTGTGGTTTTTCGAGTTTCTTCAAAGTCAAACCGCACTTCTAGGTGTCGAGTTTACTTTCAATGGTTTTAAAATAATTTGATTTTTTTTTTCTTTTTTTTCTGGATGTATAAGATATTTAATTGAAATCATAATTTTCATTTTTTTTGTTTATACGATTTTAATCTAAAAAATCGAAGATTCTACTCCAAGCCAAGAGGCTACCCACTTAATCCTGTTTTTTAAAGTCCTGAATAGTCTTGTTAGTAGTCTGGATAGGACTGCAAGAGCTGGATACAATATTTATTTGCAAATCGACAAATTAAAAATAATTTTTTTACATTTTTCAGCAGTTTGAGCTAATTTTGATGATTTACAAGCATTTTTAGTTAGTTTAGTAATATAAGTGATTTATATTTTTTTTTAGCCTCGACAGTCCTGATAGACCTATGATGTCCTGTCAAACAGGATCAAGTGCGTAACCTCTCACTCTGGGCTCTTAATATAAAATTAAAATTTGTATAGTTCCTAGTTTTTTTCTCTGATTATTATGGAATAGAAATTTTTTACTTTTGAAGGAAATTTTCAAAGCACTAGATTGTGTAAGTAACGGGTTTCAAGTTCATAAAATATCTATCAAGAACAACTTTCGTAAACAAAATAAGTCTGTTTTGCAGATTTTTTTGTTCAAAATTTGAAATTTTACCATTTTTATTTTGATAAAACCATGAAAAAAATTTTATATTTACACTCATAAGATTAATTTTATCTCAATTAAATTAAAAAAAAAAGTTTATCTTTAAAACTCAATTTTTAAACTAATTACAAATGAACTAAAAATTATAAACATAATCAAAATTTAATTTTTCTTTTATAATCCATAAAATATATCTTAGAGAATTTATATTCGTATTATAAAATATAACTTGATCTGCAGCCATAAAAAATAACTCAGAACGGTTGAAAAAATGATGAATACTCCTGGAATTTATTTGAAAATCAATAGATTAATTATTTCACACAACAGCCGGTCATTCATTATCAAGCAAGTAATAATTTTTTTTCATTTAATATGTAAATTGCAGTTTAAAATCGTTACGATATCAGAGAATAATTAATTTTTTTTCCCACTGCATTTTTAAAAACGAAAAAAAAAGTTTTTTCCCTATTTATTTTTTAAATGTACACCCAAGCATAATAATTTTTTCCTTATAAATATAGATCAATAAAAAACTTATCGTAAATAGCTCGACTATTTAAATAAGCTCAGCCACTCGCATCTATAAATAAACCAAATAATCAAAAGATTATAATAAATTTGAATACTGTCCGTAAAAAACTTCCCGATCGTGGGGGTCCAATAAAGAAGTCGATGAAAAATCATGAGTAGGCCGATGATTCCGGTATTTTAAAAAATTCAGTAGCCGAGTCTGGCGTGTCCGGTCGTTCATCACTTAATCATCGCCGTGCGAGCACCCGGGCAAAAAGCAATCACGCGGGGCTACACTCGCGTATAATATTTTATAAAATCCGTACGCGTTTGTTTTACCACGGGCGAATTAGTTTTTAATTTGATCTACAACCCCGGGATTAATTATAATTTTTAGCCAATCCAATTGCACCGAAAAAAGTCGGGGGGAGGGGAGGGGGGAAAAAACAGGAAATCTCGTGAGTTAGTGAATTTTATCTCGGCTATTAGCATTTTGTCATTCGGGTGCGGGTGAGAAATGTTCGCTTCCGGGATTTTTATGTGTTTTAATCTGGTGCTTTTGTTCCCGTTGTAATCAAACTTAATGTCGTGAACGGTTTGTTTTTACGAGTTCATTAATTTTGATGAATTTTTTTCATTATTTTTTGATATTTTCTAAGTTTGAACACGATGATGATAAAATTAGTGTGTTATCCAAGATTTGATTTACGAAATTTTTAATCAACACAAATTATGATACTTAAAAGATATATTTTATTAAGAGTTTTTGAATCATGTATAAAAAACTGGAAAGTTTATTCAAATTTAAAAGATATGTACATTAGCTAAAATAATGTAACTATGATTTACCTTAAAAATTTCAAAGTAAGTTGTTATTGTAGCCACTGCAAATAAGAACTTTGTGTCTGGGATCAAGTATCAAGTTTTTGTCTAAATACTTACACTATGGTACTTCATTGTGTTTTTTAAACTAAGGTTAAAAAAGTATTCAAAAAATGAATGTTTTTTAGATACAAATAATTTTCAAGATTCAACCATCTGGATTGAACTAGAACCACCCATTGGGTAAATTAAGTTTCAAAGTAATCTTGATAATCCCCAAGAATTCAAAATAAAATCTACAGATCAATAGAGAGAAAACATTGAATGTTTTGAAAAAACGGATTTTACGCCTTAAATTTCGAGAAAAATTTTTGAACATTCACTTTTTAGCATTAGTACTTTTTGCTCCATGGGCATTTTAATCAGTGATCTAGTAAAATCTAGGTTTGGCAGATGATTGAGCAAACTTGAGATCATAGTTTCGATCCGATCCATTGATCATTCAAAGTGATGGCCATTTTGGCATCAAATATGAGTTTTATTTGCACAAGAGTAAATAAAAAGTTTATACTTTATTTGGCTAAACATACAAAAAACCCGTATTTTTCTCTATTTTTTCCATTGTAAAATTCAGACGATTTACAGTCCAAACCATCGGGCAGTCAAAACATTTCCCAAAAACACCGCCCGGGTAATAAATAGAGATAGGGATGCTGGAGTCCGGGAAACAAAAGCTCGCGCGCAATCGTATATTTAATTCTCTTTCGCGGCACGAATCGAATTGCCGGGGGTGGTACGGCTACATGCAGTTGCGCTTAATCACTTAACAACGCGGCCTGGGGGGATGGGATGGGAGCAATCTTATTTATAACGCGGTGCTCTCTGGGGAAAAAAATCCCGCGCGAGCTCGGCTACAGGGGTGGAAGCATCCCCCCTCCCTCCATATGCTGATACGGATCAATTGGATTAGACCTGCTGCTGCCGGACGATTAAGTTGCTTTATTTTTAATCGGGGTGCCCTCCTGCGGTAGTGGTGGCGCGGGAACAGCTTTGTATAAAACATACGAATTAGTTATGAGAAACAGGCACTCTATTAGCTGTATGCATAAAATTGAAGGTCTAAAAGTGCAAATGATCCAAATTGCCTTTGTTAAAGTTCAATTTTCAAATTATTTTATCTCATAAATTCCCTCATAGAAGTATTATAAAAATTATTATTAGTTGCAGATTTTATAAGATAGACTCAGTTCTTTCAATAGCTATATGTCTGTGATCTCAGAGTATGAGATGTCTGTAAAAATTTGAGTACTTTGGAACTTTAGTAACAATGGGTTTTTACCCAAATAACTTTTAGTAACCAAATAGTTAGATAAATAAATACTGTTTACGGTCTAAATATTGTTTAAAGTACAAAAAAAAAACTACAAGAATATAATTACAAAGTCCAGTACATTAATGAAATTTTCATTTGAATCGCATTACCAAAGGTTTATTTCTGTTAAAAAAATATTCAATCTTGTAAAATCGAAAATCGATAAATCAATCAGTCAACGCGAAGACTGGAATCCAAAGACAATGCAGGTGGTGCAGAAGTGTCAGCTAATCCGAAAGCAATTAGCTCGGAGGTAGGTAGCTCGAGCGTACCGAACGAGAATCTAGTTTAATCGCGTTAAATATTTAGGGAAGCTAGGCTGGTGCAGTTCTCACAGATATGCCGTTGGGATAATCACGCGAAACGATTTCGAAACTGGCTGGTGGTTATTCCCTCGAGACGCTTCCGTTGCTCCTGATGCTACCGGTGCACGAGCCCCCCCTTCTAATTAATTTCGACTCCACGCTCGTTCCAGAAATGACCTTTTGATGTTCTGAACTGCCGGGTGACAAATCGCGCGGGGGGCGTGAGATATGGCGATGGCTACGGACCTGCTTTATATTCAAACACACTGGTGGAGATGAGAGATTAGGAATACTTTTTTGATTAATGAAGTGATAGAAATTTGTCACTAGTCAAGTATGTATGATAAATATCAGTTATGGGTAAACAATTTGATTTCCAATCATCAGCAACTTCGTTGTCCAGGTCAAGGATAGACACCTTATGATTCGAATGGACTTATTTCGAATGGAAAACTAATTTACCATATAAAGGACTAAATGTCAGTATTAGGCTGTTGGCAATAATGACATTGTTGATGTCAACATTCATGACATGACATCTAAAAATTCATAACTGCTTTTATTAAATAAATTTGAACTGTCAATGTTAACTTTGTTTTGCAATCTCAAATTTGTTTCCCAGATTGCAAGCACCTCAACCTGAAAAAATTATTTATTTAGTTTAACTATACCTCATGCATATTCAATGTCAAACCAGTACGATGTAGTTCTAGATGCTTATGATGTTAACTATTGTCTAAGTACTTTTTTTCAACTACTCACTCGAAGTTCAAAGGATTTCCCAGGTCTAACCATTAGGTACAAATCTCATTTGAAACTCTGTATCTTAATTCGTCGGATAATCGCAGGGTTCCAATCAAGCAGTTGTCACTAGTTCCGTAAACGATCATCAATCATCGAAAAAAATCTCCAATAAATCGCGCGTAATATTAAATATCGAGTAACACCCGGTAATCATCTGGTTAGGGTTTGTAGTACACCAACCCTGCCCAATAACATAACGCGGACGGGCCGCACAAAGCTACCTAATCCCCGGGTGTCTGAACTCGGCGGGCTTTCACTCCATCTTGCCCAAGGACCTCCGTTGACAGATCGAATCCCCTAGACTTTCATGCTACCTACGGCTCCGATCGACGCGGTCATCCTCAATTATCGCTGAACCCAATTAAGCCTCCCCCCACTTCGTCCTCCTTCTTCTTCTTTCTCTCTTAATACACCGGATGTTGTGGCCGTTCCCCGAAAATCACGTGTCAATCGGTTCGAATGAACTCGTCGTACCTAGTCCTCGTCGCGGCCATCGCGTGACTTTGAAGACTTTGCATAATATTTGGGAATTTTGGTGAGTGGGAGTAGTTTTGAACCGAAAATTTCTTGGAGAAACGTTTAGACCGTTTTTTTCTGCAAAGGAGTTTTTGACCTTTGAGGAGGGTACTTTAGCTGACGTGTTATTACGCTCTTAAGGCATGGATTTTGAAATTTTTCTGGTTTGAAAAAGGTAAGTATTTATCAGAGGTTTTTAAATTCTATTGTATTTGTGTGGTTCTTAAATTTGTTTAGGTAATTTATTAATATGTACTTGAATTGTTTCAAGAATACTTTCGAAATTGCTAGGTTTAAAAAATTAAAATGCTAAAAAATAACTCGACCATTTTGGGCTGATTTCTTGGAGTAATTACTGTTTTTCTCAAAATTCAATCCCGCATGTAGGCCATGCTAATTATTGAAACCATAATCATAAACATAATTTTCTTGCAAACTTCAGTTTTTAGTACAGTTTTCCTAGAAAATCGTATAAAAAATATCAAGTTTAAGCATCTTAAAAAAGCATTGAATCTTGTAAGAAATCTTATCTTTCAAAATGAAAACAATTTGAATTATTTAGTATTTAATCAAATATTAATTTACAGTTTTAATTGTTTTCTATCCTTAATTAGATGAAGATGGTGATCAAACTTTTTTAATAACGCTGACTTATGAATTATATTAATTGTATCAACATTTTGCAATTTTAATAAATGAAAATAATTTTACAAATGTTGTATATTATATAAAAGCTATTTTAAGACACGAATTAATTACATTTAATCATTATGAATCAATGTTGTAATAGGTCCCATTAATAATTATATTAAATGAAAATTTAGTAAAAGTTGGTCAACTATCGACAATCTGGAACGTTTTACTTCACAGAGCAATCAAAATTTATCATCGCGTTGGGTAATACTTCAAATTAATTATCTTTCATTAACTTTAATGGCACGTAAATGATAATAATCATAATAATAATATATTTTAAAAGAAAATAGTTCATTCTTCGAGTTTAGAGCTATTGTTTTGAACGAATTATAAAAACACTTGTTGTGCAATAAACATCGGTGTCTCAATGGACAGGACAAAAACAATCATTTTAACGATCGTATTTTTTGCACCACGAGTAGTAATTCGATTTATAGTTATACCTAACTATTATAGGACTTTTGTTGAAAAGGTTCCAGGAGAAATCAATCGATCCGAACGATCTGACTTATCTTGAAACCCATTAACTCGTAATAAAATAAATGATAAAGTTTATTTCAAACTTAAAGTCAGTCGGTATGAACATCGAGAGTCTTTATCGTTCAACCAGCAACCTGCAAATGTAGGATAATAAGCTGCTGCTCGGATCTGCGCGGTGCCATTAAAATACTTGATAAAACTGTCACTTAACATTTTTCAAAAACACATTTCACGATTATTACCTATAACATTGTAAATTTCATTTCTGCTTCGATATTAATCATCATTACCTCTGGCTAAACTTTAAATTTATTTTGTATCATTTGGGTTTCCTTTCTATCAATGTATCCATTTGTAATTTTACTGTTAGTTAAATAAGCATGCCATGGTCAATGAAATTCATATGAACTCTAATATAGTGAGTAAATATTTGATTGAGTTGAATATTTATATTTTCAAATATGATGTCTTCAATTTGTCAATTGCTGTATTGTCCCAATATTGTTTTGTAATGTTGGTCAATAACAACAATAAAGTAATTACGACTATTTGGGGGGGGGCGTGGTAAACCCTGGAGGGCAAAAAAAAAGCAAATTTTTCATGATTTTTCTCGAGCAAACGGCAAAAGTTATTTAATTTATTAATAGTGTATATAATAAAGTAACATTTGAACTACTTTCTGTAATTTTTTTGAATAAAAATATTAAAAACAAGCGGATGCCAGTGCTTTTTCAGAGACGCCTTCGCTCTACGATTTTTTCCCGTGATAAACGCCATTCTGACCATGAACATCTGAAACAAAAATTTCAGGAAGATTCTGTTAGAAGATAAGTTTTTCCTGGTAATAACACGAGGATTTTTTTTTTCACTTTTTGACGATTTGGCGGCTGTTTGAAGTCAAAGGTCGTTTTTTCGACTAAAAATGTCACTTGCCAAATCGTCAAAAAGTGAAAAAAAAAAATCCTCGTGTTATTACCAGGAAAACTTATCTTCCAGCAGAATCTTCCTGAAATTTTTGTTTCAGATGTTTATGGACTTTATGGACAAAATGGCGTTTACCACGGGAAAAAATCGTCGAGCGAAGGCGTCTCCGAAAAAGCGCTGGCATCGGCTTGTTTTTTAATATTTTTATTCAAAAAAATTACAGAAAGTAGTTTGAATCTTACTTTATTATTTACTTTATTAATAAATTAAATGACTTTTGCCGTTTGCTCGAGAAAAATCATGAAAAATTTGCTTTTTTTTGCCCTCCAGGGTTTACCCCCCCCCCCCCACTTTAACATCTATATGAATTCGTACAATTAATTTTTGAATATTTGTAATAAAATTAAATAATTAGAGTGTAATAATCACATTATTATAAATTAAAAAAAAAAAAAAAATTCAAAATTAAAATTTAATAAACAACTTAGAAATAAAACAAAAATTATTCTGGGAAATTATTTAATATTAGGATAATTCTTACCTCCTATTATCTATATACAGCCAGAATTTTTTCCTCATTCTAATCTCAAAATCGGACCTTCAGCCTTTGTTTTCGAGACTCATGATAAAAACCATTTTTCAAAACATGGTCGAAAAGAGTTCTTTATCCACTTCGGTCTTCGCCTTTGGCTTGGGTAACGAACCTCTCGGAGGCAAAAAAAACCCTTCCCCGAGCACATATGAAAAATATTATCAAGTCGCTTTGATTTTTACAAAATTTAGTTAAATCAGCTTATTAATTAATTGGTCAGTCTAAAAAGAAAGAAATATTTAAAATTTTCTTCCTTACCGACATCGCAGCTTTTTCCATTCTCTCTAATTATGTACTATTTTAAACCAGCCCACTAAACTGTTCCTCTTGTAAAAAAAACTGTTTTTACTACATTCAGTGAATTTTACCGCCTTAATTTAGCCTGCATAATCGCATTAAGCTCATACCGAGTTTGAAAAACGATCCGGTCTTCCTCCATCTCGGGAGAGCTATTTCACCCGGGCGCTCTCAGGAAGGAAGGAAGAAAAAAGAGCAATCTCCGACAATAAAATACCCTCGGCATGGGCGATAGCCCCGCCACCTTTAGTACTTAAAACCCTGACAAAAAAGGCGAAAAATAACAACTAAACCCTCCTCCTTTATTAAGGCTCGAATCAGTGGAGTCAATGGGCGTCGATTCTCGAAATTGAAACACGGAATATTTCAACTCGATTTGTTAAACCGGGGTGTTACGCTCATTTTCCAGGTACTGTTCAATTCACTAACCTTTTTTTTTTTTTTTTTTTTTGCCCCAAACTACTTGCAGCACCGCGCCGGTAATGAGAGAAAACGGTTAGTTGGGAATTCGAATGACCGGCGGGCTCGATCAGCCGTAACCGGGCTCATGGCGAGGCTCTTTTAACTATTATGGTCTATTCGTTTTACAATGCAATGGTGTTCTTATATATTTTGAATTTTTATGAATTAATCGTGCTAATTTTTTGTGGTAAACTTTTTGAATCAGCTAATAAGCGTTTCTCACAGTTCAATCAATTTTTGACGTGATTTATGAGAATTGAGTTCGAAAATTTGTCGGCATTTAACCTTTTTCTTTTTTGAGCTCGTTACAATATTCTACCGAAGATATGGGCAAATACAATAAAAGGTATTAGGCAAAACTTATTTTGGTAAAGTTATAAAAATATAATTCTTCTATCAATAAATCTTTTGACAATTTTCAATATAGGTTCAAAAAAAACGCATTACAAACGTATATCAAATTTAATTCAATCTTTTTGATGTCTTTTTGCTAAGAATAATCAACAACTTTATTTTAAGCATTTTCATTTGCAACTAAAATGCAATTAATTTTATTTTACTAATTAATTTAATCCTTAAAAACAATTAGATTCATCTTTAACTGGTAAACAAAAAAATTCTGTCTTGAAAAAAACTTTTGATTCTACAAAGTTTTTTAATTAATTTCGAATCTATCTGAAATTCAGATCAATAAAAAAAGTTTATACCTCTACAAAAAAAAATCCAATTGTAAAAATTTACTTGCTCAAAAGAGTAAAAGAAGTATGAAACTTCCAAAAAGTATGCTAAAAAAAGGATTAATTTAAATTGATTTTTTTTTTTTTTTTTCAAGCAATTTAAATTCAAAAAAATTGACTAACAAAATTTTCCTTGATTTCGACAGAATTCTTAGGCCCAAAATTCAAAAAGACTGTTAAAAAAAAAAAAAAAAAATTTGCGAAACCCTTGTTCTTCAATCATCATAGCAACAATAAAAATCAATCAAACAATTTTTTTCGCATAATGAATTTTCCAACAAATTTTTCATAGCAGCAAGTTTGCTAATGAAAATTCGGGGTTCGGCAAAATTTTGAAAACGATCGGGTAAGGGGGGGTACATACACTAATTTAAAGGGGTCCATTAACGGTAAAATAAGCTTAATCGGGACTGCTCCCGTGGTCGCGCGCGCGCGCCGGCTCGGCGGCTCCGGTCATTAAGATAAGAGTAAGTGCTACTAAGTGTCCGGGCCGATAAGGGAAAGGGCTGCTGTTGCCTGGCTGCCTTCCGACGCCACTGACTCTTCTCAGGTATTTCGATGTTCCTCCGACTCGCGCTCCATGCACTCAACAAAGAGCTCTTTGCATTGTTCTTTTCTTTCGAATAATCGATTTTCGAAAGGCCAAAATTTGTTTGTTTCCTGTTCAACGGGTAGTTATCATAAATTGAAGAAATTTTTTGAGCTTACTGATGATTAATAAACAATTTTGACGTGTAAGGTCTCATTTAAAAGCTCTTGACTCAAGCTGACACGTTTATGAAATTACAGTGAATCATTTGACAAAAAGTACTTTTTTGATATGAAAATTTTTTTTATTTGCAGCTGTATCTGTCAATTTCAGAAGTATTTAAATTCTCTTTCAATAATATAAGAACTTCTTAAATTGCATTCCCACTTTTTACTAAATTTAATCTCTCGAGTCATTTTGATGATTCAGAAGCCCTATGGGAACGTTCAAAAATCATATAACGCTTATGTTAGCGTCAAAAAACGCCGCAAAACAATGTTACTTAATCATTAAACGTCCCTTATTTATTAGAAAGTTCAGTTCAAACTCAAGGAAGTCACTAAAAATATTTATCATGGCTTAAAAAGTTGAAAAAAAAACAATTAGGAATAAATAAACAATTATAATTATATGTATATTATCATAGATTTTGTAAATATAACTATTTTAGTAATTTGAGTACTCTAATAGTCTGAAGTATAACATCAATAAATAAATAATATCAAGTGTAAATAAATATAGGTCATAGTAAATTTTCTTTTACTATTGTGACAGAAGTGCAATACTTACTACGTAATTTCAGGATGATGCTTTGTTTTTTCTGAAAATATACGTCAGGTGAATTTTTCAAACGTCTTAATTCAGGCAAGCGAAAATTTCGCGCCTTTATTATTCGTATCTTTTAAAAGTCAGGTTTCCCTACGTGACTCATGCATACGAAATTTAAAGCTTTTTATTTCCAACGTAGCTGCCTGGCTGGCGTACCCGGGGCGGGTATTACGTACCATTAACATTGTAAATTCTGATCGGGACGCGCTTCTTGTAAAACGACTTATCAAAAATTAAGAGCCCAGAAGAGTTTTATTTCAGGCTGAATTTTAATGCGCCGGGATATAGCCTCGGAGGAGGCCATCAATTTTACATGAAAACAAAGCTAAGTACTTGCAGAATTTTTCTCCTTTTGCAAAATTTTCAAATTATTTTCTGTAGTTTTTTTTTTCAATTCAAGTCGCAGATAGTTTTTAACTTTCTTTTTTCATCCGAAAATGCAAGGAGGAATAAATATGTTAAATTATATAGAGCTGTATAAAAGTGGAAAATTTGTTCAACTATAAAAACTAAAATTATAAAATCTATATATTTTTCATTGGCAACTAACTAATTATGAAAATAAAACTTCTTTTCAATTTAGAAATCTAATTTCATAGCTCAAGTTATTCGATTATAGAACTATCATTTAATACACTTAAGACTATTTTTTGCAATTTTAAAATAAATAATAGCCTCTAAATCCACCTGTCGAGCAAACAACGAGCTAAAAAATGCCAGTCGCCAATACGGTAATTCACCTGACTTTAGCGCGACTTCGGCTTATGTAGAAAGCGACCTTACCGACCGCAGCACAGATATTTCTCTAAAAATTTATTTTATTTTATTTTTTTAATTATTATTTAATAAAAGAAAAATAATTCATTATTACTTTTATTTTACAAATTTTATTATTTTTTTTATTTGCTGAAAAAAATATCAAAACAATTAAAGCTTCTCTTTTTTGAAATATTTATCAATACACATAAAATTTTATTATGCATAGATTATTAAACAAATTGAAATAAAAAAATAAAAAATTTAACATAATTTAATTTATCTAAAACACAAAAATTTTAATAGAACTATCGCAACGTATCAAATAATTCAATAACATGATAAAACACTTATTCTGTGATGTAACCTGATTTTTTTTATCTAGCGGAATCAATTCGATTTTTCAAAATCTACTGCCCTAGATCAAAGTTTACTCTAAAAGTAATTGTTTCAGTTTAACAATTTTTCAGCTGATAACCCGAAAATAACTATATCTGTATAAGATACTCGAGGGCATTTAAAATTTGTAATCGATATCATACTTTGTTTTTTTATAAACTTCTCAAGTTCACAGACGTCGCAACCGCAAAGTTAAAAAAATACCACCCAGAGTTCAATCAAAATCCAGCGCGGTTTACGGTCATCTTTACTGATTCAGTTTGTCATGTTTGTATTACCTAAAATATTCACTCGACCGGCTCATCGATTTAAAATGCTTTTCACACTTGTCTGGTCACTTGATGCAAGCGCTCGGAATAAAATGCATGCCATCGAAATTCGTCGCTCACTTTTTTTTACGAAAGATTATTTTTAAGTGGCTTATGTTCGATAAAATTTTTTTTTTTTTTTTTTTCACTTGCGATGTTGGTAAAATTGTTTTTGACGGAACACGTTTGTTATTAATTCGCTTTTAAATTATCACTTGCGTAACGGCTTTTAATTATTAATCTCTATGCGACTGATCTAGAATGTATATTTATAAACCCAGCTGTTGGATTTTTGAATTTTAAACTAGTCTCTTCGGGTAAAGCGCAACAGTCTTCGTTGAGAACAAAACATTATCATTTATTTCTTTTTTTTCTTTCAATAAAATTTTGTCTATTAGTTATCTAAACAAGAGGAAATTTTATTTTATAACATATTTTTTTACACTGAATAATAGTTGTTACACAAGCCCTTTTATGCTGTAATATCATAAAGTCAATGTATGTTTACAATGATAGATAAAACGCATATATAACATACATAATAAATTTCAAATGTCTAAATCTAAAAAATATAGTTTTAAATTTGACAATTAATTAAGTAAAATTTAACAATAACAAAATAGTATAATAATTGATGAAGTATTATTACTGTATATTTTGCTAATTTGTTGTTCACAGAAGTATTCAATATAAATATACATTATTCGTTATAGTCCAAGCAATTCCAGCTACGACTTAGTAAACTATAATAAATTAATATAATCAAAAATACCCATTGTCAAAAAATTATTTAAAAAAACTATTCATAAGTTCAACAATTATTAATGTTGCTCGTTTAGGTTTTAATGATATCAAATTAGCATACAATATATGTTTTCTTCGTTTCTACTTATGGGAAAAATTTGATTATGAGCTTCTGTTACAGTAGTAACTTCATTGTTACACTAAACAACCAATTAAAAATGTATATGACCATGTAATTTAAATATATGAAAAATATTACATAAGTTTAGTATGGAAACATTTGACATTAGTTGCATAAATCGAACTCCCGTACTGCGCGGGCACGCAACCAACGCGGACTCGAGGATTTTTCCCGATTTGCATTAAAAAAAAAAAAAAAAAATAAAATAAAATTAGGCCGAGAAGAAGTCTCAAGATAAACCAACTAAACTTTCTTATCTGCACCGCGGGGCATTGTTTACGGTGCGTGAGCAATAAAAATTGGCTCCAATTTTACACGCAGCTAGAGAAGAGAGAAAAGAAAAAAGAAAAAAAAGAAAACTTGCGTAATACGGACGGCCCGACGTAATAATATAATTGGCGTTTGCGCGTGATTCTTACTTCGGTAGACGAGTTACGATCGTCTCGGCGTACTTACATTGTTATTGAATTGACGCGCTACTGCTGGCTGAGATTTCAATTTTTCTCATCAAATTACTCACGCAGCAGCAGCTGCGAACTCTTTCTTATTATATTTCTGAAAAGTTATCGTTGCGTTACGTAAAGATTGGATTTGTTAAATTTTTTTTTAAACTTTTTTCCTTTTTTTGAAGGTCGTGAGGATTTGTTGAGCAAATTTTTTTCGAGAGACAGTATCATTTACGTATATTGAAGTAAAATTCAGAAATAAATATTTTATAAAAACCGAGAGGCTGTGCATTTTTTTTCAACTTTTTTGTGATTTTTCTGTAATTTTTTTTTAAATCTTACAAATATCATGGGAAACGTAGATCTTAAAAATTAATTTAGATCATTCAGTTTTGTAAAAAAAAGTGCTTTGGGAAGTTTTTAAACGATTATAAGTATTTTATATGATTAATTTTTTGGTGATTCTGGAGCGCATAGCCACTCGATAAAAAATATTTTTTTTTAATATTCAAAAACATCTATAAATCATATCTTGTAATTATGAAAAATCTGTTTAAAAACCTTTTACTTTTCATCAGATTACATTTGTCATATGATGAAAACTTTAAATATTTCATGCTAAAAAAGTCTGGTTGTACCAATTTTCTACAAATAGGATCAAATTGACGCTTTTGTGAGAACTGGTCAGAGAACCATTTTTTATATATTTTAAAGAAATTATATCTTTTTCTGCGATTTTGTATATATTTCCAAAATTATCGGTTCATAAAAAAAATCAATTTATATAGTTTTTCATACATAAAAATTATGGATATGAAAAAAACGGAAAATACAATAATTTTTTTTTAAATGAGCTACGAAAAAATATTTAAAAAAACAGTTTTATTCATTCAAAACTTGAAGAAAAAATTATAACTAAATTCATTTATTAAAAGTTTTTTTTCAAACCTCTGTGTGACAAAGAATACTTCTTCTACATTATTATACGCAGCATCCGTATTTTTTGTCCGTCCGTCCGTCCGTCCGGGATTAACTTCAAAAATTTGATTACAACGCTCCTAATCATCGGATTCAATTCAAATTTGGTATACGGATATTTTCGAAGATGTAGATTATGAATCTAACTTCCGTTTTTTTGTTTCTATTTGTTTTTTTTTTAATGACAAGCATCCTATTTTATAGATTTTTGTCATCAGTTTTATTTTAAAAATTTAACATGGTTCTTCCAATGCATCCGATTTTAAAAAAATTACATATACGTATATGTTTTCAAGGGTGCTGATTACAAATATCACTTTGAATTTTTAATTTGTTTTAAATAAAGTGCACTTAAATTAGGTGAAATTATAATTCTCTCCTAATATATTGGATTTGTACGAAAATTTGTTTTCGATGTCTTTTGAGGGTCAAGATTACGAATCTGATTTTCAATTTTAAATTTGATGACTCTAATAAGGTCTATACTCAAATAAAGTTAATTTGAAATTTTTGCCCCATACATTGGACTCGTAATAAGTTTTGTGTATTGGGATCTCTAATGCTCCTCATTTTGAATATGACCGTAGATTTTTATTTTACCCTGAATGAAGTTTACTTATATTAGGTAAAATTTTCCTTTGTTCTCAATCTATATTAGAACAATCAGAAATTTCGTATACACCTGTTTTCAAGGATGCTGATTACAAGTATCACTTTGAATTTTTAATTTGCCTCAATATTTAAGTACACTTAAATAAGGTGAAATTATAATTCGCGCCTAATACATTGGATTTGTTCGAAAATTTCTATTCTTTGGCTTTTGAGGGTCCAGACTATGAATCTGACCTTCAATTTGAATCTAATGACTCTAATGAGATCTATACTCTAATAAAGTTAATTTGAAATTTTTGCTCCATAAATCGAACCGTAATCAGTTTTTTGTACTGGGATGTCTAAGGTTGCTCATTTTGGGTATTTATGTATCTATATTCGAATAAGCCTAGACATTTGGAAGACTTTTTTTGTTTTTTTCATCAGTAATATGGTTGTAGATTTTTGTTTTAAAATATTTTTGATTAAATTTATACTCTACTCGGTAAATCTGTAAGAGTGAGGTTAGCTCAAATCCACTCGAAGCCTAGTAAAAAGTGAGCCACTCTAAGCTAAGAGTGGCTCACTTTTAACTCGATTCGAGTGGATTTTCGTACTTTTCACTCGAACAAATTTAGAAGGTAAATCAAGTTTAATCATTTACGTAATATCATAATATTTGATATTATTGAATATATTAGTGTCTAAGCGCGAGCGAGCGTTTTATGCTAGTTATTTTATACAAAAACATGTTTTTTTTTTTTTTTTTTTTTTGTTGTTTTTTTTTTTTTTTTTTTTTTTAAATAAAGAGAATTCTTGTTTAGTCATAATTTAAAAATGGATTAAGTATAATCATTATTAAATGAAATATTGCGTTTGCTGCCGCAATAACTGTGAAAAAAATATAAATTCTTTGTAAGTAGTTTTGGAAACGTAAAACTGGAAACTCATTTTTAAAAAACCAATATATTTTCCCCACTCAAATAAACAAATAATTCAAAATTCATCAAAAATTTATTTTTTCAAGCTCCAAGTCATAAAAAACTTTACTTCAGTCAAAATCATTAATTTTTTTTCAAACTTTATTATTAATAAATAAAGGAAATTACTGTTCACTCTTAATTCAACAATGGACTAACTGTAATCATTACCGGAACCGTATGCAACGTAAAACAAATTCATAACAATTTCTTGTACACCTCGTAAAAACAGTAATCTCGTTCATTCGTAAGCAAAAGTAAAAACAATTTATGAAAAATTCCTTTCATACCCGCTCTCGTCATTTTGAAAAAAATGAATTTAACCGTAATCACCGAACGAAACGTTGTACGCAACTAAAAAAAAAAAAAGAATTCCGAAGTTATTTTACCGTTCGTTTGCGACACTTGTAAATAAAAAAAAAGGAGGAAAAGTTCTGGTGCGGCTGAATTGGCAATGAAAACTATCGCACGGCATTGTTTCGCGGAAAATCCGTCGCGTTTTTTTTTTTACGTGCCGCCCGTGGGAACAAAGTATCTCCAGACGGTGTGCAAATTAGATTATTCACCAACTTTTTTTTTTCTTCCCCAAGGTTAATTTTTTTTTTCAGCTAAGTCGAGAGGAAGAAAAAGAAAAAAAAGGTCGTTACTTCGATACGGTCACGAAAGCCGGGTTAATCTTCATCAGCGGGCGTAATTTAATGATATGACGATGAGATATAATTTTCGAGTGTCGCTGTCATCGTACTTTCTACCCGCGCTATTCTTTGCCCTAATTTTTCTCTTTAATTAGGACGAATTAAAATTCCCTACTTTTGTTTCATTTATATTAAATAAAAAAAAAAAAAAAAAAAAACGGTGATATCTCCTACAAGAAATGTTTATAAAAATAATAAAAATCATCGATTTGAGTAAATATTATGAAGATTGACTCGAATGCATTTCTCATTTTGATAAACTTTTAATTTGAATTAAAGTAAAAAGCCCTAAAATTAATAAATATATTTTTTAATAAATAAAGAACCAATTTATTCAATTGGTGTTTACAAAACTTAGGTTGCATCTAGCTGTCTAGATCCAGTGCCTTTTTCATGTCTAAAAATTTTATATAGATAATTTTCTTGTCCAAAAATTACCCTTTAAATCGAAAATTCACAATTCAATTCTCAGAATTGAATAATGAACAATGATTGAGGTCACTTCTTACATTTATAAATAAAATAGATTTTAAATTAAATTGTCTACAAACAGTATATTTTGTATTAATAAATAAGAAAGTAAATAAATAAGCACAAAAATAAATACATAAATCATCAATCCATTTAATAAATACACACGAGCAAATACAACACAGAAAATTAAAAAAATTTTATTCCAATTTACCAATAATTATTGAACGCTAAAAATAGCCTCTTAACAAAAGTATTTTTTTATAATATCTTATAAACTGTAAAATATTATCATGTAAATATTTTTAAAAAATATCATAATATTATAAATTATTACCAGGTAGCTTTTCTTTCATCTAATTTGCGTATAGCTAAACGATGTTATTTTTTAAATTACCTCATAATAACTTCCACTATAATTAAATCAAAAAGCAGTATATAAAAATTTATTTTAAATCGAGTTAATTATAAACCTCAAACGAACTCAATTTCCCAGTGCCCGGCCAATAATTATCAATTTTCACACCCCGATCGTAAATCATTGAAGCTCGCAACTTGACTTCAATTACCGAGGCGGAGGACCGAGGAGGCAAGGCTGAAGTTGAATGGAAAAAAAAAATGAAAAAAAATTGTCGAGTTAAGTGAGGAGAAAAATAATATCACAATGAGAATCAGGAAAAAATGCTTGAAAATGTACGTGTCGTATCGTGACAAGACTCGCAGCAGACGGAGTCTCAATAATAATGAGCGGCTTTGTGTCTTCGTCGTCGTCGTCGTCCTCGTCTAACGATGCACATTAGCCCAAGCTATGAAATTATTGTTTCTCAAGTTCTTATTACTTTTTTGTACGAAGTAAGAAGGCTGATAAGATTACATCAGGTGGGATGGATACTTTTATCGTCAATTTAAACTGTTATCGATTCAATTAATTCAAGACGATTGAAAGAATATAATCTTGATTAATTGAACAAAAAATTTTTTTTATATATTTATCTGTACATACTACTGTCAACTATTAGCTATATATTAAAATTTTTATTTATTTTTTTAGTTTTATGATTTATATTTTAATGACTATTTGCACATATATTTTATTTTACTTTAATTTACTTTTAGTTGAAGTTGTTAATTTAATGGACGACACTAGTTTAACAAAGCTGTTATCATGATGATAAAAAAGTACAATTAAAAGGTTTTAAAAATATCTTGATTGCACAAGCAAGATTGTGAAATCTTCGTTATCAACTACCATAAAATTAGCTCAAAAAATCAGCTGACATGCCATTATTTCAGCTATACCTTCGTCCATGACTCATTACGAGGGTTATTAAGTGACCATCCTAACGAGGTTTCTGAAATTTACTATTTTTTAAATAAATCGATAATTTTTCGATCAGTCTATGATATATATTTTTTTAGGGTATAGTGAAAAAAAGAGATGTATTGAAATAAAAATAAGTAGACTAGATGCAAAAGAGGCTTTTTTTACCTTGTCGGATTCTACGTTAACTTCTTATCTATAAACGAAATTAGAAATCTGCATTTTTGCTACTTTAAGCACCGTTTATCTTTAAAATGAGCTAATTTTTCAAAATCCTAGCTTGATTCACCGGTCGTTCAAAAATAATTAAGCTTGATTTGTTTTTACAATTACTCATAATTTTGCTTCTTAAAAATTTGTTTTGAAAAAATTTTTGAATCACGAAATAAACGCGATAGTTGCGTGAGCGGATTGAATCAGACTGATTTTACAAAATACTTGGAAGCGTAGCATAATCAAAGCCAGTGAAGTTCATAGTTTAGGTAAAAATTAAGATTTGTGTAAATTTTCACATTTTATAACGTGAGAAAAATGTCTTTAAAAAAACTGAATATATTTTTTTCCGTATTTCTATTCGATAAGGTTCTGAAACCATTAATTTTTTTAGAAAGCGCGCATGATATCAGATTTATGAATAACATTGAAATACAATGCCTTACTTAAAACATACACAGTTTTAGATTTTGACACAGTAGTTTGCTTCAAATTATTATCTTATACTTAAGCTTACTTATAACTTGTATTTACTTTAATCATCTGCCAGTCAAATCTCAAACAAAACGAGATGTATTATTTCTTATCTCAGCCGCCAACAACAATGCAAAACGTTTCTCATCTCTTTCTTGAGTTTTCGAACTCGGCGCATGCGCACTTGGGTTCGCGTTCCGTGCGCTCGCGGCGACATCACCTCGAGTCTCGCTGCCCTCGAGCAGACAGTCTCGCCATAGTGGTCGCAGGAGTAATAGCTTGGGTGACGATGATGTACCCTGCGCCCGCACCTACGTCGTCTCCGTCGGGTCGTCGAGTGTGACCTCCGCGGAAGTGTATCGTGCGTGCGTTGTTTTTGTTTGTGTGTCGTTCGAGTGTTCGAGGAGGTTTTTAGTGCCCAAGTTTCGAATTGAAATGGCGCTGATCAACGGCGCATGAGTACGCAGCAGGAGGAACGTCGTCGTCGTCGCCGAGCCAGACGAGGGTCGGGGCCTAGACGAGCTGGACCGGGAGGTGGAACGACCACCGTCATGGACTCCATCAGGAAGTGGTTTTACAGGCCCAAGGTACACTTGTTTTTGTGCAGGAAAATTCAATAGCCGAGCGTCCTCGCGAGGGTTTTCTCTTTCGCGAGTATTATAGTTGAGCTACGGCGCGGGCCAAAAGAGAAAGTTTACTGTTGGTTATACCTAGTGTGTTTATTCCTCCTCTCTCTTGCACTCCCCTGCAGCAGGCTTCGTATTTTTTTTTTTTTTTTTTTGTTTGAAAACACTGCACTTACAGGTGGTCGTAAGGATTAATCACGGGACGATGATGATAACGAGTGTAAATTTTAATGGGAATACAACGACCGAGAGAAGAGGAGAGTCGGTCTGAGTCACTCCGCGAGCGAGCGAACGAACGAACACAATGATTTCGCTGAGAACGATAACGAGCTGATGTTTTTCAACTCGCGATACTTTGTTCGTTCTATTTTCGATGCTTGTGTTATTACACATGCTTGGGTTTTTTGGGAGTGGGAATTTAAGGTTTAAACTTTTTTTTGTCTTTTTCTTTTGATGTTGGGTTTTTCAATGAAGGATTTTTTGCTTTTATGAATGTAATTAAATTGAACGTACTTGTATTGTTCCAAGAAATTCGATTGATAGTCTTTTTTTACCTCTGAATTTACGTTATTTATTTCAGTTTCTTTTAATTGTGTGTACTTAAACTTTGTTAATTTAATAAACATTAAAATTTATGAGAATGTGTTAACTTTGAGGTTAAGGCATCCCCAACCAGAGTTTTCATCTTTCTGACCTTGTTTTGACTCCGAGATTTTTAATAATAATTGAATTGAGCCTGTTAAATTTAATAAAATGAAAATAATTTTTTGACAGCGACTGAAAAATTAATTTTTGTAAACAGTTTTATTGAATTAATAAATGAAGTATGTATTAAGATAATGTTAACAATGTACCTACATTGTTGAAAAAATTCAGGCAAAGAAATTTGTAGTGTTAGTTTTTTGAAAATTTTTATAAAGTATTTTTTTAGAAGAACATTTAAATATTTAAGTGTAGAACTTCGAGGTTAAGGAACTCTTAATAACAATGTTTTTCTCTCAGAAACGGTCAAATTGCACGCTAACAGAAGTTAATTTATTACCAGAAATACGTGAAAAAATAAATATTTCTCTTTAATTTTCGTGACTAATTAATTGGTGCAAAGTTAATAAATTCATAAAAAGCGTCAAATAATCAGTGTAAAACAAAATATTGACTTAAAAAAAATTTCCAAAATACCTATTCAAAATTCATTTTATTTTATTTTTTTCATAAACAAAGAATTTTTTTTTCACATTACTATAGTTAAACTCTGAAAAATCTTCAAACCATCGCATTGAAATCAGCTCCACAATACCGTAAAAAAACTCTGTAGTTTCGTGCGTCTTTGGTCGAGACGCGTCGCACCCCACGCAAAAATAAAAACGCTCGATTAACGCACTTCTACACCCCCCTGAAGTGACGGCATGTCGCACCCACCCCTGGCTGAGATGCAGCGTAATTATGCCGATGAGTCACGTGCTGCATGTCGCGTTGCGTTGTCGTAAGGGGGGGGGGGGATCGATAATCTTCCTTACTTATGCTCCCCCACAGCATTACACGCATCTGTCAGGCAGTCAAAAATTTTATTTCGGGTCGACGTTTAAATTTTTTTTTTGTTTCTGTACAAAACCAGCTGCTTGGATTCTTCAAAAGATTAGAGGAGTAATTCGTAGTTGTGTTTTTCAGTTTGAACTGAAATTTTCGTATATTCCAATCGAGGCACAAAAGAAATTAAAAAACTCTCAAACCGATTCGGTCTCGTGCGTAACCCATCGTTCACATAAACGCTCATGAACCAAAATTAAACATCCCGCACTCTCATAACAAAATTTTCCAAAAGATTTCCAAAGCCCACAGATGATAAAATCCCCACACTTTTGATATTAAACACTCGGACGTTTTTTAAAATTGGAGCGTGCTCTCGTTTCATCGAAATCGAATTACCTACGCGTAACACGATTAATCAAACAAAGAGCGCAGAGGTGGGAAGCCAGAGGGGAGGAAGGGGGACACACGTGCCCGTGCTCTTTGTGCGGCGGCGGCGACGATACTCGCGTCAATTACAGCTAACCCACGTCTCAATTTTTTTTACGGCTTTATTCTTGTTCTTCTTTCAAGGACTGACTCACTCGCTGTTTCGTGCAGTTTATCGCGCCGCCGCATGCACAGAAGATAATAATTCGTCGCGCGATGCGAGGCTGGTATATCAGCTGACCGGGTATTTACAAACTCGGAGTACAAAATTTAAATTAGGGCGCCGGGGGGACGTTCGATCGAAGAGAGGAGGAGAGGATTTTGACCCCCCCGCGAGAGTGGCGCCGGCGCTATTACTGCGATCGCTGCTTCACTTGCAGTCGTGAAAAAATGCATTCCGAACGAGTTTAAAGTTGATCGAAATAAATGAGGAAATAATTTCGATTTTTATTAGGGTGGATGTGTGTATGTACTTTGGTAATTTTAAATTTTAGTTTGTTAGGGTAAAAAAAGTTCGTTGTTTTTATTGATTTACACCAGACATAGCGAAAATAAAGATTTAAAACAGACACACTGTTATGTACTATATTTTATTATGTTATTATTTTTAATTTAAGTATACATATTATATTGGTTTATGTCAAAGTGGTTTTTTATACAACTTTAAATTATTGAAAAAATCGAGGAAAAAACGAAATTATGCGTGATGTTCAATTAAGAATGACTAATTATTGAAAAATAATAATTTTTTTTTATGTTGGTTGACAAATGAGGAAACAAAAGCGTCCATGATCCATTGTCTCAAGACGGATAAATTTAGTATCTGGTTTACTTGTATACAATGATGAGTGAAAAAATTATTAAAATTAGATAGAATGTTACATCAAGTTAAAATTTTCATTAAATTAATTAATCATATTTTACTCATGATTGAGATTTTTTAATTAAAGAAAAAATTATTTTTTCATCAAAAATTTTTTACTAATAACTATTTTTATCATTAATTTTGTTAAAATCTTTCAATTTGGCTCGCACTGAATGAAATTCAATTTTGAAATAAACAAAAATTTTACTAGTTTGTTTTGAAAATTTTAATTATAAATGATAATTTATTTAATGAAGTATCATTAATCCAGAAAAAAAAGAAAATGATTTCATAAAAATGAAGATTAAAATTTTTTTTTAAGTTTACTTTTTAAGAAATCTACCTCGAAATCTACCAAAAATTAATATTTTTTTACCCGACTTACAAGAATAAATGAATGAATTATCAGAATTATTGATACATTTTCTATTAAATCAATGATTAATTATTTATCTTTTCGCAAAAAAGCTTTTAAATTAAAAATTCTCTTTTTTTTTCATCATTTTTAAAATTTTTAAAAACATATTAAGGTGGCTTGTAAGTATTTTAAAAAAACACTAATAAGTTTCGAAAAAAATCAGGTAGATTCCTTGAAGTGAGACCAACAACTTTCCTAGAGGACACTAGGAAGGTCATCGGACTTATTTTCGAGAAAAAAATCATTAAAAAATTTTTTTTTTTAACATGTACTCTTATGGGAAAAAACATTTAAAAATTCCCCAAATTGTCTAAATACCGAGCTAAATACACTAGTTTGCTACGAGTCAGGTATCATTTTAAAGGTAAAAAGTTGAAGATCATTTTAAAATTATAACAATATGGGGTTATCGGATTAATTTTTAAGAAATATAAAAAATTGCGGTACATAACCTCTAAAACATGAAATTTTTCACTGTTTTTTATGTTTTTTATCTCAAGTTTTGTTTTAAAATGAATTATAACGATCATAATAAATAGTAATAATCATTAAAAATAGGAAAAATTACTTTTTTTTCTTGTTTAAAATTTTTGTAAACTTATGCACCCGCAAGGGCCCCTGCTAGATACGGGGCAGCACTTACAAGCCACCTTAAAATTTTTTCATGCTTGTACAGAACTTGTAAAATAAAAAATTTTACCAGAATATAAATGAAAAATCGAAACTAAATTTTGGAATTTTCCCACCGATACGTCGAAAAAAAAAATTGCAATTATATTGGAGGAGAAATAAGAATGTTGAAATCAATGAATTCGAAGTTCAATAAACAGCACAGTACTTGAAAAATCAATATTATTGTAACGAAAGTAAATATATGAATGTTTACCAGAAGTTAGGAATACATATGTATTTTTCAATTCAAAAATAAATATTTATTATTAACACGTGTCACAAATAAAATAATTAAATACTATAATCTAAAACTGCAAAAATTATTCATTCATTTATTCATAATTTTTTTATATTATCCTCGACATTATCAGTGCTGTAGATAATATGAGAACAGTCAGACCATTTGAGAATTACATCGAGAATTACATTAAATTTTTAAATTAGTTTAAATAAAAAAGACTAAAAAAATAAAATAAAATTAAAATCAAAATTTAAAAAAACTAATAATTTAGCACATACAATATTGTTCTTCTACCAATATAAATAATGTAATATTGAAAATACAATTTTATTAGTGTAAACATTTAAGACAATTTTGTTTGAAAAACATGACATTAGTACTACAAAATAATACAAACTAAAAATTGTAAATTTTAACTGCGACGTTAGAATCTCCCGCTGATAACAGTTGCTACTTCCACAATTGTTTTGTAAGTCAAAATTTCAAAAGTCCCTTATCCCCCGCAGTTCCAAAACAAAACACCTTCAAAAGTGCATTCTCACTGTCGACCACCCGCGAAAGTTCTCGAAGATAAAGGGATTACACACCCGTCACGTGACCAGGCCTGTTGTAAATTTTTCCAGCTGTTTGAAGTTTTCATTGTCAACTCGAGTTGAAAAGTTGATTTTCCCCGAGAGAGACGTAAATCGTTGGATTCATTGTCACGAGACACAGTTTTTATCGGCTTGGAAAATATTTATCTACGAGGCCTTGATTAAAATGATTTCACCGAGGATTTCACTTTTTACTATTGTTGTTCGTATTGACAAATAATTTTTATTTTTTTATTTTTAATAAATATTAAGCTTTGTTTGAGCGAAGGTCAAAATAAAAAGTTTCTCTTGTATTTAATTAATTTTAGTGATTACTAATTTTCAACGAACACTGATCTTGACAATTAAAACTTTTAACTTTATGAAATAAAAAATGCATTATTCACTCATCGCAAGACTCTTGAATTTACAATAACCCTGTCGAATAAATATCAATTATTCATTCACCGTTTAATCGCGCGTTCACGTCGGGAATAAACAAATAAAAAATTCATGCAGCTCGTCGTCGGTCGCGGAAAAAAAAAATCTCCTCGAGCTGATATCGAGAAACTTTTGATTTCTCCTCCTGTCGTCATATATATATTTATATTCGACCGACCCTGGGATTTAAAATTGCATCTCGCTGCAACTGCATTAGTGATAACGAGGTTGAACTTTGGCTTTACCATTTACGAAATTATCATTTTTTTTTTTTTCTTGCAAAATTTCAGTTAATTTATTAAGGAAAATTATTGTTTTTGTGCTATCGCTTGTTTGGGCAAATAACGAAAATTAATTAAACTTTTTCCACTTATTTGTTTTTTTTTTTGCAAACAAGTCACGCGAACTTGAATATTTTATTAGACTACTATAAGCTTAAAAATGTAAATAAGTGTGTAATAAAATATAAATAAACCCAAAGTTTCTATTTTTTAAATAAAATTTCTAATTTTATTATTCTTTGAGTTAGATTTGTTCTCAGCAATTTACAAATTCAAAACTAATAATAATTTTGCTAATCTACACATTTTTTTTATTGTATTGAATTTTTTTCTATATTAACAATTCATTGAAATATTGATTTTTTTCAAATGAATTACACCAAAAAATTGCTAAGAAATTGTAGAAATTTTATTTGCAGTTATCCTAATTTTTCAAGATTTACTTTTGATATTTTTGCAAAATTTGTTTAACCAGTCACAATGCTTCTAAATCTAAGAGAATTTTTTATTTAAAGACGATTTTCCGGGTATAAAAAAAAACAGTGTCAAAAAGGTGGCGGGCCGACCGCGTACAAAAAAATCCGTCCGATACACTTTCTAACCGCGCGCAGTCTCTGACGTCACAATCACCTTCGCCCGAGATTTATAAAAGAAGAAAAAAAGAAACTAACGGGTTTGAAAATAAATAAAAGAGATCGAAAATCGTTGCGAAATTCAGAAGTCAGACCTGACGGAAAATCGATCAGTCAAGGTGAGGGGTAGTAAAAAAAAAAAAAGGCAGTCGATTATCGACCGCCGCGACTTTTCCGCACACACAAACGCTGCGCGTTTTTATTTGAAAAACGAAATTTGACGTAGAAAGGAAGAAATTAGGGGAGGAGCCGCGGCTAATCTGGGTCACAGGAAAGTAAGTGCAACAAGCGAGTAGGTGAAATGCTCCAGGCGAGGAGGAAGTCGAGCCTCCGCGGGCCAGCTGCGAAGCGAAATTAAATGAAATTCATAACGCGGTTTGACCGTTTTAACGTGGTCAGTTTTCTGGAAGTAAACTGTTTTTTTTTTAATATTTTTGGGGTAATTGTTATTTTTAACTGGCTCTTATCCTGGAAGTTCAACCGTTATTTAACTTTGTAAAATTTAAATAACTGATTATTGATTTTTTGAACAATTAATTATTATTATTATCTGTTACCAGATATAGTTTACGTATAATTATACAACCAACAAAGTTGGTTTTGTAAACTAGCGTTGTTCATGAATAATTGAATTTATTTTTTTACTAATTCTACACCTTTTACCGAGCCTTTTACTGTGAAGTATTATTTATTCAAAAAAATATTAATGTTTAATGGCGTAAAATATCGTAAAAAATATCTATTTACTCGTCAATTTACGTGCAATCATTTTTTTCACTGTTATTTTTCTTTGTAAAATAATGAAAATATTTACAGTTACAGTAATTTACCTTTCAAACAATTGAATATTCGTATTTACGAGTTTTAAAAAACAATCAAATTATAAATGTAATCATCGAAATTTATAGTAACGTAACTGTTAAATGAAACCATTATTTTAAAGCAAACAGTTTTTCGTTTTTTAGTAATTGTAATGTTCAACGGTTTTTTTCCGCACGATGAATCGACATTATTTCTTGTAAAATAACTAAAAAATAACAGTTCCCTTTTTTTTACAATCATTAGTCACAACTTGTGATAATTTTCACTTAATTAAAAACTGATGAATAAAATTTTTTAAACTAAAAATAAAATTTACTCTGTCAGTATAAATTCATTACAATTAAATAAACTATAGATTCATAATTTTTCCTCAAAATATTGAACAGAAAAAACTCCAATGTTTTTCCGACCTTACCTATCCAAATGAAAATGAAATAAAAAAAAAATGGTCTGTTTGAAAACGTGTTCGAATGTAAAGTAGACGTGCTTAGCTAGCACAATTTTCGTTTCCTTTTTTTTTTTTTTTTTTTTTCTCACCCAAAGAGCAATTTTTTTATGTAACGTTTTTATTATTACGAGTGTTATGAGTTGGCGCTATTGCGGCATTAAAATTTGACAAGGTCTGTACTACTACTGTGCCGCCGCTGCCGCCGGTGCGCTGTTAGCCAACATTAAAATTATCCTCGTTATCGAATTCGTCTTTCGAAATCGACGCCAGAACAATTTTTTTTTTTTTTTTTTTTTTCCTTTTTTTAGAAAACGAAATTTTGAATTTTCATAGTTTTCTTTCTTCGACTGTTTACTACAGTTTGAATATATGTATATATATTTTATTATTATTACGTAACAGTTTTATAGCGAGGTTATTCAATTATTTTTTTAATTACTCGTTTTGTGATCATTATACCAGTGTAAACTAACTTGATATCCAAAATTTTTAGCAAATAAAATAAAAATTAAAAGTTAACTCGTACTGTAGTTAAGGGGGGGATAGTATGGTCAAACGAGCGAAAAAAAATGCTTTTTTTGACGATTTTTAAAATGAAATCAAGCAAACCAAGTTTATTGTAAAATATAGTACTTTATTAAGTAACATTGAAAGAAGCTTTTGTCCAATTTTGAGGTAAAAATATTAAGATTTGAGTCTCTGGCAGGCAATTTTCGGCGAGACCTTTCGAAAAAAGTTTTTTGCGGTGGCTACTCGTACTTGGCACTGGCTTATCTGAAACACAATTTGAAAGAAGATTTAGTTAAAGGATAAGTTTTTCTAGGTACTGTCGGGGTGTTTTTTTTTTTTTTCAATTTTTACATTTTTACCAGCTGTTTGAAAATTTTTACCTCAAAATGACGCCATTTTAGGGCCGCCATTTTGTTAAAAATAAAAAATTTAAAAAAGTGGCTCGACAGTACCTAGAAAAACTTATCCTTTAACTAAATCTTCTTTCAAATTGTTTTTCAGATAAGCCAGTGCCAAGTACGAGTGGCCACCGCAAAAAACTTTTTTCGAAAGGTCTCGCCGAAAATTGCCTGCCAGAGACTCAAATCTTAATATTTTTACCTCAAAATTGGACAAAAGCTTCTTTAAATGTTACTTAATAAAGTACTTTATTTTACAATAAACTTGGTTTGCTTGATTTCATTTTAAAAATCGTCAAAAAAAGCATTTTTTTCGCTCGTTTGACCATACTATCCCCTCAACATCAAGGTGAACATTCAGTTTCAGAAGTACTGTGGGGAAAAAAAATTATCAGTCGTAATACCCCTAGTGCTTCAAAATTGTCGATAATTTTCCGACTGTGTTTTGTTGCACAGCAACGAGGGGGCAAGTTTGACAATTTAAAAATCTTTTTTTTGTCAAACTTGCCCCGCGAGTTGCTGTGCAAAAAAACTGGAGGAAAATTATCTAAAATTTTGAAGTACGAGGGGTATTCGGTTGGATTATTTTCCCCAGCTGAATTTCAACCCATAGAAATGCTGTATTTTACTCGGTATTTTACATTTTTGCGGTTATAGGTCTATTACCATTTGTTTACTATGAATATACCTATGAATACTCATATATACGAGCATATATACTCTCTAAATCTCAATAAGTGAAATATTCACTTATTTCGTAAGTGAAGTAAGATATCACATTTAAAAAAGTGGAAAACCACTTATTTCATGAGTGAATCTAAAGGATCACTTTTGAAAAAGTGACTATCTGTGAACATAACCCTAAATGAAGTTGGATTACGAAAAAAATATTGCATTTCATCGTTAAAGTCATTACAATTTAATTTTAACCGAAAAACATTAACAATTAGTGATTATTAACGAAATAAAAATTCAAAATTGGTATTTTTTTCTGCATTTTTTACAAGGGTAATTTCTAGTTAAAATTTCAATTATGTTACTAGGATATATGAAAATGCTTTTAAAATAAAGTAGTAATAAAATATAACTGAACAAATAGATAAAAATAACATTTAAGTAATTGAAAATTGAAAATTTTATATTTTCTAGATTATAAACAATGAATAATCTGCAGTTAAATGTAAATTATAAAAATAATAATAGAGTTCAAAAACAAAATGAAAAAAATGTCATACAAATATTAAAAAAAAAAAAAATTTTGAACTAAAAAATAAATTATTAAATCGCTAAGTTTTACGAAAAAAATGAAGCTATTTTGTTTATTTTAGAAAGCAGTACATTGACGATTTTTGTGAAAATAATTATTAAACCTCTTTTTTTCGTGATAGAACGTAACAAAATTGGCTTTTAAAAAAAAAAAAAAAACTACTAAATTTTTCATCCTTTACGTTTTTTAAAAAAAGTTATTTTTTTACTTTGTTTTTTGTTTTTTTTTTTTTTTTTTCCTGAGCTGTATCAAAATAAAAAAAATAAACCACTTGTGAATAATGTTAAAATACTTGGTAGTAATCAAGATTATTAGATGTAATAAAATCCTCCACTTTTATATTATTTTGAAACTTATTTATTTATTTATTTAAAAAATCGCTTAAATAATGATTAATGATTGAGTTATTTATTTGTTTAGAAAAAATTGGGAACGGAAATGATTATTCAATTAGTTAATTATTACCTAAATATAAATTTTTATAATCAAGCTTTCTTGGGGAAACAGTTTTTATAGGCGTTTAAACACCACTATTGACATGAGAACAAATGGTCGAGAGGGTTAAATGTCATGACCTTCGTCGTACCTTTTATTTTGCAATTTTTTTCCACTTGAAGGATCCAGGTTCAAATCCTAGTCGATCATATTTTTTTTTTTTTTTTTTTTTTTTTTTTATTCTAATTATTAAAAACTTAATTATTTTATTGATAAAATAATAATTTTTCATGTATAGAAGCATTAATAATTTAATTAATGAGAAATAAACATTTGGTTGCGTAATTCGATTTTTCACTTATTCATGAGTTATGTTTCACTAATTGAAAAAGGGAATAGTCACTTTTTCTACGTGGACGACAATTAACGCATTGAATAAGTGACTATTCACTTCCAATAAGTGAAATTTCACTTATTGAGATTTAGAGAGTAGGTATACACCGCAGTGACTCGGATCTAACCCAAAAGTTGAATTGAACAAGTCTAACAATTCAAGTTGCCATGCGACTAAATGGAAATAACCGAAAAATTATCGAAATAATTTTACCCACACCCCTCCGCCAAATGTCAAATGCGGCGTTCCTATTGGTTGAAATTCAGCTCGGGAAAATAATCTATTTAATTTGGTAGAAATTAAATAAAAATAAGTGCTCTATCAACATGTAATAATTTTTTATTTTACTGTTTTATTTAGTTATATTATAAACAAATATAAATATTTGTTCAAATTGTTTTTTAGTTTATACATATCGTGTTGTCAACAGTAATGTTTGTAACCAAATTTTATGTTACAAGAATTGGTATGGAGTGGGTCTTGAACCGAGGTCATAGCCCTACGCATATATTTTTCAGCCACTCCCGACACTAATTTAAAATAAATTAAGTAAACGTCTTAAGTTTTACCTATTTTTTATTGTTGGAAAAATCTGGTACGAAAAATTTCAATTCGTAATTAGCAAAAAGTTTTTACCTCGGTTTTTACCGAGGTTTTTACCTTTGTTTTTACCTACAAACTTTCAAATTTTCTTTGGTATTTTGAATAAAAACGTTTGTAAATAATGAAACTAATTATCTGAGTCTTGTTCACCATTCTCCTGAGCCCGTAAAACTTATTCGAACTAAATTTTTTTTAAATTGTGTCTTGAACTTTTACTTTGAATTCCTAAACTTGGACAAAAAAAATAATTTCAGGTGCGAGAGACCACTTTTTTCACGCTCAAATAATAAATTTAAATAGGTATAAGAACAAGGTAAAAGTAGAGATAAAAGTTTTTCGATGTCAGCGGTTTTTAAATTAAAACTTTATCGTTTTTTAACAAATTTATGTATTAAGTAGATTATTAAGTTAAGAGAAAATTTTTCAACTTACCTATAAATTTATGAAAAATTAAAAAAGTGAAAACATTAAATTATAATTGAAAAGCAGCTCGAACTAGTAAACCATATTTAAATTCTGAATTGAAAGCGATCCGACTTTGAAATTTTTTTTTTACTTTCCTTTGATATGTGGGCTCAAAAGTAGTTTGCCAACCCTGAATAATTTACGAATTCTAGGATACTAAATTATTCTAGTGAAAAAGTACACCTCGCTCGAAAAAATTTGGAAAAAAAAAACTTTGACTAAACACCCATATAATTCAGGAATAGCTAAAACAAACTAAAACAACCCGCATATACAAAAAATTTTGAAATATCCAAACCCAACCTCCTCTAAAAATTCACTAAAAATTCTAATTTTTGTTCCAGAGAGAGGACAAGAGCCTGCTGGCGCAATTTTTTTACGCCGACGAATCCCTCAACGGCGTGGCGTGCGAGCTCGACTCGTTCGACGGCAGGCAAGAGCCGGAGCGATGCACCTCGCTTGTGAACCAGCTGCGGCACTGCCAGGACAAGGTCCTGACCATATGCAACCAGATAATGGACGAGCTTATACCGGACTCGAGGGCCAACCGGGACTTCCGGGTCAAGTTCCCGGACGACGTCATGCAGGAGAACCTGGCTGGGCAGCTGTGGTTCGGGGCCGAGTGCCTGGCGGCCGGGTCGAGCATACTCAACCGGGAGGCCGAGAGCTCGGCCATGAGACCCCTCGCCAAAGCGCTCACCAAGAGCCTCGAGATCGTTAGGAACCTTCTCAGAGAGCAGGCGCTCAAGGGACAGACCAATTTGAAGGTAAATTCAGGTTTTGAAGGGCTGGTATTAGTTTTAGAATATTGAGGGAAGGTTCTTGCGAATCGACCTTATTTCTTTACAGTATACATAGTTTGTTTTAAACTTTTTGTACATTTTTACTAGTTGAAATTTTTTTTTTGTTAATAAGTACGATAAAAATAGTGGTTTTGTATCATTTTTCGTGATGGAACTAGGTTTTTTAACGTTGTTATTATAATAAAAATATTTTTTCTTATAATTATCGTCAATTTTTTTTTTTTTTTTTTTTCATTTCAATTCATGAATTTTTTTTCGTATTAAATGTCGCGCTTATAAAAAATCTGTTTTATAATATTGGTATACATAAAAATTTTTTTAAATAATTCTTCTACTAGTTACAACTGTGAAAATTAAAACATGCTATAATTTACTTTAACCATACTCAATTTATTATTTTTCTACTTTAATTCATATTAACTTATAATCATTAAAAAAAAGGCTCAGAAAAAAGGTATTTTTTCTGGATTCAGTTACAATTATTCTTCTGCTAGTTACACGTGTAATTGATACTTATAACCCGGTTAGAAGGACAAACGTATCGCTTACTTGAAGAGTAATTTTTTAATAATTTTTAAAATTTTAAATGCGTTTTTTAATTTTTCTGTGACTTTGAAAAAATGATCTCAAGTATATATACCATAATTGAAAAAAAAAAGTTTTTTTTGATAAATTTACATTTAATTTCATATTTCTGATGTAAAGTGTATACCTCGGTGTATGCTCATTAATAGACACGTATAACTCGCTTGAAAAAACAACTTTTGTTACCTTTACGTAAAAATTCATGTGATATAATTCTGGTTTAATTTTTAAAATACCCCATTATAACCATTTTTAACTTTTTTCAGGCGCAAAATCCACTGGAGCCATCCACGGAAAAGCTGATCGAGTCGCTAAAGATATTCGACCGTCTATTCGCGGACTTCGAGCTGTGCTACGTCGGCGCGATGGTACCAGTAAAATCGACCAAAGAGTACGAGCAGCAAGAGCTGGTGTGCGTTCTGTTCTCGGAGACGCTGCAGCGGGCTCTGGAGCGAGGCCTGCTGAGCCAGGCCGACGTCGACAACTACGAGCCCGCTCTGATGTTCACCATACCTCGGTTGGCCATAGTCGCCGGTCTTCTCGCGCCACCCGCAGGACCGCTGTGCTTGAACTCGGTCGACACCATCAGCGAGATGTTCAGACCGTTCAGAGTTAGTTCACTGCTGTTGATAATTATACTTTGGTGTAGACTTTTATTGAAAGAGACTGTTTTTTTTTTTTTTTTTTTAGTTAAATACTTCTTTATACTTGTTTATCATAGTTTTCAGACGAGACATTTAGATTTTTGTAGTAATATTGTTCGAAAAAAAATGAGTCGTCAAAATTTTTTTGTTTAGAAATTTTTTTTTTTTTATAATGCAACAAGTCAGTTTTTTTATGAGACCGGCCTCGTCTGGTTTTTGAAAAACTTTTCAATTGTGTATAATAACATTAGATTAAAATTTAAAAAAAGTCGAATACCTACTTTATCATTGGATGTACTTGAAATTTTTCTCAAGTTATGATGTGACAAAAGTTAATTGCTCGTAGAATATAAAAAAGTATTTTTTAAACTTCATTAAGATCTTGAGTTCAATAAATCCAACTGATCTGAATCATATTTTTAAAATTGCATAAATTATTCACTTTATTATAACAACAGTTAGAAGTTCTAAAACATTGAACGGAAAATTACTATCGAGAAAAAGGGTGTTCTGTAAAAAAAAAAATTAATTTCAGTAAGATGAATAATTTTTTTTTTTTCACTATTAATTAATTATTATACATATATGTAAAAGTTTTTCGAGTTTTATGATTATATGTCAATTTAATTTAAAGTCAATCGATCTATAAGCTCATTTTTACTTATTTTTATTTTTTATTGAGGTAACGACTTGCTTTACGAGACAAGCGTTTTAATATAAACCGTCTGTAATATAATAATATGTTTATAAATAAATTGGTTTTTTCTTTTTTTAATAAAATTAAATAAAGCTACAAAGCACCAGTTATAAACAGGCGGTATCATAATAAATCATTCATTGTAAAAAAATCTATAATCCAATCATCTGTTTAAATTAGTAGAAAAAAAACGCAAAAATAATTCTCTTTGCTTTAGACTTGCAGCTGTATAATACTCGGTCCGTAAATCACTATTGACTGAAAGGAATGTACGTTAAAAGCTTACTCAAGCGATAAGAGGCTAATTACACAATCCGCGAACGTTTTAACGATCGGTGCTAAAAACGAAATTTTCAAACCCACTGAGTAATAATATCGAAATAATTTTTCAGAGCCTTCTGCTTAAGATAAGGGAGCTCCTGTGGACGCTGAACAACCGCGAGCTATGCTTGCTGGAGAAACTCCTGTGCTCGTGCGAGGAGGCCTCGCCGTCCATAGCTACAGGTAGCAGCAACCAGGAGCACGTGCCGGACCTCGAGGAGTTCGTCAACAACTTCTACACGGGCTACCCGAACTGCAAGGACTTCATATCGGACTTCTACACGATAACGAGGAACAACGGGAACAACATGGACGAGGTTGCCAACGACGCGGTTCTTATAATCGAGGAACAGGGAACCAGTTCGCCCCGGCCCAAGTGCAACCCGGAGGTCGTAGAGGACTCCCCGAACCACTCGGGGAGCAGAGAGACGGGTCCTGTAGAATCAAGGGGATCTTCCGGTTTTCATTCCAGTAAGATTTTTTTTTTTTTTTTTTATTGCCATTGCGTTTATAAAAATATTATTCAAAAAAATGTGTTCAGGAGGAAGGCCTTTTTCAGATTTCGAACAGCGTATTTATAAAAATAAAAATTTACTACTGTTAAAAAAACTCAGATAATTTGTTAATTTTGATTTGATTGATAAAATATTATTTACACCAGAATAATAGATTTTTTCCCTTTCAATAAGTTTTAATCAACCAATAATTATTTAAGAACTTATTATGTTAAAGAAAAGACAGAAAAAAATTATTGAAGCAGTTGAGGGAGGGAAGCCAGGCTATTTGGATTCACTCCCTACCGCTCCAAACTCTCTCCCGTCAGGATAGAAGTTTCACTTCAAAACCAAGTCCAAAAAATTTTTTCATCATACTTACTACTCTCACACAATACAAAAACCATCAAAATAATTAAACTTCGAATTTTTCCAGGTGATTCCGTATCCGTTGAGACAGTAGTGTCTCATCCGCCGGCGAATGAAACCAACTCGACCGACGCGCCCAACTCGCTTTTGGACGTGGACTCGGTCAAGCTCATATCAGAAACGAACAAAAGTCTGTCGAATCTGCTCCTCGATGCCGAATGTCAAAACGAGATATCTGAGCAGACGGACTCGGGCATTTGCACGGTGACCTCATCGGAAAACACGAGCCTGTACGACAAGAGCCCTGAGGAAAAGAAGACGTTCGCAAATGAAATCGATCAGGACGATAAAGAACCAGAGACAGAGCAAGTCCACGAGGATGCCGAGGAAGAGGAAGAAAACACGAGTTACTCGTGCTCGAATCTAAACTCGCCTCAACGTCGCGACTCGAACAAGTCCGACAACTCGTGCGTCTGCAGCAGCCGGGTCCTCAAGCCCACTTCCCTGGAGTCTTCTTGCAAGCAAACTAGCCGAATGAGCTCTAACATAGAGAGCTCGAACGAGGAGATAATTGGCGTGGCCTTTGGCTCGGGTCAGATCCCGGTGTGCGACGGGAACCAGCAGCCGAGCTTCCAGATAAACTACACGGAGAACTGGGAGAACCTCAAGCTCAACATCGAGGCCTCGACCTCGCGTCCCGAGTTCTGGAACGAGCTTAAGTGCAACGAAGACAAGAGCATCGCTCACAACCGGGGCGGAAAGCAGAGACGAAGGCACCACCGGAGAAAGTACGAGCAGACCTTGACCCTCCACCAGGACAATGCCCGCAGAAGAGGTGGACTCCAGGCGACGAGCACCGAGAGCTCGCGTTCAAACTCGATAGATCGGTGCAACCCCAGGCTCGTCAACTTTGGCTCGAGCTTGCACCCTAGTCAGAACAGCCGCCAGATGCCAAGCTTCGGAGCGTGCAGCCCGAGAGCCAGCCCCAGGATGCAGCACTTCGAGCAGCGCGGTGGCAGGAAACTTCTCGACCACCGTAGATCCAGATCGGAACAGCAGCGTCTGAAAAGGAGAGATAACTCCAAAAGAGGGGCGTTTAAGCTCGAGCACTTTAAGAGAAAAGGTAGAGGCAGCGAACTCATTAACGATGGACTAGGACCCAGGACCAACAAGAGCGGGATCGTAGCCAGCACCCAGGTTAAGCCTCGAGATTTGGACTCAACCTCCAGCTGCTCCAGCTGCTACGACTCAAGCTCCGAGACCAGCGAGTTCCAGAGCGACTGCCAGGACGATGAAGAGATCGCTCTAGCCATGCAGGCCGCAGAAATCGCCAACAGAAATCAGATTAGGGCTAAGTTCAGGTACGGCTAATCAGTGTTTTGTAATCCTTGATTTTTGGGTTTTTCTGTAGGGGGTACGAATTTTTTTGGTTTTAAAAAATTGAAAAAAACACACTTATATCAATAAGTGTTATGCCAGGTTACTTTTTTAAAGCAAGTTTGAAAAACGAGAATGAATAACTCATCAAATACTGTACAAACTGTTATTAAGTAAATTATTCAGGCGATAAATAATTTGTTCATAAGTTACATTCGTTGCACTAAATATCTTTTCCAAATTTCAAAATCCTGTTGTTGAAAGTCGAAAATCAATTTAATTATCTCTGAAAATTTAATTTTAGCTTATGTCGAGAAAATTATACTTAAATATTGAGCAATAAAGTTGCACACGATTTGGTGAAATAATTAATGAAAAATTTGTGTGTTGAAAAATTATGTTATTTAAAATGACGAGTTAAGTGATTTTTTAATGCGCGTTCATCAATTTGCGGTATAAAATTATTTAGTAATTGCTAGTTTTAAAATGGAATACGTTCTTTAGACAAATATGACAAATCTACAAACTTTGTTCTCCAAAACAAACGTTTAGATTTAGAATTTATTCTTTAAAAAAATTTTTTATTATTTTTTCTCACATCGAATGCTTTTGTTTTTTACCTGCTTTTTTATAACTTTTTAAACATCATTTTTTTTTTTCAATAAAAAATAAACAAATGGCATTGATTGAAATTTTCAGATCTTCCGAAGACTTGGTACACAGACTATTCGTTTGTATAGCTGGTGTAGCGGATCAACTGCAGACCAATTTTGCCTCTGATTTACGAAACATTCTCAAGTGCGTTTTTCTGATGAACAGCAGTCAGTCGGCTAACGAAGAAGACAGTGTGGATGAGAAAACTCCCGCATCGCCGGTTGACCTCGAAGAGCCCAGCTCGAACGAAGCCGTTCAGCCTCAGGACTCCATCGAGGAGGAAGAGCTGATCGAGGATCATGAACCCACCGAGGAGAGAAGTATGTTTAATTTTCCACCGCTGCGAATTGGTGTTTTTTGCATAAAACCTGTGGTTCTAAAAACGGAAAATTCATAACTAAAAAACTGAAAAATACAGTAATTATTTCAGATAAAGTTTAACGTGTTTTCTCTTAGTAGTTTTTTTCCTAAAAAATATTTCGAGCTTAAAAATAAAAATTAAACATTTTAATCAAAAGAAATTATCAAATTTTTTGTAAATGAACACGGCTACTTAAAGTTTTTAGTTTAAAAGTAGAAAAATATTCCGTTTTCTATCTAATCCTGTGTTTTTATTTGCAGACTCTCCGATAACAGAGCGAGGGGAGGAGTGCGTCGAGAGGGCTCCAGTGTGGGTACCCGACAGCAACGCCCCGAGGTGCATGGCCTGCGAAGCCGGCTTCACGGTGGTCCGTCGTCGTCACCACTGCCGGAACTGCGGCAAGGTATTCTGCGGACGGTGCAGCGGCAACAGCGTACCCTTGCCCCGGTTCGGACACACCAAGCCGGTGCGAGTTTGCAACCGGTGCTTTCTCTACCAGGTCACCCCGTTCACCATGTCAAACACCACGACGAACGCCAACGCCACCACACAGGTCGTCTCGAACAGCTGAGGAACGTGGGTGACCAATGCACAGGTTTAAGATGAGTTATTGACGGTTAGATCGAGTTGTTTGGTACGCTGTAATGTGTTCACCGAATTTTAAGACGAAGCTCCGAGATGCACTCGTTTGGCTTTCAGGGGACTCTGGTAACTGATGATTTTTAAAAAAAATATTTTATTCGCTGAGAGAATATTTCACTATCTAAGCCTTGTAGAATCTTCGTGGAAAATTTGTAATGATCGGAAAATTTCATGAGGATATGTGTGTTCGTGATACGTCATGTTATTTCTACGTTTTTTCGCGTTTTTATTCGAAAATTGATTACCCAAGCTTAGCTGGTTTTTATTGGGGTGTATTGATAAGTATCTTAAATTACTCCTTGTTTATTTCGGTTTAGCTCGATTTCTTGAGTTTTTTGAAAATAATCTAACAAGATGAATGAAGATAAATCGAAATAAATCAGAGTTAATCAATGTGATATTATTATTAGTTCTCTAAAGAGTATAAAAGTGATGCCAGAAACAATTTATTTATTTTATAGTCAATTAAAAAAATTTTAATTTGGATGAAGATTAAATTTTTTTTTTTTTAAGACTCGATAAAAAATTAAAATTTGAACTATTAGTGCAGAAGTGAAATATTAATGAATCTCTTGAAAAACGATCATAAATGAATGTTTACCAACTAAAAATTCACTGAAGTAATAGTTATTGAACACTTCTCTCAGTAAAATAAAAATTATGCTTGTTGTTCTAAATTTTTAGGCAACGAAATTTATTGTTTTAAAGGTAAAAAAAAAAAAAAAAAAAGTTTTTGTAAGTTTAGCATCAACACTTTGATATGCAAAAAGCTTAGAACACAAGTACCTACAATCTTTGATCGTGTGAAAATCTCTTTTTTTTTTTATTGTCATTGCACCAGTACCCCTGTATAAAAAAAAAAAATGAAGGAGATTGTCAAAAATTACACTTGTTCGTTTTAAGCCTTGAATGAATACATACAGTAGTTTAAAAAAGCGAGATCTAGTTCGAATACAAAAAAAATACTCGCTTTTTTCCTTGAATATATTAATAAAGCTCGAGCGTTCGATAAAGTAATAAACAAACACAAGCGTGTTATTTACGTTTGAGATTTGCGCAGTTTGAAAAAAATAATAATAATAATTCAACAAAGACTTGCAGTCGGTGATCTTGTGTTTGATTGTGTTTCTTCGTTTATTTTTATTATTATCGTCACTGCATTGGAATAAAATTTTCCAGTTAACGTAAACCCAGGCATATCTGAAATGTAGTTCAATCAGATAACAGACTGGATCCATAATCAATCTATAGATGAACTATCAAGTTATACATATATATCAATGAATAAAGAGAAGTTTTTTATTATGTAGATAAAATGAGAGAAAAAAATTATACGTGACTTTTAAAAATTACGCGTATCTGTTTTTAATTTCTACGTAGCTTGGCACTTGATCCCCGATAAAGTTTAATAAAAGAACTTCGATTTCAATGTGTACATGCTGTATATATTATACATACAACATATTTATAAATAACTTAGTTTAGTGTAAAGGTAAGCATTATTAAAAATAAAAAAAAAACTGCCTGCGCCGAATATTCCTTGGCCGTTGATGTAACTGTTCTTCTTTTTTCTTTTCTTCAAGTGCCAAATTTGTCAAGACAATAAAGAAAATTATTCTTTCTCTACTTGCCAAACCGTTGAATATCGTTGAGCACATATCGTGAAAATTACAATATCTTAAAAACAAAAACAATCCACTGAACTTTTATGTTTACACACCGTAACGAGAGAGAGAGAGAGAGAGAGAGAGAATGAGAGAGCCAAGGAATATTCGATAAAGCACTCGTGCATTTGGACATGAAAGACTGTTTTCAAACCGTAGATTTTAAAAGTATTATATCATAGAATTTATTGTAATCTTGTTGTAATTAACATAATCGACGACGGTCTCGAAAGCGCACGATTTAATAATAATAACAACAACAACTCAATGTTATAACAGACGTAGGTAGATTAAATTTCACTTGTGATTAAAACAAATTTTATAATACTACTTTTCTAATTTCTATAAATGTATAAAGTATATATTATAAATGTATACAATCCTTTAAAAGTTAAACTAGTAAACTCTGAAAAATTTTTATAAATGCGGATGTAATATAATCATGCGGACTAATAGTGTTATTATTGACGATTCGTTGATGATTATCGATTAAATATAATATATATATATATTTTTTTTTAATTTTGTTTTGTTGAATATTTTATCTTAAATGACATTCCATCAGCCAATGACAAAGTGCTTTTGTACAACTAGAGATGTTGAATGGTGATGAAAATTAAAATTAGCCTGTTTTATGTTTTATTTACATTAATTTTTAGTGTTGTTCAGTTTAAAATTTTTACTTGAAATTGTAATTTTTTAAATTATCAAACAGAAAGTTAAAATTTACGTCTCTTTTAAATGTTCGGTACTGTTAAGTTAATTCTTTTAATTCAATTGGATGATTTGATGATCCTTAATTAAGTTGTAAATGCGTTCCGATTCGTAGACTGTAAAAATTTGTATTTTGCGAGAATTGGTTAGTGGAATAAATGTAGATGTTGGAAATTTTGTTTTACTGTTTAAATTTGTTTCATGGTGCAATCATTAATCACATTTTTTATTATCTACGAAATTCATGAATCAAATTTTAGAAATTTTGCATTATAAAACTTATGTTCTCGCGGAATGAAAGTGAAATGCCTTTGAAAAAAAAATTGATTTAGAAAAATTCTTGCCTCATAATCACTACAGAAAAAAAAATGTTACTTCAGAATTTGTGAAAACAGACAGTGTCAAGTTAAATAGAACTCAACGAAAGCTTTTACTTTGTAAATATAATTGTGAAGCGTGATATTTTTATACCCAAAAAAAAAAAGTGTAAAATATTCCTTGCTACTTTGGATGTAAATAAAGCTTTCGAATCCTCGTACGTGTTTCAAGTAAGTAACTAAAATTTTAATTCGATCATCGTACTTTACCCCGTTGACTTGAATCTGAGCTTCAAAAATTCGCGCACTGAACGTTGTCAGTAAACAAATGTCGTTGTAAGTCGCCAGTCATAGTCTCTGGTTTAGTCGTTTTGGTTTAAGAAGTTTTTTTTTTTTTTTTAGTACGATTAAAATAAAATGGATCGATAATAAATGTAAATAAAGTTTGTTATTCTACAAGAAGAAATCTTTTAATTCGACCACAATCCTATCCCGAATGATCCAAGATCATAACCAAAAACTGATGTGAAAGTACATACCATTGCATACCAAGGAAGTATTGATCTCACCGAGAGTCTAACACCTGTCGTCATGGAAGTCCGACAACATCCCGGAGCAAATTTTTCTACTTAGTTTTAGTTTATATTTTTACTCGGAACAGTTCACAACAAAAACGTAATCATGGATATGCCCGGGATGAATCCTGACTTGGAGAGGGTAAATCTTTAATTGATATAGTCAAATTTTAAACCTGTGTACTTCAAACTGCTCTTTTTATTTATTTTTTTCTTTATAAATTCAATGTACATCTGATGCTCAGGTTATTTAAAAATTTGAATTCAAATTTTTTATTAATTCAGAAAACAATTTTTTATTTTAATTTCGTTTGGAATAATAATTTTTATAAAAATAATTCTTTCACTCTATTTTTTGAACTATACAAAACTATTGGATGCAACTTAAAAAAATGTTCCTGTTTTTTTAAGCTTATCGTCAATTTTTAAACGTTAAGTTTCTGTATTAATTATAAGCCAAATATTTTCAATAAAATCTTGTAATACGTGTTGACATTCAATCTATGTCTGTTTGCTAATATTTCTTTCCTAATTCATTGTACGAATGAAAATTTTAGACGTTTTTATTTTAAAATCGATCAAGCTTACCCGCGAATTGTAAATTTACTTTGGTTATTTTTACTTGATAATGTGTAAAATTTTGTTTTGTTTTGACACAATCACATTCGTACATACGAAGTAAGTTCTTGATTTTTTACTTTTTACATTAAACAAAACGATTTTAGTCCATCCTTAAAAATAAATGATAATTACTAATTATCCACCGTAATTTCAAACTTAGTCTTGTTCAAAGTTTTCCTTGCCTTTATTTTCTAACGTTTCATCGACAAAATTTTGTTTAGAACAAATCGCTTTTGTCTGAATTCAAACGTGTACAAACGTTTCATGCTTTCAATTCAAAACCTTTTTGAGTTCTTCAAACCAGTTTACATATTTTAAAAAATAAAACAGAGTAAAAAAACCATGTTTTCGAGAATCAATTATTTTAAAAATTAAAATTATAATTCCATAAGATAAAGTTTGTCGTAGAAAAAATTTTTTTTTTGAATTCATAAAACAATCCTGTTCTTCTTGCTTGAAAATATTGATAAATCTGGAGCATTCAGTATAATAATAAATGAATAGAATCGTCTTATTTACGTTTGAGTATAAAATTTGATGTTAAAAAAAAAAAATAAAAAAAATAAGTCATTTTAAATTCTTCCATGAAATCACATTTTCGTAATGCAATATCTTCGAAATTATTTATATTAAATGAAAATTTTTAATTTAATAAATTTAGGATGGAGGGAGCGAGGGAGAGGCGATGTCGACCGAGGGAAGCTCGGCGGCCAGCATGTACTGCTCCCTGGAACAGGATTTCGCAAGGGTAACTTTATTTTTATAACCGTTTTTCTTGATCATTCAAGTTACACTCTTAAAAAATCCGTTTATCCAGATCATGAACGAGATGAAGACGAACGAGAGCCTGGCGATGTACGAGGCCGAGTACACGCGTCTCTACGAAGCCCTCTATAAGTCCAACCAGCTTGGTGTGGAACTTAACGCCAAAGTTTCAGAGCTTAAGGTTCGTTGTCACTATCTGATTTTCCCAGCAATTATTTGGTCACGCGAGTCATAAAAAACTTCTTATTTTGTTACTCTAAACTTTGATTTCATTTAATTGCATTAATTTCATGTTTATGTCAAGCATTTTTTGAATCTAACAGGTATGTTTCCGAATCTTGGTTTAAAGTTCTAGTTTAAATTAATACTAGCTAACGCGATAAAATGTTTATAAAATAAAATTGTCAATAAAAAAATAAAAATAAAAAAATATGTTGTACATAAATTAGTGTTTTTTGATCGGGGGACAAATCATAAATAATCGCTCTTTAAGAAAAACTCATACGTAGGAAGTAACGACGAGTAACAGCGAGACGATCTCGGTGCTCGAGGCTCAGACCAAGGCCGACGCTAAGAAAATCCAGGAGCTCAACCGCGAACTTCTGGAGCAGCAGCAGCTTGCCGACGTCGCCCACACCCGGGAGCAACGGGCCCAGGAAGTCATCGGTAACCTCAGGGTATCCATAAACAAGCTCAGCGACGAACTCGAACTCAAGAACAAGCAGCTTGCCGTCGATGACATGTAAGCCTTTTGCTTAAAACTCTAACTTTTCATGAATTTTCTTCTTTATTTTTTCGTGGAAATTTTTAATTTTTTGACTCGTTCTTGAAACAAAGGGAGGCGGCTCAAAAGCAAAAGGATGGCTCCAAAGATCGCGACGTGCTGTTGCAGGAGATCGATACCCTAAAGCACCGTGTCAAGAGCCTGGAAACCTACAACGCAGAGTTGGATCTGAAACTCGGTGAAGCTGAAGCGCTGGCGACCGAGCTTCAGGATAAGATGGGAAAGCTCGAGAACGACCTAAACAAGGAGCGCAGAGAGCGCGAGAAGTGCGAGTTCGAGCTTCAGGCCGCCTTCGAGGATCGCAGACAACGAATGATCGAGCTCCAGGTAATTCGAACTTTTAATAAATTTGCGGAATTTAATATCAAATAAGATTCGTTATTAAAATTCTATTAATGGCGTGAGTCACTGTAGTGTTGTTACCGCAAGTGGATTTAACTTTTTTTTTTTTTTTTTGTTGACAACGCTGTATTTAATAGGGCTTCAGCCGATATAAAAAAAATAAATAAAGAGTAAAGAATAATTGTCTGCAAGACAGCCGAGGAGACGCTGAAGACGACCTTGGCTAACTACAGGAAGCACGAGCATATTCTACGGGAACAGGTTACCGACAACGACATTAAACAGAAGCAAATAAAGCGCCTGAATTTCAAGATTCAGTCGACCCAAAACGAGCTCGAGCGTCAGCACGTGAAAAGCGACAACTTGAAAAAAGAGCTGTTCGAACACAGCAAGATCATCAAGGAAATGACCGTTGACCTTGAGAGGCAGAAGGATTCGGTGACCAAGGCCAAGTCGGAAAAGGATTTAATCATGAAGAAGCTCGTTAACGAGAAGGAGCTGAACGCAAAGTACAAGATGGATTTGGACCAGACTTACTCGATTCTTAATAACGCCGAGCGTGAAATCATGGAAAATAAAAAGACCTTGGACGCGAACAGAAAAGCCTTTTACAACCTGAGCAAGGAGAGGGACGTGGCTTTTAAGAATAACGCCAATTTGGAGGAAATCAAGAAGAAGTTGACGATTGAGCTGAAAATAATGGAGCAGAACAACAGGAAGATGGAGGCCAGCTTGGAATCATCAATGCAGACCATCGTCGATCTCGGGAGGCAGATGAAGAAACTTGAGGGCGATCGAGATCGATGTCATTTGGAAGCTCAAGAGCTCACCAACAAGGTTTTTTCATTCGTTATATTTTCTTCCTTTTTTTAGTACGATGATGATTACCCGCTGAGTATTATGTAGGTTGAGGACTACATGGACGAAGTGAAGACGATCAGGCTACAAATAGCTGACTACCAGAAGCGGTTGATAGAAGCCGACGCCAAGTACCGCCAGCAGATGTCGCTCTTCGAAGAAGTCAGAGCCGAGCGGAACAACTTCAAGAAGAACTTCTCCCTTGCCCAGGAAGAGATAATGGATCTCAGAAGCAAGCTCAGAAATGTAAGTTTGCAGAATGATAAACTGCAGACTCTGTTGATGGACAAGAATGACGAGCTTCAAAAACAAGAGTTCAGTAAGTTTATAATATCTACCATAATCCCTGAGGATTTATAATAATTAGACTTTAAAAAGTTTTGGATAAACGCTACGGTCTTAAATCCTAGACTCTATTCTCTGAGTTTTTCTGAAAAGTCTACTGTCGAAGTCCAAACACATCGAAGAGTTTTAGCACTAACGTCACTATAAAGTCAACAATGAACAACCATGCAATTTTTTCAGTACAAAACCGACTGGAGAAAGAAAAGGACTCGCTCATGACCGAGCTCGAAAACTGTCGCAAAGACATAACGGCTCTACGGAAGCAACTTGAGGAGAATCATCAGGAGGAGAAGCGTCTGCGTCAACGGCTCAAAGACAATGACCTGCAGATGGACCGTCAGAAGAAGGAGATACAGTCGGTTATGAACGAGCGCGACATCGTAAACACCCAGATCGTCCGACGGAACGACGAGCTCAACCTGCAGTACAGCAAAAGCCAAATACTCACCGAGACGCTGTCCCGGGGCGAGAAGCAGTACAGCCAGCGATTGGACGAGATAAGGATGCTCAAGCTCGAGGTCAAGAAGTTGCGGATAGACAATGCCGCCTTAGTCAAACACACGGCTGATCTCAACGATCTGAGGGGGGAGGTGTTCAGCTTGGAGAGGGACTTGACCAAGGAGAGGCTCAAGGTGGTGGCACTCGAGGAGGAGATGCAGAACCCGCTCAATATACACCGGTGGAGGAACCTGGAGGTTAGTCTTCAAAGTTTCGTTAAGATCTTTTGCCCATTCTACACACTGGCGCGAGTGGTTGAGCCGTGGCTTAATTTTTAAATTGTTATAACTTGATTGCGAATATTTATACTAACCTGACTTTCTAAACAATATTTTCTATCTTTAACCACTAACAAAAAATTATTTACTTGTTGGGAGTGCAATATGACAATTTAAAACTTAAGCCGCGGTTCAGCTAAACTTCGGCTGAGCTGAGGTTCAGTCGCAGTGTAGAATGGTCATTTAGGTTTCGGAAAAGACTCGTGAGTTTGAAAGTTTGTGGCATAAAAGAGTTGAGTCTTCTGAAAAGTTGAGTCCTTGTATAATTGTATTATTCACTGATTTTAAAGCACAAAAGCACTTCCTTTTGATTATTTATCAAATTATGGTATCGTTGATTATTCAACGTCTGTTTTATTAAGGGAACCGATCCGGACAGCTTCGAGCAGCTGACCAAAATACAGTTCCTGCAGAAGAGGATACTCAAAATGTCCTCGGAGATGATCGCAAAGGAAAAACAGATCAAGCACACGGAGAAACTTTACATGAACCTGAGGGAGATCGTAGCCAAGCAGCCGGGCCCCGATGTTCTGGTCTCCCTCTCAAAGACCCGAAAAGCTCTGAGAGATCGCGGAAAAAAGATGAAGGTTCGTGTCTGTTATTACCAACCTATAAATTTAAAATATTCATATTTCAAACTGTTTGAAACAGTGTCTTGTGGCCGAGCTCAACATGTCCATGAAGAACGAGCACAAGTTCGAGATTGACAAAATTAAGAAGGAGCTCAAGTCCGTCAAAGCAAAGTTCTACGCCCAGAAGAAGAAGTGCACGAGTTCGATCGCTCCCGAAGTACACAGCTCCCCGAGGGTCACTACACCCCATAAACCAGTCGAACAGATAGACTCGAACAAATTGCAGGAGGCTGCGGACGCGGAGAAAGTTAAGCTGATGGCAGCCCATGAAGAAAAGACGAAATTGTAAATGACCAATGTCTGATGATTTTTTAATAAAAACTATGCATTTTTAAGTGTTTGGGTTTTGATGATTTATCCTGACAAAAGTTTAGTAAAAAGGTAATTTTTTTAGGATCGATAACTTTTCGAAGGAAAAAAATTATTTAATTGTTAAAAAATCCATGGATGTACTCAGAAATTTTTTAATTACTCTTGTGCAAGACAAAAGATACTAGTTGGTTTTCAACTTGTAATAAACAAATTAAATTTAACATTAGACCAGTAAGATGAACCTTTTATATCATATTTGAAAATTGCAATCAAGAAAACAAATCCTCAAGGCCATCTAATTTTCAAACCCCGCTATAAAATTCATGACAGTGTCCAAATCAATATACTCTCTGATTGAAACTTAAAAAACTAATAAATATGAAATCCTTCTTCGCAACCCCTTTCGCCTCACTCCATCCCCAAACCTCGACGATGTTACTCCTCTACCTCCTGTTCCTACCCTTGGACGCGGTTCTTTCCCAGCGTTCGGCTGCCCAGCGGGCATCCGAATCGTTCACCAAGAAGAGCGTGAGTCTGGCCAAGCTGATCCAGGAGCTGGTCCACACCTACTTCGACGACTGCACCCTCACGGTAATCTACGACTCGGACTTCGAGCAAGTGCACCCTATAGACTTCCACCTATTTTTCGGCAACATCGGCCTGCCCGTCACCCAGGAGACCGTGGACTTTTCCCTGGGTGGCAAGGTCAAGGAACGCAAGTCGAACAAGTGCGCGAACTACCTGATATTTCTCCACAACCTGTTTGCCATGAAGCACATAATGAGCCAGGACGTCAAGAATAAGATCGTCATAGTTACCACCGAGACCCCCTGGGAAGTCAAGGACTTTCTGAAAAATCCCCTGTCGAAGAGTTACCAGCACCTGCTGATCGTCACCCACTCGACCGGACTTAAAACTGGGGTAAGTGTTGCTTTAGCGGATGCGAAGCTGGATTTTTATCATTTTTCGGGGGTATGAAAATCCAGTTGTATAATCAGAACCGGATAAAATTTTTACCGCTAAAAAATTTTTTTTCACACATTCTTAATTACGTAAAACATATTGAATTCTTACATCATCATCCAACTGAAAAAAAAAAAAATAAAAGTCCAGCTAATTTATCATCAGATACAATAATGTTATTATTTATAAATCATGTATTTTTAAGTACGGTTCTTACGTCCTGTACACCCACAATCTGTACTCCGAGGGCAGTGGCACGGCCACGCCGCGGCTTTTGGGGTCCTGGATAAACAATCGCGTGGCGAACCCGACCACGAGTCTCTTTCCCGACAAGCTCAGCCGTGGTTTCATGGGTCATCGACTCCTGATTTCGGCCGTCCAGAATCCACCCTACCTCATCAAAAAGTATGTCAGAATTCATCTTTGAGATCCTTAAACTTAGGGTTCTTTTTTTTTCTCCAGGTCATCGACCGCGGATGACCACTCCAAATGGGATGGCCTCGAGGTGCGGCTTTTGAGATTGTCGGCGTCGTACCTCAACATGACCGTGGAGTTCACGGAGCCACGATCTCCGGGTCTCAGGTAAGGGTTATAGAAAATTAGCAGTTGATACATATATATTTTTTTTCAATTAAATTTTCTGTTGGATTTTTAATTGATTTTATTTATTCATCAAACTATATTCTCAAGTAAATCCAGCTGGATTTCCAGCTGAGGTGTGAAAACCCAACTTAAATTTCAGTTGAAAAAATATTGAGTTATTTTATTGAAAAGCTGTGGATGAAAAAATTTTACAAATAATACCTAAATTTTGACAATTATCAAAAACCACCTTTGATTATCCAACTGATTTTTGGTAAGCTTTGTAAAAATTCCTGAATATTTTCTCAGCGAACTGGAATCGGCTAAGCAGGACGTACTCCTGGGTGTGACTTCCATGGCGGTCGGTGGTATCTACCAGACCAAGGAGATAGACGACGAGTTCGACGCGCCGACCCCTCATACTGAAGACTGCGCTGCCTTCATATCCCTCGCTTCCGTCGCTCTACCTAAGTATACTCAACTCTCCCAGTTCGAAGTATCTCTGTAAATCCGGATTTTCATTTTCTTCGTTAGGTACCAGGCGATTTTGGGTCCGTTCGATCCATCGGTCTGGGTTCTACTGGTCCTGACCTACATCATCCTGATAATACCGCTGTCTTTCAACAGCAACTATACCATAGCCTCCATGTTCAAGCACCCATCAAAGCTGAACCATATGTTCTGGTTCGTCTTCAGCACCTACACGAACTCGTTTGTCGTGAAGAACCCGCTGCTCAACTATGGCATCGCCAAGAACTCCATAACCATCCTCTTAGGTAATTACCCGCGTCGTATAAATGAATCAACTAGAAAATCATCTAAATTTAAAAACTTAAAGTTATTTTGAAAAAAAATATACATCCGGGATTCAAACCTGAGAAATTTAGATTAGAAAAAAGTGTCTAAGCTCAATTGCACTAAGATGAAAACTATTTACCTCACAAGAAGTTGAGTATGTGAAAGTTTCGATTTTCAATACATTCAAAGTTTTTTCGTAATCATATTAATGTGTTGCAGCCATGTACTGGATATTCACGATAATCGTGACATCCTGCTACACCGGATCCATAGTCGCGTTCATAACGCTTCCGGTCTACCCGGCCGCCATGGAGACGTCCAAGGACCTCCTGGATAACCGATACCGGGTAGGAACTCTGGGTGAGCCAACCAAAAAATCTTCAAACTCTGTCTGAGTTTAAAGATTGCAAATATTTTCTTTTAATTTAAAAAATCTCAAAGAAAACGTTAATTAAGACAAAGATCCATTAAGATTCAATGAAAAGCTTGTAAAAACGCAATCATTTGACTCAATAAGCGAAACTACTCGAAAGTACAGATTTTAGTCCAAAGACTATAAGATTCTTTTGACTCGTCAGTGTTAAAGATTCAAATTTATAACTCCCAAGTATCTGAGAATCGATTTTTGATACGTTGCAAGATTTGAAAATTCCGATTCCGGAGTCCAAAAGACTCGATTTTCGAAACGAACCCATGAAGAACCCAACTCTGCTCGCAAGCTATTAATTAAAAACAAGTCCTCTCCACTTTTCAGATCACGACGGCTGGAACGAGTGGTTCAACCAGTCAACGGACGATCCGTTTTTGAAGAAGCTCTTCCGTAAAATCGAATACGTTCCAACGGTTCTCGAAGGTGTACAAAACGCCAGCCGCGCCTTCTTCTGGCCCTACACGTTCCTTTCTTCCCGGACCTCACTCGACTACATCGTCCAGACCGACTTCGCACCAGAGTTTGTTGATGGAGAGTCGTAGAGTTTGTACTTGGGTAACTACTAAAATGGATTCTTTCAGGTGGACCACGAAAAGAACTTTGATGCACATCAGCGAGGAGTGCTTCGTCAGGTTCAACGTTATCCAGGTTTTCCCGGCCAAGTCGTTGTACACCCAGTACATGAGCAAGTTTATATCCAAGGCCACGGAAAATGGATTGCTGAACAAGATTGTTTCGGATATTGACTGGGAGGTGCAACGCATGGCCACTGTAACCAATAAGCAGGTAGAATTTAACAAAGTCTCGCTAACAGGTGGAAAAAGTCTGATTACCTATCAAAAATTCATTAGAATCTCCAAGGATCTATGAGAACTTCTGAGAATTCTAAGTTTTACAAATGTTCACCAAGAATCTGAAAATTAAAAGCTTTAAAAACTAATTCTAGTTTTTTAAATATATTTTTATAAATAATTTAAAGTAACATTTGTAGTATGTAAATCTAAAAAAAAAAAATTTTAATTTTAATAAACTTTGATAGTTTTTCAGAATCTTTAAGTTTTCAAGAAACATTGTTAAAAACATGCTAGAAGTTGAATGTTAAAAAAATTTTTTTTTCTGAAACTGTGCACCGAAGCAGGTACTACTAAAGTAATTTTATTAAACTTTCCCAGATAACTAAAAAAATATCGAAGAAGATTAAAATCGAGGATCGAGTCTTGATGGTCGAGGACATGCTTGGTATGCTGATGCTCCTGGGGTTGGGCTTCATCCTGGGTCTGACCTCCCTGAGCTCCGAGATCGCCCGGAACTTCTGGCTGAGACGCAACACCCGGGTGCTCTTCGAGGACGACAAGGTCGAGACATACTGGCGAAGGGACAGCAGCTTGGTCGACTCTTGGATCGTCCGCGAGCACTACTACGCCGACCTGCGGCATCGATACTGTCGTGGAAGCATCTAATGTTCTTTTGAATTTTAAAACTAAGGTAAAGATGCCAATTATGATTACAAAAATCGCTACTTTTCAGCATTTTGAATTTTATTGAAAAAACAAAGCATATTAGACTAAATCTTTTTTTACATACTTAAATTTTAGGTTCTAAGGAACTTAAATACATTTTTTTTATATGATAATTGTATTTATTTATTGAATAATTAATGTTTAAAGTCAAGACCTTTTATGCCTCCGTTTAAAGTCAAGGCCCCAGTTTATTAGACAACTTCAGCTTTGGCCCCAGTTTATGGAACACTTTTACACGTGAAATCCCGTCTGTGACTTAAGTGCCCCAGTTGATGGAACGGAATCGTCAAAATTCGAGGGTTTCACACTCTCAAACACGAACAAATTAAAAATCTAACATGAAAATTAGATAAACCGTTCCATCAACTGGGGTATGTAAATCACAGACTGAATTTTACGTGTAAAAGTGTTTCATAAACTAGGGCCAAAGCTGAAGATGTCTCATAAACTGGGGTCAAAAGGTCTTGTCTTTAAACATTAATTATTCAATAAATAAATACAATTTTCATATAAAAAAAATTTATTTAAGTTCATAAGACCCTAAAATTTAAGTATGTAAAAAAAGATTTACTCTAACATGCTTTGTTTTTTCAACAAAATTCAAAATGCTGAAAAGTAGCGATTTTTGTGATCATAATTGGCATCTTTACCTTATATGGTTTTTAGTAAATTAAATTTTCATTGATTTTATCGTATGTATAATAGTGAAACCTTGAACAAACAGCGACGGAAATTATAAATTGTTTTTTGTTACGTAAAACCAGAATGGTACTAAAAAAAAAAATTTAGTTAAACGAAGCAAAACGTATAATTAAAAATTTTTTTTAGTCAGATTGTTTACAGTTTTAATCGTAAATTATGTTTCCAACTTTTTAGTTTTTCTTTTACTTTAAAAGATAAGTGGAAAAATTGTTGAACGCTCAAAGAGCTGTATCATTCATAGAGTTATGAAAATTAAAAAAAAAAAAAATATGATCGAAACATTAAATAATGTTTATATTCTGACTTGAAATTTAGTATAATATTCTGTATAATCTTATTACTTTTTTTTTGTTTCGGTGTATTTTTCACAAACAAGTTACAAACCTTTAAGCGACTTTTTTTTTTTTTTTTTTCTAATTTTAAACTTGATTTTGAACCGAAAAATGGCTTAAATTCTTTGTATAAAACAGATAAAATGTCAAATTATGAAAATTAAAAACAATAATTAATAAATAGACCCGGTCAATTCAAAAATGAAGAATATTAGGCATAATCTATTTCAAATAAAATCGGGCTTTATAAGAAATTATTTCTAAACGTATTCTAGCTTTGTAAGAAATAATTATTAACATTGTAATTATATCATTAATAAATAAATAAATGAATAAATAATTCATACAAACGATTTCTTTGGTTGATTATCCTTATTTTTTTTAGCTCAAAAATCTTTACCAAAACGACCCAAAAAAAAAAACTTTACTTTCATTTTATTTTATTTTTTATTTCATTTAAGTAAGTACGGGCCATGGACCCATTTATGCGAATTTTTAATACACGATAATTAGAAATTGCTGCAGGTAGTTTAATTTTTCACGTTTTGTACAACTTACTCAAACTAAGTTGTAAGAAGTAAACAGAAAATTCTAAACAAACAAGCCTTTTTTTTTAAATAAAAAACCAAATAATTTGAAATTGAACACAGTGCCGGATTAAGAAAGTGGGGGCCCTAGGCTTGATCTGTGTGGGGGGCTCTTCAAGGAAATTATTTTGAAGCTTACTCTGTTTAGACTGCATGATAATTCATAAATTTTATTACTTGGTACTATTTAATACGAGTATGATACATCCCTGTACTCGGAAAATAAATAAATAATAGATACGAATAAAATAAATTTACTGGGTAAGAATTGAATTTTTTTAATTAGATACGTAAATTACTAATAAACATTCTAATCATTCACAAGTGCGACTGTTCTTTTGTTTTGATTACAAGTAAACTTGCATAGTAAAATCCTAATAGCTGCTAATAGCCATAAAGGTCTCAGTGGCACCGAAATGTTATCACACTCGTTCGCATGTCTCAGATTATTAAGGCACCGATTTTTAGCCATTCTGCCATCTTTAAACTCCATAGGCCGTAAGTAACTACCAAAAACTATCAAAATTCAATAACCACGAATAGGTTAAAAAAATAAAGTACGTATTTAAAGTGCACGACTATCACCACGATATGACGGTACCGAACTTTGATAAGTTCAGAAAAAGGTCGTCGAAAAAAACGGACCAAAAAAGCTCCGAGACCAGCGATGGGAGAAAACTCGCTATATACGGTCCCACATTTGGTACTGATTCAAACTTCACCTTTTTTTTGACAATAAATGATTTTTTTGTAGTTGACCGGGGTTTGTTTGTTTGTTTTTTTTTTAAGCTGCCGGTGTCATGGGTGCTTATCTTGGCAAGATGATAACCGTACAGCATGTATTGTTCATGGCACCTTCTCGCGAGGTCATGGCAGCCGCCAAGACCGAAGTAGAAATTACCAACATACCCGAGGGTATGACCAAGGTCATCAAGTGGCAGGGAAAACCAGTTTTTATTTTTCACAGGTTCAATAAATTTTAATTAAAAAAAATTTTATTTCATAGTTTTTAAGTTAGTAGCCAATATTGGACTGTTCATTTTTAAATTTATTTTTTATAACTCGGTTTTAAACTAAATTGGCTAACTTGCGTCACAGGGTATTTTTAATTTTTTATCAAATTATTTACTTTTTTGAAGTTTAATAGAACACACGACTCGTAATCGAATAATCCGAGTTCGAGCCTCAATTTGATACAACTGTCGACTTTGACTCCATTTAAAAATAAAATTTATAACACGTAAAAATTATAAATAACTCCAGAACTTAAGTAAATTAGAAAATATCTCGTTTAGCAAAATCTAATATGTATTAAAAGTCTTTTGATCAATACGTAGTAATTAGAGTCAATGTTTGAACTTTTCTGATTTAAGTAAATTTTATTTAACTTCAATGTATACATATCTTATAAAAATTATCATCTATATAATATTAAACTTCTGCATTGTAAAAAATAGTATATAGAATAACTCTATTTCAATTAAATTATTTATGAAAATTTTTATCGAATTAAAAAACTCTTACGCATCAAAATAAACATCCAACTATGATAAACATTGTAGAACCCAGGCCCAGATTGATAAGGAGAGGTCGTACGACGTGTCGCTGTTGCGTCACAAGGAGGCGGATGAGGACCGTGCGCAGCGTCCCGAGTGGATGATCATGATTGGCATATGCACGCATCTGGGCTGTGTACCCATGGTAAACGCGGGCCTGATACCAGGAGGATTCTACTGTCCCTGCCACGGCTCGCACTTTGACACCGCCGGGAGAATTCGAAAGGGACCAGCCCCCACTAACATGGACATACCGCCCTACGAATTCAGCGCCGACGACACTTACATCACCATTGGATGATGCACTTGTACATGATAATAAATGTGTAAAATAATTATAAAAGCTGAGCTTGCTTTTTTAAATCACATGGGAACTGCCGGGTGTAAAGACACTGACTTTTCTGTCAAACAGTTTGTACAGGTATATCATGTCTTCAGGCCACTTGAACTTCAGCCTGTCTCTGTGTGACTTCCAGCTTATGACCATCTTTCCAGAAACGTTCTGGGAGTAGCCAGTTTCCAGTGGCTGGACTGTTATAACCAGTTCAGCTATGTGACGCAAGGCTAGAGATATCTGGTTGGGTTGACACAGTTCCTCTTGAATTACTTTATAGGCGTGACTCAAAATGCACAAAGTGAGGTGAGGTTCTAGAGAGATGAATGATTTAATATACCTCACAAAAAGCCAAACATCTTGGGTGCTTAAGCCTAGGTCAAAGAGGTGGCTTAGATCATCTATGATTATAAATAATTTTTGAGAGTTCTCTACTTTTTTTAAAGACAAAAGTTCATCTTTTATCACTTGAACCAGTTGTTTTACCAGATCAGTGTTGTCTTTTTTTATATCAAACTCCAGGGTTTGACTGTTCATATTGTCCTCAAGATTCTCACTGTGTATATTTTTGGATATTATTTTAAGAGGTTCAACTACTTTCACATTAGTGCTGGATTCTTTTTTGAGATTGTATCCAAGCTTCATTCCTACATTGTGGAAATGACCAAACGTATTGTGGAATAAAACATAACAAGTCATATGATTATTGTCTCTGCAATGAGATGTTACAGCATGAAGTAGAAAATTTGCATCTACAGGGTGATTTTCTTCAATAAAAATAAAATATCCACTTGTGTCAACTTTGTCAATTCCAATAGCCTCTCTGACTTCTTCCATGTTTTAATCATCTAAAAGTTTTACAAGTTTTTAATAGTAATAAAAATGTTTTGTATAATTTCATACAATTTACGATTAATATTTTAAATGATTAGTCAAAGACTCACCTACAAGTAAAACTTTCTAAAATTAAAAAGTTGAAGTTAAATCTTCTAATATTTGATTTTTACGTTGCTGCTTCTAATGGATGATTTTAAATTTTAATTAAAAAAATTTAAAAAATAGAAAGAACTACAAAATACAATATTATGTTTTGCCACGACTTTTTTTTCGCAGCTCCTCAAAACAAGAGCAGAAAACATCTCATCCACATGGCAAACATTGGCGAACATAACCTCAAATGTTTATTTTATTTTTTTTACTTTTTGTAACCCCTTTTTTCAAATTAAATCAACAATAAACTAAGAATTTAAATTTTTTAAATAATTTTTAAATAATATTGACCCCTATACTTCACTGAAAATTAGTCAACATAGAGTTAATAAATCTGTGAATTTGAAACTAGCGCTCTTTCATACCGACGGTGCTGCCGCACGAACGCATGCCGCAAAAGTCTCGTCCACTCTCGTCAGCCGAGGCGCGAGCCGTCTAACGCGGCTAACCTCTCAAAGTTTAGTTTTTTATTTTTTAAATAATAGTTAAATAAAACACAAAAAAATAATCATGGCGAAGTTTGACTTGACGGGCCTCATCGGCCAGTACCTGGATCGTCACTTAGTGCTTCCACATCTGGAATTTCTCAGTGCACGAGCGGTAAGTTTTTACAACACCTGCTTGCCACCTCCCATGTGACTCAAGAATTTTCTATGCTTTTTGTGAAACTACATTCATTTTTTGGTGATAAATGTGATAAATGTGATTTTTTAATTTTTGTATGCAGATTTTTAATGAGCATCAGTTGCTGCAGGCCAAACTTGATACTCTCAGCAAGACTAACATGATAGATTACTTGATTGATGTCAAACAACAGTTGCACCCCGACATCAATGTTCCAGAAGTAAGTGGTCACTAATTACTTAATTTAGGTAGCTAAAGGTAGCCTATGCATAAAAAATTATATTCTAATTTTTTTTTTCAGGAAATGAGGAATCGGAGGCAAGAAATTTTATCTGAACTGGCTAGGCTTCAAGAGAATGCTAAGGTTGTGCTTGACTTGATAAACGATGACAAAGTAATGAAGAAGATGGAGAGCATGAGGGACTCTAAAGCTTTAATCAAATTTTTAGCAGAAGAAGCAGATGTAAGTTACCTCAATTTTGCAAGTTGAGTTGATTTAATTTAATTTTTAGGTTGATCCAAATTGTATTGATTATATTTTTTATTTTCAGTTCCGGATAGAGATGATGGATGACATAGTGAAATTAGCAAAATACCGATATGAGTGTGGTAACTATCAAGTTTCAAGCTCATACTTGTATTTCTACATGTTGGTCATGTCACCCACAGATAAGGTAACATCCCAGCAAATATATATTAAATTATAAAACTTTGTTCATATTTAATGTTTAAAAACTGTATTTTTGTATTCAAAATTTTATTTTAGAATTACTTGAATGCATCATGGGGTAAATTAGCATCGGAGATCCTAACCCAGGAGTGGGACACAGCCCTTGAAGATATCAATAAGATGCGTGAATATATTGACAGCAATGTAGCTATTGGTAACTCACTACATGTATTGCAGCAAAGAACTTGGCTTATTCACTGGAGTCTTTTTGTATTTTTTAATCACATCAAGGGCAGAGATATGATTATTGATATGTTCCTCTACAGACCACAGTAAATTTTCTTTAACAAATTTTTAATGCATATGTTTGACTGTAAAATTCTAATTTAATCTTTTTTTTTTTTTTAATTTTCAGTTATTTAAATGCTATTCAGACAATGTGTCCACATGTTCTTCGTTATTTGGCAGCAGCAGTTATTGTCAACAGATCAAGAAGATCATCTGCTTTGAAAGATCTTGTAAAAGTTATTCAACAAGAATCATACACTTATAAAGATCCCATCACAGAATTTTTGGAACACTTGTATGTTAATTTTGACTTTGATGGTGCCAGACAAAAATTGCAAGAGTGCCAAACTGTGTTGTGCAATGACTTCTTCCTCATTGCTTTGCTAAATGAATTCGTTGAAAATGCAAGATTGATGATCTTTGAAACTTTCTGCAGAATTCACCAGTGTATCAGTATTCAGTAAGTTGACAACAATTCTAATATTTAAAAAAATGTATTTTAAAAAACTCGTTTTTTTATCTTTTAATTCTTTTAGAATGCTTGCTGAGAAGCTGAATATGGAAGTGGATGTGGCAGAATGCTGGATTGTTAATTTGATCAGAAATGCAAGATTACCAGCTAAAATTGACAGTAAATTGGGCCACGTTGTGATGGGTGGACAACCTGCCTCTCCCTATCAGCAGCTTGTTGAAAAAATTGAAACTCTTAGTGTAAGAAGTGAAGCCTTAGAAAACCTTATTGAAAGAAAAGTCAAAGCTAAAAATCAAGATCCCATAAGCATAGTTTGGAATTAAAAAGGTAAAAAAACTTTTTAATTAAATGTATTTATTTTATATAAAAATTATTTTATACAAAATTATTTACAACAATGTACATTTTAGATCACATCACAAGTGGCACTCTGGAATTAAAATCATTGGCACAGCAGATTTTAAAGAAAACTTTTTCATTACAAAGTTCATATCTTTATAATTATTATTTACTATTAGTAATTTTCTACGATAGATAATTATTGATAACTAATTGTACACAAAATAATTTTTAAGTCATCAATATAATAAATTTAAAAAACCAGAAAAAATGCTGTTATTTAGAATTTTAAAAAAAATACTTTGACCTATGATTTTTAATTTTCATTCCTATAATATTTAGTTATTTTCCATAATGGAATGAAATGAGTTTAGATACTTTTTATCTAATATATATTTATATAATATATTTTATCTATATAATAAATTTAGATTTTTTTTAACTTTACAATGAAATAATTCTGCATAAGTATTTTTAAACTTTTGAATTTAGTATAAAAAAAAAAAAACAAAGAACTAGCTAATATCCAGGTTTTTGATTTATATCAACCGGTCGATACTTCCATTCTGTTGCCTTTAAGTATTCTAATTCTTTCCTTAAATTTTGTACTCTTTTTTGGTGAAGCTCTCGTTCTGTACGTTTTTGGTTTTTTTTTACTTGAAGTTCTGATTTGACGTTGTTTAAAAACTTGTTAGTTTTTGATGGCTCTACAGAAGATGATTCTTGCATCCTTGGACATGATGATGAAGGTGTATTTAGAGGAGTGTTCATTGTTTCACTGTAAAAAAATTAATCAATCCCTCTTTAATTATTATAAAATTTAAATTTTAAGAATGACTTTAAAAATTTCTGGAAAAACAAACTATTGTATTATTCAATTGTTTGTCAACAAATCAGAACACAAAGTTTAGACTCCTTTTCCTGGCTCTTGTAATATCAAAATTCAAAATTTACAAGTAATAAGTCAACATTTAAGTGATTGTGGGATTTTCCATAAAATCAAGTTAGTTATTACTGCTAATAAAATTTGATAAGCTTAACATTCATTTAAAAGTCAATAATATTAAGACCTAACCTCAACACCACAAACTCAGATAAACTCAGATAAGCGATGAAAAAAGCCGTAGTAAAAAAACCGAAACCAAAATCAGCACCGAAACCGCCCGATTTAAAGCCGTGGGGATTCTGCTGCACTCAGGAAAAAGATCCACGTTTGCGTCATCCGAACTTCGACACCAGTCTTCAACATGTAGTACTCGATGCCGGCGGTCCGAATCTGATCGTAAAAATTGAGGAATCCGACAAAACTCACTACTCACCTGGTGTCCAAAAAAAGCGGAAGGTCAATCCGAACCCCTAACTTATCAACTGTATAACATCGAATAAATTAAAAAAAAAAAAAAAGTAAAAGATCTGGATGGATAAAAATTTTTTTATTCTTTCACCAAAAAGATGAATATGAAAATAGGTAGTAAGAAATAATTCAAATCTTTAATTTTCTATCAAATTTTATTTAGAAAATTATTTTTGCGCATATTCAAAGTTTCTGTACATACAAGATCATTTTTGTTAGATCTTTGAAATCGGATGATTACCATTGTAACATTTCCGATAAACTAAGACTAATTTTTTTTTTTTTTCATTCATAAAACTAAACTTTCAATTTTTCTAGTTGTTGTTTAATACATCTGTTTTTACTTATTAATTATCAATATAAAATTTTTTAAACATTTTTCTTAAATAGTAAAACAAATTTATTTACTAATCAACGATTATTTTTTATAAATCTATTTTTTCTCATTTTCTATATTAAAAAAATCATTTTTTAAATTTTGTTTATGATAGCACCAGTGAGTGCATTAGAGCTTATCTAGCTGCCATGCACTAACTTATAAACTATTAAAGTAAAAGTAAAAATGGCACTTCAGTTGAAAGTATTTAATATTTTTATTTATGTATATATGTTTTGATTTTAAATCTGGCAGACAGATTTTGTACAATCGCTCTAATTAGCGGTACACGGAGAGAAAAAAAACAGAAATTTACTGTGGTAAGTTAACACGAAAAAATCGTGTGTTACCTTACGCAGAAAAAATCCTAAGCGCTACTGTAAGAGAGCCAATCAAAATCACTCTGGTCACACCTGATTGCCTGATTGGTTCGGCTACAGTAGCGCTTAGGATTTTTTCTGCGTAAGGTTAACACACGATTTTTTCGTGTTAGCTTACACAGTAAATTTCTGTTTTTTTTTCTCTCCGTGTAGAAGTTCCAGTTTAAATTCGTGGCGATTGATCAACTAAAGATAAATGAAATTTAAAGTAAATAATAGTGAATTCATTTATCTACACTTTTTTTCTATCAAGAGTATTAGTTCAATCAAGCGATTATTTTTAAAACATTAAATAATATTACACAATTAGTCTTATCAATGAAAACATATTAATCAACTTATTCTTGTCTTACAATCTCGCCGTACAAAAATTAAGAAAATTTTTCAATTAAATATAATGAACTCAAGTAAAAATTAAAAATAAAATAAAAAAACCTTTTGTTCTCAACCTCGTTTCATAAAGTCTTGTAAATATCTAATTTCACGATCAATCTTTACAAAAAAAGGATTTATATTTCCTTTCCAACATGAAAATCACTTTGGAATGTCCTAGTTGTTTTCTATTAGGTCCAGGTTGAACTTGGGTGGATTCACGACTCCGGCTACAAGTTTCTCAGAGAGGGCGATCTTGGGGGTTTCAGGTCTGTCTTGGGCGACAGGCGACTCGCCTCTGGACACGGACCCAGGAACCGGTTTGTCATCCCGGCTAAGTCTCTTCGGCGTCGTAAACATCTCACTAGGTACCTCAGTACATATTATCCGCTTTTCTGGTACTTCTGGGTCGGAATTCGTGGGTTCCGAGTCTGACGTTACGATACCCTGGTTACAAGTACTAGGTAGAATTCTTTCGTCCGGGGACGATGCGACGTAAGCAGGCTTGAACCTGTCGATCTCATCCACCGAAATTCCCCGAGACACCGAAGCTGGAACGATTTTATCGTCGGATGAGGGTGAAGAGCGCACACGGCTTGGAGGCCTCTTGGAGAAATCAGTCTTATTGCTTCCTTCGTCGATCACAGTCTCTTGAGACACCTCTAGGGTATCGTCAATTTTCACATTGTCGTTAAGGTTGACGCCACTGTCGTCCGACTTTTTGCTTTCATTTTTTTCGTGGCTCATCAGGATCTCTATTACGTCCTCGCCGTCCAGTAACAGGGTAACCAGGTTGGGTTCCTTGCTCTCGTCCAGGATCCTCATCTCGAACTCGGTGTTGCCTGCGTCGATCAGATCTACGAATTTTTCTTTAGCGCTCGCCGAGTCCTCAAACCCTTCCGGTAACTTCAGACGACAGTGGTGCGCCATTTGGGGGATGACCACCAGATCCTGGGGCAACTCGTGTAGACTCGATTCTTCCTTGATCAGCTGAGTGTTCCCATAGTCTATGAAAAGCACCGTGGTGCCTTCGGCGTCCCGTGAAACTACCGTCGACCTGTACCAGACGTTGTCCGCAGAGTACTTTGCAGCCAGCAGCTTCCCGACTTCGATTTCCTCGACAGGAGCAAAAGTGTCACCCTGGTCCATACTGTCGGACATTTCCTCTATCTCCACGTAGTCGATGACCTTGTTTATCCAGAAGTCGGAAAGGGACCTTACATAACTTACTCCACACTTCACGCCAATCTGAGAGTTCTCTTCCTGTCCGATCGGGGATGGTCTTTCTTCGGGTGCCTGCTGAGAAAATAAAAATATTTATAATTACAGTAGCTCAATAAATTTATATACTATTTTAGAATTTAGAATAATATAAAATAAAATTTGTTAATGAAACGGAATTATTTATAAAGAAAAAAATGTAAAAGTCCTTGCATAAAAAACTTTAAAATAACAAATTGCTATAAACTTGCTCGAAATCGATTTTAAGCAATTAATAAAAAAATTTTTCAATAAAATGCTTAATTTAAATTGTAAACTTTGAGGGTCGACTTATTCGAAGCCTTTTCTTACCTTTGGCGTGGCGTCTTGAACAACAGCTACGGTTTCAGGAGCTTCTCGAGTGGCCGCTGGTTTCCGGCACATCTTTATTAGTTTCGAAGCGACGTCCTCTCCGTCGAGAGCGAGCTTGACTAAGCAGGTATCGCCCTCCTCAAGGACCTCTAGGATGAAGATGGTCGCGCCGAGCGCGGACAGATCGGTGAACTTATCGTTGATGTCCTCAGGCCACTGTTCGACTCCCTCGGGCTTGGCCAGTCGGCACTTCCTGGACAGAGGTCGTATCTTAGCCAGGTCATCGGGTATCATTTTGAGGTCGTTGGTCAGAGCGGCGTTACCGTAGTCCATGAAATGTACCTTGGTGCCCTCTTCCGAATGCGAGAGTATTGTCGCTCGATAGTACTTGTCGTCGTCGGGAAACTGGGCTATGCACATGAGGCCCTCCTTGATATCGGTCACCGGACTCAACACGGACGACATCATCAGTCTGTCCTCAATCATTTCAAGCTCATTCACCCACTTCTCATCCTGGACCCAAAACTCGTCGACCGAGGTCGAGCAACTGACGTAGGTCGCTCTAGGATCTCGTTGGTGCTCCTCCTCGAGTACGCTGTCTTCCTCTTCTGGCACGATCTCCTGGGCGGCTTCTTTGGTAGCCAGGCCTTCCTGGATCAGCTTGGCGCAGAAGCTCTCGGCTTGTCCCTCGGCGAAGAGGTCAATGCGCATGGGCACCTTTTTGCTGACTATCAGAGCCTGAAGGGCCACCCCGGAGTTCATGAGATCGGTTATCTTGTCGCAGACCTCCATGTTGTAATCTTCGTGCTTAAGGGTTGCGTCGAGTTTACAGGGCACCCCGAACATCCTGACGGCCTTCCACTCTTCGGGCAAAGCTTTGATGCAGTTCGAGCCGTGCTCAAAAGCGTCCATGTTGCCGTAGTCGACGAACTGGACCGTGGGTCCGTCCTCGTCGGTCCGGTAGACCCTGGCCCTGCGCCACATCTTGTCGCATGAGTTCACGGCCAGGCACAGCAGATTTTCCTCGAGATCGGCGTCGCTCAGAGTATTAGAAACCACATCCTGGAGCCTGGCCTGAAGGTCGTTCAGAGTCGGAAGTTCTTCTACACGATGTAGCCACAACACCTCCTCGATCATGTGCGAGATCCTGACATTGTACTTGCCACCTACGACCATTTCCTCGACCTCCGGGAGCTTAAAACTCTCTAGCTTCTTTGTTTCCGCGACGACGTTCATGGCGGACAGCTTGTCGCTCAGCTTCTCCCCGTCGACTATCATCTCGGCCACCCACTTCTTGTTTACGTTGTACAGCGTGGCAATCAGATTCTTGTCCTTCACAAGGGGTTCCAGTACGTCTATGTGATCGCTGTTGCTCCCCACGAGGTTCACCGTCAACGATACCTCGATACCCAGCTGGTAAGGTGAGTAGAACTCGGGCCTCAGAGCGTGAATATTCGCAACGGGGATGGTTTCGATGTTCCCGTAGTCTACGAAGACGACTTTGACCTCGTCTCCCAAAATTTCTGTTACCTTTACCCGATAGTAGTTACCGTCGACGGACAGACCCGCATACAGTGAGTTCTTTGAGGGGGTGACAGCTTCGGCATTTTGGCTGTAATAGTCGTACATCGTATTGAGGAGATGCTCTTCTAAAGAAGCATCCGCGGTTCGCTGCAGCCACAAACTGCTCGCACTGTTTATCCAGGTCACGGTTACCTCGTGAGAGGACGAGAGGATCAGAGGACTGCATACGGGGCTTATTTTTTCGGTGCTCGAAGAGTCGATGTTTAGCTTGGTGCCGTCTATGTTGAACAGTCTAACGGAGAGTCTGTAAATTAAATTATCAATGCTTTTTTTATCATAACAAATAAAAGAAAATTTTAATTAATTATTTTTAATTATAAATGCTCGATTATAATTTTTAGTTTAATGTTTTTTGAGAATTAGAAGAAAAGTAAATGAATAATTTTTTGCTTGCAATCAATTTTTTATTGTAATTCGAAATTTTATTTTTGACCTCGTTTTTGACACTAGTGCGTAAAAACGGACTTCGAAATTATTTTACTCACTGGTGTCAAAAAATATATTTTGAAACTGCGGGTGCACATCGTCACCAGGGTTTTTCGAAGAACCTCGAGCTCTGCTTCGCTTTGCCCTTTACTACTCAAAACTATAAAATAGTTTTTGTTTTTTGTTTTTTTTTTTTTTCAGTATTTTTGAACAATTTGAGCATAGTTGGCTCAATAAATCAGAACTATTTTAAATTTATCACATTTTCTTATAAAATAAAAATATGTGTACACACACACACACACACACACGCACACACACACACACACACACACACACACACACACACACATATATATATATATATATAATTACAATCAACTAAGTCAAATGTTTGAATGACGAAAAAAATTTATGTACCTGTTATTCTGGACTTTTTCTACGAAAATCTTCACAGATTGCCCAGTGATTTTATTTTTGAATAATTCGTTGGCTGTTGCCGATGAAGAGACGTCAGAAAGTTCGCACTCTATCGCTTGGTTCTGCATAACAGAAAGCTGCCCTGGCAATTTCAGCATCTAAACAGAAGCGCACATTATTAATAAAAATTCTCACATTGGTAAACATATCGTTATATATTAATAATATTTCAGTAAAAAATAGCATTGTTAACTTTTTAAAATTAGAAGTAAAATTCATGTTAATTCATAACACTTTTAATGCAGCATCGTCAACAATCATATTATACACTCAAATTTTAGTTACGCTTCAGGGTTGTCATTATTAGTGTATTAAAATGCGTCGAGCACTTGGAAGGTTACAGTTTGTTTATAATTGGGAAATTCTTGTTAAATATTTGACAAACGAGCGCTTTTTTCTTCTTTTCAAACTCACGTTTTTCAGAGCAACTTTCTTGTGCTCTCCAGAATCAATCAGTCTAATGTCGTAAATAGCCTTAACTATTTTGAGGACTACGCCTCGTCTCCACTTTTTTTTACAATAAACCAGGCATCCCGAACCGACACAAACTTCATGACTTAATGGACGCGGCATCATCTAACATTAGCAGATTCGTTTCGTTTATTAAATAACTTATAGATATTTTTTAAACTTTTTAAAAAAAATAAATCTTTGAAAATCTACTTATAATTGTTGAATTTTTAATTTCATCTTAAATTTTGGAGAGAAAAGTTATGTAGAAATTTATTTTTTTTATCAAATATTTAATAATTATTTAGCTTACCTCATGATTTTTTGTGGACATATAAGAATCAATTACGCCTTGACTAATCTCGGCCGTGTGAAGCTGAACATAGAATTTTTTGACGCTTTCTACGCTAGAAACTTTCACGCATAGAACCTGTCCGTCTAGTAATTTTATGTCTATTGTGGGAACTTCTTCAGGTAATTTTTCCGATTGTTCCTCTAAAAAACACATAAAAAAATTATTGTTAAAATTATCTCAATCATTTAAAAGAGAACAGAAATAAATCTGTTAAATTTTCTCAGACTTCTTACCATCAATCAATTTTTCCGTTGACGAAAACGGTAATATCGCAAAGCCTTTATTCACCAGGATACTTCCGATGTCGGTATCAGCGGTCTTCAAAGTAACAAGATACTTGTTATCGCTGCACTCGTGCGCAAAGCACTTAAATTCATCACTCTGACAAATTTCCTGTATCTGCGGCAAATCAGACCAGGTCGAACCGGACGATGGTGCGACGTCTTTGAGACTGCACTTGATCGCATGCTTCGGAAAGTTCATGTATTTTTTCTCAACTGGGAAAATCTTCGCCGGGCTTACTGTGGCGCGGTCTCCGTAGTCGACGTACTCGACAAAGTAACTCTGGTCCTTGTTGACTTCGAGTATTTGAGCTCGGTATAGAACGTTGTCCGAGTCCAGCACGGCCACTACAGCTGCGCCAACCTGAAAAAATAGTTTTTTTTTTTTTTTAAATTCGTGATATTTGAAACTTGGAGATATTTTGACTACTTTATTGATCTTGATAAAGTTGTTTATGTTTTATTTTACCAGAGAAAGGACAAAAATTATTTGAATGTTTGAAAGTGCTATGCAATTGAAATGAACTGTATCATTTTTAGATTTCAATGAATTTGATCGGATTGATTTGTTATTTCAGATGATTCATTATATATTTATCACTTTTGTGAAACTAAAAAGAGTTAGCCCTTAAACGTTCAAATAAATAAATTAACAAAACAGATTTTTTAAAGTTTAGTTGTCATCATTGAATCTGTAAATGTTAACAACTAATTTTTTTAACTTGATTTACTGTTTGAACTGCGTCAAAACTATTGTATGGAAAAAAAGGTTGACAACCCATAAATAAATAAATGTGTTCGTAACTCACCGAGTAACTCACATAAAATTCAAAATATTTTAATTTGTACCTGAGGTACTCCGGTCACAGGGGATCGATTGACATAAGTGTTCTGAATTTCGTTCATCATCTCGTTGAACTGTGTTGACTCGCTGATCAGCTGGCAGTAAAAATCATTCGGATTGATAAACCAAGAAACTGTCACGTCGTGCTCGCTTTCCAAAGTCAGCTTATTTTCGAGCCACTTGGCATTTATCGGTGCGTAGTCGGGAGCCACCACGGTCTCTTTTCGAGCAGACTCCTTCGACTTGTTCCGCACGGCGTTTTTCTCTTCTATCAGATCGACTCCACCGGCAAAACTCGCATTTATGTACTCGGGTAACTTGATGTCCTTCAAAAGTATGTGGTAGACGTCATTTTCCTTCTTTACGAACTCGGCTTCCAAATCTTTGTCGTTGGTCTTGTAGAAGAGCAGATTAGAGTCGTCCTTGGTCCAGGAAGATTTGCAACAGAAGAGCTTGCAGTGCACGGCCTGGGCAGGCAGCTGGAGAAACTCTGGCTCAATCTCTCGGATGTTCAGAAAACCCACTGACTCGACGTTACCGTAGTCGACGAAAAATACTTTGGCTGTCAGGTTTTCGACGGAAAGAATCTGAGCTCGGTACCATTGCTGGTCCTCGGAGTACTGGGCTATACAAGCTAGGCCCGACTTGATTTTCGACACTTGTAGTTTCTGTAAAAAAAGGCCACATAAAAATTTAATAAATAATACTAACCTAAGTTATTTAGAATTGTGATATCTTATAAGATGCAAAATTTGAATTCAATCATTTCTAAGCAGAAATATAATTAATCATTTATTACCAAGATACTAAGATTAATAAATAAAATTAAAATGATCCAAGTATTTTTCTCATTCTTTTTATTGTATTGAATTTGTTACTTCTTAAAAAGTTAAATGAATACTTTTTACTATTTCAATTAATAAAAATTCAATTTTAAATTAATGGAGAGTATTAAAAAAAAATTAAAGGTTAATTTTTTAAAACATAAAAAAACATCTTACCTTATCATTCTTTTCATAGACTTGACTAATTTTTTCCATGAGTGCAAATAAGTCTTTATCATCTGGACGAAATTGCAGGTAAAAACTCAAAGGATTGATGTAATAAATCATGCTGCAGTTCTTAACAGCTCCAATTGTAATATTTGGTGGGGGAATTTTAGAAGTCAATGGAGCATTTTTTGGTAACTCTTTTTCACTCTTGACAGGAGATTTCAACTTCTCTGTACCAGAAGGCTTAATCTGCAAGAAGATAAAATTATTCAATTGTAATAAATATTCATAAACTTGTCTACACGCAGTGTACTTCGTTATAATTGTTGAAAATAATTATTTACCTTTTCAACACTGGGGGCTTGATTACTTCTGGTTGATTTTGGTGAAGACTGATATACATTTTGTTCACCTACAAAATTTTTCAAACAGATTATTATATAATCTTTACTAATCTAAATTAAAATTACATCACTATCATTTTTATTCAATTATAAAATTAGATATTTCCAGAAAATAACCAAGAAAAATTACCATGAAAGTTTAAAATGTATCTTGACTTAGAAATTGTTAAGAGAGAAAGATACTTGAAAGATACTAACGGTCTAAAAATATTATTTGACACTCTTTAATTTAACATTAATGACTTCAAGTTATTTGGCAGTCTGTAAATTTAAACTAACATTCTGAGTTCATTGTCTACTATTAAAGTGAGTGAAAATTAAATAAAATTTTTTTTTTCCAGCAGCATAAACAGCAATAATTTTACACTGAAATTTTTTTTTTTGAATTTACATTTTACTTTATCAAACTCCTTTATATTGCATGTACTTGAGGTAATTATATAAATTAATCAATCAACAAATTTTAAATTATTTCTTTTAGAAATTGTATTTTTGCAATTGTAAAACTAAAAAATGTTACCAAAATTACAGTTGTGATTATGAAACAATGAACAAAAAATTACAAGTCACAAAAACTTCAAACTTACATCACAACCAGAATATTAAAGTTTAGAATATTACCATGGGTTTTGTCTTTATTCACATCTCCGTCTCTTCTATCGTTTCTACCGTTTTTTCGTCCTCCGCTTCTAGACGAAGTATCAGAGTCCTTATCGCTGACATCTGATCCTAAGACTGAGTTGGTTCTGCTTCGATTCGAGTCGCCCGGACTCGCTCTAGTGTTTCTGTCGATTTGGTTGGGCCGCTTTTGCTCAGGACGAGTCTTCATCGCGTTGAAGTTGTTCTGTTGCTGAGGACCGTTACGAAGTCGGTGCTCATTTTCGTTGTCTTTCCGAAACTTGCTGCTCAGTGAGTCTTGAGTCGTGTGACTGTTCCACCTGTCGGGTTGACTATCACTGGAAAAAATTGTGAAATTAGCGAGAGTTTGGATTGGATTGTTAAGAAGCAAGGAAATATTGCCAAAACCAAAACCTTAGTGTTGCTCAAGGCTTGTATTAATTTCTAAGCTGTTAATTTTAATATTAGTGCTCTTATAAATTAATAAATAAATTGATTACACTGAATGATTTTTACAGTTGCGTTTTTATAAGAAATTAAATTTTTTATCATTGGAATTATTAACAGAAATGACTTCATACATCTAATGAATATCGCAAATTAAAATTGTAAGCAAATAGAAATGATAATAGTTTCAATGAACGCATTTTTTATAAACTTATCACCAGCACAGCTACAAGCACCAACCCTTATGTTTTTTTTTCTATTAATTTTTACCGTGTTTTTTGTATGTTTTTGTTCTTGTTTTTCGACTGCTTCTGACCCGCATGACTTTGTGCTTTTGGATCGCACCTGTGGTTCAAATTAATTTTTTTTTTCTCTTTTTTCTTTTTTTTTTCATCATAATTATAATATAATATAAAATAAAAATGGAATACTAAAAAATTTATAGTAAACAAATCATTTTTGAACAATACTAACTTTTGAGCTCTTGCAGGAACTTGCGATGGTTTGTATACTGCGTCAGCATTCCTGTCGATGTAGGACCTGCCAACCATTGGAATTTCATGCTTCTTTGAACTGTCGTTGAGTAAAAACTGCGCGATATTCTTGGGCTCCATACCAGGTACATTTTGATCGTCGTACAATTCTACAACCGTGACGTTCGAAGTGTTGTTCAAAACCCTCAACCTTAGTCTCTTGTCAATTACCAGCTCCTCAAAAATACTGTCCAGCTCTTTGTTTGTGCTTCCTGGCAAGTGCAGACTACATTTAATCGCTTGTTTTTGCACAGAGTGAACAAGAATTGGTGGAATCGATCTGAGATTGTCCAGTGTCACTATCTCCTCGTTACCGTAATCTACGTAAAACACCCTGACTTTGTTGGGCTCAGCTTTGCTCAACACAGAAGCCCGGTACCTGAAAAAAAAGATGTCTATAAGACTTTCATGAGCAAAACTGTGTGAACAAAATGAAGAAAATAGTATACCATTTTCTGTCCTGATCATATAACGCTATACATGGCATGGACTCGCGCAATTGAGAGGGATTTATTTTTGGAGCGGCTCTAGATATAGTTTCAATTTGTGCCATCAAATCGTCCAGGAGCTTATAGTCCTTTTCGATTTGAACGAAAAATTTCGACGTCGACTCAACGAAGGTCACGTAAACTTCCTCTCTCGTGTCCACTGGTAACTGCTTTGACTGCGGGTACACCATTTGGCAAACGTCCGGGAAAGCTTTGACGAGCAGTTCCTTAACGCACTGATCTTGCAGATAAAGGTCGCAGTATTGAGTCAGCGGTGACATAGGACCCTTGCAAACCCTGATCCTTAGATTTTTGTCCAACACAAGCCTCTGAAAGTAATCCTTCATCTCTTGAGATATTTTCCAGTCAGCGATACCGCTCAGGGTGAATCTAATAGAAAAAATGTTTTCCGATACGAACTCGTCCGGTATTTGATAAATGTTATCAAAAGACAAAGTTTCATGGTGTCCATAGTCAGCATAATAAACCTAAAAAAGTACAAAAAAATTTAGTAAAAAATGTTGATGTACTAAGAAATTGAAAAAATTTACCTTGCAGGATGTGTCACCAGGAGAGTTTAAAACAACTCTGCACAATCTGTTGACAGGATGAGTCTGTCTACCCAAGCACACAGTGCCAGCAATTGGTGGCTCTTGCAGGGGCTGGTGAGTTTGGGAGTTGATTTTCTTCATCATTGCTTCGAGATACGGAAGGCTTTGCAACAGTTGTACTGAAAACTTGGCTGGACCATCCTCCACATGAGAAATTTTAATGTCATATAGCTCATCTATGTCTAGCTGGATGGCTTTAAAAGCTGTGGTTTTCAGACCTTTCTGAGAGCATGTGGTATTATTATTCATTCTCCATTGATCATGTGATGTATTATTGCTAATGTTATTTTGCTGCCTGAGAGGCTGAATTGAGGGTAGTTGCTGCATTTCAGGTATGAAAGATGAACTGAAAAAATTGTAATTTATAGTTTAACATTCTAAGATTAAAAACTTTTATTGAATTCTATAATTAATTCAATTATGTGATTAATTGCACCAAATAGTAGTAGTTCTAATCTTCCAATTTGTAGGAATTAAGTTTAATAATGTGTACTTAAATATTTATTACTGTTATTTCACATAATTTACATTTCTCCATTTCAGAAAAAATGTAATGACTGCATTTGAATAAAATGAAAAAAGAAAAAATATTTGCTCACCTGTAAACAGCCATGTTTCTCTGTACTAAAGTTTGTGCAAAATCTTCATTCATCACAGTAAATTTTAGAGTCTTGAATCCATTGAAGGTATTGCAAAAACCAACAAATCTTTTATTGATTAAAATAGATGCTATCTGGGTGATCACATTCTCAATCCAGACACCTCCTATAGGCGAAACTCCCTCAAGGTAGAATGGTGTGGCAGCATCGGGAAGTGCAAAAAGTTCCTGTGCTTGTGGTATCTGCTCCATGGTCCTAATGTTGATGATTGGGATGAAGGATATTCTTCCATAATCCAAGAACTGTACTAGAACCATGCCATCGGAGCGCAGGTTTATCACCTTGACCCTGTGGAACTCATTGTTCATGGCTCTTGCAACACAGCGGGTGCCTGAGCCAAGGTTGATGGAGCTTGCAGAGGGACCATAGTAATCAAACCTATCCTGGAGCGATCTTAACAAATTTGTAATAGTTTGGTACAAGCTTTCGTCAGTTTGTGCCCATATTTTCAAAAACTGCTTCTCAGACTCGACGTGGGTGATAAAAAACATAAACTGTTGGTTTTCCATGATAATCTTTGGTTGACGATCAGCCGTCGACCTTCTCAGATGTAGATACGGGGCACCCGGCCTCGAAATTGTCAATTAGATTTACCTACATTCTACCAGGTCTTGTTGAAACATATCATAACGAAATTACTCTGGGACAGAAAAATGAATTTTATTGGTTTTTATAACCTAAAAGTCCGATTTGGGTGGCTACTGACTCTAGAAAGAACTCAAAATATATCAATTAGCTATCTTCTTTTGTTTCGGGTCGCTATTATTTCTTTTCCAAAATTTACAATGCAAAAAGAATCTTTTGTTTATTAATTAAGCAAAAAATCTTATCTTGAGAGACTGTCAGAATTTTACCTACTTATCACTTTATTAACTACATACAAAAAAAATAAAATAAAATAAATTAAGATCTGATCTCAGAAGAAATTCCTTCCGCCTCCAACTTCCGTTATGCTCTTTTTAATTAATCTAACCGGTGAATTAGTAATGAAAAGTCGATGGGCTTACCTCGATTTTTATTGTCGCAGTAAACGTTGAGTAAGAATAAATAAAATACGACAATTAGCACAGTTGAGTTGACTAAAAATTGAATATCGGTGTCTACGCTCTCGATCGAGAGAAGGTGAAATGAAATAGACAATGGGTCAGATTGAAATGAATGTTGCAACCCGAAAGATAGTGCTGCAGAGTGCAGGAATGAAAATACGTACAAGCGCAATCAGTGCGCAAGTCTTGCAATATGGCGCCTTACAAAAACATCCGCCCGCCGCGACCCGCCAAATGTCGAAGGAATGTTGATGTTTTTGCCGGTTTCGCGGAATCTGAGGTTTACTCGCTCCGATAAAAGTCATGAATAAAAAGTCGTGAACTAAAAAACTCATAAATTTATTGCGAAAAGTACCCTTATCTACAATTTTTAATCTAATTTCTCTAGTCAGAATTTTTATTTATATATATATGTACATACATACCTATGTAGAAGATTTTATTTCGATATGTATATAAAGTACATATTTGCCGAATAAAGCGTTCATGTATATACCTATAGAACAGCTTAAAAAATTCTCCAAATCTTAGGGTAACTATGTACAGCAAGATACGCTTTACAAATTTAGATTCTGAATTAAAATTTTTTACAGTAGAATTATACAGATTTATGGTAAGAAAAATGCAATTGAAGTATGTTTAGGTTCGAAAAGAGTTGAAAAATTGCATGAAGAATTTTTTTTTCAACGTTTATGAAAAAAATTGTGTCCTGTTCGATATTTTGATCTAAGAATTAAACAAATTAAAAAGTTAAAGACTTCAAGTTTTAATATCTGTACTCAGAATTTGTTATTAGTTACTTAGAAATTTTTAATTAATTAAACAAAAAAAAAGAATCCACCAGGGTAAATAACGGCCACCCGTTGCGGGGTATTTTTTGCCACTAGAAAAGCGTTTTTTTTTTATTCTAAAGCGCATTCCTACCCCAAAAGTAATCTACATATTTCTCGAGTATTATAATTTTTTATTTTGTATATTATTGAGATTCTAAAAAAAAAGTTCTAAGTTTTTTTTCTTTAATTTTGATATGTTGGAGCTAAATACCTTTCAAATACATACAACTTTTCAATCATTAAATTAATACAAATTTAGAACTTGCAAAATTTACTCAACCCTGGTAAAAGCCCTTAGCCGATTTTCCAGAAGAAAATATAAATTTCAATCCGACCGAGATTTGAACCAACGAACCTTCGATCGCTACCGACCTAATTACCCGGCTACCCCATTTCACCGTGGCAGAAAACCTGGTTTTGGCGTTTTGCAAGACCTACTCACGAAGTCAGAACTGGAGGTGGAATTGGTTTCAGAAAAAAAAACGGCATGCATCAAGTCCTCTAGGGAAATTCCGTCAGACAACTCCAAATCTGACTAATTCATCAATGACTTTTGCGCTGAAGGTATAAAAGAGGAGGACGTGGAAAACAAGCAAGAATTTCTATTCGCCTTTACCCATCAAAGTCAGTTACACTGAGTAATAAGTATTATTTATAATGGTGCGGCACTGATCATTGGATCGGTCAACCTGCGACTAGATCTGAGCTTCGACAAGTGGCTAGAGGTCGTGGATTCTGTAGTTAAATGCAAAAAGTTGATTGTGTTCACAAGGACTGCCGATACTGCATGCGGATGTATGGGTAAGCCAATTCTCTGTTTTTTTTCAAACGTGCAGTAAAATGTTTTTTTTTTTTTAACAATGTAAAAATTTGGAGTATAGCCTTTATTTTGAAAATCAAATATTTAAAATAAAAATTTTTCTTGTAGGCGCTGATAAAACCAACGATCCCAAAACAATGTGTTAAAGTCTATACGCAAATTGTGCACTGGTTGGATTCGAACGCTCTTGTGTATGGTGATGAAAGCAGTTTTGGAGAACACGTGAAAGCTTATATAAATGTTAACTTAGAGTATTCATAACTTTGGATGGCCTTGAATAAAAATTGGATAACTTAAAATAATTTTGACCACTTACTCGAATCTTTTTTCTTTCATTAGTAATATTTTATTGTAGGTTTTTTAATATTATCAAAATAATTCAAGTTTTATGACCGAGGTGTGTATACTATTTTTCTGTTCGACGGAGCCAAAAAGCGGCATCTTCGTTTTACGCCGCAGCCCGAAAATGCCGCTTTCTGACCGGAGGACGGAAAATCGATTTTGTAGATCACGTGCAAGGTAAACAAAGTGTTGAATAAACAATTTGTATCATTCGATAAAATATATTTATGTTTATTTACAAAAAATCTTTCATTTTTTATTTACAATCATACATGTATTAAAAAATTATTATTTTTGATAAAAAATATTCTTACTACCTAGTTCTAAAACGGAAAATTTTCTACTTTTTTAAAATCCATTTAGAATACTATAAATTTTGTAAGACAATTTATAATAATCGTCTTGTAAACAAATAATACAAAATGTTATAGTTAAACATTAAATCGGACTAACAAAACTTATAAATATCATATTACGTAACTACCTAATACCTTTTTTATTTATTTATTGAGTGTGAATAATAATTTATGACATATAAATATAGTCATAAAGTAGTATGTAGCTTTCAAGTCACGTAAAATTTCTTTTCATGATGTTCAACTATTTTATTACGTAAGTTTAAAACAAAATAAAATATCACAGCAATTATACCCTAAATTTAATTACTTTTAACAGTAATCTCATCTTGTTTATTTCACTGAAATGTATATATTTTTATTGTCTTGAAATTTTATTTAATACTATAAATGTAAACAATAAAATAAAAATAATAATGAAATTTATGAAAATTATGTAAATAGTAACGTAAAATTTCCTAGCGGTTCTAATAGATCTGTGATAAATTAAAAAATTATAAACTTAATCTTTGACACCATTAAGCTCATTAAAAAACCAATTTTAGAATATTCAAATAGTTTAAAATTATTATTGCAAAATAATCATCCTTTCTAAAATAAAATCATCAATACATGAAACTCAAACTGTAATTGAATTTCGGGATTTACACGTACATACTCACAGTTTTCACACACAATTAAAAAATACGTCACTTTTTTCATGTCTGCGGTTTGTTGGTGCCTTTACATGAGGCGCACTGATCATCGGACGAGTTCGAGAAATCCGGCTTGTTCTGAGTTTCCCTCTCGTATTTGCATATGACAGCGTACATGTCGCCGCCAAGTCGCTTCGCGAGCCATCGATTTTTCACTACGGCTAGCTTAAGGCACTCGCACTTCATTTTAGCGTGAAGATTCGTATGCAATGTCCTACCCATCCCCTCGATCACGATCAAGTCGACGTTGTGCTTTATTATGGCCAGGCATAGATCCAAATTTAATCGACTAAAAAATAAAAAAGTGACACAAAATTAAATAAAATTAGCATTCTTTAAAAATCTAATTACAGATAAAAAAAATTTTACGGAGAGAGCACGCCCAAATTAAAAAATTAAAACAATAATTTCAATGATTTATTTTAGCTAATGAAATAATTTACATGCTCAAAAATTTATTTAACTTATAGAAAAACGATGTGTTTGAATAAAAATTTTATCTTCAACATTTTAAAAATGTCTTTTTGCAATCAAAACCTTATTTAATACAATATCATTAAAAAAGTTGCACGTTAAACTTTTTGAAGTAAAAAAACCGTTTTATTGCTTCAATTTTTCTACATTAATCTCGTAGATTAAAAAAAAAAAAAGTACCTTACATTTATCGACTCTTTATACAGAAATAATATTGTTACTCATATGCTTATGCACACTAATTCTCAGAATAATAATAATTTTGTGTTTTCAATCAAATAAAATTGAAACATGGCTTACCTCAAATCCAAACACGGTCCAGCCTGTGCGGTCTCCATGGCCATAAGTCGATTTTCCTTGAGAGCGTGATTGATCACGTCACAAATTTTAGCTGCATCTCGAAGTATGACAACCAACTCCGGGTAGGTGACGTCGTTCAACGCGGGCATAGAGTTGGCGCACAAAATAACTTTTGTACCTCGCTGCAGCAGATCTCGTACGAAAGGAAGTATTCCCAGAATTATGTCGACCCCGCTATTGTCGATGAACACCGCAGCGCACCTGTGTGGCGGCTCCTCCTGGAGTCGCTTTATCCAGTCGTCCAGGTCGTCTTGCAACCAGGGTCGTTCTTGAAGACAAATTTTTTACAATTAAATTGTGAACAATTAATGACAGACAAAATTAATATAGTAGAAAGAAGTGAAAAAAATTCTTAAAATTGATTAAAAAATTACTTTTTACTTGCAATGTCAGAATTTAAATATTTATGTGCTATTAAAATTTATTTTGATGCTGGGTAAAAATTTAAAAAGTAAAATTTCTTTATTAAGTATAAAAAGAATAAATCTTGCTCATTCCACACAAATATTAGAAAACTATAATTTAACTTTGATAATTTTAATGCTTTGTTTTTACTTGAAAATAATGTATTAAAATTTCGCGCACTCTGAAACAATAATGATATTTTAAAATACTCTAAATAGGAGATATAAAAGCAATTCGTGATGCATACATAAATACCAAGTAAAATAATAAGAATAAGCTTGGACTGTGTTTAAAAAATTTTTTTTTAATAAATAGAAATGGTCTTTTAAACACAAATGTCTGAAAAAAATAAAAAAGTATTCTATGTAAATTGAACTTTGATTTACGACTACATTCTTTAAATTAGTTTATAATTTAGCTCTTGAATAATTATTAGATATTGGAAAAAACAAAAATTAATGACACTGAGGTCAGGCCAAAAAAATTCTTATTAAGAGGATTTGACTTTGTTAATACTTAAAACCTTTTACCTGGAATTTTTTTCTGAGCTTCTTCAAATGAAAAATCTGTTGATTCCATAATTGCTGCTACTTCCTGTGCTCCCCAGTCAAAAATATTTCCTGTCAACACACCTTTGATTAATTCTTCTAATTTTGCCGTGCCTTCCAAGTTATCGATATACTCAAGTCTATTCTTTAAGAACTTTAACGCCTGTTCGTTCTCTTGCTTTTTTTGCTAAAATTAAAAAATTAAATTAAAATGAATAAATATTTATTGTAAGTCATGCATAAAAAAGAAATTCAAAATTACTGTGAATACTAACTTGAAGGTAAGGATCTGGAAAGTCAAACTCTTTCATGCAGTGTTCAATGGTATCCAAAAGTGTTCTTACAGTTAATGACCCATAAGCACTAAACAAAACATTCACTATTTTCAAATCTTTACACATAAAGGTACTGTAATATAATAAAACTAAAAAAAAGTACATACAATGGCTGCTGATGAAGATAATGTAATCGATTTATGTATTTCTCTTTGAGTTTACTGGCTCTGTCTTTGGCTGTTGGGCTTTGCGGCTGACTGTGAATGGCTCTTGAAATAAATTTATCAATGGATTCTTCAAAACAACTCAGCCAATATTCCCTGAATTTTTCAAAACAGCAAAATTTAATAACAAAAACTATAGAACTAATAAACTTTTTTTAGTACCTGGCTTCTTTGTCTTGTACAAGATCGGTAGTATCCGGATTATATGTAGCCGGATCTTTCAAGAGCGGGCAAAAGCCAACAGCGTTTTCAGCTTGATCAATTTCCAGTTGGTCCACTTGAATCCCGTGCTGAGACGTCGTACAGTCGGCTTTGAAACCCGATGATCCAGCATAGTTTTCCAACCAACTGCACTTGTCAGATTCAGGCTGAGCTCCGTGTAAAAACGCCCCAATGGCTCCTAGGTAACCTTCATGTCTGAGAAAAAGAGGTTTTACTTGACCCTGAGAATTGGAATTTTTCATCAATTAAATCAAAGAAAATTTTGAAAAAATGTTTTTATTAGTACCTTTGACCAATATTTTATAGCATAAGAAATACTGTGCATGGATAGAGGATGGTTACGAAGAAAGTATCCACCAAAGTAAACTTTGTTTAGATTGTGTATGGAGGCATAAAGACTGGCTATTTGTCCAATGTCGTTGCTGATTAAGAATAGTAAGCTTCTTGCTATGTCTGCTTCTGAATAACTGTTTGCTTCTGTAAAAATTTTCTGTTGTGAGTGAAAAATTATCAAGCATTAAAAACAAATGGAATAAGAAGAAATTGAACCTGATCTGCCATGATCACCTCCAGCAACTTTACCAAAAGATGAGGCAAGAAGATCACCTGAGAGCCCCTGCATGGTATAATCTTTACCATATATATCTTTTACCAACATATCTACATTTCTATGATCTCCAATCTCAGCAAGTTGTAACAATTCATCAAAACCCTAGAAATATATATTGTTATTAAAATTATAAACTTAGATTAAATCAACAAAAAAATTTCCTTTGAGGTACCTTATTTTTGGTAAGTAAAGTACCTAAACCCCAAAATGTTCCTCCTCCGGTAGCTGTACCACCTACTCTTTCAAACTCTTGCTCGGACTCAACCTGATAAAATTAATTTACAATCAACAGATAATTCAACTATTTTTAAAACAGAGACCTACCTTTAATATGCTGACACCACTACCAATATTGACTAACAGATAAGGAAATATATTGGGACCAGCTTTCTGAAACTTGTACTCTGGATCGCCATGTCTTTCAAACTCAAAAGCCTCACCAGGAATATTTTTAAGTAAAAAATTGCACCCTTTAATTAAGCAGCCCAGTTCATCTTTTTTATCCACCCTACAAATAAAATTTAACAATCAATTTTTATAGTGCATTGTGGAAAAAATTTTTACTCAGCTACTTACTGAGTGCCTAATTTTTCTTGAATCAACTGAGTGTATTTGTACGCTCCTCCACCTGTAACTTGGATACTGGTTCCCTGAAACCTCTCAACATTGACTAGATTTGCTTTCACAAAATCCAAACAGCTTTCTATATGACGAGTTTCAAACTTGATAAAGTGTAGTCTATTTCCTTCAAAAACTTGGTATGAATTTTCACTGCACTCATCTGATTTGATCTTTGAGTCTTCGACATCTTGATACAATGCCTTACGATACCTCACAGTTGAATAATAGGCAATTTTTGTTAGTGAGAAACCTAAAAAAAAAGTAGTATCTTGTAATTGCTCAAGTTTCAATTTAAAACCAATTGTTCCTCATGTGTTCTGTTTTTATTTTTTAATTTTTATAGGTTATGAGCAATCGAAAAAAGTATCTTTACTATTTAAAAAAAATTAGAAATTTATTTAATTTACGTTACCTATATCAATCGCAAATTTTTGGGCATTTTTAAGATTAGCAAAAATTTCAACTGAAACTGGTAACTTGATACTAGAAGGGTGAAACGTTTCGTTGGATGTACTAGAATTTGCCATCTCTGCTCCAGTGCAAATGAAGACGACTTTTATATTTTCAAGATTAAACGAAGAAGCTAGTTTATTTTTATATTTGCTGATAACGCACTCGAAAGCGCGGTTTATCGACTTCTTATTTGTACATGCTATATTTCATACACAAATATCAATTAGAAATCGGTAAATTGATGATGGAATTCAAATAGTACCGCTAGAGATGGAAATTCCATTATTTATAGTTTTCACAAGGGACCGAGAAGTTGAGAACCACAAGCATATCATACCAAAGAGTGCATCTGTCAAATTGTGAAATGAACAACTGTGATGATTTATTTGTTCTTTGTTTGCTTATGTACACAATCATAAAACGAAACTAGATACCGCACAAACGAGTTTTATTTTTGGAAAAAAATTTTTTTATCATGTATAGTTGATGAGTTATATACATTAAAAATTATCCGTAGCTCAAAGCTTTTGCTCTGATTGGTTGAAAAGGTGAGCACTAAAAAGCCGCAATTCAACAAATATAGGATAGGTAAACACGTTTATATAACACGAAATCGCGTTAATTGTTTCAAAAACCTCAAAATGAAAACGTTTTTTTTAATTTTTTGTTTCTACAAAAAAAATTATATTTTAGATTTTAAGGACTTATTGACTACTGGTACAAAATTATTTAAATAGGTATATGTGAATGAAATAAGAAAATTTGAAGGAATTGTGGGCAGAAAATTATTTAAAAAATATAAGAATATTTCTATACAATTATTTATATTTTCAGTATTATTAAAAACTACATTTCATTAAGACTTATTTACATGAGCTGATTACAAATGAAAATAATCAAGAAATAATTGAAAATTAGAAGATAAATAAAATTCAGTTTTAATACAACTTTTGATTTTACATAGAAGCATAACCCTCTTTATAAAATCTACAAAATGTAAAAAAACAATACATTCTATATAGATAATTTACTTTCAAATTTTTATAATATTTAATAGTCATTCCCTGCTGTTGAAGTTGTGTGCAGTTTTGTGATGAACACCATACTGTGTGCAATTAACTAAACTCATTCATTTTAAAAATACCATTATGCTACATGATTTTGTGTTTAATTTGACAATATTTATAGTGGATCAAATTCTTATTTTCTTTTATCCTCTTCTCTGTTGACGTTCTCTTTCTCGCGCGAGTTCTGAAGCAAAGTCCACGGGAGAGCTCCGCCTGAAAAATGAAAAAAAAATTATTATTATTAATATAAAAAATTTCTCAAATTTTATTAACAGACTTAAAATTTGAATAAAGTTAATATATCATGGTTACAATAAACTTTATAGTTTTAATTTAAATAATTGAAAAAAAAGTGATTAAATAAAATAAAAAGACAATAACCTTTCTCTGTGTCTATCTCGTTCTCTATATTTGTCTCTGCTTCTATCTCTGTGAGATCTGTCTCGACTGCGACTTCTGTAATCTCTGGATCGTTTGGACCTTTCGCGTTCGCGATCTCGATTTCTACTTCTGCTTCTGCTTCTACTTCTGGCCCTTTCCTTGTGGTCTCTCGATCTGTCCTTTCCTCTGCTGTCTCGACCCCTCGACCTTTCTCTTCGATCTTCATCAGACCTAGAATTAAATTTACAAAGAAAATAACTAAAGAAAAAATTTAATAAATCTAACTTTAAAAAGTTCATTATGAATGTAACAATCTGCTTACTGAATTTAATCAATCTAAATTTTTAGATCAACTTTACATATTTTTTAAATATTTGTATAGATTATTTATTCCAAAGATTATTATACAAAAAAATATATTTGGAAATTTTTTAAACCGAGATATGAATTTTATTTATAATTATTAATTAATATTTTTTTTCTGTCCTACGGCCAGAGAGTATTTTTTTTATTATATATTTTTTTCTTTTAAATACTGTATTAAAATAACTAAATATTGATAATAAAATATTTAAACGTGATTATTTCCATACCACGCAGACGCACCTGGCACGCCAGTGACGTTCGGCTTCGCCCCAATGGACCTCGCTGTCTGGAATGTGTCTCGGTTGTCGGCTGTCGTCCCTGCGGCTGTTGCCACTTCCGTATTTTCCTTGATTGCTTAAAGAAATCGATGGCTTCGAGCCTCTCGCGTTGTGCGGGAACCGCTCCGACAAGCGCTGCTCCAGTTCTTTCTGAATAGGCACTGGTATTCTGGGAAAGAGGGTCGAGAACCACTCGAGTTTTGTTAAGAATTGTCTCAATACATCTCCCATCTTCATGTTTTGCCCTCCCCCTGCTTTGACATCTATCTCCTCTTCGTCTTCTAAGTAGTCGTCGTACCAAGAGAATAGATCTGCTGGCGGTTGGGTATACCTTTAATTTGGAAGAATTTTAATTATGAGCTTGTGATTGAAGCAAAGTTTGAATTTTTGAATATTTCGTCTAATTATGGAAATTTAAAACAAAATTGTATTAGATTTAACTACGGCTGTAATAAAACAAAAGTCATTAAATTTAAGAGATACATTTTATCTGAATAACTAGTTTAATTACTAAACTAATTAAATTAAATTTTTTTTGAGAAATTTGTAAAATGGTTTAAATTATTTCAACAGCCCCAAAATCTACCTGATGATTGATAAAATGCGTTTGTCAAGCTATTATCAGGAAAATCTCTTGCTGGTTACTTGATATTAAGGATTCCAAGTTTACTTAAAGCTTCTGAAAAATGGTGAAAATTAGTTTATTTCAAATGAATGTGGAAAATCATATGTAAAATAAAAAAATCTTTTGAAAGAATTTGAAATTTCATATACTGCTATTTCCAGTATCATTAATAATCAGTTGTCACTCATATGTAATTTCAATTCTTTGAGTCTCATAAAAAAAAATTTTCCAAATGAGACGAAAATTCCAGTTACTAAAATTTAAAACAAAATCAAGCAGTCTTTGTATCTCACCTAATGTACATGAAACCCAAAGCTCGAATATATGGCGAATCAGGATGATTGATCAATCCATTCAACTGTTTTCTGGTCAACCTCAGAGTGAAGAGTTTGTAAAGAAGACAGTAGGCCGTGGACACGATGCCTCCAGCGCCAACACCTCTGACCTGCATAAACCGCTAAATTAAAACCCCCCAGAGAATATAATCAGTGAATCTTATCCACATTGCAGTCAGCGCTAAGAATGAGTGTGTATGCTTGTCTGCAATTGATAGATCTCTAACCCCCCAACGTGAAAAAGAAAATGTATACTTACCCCTCCACACATGCCTGTTTGACCTGCAGTCTTGCGGCTTCCTTTTTCCCATGGTTCCAGATGTGCGACCTTGTAATAAATTTCATCTATAACTTCATGGTAGGTTTTGAGTTCATACAAATTGACTTTAAAGTAGTGTGAAGATTGAATGTTTGTTAAAATTAGGGGATTTAGGTTCATAGTCCTTTCGTTTCCCCATAGTGGTAATGTGTTTGACTTCTTTCCTTCCTTTTGAGCTGGTTTTCGCTCTTCGTCGCAGCCACTGGAATTGTTCCATGGTGAACCTGAACCATATAAGACAATGAATTAACATCTTACGATGTTTTTAAAAAATAATATTTACTAATTAAGAACCAAAACTTTTATTCTACTGATAAGAAGAAAAAACTGCAAAAACTCCCGAAAGATAACTTTGAGGTTAGGCCAATAACGCAATGAATATTCAAAATTCTGATTACTCAGACAACTTTGCTCACCTTCTGCTTCCATGATGCTTTTTCAGGAAAGACTTATTCTCAAGTTTGAGTTCACCAGCTTCGGTGAAGCTCTCGCTGATTGTGATTTCCTGCAGCAACAAATTGAGTTGGTTTTCGAGGAGTAAAATTGTCAAAATTCACTCCTCACAACAAGCACATCCGATCTATTGTGTTTCTAATGTATAAACTAAATATGATCAATTTAACTTGATGCTCTCATAGACGGAGCTTTTTATTTATTTATTTAAATGTTTCACTCTTGGAGGTAGATGTGAAAAACCCTCCAGCTACCGAATATCTAATAAATATGGCGCAAAAGGGGATATTCAACACATAATTCGAGGTTATTTTGTAATTTTTCAAGGCTGACAGAAAATTACTTACAGTCGGTAACTACGATTTCAAACTTTTGAATACGGATCTTTATTATTTATATTTATTAATTTATTATTAATTTATGATTTTTGATATGAAATGACATAGTTTTCAGGTCTTTAAGACAATTTTTCAGGCATTTTTTTTTTAAGACAACATTAGATAAAATTGAAATATAAAAGACAAATAAAAATAGTAACTTAATAACGAAGTAATTTGTATTTTTGAATTATCTATCTAATTTCAAATTAATAACTATTAACTTTTAATTTTAATGGGTAAATTTTTAAATCATTTCAACAGTTAAACATTTTTATTCAACCTTGCAGAGTCAAATAACAGCTGAGATCTGCTGTCCACGCCTGCAAGTCAGCAACCCGCCACAATGCCCTAGTCAACTACTAAAATCCACGTGCGCGTTCGTCGTCGTGATCCAGAGTGCATTTTAATTTGGGGTTCAATCGGTGTAAACAGAATAAAAATGCCGAAAATAAGAAAAGTACATCGTAATAAAAGATTTAGAAGCAACGTTAACAGAAAGAGGCTCAGAAATAAGTTGCAGAAACTTCCGAACATCGAATGGTTTGTAAATTTGGCTCTTATTTTTTTACAGCTAGGCAGATAAAACTTCTTGTTTTTTTTAGCTTGCTGCTTTGAAGTCCTTTAATTTATTTTTTCCTTTTTCTTTTATTTATTTTAATTGAATATATAAAATCGTAATTACTTTCTTTAGTAAAGTGATCAAAGATGCCTGGGAAAAGAAGTGCACAACAATAAAAAACCTAGAACAAATGGGTATAGCATATGATACAAATCAAGCAGTTAAAATTCCTAGTCTTAAAAAGGAAATGCTCAAAGCTGTGGAAGATGAAACTGATGAAAAAAGCAATCAAGAAAATGTTCAAACCGTTGAGCCCAAAAAACTTCAAGTTGTACAAAAGTTGGAGGAAGATGCAAAATGGCCAAGAGCCAGGATGTTTAGATTACCCAATAATGAAGTACAATTTGCAACATACATGATGGATAAATATGGAGATGATTACAAGGTTTATTTTTGATTTTATTTGTTGAAATTCTTTTGAAATATTGTTTTAAATTTCTAAAATATTTGATATTTTGTTTTTAGGCCATGGTTAGAGACCGTAAAAACTACAATCAACTGACAGCATGTCAAATGAGAAGAAAAATTGAAAGATTTAAAAGTATTCCAGAACAATATGCTGAGTACTTAGTGAAGAAAGGAGAAATTGTTTTAGAAGATCCAACTCCTTTAAAAAAACTCAAGCCTGAAATTTTAAAAGAACCAGTAAAAAAAAATCCAAGTGGCAAAGTGTCTAGAAGAAAAAGACAAAAAACATCTCTTATAGCATCTACTTGGCAAGAAGAATCTATTGAGAATATACCAATTATTGATTATAAAAAAACACTAGATGATGATCAAAATCAAAATGAGCAACCAGTCAGTGAAAAGAAATTGCAGCTGTTTCCAGATGATGAGGATGATAAGGATAATGACAGTGACCTCAGTGATGAAAAAGAAGTATTTAATGTTAGTGATGGAGAAAGTGAAGATGATGCTATGAATCAGAGAAAAGAAAAGAGGCATTCAAATAAAAAAGTAAATGAAAATAAGAAAAATTCTCTAAAACTAAACAAAAAGGTTTCTAAAAAGAGAACTGTCAAAAAATAAATATTTATGGAAATAATTTGTAGAAATTTATGCAACCATTATATTTTTTATTGTAAAGTTTTAGGAATATGTATAAAAATATAAAGTTATGTTTCTTCACTTTTTTTTATAAATTTAAATCTATAATAAATTACATTTAGATAAACATTTAAATCATGCTTAACATATTTCATTTTTATTTATATACAATGTATATAAATAATATGTACAATATTGTACTCAGTTTTTCATTCTCTCTCAGTTCCTGGTGTACTGAAAAACTTCTCAGCTTCTTTACTTAAACTTATCACATTGTTTGAAACTTTGATATTATAATTTTCTATGTAGTCTTTACTATTGGCTTCTGTATCATTTAAGTAATACCTAGAAAATTAATATTGACGCTAAAAAATTTTCAATGATTCAATTAAAAGGTTTTATTATTAAAAAGTATTATAATACCTATAATTAACCATAATTCCACAACTGTTGGCCATTCCTCGCGGCGATGGATCAGCCATCCAATTAATTCTCCACATTACAGCTCCATTTCGAAGATGGAAGTTTGCTTTAAAAATTGTTTATGTAATTAAAGTAACAAATATAAAAAATATCTAAGTTAGAATTGTAATAGAGATTTTGTGTAAAAATTGTCTAGAATGAGATTTTTATATGAATCACCTACCAACATTATTTAAAGTATAATTTCGTCGTTTTTCCCGGTACAAATACCACGCACAAGCACGTAGTAATGGATATTTCAAAGTGGCTGACAATTTTTTGTCATTGGCCCACAATGAGTTGCTTAAAATCTTTTTCAAATCTAGATATAGATTTCTGGTGGCTGTGGTTGTTTGACCATAGTCCAAATCATTTTTTATATCTTCTTGTTCACTTTTAGTAAAAATTGTATTTATATCTTGGAGAAAAAAAAAAAAAAAAAAAATTAATAGTCTTCATACACTAAACACAATTTTAACATCAATCAAAAATAGTTTACTCACCTCTTTTCATTCTATCCAAGAGCCATGTTCTAAAGTTTGGAATAGGTGACAGAGTAGAAACTTGATCAACTAATGGAAATTCTGATGTCACTTGTTTTGCTACTTCTTTTATCAAATAATTTCCTAGTTCAATACCCTGGACATAAAAAACAATTTACTAAATTTGATTTGAATTGAAGTTTTTAATTTTTAATAAAATTTAATATGGAAAATCCATACCTGCAAACCCACTTGGGTAGAGGAAATTGAATAAAATATAGCTGCCTTTATTTTACTCTTATCCTCCTTAATAGTATCATGGTTAGTTGTTACCTTACCAACAATTCTATTTTCTGCTTCTTGAATACCCCTCACAGTTTCTGTAAGTCATCAAAATATATAAAAACTTACAAATATAAAAATATCAATTATAGTAAAAAAAAAAAAAAAAAAAAAAACCAACCAGGTATAACATCACATAATGCTGTATGTAAAACAACAAGTGGTTCTCTGGACATCGAGGGGTGAGTGAATATGAAACATCTCCTGTAACTTCCAACGCGCTTTTTTAAATCAGCCCAATTTCTTACTGGATGAATGGCTTCATAATCTGAAACCTTTGAAAAAATTTAAACTTTTTGTTCATTTTATACCTCAATAATTATACAAAATTTTACCTTTTGCAGAATATCACAAGGACTTTGCCAAGTGATTCTTTCAACTTTTAAAAATCCAGCTGAAAACCATAAGAATAAGAGTTCTTTTAAAGTACTTTCCATTTGGCTATAAAGTAAAATCTCATTTGAATCCTTTGGAGTTAGACTTATTAAATCCTGAAATAAATTATTCCAATGTTAGTCTAATCTTAAACAAATTATAAAATATTAATCAAATTTATTTACCAATAAGTGAGCTCTCAAATCTACTAAAAATTTAACTCCATGCTCCAACCTTCCAACTCGTGTAAAGATCCAATGGTATGGCGGTATCAGGGAATCTTTTAAACTTCTTTCTCTCATTACTAGTTGATTTTGATTGTTTGGCTAAAAATTTACAGAGAGATGAATAAAAAAAGTTCAATTACACTCAATAGTAATTAGTTTTTAATTTTGTAAACCTCATTACAAGCTAATCTTGTGGCAACTTGACATATTTTATCATGATCAACTCCATAATCACTTGATAGAAGAGTTAAAAATTTTGTTTTCTCTTCTTTGTTGAATGTGTTGTATTTTTGACATAGTGAATTAACTTTTGCCTATAAAAAATGCACAAACTTGACTAGCAGGAAGCATTTAAAATTTTATTTAAAGAATTAAAAGTTTACCTCTACAACCCAACTACTATTTTTAGTTGCTTTAAAGCCAATTATATCATCTAAATCTTTTTTAATAGATGTATCAGTGACTATAGAATGACTTGTCTTGAACCTAGTATTTGTTTTGGTTTTGGGAAAATTTAAAATCAGCCTTCTCTCAAGTAAGAAAGCTATCTGCAAAGTGGTTGATGTCATTTTGTTTTTAACTTAAAAAATTCATTAAACTTCAGTTACACTGTTTCATCAAAATTTGAGCACCGAAAAAGAGTTATAAATAAAATAAATATGTATAAAAAGTGTAGCGTCATGCAATCAGGTAACTTCTGAAATCAAAAAGTTTATATCATTCAAGATGATATACTTAGATAAATTTTAAACGGTAGAACGTGTAAGTTGTCAGGTAACAATCCCCGGCTTCGATACGTTCACTTTTTTTCGACCTAAGTACGCCGCACGCACTGCAGTGAGCTTTAATCTTAGTTTCGAAATTTAATTTTAAATTAATAAAAATTATTTCAGGCTGAACTGAGCGGTCGCATATGTACACATACACGTTAAAAATAGGGGGTTATAAGTATGTGCTATATACAAAATGTTATTGTGCCATCATCATTTCGTTTGCACGCGCGCACACGTGAGATACTGTCGAATTCAGTCGATTCGAAAGAACCACGCCGTAATCATGCACAGTGATTGAAAAAGAAATTTGTGATAAAGTTTAAAGATGAAAAAATTAGGATCAATTGCGGTGGTGATTTAGAAGTGTTGATCTTCTTCATCATGCTCGACTGAAAATCAGCTTTAAAATGTGATATTATTTTCTCATTATAGATTCAGGTTACATCAGAAGTCAGTGAGTATAGTTTACCTACTTGGGTAGTGTAATTTGATATGTTTTCAAGAGAGTGACATTCCACAACATCAATTAAAACTTTTACCCTTGCTGACGTTTTTAATTTTTTTCATTCAATTTAGACTTCTCTGATCCAAAGGAACGCGAATTTTTCATGCGCGCAAAAATTATAAATAAAAGTTCAAAGGACATCCTTAAAAATGCCGTATCACATGTCCGTGGAACCATCCTATCATCATGCCATCGCCGGGGCGGTTGCAGGATGCTTCACAAGATTTATTTGTCAACCTCTTGATGTTGTCAAGATTAGATTTCAGGTAAAATTCTTTATTGTAAATTTTTTTTAATTACAAAAATAGTTTTTTGAAGAAATGCTTTCTATAAACAGTTACAAGTTGAACCCATCAATAAACATTCAAAGGGCAAGTACAAGTCAATGTTACAATCCTTTTCTCTGATCATAAAGGAAGAGGGCTTTTCTGCCTTGTGGAAAGGTCATGTACCGGCTCAACTTTTATCAGTAGCTTTTAGCACAAATCAGGTAAAATACCTAAAAACAAGCTTTTAAAACGTTTTGCATTGACTTCACACAATTGGTTTCAGTTTTATGTGTATAATTTGATTGCTCCACAATTGCACAATATCAAGCACCTAACCGATATGGATAACACAGTGCACTTCCTAAGCGGATCTGTAGCCGGTTGTGTTTCAACCATTGTATCTTTTCCCATGGATACAATGAGAACCAGGCTTATTGCGCAGTCATCCAATAGTCAATCATGCAGAGGAGCTCTACCGTTGTGCAAGTAAGTATAATTTTTTTTAATTAAACAACTTTTTTTTGAAAAAATTTAAATGTAATTTAATAAAATTTACAGAGAAATGTTCAAGAGAGAACATGTGAGAGGTTTTTACAGAGGTTTATCACCCACATTACTTCAGATTGCTCCCCATGCTGGTTTACAGTTTTTCACATATGAATTTGTAAAGGATATTAAATTTTTACCTGCCAATAGTGAGGATGAGGTGAATAAGCTTACTATTAAGAGAATTATAACATCAAGCTAATTTTTCATTTGTTTCAGAATCATCACAAACAAGTAGGACTTGTAAATAGTTTAGTGGCTGGCTGCCTAGCAGGCTTGGTAGCTAAGACCATTGTTTACCCCTTAGATTTAGCTAGAAAACGGTTGCAAATACAAGGATTTGAACATGGAAGAGGAGCAGACTTTGGGCAATTCTTCAAGTGTGGTGGACTCACACATTGCTTAGGTCTCACATTAAAAACAGAGGGCATGCAAGGCCTCTTCAAAGGTTTAGGTCCAAGTCAATACAAGGCTGCTCTCATGACTGCGTTACAATTTACAATTTATGAGCAGACCTTACATTTTATCAGGAATTTCAATGATGTTAGAGATTAAGCTTTATCAATTGGTATTCAAATTTTTTGAAAAAGTTACCAAGTTTGTAAATACTCTTTGTGATACTAGCCAAATATCAATAATTTATTATAAAAGAGGTCTGATTTTTGAAACTCATGACTAACTATGTGCCAGGCAAAGACTATTTGTTTGAAAAAGTAATTTTTGTACTTTTTTTTTTGTACTCATGTACATTCATATATTGTCTTGTTTTTACAAACAATCAAATTTTTTGGGAATTGACTTTGAATAAATATGAAATATTTATAAATAAAATTGTCTTTATTTGCTAATCATTTTTATATAATATTTAAGTTGGTGAGGAAAAAAAAAAAAAAAAAAAGCTTTAATTAGCTATTTTTAGGCTTGTGTGATTTATGTATTTTAATATCCTCGAAAAAAAATTGAATTTTTAGATTAAAAAATTTAAAATTATAATTAAAAAGTATCACATTTATTGCATGTAAATCATTACCGCGTTTAAAAGTGACCGGAAAATTCAAATTTTCGAAAAGAGCTTTTTCCGCCTAAAACGCATTCCGACAGTCCTGCCCTCTGCGCATTCCCAAAAATCGTCTTTATGCCGATCTAGTTGATGCGCATCTTCTCGGCTCGAAAGTTGCGCCCCCGCTCGTCCCGCGCAAGACGCCTCGCGCTGTTGCGAGTCGCGACTCCATTTTTGACACCGGAATTAGGCTGAGTGTATATTCTCGAACTGCCGGTGGTGTTCGTGACACTTTTGATAGCTCTGTAAGTTTTCAACTTTTTTTTTTGTTTATTAAAAAAAACTCGAGAGTGGAGACCGGTAACTAGCGATTTTTTTAACTTATCGTCTGAATTACGACCGAAAGCCGGTGAAAAGTTGCGCGTGTACAGTGTTTCGGGATGCATGTTGTGTGCGTGCCCGTAGACTTTTGCGGGTTGCACCTCGTGTGTGAGCTGCTCTTAATTTTAACTACAGTAAATTCACTATTTAAATTCATTATTTAAAATCTGTGAGAACTAATTTTTTTAAATTATTAATTTTTTTTGTGGTTTATTCGAAATAGAGTGAAACGTGGTAAATTTATAATTTTTTTTTAATTCTTTGTTTGATTTTTCTTAAATTTATCTTTTTTCGTAAATTTATTTTATCGAGCAGCGGTTGTGTAAATGAGAAGGCAATTGGATTTATTATTTGCTTAACAAAAGTCGACAGCAGTGACTTATTGGATTACTTACTGATGAATTGAAGAGACCTGTAAACACTGTAGAATTTTGTGCTACAGTAGAAACTTTGTAAAACTACAGTATATGATTTTTCATTTAAAAACTTACTGCTATGTGAATTTTTTCAAAATTAAATATAAAAACAATTTTTAGATAAATTGCTACTTATTTCTTCATGACTTGAAAGGTTTTTATTAAAATAATAAATAAATAAATAAATTTATGAACAAAGTTGCTTTTTTATAGTAAAAATATTTTTTATATATTGTATAAATATAATTTTGCATGTGTATTTATTAAAAATATTTTTAAATTTATTAGTTAATAATAAATGTTAAAAGTAATCCAAAAAATCTTTTAAAAATTTTTAAATTTTATATTTCAGATTTTTAGGTAATTACACTCAAAAAAAGGATCAAAGGACTCTTCAAGTTTAGTTTAACATCTCTCTGAAGTATCATTTAAAATTCATATTATAATATTTTTCTTTTCATAAGTTTTTCAAACATTTACTAAAATTTTTGTTTTTCAATTCGAAAATTTACTCTTAAATTAATCTCAAAATTAATTTTTCTTAGTCATCAGTGTAGTAAGATGTTTTTAATCTAATAAATAAAAAATATGTTATTTAAATTAAAAATAAGTTTATCTAATTAACTCTTTACTCCAAATAAGGTTCACACATCTTCAGCAATGTCGGATCTGGTAGTTACAGTGAGCCAAGATGCCTTGGCTGTAGCCTCTCTGGAGCTCGGTAGCAATCCCAATGCCCTTGCGTTGCGTAGACCATTTGATCCGGCTGCTCATGACCTGGACGCGTCCTTCCGCTTGACGCGGTTCGCCGACCTTAAAGGATGAGGGTGTAAGGTCCCTCAGGAGATTCTTGGTAAACTCCTCGAGGGACTACAGGCCGACGATGGAAACGCTCAGGATCATGAGCATGCCCACTTCATGCACATGGCTACGCCACGAATCGGTAAGATCTATTAATTTTTTATTGCATTTAAAAAAAATATAAGTAGTTCGTTTCTTTGACCAGTGAAAAATTATTTTTTTAGTTTTAATTATAATGAATTATTTTTTTGTCTAGGTATTGGTATGGATTCGTCTGTGACTCCTCTGAGGCACGGCGGGCTCAGCTTGGTTCAGACTACAGACTTCTTCTACCCACTAGTGGATGATCCATACATGATGGGTAAGTTTCTCAAAAGTATAAAAAATTTTTTGAGACAGATACTCAAATTATTATTTGAAAAATTTTGATGAATACACTTATATTCTATGATATTTTCAATTATGAAAATTATAAAATTAATTGAGTAGCATATTCAAATTATGAAAAGATTATTTTTTTACACTTTTATTAAAAATTATCCAAAACCCATTGATGAATTATCATTTTTGAATTCTTGATGGATACATAGTAAATGATCATTTTTATTAAAATTTATAAATAATCCTAAAAAATTATAAAATTAATTATAAGTATAAGTTAGAAATATTAAGAGTTTGTCGAAAATAATTTTAAATTAACTGTGTTTGAAAATATTATTGATATGTTCAAACTTTAAAAAGATACTAATTTTCAAATTTATTTATTTCTTTTAAACAATATTAATAACAATGTGACAACTTTTCAACAGGAAAAATCGCCTGTGCTAACGTGATAAGCGATCTGTACGCCATGGGAGTGACGGAATGTGATAACATGCTTATGCTGCTGGGTGTAAGCACAAAAATGACTGAAAAGGAGAGAGACGTCGTAGTTCCTTTAATCATGCGAGGCTTCAAAGATTCCGCTTTGGAGGCTGGCACGACTGTTACCGGTGGACAAACTGTTGTCAATCCATGGTGCACTATTGGCGGTGTCGCTACGACGGTTTGCCAGCCCAACGAGTACATAGTGTTAGTAATCTTGGTTTTTTAAATATTGGAGTTTATAGTGTCTAAACTAGCTAAGTCGGCGTAGAATAAAAACGCAAAAAAATGCAAATGAAAAATTTCTATATAAAATTTGATTCGGAGAAATAGTTTTAATACCATTAGGATAATGTTTTATGTATACACAATACAAAAAAAAAAAAAAAAAAAAAAAAAAAGTAAATTTGCAGAAAAAAGGACGAAATTTTTTTTTAATTTATCTTTATTGTCTTGAAGTACATTAACATTCAATTTAAAAAAATGGATGTATCTGCTTCAAACTTGTAATTTGAACTAAATTTTTTAGTTCCTAATTTTTCATTTAAGAAATCATCATTCAGACTAAACTGATGATACTTTGTTCTACTCTTAAATTCTTAAAAAGATATGAAATTATATTTTATTTTAAAAAATAATTATCTTATTCGTTACAGTCCAGATAACGCCGTGATTGGTGACGTGTTGGTCCTGACAAAGCCTCTGGGCACACAAGTCGCGGTAAACGCTCATCAGTGGCTAGATCAACCGGACCGATGGAATCGTATAAAACTGGTTGTGAGCGAAGACGACGTTCGCAAGGCGTATCAACGTGCAATGGACAGTATGGCTAGACTAAACAGAATAGGTAAGTTCTGAAATTTCAAAATTCAAACCAAAATGTAATTCATCTCTAATCTTCGGACATTGATCGAAACAGCTGCAAGGTTGATGCACAAGTACAATGCACACGGGGCGACGGACGTCACGGGTTTTGGTTTACTAGGTCACGCTCAGAATCTGGCCAAGCATCAAAAGAACGATGTGTCCTTTGTCATACACAATCTGCCGGTTATCGCTAAGATGGCCGCAGTAGCCAAAGCTTGCGGCAACATGTTCCAGCTTCTGCAGGGACACTCGGCAGAAACCAGCGGAGGCTTGCTCATCTGCTTACCTCGAGAACAGGTGTGTGAACTTGATAAATCATATCTTATCTGTTTTATAAATACCATATCAAAATCAGTCACCTTATTTCAATTTGTATCGCGAATAAAATGCTTGAGACTTTTTATCAAGAAACTTGGTGAGATATATGCAATCATCTGAATTCTCTTACATAAAACAGTCAAATTATTTACTTTTAGATTTTTTAAATTTTATCCAACTAACAATGAGTTTGATGAGTTTAATGTTTCAAAATTAAAATTTTTTGATCAACACCAATTTTACAGTATTGTACCTTATGAGATATATTTTATCGTTTTTTGATTATTTTGAAAACTGAAAACTGTAACGTCTTAAGAACGATTCGACGTAAAAATATTTGAAATTATATTATGTTTATACTATTTAGTCTGTAAAAAAAAAAAAAAAAAAAAAAAAAAATTTGAATAAATAAATTAATTATTTCAATTAATTTTCAGGCCGCAGCGTATTGTAAAGACATTGAAAAACAAGAAGGATACCAGGCCTGGATCATTGGTATTGTAGAAAAAGGTAACCGTACAGCCAGAATAATTGATAAGCCGCGAGTCATAGAAGTACCAGCTAAAGAGAAGGATGGAGAACTTTGGTAATAAAAAAAAGTTAATAAGAAATTTATAGGACCATTCCTAAACAGAGAAAAGAAGAAAAAAGTTTAATGTTGAATATCATCATTTTTACCAAGAACGTGGACGGATTTTATATGCTCTTTTCTGGATCTTTTTTTTTTTTTTTTTTATATGATGGTCTGAAAAGACAATAGAAATGAATTCAAAGGTGATTGTTGTTAATGAAAGACATTAGTTTACTTTCTTCTAATTCTTCTATTCTCTTTTTTTGTTGATTTATGTAAGCTAAATGTAGTTCTTAAGATTGAAGATTTTTTATCTATTTAAGTGCTTACAGTTATTCTAATTATGAATTTAAAAGAAAAAAAATTATTAATAAAAGAAAATTTTTTTTTTAATTTAACTTGTTGTAAAATCAGGCCAGAAAAATCGCTTTTCAATCGAGTAAACCTGCTGCTATGCAGTCACATTTTTTGTATGAAAAGAAAAAAAAAATAAAATTAAATAATTAAATTTTTTAAATTTTTAATGTTTATTTTAACAAATTATTTTTTAGAAAACTGTCAGAATATCCTAAGATGCGTTTTGTAAAAAGGGTTTTTATGAACTTTATAGCAATATTTTGATGTAAAATAATTCATTATGATAGTTTTTATAAATGAGATCAATGGATTATACTTTGTAAAAAAAGTAAAACGTACAGAATCTTGTAAAAGTGAACTAAACAAGACTCGAAGTTGTAATAAATTTTTCATACAGATTAAAATATAATACTTTATCATGATGTCTTTTTTTATTTCATCTAAGTTACTCCATTAAACCAGTTAATAAATTTAGAATTTTTGCTCGCTTTTGCGCACATGTAGACTTGGTCATTTCCACTTACACACTTAAACTAGGTAGGTAAGTACACAGTGATTGCGTAAGACTCCGAAGCTCAGTTCAATGACGCCGCTGAAGATTGTTCGAATTTCAATTCGATTGTTATGTTCTATTGGCATATAAATAAGCAGTAAAATATGCAATTGACTTTTGCAGGTAATACATAATTTCTCACGTTTCCAATAATATAACTTTATTTCGGCATTTGCAAGCTATAACCTAAAATTATCACCGCTTATTCTGTTTGATAAAAAATGCTTTCGCTTTTGTGTTTAATTATCGTTTATTATTTCTCATCAGTTACAATGAAACATGAACAATTCCACAAGGGGTAGCAGATTTGAATTTTTTATTTAAATAAAAATGTCACAAATATCGCTTTACTTTGGATTGGCCGGGCTTATTATTTTTGCATGGAGCACCATACTTTATGATCCTTCAATGAAAATGTACGGATTTATCTTGCGTTTTAAGTGAGTAAATTTAGATTTTTTTTTTTAACTTTTATTGTAGTTTTTTTATCTTGTTGTTTTTTGTTAATTTTTTGTTTGAACTTAATATTGTTGCCTGCAGCCTTTTGAATGTGATTGTTTATAAAAATAATTGTTGTTTAGTCTGTTTGGCACTTGAAATCTTTATACTTTGAGAAGTTTCTCAATCAAGTAAAGAAAAAAACTTGCATACAATTTTAAATAAACTACCTGTCATGAAAAGCTCTGAAAGCTTCGTTTTCTAACAAAACTCATTCGATCAGTATTAGTGTCTTGTTTTCAAATTTGCATTAAAATTAAAAAATGTCTTTTTGCGCATTGGCACAAATTTAAAGTACTTTGAAGTTTTTTACTAACCATTACTACGAGCTTCAAACAAATAAGCTTTCGACGTTTATTTTTTTTATTTTTATGTTTGAATAATTAGTTGACAAGCAAATAATTTTCCATTAAAAGCGTTTTTACCACAGAAACCGTTTGATTAAAATTTTGAATTCAAACTGAATTGAGAATTTTTTATTTTTAATGTTCTCTTTAAGGATGTTTGGTACTTACAAAAAAATGCAGTCATTTTGTCAATTTTAATTGAATCTTCTAATAATTTATATTAAAACAAACGTTGGATTTTTCTCCTATTATTCTCCGTTTTGGTTTTTCAAAAATTGAAATAGTTGTTTAAATAATTGAACACGTAATCTTATGAAAATTAAACATTTTTTTTATTTAATAAAAAAAAATTAATTTCAATATTTTAAAAAATATTTTCTTTGAAGTATCACCTAATCTACCTCACAGTTTTATCAACGATCTCTGCATTTTTGAGAGAGTTACAAGAAATAAAGAAAAAAAAAATGCTTGATTTTTTTTTTAAACCACCTCTTCAAGGAGGTTCCCTACCAATATATATGTCAACTGCGATCTACGATTAGATTTCTGTATATACAGGTATACACGCGCAGTGTACTGTAACCTCGCAATCATGCATATTTCACGTAAACGATTTTTATTTATTACTTAGAGTCTCCTAATAATTAATTAAAAGAAACTAAAAATTTTAATTAACTTGCTTTTATTTTCTAAAAAAATTTAATCAAAATCTGTGGGCCAGAAATAAAAATATTCTTAATAAAAGTAAATTTCCCATAAGAGACTATGCTAAATGATTCAAAACTGAAATGTTAATTTCTTTTTTCTGAAGTTCCTAAGCGTCTTGAAATTTTAGTTAACCATTTCTTACATCAAAAATTGACTGTACGTAAAATTGAATCAAAATCTGTGGGCGAGATCTATTTGGTAGGGAACCTCTAATTATATAAAATAATTAGATTTTTTTTAAAACTAAGACGGACAAAAATAGGGAAAAACTCCAACTTATTTTGATATAAATTATTAGAAAATTTGATTAAAATTAACAAAATGGCTGCACTTTTTTGTATAAGTATCAAACATCCTTAACTATGCATGCAGCTTGAAACAGCTGTTTAAAGATTTTCACTGACCCCTATTTCATAAGATGAAAAAAATGTAATATTGAAAAAATAATTTATCAACTTTAATGGTCTTTCCATATTTTTATGATTTTTTATCTTATTTTAAAATTTTTATCATTGTTATAAGTGTATCCAAAAATTTAGTATGAAATAGTTTTTGTCTCACACTGTACGTGAACTTACTTATGAATTATTGTGATAGATCCAGAATAAATCTCAAATAAACAAATAGATAAACAATTATAATTAAAAAAAAAGAAAAACTCGTTACTTTAAACGGAAGTGAACTAAATTTTACCGTCTGAGCGCTAACTTGTTCGATGCATTTTGTATTGTATTAAAAAAGGGCAAATAATCTGGTTGAATAAATAAACAAATCGATTGATACAAAATTTGAATAAACAAACAATCAGACTCGAAGTACTACAGGGAGTTTTCCGGATGCAGATAGGAAGTTGAAATCTATGAGAGCATCGATTCGGTGTAAAAATAGTTAAGGACGATGATAACGATTTCCCCCTCTCCTCCCTTGGACCCTTTGTCATCAAAAAGTTGGCCCACTCCACTGTGCCGCGATGACGGAGCTTGCGTCATCCCCTCGTGTAGTCACGACCGAATCAGTTGCGTCTCGGCGTCCGATGCATGCACGCGGTGGTCAGCACAAAGTAGATTCTACTTTTTTTTTTTTAAATTCAATGTGTAATTATTTAATTGAGTGAAGTTTTATATATAGTTAACCGTGAAACCTCAAAGTTTCTATTTTTGGAGATATAAATATTAGTGAGTAATGGTTTTACGTTTTGTAGCTCGATTGCGTGAAAAGCGCGGAAAAGTACGTTAGATAACAATAACTGCGAGCGTAAAGTTTATGACGTGATAAGCGTCATCGATTCGTTGGGGGCTTCGACCCTTGCTCAACTTTTCCATATCCGTTATTAGTTTTGTCTTTTATCCAATAAAATTTTCTATCAAATTCTAGTCCTTTTTTACGCCAAACTCTTGAAAATAGAATTATATAAAAGCAGTATAATTTTTATGAAATACTTGGTAATACGAATGTAATTGTCAATACCTACTTTAATTGTAAATTCGTTTCAAATCAATACTATAAACAAAAATATTTTTTTTAGTTGATAAAAAAATAAGTTCATAGATAAATGAATAGAGTCAGTACACTTAGCCGAACCTTGAACTTTGTTCCAAAGTCCGATCCGTGTTTTTTTTTAATTTTATAATCGCGTGCGTCCGAAGGTCGATCGAAGATACGAGGAAAATTCACATGCAACAATAATGATTGGTTGCGAGATGTACCTATAGAACTGTAGACACGCACGTGTGCGATGACTCGAGTGTTTACATACTCCTACGCCCACCGGCGCGCACACGTGTTTCATGGGAGTTTTGTCAACAATAAGCCGCGTGCGCTCAATACTGGAAAAAACGTGGCACATTCAGTTTCGTTTATTACATTTTTTTTTTTTTTTAAATTTTCCGATTTATGTATAAGTTTTATTTTTATTATTATTATTTATTATTTATTTTTTTTATGCATTTATTTATCCTTTCAGAATATTATGAATATTATATTTATTATTCAGTATATTATGTTTATTATTCAGAATATGCTATTTATAAGTTTTAAACAACATATATACGTTAATTGATGTGAAATTATTATGTATTCATAAACTTTTGATTAATAAATAATTTATTTGATTAAATTAAAAGTCATGACTAGCTATACTTAAGAGCTTTTTTTTTTAATTCAATAATAATTTTCATGTATCTTCTCTGTATGTAACACGGTACACTAAATCACACACAGTTGTAAATTAAAAAACAACAAAGTAATATAAGTTACATAAATAAATAATCCAAGCTTAAAAAAATCAACTGTACTTTATTCGTAAAAAAATGAGTCTTTGGTGGTACTAATGAATTTACTGTTTATTACGATTCAGCAAGATCGAAGAGAATAACCAGGAGTCGCTCAACGACGAAGCCATGGTAGCGCTTTCGGGTGTAAGCTACACTGCCCATGCAGCCGGTAAAGCGGCTCTGAGGGCCGTGATTTTAGGGGCACCGGGTTCCGGCAAGGGCACCATCTCGGCCCGAATCGTCAAGCAGTTCAGCGTCACTCACATATCCAGCGGCGACAAGCTTAGGCTACACATCGCAAACCAAACTGGTAAATTTATTGATTTGATAGTTGTTGTAGTTCTTTTACTCGGACGACCTTATGATCAATTTATTGCTCAGGCTTTAGAATTTGACAGAGCTGAGATATAATCAACCATATTTTACACATATTTTTATTTAAATTTTAAAAATAAAGATTCAATTGATACTATAATTTTACAATATAACAATTTCTTTCAGATATGGGCCAAATTTTCGTATAAATTTCGAGAAACGAATCGATTTTATTTTATTTTAGGCAAAAATAAATTTATATGTATCTCTCGTTTATTTAGAAGTGTAAAAAACCATTTTTAATTACATTTTTGATCAGAAACTTTGAATTTAAATTCAAAACAAATTTTTTCACTTTCTAAAACAACGGTAAAATATTTATTTTATCTCAAAATTAAGTGGTAAAAAGCACAAGAAATCAAATTTTTTTTATTAATTAAACCAATTTGGAAAATCTTGAATTAAGCTGGGAAGCAGAAATACGATTGTACTCCAATTTTACAAAACTGTTGATTTGCTTAGCACTTTATTACTTTTATTGATAATATAAGAATCATATAAATAAATATAAATTTTCAATTAAAAGCTTTCATTCGAAATCAGCTGTTCCATCAATTGAACATTATGTGCTTGTGTCGACGAGTCTTCAAAGCTTAAATAGCATCCAAATCATCGAGCTGATTACCAGAAAGAGAAAAATTACGACGCGAGATGATTGCCGCGATTGATTCGTCCCTGATACCCCAGTAATGTTATCGCTCTGCGTTTTACGCTTCGTTTAAATCAATCAAAATTTTTTGTCGATCGAGTAATTTTTTTTTTTTTTCAATGTTTCAGCGCTGGGCAAGGAAGTCAAAAAATACTTGGACTCCGGAAGTTTCGTGCCGGACGAGACCATGATAGCGCTTATCAGCGAAGAAATTAAACTAGTGGAAGGTTGCAACTGGCTTCTGGATGGTTTGTTTGAACTCTACTTTTTATTTGCTACTAATTAGTTTTGTTTTGATGATGCATTGCACTTTACTTATACTTTGCTAATTTTGATCGTTTTGATTTGCATTGCAATTTTATTAACTCAATTTTTTTTTAATTTTACGTACAGAAGACTTATTTCTAAAAAGTTATTACGTGATTTAAATTATAGAAAAATATTCATTCTCTATTGTTACACTTACATATATAAGAAAAAAAATTTCAAAAAGCCCAATTATAATCAAGCAAATATAAGGTACATATCATGATTGAAAATAGGAAATTAACTGAAAAATAACTAGTCAAAAAAAATATTTTTATGAGATACTTTTTTTCTTTTGTTCATTTTTCAATCAGTTGCTTGGATCTATATTAAAAATAAAAAAATTCCATGTTGATTTTAAAATTTGTAAATTTGTTATTGTATAGGATTTCCGAGAACAGTTTCGCAAGCCGAGGCCCTACAAAAAATTCACCCGGTGTCCCTCGTGATCAACGTAGACGTACCTGATTCCGTGATACTTGAGAGACTTAAAAATCGTTGGGTTCATTTGCCGAGTGGTAGGGTTTACAATATCGGATTCAACAGTCCCAAAGTCCCGGTGAGATTTCAACTTGATTTTTTCATTAAATTTAAAAATCGTAACTCAAGATTTGCGAGTAAAAGACCGTATGTTAGTAAATTTTTGTTAGTAAACTCAGCAATAAATTTATTTAAAATTAATTTCAAGTAGCATAAATTTTTTTGTTTATATTTTTTTTCAAAGGTTCTAGTTTAGAAAAAAAAGAGTATAAAAATATAGGATATCAAAATCATAGTTGAATGTCTGAAATTCGAGTCTACCGAACTCATTCTAAAGACTATTGAGTCAAAAATTTAAGTCTCACGGGACTCAACTCTAAGACTTAAGTGTTCAAAAATAATTTTTAGTCTTTTTTAGTCTTTATAAGTACTTTCCAAAAAAGTCCCAAATAAATACAAAAAATTTTTTTGTGAATTAGTCAGACTTAAAATTTTCGGAATCGTGATTTAGAATAAGTCCTGAACACTAAGTTTCGGTCTGATGGATCAGTAAAAAATAAAATCAAAAGATTATAAAGTTTATGTTTATTATTTATTTCTGAAAATATGTGTAGTCCTGCCGTGCTCGCAGTTTTTATACAAAAAGTCTTTTTACAATTAAACATACACACATATAATTATAGGCAATACGTGCCATGTCAAATGCGGCTTCGTATATTTTCCTATTTCTTCTACACCTAATTATATTATCATGTCGTAATATTCACTGTGAGATGTTCTTGACCATTTCAATTTACAAGCAATTATTTTAAATGAAAGTGAGTAGTGAATCCAGAAAACAGAAACCGTTACGAAGACAATGACTGAAGCAACGATACCAATAAAATAAAAATTGAAGTACTCGTCGAGTTCATTTCCATTCCTAGTCAGTAACTCATTTGAATCGAGAATTTTTGCACGTGAAGATGGTTCTGGTATCAGAGCTGAAAAATGATTTTGACGTTATTATAGCCATAGATGATTTAGAATAACAAAAGTAATAATATTATAATTTTGAATTTACTATCAATCTCATGTAACTTATTGCAAAACAGACCAGAAATACAAAAAAACTTCAGATTATCTTTGAAACACTAAGTCTATTTTTACTTACCACTAGCTGAAGCCGATGATTGTAAAATGATGCCTAATGCCGCAATAAACATCAATGGAATCATTTTCTTGATTTAATAAGTTCTTTTTAAATAAAATTATCTTCGGAAAAAGTAAAGTTGAGAAATACGTAGGCCACGCCGTAGCCAGTCAAGTCACTCTTTTATGTTTGAGTGTTCACCTCAAGTCTTCAAAGTTTAGACTGAGAAAGGTTGGAGCACAGCACCTAATATAAAAGGCTGCCACCGGCCCACCTGATACATAGTTGCCAATGGTTGCTACTGATGGCAATGCTTGCCTGCTACTTCAGGTAACAGAGTAAGAAAAGAATTCAGTATACTCATTTAAAAGCCATTATAGGCTCAACCTCGAGAAATTAAATTGGCTCACGAATTTATCTCAACTTAAAAAATAAATTTGACTGCCTTAAGTTACCTGTTTATTAAATATCATTAATAAATGCCTCCTTTGCATACAACATAAGCTTTTCTACATGATGATTATAGTATGGTTTTTTATGCTTATTTTGAAATTTTGTAAGCCGATTAAAAGTTATTATTAAAAAAAAAAAGTTACTAGTAATAGATTAATAGAAATAAATAGAAACAAATATAACAAAAGACTTTAGAGTCTTGAACCCTGACTCGGATTTAGACTTGTAACCTTACGGTTTGCCCAAATTTGATTAAATTCTACGTTAAAAAAATTCTATACACTATCTGAAATTATGAAAAAATAGGACCATGAGTTAGGATCTTTCACTCGTAATTCTTAAACTCCGATCTTTCATCTAGTACTCGAAATGCCAAATTTTTAACTATTCGAAATTTGTTTGAAATAGGGCAAAGACGACGTTACCGGTGAGCCCCTGTGCCAACGGCCTGACGACCAACCGGAAATAGTCCAGGCGAGGCTGGACCAGTACGCAACGAAGACTAAACCCGTCATAGACTACTATAAGAAACAAAACGTCCTGAGAACATTTACCGGCGAGACCACCGACAGCATGTGGCCTGACATTCAAAAACTTGTTTCGCAACACGCTTAATTAATTTTTTTTTATCCGCTTACACTGACAGACTGTTTGATAATTTTTTACGAGTTTTACCTGTGATACAGCATGGAATTCAGTGCAGCACAATAGTCAACGAGTTTTAGATACTTGAATGTTGTTCAATGTACAAATAGCTCTAGGTTTATGAAGATTTTTTTTATGTACACTAGGGCGAATTAAACTGTTGTTGATGCGCGTAGTTTACAATAATGTTAGAAAGAAATTTTGTATACTTAATGAAGCTTTTGTAGTTTTTTGAAACTGTTTAATGTTGAGTTTTATTTTTTAATAAAAAATTAAGATATATATACCGATTGATAAAATTGTTGATACATTTATTTAAGAACCTAAGCTTTTCACAACATTAGTTCTACATGAATTCTACATTGCAATGTACAGACGCTGCCCCGTCAGCTAGCTAGGGCCTAGCAGGCGAATCGCGGGGCAGGCTATATTGCCTAACATAGATTTTTTTAAAACTGTTGCATAACTTTGTATGTTATTTTTAACTGACTTGCAATTAAAAAGCATGCTTAAAATAAATTTTTCTTTACAAAGATTTTTTTACAAAAATCGACTATTAAATTATTTTTGTTATAAAATAATTAAAAAATTAGGATTTCCTAGAACTGAGAGACAAGCAGAGATGCTGGACTCGATGCATCCTGTATCTCTGGTCATAAATCTCGAGGTACCAGATTCGGTAGTATTAGAAAGAGTCAGAAATCGATGGACACATTTACCCAGTGGTAGAGTCTACAACATTGGCTTCAACGATCCTAAAGAACCAGTAAGAAATTATCTAACTAATCATAATTAAAGGGGTCAGTCATGTAAAATTTTAAATAATTTTTAAAAACCATTCTATTTTATTTTTTTTAATTTATTTTGAATAAACGGGACAAGCCCATAATACAAGTATAAATTAAAAGAATTGTTCATTTGAGTACATTTTGTAAATACTTAAAGAATAAGGCAAATATACTATATCAAAGCAAATTTCAATGAATAGAGTTCAATTATGCACAGTTAAAAGTTTTGTTAAAATAAGTCAAATATAATTTGAAGCTAAATTAAATTGTTTAAAAAAAGATCTTATCAAATACTTTTTTTGAATAATTGCACACGAAAAAAAATATTAACTAAAATGTTAAAACATTTGTAATTTTAAACACGTTTTTCTCATAACTGCAGTGCGTTATTACTCAAAAACTCCTTAAATTCGATTTTGATAAAGTTAAGCAATGCAATCTTTTTATTTCCCTGTGAATGCCAAAGAATGCGCCTGTCGAAGTTTTGTCAAAATTTGTTCAGTAGTTTAATCCTTGAAAAAAAAAAAACATTCACCTTACATTAACCCATTACCGCCCATGGAAAAATCAAAAGTGATATAAAAAAACTAACTGTTGGAAAACCTGTCTCATGAAAAAATAGTAGATACGTATTTTTTCTTTTTTCAATTTTCATTGTTTAAACATTATTTATTTAAACAAATTCGGAAAAAATTTTAAATTTTTATAAACTAATAACGGCATTCGATTCTTTGACCAAAAATAAGGCGAAAGTCATCTAAGTAATTTTTTGATCAGACGCTTAGATCTTTTGCTACGAGCGCTCAAACATGTAAAAATATGGTTTTATAGTGATGAGCTCTGACTCGTAAAAGTGTATCTTCGGTGCGGCGCCTCGGAGCTCACCACTATAAAACCATATTTTTACATGTTTGAGCGCTCGTAGCAAAAGATCTAAGCGTCTGATCAAAAAATTACTTAGATGACTTTCGCCTTATTTTTGGTCAAAGAATCGAATGCCGTTATTAGTTTATAAAAATTTAAATTTTTTTACGAATTTGTTTAAATAAATAATGTTTAAACAATGAAAATTGAAGAAAGAAAAAATACGTATCTACTATTTTTTCATGAGACAGGTTTTCCAACAGTTAGTTTTTTTATATCACTTTTGATTTTTCCATGGGCGGTAATGGGTTAAGGTAATTATTTATAAATTTACTCAGGGCAAGGACGACCTAACCGGTGAAAGACTGTGCCGTCGACCTGATGATGAACCGCAAGTGGTGCAACAAAGATTGCACGAGTTCAAAACGAAGACCAGCTCGGTCATCAGATACTACGAAAAACGAGGAGTCTTAAGATCCTTTGCAGGAATCACGACGGACGAGATGTGGTCCGACATCGTTGAATACATACACAATTTTTTCAGCTAATTGAGCTTTATGTAAAAGTTGATTTTTTAATTTTATTTGGGATTAAGATTTTTTATTTTTTGTATTTTTTTATAAAAATTATAGATTCAGAATTTGAAACTCCGGAATTTGATTTTGACGGGAGAACTCTATAATGTCAAGCTTTTGCTTACGTAGAATAAAAGATCAATGTTTAACAATTTTCATTTTTGATGAAAATTTTTTATAATTTTAATTACCAACGAAAAAAATGAATAAATACTTACTTTGCAGAAAATTTTTGCAGGATTGTAACTTTGAAATTTAAAGCAAGTCATTTTCAACTGTGTTAATCATGCATGTATTTCTACTCACATGAATAAACATGAATTTTTCTTCAACAGAAAAAAATGTCTGTCTGAGTTTTCTCAATACCTCTCTCATTACAATAAGCAAATATTATGTCTTACTTTAAATGTCAAGTTCTATAAAATTTTACTAAGTGATTGAAAAAATATAAATTTTTTTTGTACATTTATTAAAATTACTAAAGGCATGACCAATTTTTTTAAACAGAATATTAAAAACCCAAGAATAATGAAAACGATCATAAGAATCTTAAGTTAGATGTATGTATATTGTACAAACTCGAAGGTTTGCGGAAATTTTTTTAGAATTATCGTTGAAAGAGCATCAAATGACAAGCGCAACGGTTTTCCCCTCTCGGGTAACTATACTCCCGCGCGTTAAAATTTTTATGGCTCTACGAAGAAAACTCCGGGCTGAACCAAAACTACGTCGCACATCGATAAAATTCCCATAGCATTTGGCACAATTGCACTTCCGTCAGTGTGTTGCCACAAAGACTTTTTTGAAAGAAAGAGCGGCTCAGTTTGCCGCCGGCCTCCGGCGGGCCTACAACTGCCTGGTTGTGAACCCGATCATCGCGTAAGATTTTTACGAAACTTTGGGAATAGTTTTTATATATTTAAAAGAAAATATCAGTAACTAATGAAAAAAAAGAGTTTTTCACGAATTTTCGATAAATTCCTGCCAAGCTAGTCTACTGCACTTATATAGAAGGACGCGGTTCATTGCTTTTTTTCGTCTAAATCTCAACTTTAAAAATTTGACTAAAGTAGACTGAATCTGTACGTGCTTTGAAATTTTTTTTTTTTTAAATTAGGGAAAAAACCATTTTTTGCTGAAGTTTAGAGTAAAAAGTCCCAGTGACATTAGTCAGTGGTGTTTTCTTTCAGTTTTAGGTGTATGATTATTATAAATCATCGATTTGGAGAGTATGACCTTTCTTTGGCAGTTCTGATCCAACCTTCATATCCAATATTGTTGAAACAAAATTGAATTTTAAAATTATGAAGAAAGTTAATTATTATTTTCAAATTAGAATCAAGAAGGTCTCAGTGTTTCTTTTTGTTGGTGTAGTGAGTGCAATTTTCAATATCAGGATTAAAAAGCTCATCTTATGTGTTAAGAGTCGCTCTAGCAATCAGTTTCTTGCAGATTTGTGCAAGATTTTGACAAAATATTATCCACACACCATAGAAATTGTTAATAAAGTTCAAAAAGAGGAAAAAAAAAAAAAAATTCCCATACCGGGAATCGAACCCGAGCCTCCTGGGTGAAAGCCAGGTATCCTAGCCACTAGACCATATGGGATTAAGGTGACAGAGTAGCCGCTAAAATCAGGTTTTGTGCTGAAAATAATTATTTGACTAAAAACCGTTATTCTTGATTATTGTAGGGTTTTCTGGTACTCAATTTAATTCCAACTAATAATTAAGTATATTTATTGAAGAATTAGATTGTTGAAGCCTCAATTTTGTTGGAAATTTATTAATTTCGAGATTTTTCAGTAGGGAACTGCATTACCGACCATGAAATCGGTATAGTAGTTATCTATTTGCTCTTTTATTTTGGCGCCAATAATTTAAGTTCAATCAAAACATTTTTGCTATTGTTAACTTAATTAAAGTTTTTAATAGCCATTGATAATTTGAAAAAATTTTATTAATCTAAAAAATATTATACTGAAAGTAAATATTGTAGTAGAGAAAATATATTATAATAATTACAACATAATATAGTTTAAAAAAATTTATTATTCTATAAAATTTTTTACATAATATAAATTTAATGTGATACAACCAGATAACCATGTTTGATAGTTTAAAAAAAAAAAAAAAAAATTTCGATAAATAATACGTAATTTTGTTTGTTTTTTCCTAATTTCAATTATATTTATTCTGTGACTTTTACAAATTTGTATTAGATTTGAGAAACTCGTGAATCCGGGCTTTCGGACTTATTATAAAGATTCGCGAGTTGTCAATGCATTGTTATTATTATGATTAATAAAAAAAGTTTTACTATGCTATTTTTCCATTAAAAAGTATAAAACAACTAGTCCAATACGCTTAGTTTTACAAAACACAAGTACCAAAATTCATTTTCACGCGTCTCAAGTAAAAAAAAGTCTCAAAATAAAAATTCAAGCAGGTAAGAAAAAACGCCGCTCTGGCACGTGCTGCCCCCTCTCCCCACCCCGCAAACTGCGTTCAGCCTTTCGCTCCTGCAGACTTGCTGCCGTACTGTGTACATTCAGTGCTGCTTCGACCAGCTGACCGAGCGAGTGTGTTTATTTCCCTTATCGACCTTTAAAGTTTTAACCGCAGGTGAAACCAAGTGAGTTTCCCAACGTGCTATGTGATTAAGAAAACAGGATGAAATAATATTATAAGTTTATCCATCCTCCCCCGTCGTATGCGTGGACGACAAACTTATTTATTTGTATCACAGTTGAGCAGGTATAGTTTCGTTCTACGTTTGGAACGTAACATTCCAACTGAAAACACAAAGGGAAAACTTTTGTTCTATCTCACCATCCACAGTTTCTTCGTAGTGTTTCCCCAGGTGTTTACACGATAAGAAGAAAGCGCAGGGGAAAATGGCGACGAGGTAGCGAGCAGTACACGCGTGTAAACAAACAAAGGCAGGATGCAGCAGAAGAAAAAGAAGCTGCCTCAGGACGGGGATGAGGAGGACGAGGACGAGAGCGGCACCAGGACGAAGTCTTACGAGACCGTTCTGCTGACTGCGTTTGTGATAAGGAAAAAGAGGTGCCGTGTCTACTTCCACCGGGGAACCCTCATCTGGGAAACCGAACGAGCACCCTACAGTGAGTTTTTGTATTGTTTTCAATAGTTACATCTCGAGGGTACTTATCTACCAAAAATAGGTAAAGCAAACGTTGATAAATTGAACAATCTCCGGTGTGGAGGCCGATAAACATAAATTGAATGACTGTCAGCATAGGTACGCGTTTCTGAGCATGGGTAAATATTTTGATGTTTTTAACGTGATAACAACAAGTACAAACCAGTCTTGCGCAGTGTATAAGGGTTTTGGCATGGGAGGCATCGTAACAATCGGGAAAGTGAATGAACGCCCGACGCAGCTGCAGTTTCATTCATTGTTCGTTTATTATCGCGCAGTGTTGGATGTGTTGAGAGTAAAAACAATTAATTGGGATTCTTTTAGTTTTGAAAAGTTTTGGTAGAGTTCTTTAAAAAGGGTAATTAGCAGTTAAATTTCAAATTGAATAATTTATCTTGGGAAAACCTGTATTAGACTGTACTAGATACATTAAGCTACTTTTCACCGAGTTTCACTATACTCAGGCAGTTAGTCTTGAAAATAAATCAGAAGGAATCGGATTTAATTTTTTAATTTATCAGAAAATAGTCATTTATTTTCCTGGTTTACATTTTCTTCGTAGCTCTAGGGACGTACGAGGCACATGATTTGAAAAAAAATTTAAATCGATAGAATGCTTAATTAAAGCTAAATTAAAAATCAATCTTCCAAACTTTAAAAGCCTGTCAATTTTCATTAATAATGAACTTATTCTCAAAAATAAAAATTGTTAATTTTCTCTTATAACTATTCTTCGCATACATTTTCGTGCAATAGTTTTAAGCCAATACAGTTTTGTTATTTTGCGCAGACTTTTTTGGATAACGCATAAATGTTTTTTTGCGTAGACATACTTTAAAAAATTTTTTAATTTTTTCCAGAAATTTTCAAGGTTTTCATTGCTACAATATTTGTCGTCAATATTCTTTCTCTGACTTTAGTTAAAAATAGAATTTGCCAGCTCGTGTAATTTTTTCATACAAAATTGATCTGCTTGTGTTATAAAAAACAGCTGACCAAAAAAATTACAGCTGATTGTTTGATTATGAAAAAAAAGAGGGGACGATAAATGCAAGCGAGCAGGATGTATAAATTACACCGGGGCAAATTAAATCAAGCGCGTGCGACATTTTATATCAACGGGGCAGGAGGAGATAAAGAAGATTAAATGCATCCTATCTTGATCTAAGGGGGGTCGATGTTATTAACGATCATTTTTTTTTTCAAGCATACAAATTAATTTAGAGTTCTCGCGTGATGAAAATTTTTGTTGATTAACAAATGAATTTATCGCTTCTATAAAGAAACTTCAAAAGATGGTCTGATAATATTTTGAATGAATTCAGGTGATGTGGAAAAAAACTAATTTCAACTTAGTTATCTAAAGTGGAAAATATACTTAATGATATTCTCTTATGAGAAGGTATTTTTAGTGGGTCAAATAGGTATTTAAAAAAAAAAATCAATTTTTCTGCTGTCTTTTGCAAAAATTTCTTCTGCCAATTTTAGCGAGAAGTTTAGCCTATTTTTGAGTAATTTACTTTCAAAACGAGCGCTCGAACGAGTAATAATTTAAAAAAAAGGAAAACTATGAAGAGAAATAGTAAAAATCCAATTTTGAGAAAAATACATTCCCACTTTTTTGCTAGAAAACAGTATTTTAATAATAATATCATGTTCGTGCAAAACTCATAAATTAAATTTTCGAACAAGAAACAAAAATTCATGGCTTGACGAGGCTTGCTCGGATCGATACATAATTTTTGAGAACAGAAAAAACCAGACTAGTTTAGTGAAAACCAAAACCATCCGGTTGATTATCGAAAAGTTCTCACCGAGGCTGCATCGTCCACGATGGATAATTACCCGAAGCACGTGAGCCTGCAGCGGCACGTGCAGCAGCGCAGCTCCGATCATTAACTTTGATGACACGAGCGTCCTTTCGAGCGTAACCAGCTGCGCTTATTAGATTCTGCATCGTTTAAAAAAAAAATACTTTTTTTTTCTTTGTTTATCATAAATTGATGATAAAGAGAAAGGCTAAAAAAAATCTCTGAGATTAAGAAAGTTTTCTTGTTGGAAAAGATGATAAAAATTTATTTCGCGATAAATTTTTCTGAAATTTACAGTAATTTATGTATTACTGTAGCTGGATAACCTTAGTTTAACATATTTTAACGGGAAAACTATATCGACGGCCCGTTTGAAAAAAAACCTTAGCAGAAAATCTGGAGATTTTAAATGACCAATGAGAGGCTAAAATGAATTAAAATTTTTTTTTGAATCAGGAATCTCAATAAATCATTACTTAATAAATAAGATTTTTTAATCTTTTTCAATTTTTCAATTCATTTCAGCCTCTCATTGGTCATTTAAAATCTCCAGATTTTCTGCTAAGGTTTTTCTTCGGGACCGTCGATATATATCATCCACTAGGCAGATCATCAATATTCACTTAAATTCTTAAATAACAGTATTGAAATTTTAAGATGTTATAATTTTCAAAATTTACTTTATATTTTTATTTTTACACCAAAAACGAAAAAAAAAAGTTGGATTCCTCAGCTCGGAATTCCGTTAGGCGAAAAGTGTGAGCGTATAAAATCACTTCAACAAATTGAATAAATTTTTTTTACTCAATCTCGCGTACGTATCTCAATAGGGTTGGCAACCGGTACTTTAAAAATATATTTTTTAAAAAGTACTCGATTTTTAATGAATTTTAACATTTTTTTTAGAATTTTTAAATCAAAATTGAGCAAGAAGAAAATTAAGAAAAGTTTTTGAAACAACGGGTTGATGACGTCATTAACCCGAAACTCCATTAAAAGTATATCTATATATATTGAAATTTTAAAAAATTTAAACACTTGTAGTTCCTTTAATTTTAGTTTTTTTTAAAAAAGAAGAAATACGTGTCGATTATTTTTCGATATTTTAACTAAATAAGCAAAAAAATATTATAAATTTCAAAAAGTTGCCAACCCTATTACGAACTTCTAAACTTTAAAAACCAAATAAACGAATAGACTGTGAATAATAAAATCTACAGAGAGATGAGTTTGCTCGCCGAGGACAAGGTCAGGCCGCACTGCGGGAGTTATTAAAAAATTAAAAAGAAAGGGAATAACATGTTGGTTGCGCATTATCCTAATTGAATAAATTCAGCCCTCCTCGACTATCTTAGAACCGAGGTCGTTGCAGCTCGAGCGAGGATCTCGCTTGTTTTATTTGCTCGATTCTGTAAGTGTACTGTTTACACTTTTACTTTATTCAATCCGGTGCGGTCTTCTTCTCCTCGATTTGTGCTTGCTTTCCAGAATTACTAGCTGTACCCGAATTAGGGTCAATAACTGTTAATTCTCCTTTGTCACGAAACGCGCGTGGTTTGTTGCGGGATTCAAGAGTTTTAAAATTTATTGTTTGCTTTGGGTGTTTTGAAGAGTCACTTAATATTTAAATTTAATTCGCTTAATGAACGTTTACGCTAAGGTTATATTTGAAACCGCCAATACTTCTTACTATTGCATACTTAAAAATTTCAATTATATTTTTTGAGTTACATCGAAAAAAAAAATTTACCAACACAAATTATCTTTAGTTTACAAATTTTCATCTGCAAAGTAAATGTCTAAAATTATTTTGGTATGTTCTTTCGCTACACCAAAAAAACAATACATTTTGTAATCAATTTTAATCACCGGAAATTTTTCTGAAAATTTCGAAATAATTTTTTGAGTTCTTAATTTGGCGAACGTGATGGGCGAGGTCGAATTAGTTTCTTTTTATTCATTAACTACTTTTAATCGAGCTTTTAATTATTTTTATTAGTTTTCTTTACCAAACTCATATTACTATTTTTTGTATTTGATGATTGTTCGTGGATAAACGTTCGTTAGACCAAACAACAAAGAATTTTTTATTACAAACTCCTCGACAAACTCATAATCTTATTTTTTTAATTGCTTATTTTTTATTTCCTTCATTAAAAACTACGCAGCCCTATTTATAAACAAAATACATATATATATATATATCTACATATAATGGTTTATACTACATTGTTATGATTCCATCAAAATAAAATAAAAAACAAACGGACCATTTATTATGCCTCCAAAAAATTCTTCCTTTGAACTCTAAAAAAATGCTTCCATTAAAGATAACAACGAGTTTCAATCAATTAGCTAATCATTTAATCAAAAATTAAATTTATCAAATTAACCATAACATTAAACATAAAAAAGTAGCCCTTGATCTTTTTAGCACTCTCCAAAAAATTTCTCCACAAATTATTCAAAACCCTAAAAAAAAGAAAAAAAAACATCGCTGGCTAACAATAACGTCAAATTCCAGTCTATCAGCTGGTGATTACGAATCAAAACAAAACTGCGCGAATGCTGCAGGTCTCGCGGAAAAATATTTTTCCAACCCAATTTTCGTTATTACGTACATACATGCAGCACGTTTTTACAAATCGAAAGGCGTACTTGGTGACGCCAACGGAGTCGCGAGATTCTAGAAAATCGTGAAAAATAAAAAAACTCGCGCTATCGCTCTCCTTGGGGTCATTAGATCTGGAAAGACGGAAGTTTAAAACGATTTTAAAACCGCGCGTACGATAAGTTTACAGCGTCGCGCGCGCGCTTCCTGAATTACAAAATTCTCTTCGCCGATCGTGATAATTGTTCATAAATATTTCATGAAGCGTCGTCGCCACGTTGAATTACCATGAAACCTATCGATAAGCGTCTATTTTCGGTTCCTCCCGAACTCGAATACGTGGCCGCGGAGACCAAGAGAGACTATGAATTTTTTAATGGAACAAATTGTTCGGAATAATTCACGGGACGATTAAAAAACGATTTTTTGAAAAAAAAACAGCCGTAGACGAGTCGATTCGAGTCGATTGTTATAATCCACCGCCGCGGAAAAAAACCGGCCGATCGATCCATCCTCGGAAATAACCTCCGAGTTCGATCGGATGTGTGTACGTACCAACGCTTTTTCACCTTTTTCTTTGGAGTTGGTATTCAGAGATCAAGGAACTAGCCTTGTCTCAGTGATTTTTTTTTTTTTTACTTTTGTTGTGATCGGAATTTAGAGGTTTTTTCGGGCCTTCGAATTTCGCAACGAAAACATAAATATTCACGATAAGTAAGCATGCTGACAAATTTAGAAAAAAAAAAAAACAGAATTATTTATTTGACACGCTCAATCAAAAAGTATAGATAATTCAAAAAAATGCTTATGATAGGAAGCTCTTATCAATCAATGAAGTGATAAACCGTCAGCGAAAACTAAGTTAAATCAGCTGATTCAAATTATAAAAGTTTTTTTTATCAAAGATAATGAACAAATTTCATTTTTAAAGATTAAGCTTCAATTATAATCTTATAAGATAGCTCCATTTTTATAATTTTAAATTAACTTCGTTTAGTTCGTTCGCATACGGTTGATATGCTGCTATAAATTAGTTAGAGGTTGAAGTTTTTTAAAGTAACTCCGAGGTTAACTCGACTTAAATAGTCGAAATGGACTTCAAATGTGGTAAACTTTACACTATTCAAAATATTAATAAAGTTAGTATATTTTTTATGTAATAAGAACCAGACCGGACAAGTTTGTTATGTCTTTGCTCCTATTGTTAGTTGATACAATAGTTACTACAGCAACATGCACTAATACACGTACTTTCAGAAACAGTATTCAATTTTATACATATCCATTCTGTCGCCATTATATAAACCATGTAGAATAAAAACCAGCTAGTCCACTCTTCTTAGTAAAAACTAAAAATTGCAGTTACCAAGTATGAATTTACAAATTTTGGGTTTTTGAGTACAGTTGTTTCAAAATTTCCTAAAAATGTAGCAAAAGCAGCCAAGTGCAATAAGTATTTCTAAACCAACCAAGTTTATTTTTCAGGTATTTTCAAGAATACTATACTATGCGAGATACCAAGCCTTACTTAAAACTGTAGAACACATCTTACATGTTCTCAAATTTTATGCAGATACTGTACTTTTTGGTAAACACATTTTTCGCGTTTTACTCAAAAGCCGTTTACGTGGAGCTGGTATGGGTTACAAAAAAATTTCTAAATTTTGTATATATTACACAAACACTTCTCTACAACAAACATACGTCCAATAATCATAAATTTAATCCGGTTTCGTTCACAGGAAGATGGACGCTGTCGCTGACGGACGTTATATCTGCGAGCTACGCGAACGACTGGATGCCCGAGGTCTACAGGTCGAAAGAGGCCGGGGTGTCGGACCAGTCACCAGGAGTCGGGATGCCCGCTGCCTCCTGCATGCCGACGAGCTTCGTACTGCACTACGCCGCCCGGGGTAACAAGAACAAGTGGAGCCACCACAGCGTAACCATGGCTCACGACGACCCCCGACAGGTCGTGTCTTGGGTCAAGACCATAAGAAACTACCTGAACGGTCAGTATTTACGTGATCTGCTTTATTTTTATTGTGCAAATAATCGGTATTGATCGAGTGGTATGCTGTTATCTATATATCAGTACGTCGGTACATCATTGTATAGTCAACATCGTGATTACTTACAGTAAAAAACAAGATTAAGCACTTCAGTGTAGCTGAGATAACGATCGATTATTTTGTTACAAAAATTAGCCTAAATGTATAAATCTACGGGATTTGAATGTGTGAAGCTTTTTGTATTGCGAATATTCATGGACATTGAACTCAAATGGTTATTATAAATAATTTTGTTATGTTTTTCAACTTGACGAAAAGGGTTGAGTTTTTTTATAAAATGTTCGAGCTTATTACACTTATATGCTATTAAACTTTTATGTTTTAAATTTCATTTTAACTAACGAAACTTATCTCATGATCTTCTCAAAGTATCTGCACTGAGAGAAGGATTTGGTTCACGTAACCAAATTTGGTTGTGTGAACCAAGATTTGGTTATTTTTGGTTTCTCCCAAGCTATGGTTCATGCGACCAATGATTTGGTTACAGGAACCAAATGTATAGATCACAGTCATGTCAAACAGTTCGCTGTTATAACCTCAAAAAATTTTTTCAGTAATTCAGAAAATTATGAACTCACGAAAAATTTATTAAAATGATCGGTGTTATATTAGATTGAAAACGATTAGTAATTTGATTTAACTTCGTAGAGAAAAATAATTTTGTTGTCAAGAGAAAACTCATATTTAAATAAACTTAATTAATTTTTCAAATTGACGGGAGCTGGATTTTTACGCGTGGAGTGTGGACCAAACATTTGGTTCCCACAACCAAATTATCCGATTTCTTTTCAACCAAATATATTTGGTTCCTTGAACCAAATCCTTCTCTCAGTGTGCTAATAATAAAAATAATATACAAATTTATAATTAAGAATTTAAAAGGAACAATAACAAAGATATAGTGTTGAAATTCTTTTACTTCCTTGCAAAGAAAATTTGTTCACTTAATTAGAGGCACACATTATCAAAATCTTGTGATTTTTAAACGATTAAAAAAAAAATCAGATAGAAACTGAGTCTACTTTTTGAAATACAAATTTGATTTCTTTTAATTATTTGCACAGTTGAAATTAAAAAATTTTTTTAATGATACGATAATTTTCTTTTTATGTATATTTTATTGAGCTACTCTTTTTTGACTAACATATTTAGAGAAGCGTAAGTTATCTCGTAAGTTATTTTTTTTAAAGTGCATAAAAAAATACTTGAAAAATTTTTGTAAAACGAAATTATGAAATTCATTCTAACTAATTGCGCCATTTCAAATCTTGAAAGCTTACATATGACCCATTTAAAAAAGGGCAAAAAATCGCGCTCTTGCAAGACCGTCACAAGAAACTCATAATTGCGTCACGGGTTGACCCACACTTGAACGTTTTTTTTTATGTATTTTAATCAGAAGAACTAGTTTACGTGCTGTAAATTATGGTTGGTCGTTAAAAAAATTTCACAATATTCATGAATGATTTTCCGTGAAGAATTATTATTTTGAATGTGAGCCAAAAGATCAGTCTCGCAAGTGAGTCATGCTATTTTGGACTCTGTCGGGCGTAATTAATTCTTTTTTCCGTAATCAATTATATTACTTGCCGATAAAGGAAAAAAAAAAGATTAAAAAAGTACACTGCAAAGTCTTAAAAGGAGATAAAAATTGATTTTTATGCGTATGATTCACCCGGGCTCTTGTCAAAATTTTTGATAATTTAATTTTTTTTTATCGCTGCTCGTTGAAATCATGATAATCGATTGATAACTTTTACAGTAGGATCAAAGTTCATCTATTTTCGGATCAACTCAGAATGACAATAAATTTTTTTTGTGTAAAGGCATTTGGGTTAGCAATATGTATAATAAAGAATTTTTTTAAACTGACGAGAAACTTACAAAGTATGCTAGTAAACCTAAATAAATTAAGTTATTTTATATTGTATTTTTCAGGTCTGAAGCACCGACCTCGTAAGATCCTGATGTTCGTCAATCCTTTTGGGGGAAAGAAGAAAGGACTGGAGATTTTGCAAAAGAGGGTACAGCCACTGATGAGCCTCGCCGGCGTGGAGGCGAAGGTCGTCGTCACCGAGAGAGCCGGACACATACGCGACTTTGTGCTCGGCTACTCCTTCGATCCCAACGATTACCAGGTAGATTTATATATTTTTTTTTTATTCAAAATTTAGCAAATGTAATTGTTAAAAAATCAAGATTATATATACAGTATCAGATCAGTTTCGACATTTTACACTTTAATAAGATAAGTTTAGAATATTCATTAGAGGTCTGATGGCTCAGTGTGTAAAAGAAGTGACTCGTGACTTGACAGACCCAGGTTTGAGCCGCGCTTTGGCTGTCTTTAATTTCAATAAAAACTTCTATGCATATAAAAAACAGCTTTAATACCCGTTGTTTTATAATGTAAAATGATGATAATAATTAATAAGAAAAACAAAGAATAATTAAATGATAAGATAAAAAAAAAATTATTAATTCCGAAGAGCTTGAAGTATTGTACTTAATATAAATTTTTTATGCATTTAAAGTGTATATTTTGAAATAAATTTATTTATTTATTTTTTTTTTTTTCACGTAAATTTAAAATTAAAGTTTATTTTATGAAAAGTGAGCTAGTTTGAGAAACGAATTTTTATGTAGGTTGTTTGTAAATATTCCACATAAAAATTAAAAAGTAAGTTTTTTGTAACTTAGATATAGTTTGAATGAAATTCACGTAAGATTTGATTTAAAATTTGTTCAAAGATCGTGATGATAATCATCAAAAAAATTTTACGTTATTTTCCATGTAAAATATTTGAATCTTGTATTTATTTTCTCGCGAATACTACATGCTTTTATTTTTTAATTTATTTAAATACTTGTTCCTGGGTATAGATATTCTCTTATTATTATTATTATTTTTTTTTTACGTACCAAAGAATGAAGTTTTCAATTTCAATTTCTCTATACTGTTCATTAAAAAACTCATCTACTGTTAAAATCTAGTTCTACAATTCTCAAGGCAACTTATTTTAAAATATTCAGAGTTATACTGAGAAAGAGAAGCAGACAGTCAGTAATTTGTAAAATCAAGACCAGAAAAATTCCAAAGCATTTTTTGGTTCATCTGAAATCAAAAGTACTAAACAAACAATCCTTCAAAGCCCACAGAGTCAGCGGAATTAAATTCAAGTTTTCCTTATCGACCCGCCGAATACACCTGCAGCAAAGAACAAAGTGAAAGCCTACGAACGAGTCTAGCCGGTTTCGCGGCGAGCAAAAATACTTAATTTCCCGTCGAGCCTTTTTTTATTTTATTCCACTCGGCCATGTAATTGGCACTTTTCGACGTGTCAGTTCTGTGGAATAAAGCATTACATTCTTGCTGCGTTAGTGAACATAAAATCTTTTTTTTTTAATTTGTATCCACTCTGTTCTATCGTTGTTACTGAGGTTTGAATTCTATCTTAAAAAAGCCTTAAACGATGATCTAATGACATATTAACTCCTCCAGTCCGCCAAAAAAATTAAAAAATTGAATAATAATTGCTTAGTTTTTTGAGTTGTGTTATTAATAATATTTTAAACAAAAGTGATTCGCATAATTAGAACTTTTTAATTATTTAAATGTCTCTCTTTGTTTGTTATTTAATTTTTCATGAAAACTTATTTTAAGAATTTATTTATTTTTATGAAAAATATTTCTAGATACCTTCTTAAAGACTGAAATAAGTGAAAATAAAATGTTTTCATGCCACAAAAACTTTCATTCATTGTAGTATGATTTAATTTTGAAGAAAAAAATTATTTTTTTATTTTTTTTTTTGTTTCTCAAAGTGCAAATTTCCATGTCCGAGTGGAATAAAATTTCAAATTGTCAAACATAAGGACAAAGTTTTTCAGCTTACTGACGCAAAGCTGTCGCAATGGTGAACGGTGCACCTGCAGCACTAAACTTAATAATCGCTTGATGCAAGACACTCTTGGAAAAGTACTCGACGAGCTGCCTTTTTTTTTCCGCAGATCTGCGATGAAAGAGAACGCGACGCTGTATACGCGCGCGCGGGAAAGATTTAAAATTAACGATTTTCACGGCGAAGGTCGTGAGCTTCGCATCCCTTTTGTGCGAAATCGATTTTACGGTATAGACTGCACTTACCCGCTGCAGTGTTTTATTGATGCGACTGAATTTTCGGTTTCATCACAGACTGTAACCAGAGCATTCCAAAATAATGCAAAATAAATTTTAGATAGTCTTAATTGTTACTGTTATGGTTTATATTAATAACTCGAGATTTTTTTTTTAAGTCAAAATAATTTTCTTCTCGCAATATAATTAAGCATTTTTATTGAGAAAAATTAAATTTCAATAGTCTTTTCGCTCTTGACAATATATATTGAACAATATGAACCACCACATTTTCATATTATTAGATTTTAATTTTATAAAAATAGTTTGTATATTGATGTGATTATTTTTATACTTTATATGAATAATAATTTATAAATTGCCATGCTATTATTTGCTTGTTCATTTGCGTAGAACTATTTAATATTGTTCTCATTTTCTTAATTTAGAAATATTTTAGTAATTTCTTAAAACAATAAATGTTTAAACAATTTAGGATATCATTTGAAAAACATTTATCAAGCTAGTTTTCGCTCATTAGTTTATTGCTATTTTTATCAGGTTTTGCGTTGATTTTGAGTTAGCTTAAAATTAGCACATTTAAATAGATATGAATTTTTGACAGAGCCATACTTTTGTTTATCGCCATTAAAAAGTTTATTTTTCCATTTGGTGATATTTTACTTAATTCATTATTCCAGTTTTCATCCTCTCAAATTGGCTATTTTAGAATAATATTTATCTTACCTTTGCGTGCGCCGTAAAAACCCAATCTTATTTTAAAACCTTTTAATTTGAAAAATTTTTTTATATAAATTAGATATCGATCGTTGGGTCTACTCCACTTAACGACATCGCGGTCCGATGGTCACCGTACCGTACAATTACGAGTTCATTGGCCCGAAAAAGACATTGTGTCTCGGTCGGATTGTCAATCACCTGAACTCAACTTTGATTTACGACTAATATAAAGATTGAAGAGTTGTTTGTCGCTCGCACATATGTGCACTCGTGTTAGTCTCATCTCTTTCGCAAACTTAGCTTACGGCTTATTTGAAGAGCGATTAATCTTTAACTTAGGCGTCTTCAAACGTCTGGCGCATTATGAATTCATTTCGTTACGTAGGTATGCATACACGGAGAGAAGAGTCGGAGATCCGTTTACGAAATTGGAACATAGCCTGCTTGTGTTTAGTTAAGCGCGATCGGGCTTCGAACGAGTTCGCAATCTGATTGCGAACTCGGGCGAGAGGCCCGATGTCGAACTGAGATCGTAAACGAAGCGGCGCCCTCTTGGGGCGACACTCCCAGATTACGTTCGCCTGTTCGATATCGGGCTTCGCGCAGTTCGCAATCTGATTGCGAACTAGTTCGAAGCCCGATTGCGCTTCACAAAGACAACCCGGTTAGGTCCCAATTTCGTAAACGGATCTCCGACTCTTCTCTCCGTGTAACATTACCGGCGTTTTTTCTTATCGCGACTTATAATTTTTATTGTAGTGGGCTGTTCGATATTATATAAATTTGAAATTATTTCCCAATTGGGTTATTTTAACGAATTAAGGATTTCGTATGTAGGCTCATTAACTGTAATGATACTTTAATGACTTTTTTTTTTAACGACAGATGGTTTTAAATACTTTTAAATTGAGGCGAATTGAGGGACTTTCTTTTTGCTCGCCAACCGTCAGACAGTCATTATTAATTATTTTATTAAAAGAAACAATTAATTTTCACATTTTAAATTGACTTTGAAATTGCGAAAAGATTTTGATTTTTGATAACATTGTTATCATTTCTATCAAAAAATTGTCTCAATACTTTTGCTTTAATAGTATCATATAAGTAATAAATTTTGATAGTGATTAAATTGATTAAAAATTTGTTTATAATAATTTATTTACTGCTACAAAATTTTAATTTTTCTTATGTTTCAACACAGTTTAGATGCATTGAGGAATTTAGAATTAAAAGTAGAATCATCGCTTGATAAAAATTTGCTTATCCGACACTACTTTTTAAATTAATGTCTTGAAAATCTTATTTCAAATTTAATTCCCAAAAAAAATTTTCAAACAATAGAAATATTTCAAAATATTGACGTAATTTTTAAAAGTCAAAAAGACAATTGATTTTTTCGTGTTTAATGAAACTTATAGCAATGAAAATGAGTGGTGATTTGTATTTTTTACATAGGATCTTTATATGATGCAACCGAAACTTACAATTTTTAGTAAATTAAAATAATTTTATAAACATTATGTCGACGCTCGAGTTCTAAAAGCTGACAACTCAAAATTTTTTTTAATAACATGACATCTCAGAGCTTTCCTTTAGAGAGATGTCATGTTTTTAAAAAAAATTTTGAGTTGTCAGCTTTTAGAACTCGAGCGTCGATGTTTAATTTTGTATTTGTAATATTTTTTCCTTTTAACATTAATATGTAACACTACGTATGTAGTTACTTTTGTTGTTCAGTGTACATAGTTTTTTTGTTAAAATGTTTTTCAAAACCACAATTTTTCTTAAAGTTTTGAAATTTCGTGGAGTAGGCTTTTAATTTTAATGAATCTTGATTTTTATTTCTGTAAGGTCGAAGATTTTATTTGCAAATCATTACGAACGACACAACACAAACCGTAATTTTTTTTATTCGTGCTGGCAATATTACACCTTACGCAATGACAACACCCGCGAATTATATTATTTTCTCGTAATATCGTCCCGGGCTTACGCAAGACCGCGCTTTCGCAAATTTCGTTTTTCCGAAAAAAAAAAAAAAAAAAACAACAAAAGCTGGATTTGAATTACCATTCGCAAATATTTGACGATGATTCACTCTGCGTTCAACAATCGGTTCGGATATTTACATTTTTACAGCTTGATTGGCAACAACCGTTATTATTGATTATGATTCACCAATCACATTCATTTTTTTTTTTTTTGAGAACTTGTGGGGTATAAAACTAAACTCGATGGTCCCAAATAACTTTCATGGGTTTGTAAATCATGGTCGGGATTTGGGTCACACGAATACTATTTCCGATGCACGTGCGCCGGCTTATTCATCCACTTGTAATATTCGTTCGGCTGTAGCTCGAACCGTCATGTTTAGACGCAATTGAATCAATAAACTTAGAAAGTTTGAGAACTTAAAAACTGATCGATTTAACAAAAATTGATTTGAGGCATTTCAGAAAAATAAAGCCCACCTGTTCATTTATATGTAGTTAGTGCTAAAAATAGTTTGTTACAACTAGTTATTGATAAAAAAATTTCCAGGTTTATAAAGGTTCTTATTAGAAAAATAATTATGTTATTTAAAAAGAAAGTATAATTTTTAAAAATATTAAATGAAATTTTAACTACTATTGTTTTGTCCTGTACATAAAATATGAACTCTATAGTAATCTAAAATTTTACTAATTACAAAAATGAGTGAAACATATGTAATACTTATTTACGAGAAAATTTTTTTTTGAAACAAAAATTTATTAAACTTTTACAGTCCAAATGTAAATTTATATTACTACATAATTAGTTTTATAAAAGCCTAAAACTTTTCTTTCTTTATTATAGCAATTTAGACTACACGGGCCATTATGATCAAAACTTTTTAGCAATTTCGATTAAACAAATTTTACTGCCCCTCTTAAAAGTTATGTGTTTAGAAAAGACACAAAAATATACTTTATTAATGTAAGTTATTATTAAAAAAGCCAAAACTAAATAAAAATTTATACGACTTCACTGTTGTAAATCTTAATTAATTTTTTGACACTCGTTTTGACAGTAAAATAAATATTGTTAAAAAAATTATTCGATCAATTGATATTCACAAAGAACAATTTTAATTTATATTAATTAATAATATCATTGGTTATAAGAAAATTTAATACTTTTTCGAGGCTTTGATCGTTACAATTTTTTCTTTTTTAACTACGTTTATAGAATTGTATCAATATTTTAAAACTAATACATATGTAAAATCAAAATTGGACAATTTTCTCAGAGCAGAAATCGAACATCGGAAAGTTCAAAACTTTCTACTGTCTTATCTAGAACAGTCCAGAGCTGTGAGCACGAAAACCTATTTTGATAACCAATCATAACAGGCTCGAAGTGTACCGACGATGCTAATAATAAAGTATAGTACACGTATAGATGATAAATCGAATAGCAAGTTTGTTAGGTAGCCGTTAATTATCGCTAACAGAGTGCCAAGGCTACCTTTCATTTTCGCGAAACATAGTTTCGAGGCTGAAAATTTTATGGCCCGCGAGTCCGTTGACTCTACATTCTATTTTTAAATCCTCTGGTCTACGTCAATTTAATTACTGACCATTCGCGCAGGCTTCATCTATATTTTCATTTATTTGTTTTACGAGTTTTTTTATCGATAAAAATAACACTAAATGAAACGAAAATTTTTTTAATTTTTTCCATAAACAAAATAGAGAGCTAAGAATTGTAATTCGTTACGTTGATAAAGTTAAAAAATATGATCCGTGGAATTAAACATTAATTTTGCTATTCTAAATCAAAGTTAAAAATTTGTTACAAAATAGTTTGATAAAATTATGAATTTATAACAATATTATGGAATGATTCTGTTACAAAGCAAACCCAAAGCTGTCAGATAAAGAATCTGCCTGATTTTTTAACATCAGTTTATTTATTCATGAGTTAATATAAATTTTTGATTTTTTTAAATAAAGAAAAATTTATACATGGACGATTTTATTTTAATAAATTTCGTAGTCATTTATCTTCATCATCACTTGTATGTACAAAGAGTAAATGTTGTTAACCACGTATTTTTTACATTTTCAGGCTGCAGTGTGCATAGGCGGCGACGGTACCTTCTCTGAACTGTTCAACGGCCTGATATCGAGGGCGGCCCGGGACCAGCGCATCGACCTGAATAACCCGGACGTGAGGCTTCCGAGGCCGAGCATAGCCGTCGGTGTGATTCCCAGTGGCAGCACGGACACCCTGGCCTACACCCTGCACGGCACCACCGACGTCGAGACGGCGGTTATACACATCCTCTTCGGGGACACCACCGGGCTCGACCTCAGCTCCGTTCACGACGAGCGGAACCTGCTCAAGATCTACGCCAGCATATTCAGCTACGGCTACCTGGGGGACGTCGTCAGGGACAGCGAAAAGTTCAGGTGGATGGGACCCCAGCGATACGACTATTCCGGTAGGTCGAGTTTTAATAATTTTTTAATTTTAATAATTATTAAAAAAAAAAATGTTTCTTTGAGATAATTTTTAATTTTTTACCGACTGATTAGTTTAAACCAAGTTTAGACATTTATGGGCTGAAATCTAAAATTAGGCCAAAAACCGTACATTTCATAAACAAAATATATTTTGAACTTTTGAAGTTTATAAAACCAGTAATTAATTTTCAATGCCTCTTTAACTCAAAATTAAAATTTCTTTTTATAGTTGATTTATTTGAAAAATTACTTTGTTTATGTAAGTTAAATAAACAAAAGTTACTCGAGGCTAATTTTTTATTTTTTATATGAAACTTGAGGAATCCTATGATTACTAGCTACAGTTTGGTATTAACTCTTTCCTAATGTGACTTTTAGTTTGACTTTGTGAAAATTCATGGTCATATAGGGATGCGTTAAAATGAGTAAAGTAGAGTGACTAGGGTTAAATTCTCGGTTTAATTCAACAGTAATTGTTAAATCAATAAATAGTTGTATACAACCGACAGTTATTTTTATATTTTATTCCATTAGATTTTCGTTATAAATCAAGACTAATTTTTTCGTTGATCTTCCAGGTTTCAAAAAAATAATAGCCAACAAAGGGTACGAGGGCGAGGTCGAGTTGCTCCCGGAGTCGGTTCATCCGGCAGCTTGCACGAGGTGCTTAAAAAACTGCACTAGGTGCGACCATCGAACGCATAACAGCGGCAACTCCAACGACGAAATTTCTAGTGAGTATTCGTCGAACTTTCTTTTTTTCTTAGTTTGGTAAATAAAATTTAAAATTTATGTATTTTTGAATGTAATAAAAATTTTTTTGCTCTAAAAATTTTAAAAATCTAAAATAGATCTTGAGCTAATGAAAAAAAATTTTTACTCGAATTCACTGCACTATAAAATTTAAGACAAAATTTTTTCATTATTACCAGAAAGTGTAGTTAAAAAAAATGCTTTATCTAAACTATATCAATAAACCACAGTTTCTTAAATAAAAAAAATTTGTTCATTATAAACGAACCATATAACCAAGCGTTAAATCGGGAGTTTGATTTTTGTTTTTTCTAGTAAATCATGAAAAGCACGCGACCGCAATCATGCGTGATATCGTTTAAAAACTGACTCGTTAGATTATCAGTAAAAATTCTATTGAAAAAAAAGACTTGAGCTTAAAAAAGCCTATAGTTTTTTTGTTTATTTACTCAACACAGATTAAAATATAATTTACGGTTTGTAAATATAATCATTTCACTTTTATTACTCTTCTTTTTGCAATATAATTTTTACAACAAGACCGTGATTTGTAAAATTTTAAACTTATTTACATATGTCTAAAATAAAAATGGTTTCTGTTTTTCAGGGTGCCTTACGGTCAAGGGCAAGTTCTTCATGGTGAACGGGGCGAACATTTCATGCGCGTGTTCCAAGAGCCCGATGGGATTCAGTCCGCACTGTCATATCGGCGACGGCTGCGTCGACGTCATCCTCGTCAGGCACACTTCTCTCTTCAACAACCTGAGGATGCTGCTCAGGCTCAGCAGTAAAAACAAAACACTGGTAAAAAAAATTTTCCATTCGAAATTGTAGAAACTTTGGGAGTCTAAAATCTGTATTGAATTTGGCTAAAATTTGATTCTTGAGCTTTTCTCCATGCATTATTTTGAATATTGTTGTCTTATCATTTTTTCATTTAGAACATGTCTTTTATGTAAGAACAAATTTTTTAAATTTATTAAAAACAGCGCTAAGACTTCTAGTAAAAAAATTATTTCTGTAAAAATTAAATAAAAATAAATATTGCTTACTTTGACTGTTTGCGATGACACCTAAAAATTCTGACAAATCCAGTAAAATTTTAAGTCATGATTAAAAAACCTCAGGTTCATGTACAAAATTTTCGTTAATTTTTTTTTATCTCAGAAATATACGTATATTTATTTATAATTTATTTTACTTTTCTTCAACAGTACGATCTGCCGTTCGTCGAGGTCTACCGTGCCCGCGAGTTCACTTTTCGGGCATCTCCGACAACGTCGTCGTCGTCGTCGGCATCGGTTACAAGTTTAACGGGATCGTACGAGAGTAGCACTGGTAGCACTGGAAACGGAGCTGGTCCAAGATTGAGTCCCTGCGGCTCGTCCCTCAGCGTCTGGAACTGTGATGGCGAGGTCGTTGACGCTTCGAGTGTTAGAATCAGGTTATAATGAAAATTAGATGAATGACCATGAAAATGAGACAAATCATTAAATATTAATTACCATTAATGAAGTGCCTAGTGTACTAAATATCATTTGTTTTTTTCATTATTATTATTTTTCAATTTAATAAATACAAAATATTTACCTTAAATTTACTTGATTTCTGATTCAAGGAAAAATAATAGTTCTTATCAATATTAGATTCATATCATTTATTATGTGCATTTTCTATCAATTGTAGTTATCCAGTTTAAAAAAAAAAAATATTTATTTATGTATTCTCTTGGAACATATTAATGATTATATCGGTTGAATTTCAATTTCAAATTGTCAACTTTCTTTTTAACATATTTTATTTCATATAAAACATTACGATTTTCAGAGTGCACCGTCAGCTGCTGAAAGTTTTCTCTCGTCGCATGGAGGACAACACGCTCAAGGTCAGCTCGTCCTGCTTCTGTCTTCTCTGACGTCCAGCCGCAGTTCAGTCGACGATCGCCATCAGCGTCACCCCGAAACCGTCGCTGCCGCCCGAAACAAGAGAAAAAATTCGCTCTTCGCGGTGCTACTTCTACAAAATAAGGTCGCTTTTTGCACGGTGCACCGGAGAAAAGTTTTTAACTCGTGGTACTCGAAAATCATGAAGCTCTTGGGGATGAGAAAAAAACAGTGTAAATATTAGCGGTGTGATGTTTACGGATGGGCCGAACGTCGATTTTTTATTTATTTCAACGAATTTTACGAAATTCATGATATTATAACGTTTTATTGTGATTATCACTCGTGTTAATGAACAACACTAATTTCACGTAATTTAGATCTGATTGATATTTAATAAGCAGAGAATATAGCCTGTTCATAAGAGAGCAGATCTGAATTTGATGAAATTTTTGAGATTATAAGATTTCTTGTTAAAAAATATCTATTCTATGCGCGCGTAGTATGAAAAGATCTGATTCATAGAAACCTGCCTTACTAGCAAGAAAGTCTGCGTATAATAAGCGTTCCTGTTTTTTAAATCATTTTACGTGATTTTATTTACTGTAGTAGTAATGAAATCTTATAATTGTAGGGTGTTTTAAAATTTGATTAATACGAGTTTCGTAAGATTTTCACCGTTTTTATGTAAAATAGTAGCAACGTTACAAATTTTTAAAGCATTAGACATTGCATTTTACATTTTTGACAAAACTGATTTTATTTGAAACAAGTTGTGTCGTTTTGTAGATCCCGAACTTATTTAATGCATTTTAGTACGGGACCAATCGAAAATTGCATTATTTGATACTTTTATCATAAAAGTTTTTTGGGTAAACTATTGTAAAATAATTCTTAAGATTAATTATTAATCAGAGTGAAAGAACAAACATTTTTCGTAATTTTATAGATTATAGTTTGTTTCACATATTTGCAATAATTTTCATAAATCTCATATTTTTATTGAGTAACGCACGTCTTTGATTTAGCATAGAATACCGTGGGGTAACGTGAATAATTTAATAACTTTATTGTTTTACAAACTGTGCTTCAGATTTACTAAAACTTCAAAAGGTTCTAAAAAAATGGAAAGCATTCAACAAAGTGTCTATGATAGTATTATTAAGTAAGAGATCGTAGTGTTCGTTTGTATGTACGTCTTGTTTATAAGAATATCATGACATTCGTTACTGTAAAGTGTTTAAGATTTTAACAAAGAATTTAATGAAATAAAAAACCAAACGCTGTTCGTTAAAAAAATTATCAATTTTATGAAATACACTAAAAAATTTTACGCAAATCATTAAAAAAAGTGTTTATCATCGTGTGATACACAAGTTGTATGTACATAGGGCTTAAAGTTTTCAAAATCATTGTGGTTGCTGAATAAATTCAAATTGATATTAATAAATATATAAAAGTCGTTGTCAATATTTAATGAATTTTACAATTAATTTCAAAACAGAAATAAAGAAAGATATAATGTAAAATCGAATATATAAAATGAAATATTTAGGGCGATTGTACTTACGATTAAACCTTCCATATGAATGTAAAATACGTATAAACTAGTAATTAAATGTAATTTCGGTCAAACACGCGTGGAACCCGAAGATTAAGACTGATTGATGGAAATCAAAAATGCATAATAAAATCAAAAAGAATCAAATGAACTGTTAAATTAAAAATATATGAAGTGCATTTTTTAGAGTTAAGTTTTATAATTATCAACGAAGAAAAGTTTTAAAAATCACTATGGAAAATACCTATCGATTTTTCTTTGCTTGCGATAAAAAATTTGCACAATTTTTCTTTATGAATTTGCTGCAGAATTTCGTTCAAATAATATGTTCGCAGCTCTTTTGAGGTGTAGGTATATACATATTTATTGTATTTACTATGGTGTTAGTGAAGTATAGTTATATATATATTTTTTGTATTTATTTTCTACCAATCATGACTTTTTAGATTATTTTTTGTGTATGTAGATTTATTCAACACCATTTAAAATCACGATTATACCTGTCAAGTGTCTATAAAAAAAAATGCGTGAAGTAAAAGCTAAAGTTGTCTCTAATACTCTCAAGCTAGCTAAAAATTTTGGCTGGCATAAAATTTAATGTTAAAAAAAATGTTAATTTATAATAATCTTTATTTATAGTAAAGGAGTTTTATAAAAAAATGTGTGTTTATTATATCCCTCAAAAGATTTATTAAAGATTTTAGAAGTAACTCGATAATATTCTTTCAATTTAGTTTTTCAGCATTTTAAGAAAATTTGGATAATATTTAAAAACTATAAAAATTACAAAAGCAAAATGTATGCAATATACTATAACAGTGCAAATATTATTCAACCGTTTATATTTTAAATGCTAAATTGTTATATTGAAAATAATATTTTCAAACTGAGCTTATAGTATGATTGACTTTATGAATAGAGTATACAAAAAGTCTAAAAAAATGATGGTTTTTCATATTATAACTTAATGCATTTTACATTTAAAATTTAAAAAATTTTCTATATTTTAAAAAGATTTATATGAGTTTTTATACTTATATATTTTAAACTAGCTTAATTTTTAGCTGATTAATTGCGGATATGTAACTTTTAGTATGAAAATCAATGTTTTTTCTTGATAATATTTTATTATTTCATTTATGAAGCATGAAGAATGATAATGCTTATTTTGGATTATCAAAACTGTACAACCACAACGCCGTCTAGCTAATGTTTTAATACCTACCGAATAAGTAGTTTTTCTAATTGATTTTCCGTTTATTCCAAAGAAACAAAATTGCACCAATAAAGTGGAAATGGATAAAAGTTGTTGGCCGTATATACACTCGAATAAAAAAAAAGTAAAAAAATACTATGAGAATTATCCGAAATCATGTTGACGGGGGGCCATTACGGCACAGCTGGGGATCAGATACCACCGTAATCGACCCTCGGGTTTATCGCATCGCAGCCAGGGAATATTGCGATCGTGAGGTAGATAAGAACGCAGGGCAGTTTTTTTTCCTTTTACTTTTGTCTGTATTTTCTTTTTTTTATTTTGTTTTGTTTGAGTTTTTCTTTATCTTTGTACCGAAGTTTCGTTAAACGAAATCGATTTTACTTCATTGGTTGTAGGGGAGAGATAACATATCTAGTACTGCAGACATTTAATTATGCATGCCATATACCTGGTGTGTTTTTTAAACTTAGTGGTACTTTACTGTAATAACACACTGTATTTTTTATTGGTGACTATTGATTTTTTCTATTTATAATTTTTGGGGTAAACAAACTTTGTTTTTCTGACTCCATTTTGTAACACATACATGTTAATGTTATACATCATATTATATAAAATATAAATTTTATATCATATGATGTATAAATTAAATTATTAAATATTATATTTATATTATTTTATTACAGGTATTGTATTATGAAGTTAAGAGGGAGAATATTTTTAGAGAGTGCAGATAAAAACTTCTCACTAGTAGTCAAAAGTATCGGTAAATATTTACTTAGTTAACTCATTAAAAAGTCTAAATAAAATATAAAATAAATGAAGTAATTTTTTAATACACATAAAATGATTTTAAATTCCAAAATAAATTTTCCTATAGTTTAGTTTAAAGTGATTACCGACTGGTCGTTACATGACAGTTTGTAGACGTTATCGAATTCACTCTAAAAAATTATTATTTATTTCTATTATAAATATATTTTCAACATTTATGGGATTTTATTTTGAACTAAGTACCTTTAAAATTCTATTAAATATTTTTATTTGGTACTGTAAAAAATTTGATGAATTAGAGGGTGCTGATAAACGAAAGAAAACATCTTTTTGGATATCATTTATTAATTTATTTTTTCTCGTTAAGACTTTTTTTTTCTTAATAATAGGAACACAAAGTTTATTTACAAGTTGTTATATAAAAATTAAGTTGCACATATTTATTTTTTTTTTATTTGTGATAAATTTATTATGTTAAAACGTTTAATTAACATATGTTTATTAAAAAAATCAATATTTTAATACACTTTTTTTTGTACATTATGTAAATGATTTACAAATATTAGCTAAGTAATGATTAAACTTTTATTTTGTTTAAATCTTTAAACTGTCTTAAATATTTATAATAAATTCATCATACTCAAACGTAAGAAGCAACAACACGATCTCGATTAAATTTCACAATTATTTTAAAAACTTATAGGTTCTTTTTTTTTCTTCAGTACTGGGTATGTATTGTCATGTTTTTCTTTTCTTTCCTTTTTTTTTAAATATATTCGTATTATTTTTCTTACAATTAAAAGAAAGCTTTTTTTAAATACCTATTTACGGTATCCTTACAATAAATTTATCTATGAGCGTAATACTTTCGATCAAAGAGCTAAATATTTCCATTATTTAAAAAAATTAGATAATTTGAAACTCGAATTCGCATCTCATAATTTAAAGTTTTAATTTAATTCTGAATTAACAAAGTCACTTTTTTTTCAATAATTTTCAATTTTGAGATAGTTAATTATAATTGGAAAACTTTTAAAGTTTTTATTATGGAAATTAAAATTACAAATACAAATTATTTTAATTTTTCTTAATTTTTCAAATTTCAACCTACTCAAAATTTTCTAGGTCAAACTCCACTTTTAATTTGTATAAATAAAAAAAATTACATTTTTTAATAAATCAAGCTTACATACTGCAAAATACATCCTTTAAACTCTTAAATCTACTTTTTTATCCTTAAATTTAAACAAACATTAATAATTGTTAAATTCTTTTTTTTTTTTTTGTTCTTATCTTTTTTTTTATCATTTATCCAGTACTGTTTGCAATGCGAAAAATTAACAATCAAGAAAGACATTCGGTTGGCTATAAACAATGCGAAGGATAAAAGAAAAAACCTCAATTGGTTCGTGAATATCTCAGTAGCCTCACCACGATTAAAACACTTTTTTCATGGTATTACAATATTCAAATGACTTTATTTTTATTTTTATTTCGTAAATAAATAGTATTTCGTATTGTTTATACGTCAAACATCTTAAACATCTACCTTAAAATTTCATTTAAAAACTTCAGCTTGTTCCCGTAGTTTACCATTGATTTCTTGTACATTTAACATACAAATATATTTTATTTATTTTTTTACATGGATCTTGATAAAACATCAATAGATATTTTATAAAAAAGATCCCTTTTTTCGATTGGTACACTTATTTTTGTAGAATTTTGATTCCAACAATCTATTTTGAATTTTCAACAATCACATGTATGCAGGTGGTAAAATTCTAGGGATAATATTTTCAAAATGATTGGGATTTCAGACGAAAGGTGCACGAGGTTATTGTCTAGTGAAAACTTTTTGGTCTTTTTTTTATTTGTTAAAAATAGGTAAAAATGGTCGGATCTGGTATAGATTCAATGAAAAACAGTAAACTACTGTTTGGGAAAATTTACGCCTTTGAGTCTTGGACTTTCATAATTAGGGGTAAAGTGGAAGAGATTATCCTGTATTGAAGTTGCATCGATTGTCTTTGACACGAATCAGCAATTTTCTTGTTTACGTTCAACTTCTATGTTTTTTTTTTGTTTTTTTTTTTTTAATTGTAGACTAGCTTTTTTTCTTCATTACACTTATAAGATTTAGTGAGGCTCTCAAGAGCCCCACAATGTATAACATTAAATGTCTTATATTTTACAATGAAAATTATACTTACAATTCTGAGTAAAATTTAATACAGTTTTGTTAATTTTTTTTTTGTCACTAGTTATAAGAAAATAAGTATATGATAATTAAAATAGTTGTTTACCAGAATATGGTCAAATAGATACCTCCAACAAAAAAGTTACAGCTACATATATTTATCCATTAACTATTACTATAGAATCGTTGTTATCACTAATCTTTTCCAAACGAAAGTAAATACATTTTTTGAAAACTAAATTTTGCCAAAAACTAAGAATTTTACTATTACTTTCATAAATTTTTTTTCGTAGTATGGATTATTGTTGAAAATAATTTACAATATTTAATTGTTGTCACCTTATATGAATTATTGAGCTCTGGGTAAGCCTTTGTAATTTCTAAAAAAATAAAAAATAAAAAACTAGCACAAGTTAAAAAAAGTTTATTTTTGTAAAATTTCTAAAATTAAGTTAAAAAAAAAAAAACTAGCGTACCGCAGGGCTACTTTGACCTCCCGGGGGCTACTTTGACCACTAAGAAAAAAAAAAAAATTACTTGACAATTTCTTACTATTCAAATGAAAGTTATGATTGCGGTTACAGTTTTTTCCGCTAGCGGCTAGAGGCGTGCGTAAACTTTGTGTTTTCATGATTGCCGCCGGTCTTGATGCTTGTTTGCTCGTTACCGATGTAGCAATGTAAATATTTTTTTTTTGTTAAAATTCTTCCTTGCACAAAATTTACAAGTTGTAGTGTTAAGAATACATATTTTGAAGATAAATCAATTTTTTTTTTGTCTTCCTAAAGGTCTCTAAAATACAATCTGATAGTTTTTGAATTGATTTTTCAAAACTAGTGAGTGATATATTTTTTTTAAGAAAAAAAATTGATTTCACGTAAAAATGGGGCTACTATAGCCATTTTCATGTATTTCGCTTGTTATGTTTAGCTATGATGGGGCTACTTTGGCCAATTTTTTACTTAATGTTTTTAAGTAAACTATGTCTAGTGAAAACTTAGATAATTATGTATTTCATTTAAAAATGTTTATTTTATGAACTGAATAAAGATAAGGTTTTAACTTAAGTTTCAATATTAGCTTATTTCAAAATTCTCATTTTTTTAATATAAAAAAAGATTTTTTTTCTTTCTTTGCAGTAAAACTTGATGTAAAATTAATGGACACAATTTGCAAAAGCTAAAAATTTGATAAAAATATTTAATTTTTTTAAATATCTATTCAAATTTCTTAACTATAATTCAATCTGGTATAAAAACTTAAAATTTGGATCGTAAAACTCTTTTTGGCCCCAACCCCGGTGCTACTTTGACCATTGACTTCAAAATGGTGTAGCAGTAAAAAAAAAATAAAAATTGACAAAATAAAGTAGCTTAAATCCAAGTTGAAAGTCTTAGCTTTCGAATGGTTACCTCCAAAAATTGATACGAAACCGTTTCCGTAGTTTAAATTGGGAAAAAAACTTTTTTTTATGCAAAAATCTTACGGTATCCATTTTTTTAGTACTGAATTTTCCAAATTACATATGCGTGTACAGTGTACTAACTTACACGAGTGACTTTTAAATACCTAAACTGTAACTTTTTTGCTGCAAATACATTTACACTACATAAATCAAGAATAAACAATGCGCGATGCACATTTTTTTTTTAAATATATTGCACAAATTTGGCCACTTGCTTAGTTACAGAGAGTCTTACGAAATCAATTTTTCAAAAGCTCTCTCGTAATTCGTTCAAAAAGAGGGTAAGAACGATTATTTTTTGTTTTTTTACAAAACGTGCAGGTTCTCGCAGTTCTTGAACTTTCGATCCTCCTTGCCGAAGAGCCAGGTGAGCATCTGGCGCGCCTTCATGCTCACCCTGACGACGCCGCGGGACTTGTACCAGTGCTCGCTGCCGTCCTGGCCGCTGCCGCTGGGCTGCTGGCTCTGGCTGACCTTGAGACGGATCTGACTTAGGATGCCCACCAGGAGGTCGTCTATGTTGTGCTGTATGCCCACCGATATCTCCGCGAATTTGGCCCTGTACGTGCACGCCAGACACTTGCCGTCTAAAACGAAAAAGTTGATTGAGTTATGATTATAATATATTGTAGGGGTAATAAAAATTTTTGAATTTTCTTTCGAAGAGAGAAGGATTTTTTTAAAAAAGAATTTATGGGACTTTTATTTTTTACTCAAAGCCGATAAGTTGATTTTTTGCTTCGATTATTATTTTCTGATCTAACTATTTTGAAAACTTATATTACAAGACAACATTTTTTTCATTTTAGGTCACAATTTATGTCAAACAAATTCAAGCTTAATAAAATAAGCATAAACAGGTGAAAAATATTCTTACGAGCTCTAATTTATCCGAAACCACGTAAATTAGAAAAAAAATGTACATTAAAAATTTCAATAGATTTAAAATATTCAACCGATTCACATGAATTTCGTATGTTTTTTAATTAATTTAACGAGCCCTCGAAGAATACCAAAAATTTTCGGCCATTAAGCGTGTCGTCCTTAATTAACAGGGACATCGCACAGCTCGCGTACCAGTTAATTAATCATCGATCCAATCAAAAATGCTCAAATACTTCAACGAAAAAAAAAAAAAAGCAACAACGAGCGAAATTCTGCTAAACAAAAAGAAATAAAGCGGATTCGGTGATTATTTAAGAGCATTTCGTAACGCGACTCCGGTGTTGTTTTCATAACCAAGGGGAAGGGGGGTAAAAGCACGGGAATATTACGTGGCCGCGCACGCGAAAAATTCGGAATCCGATAATCCAATCTCGCTTTTCGAGAAAAACAGGGTTTTGTGTTTCCATTAGCGGATCTCTCGAAAATTGGACGACGGATTGAGGGAAAAATGACCTTGAGCCGAGACGGATCTGGACCTGACGAGGTCGATCTTGTTGCCGACGAGGATGATGGGCCTGCTCCTCAGGTCCTGCTCGTGGAGTCGCGACAGCACATCCTCGGCACGCTGGAACGATGCCTTGTCTATCACCGAGTACATCACCACGTAGGCGTGAGGCTGTTGCATCTTGTCCAACTCCTGGAAAATTGTAATAAATCGGGTTTATTGTAAGTATTTCAAAGGGTTTATCTTCGGAATCGAAAAGAAATCTCCTAATGACTAAAAATTTTGACGCTTTTGAATCTTTTGGTACTGTTTAGTGGATATTTCAACAGTTTTCGAAATGAGTTTTTTTTTTTCTGAAAGAGAGATATATCTGTTCTTTGAGTCTCTCTTATTTTATTTTCAGCGTAATTTCAAAAAATTTGTCTACAGTCAAGCTAATTGTATGTAACTTTAAAGTTATCGATCGTGGCATTTTTTAAAAATATTAGATCTAAATTTCGTGGTTTGAAATTGAGATTTCAGACTAAAAAAGCTAAAAAGTTATTTTTTACAAAAGTCAAACTTATAAAAATTAGAATTAGAAAAAAAACTTTTTTCCAAAAATTAATGAAATTAATGGATGAACAAAGAAAGTTCATTCAAGATCTACGGAAGTGCTATAAACTTTTGAATTAAATTGAATCGAACCAAATTTTTTGTTTTTACCTGCTTTTATTTTATTTTTTACGATGATGATGATAAAAAATAAAACAAAAATTTAATAAACATTGCAAACAGTAAAAGCTATTTTCAAATAAAAGTATACAAAGTTTTTAATTGAAATACATTTATAACACACAACGAAAAATTCGACGAACTTTAAGCCCTCTGAGCTGCTGTAATCCCCTGAAACGAGACTTTCTGAGCAAAAAATTTAATTTTTCGGCATGAGTATCAAAGTATTTGTTACGTGTGCAGTTCAATTTTTAGGTCAAACCTTTCAAAACATAAAAATTGTGTGCTTGATTTAAGAATTTTTTTTCAGTAAATCTTGAAATTTATCATTTACTGTCGTACCCTTAAGCATAATCTGATATCTGATTCAGTGTTGGCTGTAATAGGGAGTACTTGAGTTTTTACGTTACGACCGTGTAAAATTTTTCAAGTTACGGTAAATCTCGTAAATTTTTTAATGGTACCGATGTTATATTTTTTTTTTATCACAAAAAAATACTTCTGCCGTTACTATATCGCTACGATTTTGAAAAGTTTTTCCGGTAGTTTGTTTCTTGATAAAGATTTACTGGAAACGTCAATCCGGGAGAATCAATCTGTTGAAATATATTTTAGATGGTTTCAAATTTATATAAAACTGAAATCATGGATCTTAACATTTTTATGACTCGATTCTCTTATACCTAAGCAGCTACAGTTATACGACGTGCATAAGTCAAATGTTTTTTCATGTAAACGCTAACTTCGCACAAGAAGGAAAAATAATAAAATTGTGAAATATTCTTTTGAAGAGAGAATTTAATACATGCATCATACATCAAACGTAACGAATACTGATGTAAAAACTGAGCTTTTTTGTTTCTTTTAACATTATTTTATTTAGCATGTTGTTCATGACACTTTCTTTGATTTTCGATGAAGGATTATTGCACCTGTAATGCATCTCCACCACGGAGCCCGACTTTCTTAAAAAATCCCTGTTAATCTTTTCATTTTTGTTGGGAATTTTTGTTTTTTCTACAAAAATAAAAAGGGTACGAAAGTCTACAATTATACTAAAGATATAGTTTTAATTTTTCAAGAGATATCCTTTAAGTTGGATTATGAACTATATGAAACTTTTTTAAATTAAATTTTGTATTTAGCCTCTATATCTGCTAGTTTATTAAAACTTAATAAACATAAGTCTAATGACAAAAATATATTTTTAAAACAAGTTTGAACGTATCATACACATTAAAATTTGAAGATTTTTTTTAAACTGATGTATCCTTAAGGACGAAACTAGACGTAGATTGATATTACTGTGAGTATTTTTTCTAAATGTATACAGAAATATTTTAGTTGATAAAATTAAAGAATATATTTTTCAATTCTCAGGGGCACGGGCTGCATACGAGATATTTCAATGTGAACGACGCGTGCATATATTTTGCCTCTGTCGTTGATAAAAATTTAGTTTATTAATTATTGATTACAATACCCACGTTACTTCCTTAGAAATATTGAAAAAAGTCAAGCAAAAACTAATTTTGAATAATAATTTAGTTTCTTTAATTTTGGTAACAAGCATCTCGATTGTCATCGATTAAATAACATAATATTTTGATTTTTTCACTATACAGTTTATTTAAAAAGTTTATTTTCAAGCTTCAAAATCCATTTAATTTTACTCTGACAACAAAAAAACAACCGAATTTGCTTTGTCGAAATCAGTGAAAAGAACCGAGTTTGGTCAGACACGCTGACGCGTTTTGGCGTAAGCAAAAAAAATAAAATACAAAAAAAAGGGTTATTTATAACCAAAACGACGATTCGTAAGTTCGGGGTTTCGATCCTTTCATCGCGTGCACAGGCTACAACCCCGCCGTTGACGAACGAAACGTCGATATCAATCGTTTGACGTGCCGGTGTGCGTTGTTGAGTTGAGTTTCGTTTCGTTACTTTGATGCTTTGTCGTGCTCGAAAAATTTCTATCGAACCCGCCCGCTCCTTCTTTTTCACCTTTTATCAATTGTTAAGAAAATTCTTTAAATTTCTTTCTACGCGTCCCTGTTGCTATTCTTTAATAAACTTTTTCTTTTCGAGTAAATAGAGTTTTTTATATGAATTCTTTCACTTTGTTTGATCAAAATATTCTTCGATCGCTCTTAGAAAAATTAAAAAATTAAGAATGAAGTCCAGGGTTAAAATCTGAAAAACATTTTAAAAATTTTTCTAATGGTAATTAAAGTTTAGATTTTTTTATTTATTTAAAATTCAGAAACATTCTAATTAGACTTTTGAAAATTTAATGTTTTTAATTAAGTCTGTAGTATTAATGAGGACAAGCGTCAGAAATAAAGATTGGCATTACAATTTTAACACCATCACTGAATTACCAAGAGTTTAAATTTTTGATATGCATATTAAATTTGACATTTTATTTAATTAATACATATATTTTACAATTTTTAGCATTCATAATTTTCCATGAAAATGAATAATAAATATTATAGCTGCATTAATCAGTAACTGGTTTTAGTAGGCTTTGAATAACTAAATTATAAAAACAAGAGTACGAGCATCAGATTCTTAAAAACATAGGCAGTTTCATATGTTGTATAATTTTTTTTTTTTATTTCGAAAAAAGTATCTCAGTTTCAGAATTTGCGCAAGCAAGCAAGCACCCCGAGATTACGACAAATGACACTCGTGCGTGCGGTCGAGAAAATCGGGGCGGCCGTGCTATTTGGGGTTCAGCTGCCGGCGGCTTTTGATTAATGCGGATTAATTTGGACTCGCGGCTAGTCACGGATCGATCGATACTTCAATTTTAATCGGTCGAAAGTTATCGAGCTGCTGAAAAATTTATTGTACTCGTTCGACTTCCGATGTTTTTTATAAATAAATAAATTTGTTAATAGTTAAGGTATCGACGTGGTGGATAAGCGGAGGCCGCGGTAAACGGTAACGTCGATTATGAGAATTTTATTGAAATGAAGATTAATTTTTCTTTTAGAATCAAACATCGAAAAAGCTGTCCTATCACAATGATATTATTTTTTGTCAAGTAAAAACAAAAATATTGTTTCAATTTTCATTGATTAAAATGACCAGTATTTAGTGAAAAAAAAAAAATTTCTTTTTATTTTTTTCGAAGATGTATAGGTGATTGCACTATAGTCACTTATTAATCGTTTAAATAATTTTATTCAATAAATTTTTGGTATACAATTTTTTGTGTTTATCTATTTGAAAAAAAGTTTTTTGTTTTTTTTATTCCTATTAATAAATATTTATTCTAGAGTAAAGACAAACATTTTAGCAAAGTTGTCCCAAAATTTCGCCAACTATAAATAAATTAAAAAAAAAAAATTACTAAAAACAGGGAATTAAAAAAATTTTTTTTTTTTTTAATTTTGATTTGTTGTACATAAAAAAATAATAATCAATAAAAATTGCAAATGAATAAATAAATATGAGAAATAATATTTATAATGAAAAAGAAAAATTGTAGTAAAAATAGTTGAAAGTTCAAATTAACAATGTGAATCACAATGAATCAAAGGGGTAATCGATTCTCTTTTTTGTGCACTTTTATAAACAGTACACTGATCTTTGTTGTAGACTTTATGGTCGGTTACCACTTCCAATTTTTCAATACGCGATTGAAAAAACAATATTTTTAATTTTTTCTACCTAAAAACAAAATATTTGATTTCATTCCATTTAAAAAATTATCCAGTCATCTCACTTCAGGTTAATTACAGTTTTGTATACAAAAGAATACCAACATGAAAAAAATCAACAATTTCTTTTTAGAATCAAAGCCAACGCATTAAAAAAATCCAGTCCCTGTCAAAAATGAAGAAAAATCGTTGGAGCAATTAAGCCATCCCCACCGCCCAGGAATACGAAGACGATGATGATTCCCTGACGTCGCGGTCGGGTCGCGTCACCACCACGTTTTCTTAACAAATTTAACCCGCTCGAGGCTCCCCTGCAACGGCAGTGAGTCACGCGAGCTAAATTCGACTAATCTATATTTATTCATTCGTCACAGGGGAATAAATACCCCATGTTGCACCGCTCGGGCCGTCAATCTTCCGAAATTTTGTAAATTAATTTATCATTCATTTTTTTTATTCTCAAATTTGGGTCTTTTACGACTAGAAAGATTTCGAGAAAGATTTGGTTTTTCGATTTGTTTGAACAATTAACACCTGGTACATGCTTTTTGTAGCTATTATCAAGTTGAAATTCGTTTTGGTAGAGATTCGTTATTTTTTAGTTTTTGTAAAATTATAATCGAAGAGTTTGGCAACAAAAATGATAGAAATATGAAAATTTTTGATTTAATCATTTTAAATGCAATATGAAAATTTTCATTTTTGAAAAATAATTTCATAATCAATCAGTCATGAATTTATACTACAAATAAAAGAAATTAATGCATTAGTTTAATATAGAAGCATAATTTCGAGGTGAAAATTTTATCGCAAATTCGATTAAAAAATTTATTCATTAATTTAAAAAAAAATTCTGTTTTAAAAATGTATATTTTTTTTTGTCCTTATACTAATTCATTTAAAAAGGTAATTTTTTTAAATTTGAAAAAAATTAATGATTTATGATCAGGATATACTAATGAACATAGGGCTGCAATCAAATTTATACCAAGCTCATTTGAATGGTGAATACGAGTAATAAATTATTCAATCAAATCATCCAGTATGTAATCATAATTCAAATAATCCGTTGTTTGATTCAGCTCAAATGAGTTTTAAAAATCAGTTTACTATCGACAATTTTTCTAAATATTTCAAGTACTTTTTATTAAAATAGAGCGGAATTTATTATTCATTGACGTAGCTTTGCAATTATCTTAAATGTTTTGAACAAATGATGATAGCTCTGTAGTCTACAAATAATTATAGTAACTAGCTCACCATTAAAAAAATTAAAATTTAAACTTTTCCAACATTACTATGAAAAAGTTAAATTTTACACAGTATTTTTTTTATATAATAGTTTATATAATATTAATTTTATATAATAAGAATTTTTGCAGTGAAACCGATATTTACTCATGCTGTGACCGAATATTAATTTTTTTATCTCGTCGTCACAAAAAACTTCATCAGATTAATTAAAATGTTTCACGTCCTTTCATTTCAAAAGTACAAACTTCTAAACGAAAATTTAATTTTAGCGAATTTACGGAAATAAAACTCGGACGAGTACTCTTATGGCGGTAAAAAAGAAATCAAACAAAACTTTGAAAACCCCGATACATTCAACAGAATATCAAATCAAACTTTTTCAATATTTTTTTTCAGTGACGATTTTTTATTTGAGTTGGGCTGTGTTATTTCCTAAAAAAGTTTAATAAAAAGACAGTTTGAAAGAAACTTAACCAACAATTAATAAGATAAAAAAAAAAAAAAAAAAAAAAAAAAAAAAAAACCATAAATATTTTCAGATGTCATGAAAAAAATGTAAATACGTTTTTAAAACTTTAAGCACGGGGAATTGTGTTACCAGTGAAAAATAACAATGAAAAGCATATTTTTGTTTCAACAATATCTCTCTGAATATAATTTTTCACCACTCAGCGTTGACATTAATGAATAAAAAAGGTAAATTGAATATTTTTTATTTTTACAAAAGATTTTAATCAAATTAAACAACGCAAAATAACAAGGAGTACCCATTTAAAATTTAATTTTATCTGTAAGTAAGTTTTTCACAACTAAATTTATTTTTTATTCATTTTAAGAGTGTCTACCGTTTTTAAAAATGTTCAAAAGTTTTTATCAAATTGAATTGGGTTTGTGTAAAATCTTCTGATTTTTATATACGAAGCTACATAAGATTTTTTCATGCGTAGCTATTGTAAGTTTTATTTATCATTTATTATTTTATGATTGTTACCATGTACAATGAAAATTGATTTTTGTAATATTACTATTTATATAGGCTCTGATGATAACTACTTGGTTGGTCGAAACATTGGCATTTTAACAATAAAAACTGCTTGTAGTTAAGAGTATGTATTTCAATTAAAACATTACATATCCATCAAGCGACTGAGATAAAAATTATCATAATACTTCTGATTTTGCACCAAAAGATATTAAAAAAAAATATTGGTCATTAGCAAAATTGCAGTCTTTGAAAGTGATTATCATTTTTTTCCTGAAAACTTTAATAGTATACAAGCATAAGTTCAAGAAAAAATTTGTTGAATCACTACGTAGAGGTCTTTACATAAATTTAATTTAAAACTATAATTATAATTCGAATAAATTACCTTGATGTTGGTGACATCGACGAAGCGAAGCTCGCTCTCCTCGCCGTTGAGCATGAGGAAGACCGACTGCTCGCTCGGCGCGTCTGCAAAACAAACACAGCCTGGTTAGGTCGTCGTCCTGCTGCATACTCAAAGGCAGCAGTCCTGGCTAAGTAAAGCCATCAAATTATTTCACCCCGCGAGTTGCTTAGAACTTTCGGCTTCATTAAACTCTCGCTCGGGAGCGGCGATTGTCTGAGTCTACTACCCCTCCCCCGAGCTCATTACTTCCACCCAAAGAAGTTTCGTCTTCCCCGCTGGTATCCTCCTCGTTATGGACTTTTTTTCCCATCTCAGGGGAAGCTTTGTTTCACGTGGTTTCGTCCATTATCAAGCTGAATTTTTTAATTGCTTTCTCGTTTGAATTTTTCGAATTCGACGGAAAAAGCGCTGGATTTAAAATTTAGAGTAAGATGTTGGAAATTTTCTTAGTCTTAGGAAGTTTTTTTTCTTAGTCTCAGCATTTTTGAGCCATTTATATTACATACTTTTATAAATATTACATGAAAACCCGTGTTTACTTCAAACTCTTAAAGTTTCCCAAAAGATTATTCAAACGTCTTCCCTCTCTTTCAAAAATCTTAAAAATTAATATGAGTATTCAAGAAATACGTGAGTAGGTATCTTGTGGGGTCTCTGAATTATTTGAGTTAGAAATCTTTGACTTGACAAAATTTTATCAAATTCTTTGCATCTTTCCAAGGTAAATCCTTAAGTTTTAACAATTTGGTTTGATTGTCTTCATGAATAAAATAAAATTTTGAAATTTAAAAATTTTGTGCTTGATTTAAACATAGATGTAAAGTTTTTTCACAAGCAGATAACTTACTAATCCTTTGTTAGCCGTTAAAAAAAATTTCTAATTTTCTCGGTTTAATCGCGAATTTGGTTAAAACTTTTTATTTCATTCAATATTAAAATTTATAAAAACCTAAAAAATAAATAGATACAAAAATTTGTAAAGTCATTTTAATGTACTTAACATTTTTAACTCTGAGCAATTAAAGCTAAGGGTAAAACAAAAATTTCGACATTGTCTTTTGAGTAATAAAAAAATGAATTTTCTGTAACTAATAGTAAGTTGTCAAAAATATAAAATCAGTCAAATGATTTGAAAATAATAACTAATAGCATATAAAAAGTTCGAAAAATTAAATAAAAGTGTCAAGCTGAAAAATGTCGTCTACTTATGAAAAAGCCTTATAGATATTTGAAATTTCAAATGGCGTTAGAGTTAGATAATTTTGATTGGTTTTTAAAATTCTTTTCTTGAATTTTTAAACCAAGAGAATTTTTGCTTATTTCAAGTTTAGAATTAAATATGAAAAATGCTAAGATTTAAAATTGAAAACTAAAATATTGATACACACCACACACACTCGCATAATTGAAAGCAACAGTACATTATTGCAACCTACACATGCAAAATTTCTATTTTGAATTTTAGTTCATGGAATGTTTCGAGTTTTGAATTCCAGCAAATACGTAGCGGCAATTCAAATCTTGACTAAATTTGAAACGCACGTTAACTACTCTACTTGATTTCGAAAATCCCAGAGCTTTCAAATTCAAAGCACAGATTGCATCTTTTCAGAAGTTTGGATTAGGTTTTAAAAATTTAAACCTTCAATAAACAATAGAATCGTTTTTCCAAGAAAATAAAAAGCTCTTTACAAAACAACAATTATTTCCGAGCTTTTCTTTTACCGAGTCGATTCGCGTCAGGCAATTATTGCACCGACTTCCGGTGTATGGTTTCGGCTTGATTGTTTTTTCTGGTTGCATTTATAGTTATCCTCGGTAATTTACTGGTTTGACTTTGAACGGATCAAAAACATTCGATCGATTCTTTTTAAATTTAGCTTGACTTTAAAGGTTTTTTCAAAGTTGCGTTTCCCGGGTAATTAAATTTCGATGGTAATTAAGGTTCCGCCTCAGTGCACAACTCAAACTAATTCTGAAATTAAAATATGTTGTAAAAAAACAATTGATCTTTCTAAATATCACTTAAAAAATACAGGTATCCATGCTTTTTTCCGAGATAATTGAGTTAGAAATTCACCAAATCTCAATGTATAGTAATACCTAACCTGTAAAATTTAAAATTTTTTGAACTCAATTATCTTTGCATTTTGAATGTGTTTTCCCATGTATTTGCTATATATCGCGGAACTACTACCTTAAATAGAGCAGTTGTGAAATAAGAAAAAAAGTTTTGGTTGAAAAATTTAGTTTAGACTAAAGAAGAAGACTAAAATTTTTTTGTTTCAGAGACCTCAAAATCGATACAAACTTTTTATTTTAAGGCTACTTTGTCCACAAATATACATAATCTACATGAAATTTTGATAAAGAAAATTTTTTTTAAAGAGAAATACAAGCATTTTAGTTGTTATTATATTATATATATTGCTAGCTACATGTAGTTATTGTCTAATTTCGTTTAAATCAAATCAAAATTTATCATATTTTATTGGTGTATTAAACTTGTTTTTTCTGAGACTAAAAATATCATTTTTTTGAACTCTCTTTGAAATTTCTTTGAAATCTTTGAACTCTCAAATGGGCTATTTTAGAACGATTTTTAGTCTAATAAACCTCGACTGATTCTTAAAAATTTCAGGACTCCCTTAGAAAATTATTTTTTCAATTTTATCAAAAAATTTGTCACTCCAAAATTTGGAACGTCATTCCTAACGGTAAGAACCTATACGTAATCAAAATAAAAAAACCCGAGTTAGTTAATAAAACCCTATTTTTTTTTTTACAAAACCCTTCGCTCTTCTACTAAGCTTTCCTCTAAAAAATCTTAATTTCAAATTACCTCTTGTTCTAACGTGATCGTATGCGTTGATGCCCTCGCTGGACATGAACTGGCTGACCAGGGCGGACTTTCCAACTCCCCGGCTGCCGAGTACGGCGACGTTGTAGGAGGTAATCTCCTTCGGCGGCGACGACTTCGTGCTGACGTCCTCCGGCTCGCCCTCGGCGGGGGCCAAGGAGTTCGACCTCGAGCGCTTCTTCCTGAACGAGTCGCCCCGGTTGATCACACCTGAAACACAAATTTTTAAAGTTTTCGATTAAGCTTGAGTCGATACCCTGGAATTAATTATATGCTTCGGTGTTGGGTAGAAAGTTTTTCAACTTAACATTTGTGTTTTATCGACGAGCTCAAAGGAAAAGCGATGCTAATTAGATGTTAAACTCTCGAGTGCCAGGGATTTGATAGATTCCGGGCTATCTTTTTGTAAGGTAATGAATACTGTCGAGCAATGGGCGGGCTTAAATTAAATATCGCTTTAACGGTTTATAAAATAAGGGTTTAATGAGCTTCAGCAGTGATTGGCAATCATTATTTTATATTTGAAAAAAGAGCACAGGTAAGAGGACTTTGAAAAAGTGTACAGAAAATCTTTCGCTCAGTTCGAAGATTCTGAAATAATTGGGTAGCAGTTTTTTTTTTTTTTTAAGTTTGTACTTCTTTCTCCTATTTTTATGATTTATCTTTTAGAAGATGAAAATAAAAATTTCTATGATTTTGAAGAAAGAGTGTAATAGAGAAAGGTTTTCTTTATTTATTCGTTTTTTTTGAGCTTTTTCGTATGAAAAACATAAAAAGAGCAATATTCTGGATAAAAATACAATTTTTTTTTTACTTAGTATCTATTCATTATTATCGCTTCTATTAGATTCAAATATTAATGGGCCAATATGGGTTTTATAGATAAATTTTTTCGAGTAGACTAAAGAAGATAAGGACTTTTCAGAAATACTAAAAGTTCTTCTATTTTAATGAATTTTAAGATTTTTTAAATTGTTTTTTGATCAAAATTACAGGAGAAATAATTTTTCGAATCGTTACAACTACTCATTTAAATGGACAGTATATCTGTTCATACATATGAATATTTCGGAAATTAACTAAGTTCTTCATTTATTATTCCAATTATTCCAGATAGAAAAAATGTTCTACTTTTCAATCTACTAGTCAATGAAGCCAAACAAACAAAATAATTTTTTTATTCATCTTCCCTATTTTGGCTTATTAAATTACGTAAAATTCTTACTATCAATAATAAAATATGTGTACACTTTGTAGCTTCCTAACTAACGAAATTCTGCCTACTAAATTACATTAAAATACAAAATTGAATAAATTCCAAGCCCCTCAAATAAATTTTAACCATATTCCTGATAATACAATAAACCATAATAAGTACATAAAACCCATACGGTTAATACATATTGGCCCACGGGGCACTCAGAGTATATATTAGCGGAGCCTGGCGGGGTGAAATTAGGTTTTAAGGACTAATGCCTGCCTGTGTACCAGACTGAAGCCGCCGCATAATTCGATCTGCAGCTGCTTGCGCCACCGAGGTGCATTTGCAACACTGATGCCCTTTCCTATAATCTATCTTCTCGGTTCATCGATTACGTCTTATGTTATGGGATTGGTGTTTGTGTGTGTATATCGAAACCGGTAAACTATCGAGAAGCAACTAAGCAGTTAATTATAAACTCGAGACTTTGAAGTGTGTTAAAGCCCCGGCGAGGGCGTTAGTCGGCATTATTTCTCACCCGGTTCGAGTAAACCGGAAAGTTTTAGAGGTTTTTATTTGCGGCGTTGAGAAAATAATCGGCCGGCGTAATTTATGGATGGGTAGTGAGTTTTTTTAACGAAATTAGTCGAGCAAAGATTAGTTTTAAAAAGTGCTTTGTTGTCGCTTTTTTAATGAGTCCTTGAGGTCAATGTAAAATCTTAAAGTTACTCGGCTAATTTCAGTCCGGGGAGTTACAAGAAAAAAATACAACTCCTACCTTTTCAATTATAAACCTTTAAAGGACTTATTCGTTAATCACAAGTTATTTGAAAATATCTGTCTTCGATACATAGTAACATAAATTAAATATTTAACGAAACTACGATATTTTAATAGCTTGATATTTAGTTGTGTTAATGAGGGATATAGATGGAATTATTAGTTTAAATACATTCAATAAACTCTTAAATAACCCAATTTTAGATGATTTTGATACAATTTAGATACATTTGGATGGTTTTGTAAAAATAAGAATATTAAAAGTATTTTCAATTCTTTTTTTATTTTAGAAAAAACTCTACCAAAAAATAACAGGGTACTTCTTTATGACCAGATCTATGGTTTTTCATGATTATGTTGGTAGTTTTGTTAAATTTTCAAAATTAAATAAAATTATACTTTTTTTTTCTTAATTATGGCAAGAATTTTTCTTATTTACATTGCTATAAGTAAACTAAATTTTTTCAACTGCCTAATAGAGAAGATGCCCTACTTCATTATTATATTTTTTTCTCAAAATTCTAGATTCTTAATGAATTTTAAGATTTTTCTGATAATTTTTATATCAGTATTGCCAGAGAAATAATTTTTTGAAAATTTGTTCTCATAAAGTCATCAAAACCATTTTACATAATTATAGTATGACACTATGACTATATATACAGTTTAGCTGAAACTAAAGTTTACAGCTCCTTCAGTTTTTATTTTATTTTTTAAAGAAAAAATTAGTGTCGATTAATTTCGATCTACTATCTCATAAAGTCAAACATATTAAATATTTTTTTTTCATACATCTTCCCTATTTCTGTATACTCGAGTCAATTTTTTTCAACTCCAGATTCGCATCGGCATATCCTTTGTCTCGAGGCTCCATCAAGTGGCGTAGAGAAGCTCACCCTAATGAAACTCAACCCGGAAGATCGTTTATAAAGCTTAATCCTCGTTTGACCTAATTATGGGTAAACAGGGTGCTTGAATCTTGAGGCTCGATTGTCAAGTAAGAACCTGCAAAAAAGTAGCGGGGGGGAATTGAAATGTTAATTAAATCAAGGAAGCACGTCGAGTTAATTGGTCGTAACGTAACGTGAGTAAATTAATTCATCATAGACTTCGATAAATTGAATGTTTTAGCGGGCCAATCTTTCGAGGTGTCAACAATCGAACGTGACACTCTGCCAAGATTTTTTTAAAGCGACTTTTTTTGACGCTGAAAGGGATGTGATTACCCAAGCTGCTTTTTTTTATGGAGCTGAGTGAATGTCGGCTTGATGAAGAGAATGTGATGCTTCTGTTTTGGCGATGCAACTACTTTCAACAGCTGAGGGGATAATTTAATAAACTGGTGTTGGAAATACATAGTATGCTTATGTTTACTTATTCATTTGTTTTTTAAAATTAAAAACAATTTTATTTTAGATGTAGTCTTATGGCAAGCAAAAAATTGAGAAAAATTATTTTGAGGTAAATTTTTTTCCGAGTACTAGAGAATTCTCAAGTTGTTGACCTCATTAATTTACCTTCAACGCCTACAATTTTTCAGTTAATAGGTTAAATAATTACTTTTTCTAGTACGTAATTTCTAGTAAAATCTTAACATTACTTATATAATGGTTTTAAATTTTAATGAAATAATAACTCAAAAACCGTATTTAAAAATTTTGAATTTTACGTTTCGTACTCTCTAAATCTCAATAAGTGAAATATTCACTTATTTCATAAGTGAAGTAAGATATCACATTTAAAAAAGTGGAAAACCACTTATTTCATGAGTGAATCAAAAGGATCACATTTAAAAAAGTGGAAAACCACTTATTTCATGAGTGAATCAAAGGGATCACTTTTGAAAAAGTGACTATCTGTGAACATAACCTTAAATGAAGTTGGATTACGAAAAAAATATTGTATTTCATCGTTGAAGTCATTATAATTTAATTTTGACCGAAAAACATAAACAATGAGTGATTATTAACGAAATAAAAATTCAAAATTGGTATTTTTTTCTGCATTTTTTACAAGGGTAATTTCTAGTTAAAATTTCAATTATGTTACTAGGATATATAAAAATGCTTTTAAAATAAAGTAGTAATAAAATATTACTCAACAAATAGATAAAAATAACATTTAAGTAATTGAAAATTGAAAATTTTATATTTTCTAGATTATAAACAATGAATAATCTGCAGTTAAATGTAAATTATAAAAATAATAATAGAGTTCAAAAACTTTGAAAAAATTTTTTGATGGAAAAAAATGTCATACAAATATTTAAAAAAAAAAAGATTTTGAACTAAAAAATAAATTAGTAAATCGCTAAGTTTTACGAAAAAAATGAAGCTATTTTGTTTATTTTAAAAAGCAGTACATTAACGATTTTTGTGAAAAAAATTATTAAACCTCTTTTTTTCGTGATAGAACGTAACAAAATTGGCTTTTTACAAAAAAAAAAAAAACTACTAAAATTTTTCATCCTTTACGTTTTTTAAAAAAAGTTATTTTTTTTACTTTGTTTTTTTTTTTTCCTGAGCTGTATCAAAATAAAATAAATAAACCGCTTGTGAATAATGTTAAAATACTTGGTAGTAATCAAGATTATTAGATGTATTAAATACCTCCACTTTTATATTATTTTGAAACTTATTTATTTATTTATTTAAAAATCGCTTGAATAATAATTAATGATTGAGTTATTTATTTGTTTAGAAAAAATTGGGAACGGAAATGATTATTCGATTAGTTAATTATTACCTAAATATAAATTTTTATAATCAAGCTTTCTTGGGGAAACAGTTTTTATAGGCGCTTAAACACTACTATTGACATGAGAACAAATGGTCGAGAGGGTTAAATGTCATGACCCTCGTCGTACTTCTTATTTTGCAATTTTTTTCCACTTGAAGGATCCAGGTTCAAATCCTAGTCGATCAAATTTTTTTTTTTTTTTTTTTTTTTAATCTAATTAATAAAAACTTAATTATTTAATTGATAAAATAATAATTTTTCATGTGTAGAAGCATTAATAATTTAATTAATAAGAAATGAACATTTGGTTGCGTAATTCGATTTTTCACTTATTCATGAGTTATGTTTTACTATTTGAAAAAGGGAATAGTCACTTTTTCTACGTGGACGACAATTTACGCATTGAATAAGTGACTATTCACTTCCAATAAGTGAAATTTCACTTATTGAGATTTAGAGAGTACATAACCGTAATCATTTTAAATTAATTATATTCTTTTAATCCTCAATCATTTAGAAGAGGATTTTTAGTTTTTTTCAGAATAATAAACTGTCCTTTTAGAATTAAATTTTATAAAAAATTGTTTGTTCAATTAGATTTATATAAATGAATGTTTAAAGTTGACTTTTATTTTATCTTTACGATTGATTAGTTTATGGAAAAATTTAAAAGTATTATCATGATTCAGAAAGAATTTTTATTTCCTCACTAAAAAAAAGCAAGAATTTAAATAATTAAGACCACGTTGAGCATGAAATTTTATTATAATCAAATTACCGCTATATTGATCCGTAAGTAAAATAATAAATCATGGAAGAGGAAACATTTTGTGAGAACGTTGTTTGAATTTTAAAAAGTATTATAAACCCTGTTAATTAGCTTTTCTGCTTTATATTTTTATTTCAAAATATAATATTTTGATTGTATATTTCAGTGGTTTTGATGAATAAATTAATTTTCAAATAAAAAGTAAAAATTATATGAGATGATAAACAATTAGATGATTACATAAGGTGCATGTACCCTAACTTGGAATTTTTTGACTAATTTTCAATGCGCTCAATTGATTTGAAAAAAATTTATCTTTACCAGTAAATGAAACTTCTACAGTTAGTACGTAACTGACAATTTACAAGAACCTAGGTTAAAAAGCTTTTACTTTTTACAATAATTTTAAAATTTTTAAAACAATAAGAAAAAAAAAAAAAAAATTATGTTCTTCTCTTTGCGTTGGGAGCCAATCACGATATTTCAAAGTCCCGGACACTCGATATTGGTTCATCATTTTACACAGGGACCAATAGAAATTTAAAAAAATACCCCCTGCACTTTTCTCTGAAACCCGGATCGATGATAGTTTCATCGCAACCGATCGAATGAAAAAACCTTATTGGCCGGGGAGATAAAGGAAAAAAAAATAGATGATAAAAGGGTTGATGATGATGGGACCAAGTACAATAAACTTGCAGCCCCGATTTATTGTCAAGCGAGGCAATAACGCCGTGACGCGACACTGCAGCGCACGGTGTTTTAGTTTCGCGCCTCCAAATCGAATTTGTTTTCACGAGCTAGTTTACCGCAGTGTCGAGGGACGTAAATTTTTCAAAATTGCCGCTGCGACTTTACGCTTGAGAAAAGCTTTTTATTTTTACGAAGGAGGAAATTTTACATTTAAGGCGTGGGTTTCTATGTAAGGTAGTTTCAAGAAGGATTACCTGGGATATTTCGTTTCTGTTTGCTTTAGATATCCCCACTGACAAGATTTTTTTTTTTTTTAATATTTATTATAAAAAATGGAAATTCAATTATATCTCTTGTAAGAAATTAAATATAAATAAGCCCAAGCATGTTGCTATATCATTGATGTTAAATTTACTTTCTACTATGTTTATCATGCTTTAATATAATTTTTTGTTTTAATTTGTAATTTAGGCTGATCAGGCTGTTAATTATAATAAATTAAAAATAATAAAATTAAAAGTTAAAACAAAATCTGAAAAAACTATCCACTTTTGCGTACATATCGGAATTTTCAATTTTTATAAATTTTCTAGTGGAGTTTCATAGAGAAATTATACTGGAGTGCAATGAGATCACAACTTTATTACCCAGATAGTATAATATTTTGTTGCAGAATAAATTGTTTTTAGAACAATTATATTCATAAGAAATAATTTTATTTACTCAATAGTTTGAATTCAAAATTTAATTTTAATTTAGTATTTTCTCTCAAACTATTAACGAAAAAGGTAGTATTTGGAATTAAGGTAGTAATATCGATTATATTAGAATTTCCTACATATTTTGTTTTATTAATTTTTTTATTATTATACATTCATATATATATATATTTTTTATTTTAACCATGTATTTAAAAGCTAGTTATGAGAATCAAATGTTTGTGAAAGAAAAACTTTACAATTCAATCTAATTATCTCTTAAAAGAGTTCTTTAAAATAAAAAAAAAAATAAAAAAACAGCCCTCCATTAAGAATGGCCACTTCTAGTGCCGTAATTAATGCATGAATATGAAGAACTCGTTCAAAGAAAACTTTTGCCGTGAGAGTTGTGCAATTTCGCAAGCTTAGTTAGAGCCGTACAACGCAAAAAGATGCTAGCGGTTGAAATTTTCCAGGAAATACCATACTTTAAAAATTCAAATTTTCAAAAAAAAAAAAAAAAAAAAAAAAAAACCGATGTTTTTGTAAACAAAAATATTCACATGAAAGAAAATTAAAAAAAAAGCTCTTTCGTTCGCTCTTAAACGAACGGATAAACATTTACGCGAAAGCGATTCAACTCTCCCGAATAATTATGAAAAAGGTTAATTAAACGTTAATTTTATCGTTCGAGGAAATCCCGTTCAAAATTTAATTCAACGAGCCAGCGAGCGATGATAAAAGTGCATAAAAACGAATTGATTCTCGCAGGAGTTGTCCGTTGGTTTATAAAATTACAAATAAGTCCGGGCTGGTATCAACTACTCAAGAGTGAAACAAATACTCTCGTACAATGCGACCGCTTTTCTATATCTCTCTCTCTCTCTCTCTCTCTCTTTTTGCTCTATATATTTCTGTTTATGACCGACGTGTCGCTGTTTTATAAAAACTTTTTACCCTGATGAGAGACAGCTTTTATATACATATGTTTCATGCTCTTTTTTTTTTTTTTACTCTGAGTGTGCTTTTTTTTTTCTTTTTTAATCAAGAAAAAATATGGTGCGAAAATTTTTATATTGTATTTTAGCGTTATTACTCGGTTGGTTTAGTTAGCTGGATGTAAAAATACATTTTGTTTGTTAAATTTTTTATCGAATTTTTATTAATAAAACATTTAATTGATTTGAAATTGCTTTTTATAAACTATACTTATCATTTACAAAATTTAAATAGTAATTTTTAAGTTTTACTATAGCAAATTATTGATCTCGTTGCGTATTTACTATAAGAAAACTTGAAAAACCAAAAATATAATTAATTATTGAATTCGATTAACTATAATAATTAATTTTAGCGAAACTTGAAGTTTTATTATCAGTTTGATGAGTTTCGCTGGTGCGGTTTAATTTAATAACATTGTTGTTAGATTAACGAACCTAGTTTGGTTATCTTTGCATGGAATACTTGAATAGCCAAAGTTAATTATCGGACCAAACTCTATTTGAAAATGAAAAAAATGTTTATTTCACATAAAATATTTAAAACTAGTTTTTCTAGTATAAAAACATTGTATCAATTGTTTTAACTCATGACTTTGTTTTATCATTTTTTTACCTTCAACTAAAATTAATTTAAATTACGAGGACAAGCAATCCAATTTTAGTTAAAAATTAATTATTAATCAACGAAGCTAAGTAAACATTTTACAAGTAATTGTTCAATCGAAAAATTAAAAAAAATTAAACAAAAAGTGTAAAATTTTGATGAAATCACAGGGTGCTCGGCTACTCCCGGCTTTGTATCGGTCGTCAAACATTATATGTATAGGCTTACGTTTGCCCATAGCACGGGAGCTCTCAAAGCCGCAGCAGCAGCTGCGAGCGGAGGCGGCGAAGCTCCCGGTTAATTAAAAAACCACTCCACGACGACGTGATGGAACATCGGGCGTGAATTATTATTATTATTCTTTTTTTTTCCATTCACTCGCTGCAATTTTGTGCACCTTGTTTTACTTGTGCACTAATTGGTTGAGAATTTAATAATTGAAATATGCATCGGAAATAGTTGGTTTACCGTTGATACATGGACCGGAAGGCATTGTAAATTAACCGATTGGTTTTAGCTGGAATTGAGTAAAAAATAGTTTTGGGCAAAAATAAAAAAAATCCGTTGGAATGAATGGTATTTTTCAATTTTTATACTCACAAGTCACATTTTTTGTGACATACGTCTGAATCAGAGTTTTGTAATAAAAGTGAGTAGAAAAATTGGTAAAATGACAAATTGATACTTTTGTTTAAATACCATATTTGTTATTTTTCCTGCGTCAAATAATTTCGATAAATAAAAAAATATCCACTAAATTTTAAAATTATAGGAGATAAAAAAACTTTTCTAAACAATATATTGATGTCAAACGATGTCTTTTACCTCTTTTTTTATGTACACTATAGGCAATTAGTATGAAACATTAAATTATACTTATATATAGTTAATATAAAACTGTATTTCTATTTTTTTTTACTTTGTTATTAAAAACTTTTCTCTTGGTAAAAACAAAAAAAAGTAAAATTCATGCTTCAATCATTCAAACATCATTTTCCGTGTAAAAAAATCCTGCGCAAGCAAAAAATTTCTGAAAATTCGACGATTCGGTCGTAGTTTTTTGGTCACTAATTACTAAAAAAAAACTTCCATCACTAAAGCAAACCAGAAACCTCTCTCCGAAATCCCCGAGAATTTCGTAAAAAAAAAAACAAGACAAAATAAAATCCCAAGTTGTGATTTCATTCACCAACATTTTTTCATCCTTCGCCACTCAATCTAGATTCCATTCCCAGTTTCTCAAATGAAATTTTCGCAGTTTGAGAAAATTAGTCCCTATTCAACGCGCGTAAATTTAAATACCCCAATTCCTTAAAAAAAGTCGGCAAGGATTTTTTCCCTGATTGATCTCTCAAAGAAACCCGGAGTTCGATTTTTTTTTTCTGCCTCCCTTCGCGCCTCGACGGGATTTAATTAACCCTTTTTTTCCCCCCGCGTCGCCTGCGTACGACTTCCACCTATAATTCAGGTCGATACGAAAGCTTCTCGTAAAAAAAATGCCGAACCTCCCGAAAGTGTTCCGACATTGATCCGTTGATTACACACTATTATAATGTGCAGTAATTTAAAGCTTTGTTCCATTTTTTTAATAAACAAAATTACGTATGGACGTTTTTTGAAAGGGATGATTGAAAAATGGCGTGCTTCATAGTTCTTAGACACGCACAGTGAAGAAAAAAAGTGTTTTAAGTAAATAAATAAATAAATTTTATTCAGTTAAAGTTGCCTACAGAATTATTATACTTAATGGTTGCAATATAAGTCCCTATTTATAAGAATATAATACTTTGGTATAAATATAAATTGTTCTCAAATAAATTTCTAAAATATAAAAACTGTGTGTAGATGTACTTTGGATTAATAATACATGATAAAATAATTAGAAAAAAAAAATTAAATTAAAAATATAATAAAAAATATATAAAATATACAAATTTAGTAATAATTAGATAAAATAAATTCATTCAAATAGTTTAACATCAAAGTTATGTTATACGTTTAGATTAGCAAATATAATAATAATTCCACAAAAATTCGAAAAACATTGCTAGTTAACAAAGTTAGTAACCCAAGTTTTTAAATATAGTATGCAAATAAAATAAATAAATAATTTGTAAAAAACCATTTTAATTGTTTGAAAAATCAAAATTAATTTCTTGGGTAAACGACGAGCATCGATTACTTCTAATTAAAATTAAACCAAGACAAAAGAAACTTATCGGTCTCCGTCCGGCAAGCGTGAAAAAATTACTTAATTAAAACGTTTTCTCAGTTTAGAAGACGTGATTCAGAACAAAGACTGACTTACTTTTTTTTTTTTGTTCCAAAAGGAACATTTCAAAATGTACCACAAACACAAGTTTCACGCCCGCTGCTGGAAGAGAGGAGAAAAAAAAAGTCTTTTATAACCACCCGCTCCTAATTGACCCTCGACCCTGATCCCCACCGCAAAATTTTTCGGAGCTGCCGTGCGTGATGTTGGGGGAAACGGTGGGTGTGTTTACGATGATTTATTCCGTAAAGAGTAAACGATCTTTTACATTTTTTTTCCGATGAATCAAATTGTAAGTATTTTTCTAGTTTCCAAAAACATAATTTAAGTTGATTAAAAATATCTGGTAATCCACTATTAAAAGAGAGCAAGCGCCATATTGCGTAAACTTTTTATTCGTGAGCTGATTGGCGGAGAAGGTTTTTTCGAAAAGTGCAATTGAAGGTTAAAATTGTTTTTTTCCTATGCGCGCTTGCAGCGCGCTGAGGGGTCCTAGTAGTAATAAATTGTGTGAAGTTTTCGGTAGACTCATGAAGCAATTGCTTACTGTGCACTTTAAAATCTATTGGGTTATTTCAACTATCAACTTCATAACAGCAGTTTGCATTGACAAAATTTTTGCTCCAGCGATACGTCACAAGAGTCGATTGCATTGACTCCAGCGAAAATGACGTCATAGTTGAATATACCTAATTGGATACAGAAATTCCATTTAAATAAAATCTAAGAACCACTTTTAATTTTACGGACTTACGAGAAGGTATCTTGCGATATTTTTACTTTGTACCTTCTTTGGAATTTCGCACTTTTTTCGTTAAGTTTTGGGGAAAAATATTTTTAAGATCTATTTCGATAAGTTCGATTATTTAAAATTTTATTAATGTTAGTACTTTTTTAGGATTTGATAAAACTTACAATGCAACCCCAGAAGAATAAAAAAATTCCAAGTTTCAATTATGCATGTCAAATTAAAAAAAAAAAAAAAAGACAAGAACCAAAACATAAATTTGCTTCGCGTGGCTAGCCTTTCACAAATTTAAATTTTAAAAAATATTAGAAGAGCCCGAGTGCACGCGTCACTCGAGGAAATTGAGTAATTTTCCGAATGTTGTCTCACCTGGAAGTTTTAGCACGACCCCTAAGTTGATAGTTTGACGCTGGATCAGAATTTAGAAGCAGCGGTAGGAGGCATGAGGTGTCGAGGTCGAGAGAAGCGTAAACACAGGACACCGCATACTTACCGGGAAATGCTACCGGAGGAAATGGAAAACCCGGTGATCGAGGAAGTAACTTAAGATCGGAATTCACCCGTAACCCCGACGTGACACCTTAAACTTGCACAAACATTGATGATATGGCTTGAGTTAGGTACATCTTTTTTTTTAAACAGAGTTTTGTGTTTGTATAAAAGAGAAAAATCGTATTTTACACACTCGGGCCTGAAAGAGTATTTTTTCAAATGTCATGAGTAAAGTACTTATTTACGCATTGATTTCAGTACGTAAAGTGAACGTTTTACGAACATTTAAAAAAAAAAAAAAAAAAAAAATTGAGAATTTAAAAATTAGTGATTTTAAACCTCATTGAACTACCTGCTCTGCGACTGCATCATCAACAAAATCAGCTTTAAAATATCGACTTTTTCAACTCTTACTTTTAGCTTAGTATTTATTGAGCAATCACTTCACACTATAAAATCGATACGTAATAAAGAACCCTTTGCAAAACGATAATGTTGTTCACAACAGGTGGTGTAAAAAAATCTTTTACGATCTCGCGTCATTTTTAGTATTTTGACGAAAACATACTATTTTGTCTTTTTTTATACTCAGGAACTTATGAAGTTAGAAAAAATGAACGCTACCAAGCAATATTTATGCGTGAAAAGTTTGTATTACGCACAACTTGAAGTTCGAACTTGAGATAAAATTGCGCATAAATGAGACATAACTCTATCATTTTAATTTTAATTTTATAATTAGTCTCAAGCTTAATAGTTTTAAGACGTGTGCTTAACAGAAATTAAAAAAAAAAAAGGAAAAATTATTACGCGTTGTACAAAGCTACCTTCATTAATCATCTCAAATCGTCGGATTTACGAGTCAGTTTGCTTAAACTCCAAGTTCCTACTACACTTGTATGGCTGAGTATCTTATTTTTCAAAGATTAGTTTGCTAATTTTTCTTTTTAAACTCAGATGTTTTATTTAAAAAACAAACAAGTTTTTTCATGGTGTTTAAGATAAGCATCAAGCTCATAATCTCAGTGTTACTAATACATTATTTTTCTCCGAGATGATAGATGCTGCTTTGGGTACACTGTCAAGATAAGGTTTATGAAAAAACTACATGTATGTATTAACTAATACATTTAATTAAACAGTATAACATCAGAAAAAAAAATTCGAATTCAAAACTAAAATTATTGACATTATGATCGGGAACATTCTATTGAAACTGTTCTTGAGATTTACCATTTTAAAATAAAATGTGTCACAAAAGCGAGCAATTTAAAACAAACAAACAGTTTTAATTTTCAATCAAATTCGATCTACATCCTTCGGTAACCGCAGCAATTTTTCTTAGTAAAACCTCGGAAAGCCACGCAAAGATGTTTTAAACGGGTTTTCGCGCAAGGTAAGGGGGGAGGGGAGGTAGATCCCCCATACCGTTTTAACAAACAAGCAACCAGAAAGCTTCTCGGGGGTAACGAGTCTCTCGAGGAAAACACAACTCTCGCATCAGATATCCTCCCCTCTACCGCTTTATTACTAACTTTATATTACGTACTCTTACTCTCTTGGAATTTCTTTCCATCTACCCCGAGACTTTTACTTTGTTCCCCCAAGACGGGCCAAGAATGTGTTTTCGTCAGCAAGATCCTTGCTGATCTCGAAACTACTGTACTATAGAGTTTGATTAACTCGTTTGCGTTATCAAGTGTCAACAAAGATTCTAAAGCGTAACTTTTTGAATTATTAGTTTGAAAGACACCTGAAGGATGTTTCTTAGAATTATTCTCAATAATTATGATGTAAATCTTAATATTTTATTTTATACTTTTTAGTATCGTATTTTTGTATTCGAGATACAAAAATCGAGTTTTCGTATCTCGAATATTATATAAAGATATAATTTATTATATTAAGGTACCTGTACCTAGTATGGCCCCCCTAAGCGAGAATCGATGTTGTGGCGAATCAAATCAATATTTTTTGACGTGTAAGGTCTCATTTTAAAGGTTAATTCAAGAGCTTTAAAATGAGACCTTACGCGCTCGATTTTGATCAATGAGCTTGAAATGCCAGAGGATTTATCAAAACACGGTTTTTAAGACACCAAAAATTTGTGTACCTAATATGGCCCCTTGAAGTTATTTATTAATTGCGATTTGTTCCTATTTTTTAAATCAATAAAGAAATGAGATTTAAAAAACTTTAAAATTTTTATTATTTTAAAAATTATTTATTTAAAAATTGAGCCTTTTTTTAAATTTTTTTGAAAGCTTTGTAACCAGTCGAAAAATTTCAACTTCAAACTTCTATCCAAGTTTGTTTTTTGAGCTAGAATGTTTTTATAAAGTTATAAAATGAAAAAAAAGCTTTGAAATAATTAAATTTATTTTACTTAAAAAACATTAGGAAAGGTTTTTCTAAAAAGTAAATATGAAACTAAGGACTCTTAATATCGGTATTTCTACTAATTCTCGGGGGGGGGGGCATATTAAGTACACTGCAGAAAAAAAAATTATTTAAGAATAAAACCCGTTGAAAAACGAGTTGAACAAAAACTAAAATCGCATTTTAAAGCTGAAACAATAACGAATCGAAGCTACTTATGAAAATTTTGGTCAGGTGCGTCTAAATATTTTGGCAGACCATTTAATCACAACGTAAAATAATAACGAAGGTAAGTATACGAAAAGAGTCTTAGCTATAAGGCGTGCGCAAAAATAATTTTAAAATGTTCTAAACAACTCAAAACTTCATAATTCAGTGTTTTTGACTTCTTCCTACCTTGTATAGAGATGCCGCATATCGAGCATATTCAAAATAACAGGGGGGGCCATATTAGGTACACCTACCTTATATCTTTATATAATATTTTATACTAAAAGCTAGATTAAATGTTCAGAAAACTAATTTATTACTATTCTTAATGAATTTAGATTAATATTTTAGCTCAATCATTTAATATTTTAATAATGGAATTATATAGTTTTTTTTTACCAATAATGAGACAAAATGTATCTATCAAGAAAAAAAGTTATTATTTTGTAAACTGAAATTTTTCCCTGAAATAGATATCATAAAACCTAATACATCTTGAAGTAAAAACTCTGTTTCAAAGCACCAAGTTTAAACTTTTGCTTCTCAAAAAAGAAAAAAGAGAAAAAAAAAAAAATTTGGTGTAAATAAAAAAGAGGGTTCAATAAAAGCTCTGAAATTTCTAAAAAAGTTTACCAACAGTTGATTTTAAACTACTTAAAGTAAAAAGTTTCCAAAAAGTTTTATTACTCAAAGTCATGCTTGGAAATTTTTTTTACAAATTTATAATAAGTAAGATAAAACAAGTTTCAATATTTTGAATGTTTTATAAAAACTTTTGATAATTATTTATTTTAAAGCGGATAGAATTGTAGCTCTGATGTAACTTTAAGTAGTAGATATTCATACTATATTAACTAGTCACTGTAGACATCATTTAAAAATTATATAGTTACCATTTATTCGAAAAGTATGAAATCCAGTTTTACCCTGATTAATTATTAATGAAAAGTCGCGCATCTATTTATGCTTCGATTGGATTATGCTGACTAATGGATATCGATTGTGAGTGAAATTTTACCGGTTATTAGTTTATGTTTTAACACGCAGTTTATCCAGCTAGGCCGCATGAAATTTTGTTCCGCGAGAGGGAGAAAAGCTCATTGAAAATAAAAGTCATTATCTCAATTTTTTTCCAGACTATGCTACGTCATAAAAAAAAAAACATAAAAAATAAAAAATCTTAGTCAGAGTGAAAATTACCGAAAGATAAAAGTGTGGTAAAACTCGATTTTCACGGACCATTACTGTGTTTTTCCGGCGATGGGTGGTATATATCGAGTGACGCGGTCTCGAGTGTCCTTCTTATTGGCTCTTAAAACTTCCTCACGTGAGAAAAGACAGTTTGTCTTTTCGGAATTGAATTGTGGCCTTACATTATGCATGATAGTGTCAAGTGTTTTATGTATTTTCTTATTTTTCTTGGGCATTAACTTGTTTAATTAACAAAAGCTTATGTTTACCTAAATGCTAATTTTGTAGTTATTAAAATAAATAAATAAATAAAATTCAATCAATTCATTAGTTGACTTTTTAAAAGTCTGATGAGTTATCACTATCGAAACAAGCAATTAAAACTTGTACGCAAATCAAATAAAAATATGATAAAAGCAATCTGAAAAATCTACTACACATCTTGGTTAAGTAAATTTATTCTCGAATTTATTAGCAATAAATAGTTATAAACTTTATATTTAAGTTTTTGATACAATATATTTATATTTTACATATTTTTTAACATTTGTAAGTTTATCTATTTTATATCGTCTCTTGTACAGATTTCTTAGCAAGACTATTTTCATATTTGTTCTAAATATCTCGATATAAATGTTAATTAAATAAAATATATGAAATATTTTATCAGTCGAACATTACTATACATATTTAGCAGTATGTACTTTACGTTCTGGAGTGCAAAATTTGATGTTACATTGTTACAGAAGTAAAAATATAAAATTATATGATGCGCACTAATTACATGAAGTACCTTGAATTTTTTGTGAAGCATTATAGAGCTTCTACATACAGGTTGCTAGTGCTAATTTTTTATTATCTTGTGTAACATTGCAATTAAAAATAAACATTTGACATATACAGAGTAAATTACGCAGACTTTGATCAAGATGTTTGGCACAATTCGAGTTTAAACAACAAATGAACAATGTGTGCAATCTTCTTCTGTTTCATTTAACAATAAGTTTCAAGATAACTCGAGGATATCCACTCGCCTGTGTTTCAAATTTTGGCAACAAGTTGAGGTAAAAAGAGTGCGGAAAATCGAAAGTATCGGATGATGATTAATCACCCGGTATCGTGTAATTGGAAGATAAATTGTTGAACAATAAATTTTATCGGAGAGAACAAAAGCAGCGGTCCCGAGCGACTTTTTGTTTTGGCCCGTTCGAGGGTTTATTTTCGGGGATTCAATTAATTATAGACAGACTGTAAATACAGTCCTCTAATTAGCGGAATGCCAAACGCGCGTACCTTCCCCCCGTTTTGTCTAAATTTAATCGCAGACGTGAATTTTGTAGACACATGTTTTCTATGTCGTTTGACGTGACAGAATATAACAAAAACTGTCTTTCAAAAAATTCTCAGAATGCAATGTAAAAGTAATTTACTGTACAATGTATATGGATATTGAAGTAGTAGCGCATCATCAAAAAAAACCAAGCTGAAAATTATATTGTTCCCTGTGCTATGAAAAAAAAAAAAAAATTTTTTTCTTAATTTGACTACATTTTATTTTTTTTAGTAATTTGGTCAATATAGCCAATTGAATTGAATTCAGCTATAATATGAATTTTTGTCTGTTTAGTCGCCGTAATGTGCGAGATTCGAACTAGCGATCCCAGGTTTGTCAGCCCATATTGCTGTGCATACAGTAATATACCTTGCTGACTACACCACTCACACAACATTAATTTTCACTAAATTTCATTACTTAGAAATTATTAAATTTTTCAATTAATATTTAAGATTAATTTATTAATTTATCAATTAATATATTTTTTTTTTTTGCACGTTCAGTGTGTAAGTAGTATCTAAACTTAATTTTATTCCTTGACTCATAATCAACCTGTACTCAATACTTCTATTCTTTCACAAATCAAACTTCAATATCTCTTAACAATCACCCCGACCTGCTCGCACCTGACATCACCCTTGAACGGTTTAAGACTCGCTTTAAAAATATCCTTTTCAGAAACAATTGATTGACAATTGACCTACTTACGATTAACCTTATCTGATTAATCCTCATCTCTCTCCTTTTATTCTCCATACCGCACGACGACTCTAAATCAATTATTTATCTGGATTTATGCAGCTAGCGCCGAAACTATACTATCACTTCTGCAATTTTTATTTGGTTGAAGCATCTGTCAAGAAACTCACCTAATTATTATTATATTCTGTACTTATATGATTATTGTATTTAATTATTATTATACTATTAAGATCCTATTATGTACTACCACGGGTGTGGCAGGGTTTCGACCCTACGCCCGAAAAGTTTAATTAATAAAAAAAAAAATAAATAATCGATAAAGATAAAAATTTAGTAAATTTCTAAATCTTCATTAAGATTCCGATTTTTCAGGTTAAACAATTCCATCACCAAAACACAATGCGAAAAACAAAAAAAAAACTCACCTTTGCTGGTCAAACTGAAGCTCCTGAGCCGGTACAGGTCCTCGTCCAGGAGGTCGTCCCTGATGACGGGCCCGTTGGCCTCGGGAACGTCCAGGTAGGCGTTGACCTTGCGGTTGTGAGCGTGATGGACGCTCTGACCCCTCCGGCTGCCCCTTCTCCTGAGGCCCGGACTGACGTCGTTCTCCGTGAGCCGGGGCTCGCTGCTGCAGTGGGCCGATCGGGGTCCGGAGCCACCCTCGTGGTAGTCGTGGTGCGTCGCCGCTGCAAAATAAAACCCAATAATTATCCAATTTGAACCGAAATGTGGTAAATTTATGTTACAACAATGATCCATCGAGGTCGGGTTTACATGTAAACAGTGGATGTAATTCAATTTACAAGTACGCGCGCGCCCCAAAATTCGTGAATATTCATGATTACGCGGGGGGATTTCGATGTCACCTTGGTTCTCGACTGCCTCGTCAATTTTCGTAGCGACGGTGGTGTTCAATGTTTTCGACGAGCCCATCGTTACACGGAATTTTAGGGTTCATTCGGCCGCGAAAGGTCATAAATGTAAATTTTTTCACTAATCAAATTTCACGCATAGAAATTGAAGATTATTTTGCAATCGATTGGATAATTTAATTTTTACACAGTTATTTTAAGACTAATTTATGAATTTAGCAATTGTGACCAACAAGAACGTTTTAAGATAACCAGCAAATTTCTTTTCCGCACTCCGGCCGGGAAGCGCTACTTCCCTGCCGCTGCCGCTACAGTCAGTAGCGCTTCCCGGCGCCGTCGTGCGGAAAAATAGCATACTCAACTAGGCACCTGAATGGGAAGGTCTCAGATCACATGTTTGTCACACTCGGCTACGCCTCGGGCGACAATTTCATGCGATCTGAGACGTTTCCCATTCATACTGCCTAGTTAAGTAATATACTATTTTAAACTTCATTCAAAACGTGTTATGACTATAATCTATAGAGAAAGCAACAGTAAGTAAATAGTAATATAATACATCAATGGGCTATAAACTTTATTTTAAGGTTTAAGGTTTTAGAACCTTAAGCATGTTTTTTAGGATTTTCAGGAATTTTAGTTTGTGAATGGTTGTCTAAGCCTAATTATACCCATAGAATTTCAAAATTATACCCAGTTTTTAGACATTACTAGGGTATTTAAGGTTTCAAAAGTACAGGAACGTTTTCGAAGCTTCAAATAAGTGTCTGAAACGTGCTATCAATGTAAAAAAGTAACTAAATTTCGAAAACGATGTATTTAAAAAAAGTTCAAGGGCCACGGAAAGTCAGATTCTAAGTTACCAGGGCTCCTCACGTATTTTATTTATTAAAAAAAAAGTAAATTGAATTTGGCTAAACTGAGCTAAGGTGCACTAGATAACTATACAATATACTTGAAAAAAATTTCTTTAGCCTAAATTTCAAAGGCATTTTTTCATATCGACGCTCGAGTTCTAAAAGCTGACAACTCAAAATTTTTTTTAAAAACATGACATCTCTCTAAAGGAAAGCTCTGAGATGTCATGTTATTAAAAAAAATTTTGAGTTGTCAGCTTTTAGAACTCGAGCGTCGATATTTTGGTTTGGAAAATTTTTTTTACCAAATAAATTTTATGCTAATATTTTTTACATTAAAAAATTTTTGAAACCAAAGTATGAAAAAGTGCGACGGAAATGGAGGTTAAAATTTTTTTTTTTCAATATATTGTATGTTTATCTAGTGCACCTTAGCTTAGTTTAGCCAAATTCAATTTACTTTTTTTTAAATAAATAAAATTAAAGTGTGGCTCCAAAGAATCTTAGAATCTGAGTATCCGTGGCCCATAAAGAAACTTCAGATATTGAAAGCTTAAAAATTGAAACATTGTATTTTGTGGGTATTCGGTTACCTCAAGACTACAGAATCCATTATTCTGACCTAACTTAAAGTAACAACCAAATCACCTTTAAATATTTATAAAGTATCAATTTCTTGGACATGTTTTTACGATTTAAAGGGAGAGTCCTTCAAAACCTGACTAAATATAAAAAATGTGTAAAATTTACTCCATCAAATCCATGGTCATCGTTTTTCCACTAAACCCTAAAATTAAAGCAAAATAAAATCATTCGACCTTGAGCAACCATCATAATATAACAATCAAAATGTTCAATTTGTTTCTGCAAATAACAAAGCCATGTCAATTACTCATTAATTACAGCAAAGCGTCCTGACATCATACAATATGCATAATTGTTCAGATGGTCCGTAGGTGAATGTGATTAATGGTCAGCCTGCATCAGGAATCCGTTAAATCGAATTACGGTTTGTAGGCGGCGAGATCCGTAAGCGGCCCGAAAAAGCCGATATTCGGGTTGGGAGGTACGACGGAAGCTCATTAAACCCTGAAACCGGGAATGTCGTGTCGGTCATGGTGGCGGCCGGTGCGGAATTAGGCTATCGGCCAAATTCCCCCGAGCCTCGGCCGATGTGTGTCCAGGGTAAACTCTCCTGCTAGCGCCACCCGGAGCTTTTATGCCGGGCGGCGATAGCCGCTTCTTTTGTCTACGAAATTCGAAACTTGATGAGAGTACCGAATGCGGTGTCTGTTCGGGAGCAACGGGTTTTCTAAGCTGATGAATAACTTTTTCTAAGCAATGCAGAGAAAATGAGTGAAAAAATTTCAATTATTATCATTATGAATGTGTAGTAACTGGCTCAATAATGTTTATTCTAAATATCTTTTATTATCGATACAAGGTTTCGACACTGCCAATGGTGTCCTTTTCAGGTAATCTATGTGAGGCGTTGGATCGAAAAACGACCTAAGTGACAAAACCATGTTTTGAGATAAATCGATCTTAAAGTTTCAAACTATAATTTTTCGAAGTAGAAATAAATTTGTATCTAATTTCTTTTACAACAATCAAGTGTCATTATCTTACAATGAAAATACGCATGTTTGAATTATTTTTAACAAAATTTACTTATTTAAACAACAAGAAATAAACAATGTCACTTAGGTCGTTTTTCGATCCAACGGGTGTTTCGCTTTGATTTTTTCATTAATTTGATAGTATAAATAAGTGCCATTTAGTTTTCAATGTAGAAACGAAAAATAAACTGTTATTTAATATTTTTTTACTAATAATAATTGGTTTTTTATATTTTTTGACAATATTGAACATGGTTCTTTAAAATGAAAAATTGTCTTCTTGTCAATAATTATGAATCTACATCTTCGAATACTTCATCATCGGATTATTCATCGTCTATACCAGGAATATTGTCATTATTTATAACTTTTAACAAGTTTATGTAGTAGTAGACTTATCCATCGTTAATTTGGAATATATTTCTCTATAGAAAACAAAAACACACGAGCGCGTTGAAGCGTCAGGCAGTCACTGCACAACAGCTGATTGGGAGCAGCGTGCGAGACTCGCGCGGGACGACTTTTCACGCGCGTATCTTTACTTTATGTTTAGATTATGTAATATTTAACTTTGTTTATGTGAATTTAATGTTGGCTACTGACTAATTAGGGTCTTCTGAGTCCGAATAAGCGATCTCCAGAAAAACGACCTAAGGCGCCTTAGGTCGTTTTTCGATCCAACGCCTCATGTGTACAATGTATTGTTAAATTAGAAAATTTTAAAAAATTTTAAAAATTTTGATTACTAATTAAATATAAATAAGGACTTACAAAAATTTCATGACTATCGAACTGTCCTCTTTCTCCAAACAACAAACTTTTACATCGTTAATTTTGATACTTAATACTTAGTGGTGAACTATAAAGGATAATTCACTACTTTGATAATTTTGAAAAATCACAGTCATTTTGTCAATTTATAATACCGAATTGTAAATATATTTTTTAGATTTTTTGTAAAATTGAAGAATTTTAAATAATTTAATTATGATAAAAATATCTCAAAAAATATATGAATTTAAAAAAATTGTTTTTTATCTTTGTTTTGAATTTATATTCAGTACTAAAATAGGTAATAAAGTTTATAAAAATTTTTTCAAAAGTTTTTACACTGCAGAAAATTTTATTTTTACTTTTTACATGACCTGAAACAAGATAATTTGAGTTAACTGAGTGAAAAATACCCGAGTCAGTAAAAAAAAAGTGTTTTTTTTTTACATAAATTATGTAAATGGGTTCATAACATACAGTTTTTTATAAGTAACAAATTTTTAAAAACAACATGTATTTTTTGAATGACCCGAGGCTAATCGAAATCAAAAACTATACCCGTTTTTTCCAAATCTTTTTCGCACGCTCTCAACAGCGAAACATTTTTCATCTCGATTAACTCAAAACTTGAAACTCTATCCGGGTACACCATACCGAAAAGTCAAAATCGTAGGGAGTTGTTACGACACGTCGAGTTAGCCCGTCTCGTCTCGCGTATGGATTTTCCATCAGCATCCCGTCACTCCTATACTCCCACCGTCGGTGCTCGTTCATTGAAGCCCGAGCGTGAAACATTTCACCGAGTTTAAAAAAAAATATATTCCTCCCGGTAACCCTTATACGCCCCCTCCTCGAATAGACCTTTTTTATTCCACGCCTACGAGAGCTCTCATTGACGCAATTTTTTATTTTAAAAAATGTGTTTCAAAGTACGCTTATATATATATATATTTTCCTAGAAACGTGCGGGAAAACTTCCCAAATGGAATTTTTTTTTACGTTAGTGCATTACCGGGTTTTCCGTAAACGGAAACATTCGAAAAATTTTTGAAAAAACATGAAGTATCGTTGGTTTTCATAGGCTTCACAAACTTAATTAAAAATAAAATATATTGGAATTTTTTTCAATATTCTCAAAGCTAACTACTATCTTTTCTAATAAAAATTTCGAGTTTTCAGTTCAAATAGGAAATTATTTATAATTAATGTCAGTTTGATCGATTATCCATTACTCGATGAGAATTATAAGCATTGAACTGAACGTTGGAAAAAATGTAATTGGATTTTAATCCATTCACCCACTGTACATTGATCAATTTAAAAACGAAAGTTACGACCGAGTAAGAAAGACGGATCGCGTAATTTACCCCATGATTATAAATTATGGAAAATTTTTTTAATTCTGGTACTCAAATAAGATTGTTTACGTACGCTTTTGATCTTTGAATCAGCTCCCAGACATTAAGTTGGTAAAGTTTGTACGTGTCGGTTACAACTTGGGTGCTTAGTACGACTGAGGGTTTGCTGGTACTTTGAAGACTCGCAGCCACAAATTGAAAGCAAGAGAGATAAATTAATCCGATGACATCAAAGTTTGACATTAGACGGTCTAACTTCAAGACTGGAGCTTCGAATGGAAACGAACCAAATATCATTCTAACTCATAAATTTTGCATGAAAAATTCATTGCTTCCATTCCAAGCTCGAGGGTATAAGTAAAATCTGCTGAAGAGGATCAACGGTCAGAGCACAAGGTATAAGCGAAGCTTTAGAGGACTCGAGGCTAGGATTTACTAGCTCGGTTCATTTCAACCGTATTTCAAGGGAAATGCTGAACTCCGGACGGTTTGAATCCAAGAGCTGAGTTTTTAAATTTGTTTTTGGTCAACAAGCTCATGGTTTGCAGCAGTGTGGTACAAATTTTTTGATTTAAGTTTTATGAGTGTTTTTCAAAAAGTTTAAAAAAAATTAAAAATCCATTTTTAATTGCAAGTTTGTCATTTTGACATTATTATATATACAAACAACTTAAAAATTTTCACTTTATATTTGAAGTTATATGTATAGAATTACAGCTATTAGGATACTAACTACTAACATACTTTCCTCAGATGCGAGTCGAGTTTAATTATCATAGTTTGCAGCAGTATGGCTTAAGTTTGATAATTTTCTATTGCAAACTTAAGTTATTTTATTAATCAAAATTTTCTCAAAATATTATTTCAATCATTTGATAGTGACTATATGACCTTTGAACTTGTAGATGTTACGATTAATAATGCGTGCAAGAAATATGTAAAGTAATTATGTATGCAACAAGGATTAATTAATAAAAATCATAGACTTAATCAATTCAATTATTAATTAATAATCGATAATTACTTTTAGATTACAAAAATCGTCACAACTTTTCATTTTTTCTATAAAAAAATTAATTACATCATAATAAATTGATTTTTTATGATTTAAGTAATATCTAAAAATTATTATTTATTATTTACTATGATTAAATTTTTAAACCTGCAAGCTTTATTTAACATCTATTAAATGAGAACTTTTTTTACAAGTACAAATATTTGTGTACCACCAAAAACCGTATCAATTGAATAAACAGTCAAATTACTAAGCATGACTAAGATATTTTTATACATTTCCAACCCCCCCGCGGCTAAAAAAAAAATCCCAACCTTATTATAAATTTAACTACCCACCCTCGTATAATACAGAAAAAAAAAGAAACAGTGCCCAACCCTCCCAGAAACACTTAACAAGGCGAAATGTATATAACTTTTGACGAAAAATCAGAGGCTCTCGTAAATCAGGTGGATTATATAGATCTCATTTTTACGCCCCATAAAATTTAATCAGATCTCAAAAAAAAGGTAAAGAGTTGGATTTAGCACTTTATCGTGATCATAAAAAATTATTCCCCTCCTCCGCCCATTTTTTTCTTCCGAAAAAATCTTAAATTAAAACATCTTTATCACCTGTCATCGTACAGCCAAGGCTTATCAAAACAAGGTTGAAATCTGGCCTGATAAAGCAGTGTCAGCCGCGATAAAGTCGAAATTTTTTTTTTTCGGTCGGTTGGATCGTAAAAAATCCACCCCGATGTTGGAAAATTTATGAGACTTAATTTTGAAAGCTGTCTTGCCGTAAATTTTAATCGCTGGTACCTTTATTTTTATAACCCGGTTGAATTTGTCATTTTTTAACGACTCTGCTTATTTTTAGATGATGGCAACTGTGAGGTAAGAGTGGTTTGAAATTTAGCGATGTAAGGAGTGAGAATTGGTGTTAATGACTCGCTTTTATGTGGTATATAAATTTAAAAAATAATGCCTTTTGAAGATATATTTTTTAGATATATTTTGTTTCTTTAATGATCCAAGAGCTTTCGAAATTAAACCTTTTTTAAAACAGTTTGTAGTTTTTTTTACTTATTTTAACAAGTACATTTCTTTTCATTTCTTGTCATTCACAATTTCTCCAATCTTGGTTGTTCTTGGGAAATTATGTGATAAAAATAAATCATTTTTAAAGAAATTATCAGGACGTGTAATACAAAAAGTAATTTTCCTTTCAAATGCAAAACGAACATTTTTTATGTCTCCGCAAGAAAATGACCATTTTTTTTTATTTTTGCTCCTTGCATTCGATAAAAAATAAATTTATTTTATCCAGGCAACAAATTACATTTAGTCCCAAGAGTTTTCCTCGCGAGGCAGATAAAAAAAACTCATTATTATCATTTTTTACTGAGTGACTTTGAAACTTTAATAATCATGTTCGCTCCTGTATATATGAGGCTCCTATGTAATGGTAAATTAAGGTTCAAAAGTATTACAAATGAAAAAATTTTTAGAGAAACGCCAAAATACTCCATATCAAACTGTTTGAAAAATGTTTGATAAAAAAAAGTTTTGAGCTATGATCTACAGTAAATTGAAACTTGAAGTTATCAAGTAGGTTTTTTGGAAAGTATTTTGGGTGAAATTATTTCGAAAATTATTTATCAGAAAAGTTATGAAAACTAACTTCATCAAGATGTAAACTTTTATTACATTTGCTACTATATAAAAGTATTCAAATGAGGCTAGAAAAACTCCAAGAGAATAGTTTCCTGATAAAATTGTACTTGATTTATGAAAATTATATCTCAATGCGTAAACCGCAGGTCCCTTGAGCATTACATCAAAAATCATAATTTTTTTTTTTTTTTTTTTTTTTTATCTTTTTTTCTATGGGATTCTGATTAATCTGTCTTAGGCTGTCTTATGCTTGAACCATGAACTATTGACACAGATAACCGCCTAAAAAATTGCAAAATAAATGAATTTAATCTAAATTAATGCTCTATCATTATCAATGTCTTATACAATCGTAAATGGTTCACAAATACAATATCACACACTCGTAATAATTGAAAACAATCTCACACCGTTCCAGGAAGCATCGCAATGCCTACGAAAAAAAATAAAGTGACGCAGCATAAATCAATCAATCAAATCCTGCAGATGAAAAATGAAGGGATTTCAGGAATTCATCGGGGATACAGAGGAGAACACAAAAGTGCAGGCGTTATCGCCGGGCTGAAAAATTGCCGACGGCGTACGGTTTCAACCCCTCTTCTATTTTTTTTTTTTTTTCTTCTTCATTTTTTCCTTTAATAAAGTTTCCCCACCTCGCCGCTTTTACATTCAGAGTCGCGCTGCAAAGAACTCGGCTCTCTCTGACCCATCATTGCGCTTCGACTATTTCGAAATATCCTTCTGGACTTTAATCATGGGAAGCTCGATTCATAATAAAAAGGATAAAAAATGTATCAGGTTGCATGTATATATATATATATACATATATATCTATTTTTTTTTTTTTTTTTGAAAGAACTTTGAAGTTTATCTTTTTCGAGTTACTTTTGATAAGGTATAATGATGTCGTCAGTTAACAAATGTACTTATTTGAAGAAAGAAAAACTTGTTTTAAAATTGTGAATTCTTGGCCTTTATCATTTAAAATTTATAAAATCTACTTATAGTAAAAAAAAAAAATGTTTGTTGTTTTAAAGTACACTTTTAAATTGGATTACTTACTTCCAATTACAATACAGTAGGACCTCGCGCATTGTCCACCCTGCGGGACCGAGAACCTCGCGCATTGTCCACGTCGGCATCTTTGATTTTTGGACAATGTCCAAGGTTTTACAGGGACAATGCGCGAGGTCCTACTGTAAATTTATAAATTGATGATTATTCAGGTGATTTAAATTAAAAATTAAATAGTATAAATTTAGCTAATGTAAGTTTTTTATCCAAAAATATATAACAGTTTTAAAGTTAATAAAAAAGCTAATAATATACTAGAAGTTTAAAAAAACAAAAAAAAATGAAAAAATAAAGAATCAACTTTGCAAGAACACATAATATGATATAGAGCACCCTAGTACATGCTTACGTCATACATTAATTTTGTCTATTTGACTGTTTTATGAGAATCTAGGGAAGTCAACCCGGAAAATTATTGAAGTATTAAAAAATAATTTTAATAAATAGACTTACGACAACAATTTTTCACTCAAAATAAAAAGTCAGGAAAATCTCAAACATATAAATTAGGCTTATTAAATCAGCTGATTCGAGTATGGATTTCGAAAAAATCTTTTTTAACATAATCATTGTAATCTTTTAAAAAATAGTTTTAATATATGGGTCATTCGATGGTTGCGGGTGGGACATTTGTACGACTTTACATCTAATTTTTACTAGGAAAAAAGAGGGAATTCTCAAGACTATGCCATCAGCAGAAAGCGCTTGATATAGACAAAATTTTCCTGCAAAAATTTTTCAAAAATTTTAATTTTTAAGGAAGTTATGATGAAAATAAGGGCCGTTGCGGGTGGGACGCAAAACGGAAGTGGTTTTTATTTTCGTCGAAAGCACCCAAAAAGTCTGCGAATTGCGCTGCAAAAAAAATTTAAAAAAAATCTATGGTAAAACCAATACCCTAAGCTTCAATGACCAATAATTGTTTTAATGAAATTGTTCATTGGTTCCAAGAAAAAAATCAGAGTGTAGCGTTGCGGGTGGGACATGGATTTGCTGCGGGTGGGACACGTACTAATTGGTAATTTTGAAGGCTATATTTTTTCATTTAATACAAATGAAAATTCTTCTTGATTGTTGATAACGTGTTGTATCACTCCTCAACTGCTGATTTCATGCAAAAATTACAACCAAATGGTTAAATTTATACCTTTTTTTAAATCTTTTTGACATGATGTTTTTGCCTAAAAATGTCGTCTGCTAACCTCAAAAAACCAAAAAAGTTTAAATTTAAAGAGATAAATGACTTTTTCAGTGTAATTTTTGGATCAAATCATAGCTGGGACTCTTATCTTATGTTTACAAGTGTTAATTTATACAAATTTTGAAGAATAAAAAAGATTCCGATGAAAAACGATTTTTAGCCCGGTTTCAGTTACGCTGGAATGACCCATATTTATTTTTATTTTTACATGACTGTGTGTTATTTCAAATAATGTTGTAGCATAAAACTTATGTTGTTACTAAATTCTTAATTTATATTTTAAACAAATACAAAGCTTGCAAAACGTTAAATATTCAAAGAGCACTTTCATCGTTTACCGCTGCGAGGAGCTGGATAATGGGGAATTAAAATTTACCGCGTAATGATTCTAAGGTTGAATTTCAAAGAAGCTAAAGCTCTGGGGATGTAAAGTCGTTTCATTGAATTTAATATTGAATGAGAAGAAAATCGCTAGGATAATGCTTTAGAGTGCGAGCTTTCAAATGATTTACTCGTCTCTTTATCTTTCAGCTCCGACTAAGACAAGAGCCTTTGAATAGACTTTTATTTCCTTTCGTCTGACGCTTCGCATCATTACCAGCCGTTACAGCTTTTCGATAAGTGTAAAAATTTTTCCGATAATTGACTAATTTTTTACAAAACAAAATGTGCACCTTGTATCAAATCATTGAAGCCATTCATAATTTTTACCTATAGCTTAATATTACAGTAATCATTAAATATATTAAATTTTCTTAGAAAGTAAAATTTTTTAATTCATTTACGAATGTAATTAAAAAAAAATAAGTATCCATCTTTAACAGTAAAATTTGATCAAAGTCAAAAGATTGAAAAAACTAATTTTTAATTGTTAGTAGACAAATAATGATCAATTTTTATTATCATTAGAAGCATCGAGTAAAGCAAACTAAATAATAAAATTTATTTAATAATTTTTTGATATAGTTAAATCATTACACTCGAGACTTTCAAGATTATTGAATGACTCTAGTCGATTATTTATTTTTTTTCATAAATGATTTATTTATGTTTATACGCTCTATATTTTTATCTTTTTCAACTTTGTATGAGTAAATTTTGCGTGCGTATGTAGAAGATTCCACACAAAATTAAAAAAAAAAAAAAAAAAAAAAAAAAAAAAAAAAAAAAACAAAACAAAACAAAACAAAGAAACAAAACGACGATAAAAGAAATAATTTTCAACATTTTGTCACCACACCCAGCAGAGGGGTAAAAGAACCCCAAGTTGTATTTGTAAGGTAAAAAAGAACAAGCTAAATCTAAATCATTTTGAAATCGAACGTCCCTCCGGCACGCGAGTTTTTACAGCCACCTTACACGAAACCCCTGTAAATCACTCCGGCGTAAAATAAAAAAAGAACGAAAACAAGGATTAAACATGACTTACCGGAAAACTAAATTAAATCGGCGGTTTCGTTCCCATAGAGGAAAAAATTTTTTAAAAAATGCTTATCTCAAACTCTGATGAAATCTGAGTAGTCTAAACAGAACGATTCCCTAGGTTCTATTAGAATTTTTTTAAATCACGCTAGATAATATTCTAATCAGATCATGTTACATGTAAGTTAGATCGCTTAAAACTTCTGGGATTAGATGGTTCAGTGACTACAAAAAAGAAAAAAATTAGTACACATTTTTTAAGGTTTTGAGAGGCTTTGATAAATTGTTGGTATTAATCTACTGTATTACCACAAAGTTTTAAAAAGTCTTAATTTTTTTTTGTTATTAAATAACGCAACTAATAATACAAAAAATATTTGTATTAAATTTAAAAGAAAATTTGTATGAGCTCTAGAGTTGTGATCCAATTGTCTTGGGTTCGAATCCAATTCAAATCGCTTACATTCTTTTCTAAAAAGTCTATTTGTTTAGTTGATATGACTTCTACCTAATAAAATTTCAACATTAAACAATACAGTATTAAACTGAAAAATTCCCATTTTTTTTTATCATCACAGTAAAAACAAAAATAAGAAAGGAGTTCTATTACAATAATTTAAAAACCTTATAATTTTTATCAACCCTATCATCTTTTGAATAGTTTTGATGACAAACAGACAGGCGCTAAAAAAAAAAGATGGGGTAGGGGAATATTAATTGATCATTCGTGCCCGAGTTCAAAGCTCTATAATAACAGTCAGAGTAGATTACGAGCATTCACAGTATATACGTTTGTCATTTCGCCATGGGGGGTTGGTATAGAGTCACGTGATGCTATAGCATCGCGATAAACGACGAATTCACACGCCATTTCTATTATTAGCTCAGCCTCCCCAACTCGTGACGTTGATAATGCTACTGAATTATTTGTTGGTTATCATCGCTTCCTAATTATACGTACCCTTTTTTATTGTTATCCAACCAATAAGCTTGTTTATGGTTTTTATTTTTTAGTGTTATCAATGAATCCTGATTGGTTCAATATAGTACAGTACCGTTACCGGAAAAAATAAGAAAATTGCGAAAAATTGCAAAAGTGATTCTAACTGTGAAAATGAGTTGTAAATATTATTTGAATTGTAGGAAAAAAATCTTACCAGTGTAGCATTTGCGATGACGAAATGGGGTGGTTTTTTAGGGGTGGAAAATCATTTTTTTCGTTTTTTGAAAAAACAATTGATTTTATCAAAAAAATTTGAATGTAAAAGTTGTAGATAACATAAAAATCTACAACTTTTGTCTTTTACATTTTTTTTCATAACCTCAAAATTTTCGAGAAAAATGCAAAAAACCGTTTTTTTGGTTTTTGATTTTTCCTGGCCACAAAAATCGTTTAATTATTACTATTTTTCAGTAAAAACTCTTAATTTTATTAATTAAGTGCGCAACATTTTACAATTTATTTAATTAATTCAGTACAAACTTTTTGTAGGAAATTTTAAGAAAATTTTTTTCAGTTAATAACAAATTTATTACAATAAAGAAAAAGAAAATTTTCAATTTTTTTAGTAAAAATTTATAATTAAGATTAGTTAACATTGATAATCTAAATATCCTTCAATCATTGGTCAATTTTTTAATGAATTTTTTTACTTTATTAATGATCAAATTTATTTCATAGCTAACATATCCATCACAATAGAGTATATTTAACATTCAACATTAATTATTACCATAAATATTGTTCAACAATACAATATTTATAACAAATAAATCAATTTTATTGAAAGAATATTAAATTTTTCGGTTTTTTTGATTTTTTTCAATGTTTTCCTCTGGTGAGGTCATAATTTTTTTTTTTTTTTAATGAAAATATAAAATTAGACAAACAAAATGAGACCAACCTGGACTCTCTGATAGCAAAAGTTTAAACGGGAAATGGCTTTAAAAAAAAAATTTTTTTGCATTTTTTGTTAATATTTCGTAAACAATTAAATATTTTTAAACAAAAAAAAAACTGCTTATTCAACATATAAAATGCTTTACTTTTGCTCAGTACGGTAATAATTAAACGATTTTTGTGGCCAGGAAAAATCAAAAACCAAAAAAACGGTTTTTTGCATTTTTCTCGAAAATTTTGAGGTTATGAAAAAAAATGTAAAAGACAAAAGTTGTAGATTTTTATGTTATCTACAACTTTTACATTCAAATTTTTTTGATAAAATCAATTGTTTTTTCAAAAAACGAAAAAAACGATTTTCCACCCCTAAAAAACCACCCCATTCCGTCATCGCAAATGCTACACTGGTAAGATTTTTTTCCTACAATTCGAATAATATTTACAACTCATTTTCACAGTCAGAATCACTTTTGCAATTTTTTTGACTAAATATATTATCAATACTGTACTAATAGGGAAAATGATTTATTCTTTATCGTAAACAAGACTTGTAAAATGCTTTTATGATCGATATTAATTGGCTGCAGTATAGTTTGATTGAATTTTTAGTGTACGTTATTATTCAATTAAAAATTTACAATCACCCAAAAATGAAAAAAAAAATTGTGAAAAAAATCATTTCCAAGGAGTTGTAGATACCGTACTTATTATTTTTGGCAGGCAAAAAACCTCAAATTTTTTAAAGGGAAGAAAAAGCTATTGCCTATATGTATATGTTTGTGTATCTATCAAAGCTTTCAATCAATGCCAGCATACCGAAAAATTTCAACTTTAGTAAAAAAAACTATTGATAACAAATTGAAAATATACATATGACATGACATCTGATATTCCATTTTATAAAAAGATAGTGTCAATAAGAATTCATCTAAATTTATACGTATTTTTATACTGATACTTCGTCTTTGATAAAACAATGTTTGTATTATAAAGATACTTTTATACTATTTTTTTCATTGTTATAAATTTTGTTCATTTTACGGAATTTGAAATACTTGGAAATACAATATTTTTAAACAAAATAGCAGAGCTCAAGCCAAGTTAATAGTAATGATGATAATATTGATACATTTTTACTATAATCATCGTTTATTAAAAGGTTAATAATCCAATAAAATTTGAATTTCAAAGTTATGATACGAAAGACTGGAACAAGTTAAAAATAACTTTTTAAAATTTCGAGATAAGGGTCGCGATTCTCGTTCTAAATTTCAACCTTCAAAACTTAAGTGTAACTCCTCCAGACACCTCAAATGTTCTCTGGAGAAGACACTTGTTCAAAAAATTCTCAAGCGTAAAATCATTGTTGGAAAAGCTTTGCGGTTTTATAAAGTTACTTCTCCATATCTTTTCTCTAAAAAAAAGTATATTTGTAACTTTTTCTAGATCGATAAAGTTTTTTAATTCCTTAGGTATAAAGCTTTCGATTCTCTTTTAATACTTCTATTTCGTAAGGAAATAAATTGTGAACTGAACTCAATAAAAAAATCTATAAAACATAAACTTTCCAAAATCCCTACTCTTTCAAAAAAACTATTTTTAAACCCATTTAACAAAAATTTATTTGTTTTAAATTACACGACTGTACCTTTATCAAATGGCGAACATAACCTTTTTTTACATGACAGCTGCTGACATGTAATTTAAAATAAAAAGTGGAAATCTTAAACAGGAACAAATAAATTATTGTTCATTTATTTTATGAAAAAAAACCTAAGTTGAATTTCCATCAAGTTGACAAACATTCTATTGATAGTATACTATAATACGGTGCTATATACTATTTTATAGTACGAGTAACCGAAAACTCGCATCAAAAATATGAATTTGAGGTTAGAGTGACCAGGAGTACTATAAACATTTTTATACATACCGGATCAATTTTAAAATCCTTACTCATCGAAACAACCCATTTCCAGTAAAACTCGTACTTAAAAAAAAAAAAAGTTCATCCAGTATAAAAAAAATGAGTTCACAACTGTAACAAACTCAGCCGATACCGCGAAACAGTCGGGCGAAACAATAGCCCGCCTTCGGGTGCATTATTTCTCAACAGGTTGGTAAGTGAGTTTGACCCAGAAGCGCAACACGTTACTCCGCCAGCTCGATTATCTCCCACAACCTTATTGAACTTCCACGGGCCGTACCGGAAATCGGAAGATTCTTTTCGTCTCCAAATTATCCGAAAACAATATTCCGGGGATAAGAGTCCCCTCGTCTTGGGCTATTCTAAGCCCAGGAAAGAAAAAAAAAAAAAGTTTGTGGTCTTCTAGCCGAGTTGAGGGGAGTTTCTATGGGTATCGATTATCGGCTGCGTTTTCTAAAAGCGTCGTCGTCGGAGGCTTTTATCCTACAACATAATACGTACAAGCGATGTCACGCGACTGTCCTGGACACGTGCTTTCAACGAGCTGATTTGTTGACTGTGCTGTACCCTGGCTAGCTACTCGAGACCCGTGAAATCAAATTTTGTACTTTCTTATAGCCAAGTTTTTTTCGGTTTCGTAATGGATTTATTAATACTTGCGAGTAAATGTGCAAATTATAAATGAGAGTGGAGTGGTTGAGTGATTGACGACCGCGCGTAATTAATTTTCACACCAGTTCAATTTGAGAAGCTTTTTTAATCTAATTACACCGTTATTCAATTAATGTAATGTTCATCGTGATCCTTTGCCAATACTGATTATTACACAATTTAGTGTCGGTAAAATGTACAATAATGCATAAAATACTATTGTTATAGAAACTGTGCTTATTTTCCTACTTTCAGTCGTAAAAGTAACATAACGCTTTAGCACAACGAGATTTCTAACAAAATACAACTTTCAGGAAATTGCCTGAATGATAAAATAAAAAATTTTATTTTTTGAGTAATAAAGCTTGTTTGAAAAAGAACTTACTGTACACTCTTTTGCTTCTGACTGTATACTTGAAAGGCACTAAAATAAATTGCGCCAGTACATAGTGAAAGAAAAATACTACGATGCTATCGTTTTTGATTCCAATTCTATTATTTAAACAAAATAAAATCACGAGCGACTTTTTAATAAAATATCTTTAATAAAATTATAAACAATCACTTATTACCGTCTTTTGAGAGTCAATCACCTAATCAAAGTATCAACAAAATGATATTTAAATTTAACAAGTTCATCAAACTGTAAAATGAATTTTTCGAAATTCAATAAAACTTCGATCGATGTAATAGCTTCCAGTCGTTTAACCACATTGTCCCTCAAATTCAACCTCCACAACAGTAAAATTTTTACCCTTTTTTTTTTGTTCGATCTTCTTAAAACCACGTTTCCCAAGAAGCTCGTCTAACTTCTATTTTCACAAAGCGATCATCACCCGAGAATTAGAAGACGGTTTTATTAATAGAACCCGTCGGTCGGGTCAAATACTTGAAAGCTCGCTCGTGTGTTTACCGCGGTTTTGAAGTCCCTGCAGCGCGCTTATCGGCCGGGATAAATCAAAGCCCCGGCATAATCCCCTGCAATTATTTCGGTTCCCGAGGGGCAAACACTCAACCCACCTCGAAAAAGACTCCTTCAAAATCAAGTTAACCGTCTCGAAGTTTCAAACTAAATTACCGCTCGAGTAAATTTTATAAACGTTTAGCGGGCTCTTGGAAAACTCCCATTAGCATAATTAATTTTTCTCTTGATTGAAGAGCTTTTTGGGTTGATCCTTGCGGGAGATAAGTGGACAAACAAGGCTTTTCTATATTTAGCGATCGTTTTGATGACTGAAATTAATATCAGTTTGACGCGTTGTGAATTGTAATGAACAAAGTTCGATACAGGGGCAGCGAGTGGGTGACGATAGGTAAACTTGTCGGTTAATAATAAGCGCGACAGGGCGTTATGTATACGTATGTACGAGAGTTTGCAGTAAAGTTGCACGGAGAGAGCCTGCACTTTGAACTTTGATAACCTGATTCATTCGAATTGTTCCTGGCTTTTAAATTAAATACAGATAAAAAAATATTTATTTATTTTTTTTTTTTTTTAAGAGTGATACGTTATTGGCAGAAATGGGTTGTTTGGTTGTAAAAAGTTGCTAGAAAGAATAAAAAAATCTTAATTTTTTCGAGAATGAATTTAGGCTACACAGCTTGCGAAAATTTTGTAAACAATATGGATTTAATCTCTAAATATAGATATTATTGATATAGCAATGGCCTATTCTGACTATTAATTATTGCTTTTAAAATTGTTTATAACAAAATTCAAACTAAAAAGTGAAGGGGATTTTTAGTTCTGAAGTTATAGGTTTACGAATTAGAGCTTCAAATTGAAAAATTTTGAATTAACTTTCTTGGATCAAAAATTTCTCTTTTGTCCTCTAAAATAGCCTTGAAATAATAAGCTGGATGATCATTTGATTATTAGAAACTATTTTTAATTAAAAATTCAGCCAATAAAGCACTTGGGTGGTCCTCATTTTAATCCGGATTGTATACATGACAATTTCATATGAAGTATTACGTTGAAAAATTTTGAGCATTTCAAAACTTAAAACTTTTTGTGGATCATTTCATTTGAAATTATTATTTTTTCATACGTCAATAGACTCGAAAAACAAAGTTATCTTCTGCTACATCTCAAAATCATGAAACAGGCTAAATCTAACAAAAGCAAGTGGAAGATAAATTTTAATTAAAACTGAAATAGTATAAACCAGAGTGGTATGGCCTTAGAAATGCCGAATAGTACGTTTCCGAACCCCCGCGACAATTATCAATCAGTGCGGTGCTATAAGGTAAAACCGCAACTGCAGGATTAATACAACATCATCCTACGTACGTGACGAGAATTTAGTATCAGCGTATAACTCCCCCGGTAGTAGAGCATGATGTTTACTACGATTTATGCGATTTCATGCTTCTTCGTCAATTCGAGGTGCGGTGCTTGCTGCTAGTCATTCGCTTTGCTTTGATTATTGCTCTTTCATGCGTGGGAAACTAGATAAACTCGAATTTTCGTCTACGTATCTACTAGTTTTGCATAGTTAGTACTTGAATTATCTACTTTTTTTTTTTGCTGATAAGCCAATTGGACTGGATTATTAAAGACTGATTAGTCATGTATTATGTCTGTAGGGTGAGATACATTTTTGACCAGTTTTTTTCGATTGATAATAGTGAAAATTATAAAAAATTTTTTTTCGTTTAATATGACTAATATTCTGGGTCTAAATAATCTGCATGAGATAATAGAGCTAAAAATAAGTACACAATACATTTTTGACATTATTGACACTTTTTAATTCATTTTCTTCAGTAAATTGAAAAAATTATTGCTCTTTAAATTTCTCATCTTTTTTGACATTAGAAATTCAAGCTTTTTTCTTCATTTTTGAGTAATGGAGCTTATCTTAAGACCTACTATTTTTCCTTGGCAAATACATCAAGAATAAAGTTTACTTATGAATAACATATTTTAAAAATCAAAAGTCTTCTTATTACAAAAAAGCGCGTAATTTTACAGCATATTATTTGTATACTTTGAAACTATTTTCTGATTAAAATATGTTGTACTAAGAATGTTAAAAGATTAACCACACAATGAGCGAGCAAAGCCCGGTAAAATTTGAACTTTACGAACTTGCCTCTATACCTACAAGGATTATTCAAACACGTGTTTTATAAAATTCAATACGGTTCATGCGTCTATTATTATGTTAATACAAGAACCCAAAAGAATAAAATAAAACATTTCGGGGAGAGTCCAGCTTTGAGCCTTTGTACGGTCAGATATAATACGTATATATGATTATAATGTGAAATTTTGAGTTAGGCAGAGGAGGCTGCCGTCGGGTAAATACGCGAAATTTATTACGCTACTTCGTCGTTTGCTTTGGTTTGGCCCTCCCTGCTCTCTGCAGGCTTTGTACAATATTTAGTTTAGCTTTGGGTACCCAGAATTACGATCATTAAAGCTAAATGTCGCATAAATTACTAGATGACGGTTTAAGTCATAATAACCTTTGTTAACCAGACGTGAAATTGTGATGTTAGAGTTTATAAATTGACCTTTTAATTTGAATCAATATGCTTTTACTGTGCTCGTAGTCTTAGAACCTTAGAGCATAATATTTATCAAGACTCGATTTATTGAATTTGTGATTTAGAAAAAATATACTGGATGAATCAACATTAAAAAAATCATTATTATCATTATGTTCTTGAGTGCTATCCAAATTGCAGATTTATATGCAATACATTAATATAAAATAATTATAAGATATTGATTATCTATAACTTGTTTTATGAGCTCCAATTACAACTAATAAGATTATTCTAATTAAAGAAAATTACGTTCAATAACAGTAACATTTTTTTTTTTTTTTATGGGAAGGAGCTTTCAACAATACAATACTTTTAATATTTTTTACAGTATTATTAAACTACCCTCTAAGTTAAAGCATAAAATTTTTTCTCGAAGATAACAATTGAAATGAGCTTGCAGGCTGAACTATTATTAGCCCATAGCTGGAAATTAAAAAATTAATATCATCCAATACCGAAAAAACTTGAAAGTAATTTCACCCTTCGTAATCAACTTTTGTCTTAGTATAGTTGAATTATAATTTGTTTTGGTTATTTCAGTAAAAATGTATAAAACTCGACACTGTTTTTATACATCACGAGCGGAACGCTTAATTAAGTTTCACAGTTCAGTTAGTTCAGTTAAATTTTTTGCGTCTCTTTCGTTCCTCTCGTAAAACAAAGTAAGCTAATATCCTTATACTTTTGAACAATGTTTTATCTTTACTTTCGTCACGTGAAGCTCGGGTTTACTGAAAGACAAACAACGCGTCGTTTTTTTAGTAATCAATTTAACAAAAAAAAATCGCGATCACGCGTAGGAACCTATCGCGCCTGAAGAAATAGACGTCTTTCTTGGAAAACTTTTCGCACTTTTAACGTGATCAAAGAATTTCTTTTTTCTTTGAAGCATCAAAGCTTGCTTGTGCTTTTTAAAGATTTCTCGGATTAGAAAAGTTTTGTGTTATCGGGACTGAAAAAATATCCGTTTCGCCGCAACCAACTTTACGGAATCATCTATGTTTTTTAACTAAAATTTAAAATATAATTTTTTTAAACATTTTTGTTCGTACAGAAAATAATCTGAAGACTACCTATAAATATTTTTTCAAATTTTTATGAAGCCATTTTGTATAGGAAACAATCAAAGTTTAAAAATTTTCAGTTTGTTTTCACGAGAAGCTATAATGCTTAGTCATTAAACTTTCGAAGCTAAATTTACCGCAAACTTGAGGGGGTATTTTTCAAGCGACTCGAGACTCAATGAGGGACGTAAAATCTTATATTCGAAAAAATTTTACGATTTCGTACTTTGAGAAGGAAATTTAATAAAAAAGACCTTTCTCGAGATTATATATATATATATATATATATATGAATAATTCCATCATCTCTGAACCTCTAAAAAAAAATGAGGTTTATGAGGTTTCCGGAAAAATAAAAATATTTGCGTAAGTTTCTGGATTTTTCAACGTAAGAGCTTGTCGGTCATTTTTTTTAAAATCGTGTGGGGATTTTTGGTTCCAATTTTTGACATCTATAAATTGTGTACTTAATTACTGCCGCTCACTCTGAGTCACATTTTAATGCGTCACTATTTTAAAGTTATTGATCTGATTGACTATAAAAAAAATTTATGGACACTTCCTGTAAAAAAAAATTTTCAAAAAAAGTTTTTTCCCGGAAAAAAAGATTTTAGTAAAGTCGAAATTGTCATGAGTGCTATTAGAGGTTTAATCTCTGGTAGATTAAAACTGCTAAAAAAGCATTTATGAAACTATGTAATTTCTTTAGAAACAGCAAAAAAATAGTTTGATTAAATTAATTAATTAATTGAAGTTTTATCTATATTTCATTAATTTCTCGCTTCTTTAGAAAAATTATAAATAAACTCCATAGTGTACTAAAGAGTTGCTAAGCTTTCCGTAATTATGTGACAAAATTTATTAATTTGTTTACTTTGTATTACCTATGCTATGCATAAATTTTAGTTTAATTTGAAATTTTTATTTATATATTTCAACAAGTTGCACATACAGTCATTCATTATTGACTATTGGCTAAGAGTACCCAGAATTCCATACTGCGATATGATCAGCAATCAGAAGACTTTTTAAAAAATCTCAAATTTAAGGTAGTGAAATAAATTAAATTAATAAACTAAAATTTTCTACGTAACTAATTTTTAATCAGTTAATCATAGAAAAAATTCTGTATAATTACTACCAGATTTTGAACAATAATCAAAGTATTTTATAATCACGTAATTGCACTTTATTTTAGTTCTAAGCGTCAATTAAAAATTAAAAAAAGCTCATAGTTAATCGTAAGGCCCAAACCGCAACTCGACTAGTGTTGTAACAACCAAGCCTTAGTATGTGAAAAAGCTCACCTGCTTGGGCCGCACGCCTCCTGATGCTTTTATTAGCGCCCGTAACTCTGGCGCTCTGGGACCTGGTCGCAGGTCTTCGCCTCCTAGTGGGCGTGCTGCTGCTCTCGGGGGTGGCGCTGCCCCCGCTGTCCTTCCTGGCGCCGGCCAGGATCCGGTTCTCCTTACCAGGTGGAGGCATCCCCGTCGTCCCGAGCATCTGCTCCATGCTCGAGCTTCCAGGGGCGCATATCGACGCCGACCTGGTCTTCCGTCTCAAGCTCTGCTGGTTATGCTCCGACATCATCATCTTGTCCCCTCACGTTCGTACCATAACTTTGAATTACCTTGTGTGTATCAAATCACTCAGTTCATCTAGAATTTAGCATCACTCCAACAGCTTTGATCACTTATTCAGCCGCTGCCTGGATTATTTACTTCGATGCCTCTGAATATTTGATCGTGCTAACTATACTAGCTTTCGTTTTTGCTGGTGTCTTGTCGCACAAAGAGCAGAAAAAAAAAACCCATAAAACAAAAGAAGTCGATTTGGCCTGCAGCCAGCTAGCGTGCAGCGCTGCCTGGACGATTATAAAAATGGGCCTTTTTCGGTTCCATCGCCGTAAAAAGTTGGTGCATCCACAAATACGTAAAGCTCCACTCGCGGGTGTATTTTCGTATTTGAGGTTATGTCTCTTAATTTAAGCAGCTGCTTGCAGCACGCACCTTCGACCTCATATTTATAACTTCTCCTAAAATCGGTTAACCGATGACTTTCTTTTTTATCTCACTGGCACACCGCGCTTCTCTCACTCACTCTCGGCACACTGCGAAGCGCGCGGTTTTATTTTTACGCGCTCGACCATGTGCAGCGGGAGCTTTTCTACAGCTTTCCTCCGGTTTTATCCCCACTTTTCCTTTGGGAACGACAGTCGGAATTCCGCGGAGTTTATTTCGTAAAACAACCGAAAGTAAAAAAAAAAAAAAAAAAAACGAAAGTAAAAAAGCTTTCACCGCTAGGATATTTTCATTTCCTCCGGGTTCGCGGATTTTCCGAAAGCTCGCGTGCTTCTGGACTCTCGAGCGAGCGTGACTGAGCGAAGCGATGCAGCATCGTTTTTCACGCTATTTCATCACTGCAGTAGTCCCACGCAGTCTAAATGCGTGCGGTCTATTTCTGAGAATAGCGATTTGTGATTGTTTCCACGGAGTCGTCGACCAGATAAGCCGGACGCGATCTTCTATTTTTGAACTCGCGGTTTATTCAATGCACTCAAACTTTTGCTGAAAAACTGGGTATTCGTAGTCCTCGTGCCACTCTCCTCTGCAGCTTGTACCAATTCTCAACATTTCATAATACGTATAAAAATTAAATTGTACGATTAAAAACGCGAAGCGAGGGCTTATTTAAGGTTATGTATCTACTACAGCTGATTAACTAATTTTGAATTCCCAATTTCTCGAATGCACTTGAATTTTTTATGAAAACCTCGTGCCTTTCTCCTTTACAATTAGTATTAATTTTTACCACTCAAAAGTACGTGTAAATAAGAAACTTTGAGTTTAAAAACGCGAATCGAAGCCTTATTTGAGGTTATGTCACACCGCTACGATAGACCGTGGGAACCGATGGCATCCGCACGGGGTTTCGCGAAACACTGAGAGCGACGCCCGGCTAAGCGCCCCGCGCGCTCGCTTACCTCGAACCGCCCGTGCGCAGCGCAGCCCCTCCCCTACCCTACCGGCAGCCCGCTCGCTCGCAAGCTCTTTTCTCTTAAGCTTTTTTTTATCTCGCCTTCTTTCTTCATCTACCGAAGGCCCATCTGTCTTCCTTATCTCTCCAACGGTGCTTTCTTCGAAAATTTCAAGTACTAGACTACCATTATTAAGCTTGATCTGTCGGTGTTCGATTTTTTAAACGGAAGGCCGAGATTGTATCTTTGAAAAGCTTTCGAAGCTTGCAGGCTCTAAAATCTTACGTACTAGGTTCATGTGTAGTTTGAAGTTTTTATAAATAATTTTTTTTTTTTTGTTTTATTGATTGTAGAATTAGTATCTTTACTAAAAAACTTTAATAAAAAAACAAACAAAGTTATAATATATTTTAACGTAATACGATGAATTTATATTTCAATTTTTTTCTTTTGTTACTTTATGTAAAATTACAAAGGGTTAAAAGCTCTTAAGTGTCATAAAATGAAATAAAAATGAAATAAACATCATAGTGTTGAAGAAGCTTCTACACATGACTAAAGTGTGATGAATTCATATAAAATTTCAGCGTTATGTGGCGCGCATTTTTCATTGCACGCTCGAGTGATCGCACACAGCGTAAGCGCTAGTGTTGTTATCTAAACTTCCATCTATCAGTGCACTTTTTCTCTCAAAGAGGAGGCACGCTAAAAACTTCAATTCCTGGGAATAACAGTTAGCGATAATCGATAAAAACGGCGAGTGTTATTACAAAGTTTAAGTTTTTGTTTTAAGGTAAGCAAACCAAATTATTTCCAAGCATCAGAAAAAATTTATTCTCAAACTTCTAATAAAAACTCCTTATTGAGTAAACAAGAAAAAAAAAGTTTGAGAATTCTTCGCGTAATATTCCGTTAAAAAATGGTTATTTACAGTAAAAAAAGTAAAAAGTCAAAACAAACATTTCAATCGCGGTATTGGACCGGATCATTCTTCCCGAGAAATTTTTCTTTCACGGAATCTCGGTGGGCGAGAGCTTGGAATTTCATCGATGTGAGCTTGCAAGCTTTTCTGAAATTCTTTATTCTCGGCTCTCTGATTATATTTGTTCTAAAAGCGTTTGAAGTGGATCAATTAGTTGATTCGAGGTCGTTCATATCTAAGCCAACTTTGATTTTTTTTATGACCGAGTAATGTGCTGAGTGACAGGACCATACGATTAAAAATACTTTGTTTTGTGCGTAGTTGAGTCGAGAGCTTAAAAGTGCTATTAGCGCACCAAATATTTAGTTTTTTAGTTTATGTCAGTTAATTTCTCACAGTATACTTTAATTTGAAACATTCATAAAATTTTCAATTATTAAATAGAAATAAAAAATGATTTCCACTTTCATATCACAAATACTAATCTGAACTCTTTTAAATCACTGTCATATTTTTTTGTTTTTTCTTTTATTGTCGGATGTTTGTACACAGATAATCATCAAAGTTATATCTATGTATATTCTTCATAAAAATCAGCGATCTATGAAAAAATAGTCTGCAGATTGTATAAAACAACGCTTTTTATCGCGTATTTAAAAATGACGCGAAGAAAAATTTTTCATCTTGTCAGGATCGTATTTCAGAAAAAATTTAGTGTCGAGTTAAGAAAGAAAAGAAAAAAAATACTCGACGAAGAAGTTCTTTCTTTTCAAACTTTCGTTTTGATAATTTCTAAATCCCTTCTTGAGCTCGAGATCGCACATGGCAAGCTTTTTTTTATCTCGTCTTGGAAAAAATTATGGATTAGTAGAGATTAACAGCTTTAATTCTATTAAAAATATAAAAATTGAAGAAAGTTAAATTTTTTGTTATTTTAAAAACTTTGACGGAATCTTTTTCATTATAATATATGTTATAGAGATGTATACAATATTATTTATGATGTATACATTATATGTTGCTTATAAATATAATTTTATTATAAATATGGGTAGGCAGACAATTGTGCACGTAAGAATAATTAACTTAATAGTTATACACCAAAATTATATTATAAATTATCTTAAACAATGCATTTTTTATCATACACTTGAAAATAAAATTTTTTTCTTAGTTTATTTAATTTAAATTGTTGTTTACAAAAAAATAATAATCTAATTCATTTTACACACAAAGTTATACACGTAAAAAAATATTTTAAAGTTTTAAAACAAAGTATTCTTAACAAATTTATGTAAACGTGTAAATCATACACCAAGATTATTTTATAAATTATCTTAAACAATGTTTTTTTCGTGGGTTGGTTTTTTAAAGAAAAAGTTTTAATTTTCTCAAGTAGTGCCAAACCTCGTGAGCGAGCTCGTGAGTCTCGAGACTCACAATATCCATTCTTTATTTTTTTCGAAGAAAACAACTCAAAACGTTTCGTTAAAGTAACTTACAAAGAGTTAAATTTAGCCGGGAAGTAGTAAATATTATTCGTCCGACAAATTCTGAAGAAAATTAATTTTCTTTGAGCTCTGCACGATTTCGTGGAGTCGTCAAAACTCCAATAAATCAACTCCAAAAATTATCCAGTCAAAATTTGTTCTTTGCGAAACAAAAAAAAAAAAAAAAAAATTAAGATTGGTACTGGCGCGAGTCCAGAGTGGAAAGTTCTCGGGACTTTTTTTTTCAATGCAGCAGCAGCTGATCCCGAGTGGATTTTTCACTTGACCTTTTTTCCCTCTTTTTTAAGGAGCTTTGAGCTTTTCGATGTTCTGGAAAATAACTCTTAAAATTTTTAGAAAAAGTGCGTGAAATCTTTTGTTAACTTAAAAAAAGCACGATTACCAACACTGGTTAATGTATTTTTCGTTACGATGAATCTTTTACTTAATCCAACAAGTATAGATTCACAATTGAGATTGATTTTCAATGAATTAAAATAATTTTTAAAATTTATCTACACTGCATTTATTCATATATGAGAGTTATTCTCTGTAATAGAAGAAATAAATTTATCGTGAAGAAAAGTTGTAAAAATGTGTAAGAGAAGAGCTTATTCGACAATAAAATTAGAAAGTAATGTTCGCTGGGGCGTGTTTCATAGCTCGGTTACAAAGCCGTAAACTCGATGACTGCGCCTTTTTATTGTTTTCTGACGTTGCAGCTGCTGTTACAGTGCTTGCAGCTTGCGCTAACTTCTCTGCTAAAATATCTCTATCTACAATCGGCAGTAAAAAAATAAAATTTAAGAAAATATATAATACCCGAACAAGCGCCGCCCCACCGGAGCCCTGATTGACTTGAGGGCCCTCGCTAGACAAAAACGTCACGCCCGACGGGGGCCTCGCAGGGCTCAGCTTAAAATGTAATGCGGCGCTAGCGGGGGCCAGGCAGGGCGGATTTATTTTGCCAAGAAAAGGAAATTTAGGGATGCTAGGTTAGGTTCGGAAAAGTAATTTTTTTTACTTTCATATTAGTAATTTTTGATTTATAATAATTAAAAAATTGACAATAGGAAAAAAAAAAAAAAACATGAAATTTCTCATAGGTACTTAGAAATAACTCCTGGTGCACCCACTCGAGTTCTCTTAGAACTTTTTCTCGTAGCTAGTGCTTGGAACCAAGAATACTGGGTGCTTCAGGTCGACTCCTGGTGCACCCAATCGACTTCTCCTGGAATTTTTCCTCGTAATCGGTACCTGGTATTCTGGGTCGAAACAAGGAAATATCCTAGGAAAAGCTGACCAGGTGCACCAGGAGTCGACCCAGGTCACCCGGTTGGATTTTCCTGAGACATTTCCAGGATTCGACCCAGGACACCCGGTACCTTGTTCTAAATCTCGAGCACCGTTTACGAGGAAAAGTTCTAGGAGAACTCGACCGGGTGCACCAGGAGTCGACCCGGGGTACCCGGTTGGCTTTTCCTGGGACAGGATCTGGGTTCGACCCAGGGCACCCCATACCTTATTCTAAATCACGAGGAAAAGTTCCAGGAGAAGTTGACCGGGTGCACCAGGAGTCGACCTGAAGCACCCGGTATTCTTGGTTCCAAGCACTAGCTACGAGAAAAAGTTCTAAGAGAACTCGAGTGGGTGCACCAGGAGTTATTTCTAAGTACCTATGAGAAAAGTATGGGTGAGTACATAAACTTTATTAAGAAGGTAGCTGCCGGCGAAAAGTACTATTAAAAATAGGAGAAACTCCTACTTATTTTTCTCCGTGTATATATTTATAAAAATTTCAATAAATATGAATATTTAATGTTTTTTTTTTTGTTTTTTTTCCTATTGTCAATTTTTTAATTATTATAAATCAAAAATTACTAATATGAAAGTAAAAAGAATTACTTTTCCCGAACCTAACCTAACAGCCCTAAATTTCCTTTTCTTGGCAAAATAAATCCGCCCTGCCGGGCCCCCGCTAGCGCCGCATTACATTTACCGTTCAGCCCTGCCGGGGCCAACCTAGAATATCGGGGCACCTGGCGAGGCCCCTGCTAGCGCCCGGCTAAACTTTCTGTTCGGGTATATCTCACTGCTAGCTGCATTTTTAATTAATTATGGATTGATATTGAAATTATGAGACTTTAGTTATTAGACTAATTTTATAATCATTTATTAACAATTGTTCTTAATTGTATCGCATTACAATGACGCTTTGAAAAAGTTTGTTACAATCTGTTGAGAGGTGTTTTATAAGATAAAGTCTGAGCAATAATCACAAGAATTTTTGAATAACTTTGAATTTTATAATACTTATTTTACAATACTCTGTTTAAACAGCTTAAATAAATAATTTAATCTTAATAATTATTATTTCTATTATAATAATGTATTTTTTTGTACAACTACAATATAATACAAAATATATTTTTTTACAGTACATAATATAAATATAAATAAACTCTGATCATTGCGATGATAAACTAACTGTAGTAAAAAATAAATAAATTAATAAAACAACAAAATCAATAAGAACAAAGTTACATTACTTTATAAAGCTTTCAAATGCAACGAAACATTTTCTACTCTTATTAGCTTTATGAATTCTTATGAAAAATAAAGTACGAATAAAAATAAAAATAAATGCTTAAATAATCAACAAGGTTAAATAATCCACGCAAATCCAGCTATAAAAAAAACCTTAACTTGAAATATTGTTAGAAAATCGCGTTATTTTCGTTTGGAGCTTATAAAATTTAAATTCGACGAAAATCAAAAATATTATTTGCGAAAAGAAACTCTTGAAAAATTTACAAATTTCCGTCTGCGCAAATTCTCGGTGAATAAAATATAATTGCTCTTTTTTGGGGGGAATTGATGAATGAAAGATTTCGGGGTATATTTATCCAGTTGGGATTTACGTAAGAAGTGAATTCAATGAAGTTTCGTTATCTTCGGTAAGACATTGAAGTCAGTTGTTGAACCCCGGTTGCGTTGACATTGTCGATTTAATTGAGAGAGAGAGAATTCAGACTAGAATTTTTGGAACAATGGTAATTTTCCCGTTTCAAAAGACGGCATTCGACTTTATCCAGTCGATGTAGTTGCTCACTTTTGTGTAAATTCCCGGGTATTTTGTACTGGCGCAGTAAGGATCCTTTACCGACCAAGAGACAATGCCGGCGAGCTTTCCATTAACAGTCAGTGGACCACCTGAATCGTACTGTAACGAAGACATAAAAAAAATTAATTAATTTGACTGGCAAGTTTTTTTTAATTGATCTATTGTTAACGTATTTAAGTATGAAAATAATTTAAATACTTAAAAATTTTAATTCTGAGTCAATACAGAAAAGTTATTTAAATAAAAAATTCAATAAATTAAATCTAAATTTAGGAACTTTTCGGATCGAAACAGAACAGAAAGTCTGGTCTCTTGAGTCCTTAGATTCAATTTGCAGACTTGCGAATCTTAAGAATTTAGGACTCGTGAGTATTTTCAATGAGTTCTTTTAAATAAATAAATAAAAGTTTATTATTTATAAGTGTAAACAGTAATTTTTCCTTGTGTGCTTAAAAATTTCAAGATTATGAGAACTTGCATTACCGGCTGAAAAATCATTTTTGGCCTATTATTTGAGGAATTTGATTATTTTTTAAATTTGCATTTATCTTACGAGAAAAATTCAAAAAATTGTAACTTACACTGCAGTGTCCTTTTCTGTAAGAAGATTCGTAGGCACAAATATTTGACGGGTGAACTCTTTTTCCGTTGTAATTTGCTTCCTCGATGACTCGGGTGCAGTAGTCGTGATCGGCCACCCGAATTTTGGCCTTCAGAAGTCTTAGAGACGTTTCAGTTCGACCCTACGAATAAAACATGTCTTTAATTAAAATTTTGAAAAAAAAAAAGTAGAACAAAGATTGGTTTAAATTGAGAGATTTGTGTAAACTTACAAATCCAGTCTGACCCCAACCGGAAACCACCGCACTGCTGTTGGTAGGAAATTTTTCGTGAGGTTCCGGTAAACGAGCTGGCTTAACTAACTCATTGAATTCAAAAGGCGTCTTTGACTAAAATAAAAAACAAAAGTTAAATTTTATTTATTTGCTTTTTTCTTTAGAGGAGAATTTTAAGGTTTTTTATGTACCTTGACCAAAGCGATGTCGAACTCTGTCGTACCAACGTAAGTGAATTTTTCATGTTGAATCAGTTTTTCGGCCTGATAAACTTGTCCTGGTTCTTTGTAAAAAACTGTTCCAGCGACGATTGTAACGAGATCAGGATTTTTCAAGCTAAAATTGATAATTTTTTCATAACATTTTTACATAATTGAATTGTTAATTTTATAGTTCTTAATACTTAGATTGACTTTTACTTAAATTGTTCATAATGATAGAATTTAGTTTTTAACAATAAATAAATAAATAATTACTTTTCCAGGCAATGAGCTGCGGTGACGACGTAGTATTTGTTTACAATCGAACCACCGCAGAAGTGAACTGAATTCGGTAATTGCAGAGACACCTGTAAAGGAAAAAAAAAATTAATTATTTCATGAATAAATTAAATCTAGTTAACAAGAATCTTGACGTTTTCTTAATCTTGAGAAACAAAGGATTTGGCGAGCTTACCTGAAATGGAATTTCACCGGGCTGTACTTCGCTTCCATGAACGATTCGCTTAACGAAGTCGTGGGCTGTACAACAAAGAAATGGTTTACAATTAGTTTTAAAGAAAAAAAATGCTTTTTCTATCAAAAAAACCTTTTCTATACAAATTATGAAAATACTAGATGTGTATTGATTCATATATTTTTAAAAATACCGCCATTATTTTTAAATTTTGCAAAGTGCAGCACAAATTTTTTTCGTATATGAACTGGATACATAGACTTCTGGTTCAAAGTTATGCAATTAATTAATTTTTCTACAAATATTTGTTTTTACATAATTCTAGAAATTGAATTCACAAAAAAATGCTGTTGTACCTTTCGAACTAGCCAAGAACGCTATGAACAATAAAACAAAGCTCTTCATTTTTTTATTTTTCGCTTATCACTCAAGCACTTTGATGACTACTGAGCTCAACTCTCAAACGTAATATATATTTCTACTTTTTTTGGAAAAATATTAATTTTTTCGAGCAAATATTTTACGAATAAACAATTACAGCTCCCTGGTTGGGAATCGTGACCCGCGAGTTAAGTGGCCCCGCGCCATCACTTGAAACAACAATATTTTCATATCAACAAAACCTCATTACCTTGAAACTGCAGAACTACCACTGCAGGGCTAATTGAAAAACAGACCAACTAGGCCACGATGTTTCCACGGTCGTACTCCGCGACCCATTAATTGATAACATTGATTTTATTTTTTTTTTAGAAAAAGTTTTATTATTTTGGGGAAAAAACGCGTATTTTTCGATTTTAAATCAGGGTCATCGAACGAAAAATGCACCTGCTTATTTTCACTTCTTCATAGAGAGATAAAAGCGAGTAAATATCCGGCTGATTTTTACAAAATATAATCGATCTTGAGCAAATATTTGGTGCGGAAAAAATGATAAGGAGGCTTCTCTTTCCTAATTTGAAATACTTTTTGTTTATTTCTTTTTGGTTATTATTATTATTATTAAATTTTTTGAGGATTTCTGCTGTCGCATTGACAATTTTTTTTTAGTTGGTTCCGTTGCGTTGGTACGTAGATAAAAAAAAGTAGACACGAATTTTGTCTGTGAAAAAATTATAAACTAAAAAGAAAGTATATATACTTGAGTTTCTAAATTTTTAATATAATTCGATGTACTTTCAATGTTTTGTCGAATATTTAAAAAATTATATTTACTTTGTTGATCATAAACTATTGAAAAAATCTAAAATTTTTTTTAAATATGAGGTTTTTAGAAAAAATATTTCTGAAAAGTTGTAGTCTTCTCTACTGTAACGGTAAGTATCTAAACAAAACTTTTTTTCTAATTTTTTTTTTTTTATTTAAATCTGTGAGTCAATCAAAGAGTTTCTACCCTAAACATTAAACAATTACATTCGTGCAATTGTATTTAATAGATTTTTGTTTTTTTAATTTGATAAAGTATCATTTGGTAATTGATTCTAAATTCAAATCAGTATTTTATTTTACTATATTCATGATTTGTTGTAATGAATTACGTATTTTACAGCTTATAACTTCCAATTTATATAAATAAACTAGTAAACATATTATTTCTAATAATAAATCAATTTCTAAATAACCTTGAAAATCTATCCAAAATCATTGATTAACAATTTTCTCTGCTCTACTGACTCAAAATAATAATAAACAATTAAAAAAGGTAAACAGGAGAAACGAAAAAAATTCAATGTTATAAACAATAACGTAAGAAGAGTTCAACGACTGTTTTGGGTGAATGCCACCGGTGAATTGCGCCCAGTGACAAAAAGAAAATACGCCAAAATCCGGTAGTGTCGCTTCTTTTTTTTTTTTTTTTTTTTCACAAACACGTTAAAACATTTTTTTTCTCTCTCATTGTTCGCATCCGGGGTTCAACAGCTGGATTGTGTATTTTTATTCCGGTTGAGTGCAGCAATGGATCGGAGAGGGGAAATTTTTCATAAAATATTCGATACGATTTTACCAAGATTTTTCCTAAATAATTATGAAAAAAACGCTAATATTTAGAGGACACATTTTTTGCCTGAAAAATTAAAAAAATTTCCAATATTACCGGAAGAGGAAAATTTCCATAAGCCAAACAATTTTTATTTTAATTAATGTTAGTTTTAAATACAAAGTCGTACAAAGTATGTACGTACGTACCTGTTTTTAGGTTTACTTAACAGGTTAATATTTTCTTCACTAATAACGATATTGTGTATTTTTGATTTAATTTTTATAAAAAATTTTAATAATTTTGGCGGCTAATAAGCAATTTTTCCACAGTTCATTCTAGATGCAAAATAATGAGTGTTTACAAAATGCTTTTAAATCCAATTAATATACTATTAACTAAAAATTAGTCCATAAGCTCATTTACGTGAAAAATGTATAAATTATTATCTAGATCGGATTTATATCAAAAATTTTAGTGTACTCAATCAATGTGTATACACAGTATACCAGTTGAATTTATGCCATGCTGCTCACAGTCTAATCCTCACTGTATTTCATGATGTAAGATATACAAAGTTAATTTCAAACTATGTAGGTGATTTATTAAGAATTTGTAAAGTAAAATACTTTACTAAACTTTACATAGCAGAATATTATGCCCGAGAAACATGTAGATGAAAAAAAAATTAAATTAAACTTCAGTCTGAACCGTCCATTTAAAATGAAAGCAATTTCATAAAATCACTGAAAAGTGAAACAAGAGACAGAAGAAAATTAAATCCAAAGCTGTTGCAAGCTCCAGTGGCGCATTCAAAACGCATTATATATATAAGTGATGCAGTAAAGAAATTGTTTAAAATAGTCTGCCTGGGTGGAGAGGGAAGAAGGGAAGAGAAGAAAAGTCACAAAAATATAAAAAGATGCACGAAAATTTTACAGACCGTCGAAAGAAGAAAAGAACGTAAACCGGGTGCACCGTGACTTAAGTAAAATGCCATGAAATTTTACGTCTCTGGCGTCGACGTTTTATTATACCTTCATTACTGCATGCGACTTGTGAAATTTTTCCAAATGGCTTGCTAAGGCGCTGAATTTGGTTTCGATATTATGAGGCCATGTGCCCATTTTAATTTCTTTCTAATAAATTTAAAAAAAAATTTTGAAAAAATGGTTAATGATAAACATAGACGTTACTCATGAGATTATATAGGTCAAATATATTAATGAATTATTATATAAATTTATTTATTTTATTTAAGGGGATATTTTAAGAAATTTTTATGTATAATTTTGCATGTAATTTTAATAAAACAACTTTTTATTGATCTCTTGAACAAATGCTTTATTATTATTTAGTAGAGCTTTACATGTAATTTTATTATTTAGTAGAGTATTTACATGTAATTATTTACATGATTTTATGTATCATTAATGATAATTTATAATTTATATTTTATTCTTAAATATTTATTATTTAACAGTGTGTAACGTCAAGGTACCGTGTTCGTTACGACTATTGAAACTGTCAAAAAATACCTTGGGGTATGTTTCATAATAAATCGTCAACTTGTAGCTTTTTTATACTTGTAAATCAATTGATTTTTTTTCGTATCGATTTTCAATAATTTTTTTACATTTTTAAAACAATAATATTTTACAGTTTAACATACATTTACTATTTACTATATACTATATCACTTGTGCTTTTTCAACTGAGAGATGTTTCAATTAAATTTTGAATTTTGCAAGTTTTCCCTATAAAAAAGTTGATAAAAGCTTTTAGAAAACTTTTTCGAAAGACGAAGCTAAGTTTTAATGAGAAATCTATTCTTCTGAACAATTACAAACTCTTAACTTTTCATTAATTGATTCAAAACTAGATAAAATCGATATCTCAACGTTGCTTCTTCTAGCAAAGCGTAAAATTTACTTTCAATAAATTCCGCATAAACGAAGTGATGAAATAAATCAGTACATGGATCGCGTGTTTCATAAAATTGTTGTATTGATTGCTGATATATCAAAGCCGAAGTTAAATTTTCAATATCTATCCGAGAGTTTCTCTGACGACGCGATAAAAAAAAGGGGGGGGAAGGATGTGGCACAATCTTTTTTATATTTATTTTTCTTTCCCCTATTTTTTTACGATCAAACGGCTGCAATAATAATCGATACTACAGCGTAGATAAATTATTATCGAAAAAAAAGTTAGCCGCGAGCTGTCGGCGTGAAGGTTTTTTTGCACTCCCTATAGAAAAAAAAACGTCTTTACATGTTTTATATGTTAATAAATTTATTTACAATTAATAATATTTTTACATCAAGATTCATTATAAAAATTTACTTTTCTGATATCATATTTCAACTTATTAATCACTGAAAAAGTGAGTTTTAAAAATTAATTCATAAAATCAAGTATTATTTCATAAAAACAGTAAATTTTGATTGATCGAACTGTAGTGAACAAAACAACTCAATTGATTGATTCAATAGTTATATCAATCATTTTGAAATAAAATTTTCTTTGACGTTATTTTTTTATTTTTGAAATTTAAAAACAAAAGATGGTTGATAAATAACTTTAATTGAAGTTATTGGAAATTAATTTTCAAAATCAAATTACCTGTTTCGCTTAAGATCCAATTTTTTCATAATCGATCCTAATTTTTACATAAAATTGTGTGTAAATACATACATATATATTTTTCACATAATTAAAAATATTTTTTTTAAATAAATAATAAAATTTTTTTGGTTTTTCAATAACTAAAATTTATACAATATTTTAAAATAAAAAATAATAGAATTAAAAAATAACTTTTTGTAGGTAACTGAGTTTTGATAAGTATTGGTTCATGAAATTTGATTTTTCGTTTTTTGATCGAATTTACACATGATTGAAAACTGTATTTTACAAATTTATTTTTAATAACTATTACTAAACTCAAATATTTATTTAAAAACTAATAAAATAAAAATAGTACCTTTTTCTCAAATAGTGAAAGTGAAAAGAACAAAATTATTTTAAACTTTTACTAATAAATTTAAAAAAAATAACAAATTTTAACTTTAGAGGTATGAAAAAATCCTTGCCGTTGGATTTTCATTATAACAGTATAAAATTTTAAATACAGCGTGATCATAAAACTAAAACAAAAATTTATAATTTATAAAATTCATGATCGAAGAAAATTTGTGTTAAATTAATTATTTGATCGACCCATCGAAATTTTTATTGACCAGACCCAGTAAAAGTCGGCCGAAAGTTTCCTCAAAATCGACCGCGTTTTTTATGTTCAGCCGTTCCATAATATTTTCTCGAAAGCTTGAGTCTTGGCTATTTTTGAATACACTTGTGCAAGCTCCAGTCACAACCTTGCAGCACACTTCGGATTCGTCCATTTGTACGTAATTTTTGTATACGTAATCGTCCCCTTTTCTAATTGTAAACTTGATGTTTGCGTCGATTTTTTCTATCTGGATTATGTTCTTTATGATCAACGAAAAAAATTCTTCAAAGTGATTTTTCTCTACTTGAAACTGGAATTCAGTTTGTACAATTTTAGTATTATAAAGTACAGAATACTGAATAAAACGTCATATTAAAATTCAAATTTAGTTTCAATATTTGTAAATAAAAATATTAAAAATAATTAACTACTGTCCAATAAACAAATAATAATGAAAAATTAATTAAACTGGAGACAATTTTCAAACTATTTTTTCCAAAATTCTATTAAAACTGTTTTCATCTTACCTCATATATTCTAATGAAATTTTTTGAAATTGTTTTCCGGCATCAAAGACTCAAAATAGAAGTATTTTGTTTAAAATATTTATTTTTAAACAAAATATATTCATATAACGGCTGCAAGGTGTAAAAAACGAAAATTCATTTTATCATTTCTCATTTTTTACAAAAATATTTCTTTATTATTATTTATTGGAATTTAATTACTGAAGTTTCTGCTTAAAGATATTGAACTTAAATTGAAATTTCTGCAACACTCCCTAACTAACAGTGTTATTTTGAAATATTTTACAACATTGGAATTTTTAAAGCAACAAATTTCATTAGTACAGCGTGACTTCCAAAAAACATTCGAAATCCTCCCATTTCTGAACACATTCAATTATTTTTGTTTTTATATCAGGTTTTTTAATATGACATCAAGTAAAAAACTCTCCAACTAAAAAATATGCAATCAAAAAATCATGTAACGTGAACAGTTTTTCAAAAAAAAAGAATAGGTTAGATTTAGGTTTCTGAATCTAGGAACTTTAACTTTTGTAGGAACTGCCTTAATTTACTGACTTAGAAAAATTTTTCAGTTATAATTTTTATGATGATGATTTTTCTATAAAAAAAGTATCTGCTAGACCGAAATATCAATTTCGATGACTCAAAATTGGATTATTTTTTCATGACATTCTTTCTAAATAAAACACAATTTCAAAGTTTTCTGGAAATTACTAACTTAGTTTATAAAAAATAAGTAAATCTATTTACCAAAAGTTTTATGGTTACGTATTGTTTGAAGGGTGAAAATTCGTTTTTAGGCTCGTCCGCATCGCCGGGAACCAAAGAAAAGGAAGAAGTTTTCGTCGAGTAAACCACTTTGCTCGCTTGATAGCCTGCTTTCGTTTTTTTCTCGAGCTTTGCGACGACGTTTTCGTCTCGTGCTTTTGATATCAGTTCGGCTTTTATGGAGATTGTAAGTAAAAGTTTTAAATCTGGATAGTGCGAGCTGCACTTTGTTATGTCAATTTTAAAAAACAAGCCTTGCTCCGTAATCTTCAAATCTATTTTCTCGTAAGTTTTTGCTTTACTTTGGATTCTTTTCCATAAAAGTCCATCTAAAATCTGTACGAAAATTATTGTTGAATTTTTTACAAACAAAATTTGGTAAAAAATTTATAAAAGTCATGAAAAAATTTTTTTATTTAATTACATAAATAATTGCATTAATTACATACGCAAGCTTTATGAAAGTTTTTAATTGACAATTTTTTTTATTTTACCTGACTGACCACACCGGCCAAGCACTGTGGACACGTAGTCATACATTCTTCTTGCTCCAAAGGATCCATTATTCGATATTTTTTAATTGAATTAATTAATTTATAGTAAAATCTATCGTTGAAAACTAGTAACTTAATCCGCGAGAAATTTTAAGACATTAAATGATGGGAACATGAAATAACTGCTAAAGTCAAATGCTGCTTTACACTTTAATTCAGTTAAATTATAAAAATTACATTCGATCAAATAATCAAATGTTACTTACATAAATAATTGCTTTCCAACTTACTCTAGGTGAATAATAAATTTTACCCAGCAATTTTTTTTCATTACCCAAAGTTTTATTGACATTCCGAACTTGAAATTTACTCAATCAGTATTTTTTAGAAAAAAGAACAAAATTTAAATGCATTAAAAGCTTCTTTTTATGCATAGAATCAATGATTTATGAGTAATTTAAATAAAAAATTAAATATTTTCATCAAAGGAACTGAGCATTAATTTATATATGTATACAGAATTTTTCTTAAAAATAATTCGATTAATAAACAAAAAATTGTTTAAAAAACGTATTGTTTAGAGCTGAACGGGTAATAAAAAATTGATGTTCGCATCAACCGTTAAAGCAGGTATTTCGGTTATCACGGCTAATTCAATCAGCGGTGCGCGAGTGTGACGAGGAGGGGCGATCAGAAGAAAAACACAGCAGCTTGTTTTCAAGTGTCAGTGTCACTTATAAGTCGGCTTACAGCTGGCCGTAGCATATACGTGTACACAACGATTTGCGTGTTTTACTTTTTTTTTGCGTACATACACAATTCGCGCTTGCTTCAACTCCTCCGTCATCGTCGTAGCGGGCCTAGGAACAATTCTTGATGATAAGATTCGTTTTAAAACTTCTCCCGCACAGTGGCCTACTGCAAGTTGGTGGTGTTTTTGCTGATAACAGATTATACGTAACATGGAAACCGCTAAAAGTTTAGAACAGACCGAAGAATGGAGAAAACGAGTGAGTCATTGTTTTACTCAGGGTCGACTTGTTTTTATTAACTTTTAATAAGTATTTTTTCCATGGTTTGATACTCTGTTGCATCAAGTTTTGTAATTCGATACTCCCTTTTTTAAGGTTATGCGTATGTAAACTTGGGAGCTTTCGGGAAGCTGCACCGTGCATATTCTGTATTGATTTTTTGTTTACGTATGTTATTTTTTTTTTTACAGGCTTTTATGAGAGCTATTTGAAGAAATTTTTGGATGAAACTAAAATTACTATTATGAAGAGTTCGTTTGAATATTTTCCACCGAATTAACGAATTTATTTTATTAACAAATTTTCATACAAAATGTTTTTTTTAAATAAAAAAATTGCACAAATTAATGCAAGAATTTTTCAATTTGAAAAAAATCATAAATAATTTTTTTTTACCAAATTGTATTGAAAATGCACAAATTTTTAATGCACCTGGTATCTTTTTTAGGCATTCCTTGGGCCTTTGCCAGAAAGTTTTTTAAGAATAGAACATATTTTATCAGGAAATCAGCAAGAAGAAGCTGATAGGCAGGCCGCATTTGCTTTACAACAAATGCAACAAACAATGTCTTTGATGGGTCGACTTACAATTACAGTTGTACAAGTAAGATGCAGAAAAAAAAATTTATTTGAATAAAAAAATGTGGTAGTAGTGAATATTTACAATTGATATTTTTTTCACTTCCAACTAGGCAAAACTTGTAAAAAATTATGGATTTACAGCAATGGATCCTTATGTAAGATTACGAGTTGGGCACACAATTTATGAAACCCACACAGACAGAAGAGGTGGAAAAAATCCACACTGGAACAAAGTTATTCAAGTGTAAATATTTATTTATCTCTTTTACACAATTTTTGTTGTTGTAAAATTCATTAAATTATTCAATTTGAATCTAGCTTCCTTCCTCCCGGAGTAAATAAAATTTATGTTGAGGTGTATGATGAATGTTCTTTTACAATGGACGAACTGATTGCATGGGGCCACATAGATATCCCTCCTCAAGTTGTTGAGAAGGGAACAACATATGAAGACTGGTATTTACTTAGTGGTAAGCAAGGAGACAATCAAGAAGGCTCCATTAATTTAGTTTTAAGTTATCAGGTAAAGTAAAATTTTTTTTCAATAGTCTCTCTTGAGCCCAAAAAGTTTTAAAATATTGAAGTATGTACATTTTCATATTTTACTAGGCAAGGTACCCTAAAGGGCTTATGGAAGTGGCATCGCCAGTGATGATGGTACCATCAACAAACATGCATATGCACCAGCCAGTAAATGTTTATACTGTACCTCCTGCCAACGCTACGCCAGCTGTACCTGCAAGTTCTTTACCAAATGCTGAAGCTGAACTAAAACAGGTAATTGATGATTTAAAAAATTTTAACATCAATTAGTTTTCAAACTGGTTCTACTTTTACTCATGTAAAACTGGATTTACTAGAAATTTTTTATTTTCAAATTTTGTAGATTTCCGAAATGTTTCCAAACATCGATAGTGACGTAATTAAATCAGTATACGACGTCAACAGTGGTAAAAAGGATGCTACTATTAATTCATTACTTCAGATGGTGGAATAAGATTTTATATAAAATTTATATATGTAATTTATATTTGCAACCAAATCGCGCTTAGCTTTTATTAAACGCCATATTTGTAATTATGATGTAAAAGTATTATATATGAAACACAAGGTGTAATATATTTCGTATCAATATATTTAAATTTATTGATTTTATTTCCCAATTTCAACACAGTATTATATGGAAAATCATAAAAAAGAAAAAAGTGCAATAAATTATTAAAAAAGAAAAAAACTTTATTTTTCATACATTTTTTTAAATTTATAATACACAATATACTTAAGTATTAAATTATTTATTTTTCGAAATAAACTTATGGATGAAATAAATATAAACTCTAAACACAACCATTATACAACAAACTATTTGTACACTGTAGATAATAAATAAAAAAAAAAACAAAAAAAATTTCCGATCTCAATAGCACAATAATTATACATCACGGAATAGATTTTTTCGCAAATAAATTTACGAATCACTTAAGGAATGCTTGGAGTTCAGGGAATTTTACGAGCCCTTACCAATAATATAGTCCACCCACTATATAATATTCCACCATAAGATATATATATTAAAAATATATCAACTATCATGAAAATTGCTCTAATCTAAAAAAGTTTAAAGCGCCCTTTTAAACTTTGGTAAAAAAATTTTCGATAAAAAATTTTTTTTCATGCCTAAGCTCCTTTTTAAAGAATTAATTCACATGGCGAATACATTTTTTTTTTCATTTTAAAATGCAAAGTATAAAATTGTTTACAGAATTAAAGCTTAAAATTTTTTAACATTTTAAAAAATCTCTTCAAATAAAAAATCTCAAACATTCTATTTACAACTTGAAGAATTCAGTTACCAAAGTTTGACAAATTAAAAAAAAAAAAAAAAAAAAAAAAAAAAAAAAAAAAAAAAAAAGGAAAACGACCCGGTTAAAAAGTTATTTGTGTGATCTACACATGTAATGTTGGAAATGCAACTTGGAAATATTTTTCAAAATTAAAGTCTCACTAAATAAAATAATTTTATAAAAATTGCAAATTGACTTTTGAATTTTACCCATAAAATTTGCACAAGTAATGTTACATGTGATAAATTAAAAAGAAACAATTAAAAAATTGAATGATAAAAAGTATGAAAACTTTAATATTTAATTTTGCACTTTCAACACAATGTGTAAGTTACGCATAGCACATGTGTACTGTTACAACCGGGAACTCGTTTTTATCTAAAAGGGTTAATTTCAACTGGACCACATGTAGAAGTAAGTGTTTTGCCAATGGGGTAAGTATCTTGCGACGGGTTCGGCGATCAGTCTCGCTAGTGGCACGGTTTTTGAAATAAATTCGAGCATGAAATATATTCTTGTGCGACTGCAGTTGTCATAAAAGGGTGACCTTAGTAGGTACAAAAGCAGTCCAATTCTACGACGACATAGTTCCTCTCTTTCCTCTCTGCTAAAGTTTGTTTCTTTGCTGAACATTTTTAAGCTGAAATATATTATAAAATTAATTTACTTCTCTCAGAGGATTTTATACTCATTTTAAATATCCTTCACAAAAAATTACCTAGCAAGATCAATAAGAAAAGATAAAAGCCATGGATTCCAATTTTTTGGTCCACTGTATGATAAACAGCCAAGGTGAAGCAACGGTTTTATCACATAAATTGTCTAAAACAAAATGTGAATTTTTATAAGCTTAAATTAGATATAAGTCTTTCATCCTGATATTTTTAAATTAATTTTTATGATCAAATAGAATATACTTTAATTATTTTACAAAACAAAAAAATTGTATTTTTAGAAGTTTTACAAACCTCTGCAATGAGCAAAGACTTTTTCAGAGATTCAAGGTTGACAGAATCTCCAAGTTCTTCCTGAGACCCAGAAGATGAAGCTACTGGAGGAGTCCATGTTCTTGGCTGTGAAGAGCTGCTTCTTACAGTTCTGATAACTTTACCAGAGCGCTTCAAAGAGAATCCTTCTTTGGGAGGTTGCAGGCCATCATCTCGCTGATTGATTTTTTCACGATTTAGGGGTGGGATTGCGGGAGTTTGGGTTACTTTTTCTTTGTAACGAAATACAAGAACCAACCGCATAAATACCCTGTGGAAACAACAGAATACATTAGTAATATTCAAAATTTATGATTGAATCAAGACAAAAATTTTATTTTCATACTTCAGCATCTGTATTAAAGAAATGATGAACCAGCGTCCAGCCTCTCCCCATATTTTCTTAGCCGATACTTCAAACAATGCCTCCGTGTAATCAATAATGGTGAGCCATACTTTGATCTTGGACTGCAAAGAGGGTAATTTTGGTTCAAAACCTCTGCTGGCTTTGATAATCTGATCATTCATAAGCACTATGAGATTCGGCAGAGAGTAAACAAACTCAGAAGCCAAATTTGAGCTGTTCAATCGACCTAGAGTAAAAAAAAGAAAAAATATTATCAGGCAACACGTGCATATGCAAGATTCTCAAATGTCGACTGCAAAAATTAATAATCATCGTACCTGCGGTGAAAAAAGACGCATACTTTACGGTACTCTCGATATCGGACACGGTGTTTGGATTTTTAATAACCCACGCCCTGTAAGTGTCCGTCAGCTGTTTGAGCTTTAGTCTAATTTGATCGAGATTTGCCATAATTGCACCTTTAACTGGGTCAGTTGTATCGAAAAATTACAATTGGAATTCTTCCATCATGTTTTGAATTACAAATTTTCACACTCGCGATGTCTTCGCACTTTTTCACATTTCCTTAACGAATTCACGGTTACTTCATTAACATTTGGCATCTACGTGTCCTTATAGATCTTGAGAATGGCCCAGGCCAAGTGAGTTTTGCACGTTAATGTAAATATTACGGTATTATTTGGAATGCATATTACACTTATTCGGCTGATAAAAGGTTTTTGTGTTGTGTATATACATACGTGTGCAAAAAAACATTGACTCGCTATATTGGTAATATACTCACCATACCTGTGTTAAGGTTGGCAGCTTGAAATCCCGCGAAAATTCAATTTTTTTCTTGAACTCATGTGGAGCGGCAGGTGGTTGTAGGGTAGGTAATTTTTAAATAATGTTAAAAACAAAAAAAATAATAAAAATATTTAACTTGTTTACGTTAAAAATTATTGTTTTTTTTAATTGTGTTGCTTACCATAAACAGTTATCAAAAAAAAATTTTCACGAATTTCAAAAATTTTAAGTCTAAGTTTATAAGAAGCATAATAATAAAATATTTAATGAAAAAGGATATTTTAGTTGTATAAAAATCATAAACCATCCTTTTAACAAACAAAAATTATTATAAACAAAAAATTACCTTTTTTTTATTCTAATCTAAAATTTATTATTTTAGAGGAATTAATACATATTTAAAAATAAATGTAACAAAATTTTCTATTTCAAATTTTCTATTTCTTTGTTCATGCTACTCCACATCTCGATGACGAACACATATTTGCAAGTTTTGGGTTTTGTCCCTCTTTGCAAGGTCTTCTACAGGGATGTGTCAACCAGTTCAGTCTGTCAGCCGTCTTTTTCACCGGAAAATACGTGTCCCCAACGTTCAGAACAGCCTCGACCGCTGAAAAATCAAAATATGTAAATCTGTAATTCATTTATTCATACTTTTTCTTAGCGTTGTAAAAAATCATCTTTAGTACTGTAGTTGAATATTTTCTATTAATAAACTGTAATCAAAATGTTCAAAATATAAAAAAAAAAATGTCTTATTCTTTATTTATAATTATCTCTTTATAGCTGCTAATAAATCAAAAATTGCTACAAATTAGTTTACTATCTTGCGCACAAATGATTTATAACTGATTTAATAAATTAATGAGATGTTTTTCAATAGTTAAAACCAAATGGGAGTTGGATAGATTGCCCAAATTTAAGTAACGAAAATTCAATTTTCGCGTTAATTCTAGCAATTTGTGAACAGTATCAACAGTTATTTTTTATATGATTAATAAGCTTCGTCGTTTAGTTTATCAGTTTATTTTCAGTTGGTAGTTATACTTTTTAATTGATAAAAATTTTCAAAAAGACTGTCGAGTAAAGCTCAATTTTCACGAGGATTCGATTTTGTTCAAATTGTAACTTATTTTGTTTCAAGTTTTAATTGTTTGAGTAGAAATTGTTGTTTATTTACATGGGTAGTAAAAAATAAAATTTATTATTTTGTTTAACCAATTTTCATTTTTCTGTAATAAAAAAAAAAAATTATTGCGTACCGAAAAATTATTACATAACATAACAAAATTTAATTGTATGTTTATACATAATATTGTAAAAAAAATTAATTTTTCTTTTTAATTGAATAATTTTTAGCTGCAACTCAAGTTGAATTGTGTCTGTACATAAATCATGAGAACGATTATGCAAAAAAAGAACTAAAACTTTCATTTATAAAACGTAAAACGAATGATTTATTAAAAACGATAAAACTTTCCGGCTTTCTCAAGATTTGAATTATTATAGCAAAAATTTTTTATTTGGAAAGAATTCACAACTATAGTACATTAAAAAAATTATTATTTTCAAACCCAAGCTGTCCAACAGATTTTTTGCAATGACATAAATAAGCTAGCAGGGTAAAAAAAAGAGTTATTTTTTCTAGAAAATAAGGAAAATTCAGTTTTTAAAAAACACTGTTAATTATTTGAAAGAAAAATTTTTTTTTGAAAAAGTAACAAAGAAAGAATTAAATTGGAAGTTTCAGAACTCGATAAAAAAAATTTTTATTTCAGGGTACACATCGCAATAATCATTTTTTTTTTTTTTATCTAATCAACTCAACAGCCACGCGATTGAATTTGAAAATCATCTTAAAAATTATAAACTCAATAAGAGCAAGATATTTGAGAGTGATTAAAATACTATTTCATTTCATCGCAAGTCAATTAAAAAGCCCACTTCAAAAAGTTTTTATCTTGTATTCATCAGACAGACATTGAAATTTTCTCATAGAAGCTTTTTGAGCTCTTTTGCGTATTACAAAAGACGGAGCCTATAGTTTGAGGGTCGCAAGCACAAGGATGAAGCTTGATTCTTGAAGGACAGGGTGTACATAAAACAAAAGTGTAGGAAAAGTCCGCGTGGGGGTGAGGTAGTAGGGTTGGTACGCAAGCGAAAGGTCGAAGTTCAGAGTATGAAAATATTGGAAAAGACTCGGACACTGCAAGAAAAACTTTTTGCGGGAGGGCCCAAGCAAAATGTATACATACATCTTTTAGTCATTGATGATTATTATAGGAAGGAATTTCGTAGAAGTAACTTCTATATGATAATTTTTGTAAAAGAAATTTTTGTGTGCCTGATGCTATCATCAGGATTTATTAACATTCTCACATATTTTTTAAATCAGGAAATTTTAAAAATTAGTAAGTTCCGAAATTTTGAAACAATTTTTTCTGGAAAATAAGTATAATTATTTACTTCTTAGGTTGCTTAAAAACTTGAACGAATTAAATCGTGTATGCGAAGCTTTGCAATTAAAAATATTTATTCTTGGGGATCTGATCTTTCTCATGGAATTATACTTTTTTTTAGTTAACTTCAGCATCACCTTCTAAGTATAGGTAAAAGATAAAAAAACTCTGAGTGAAATAATGTTGAAAAAGTTCTACATTAATACGTTTTTTTAAAAGGGGAAGTATTGGATCTGGAGGGACAAAAAAGAAGTATTTTTATTAAGTATATATTATTTTTATCGATTATTTTTGAAGCTTTTATAAAATTTATTTATTTTCACAGAAGCTTCAATTATTTATCCCAGCTTTATTTAATTTATTTAACTCGTCAACAAAATTGTTTTAAAGTGTGGTAGGTGTACCTAGTATGACCACCACAGTTGCCAAATAAATACAACAGATAGTAATTATTTTCTGCTAATTTATAATTGTTTATTTTTTTATTAGAACATAAAGTAAAACATGACTCTGAAAAAAAATTCAGAAAAAAACTGGTTGACTAATAGCCGTAACCCGTTCCAGATCTTGCATCAAAGTCAGGGTAATGTCCGCATTTCGGGAAATTTTTGGGATTCGGTGGAAATTCACTGTGTTCGCCGACCCTGAACACCAACGCCATTCCAATGGTCATGTGATCCTCGAAGTGACAGTGGAAGAACCAGTAGCCTTAACAAAATTATTCAATCAGTTAGTTTAAAAAAAAATTTTTGTTTTCATTAAAAGTTACCAGGATTGTCGGCGTAAAATCGAACGATGGAGAAGCCACCACCAGGAGTTTTGAATGTGTCTTTTATCGGCGCATTCTTGAGTCTCCTTTTGATTTTTCCTTGTTTATCGAGCATCATGACTTGTTGTCGAGTTACATTTCCTTTGAGATTCTGCGATGCGACTACGCGGAAAAAGTGTCCGTGCAAGTGCAGTGGATGGTTTATCGTAGCAAACTTACCTGATTAAACGTAGTTAGATGTAAAGTTAATTTGTGAAAAAACGTCATTTTAATTTGCTAAAAAATTGGTTACAACTGTGCTTAATACTGTTAATATTAAAAAAAAATTTCAGGTTGATCTACTTTGTTATGAAAAGCTTTATCTCAAATGCGTAGGCATAGATTCTTTGAAAATTTGATCATTTTTAATATTTTAATCTCAATATACGGTTGCTGTCATTATTATTTCTATATTAATTGTCTAAAGGTTGAATCCTACTATCATAGGGTTAGGGTAAATAGACACACAGTAGAGAATATTATTTTAAAGTTTCAATGAGAAAAAAGAGAATTACCTTCATCGACAAACACGAGTTCCACAACAGAGTTTAGCTTAAGCTCTATGACGTGGGTGCAGGCGCACTCTTCTGTGGAGCAGTTCATACCTTGCGGGTAATTTTTTTCGTTACACAACATCCAGGGTTTGATCTCTTCGAACTGCGTTTGCAGATTAAAGGGTGTCATGTGCAAGCTTATGTGGTTCAACTGTAGTGATCCAATTCTTCTGTCCTGTGGTACTGCAATTAAATTCCAACATAAAGTTTACAGTATTTTTTTTTTAACTTAATGTTCACTTACCTTGGTTATATCCATAAAGACCTCGACGATGATAGTCGTAATTGTCCAGTGGATAGAAGTCAAAGTCGATATAGATCTGGTGGTCCACTGGACGGGTTATTGCTGGGTCGTCAGGATCAATAGACGATAAAAATGGTACGTTTATGTTGGATCGATTTTTTACCTCAGTGCCAATATTAAATGGATTTAGAACCTAAATTCTCATCATTAAATACATTTAAAAAATTTTGATATTAGTCAAAATAAATAAGATCTTATTAACTCTGGTATTTTGTGAGTCTACTGGATACTGGTATCCAACTTTTGCTGTTGGATTTGCCAATGGCGTTCCTACATAGTTGATCCTGGCTACCTGGAAAGCTCCGCGGCTCGTGTTGCTAGGGGCGCACAAGCTCAAACCTTTGACTCTCATCCAGTAATTACCAGCTGTCGCATTGGCGCACAAGACAAAGTCGACCCTTTCGCCTGCCCATATTGTAATCTCGTCGACTAAATAAATTTTACATGTCAATTTTTTATAACTAATTTCTTCGTTAATTTTTAAATACTTCATCGATATTAATGATAAAAAAATCTGATTAAAAAATTTTACCATCGACAGGTTTTATGTCTTTGCTATCCATACTGATGACCTGCATTACGTGTTTGTCTATGGAAAACTCCATGGGACAGTTGGCAGAACCAGCGTTTATCAGTCTCATTCTGTACCTTTGCCCCTGTAATTTTTTCAATAAAAAATCAATTTATTTAAAATAAATTTCTAACTTACAAAAATTTACCTGTTGGACTTCAAAAGCAGCAGTCGGAGTAAAGACAGATCCTGGACCATTTGTTTGGTTAACAGGTTGGTAAATACCTAAGCCATTTATTAGAATCGTTACTGGTACGTTACCGAACCTATTTTGAAAATTTGCTATGTCCTCTTCATTAGTGTTACCCGCGGTCCACTCGTTTATAATGATATGGTGTATGTCGTGATCGTAGAGTTCCCAGTGTTGATTTATCTTGGGGCTCTCGGTTGGATGAACAATTAGTGCTCCAAAAAGCCCATCAGCCCTTTGAGTACCTGTGGTTTTTAACAAAACTTAACTTAGAATCTTGATTTTATTAAATATTTGAATTTTTTTACTTGCCCATATGAGAATGCCAAAAGAATGTTCCGGAAACGGTGACTTGAAAGTTATATTGGAAAAACGCTCCAGGTTGAATCGGGCATTGATTTACATATGGTACCCCGTCATAAAACGGAGTCCCAGTTTGTTTTATTCCATGCCAGTGTATTGTCACCGTTTCAGACAACATTGCGTTTCTGACGTCCACAATTACTTGATCATTTTGGCATACCTAAATTAAAAGAAGATTATGCCTATTACTTAAATTTTCTTAAAGCAAGTTTAAAATAGCTTCTTTCGTTTACTTTAAAAAAAGCTTACAAACATTTAATAATATTATAGCAACATAATTATAAAAAAAATACCTCAATGGTTGGGCCAGGAAGTTGTCGATTTGCAACGTAATTTGGTTTATTGGTTCCTGCGGCTGTTATGCAATGAGGTCTGAAGCAATCGGCTATGTTGAAGGGACAATTGTAGCAGGCTTTGTTCATGCTACTCCACATCTCGATGACGAATACATATTTGCAAGTTTTGGGTTTCTGACCCGCCTTGCAAGGCCTTTTGCAAGGATGAGTCGACCAATTCAACCTGTCGGCCGTCTTATTCACGGGAAAATACGTGTCTTCAAAGTTGAGAACTGCCTCGACCGCTGGATTATATGAAAATACAAATTCAAGATATTTTTTACTGTTAAAGAAAGTGAAATAGATAAATAATATGTGTTTTGAAAATTCAAAGCAAGAAAAGTATTTTTCAAAACAGTTTTTGTTTTAAAAAATAATCAAAGATAACATTATTAATTATGTAATTTTTAAAGAGGATAAGATCGATAAGAAAGAAAAAAAGAAAGATTTATGTACAGATATTTAAAATAATGTGTTTTTTTTTTTTTTTTTTTTTTTTTTATAATTAAAGCATTTATTGACCATTTTATACATATTTTTATTCATAATAATTTGTAATTGTTACCTATAACACTCCATAAAGCGGCAAGTATCACAGAACGAAACATTTTCCAAAAAATATGATGACCCGCAAGTTAACACTTATTAGTGTAGTTTCTCACAAAAAACCATTTCTTGTAAACTAGAAAAAAAAAAAGTTAAAAATCAACTCGAAAATTTTCCGTTTATATTACTCTTGAAGATGAATAGAATAATGAAATTAGTTAAATGTAAGATCACGAATGTGCTATAAATAAAATTGACATTATTGTGTAAAAATTTGTCCTATCCTATCCTACAATAATAGTTCCTCTAAGTTGATACTTGCATATCAATGATTTATTACTGAACCGGTGAGCTTTTTCATGAAAATATTAAAACTTTCAATTTCTTCCTGTACTAAGAAAGCAACCATAATTTTATAATAAAATGCTATAAAGCTTTTTTGTTTTATTTGATCAAAAGTTTTTATTGTATTTTTTTTTAATTTTCATTACGAAACAATTTTTGATTAAATATAGTTTATTTTTATGAACAAATTTATTATCAAATTAAAAAAATATCTTTTAGTTAAATTACAAAACCGAGTTATATCTGCACGTAAATCATTTTTACAATAATCCAAAAAATCATTAAAATTTTTCAATTACAAAAATGAATTTTTACAGTTTATTATTTACTAACCATTAAAAAAGTTTCCGCATTTCATAAAATAACTAAAATGTGTTATTGTAAAATTGAAAAGTAAAATTAAAGAAACTAGTAAAAAGTCAACAGGAAAAAAATTTTGACTCACTAATCAAAAAATATTTTAATATTTTATGCACAGAAATAATCTCTATTTTAAATACAATTGAATCGATTAATATTACACAAAAAATGCTGCGTAATTCCCGCAGGTTGAAAAAATTTTTGGCACCGGTGGAAAATCTTCGCGTTTCCCGACTTTGAAAATGAGCAGCATCCCAATATTCTAGTAATGATCGAATAGACAATCAAAGAACCAGTATCTTTAAATAACAAATTTTTAAAAGATTTATCATTTCAATCAGCTAGATAAAAATTCGAGCAAAAATTCTTTCAAACTTACCAGGATTATTGAAAAGGTTATTGGCGTAAAAGCGGACGATTGTGTATTCACAATAATGAGCTTTGATAGTGTCCTTGATTGGTGCATGAGCCGAGTCTTCTAACAATTTTCCCCTCGCGATCTAACTGCTTGACTTGTTCAACTCTCACTGGATAACGCGGAAAAAGTGCCCATGCAATTGAAATGGACGGTTTACTTGTGAATAATTACCAAAATTTTTTTTTTTTTTTTTTTTTTCAATAATATAATAATGAAATGTGTAAATATATCTCAAAATATACTTTCATAGACCAATACCAATTCCACGGTACTGTTGAGTTTAACTTGCAAGACGTGAGCGCAAGTATAGTACTTTTTTCCATTTTTTTTTTCAAACGCCTTAAATCTTTCATATCCGTCGATTAAAATTGTTTTCGGGCTAACGTTGGTTGAGTATCGATACAGTCTGACCATTTTCAAATCAATGTTTCGATGCATCAATTCATGAACTGGTATGTAGTGAATGTCGTGATCTTACAGTTTTTTGTGAAGCTGATAATCTACTGTTGGATGTATGATCAGATCAGTGAACCAAATAAACTGTCGGCTCATTGGTTTCCTGAAGTTTTACTCAAGATTTAATTCTAACAATTAAAACGTATTGGATGTCAGCCAGTAGTTGAATTTACCAATGTGAGAGTGCCGGAAGCCATCCGAGGAAGCTTTGAAGATGTACTGGAGTGACTAACCACGTAAGATTGGACATTGGTTATTATTTAAGCCACTCCATCCAGAATTAAATAAAAATTTAAGTAATATCATTTTTATTCAATGTGAAAAAAGTAATCTGCAATGCTACAGATAGCGTGCGTATAGATTAAAAATAGCAATTTTGACTACACTGTATAACAAAGAACTTACTCAGCAAAAAAGAACTTTTGTGTCTTCAAACTTTTGCTTGGATAATACTCGATCATGAATCATGGTTTAACATAAAAATTGTATTTATAGAGCTCCCAAGTCCCAATTAGGCAAAATTCAGCTGATGGGAAAAAATAATACATGACTAAAGAATCCTATTACTTATCAGTAGGTAACGTCATTTGTATTTAATAGATTAAGGTAAATTATATTATTTACATACATAAATACATACATGTTTGGACAAGTTACATGATAAAAGGACCAATTAAAAATGATCTTGAAACAAATATTTAAAAATTTGTATATAATATTTTTATATATTATATTTTTTATCTAAACATATAGTAGATATTATTAACAAACTGCACTAAATGTAAAAATTTTTATCTCAGTTTTGTCAAAAAGAATTGAACATATTACGGTGTGTCATTATACAGGGTGACCCATTTTAAAAAATCCACCCTAATAACTCGCTTGGGAAGGCCCAAATCGAAAAAAATGTACAGAAAAAGTTTTATTATTTTTTGGGGCTAGTAAGATGGGCCCAAAAAAAATTGGGCCCGGAGCCTAATTATGGGCCCCACGGACCCAAACTTCGTTTTTTCAAATGGGAACCCCTATTTTTGACCTCGGATTCGGAAAGAGCGGAAAATTTTACGATTTTTAGGCAGTTGTTGAAATTTTTTTGGGCCTTATTGAGGCCTTGCAAACCCCAAAATGCCTGATAAGGCCCATTTTCCGTTTTTTTGGGATTTACTCGAAAATAACGCATTTTTTGCATACCACATGCAATGGGAAAGTTTCAGGAAAAAAAATTTTCAACAAAATGGGACCCAAGAAATTGGGCCCGGGGCTTTATTTTGGGCCCCACGGACTCAAAGTTCGTTTTTTAAAATAGGAACCCCTATTTTTGACCCTGAATACGAAAAGAGCGAAAAAGCGATTTTTAGGTATTTTTTGGAAATTTTTTTGGGCCTTGGGTAATGGTATTCAAAATTTGAATAAAATCGATAAACGAGCCACACAGGGCCTCAGTAAGGCCCAAAAAGTACCTAGAAATCGTAAAACTTTCCGCTTTTTTCGAATTTGGGGTCAAAAATAGGGGTTCCTATTTTAAAAAACGGACTTTTGGTCCGTGGGGCTCAATATAAGGCCCCGGGCCTCGCCCCAGACCCAATTTCTTGGGTCCCATTTTGTTGAAAATTTTTTTTCCTGAAACTTTCACATTGTATGTGGTATGCAAAAAATGCGTTATTTTCGAGTGATACCAAAAAAAACGAAAAATGGGCCTTATCAGGCATTTTGGGGTTTGCAAGGCCTCAATAAGGGCCAAAAAAAAATTTCAAAAAATACCTAAAAATCGTAAAATTTTCCGCTCTTTCCGAATCCGAGGTCAAAAATAGGGGTTTCCATTTGAAAAAACGAAGTTTGGGTCCATGGGGCCCATAATTAGGCCGCGGGCCCAATTTTTTTGGGTCCATCTTACTAGCCCCAAAAAATAATAAAACTTTGGTCTGTACATTTTTTTCGATTTGGGCCTTCCCAAGCGAGTTATTACGTTGGATTTTTAAATGGCTCACCCTATATAACAGGTATTAAATTTTCCTTCAAATTGACATTGTTTTTAGAACATAGTAGGTGCTACGTAATCTCCGCAAGTCGGAAAATTTTCCGGTACTGGTGGAAAATCTTCGTGTTCGCCAACTTTGAAAATGATTGCCATCCCAACATTCGTGTGTTGTTCAAAATGACAATGCAAAAACTAGTAACCATTTATAATGATAAAGAATTAGCGTCTGTTCAGTAAAAAAAAATCTTTCGAACTCACCAGGATTATTTGCGTAAAAACGAATGATTGTGTACCGAGCACCGGGTACTTTGATAGTATCTTTCATTGGTGCACGATTCAGTTTTCTGACAATCTTTCCCTCGCGATCCAACTTCTTAACTCTCTCAACTGTCACTGGTCCTTCGAGATTAACACTTGATACCACACGGAAAAAATGACCGTGCAAGTGGATTGGATGATTTATAATTGCGTATTTACCTTATAAAGATTATTGATTTTTTTTTTTTTCAATTGAAAGACAAGTAATATTGTAAAACTAATTATTATAAGTTATTACGTAACTTCACTGTTCAGAATTGCGTCAGTGAAGACTTACCTTCATCGACCAATACCAACTCCACGGTAGTGTTGAGCTTAACTTACAGGACATGAGTGCAAGAACACATTTCAGATGTGCACCTTTTTTGGTATGGCAGATGAGTCGAGTTGCAAAATGTGAATGGTGTTATCATATCTGTTTGAGATGTCAACGGAAATGATGGCAATTTCAAGTCGATGTGATTAAACATAAAAGAACTTATCGCTGGTCAGGTTTCACTGGAAAATAACTTGGTTTCAATAAATCAAAACATTTGAAATCGAATCAATTAGTACCTTGATTGTATCCGTAAAGACCCTGACGTTGGAAATCATAATTATCCACCGGGTAAAAATCAAAGGATATGTAAATTTGTTGGTCCACAGGTCGAGTTAGAGCTTTGTCATTCGGATCAACAGCAATTAAATTCGCTATAATTACGTTCGATGGGTTTGAGGATTCTGTTCCTCTTTGATATGGGTTGAATATCTGTTGAGTGTAATAAAATTTCCATAGCAGGTTACAGTATATTTAAAAAATATTTACTTACTCTCATCGATTGATTTCTAGACGAGCCATCGTGGTACTGGACATCTCCCGCAGGCATCTGGTATGGCATGGAATCATATTGGAGAATGGTAGCTTGAAGGATATGTAGTTTTTCGCACCGTGCAAAACCACGGATCTTGATCCGATTTCCGAGTCACCATCTCTGTGACTCCATTCGTTAATTATTATATGAGAAATGTCGTGATCTTGTAGGTTTCTGTGAACGTAACCTTGTATTAACGGATGAACCACCAGTGAACCAAATAGGCCATCTGCTCGCTGGTTTCCTGAAATTATAGCACTATTTATGATTGAATTCTAATTGTTAAAACATATGAGAATAGTCGAATTTACCGATGTGAGAATGCCAAAAGAATGTGCCATCCGAGGAAGCTTCATATTTATAATGAAACGACTGTCCTGGTAAAATTGGACACTGATTTACGTAAGCCACTCCATCTATGTAAGGAGTTCCGAATTGTTTTATTCCATGACAATGGATCACCGTAGATTCTGATAGCATCGCGTTTTTGACTTTAACAATTATCGTATCTAGCTCGCATACCTGAAGTAAGAAAATTATACTACAAATGTTTTTCATTAACAGGCATAGGCAAAGTTGTTTGAATAGAAACGTGATTTTAATTATTATCAATACGATCAACAGAAGAATAAGCTTATCAAGTTTTAAAATAATTCAATACTCAATATCAACATCTTTTTTGTTTCTTTAGTATTTTAGATCCTCATAAATCAATTGTTTCACCGAATGCACTACTTTTATTTTTATTTATCTTTTAGTTACTTGCTTAAGTTTTTACAGATAAGTACTACTCTAATGTGAAATGAAAAATTATCAACAGAATCGTTAAGGATTAGACGAGAAAATAAGTTAAATTTTCATACCTCCGGGACGAAAACACCAAATTCTCTCCCCGGAGCGGGGCTTTGGGTTTTCCTCCCGTCGTAATGAAAAAAGCATTACACACGACGCAGGAAAAGAATTAGTCAACCCCTAGCAAACCCAAATTGACGCCCGAGCCGAAGGCAAGCCAATACTGGGCTGGCCAATACTTTTCCAGCGCCTGGTGTGTAAAATACTATTTGTTCTTAAGACCTAGAATATACTTTGCTGAGTTATTCAAAAAGTATATCTGTAAACCTCGATAGTTGGCCCAGGCATTTGTCGATTGACGACGTAAAGAGTTTTCTGAACTCCATCGGCGGCAATGCAATCAGGTCTGTTGCAGTCGGTACGATTGAATGGACAATCATAACAGGCTTTGCTCATCGAGCTGTATTTTTCTACCACAAACACGTAGACGCAAGTCTTAGGGCTTTGTCCAGAGTTGCATGATCTCTTGCAAGGATGGTGTGACCAATCGTATCTATCAGCGTCCACACCGTCAAATTCTTGATCTTGATCAATCACGAGTGCTTTGGTGCACACTATTTAAAAAAATATTTTTATAAAGTATATTTAAATAAATTATGATTAATGTAATTTTTTAAAATTTTTTTGAAGAAATGGCGAGCTTGAACCGGTATGCTATTAAAATTTTATTTATGTACAGAATAACGTATAAGAAATCACTTACATATAGAAAATAAAACTAATAAAAATGATAAATTTTTCATTTTTTTAGACTTTAAAAAAAAATGTACGAGTTATGACTGAGTATTTACAAGAAACTTCCTATTTTATAACGTGAAATTTAAACTGATAGCAGGAAATTGAGCTTTACCATCGTAAGCGCGGTAGTTACTGGGCGAGGTATTGGTGTAATAAATAAATAAAAGGTCAAAAGTTATTATAAGCCACCGAGTCTATTTATTAATTATATAGAAAATATATAAAGGCCTCTAAGGCAGCGAGAGAGCTTAAGGTGGCTTGTAAGAATTTAAAAAAAAACCCTAGTAAGTGTCAAAAAAAATCAGGTAGATTCCTTGAAGTGAGACCTACAACTTTCCTAGAGGACACTAAGAAGGTCATCGGACTTATTTTCGAGAAAAAAATCATTAAAATAATTTTTTTTTGACATGGACTCTTATGGGAAAAAACGCTGATAAATTCCTCAAATTGTCTAAATACACTAGTTTTTTACGAGTCAGGTATCATTTTAAAGGTAAAAAGTTACAGATCATTTTAAAATTATAACAATCTGGGGTTATCGGACTAATTTTTAAGAAAAATTAAAAATTGCGATACATAACCTCTAAAACATGAAATTTTTCAATGTTTTTTATGTTTTTTATCTCAAGTTTCCCTTTACAAAAGAGAGCTATCGCCATCTTGCGTAAGATTTTTTTCGTCCCTCTAACCTCAAAATCGGAACTTCGCCCCTTGTTTTCGGTTAGAAGGACGAAAAATAGTATATTTCCCTTAGGCTCGAGGGTTCGATTTAGCCTCCTCGTTGCAACCCGCGCCTTCAGCTCGCGTCGCAAACCTCTCGGAGGCCAAATCGAACCATCTCGCCTGCGGGAATAATATACTATATTCGTGAGCTGATTAGTGAAGAAGTTTTTAAAATATTCGAAAAGTGCATTTTGAGGTTACTCTTATTGTTTTTTCCTATGCGCGCTCAGAAGAAGAGCTAGTTGTTTTAAAATGAATTATGATGATCATAATAAATAGTAATAATCATAATAAATAGGAAAAATTGCTTTTTTTTCTTGTTTAAAATTTTTGTAAACTTATGCACCCGTAAGGGCCCCTGAGATACGGGGCAGCACTTACAAGCCACCTTAAGCGAACGTTCCGTACGGGCGACGAACGTCAAGTGAGGAGGAGAGCGGAAAGCCATGGCCAGGGGCGCTCGGAGCGCAGTGCTACGGCAAGCATCCGAAATACTCGCTCCTTCAACCATGTACAAACGTTTAAACTGTCCGGAACTTTGACTAAAAAATTGAGGAAAAAAGTATTGAGTAACTGAGTATTTTATTGTTAAAACGAAATCTAAAAAGTCAATTAATGACAATTAATTAAAATTACACTCCGGAAAAACAAAATTTTGGATACTAAGTTTTTAAACATATTTTGTTTTTAAACTAAAGGCTTGAAAATGATAGGAACTATTAAGATTTACTAATTTTTGTTTCAACTATGCATGTTAACACGCTGCTGTTATAATCAATAAGCTATTGTATGAGTGTTAAGGCCATCACAGGAACTCGCGCGATGCGAGAATTCGTCGCGCACGACGCGCGATGCGAGATGCGCGAATTCTCGCATCGCGCGAGTTCCTGTGATGGCCTTATGACATCGGGAAAACTTGACTAAATTAAAACTTATTACGGTTGTGTAATTACTTAAACATTGTACAATTTCAAAATGGAATTTGTTGTTGAATAATGGTGTTTTTGACAAACATCAAAAGGAACAATAAATTTTATATTTTTTAAGTTTACATTTTATTTTTATTTTGATGTAATATTCTTTTTTTATCATCGTCAAAGATTATGAACATAATTAAACAATACTAACAGTGAGGATGCTACATAATTTTTTAAACCTTATTTTTTAATTACAAAATAGAAACAAATAAACATGTATTTTAGAACTAGGATTAGAATGAATACAGATAAGTAACTTAAAATTAAACTATTTTTAATCATTTTTTAAAACAAATTACTCTTTTAACAATAGTATTATAGTGTAAAGTAGTACCTATCGTAATCGCTATTGTGCGAGCTAGGCGAGCCCATACTACTTTCATAAAAACTATGAAATTTCGTGTCGGTGTCCGGGTCCGGTATGTAGTTCCCGCAGGTTGGAAAATCTTTCGGTTTTGGTGGGAACTGCCAGTGCTCGCCGACTTTGAAAACCAGAGCCATGCCGACGTTGCTGTGCTGATCGAAGTGACAGTGTAAGAACCAGTAGCCTTAAGCGATAAACGAACATTAACTTTTGTACAATGTTAACAAATATGAAAAACAATATATAAAAATGTTTACCTGGATTGTTGGCGTAGAATCTAACGATGGTGTATCCACCACCCGGGGCTTTCATGGTGTCCTTGATCGGAGCTTTGTTGAGTCTTCTGACTATTCTTCCGCGACGATCCAGATCTTTGACTCGTTCAACGGTGACATTGCCACTCAGATTGACTGACGATATCACCCGGAAGAAGTGACCGTGCAGGTGAAGCGGGTGGTTTATCACGAGATTTCTTCCTGAAGTATTAAGTTTATGAAAAACTGATTAAATAGGTTTTTTAAGAAAAAAATACTATAATTTTTTTTTCAAAGTATTAAACTTGGGAGCTTTTTGAGGAAATTTTCCGTTGAAAATTTTCCAAGCTTTTCTTTTTTTTTTTCCTATACAAAAGATCTACTATCGTAAAAACGTTTTGCTGTTCATTAAGAATAGTTATTATCTTTTAGGAAAAAGACTTTGTCTCGGTTTTTTATAACGCATTGGAATATATAAATATACTTTACCCTCATCGACGAACACCAGTTCAACGACGCTGTTGAGCCTAACGTTCAAGACGTGAGTGCACGCACAGTGCGTTCTATCACAGTATGGTGGAATGGACGTAGAGTCGCAGAGCATGTTTGGTTGAATGTCTTCCGGCTGAGAGAGCAGCGGAAACGACTGTAGCTTCAAACTTATGTGATTCAACTGGAGCGTACCCATCTGCTTTTCGGCAGGAACTATTCAATCATCAAAGTTATTATTTTGAAAGTCTTTTTTCTTATGAATTTTGGTCAAGTACCTTGGTTGTATCCATAAAGTCCTTCACGATGGAAATCGTAATTGTTCAGGGGGTACAGATCGAACGATATGTAAAACTGATGATCGACCGGCCAGGTAAGAGCTTCGTCGTCTGGTTCCACGGAGTTCAGCAAGGGAATAGTGATGTTCATTAACGGAGAAGACTCGGTACCACTCTGGTAAGGATTCAGCACCTGTCCAATTCATTAAAATAAGATTATTACGGATTTAGAAGAAACAGAGAGACTGGGTATGAGTACTCACGCGAGTTCTAGGTGTAAGAGCTGGGATACGCCAGCCGATTGGCGACGCCGGATCTCGAAGAGGCACGGAGTCGTAGTGCAGTATGGCCACTTGGAACGCACCGGTATAGTTGTTAGTTGGTTCACACAAACCGTAACCTCGGTACCTGATCCAGTAATTTCCTGGTTTCTGATTGGCCTTTAAGATGAAATCCACACGCTCACCAGGCCAGATCGTTATACCGTCAACTGATGTGGAGATTAAAGATTAATTGAGAAATCAAATGTAGCTCTTTGATAGTGTCGATAATAGAGTTTCTAGAGTCACAAGTTCCAAAGTTTAAGTCTTTGGAATGTATGTCAAAGACTCCTGTGTACAAGAATCGAATATTTGATTCTTTTTAATATTGTTATCTCAAGACTTTATTTTATAACTCATTGCTTAATTTTTGCTACAGGTCCTAATTAGGGTCAAACTTTGGAACTGATGCGTCTTTTTTTAAACTTGATGATAAAATAATGTACCTTCAACTGGTTTGATATCATTGCTGTCCAAACTAATGACCAGCATGGTGTGGTTATCGATACACATCTCGATAGGACAATCTTCAGCTCCAGCGTCTATCATTCGGAACCTGTACTTGGTATTCTAAACCAATGATTAGACAAAAAATTATTATCAAATGCAGAGAAAACTCTTAAAGTCTGGAAAGATTGTTTTTAAAGCTTTTCTGTTTTATCGACGGCCACCTTACATCTATTACGCAATGTTTCTTAAAGAATTTTCCACCTTTTTGGATAAAGTAATAATTATAACAACTGACCTGGGTCACGTTGAACACGGCAACCGGAGTATAAAAATCTCGTCGATTTCTTCGAAACCTTTGAAAACGACCCATTCCGTTGACTAAAAGTGTTTCGGGAACCACGGTACTTTTGTCATGGTACATCTTCACCTCGGCCGATACTCCGTCCAGATGGGACCAATCGTTTACTATCATCACCTGGTAGTCTTCGGTGTAGAGATTTTTGTGAGGATTTTTACTGTAAGTCGGATGAATTATCAACGCACCGGCCAGCCCGTCACTTCGTTGATTTCCTACGAATAAAAAAAACTATAATAATAATCAACTTTATCTCCAGAGTACAAAAAATTTATTTTTCAGGACTACCTATATGAGAGTGCCAAAAGTAGGTTCCTGCCGTAGTGGCATTGAATTCGTATCTGAATGTTTGTCCAGGTTGAATTGGACACTGGGTAACGTAGGGTACTCCGTCCATGTAGGGTGTGTTGATTTGCTTGAAACCGTGCCAGTGTATAGTCGTGCTTTCCGCGTGCATGTTGTTTTTGACGTCCACTATTATCATGTCATTTCGGCATGTCTGCAGCATATATTTTTATTAAGTTTTTTGTGTGCACAAAAACCATAGATTATACAATAGCTTAATTATATTTTTTAAAGACTTATACAGATTTAGAAAGACCCAATAATTAGAAATACAAAATGAAAAGTTCTGAGAAATTAGACAACGTAAATTTTTTATCATACTTTTTTAAATCATGGGTCTGAAACTCTATTTAATTATTTTGTGTTAAAATCTTGACAAAGTTTCGATTGGAAAAAAAACTTTTTTTAAACAGAGACTAAAATTAGACAGATCAAGAGAAAACCTTATCTATTTTATAATTGCAAATTAAAATCCTATTCAATTTTTATCGAAATAAAACTGTAAAATTGAAAAAAACCTCGATGGTTGGCCCAGGCATGCGTCGGTTGACTACGTAGATGGTCTTTTGGATGCCGTCGCTGAAGAGACAGTGAGGCCTGAAGCAGTCGGACCTGTTGAAGGGACAGTCGTAGCAGGCCTTGCTCATCGAGCTGAAGGTCTCGACGACGAACTTGTAGTAGCATTTTAGTGGTTGATCGAACTTACGACAGTCGCGACGGCACGGGTGCGTCGACCAGTCGAACCTGTCGGCTTCCCAGCCGTTGTACATCTCATCGTTCACGTTGAGCACGTATGCTTCCGTATCTAAAAAGCATGCTTTTTTTTTCTTTTGAAAATGAAGAACTTTCTAGCTTAGGAGACGTTTTAATTAAATCTCAGCCAAAGTATAAAATGAATTTTCTGTTTTACTAATAAAATGAGTTTTCCATGGAAGCTTGCAAACAGAGCTTTAAATCTTTAAAAATTTCAAAATTACTGAAACTATTTTTTTTTAATTTAGTGTAAGATTAAAATTAAATTCTAAAACAAAAAAATGAAGCAATTTTTTGTTTTGTTTTTGAAGTATTACTCGCAATAATATACCTTGATTTAAGAAGGATATTTTGAAAGACCGATTATGTTTATTGAATGATGAATTGAAGTTAAATTTCGACGGGTGATACGAAAAAGGGCACTTCAGCAAAATTAGCAAAGTAAAAATTAACAATGTAGGCGAGCCGCGTAAAAAATAACACGAACGATTTTTTCATTATTTTGATAACTTGTTTTATTAAATAATGATGAAATCGCTCGTGTTATTTTTTACGTGGCTGGCCCACGTTGTTAATTTTTACTTTGCTAATTTTTCTGAAGTGCCCTTTTTCGTATCACCCGTCGATTTGATCTCTTCGAGCCTATTTATGAAAAATTTGTACTCGAAACTAATAAAGTAGTAAGAAAGAATTTCTCATTACCAACACGAAAAATTGCTTGAAAGACCTATACAACAGAATAATCGATAAAATTTTGAGAATAAAAATACTTACAGAGAACGTTGAAGACTAGTATAAAAGAAAACAGCGAGAACTTTTTAAAATTCATTTTATTAAATTAAAGTTTTTTTTAAAACATATCTATGGTCAGGGCGCAATAAATAAACGAGAGTGCAAAAGAAAAAACTAATTGATATTACAGGTTTGAAAAAAAAAAAAAAACAGAGAGTGTTAAGAACATTTTTCCAGTTTATATAATCAGATGGTATTGATTTAGTTCTTTTTTAAGCAATAAATTTTTGAAGATCCAGCATGACGAGCATTACGATAAAAATAAACTTTGAGCCAGTAATTAATATATATTCTTCAAAAATTGGATAATATATTACTTTCAGTTTTACGCAATGTTACGTAAACGTAACGCTATTTTTAATAAATTTTCGCCTTTCTTTTCCACTGTATAGCGCATTTTGGTCGATTTTGATGCATATTTAGATGTCAACATACATATAAAACGTTTTTTAAAATGCTTGTCTACCCCCTGCAGGTTACCCATTACGTAATAATTGAACGTCCCCAATGTAATGCCTTCATGTAAATTGAAAACATAACAATTAATATTAACTAAAATGCCTTGGCTTAGCTGCAATAAGAGTAAATTAGTCGAATGAATCTAAATTAGGCTTGTGCGCAAAATTTTTACATGTCTGTAAGTTTTTACTACTGTTTATATTGTACGTATAAGTAATAGAAGTAAATACTAAATTAGGCGTACCCAGTTTACTTTTGCGTTTGCTTTATAGCAAAAAGTAGTTTTTAATATCTCCATTCTTTTTTTTTAGCGAAGATAACTTTACATTAAATGCTTTGGAAAAAAAATTTAACGAACTTGACTTGGAAAAATAACCAATAAGCTCGATTTCTTTTTTATTCGCCTTTAAAACCGATTTTTTATTTTTTAGGTAACTCGTTTCCATTCAAATTTTACATCATAATACAAAAATTTTTCTTACATTATTTCTTATGTATTAATAAAGAATAAATCTTAACAGCACAACTTAGTCCGTAATCGACACATTTTAATCTATAAAATTAATTTTAAAACATTTTTTTCTTTATTTTACTAAAAAAAAATTTTTTTAATTAGTCGATACTACTCTTAAGGAAGTATTTGGACCAAGATTTTCTTTTTTTTCATTAATTTTTATGAAAAATTGATTTAAAATCCAAATTGGAGCTATAGATTAAAATTAATCATACATACATTTTTAGAGTCTCAAAAAAATATGTTTTAGTAAATTCATTGGCATTTTAAGCTGACGCATAAAAATCAGACGTATAAGATCTCATTCTTAAAGGCTACTGATTCAAACTTTAAAATGAGACCATAAAATTAAATAAATATTTACTCGATTAGCCACAGTATTTATACGTGCTGATGGTGGCTATATTAGGTACACCCAGGGGCGCTACTTCCCGTACAGTGGGTATGGAAGCATCCATACCCGAAAAGTTCCCGGTATGGAAATCCACACCCGGCAAAATTTAGATAATCTAATAACCCAAAACCCTCGGCGTCCGAGGTCAACGACAATACTGATTAGCTATCGCCCAAGCTCTTAACCCTCAAAACACTGGGTGTCGAGTTAAATAAATAAACTGATCAGCTATCCCTCAAGCTGTAAACCCTCAAAACCCTGGGCGTCGAGTTCAACAAAAAAACATATCAGCTATCCCCCAAGCTCTTGACCCCCAAAACGCTGGGCGTCCGAGTCCAACAAAAAAACTTATCAGCTATCCCTCAAACTCTAAACCCCCAAATACCCTGGGCACCCGAGTTCAACAAAAGGACTTATCAGCTATCCCCCAAGCTCTAGACCCCCAAATACCCTGGGCGCCGAAATTCAACAAAAAAACTTACCGGCTATCCCCCAAGCTCTAAACCTCTCAAAATTTTGGTTACCGAATGGAATAATTTTACAAGTTAAGCGTACTTTATTGTTGTATATCAAGTCAATAAAAAATTATTTTTCTTTTTCATTCCACAAAAACGTTGTGGTGTACTTTTATTTACATCACTTGAAAATATTACAAAATAACAAAAAAATAATATAAAAAAAATAAATTAAAAATAACCAATAAACCAACTAAAAATTTTACACTTCTCTCAAAATGTGTCTCTTTTGTAAAAGCATTTAATTGATTGTTAAAAAAAAATTGTTGATAAACTTGCAAACAAAGAGTTAAACAATAAGTTAAAACTTATAGCGTTTTCCTCGTCAACCACGCCATTTTGGAGTTTAAAATTTCATGATATATTCGCACAAGTACAGCGTAATTAGGTATACTTACGGAATTATTTATTTCATGCTAACTTAACTAAAATGCACTCATATTTTTTGAATAATTCAACTCGGGCTATCAAGGTCTTTAGGGTTAAAAGCTTAGGGGATAAATGATAGTTGATCATTTTTTTGTTGAACTCGAACGCCCAGGGTTTTGGGGGTTCAGAGCTTGGGGAATAGCTGATCAGTTTTTTTGTTGAACTTGAGCACCCAGGGTTTTGGGGATTTAGAGCTTGAGGGATAGATGATCAGTCTTTTTGTTGAACTCGGACGCCCAGGATTTTGGGGGTTGAGAGCTTGAGGGATAGCTGATCAGTTTTTGTGTTGAACTCGGGCGCCCAGGGTATTTGGGGGTTTAGAGCTTGAGGGATAGCCGACCAGTTTTTCGGGTTGAGGGTTTGATTTTCGGGATGGGGGTTATTGGGTTATCCATACCCGGAGTAAAAACGTAGTAGCACCCCTGGGTACACCTACCTTATACATATAAGTTATGTAAGATAGTTATATAACTTTAAAATTTTCCATCAGTCTTTACTTTTTCTTTTAATTAATCTAAATTTTTATGTTATTTATATAACCCAAAAATTTGCCATTAAGCAGTTGTGATTAAATGTAAAATTCATCCATAATTTCGCATAAATTATAACATAAAAAATACGTACGAAATTTTATTGATTGATCTTAATCAATTAATGAAATTATTATAAGAATTATTGTCCGAATATGTACAAATATATTCTTGGAGAAAACGGACCCAAAATTCAAAGTAATTAATAGTAGTTGAAAGCATAAAAAACATCACATTCTTTAGGAATTTTTTTTTTTTTTTTTTTTTATGTAGAATGTTAATTTTTACCTGTTTGAAAAATCTCTTTGAAACTTTACAGAAATGTTCTTCAGGACCTAATAAACAACTTCCTCGCTTGAAGTTTTTTCAAATATGAATTTTTATACTTACTTTTTTAAATCAAAGTTCTAGGTTTTAAACCGCTAAATTTTTTTTTCTAAACGTTAATTACGCGGTTCTGAAATTTTTCAAAAATATTTGAACAATTCCATTGGCATCGGAAAGGGTTCAAAAACATAATGCTGAAATTTCATCAAAAATATCGACTGGTTTCCGAGTTCTTGCGAGTTGAACTGAAAATGTAAGAAAATGCATAAATCGATAAAAATCGATAAAGCTCAACTTGCAAGAACTCGGAAACCAGTCGATATTTTTGATGAAATTTCAGCATTATGTTTTTGAACCCTTTCCGATGCCAATGGAATTGTTCAAATATTTTTAAAAATTTTCAGAACCGCGTAATTAACGTTTAAAAAAAAAACTTAGCGGTTTATAACCTAAAACTTTGGTTTAAAAAAGTAAGCATAAAAGTTCATATTTGAAAAAACTTCAAGCGAGGAAGTTGTTTATTAGTTCCTGAAGAACATTTCTGTAAAGTTTCAAAGAGATTCTTCAAACAGGTAAAAATTAACACCGTTTTTTAAAAAGCGGATGGGCCTGCCTGCATCAAGCTCCAGCGCTGCAGCCCAGCTGGCAGCACTCGGCCGCGGTATACCTATATATAGGCTTCGGGAAAAAAACAACAACCTTATACGCCGATTTTTCGGGCGTAAGTTTACCCGACTTTTTCCCCGGAATGATTACCGGCTGTTCTAGCCAGCCGAGTCCTATCCGTGTGGGACTAAGCTTTATGTTCAGGGCATACTTTTCGACCAAGCATTAGCTTCAGGATGTTCGGCGGGCTAGTAAAGGAATCCCACAAGCTTGACAACCCAATCACGCTGGGTACAGCGATAAATAAATTATTTTATATAAACAAATAACTAACCAGCAAGGTTGAAACCCCTGTAACGCTGGGATATAGATAAATAAATTATTATTTATAAACAAATAAGTAACCAGCAAGCTTGAAACCCCTGTAACGCTAGAAAAATTGATAAATAAATATTTTTTTATAAACAAATAACTAACCGACGACCTTTAAACCCCCATAACGCTGGAAAAATAGATAAATAAATTATTTTTTATAAACAAATAACTAACCAGCAAGCTTTGAACCCCCATAACGCTGATAAATAAGATAAATAAATTATTTTTTATAAACAAATAACTAACCAGCAAGCTTTGAACCCCCATAACGCTGATAAATAAGATAAATAAATTATTTTTTATAAACAAATAACTAACCAGCAAGGTTTAAACCCCTGTAACGCTGGGATATAGATAAAAAAATTATTTATTATAAACAAATAAGTAACCAGCAAGCTTGAAACCCCTGTAACGCTGGAAAAATAGATAAATAAATATTTTTTTATAAACAATTAAATAAACCGACAAGCTCTAAGCCCCCATAATGCTGGGGAGAGCGATAAATAAATAATTTTTTATAAACAATTAAATAAACCGACAAGCTCTAAACCCCCATAACGCTGGGGAGAGCGATAAATAAATAATTTTTTATAAACAATTAAATAAACCGACAAGCTCTAAATCCCCATAGCGCTGAGGAGAGCGATAAATAATGGGCACCCGAGTTCAACATAAAAACTAATCGGCTATGCCCCAAGCTTCAAACCCCCAAAACCCGGAGCGCCCAAGTTCAACAAAAAGCTGATAGGCTACCTACCAAGCTGTAAGCCCTCAAAGCCCTGGGAGCCCGAGTTCAACAAAAAAGCTGATAGGCTAACCTCAAGCTCTAAGCCCCCAAAACCCGGAGCGCCCAAGTTCAACAAAAAAGCTGATTGGCTACCCCCCAAGCTCTAAGCCCCCGAAACCCTGGGCGCCCGAGTTCAACAAAAAGCTGATAGGCTACCCCCCAAGCTCTAAAGCCTCAACTGATCAGTTTGTTTTATTGAACTCAGGCACCGAGGGTCTTGGGGGCTTAGAGCTTGGGGGGTAGCCTATCAGCTTTTTGTTGAACTCGGGCGCCGAGGGTCTTGGGGGGTAGCCAATCAGCTTTTTTGTTGAACCTTGGCCCTCCGGGTTTTGGGGGTTTGAAGCTTGGGGCATGGCCGATTAGTTTTTTTATTGAACTCGGGCGCCCAGCGTTATGAGGGTTTAGAGATTGTCGGTTTATTTAATTGTTTATGAAAAATTATTTTTTTATCGCTCTCCTCAGCGTTATGGGGGCTTAGAGCTTGTCAGTTTATTTAATTGTTTATAAAAAATTATTTATTTATCGGTCTCCCCAGCGTTATGGGGGTTTAGAGCTTGTCGGTTTATTTAATTGTTTATAAAAAAATATTTATTTATCTATTATTCCAGCGTTACAGGGGTTTAAACCTTGCTGGTTAGTTATTTGTTTATAAAATATAATTTATTTATCGCTGTACCCAGCGTTATTGGGTTGTCAAGCTTGTGGGATTCCTGTACTAGCCCGCCGATCATCCTGAACCTAATGCTTGGTCGAAAAGTATATGCCCTGAACATAAAGCTTAGTCCCATGAGCAGAATATCGATACCATGCCTCCTGAGTATTCTTCGAAATACACCTTAATTACCCAGTTAGCATCACGTTGAGTGGTACACCATGCGGTGTTTGTGCAGTACGCATGCGGTATTTGAGCTGCCAGAGTTACGGCATGGCGTGGCACAAAGTACCTAAAATGGCACATTTACGACATGCTCTGTGCTGTCGACTGTATGATACACAAACGCCGCATGCTATGCTCAAAAAATCATAATAAAAATTTTAAACATAATTGCGTAGTTTAAATTTTCATAGACAAACATAAATTTTAAAGTTTATTTTTAAATACCATTTTTTATGGCAGTTTGTTTGATATGAAAAAATTTTCATTTTTTGCTTTTGTTTCCGGATAAATAATTTTGTTTTATTATTTTTTCTTACTTATATTATTTTATGCTGTTTTATAAACATTTATAAGTATAATAAAAAAATTATAGTTTTTTATCAATATTTGTGTTAATTAAATCCTAGTGTGTTTACGTGCTTGTGAAAAAAATTATGGCTTCAAACAATTTTATAAGTCGCAAGCCATTAAGTGAATGTTCTCAATCCAATAAAAGACGCAGAAATAATTTGATTGCATTACAAAAAAGACTACAAAATAATGAATCTTAAGACGAAGATGATGGAGTCAGTCAGACCAGTAATTTATCTGACAGGAACAATATTTCAGATGACAATGACGATGTTCAACAGATGGATATTGTGCATATAAATAATGCTGATGACCCTCCTGCAGTTGAAGAAGATAACATTATTAATGATGATAATGTTCCTCTTGCAGCTGAAGATGCTAATTCTTCCAATAATTCTGAAGATGACTTGAGTGATTTAAATCCGAGTGATGAAGAGATTGAGAACTACCCTGAAGATGAATTTGAAGAAATTATTAATTTTGAAACACTTCTTGTTGAACTTTTATTAGATCAACAGTTGAACTTTACTCAAACACAGAAAGGGAGAATCCTTGAGGTTCTTCGAGCTCACCATTGCTTCACACATTTACCAAAGGATCCCAGAACTATTTCAAGAACTCCCAGTAATCGAGCACCTATCATAGAACTTGCTGGAGGTGAATACCTTCACTTGGGATTTGAAAAAAAAATTGTGTCTATTTTAAATTCAACTCCAGTTGATGAAATTCCAGAAGAACTTTTAATAGATTTTAATGCAGATGGTGCAACTCCAGACAACTCCAAGAAAGTTCAAATGTGGCCCATTCAAGTCAGAGTATCTAATATTAAAAATTGCAAACCTAAAATGATAGGAATTTTTAAAGGACAGCACAAACCCTCGAGTGCTGAAGAATTCTATTCACCATTCGTAGATGAAGTTTTAGGAGTCATCGAGAAAGGAGGTTTTGAGTTTCAAGGTAGGATGATTCCTTTCAGGTTCAGGTGTGGTATTGCTGATGAACCAGCTCGTGCTTTTACTCTAGGGCATAGAGAACATGGAGCTATTAATCCATGTTCAAGATGTCATTTGCAAGGTGTTTGGTTAAGAGCTGGTGTAGTGACTTATAAAGGAACTTTTGATGCAAGAACTGAAGAAGAGTACAGACTCCGAGTGGAATATGCAGAAAATCATTTTTTGAATGGAGACTGTCCTATAGGCCGCTTGCCAATTGAATTTACAAAACAAATGGTTTACGAAAGCATGCATCTTGCATATCTCGGAGGAATGGAGAAGATTTTACAAGGTACAGTGGATGGAAAATATGAACCTGCAGCTAAGCTCAATCAGTTTTATGTGAACATGCTCACTAATAGATTAGAGCAAGTGAAAAGTTATTGTCCCAGTGATTTTGCTCGACAACCGGTAAACATTGTCAAGCACGGAAGTTTCAAAGCTACTGAACTGCGTCAAATCCTCATTTACACTGGCCCAACTGTTTTCAATGGTATTTTTCGAGAAAATGTTTACGTACACTTTTTACTTTTGCACTCAGCTATGAGAATTTTAGTCAGTCCATCGCCAACGGATGAACTTATCACTGATGCAGAAAATAGCATAGAAGTGTTTGTGCATAGGGCGCATGAAGTATATGGTGATGAGTTTGTATCGTATAACATTCACGCACTTTTACACTTAACAGACGATGTTAGAAATTTTGGACCACTGGAATCTTTTTCTGCATTTCCTTATGAAAATAACATGATGTACTTGAGGAAATGTCTACGAAAACCTGGCAAACATTTAGAACAAATATACAGAAGAGAATCTGAATTTAGATATCAGCGTTCAAGCCCCAATCCTGAAATAAAGTTGATGCATCAGCATGTAAACGGACCAGTTCCTGCTGGATATAATGGTTATCCTCAATACAAAAAACTGAAGTATGGAAAAACCTGGTCAATTTCTATTCTTAAAAAAGATAATACCATTATGCTAAACGATAATCATTCAACCATTTGTGTTGTGCAGAATATTGTATTTACAGGTGCGGATCATCTTTTTGTAGTGAGACGTTTTAATGGAAAAGAAGATTTTTATAAAAGTATAATCTCATCATCATCTTGTGGAGTTTTTCATTGCCATTCATTGTCAAGAGAATATGAAGTAATTTCCCTGAATCAAATCAGAGCCAGATGTTTCAGGATGCCTTATTGGGAAGAAGCTCCAACTATCGTACCTCTTGAAAATCACTTTGTAGTTTCTGTAATTTTATCAACAGATTAAACTTGAATAAAATTAATTTGAGTTCAAAAATTTACAAAAAGTTACAAAAATTTATGTTACAATTTTATATTATATCTTGGCATGAAGAATTAAAAAATTTTTAATGTTTTTTTGTTGTCGAGATTACAAATAATTAAGCTTATGAAGTGTGCTATTAAGTGTCAATACGTGTGGCCACATGTAAATTTTATTTTCAAATAAACATTTTTGAAAGATATAAATACTAAATTAACAAGTTTTCAATATTTATACCCCTCAAAAAAAATATTTTGACAGGTTTGACGTTTCTCTCAAACTTTGTCATTGATAATCCTACTTAATGATCTAAGCTACTCACAGTCTAAATCTCTAGAATGCAAGCACGTCTCTATTGTACTTAGTATTGCTAAGTAATCCTAGGTATAAAAGTGTCGATTGCGGAACCGGAATTTCCCCGGGCATGCTAACTCTACCGTCACCGACAGTCTAACCCAGTATTATTATTAGGACCGTCGCAGACAATTCTACTTTGTGAGCTAAGTCCAACCCCAAGCTAATACGTCTCTGCCAGTAGATTTAGTTGTAATTACTATTTGGCACCAACAGTGTTTAATGCGTTTCCAGGAATCGTGGTAGACCCTGAAGTATAAAATGACATCACCTAATTACGAAGTAAGCAATCGTTGTTCGACCACCTTCAAGCACGGTTTGAAATTTTGTTGCTGCTAGCTGAACAATTTTCGTTTAACATTTTCTCTTGACATGGCGTTTTATCAAGGTGATAATCAATTGGTTCATCAAAATTTGGGGCAGATGTTCAATCCTTTGAGAAGCGGAGTTAAAAAACAAATACAGTCTGCTGTAAAATTAAATCCAATAATAAAACCTTTACATAAAAAACCCCGAGGCTTAGATCCAGAGGAGTCTACCAAAAATATCTTGCATGATATTGTGATTAAGAAATTTCAAGGTAATAAAAATAATGTAATAAAAATAAAAATCAAATTTTCAATGTATACCAAAGTAAGAAAAAAATTATTTTCTTGTTTCAGGAAAAACAGTCCAAATGATTCCCCATAAAGCAGGAGCGTTATCGGATGTTGGCTCAAGCTTGCAAAATAAAACCACTTTGACTGGTAGAAAAAGACCCTATTCAGAAGTGGCACCAGTTTCAAGTACGCTGTCACCTATTAGCACCGCAGTTAATACAGAAGTAAAAAGAGTGAAAATCAGTCCAGGATCCTTTCCTAATTATACAAAAAATTTCCCAGTAAATAAAGCGTCACCGCCGTCAACGCCGAAAACGCAGCAACAACATGCGTTCCCCATGACTGGTAGAAAAAGACTCTATTCAGAAGTGGCATCCGTTTCAAGTACGCTGTCACCTACTAGCACCGCAGTTAATACAGAAGCAAAAAGAGTGAAAATCAGTCCAGGATCCTTTCCTAATTATACAAAAAATTTCCCAGTAAATAAAGCGTCAACGCCGAAAACGCGGCAGCAACATGCTTTCCCCATAGAACCTGCAGATTATCTTGAAAACGGCAAAATAACAATGAAGTAAGTAAATTTATTTTATGTTTGATCATCAAGTATATTTAAAATATTCTTAAGAAATTAATCCTGAAAAAATACGATTAAAATTTTTTTTTTTTTTAGCGTTCTGTTTAAAATGATGCTTGAAATAATGACTTTGTTAAAGTAAGATATGATTTGAGTTAATAGTATTTATTTTGAGCAGAAATATTTTTGCATCAATAAATTTTTCATTCGCAGGGAAAATAATAAACGTCTAACCGCAACAACAAAAATTACTTCAAAAACACGACCTGAATGTCTACCTTTTAAGTCTTTGGAAGATCTGGAAAAATTTAATCAGGAAACCGACACCAAAGAATTCGACGCTGTTGTATGTTTTGAAATTACTTTGAAATTGAAAATTTTTATATTTATATGTTATTCTTATTTTTTCAAATTAAATTGCAAAATTATTTTTAGGTTGGTTACTTAGTATACATGGGAGGATTAAGTGTTGCTGATACCGCTACAAAGTTTATTGAGATTGCCTTTGAGCTTGAAGATGAGCCCTTGATGAAATTGAAATGGACTCCCGGACATGAGTCGAAACAAGGCAAAATAAATCTGGCAAAACATAGGTTCTCCGAAGCCTGTGAAAGTAAGTTTATTAATAATTTATTTTACATTTTAAGGATGTTTGGTACTTACAAAAAAATGCAGCCATTTTGTCAATTTTAATTGAATCTTCTAATAAGTAAAAATGTTTAATTTTCATAATAATATTATGAAAATTAAACATTTTTTTTATTTAATAAAAAAAATTTTAAATTTAAAAAACATTTTTTTTATTTAATAACAAAAATTGTAAATTCAATATTTTAAAAAATATTAAAATTTTCTTTGAAGTGTCACCGAAACTACCTCACAGTTTTTTCAACGATCTCTGCATTTTTGAGAGAGTTACAAGCGATAAAGAAAAAAAAATGCTTGATTTTTTTTAGACCACCTGTTCAATTGTTTAAACAAATAATTAGATTTTTTTAAAAACTAAGACGGACAAAAACAGGGAAAAACTCCAACGATTATTTTTTTTTTTTTTAATTAACCTGTAGGAAAAAATTGTAGTTTGAAATTTTGTAATTTTGTATGAAAAATATATAAAAATAAATGTTTTAAGAATCATAAAAGTATTTTTTTTTTTATTTTTTTTTAAATAATTAAATAAAAATTCAAAATTAGCGCCGCTCGTACGCTGTGCTATGCACTGTTTTCATTGGCTGCACGATCACGGCATACCGTGAGGACTGCACGGCGTGCCGCTACAATGCCGTCATTCTCGATCACAGAATCATGGCATTATGGTGGCACGCAGCAACACGTCGTGCTGAGATAATGGCCTCAGTGTTAGGGACCTTGTAGGGAGGGATCGGACAAAGGCTTCGCAACTCCTGATTGGCAGAAACAAGTGTGTGAGAGAGAAAGGTATATTAGATATATTTAGATATGTTTTGTTGTCTGCAACTGTGTGATGCGCACGCGAGGTTGAGGTTAGAGTGGACTGGTCAGCTTTTTCAAAAAATATTTAATTAAACTTAAGTATGGGAGCGTGTAGTTATTTGGATTGTAGAAATCGGTCGGAAGATGGTTACCAAATGTGCAAGTTTCCTCGGAACCCAAACAGACGCAAGATATGGCTTGCAAATTGCAAAAATAAAATTAAAAATCCAGAAAGTCCACATATTGTCTTGTGCCAAGTAAGTTCTAAATATTGTTGATAACTTGTTTTACTGATTAGTTTATTTCAAAATTAAATAACTTTGAGCAGGGGAAAAAAGTTTTGTGTTTTATAAATATTTTATAAGAACCCGTTCATACTTTTAAATCAAATTCTAAAATTTGTGTCAAGATTCCTAAATTTACTTAATGTATGTATCAGAGCTGCAGAAAAAAATTGAGTACTTTGCAACAACAAGTAACTTTTTAAACAGACTTAAATATATTCTAGCACTTTTTTTCATTTTTTTATTTCTCAAAACTTATATGAATTTTGGTAATACAATGTTATAATTTTAATTGTAGACTTACAATAGTTTAACCAGAGTTTTACAGTAAAAGTGTATGTTTATACTAGGAATAAACTGTAGTTGTATGACATACAGTTCTATACAAACCTTTTTGCTCGCTGTCATTAAAGTTATTACTATAATGGTTACTATGTTTAAATGTATTTTGAAAAATTATTTATGATTTGAAAGAGTATTAATCAAAATATTTTTTATCAAAAATAAGTTAATGATTCACATTTACCAAGGTAAGTAGAATCTTTGGTGTTGATTAGTGTTGAAAGTGGTTTTGATTAGTGTTGGTTGATGTGGCATGTTTATATATATATGCCTGTATACTAAACTTGCAATATTTATTAGAAGAAATAATTTTATTGTAATTTTTCAGACTCATTTCGAGGAAAAGATGTGGTGTCCATTTGGTCCCAGAAACCATAGACTAAAACCTGACGCAGTGCCAACCATTTTTGGTAAACTTGTATCAGTGAATTCCAACACTTCTAATTCATTCGAAGAAAGTCTGAAGCACTCCGATGAAGCTATCATGCCCACCAATGAAGTCTCCATGCAGCCCAGAGAAACTACAAAGCAGTCCAATGAAGCTAGCATGCAGCCTGAAGAAACTATGGAGCACTCCAGTGAAGCTAGCATGCAGCCCGAAGACACTTCCAAGCACTCCGATGAGGTTAACATGCACCCCGATGAAGCTAGCATGCAGCCCGAAGAAACTACCAAGCACTCCAGTGAAGCTAGCATGCAGACCGAAGACACTTCCAAGCACTCCGATGAGGCTAGCATGCAAACTAATGAAGTTTCCATGCAGTCATATACAACTATGCGAGCACAAGTAGGTATGGTATAAAGAAAAAAAATATTTTTTATTAAATTTTGACATTTTATAGAAACATTTTTTCTTCCTTTTCTTATGGTACTATTTTTTTTTTTTTTTAACAAACCATGACAAGATCATATTGTGTTTATTTTAAGCCTTTTTATTTTTAAAATTGCTTTTATTGAAACTTTGGAGTTGAATTCAAAATTATATAAAAAATTAAGTTTAATCATCTTTTTTTTTCCTCTTTAAGGTTTAAAGTATTTCAATTATCTTTTCTTTTGTCGTTAATAATTGAAACTACTTATATTTTTTTGATTAAACTTTATAATTAAATTGGGAAACAAATGTATTAATTTAAGCTAGCTAAGTTATAAATTGTGTTAAAAAAATGGTAATATAATGGTAATGTGAGAAAAAATAGTATCGCATACAATCAATAACAAAATAAGTAATAGTATTATTATTAAGGATAGAAAAAAAAAATTTATCTTTTGAGAGAAACCTAGTGCAAGTTTTCAACTCGAAGTCTAAAAGTTGCTAGTCTGAAAATACAACTCAATTTTCAAAGTTAGCTGTACCATTATTTTTAATTAGAGTTTTCTTAAGCAAAGTCAAAATTTTGTTAGGTCAAATATGGTTAAAGATTTAAAATAATCAAAAAAAAAAAAATTTTGCAATTAAAAAATTATTTTATTTTAAGTTGAAGTTAAGATAATCAATAAACTCAGCAAAGAAATTTTAAGCTTTTCAGTCAATAAGGATTTTTATGTTCAAGTTTTGTTTAAAAATTTCTATTTTTTCTATTTGTTCGTTGTGATTTAGATTTAATACTAAAGTAATCGTTGAATTTATGTAATGCCTACGTTTAAAAATAACTATTGTAAAATAACTTTTGAAGAATGAATAACTGTTGTATTTATTTTAATACTGCAGTAAGCTTTTTTTTGCCAAATACTTTGGTTCAATATAGAAGCATCAAAGTCAGTGACACAGTACTGCATAATATATAAAGTTTATTTCTATCATAGTATATTTTTATTTTAATGCTAAAAAAAAACTCTATGAAAAAGTATGCACTTACGGTTTAGTGATAATAAAAAAATTTTTTGGAAGTATACTTTTTTTTAAAATCGTGAAAAAATCCGAAATAGTATATTACAGCCCCGAGGGAGTCAAAAATGATTTAGCCTTTAGCAAACCGAAATTGATGTTCGAGCCGAAGGCGAGGTCATCAAAGGTTTGCTAAAGGTTAGCTCATTTTTGCACTCCCAAGGGCTGTATACTATTTTTCACGCTAGTATACCGAAAGTACAAAAAACCCAGGGGCCCGAAAGTACTTTCGGTGCTACGAGCGTGAAAATTATTTTGCTACGAATTATATTTAATTTAATTTTTTTACAGATACACTTGAGCTTCAAGATATTACACCACTACGAATGAGCCAGCAGGACATTCTTAACTTAATCAAGAAATTTCGGGAAAATGAAAAAAAAATAATTGAAAAAGACGAAGAAATGAAACGCAAAGAAATACAATTTAAAGAAAAAGAAGAAGAAATGAAAAAAAAATTAGAGATAGCAGAAAAGCTACTTACCAAAGAAATGAAATCAAAAATCAATTTAAAAAGAAAATATGATGTATGCAGTAAGAGGCTTCAAGCGGTCGAGAAAAAAGTAAGTCAAGTTGAAGAATTAGAGAATAATATACGTGCTAAATTATCAAGAATCTTTAACAAAGATCAAATCGACGCGATTTGTTACAACTTTAAGAAATATCCTAAATGGAGCAATGAGACACTGATGCTTGGGTACCGTTTACGGTTTTCTTGTGGGTCCTCTGGATATCAACAACTTTTAAAAGAAAACTGGCCACTACCCAGTACAAGAACTCTAACTAGAAAAGTTGAAAACTTTAAATTTCCAAGCGGTCAGCTGAATCAAGAAGTTGTGGATTTTTTGAAGTTAAAAATTGGAGTTCTAAAAGATATTCACAAACATTCTTTATTGCTTTTAGATGAAATGTCGATCACGCCCATCATAACTTACGACACTTCCACTAAAACAATGATCGGTCACGTGACTCTACGAGATAAAAAACTTTCAAAAAATGAAAAAGCTACTCACGCTCTCGTATTCATGTTGGCTGGGTTATGCGCACGGTGGAAACAAAGCGTAAGATATGAATTTACCGGCGATTCGGTTGATGAGCATGTCTTAAAAGATATAATTATCGACATAATAGTCACCGTTGAAACAAAGTGTAAATTACTGGTGCACGTTATCACCTCCGATATGGGTCCAGTGAATCAAGCTCTTTGGAGAATTTACAACATAACAGCACATAGGCATAAAAAAACCATCAATTCGATTTCACACCCAGTTGATCCTCAACGGAAACTTTTCTTTTACGCTGACGTCCCTCACGCACTCAAGAACATGAACAGTGGTCTTCAAGCCAATGAAAAAGCAACTCTTCCTAAAAAATTTGTAGATAAGTATAATCTTCCGACTAACCAATTCAAAATTCAACACTTGTTCGACATTGTACGCGTAGATAAAGAGAATGACTACAAACTTTCGCCCAAACTTAAGCAGGAACATTTGCAAATCAATTCCGATCACTTTAAAAAAATGCGCGTTGGCGATTCCCGGGCCGTATTAAGTGAATCAAACGCGTCTGCACTGCAGTTTTTAGCGTATGATGATGAACAAGATGAACGCTTAAGCACTGCTCAATTCGTTCTGGTTATATCGAAATGGTTCGAAGCAATGTGCTCCAACAATATAAACTTAGCATTTAGCCACAAAGACATGATTGCATTCCAGAAGAAAATTAACTTTTTAAAGGAGTTTATGGAACTCATTTCTGATTTGCGCGTGGGAGAAAGTGGCTATTGGAAGCCATGGCAAACGGGAGTCATCATTTCTACTACAACGGTTCTCGAATTAACGGAATATTTGTTATCTCAAGGAGTAACATATTTTGTGGCGGCAAGATTGACTCAAAACTGCTTGGAGAACTTATTTTCAGTAATGAGAAGTAAAAATGTTATTCCCAATGCACTACAGTTCAAGCAGAACCTTAAATTAATTTGTATTTCTCAGTACATGAAAACCACTAAAAATAGTAACTACGACGAGGACGATCGCAGTTTTTTGTCTGGATTTTTAGATATTCTTCTGAAAAATCGAAGTGTAGAATCCAATTTTCTGACCAACAATGCAGAAGAATTCATTGTCGTTGATCCATTACCAATTACATACCTCAATTCTTCTGAACTTAATGCCTTCTATTACTGTGCAGGGTACATTGTTTCAAATATTAAAAAAAACGAAAAAACCTGCGACAATTGCTTTAGTAAGGTTGTTTGCAGCAAGCCAAGTCCTCTGCTTCCTCACCATTCTTTTGCTGATACAAAAGATAAAAATTTACCCTTTTCTGTAACTTGGATCACTGAAGATCTCTTTGATTTTTTCAAGCAAATGGATTTAATTTTTCGAATTTATTACGTAGCAATTCGAAACGCTAGAATAAATCTAGAACGCTTTTTTTTAAATAAATTCTCTGATATTGAATTTACATTACCTGATTGTCACATGTTAAAATGTAAAATCATAAAAAGATTCTATTTATTTCGCCTAAGACTAAAATCAAAAGTGTTTGATATTAACGTATTAAATAATTTAGAAAAATCAAAAGATTTCGGAAGCAAAAGCGTAGCAATGCATTCGCGTATCAGATAAGTTAGAGATATGATTTAAATGTATATTTATAAAGCTTAATGCTTTTTGAACTGACTAACATGAACCAAATTTCAACTGTGATCTATTGTTCGAATATGAAAGAATTTATTTAATTAATGTGTTATAAAAATTTGTAACTGATATAAAGTTTATGCTTGTTCTTGTTAATAATTTTTTTGAATTTTTATTCAATGCACGAAAATTAACGATAACTTGCTCTTTTTATTATAAAATTATTGTAAGGTGCTAATAAAATCATATAATTTATATTCTCAAATCTTTTTAATTTTCTATTAAAAATTCATTTATTAGAAAAGATTTCGTTGAAAAATTTATAGTATATTTGTTTCAATTGTAGTTACTTTAGTGATTATTTTAATTTTTAATATTATCTTATAATGTTTAATTTTTGTTTTAGGTCTCAACGTTGATCAACTTTGAGTAAAAATTCATTGCAAATCATTTGTTCGAATAATGAACTAGCATTGGAATCGATGTTGTGCATGAAAATTGGAATTTTTGGAAGTTTTAAGTGCTTTATTTTAATACAGTTGTACAGTTGTTAGTCTAAATTTTGTCAGTTGGGCAAAATGTATTTATTACAAATTTTTTAAGTTATTTATTTTTCAATGTATTTTTTATAATCTATATTTTTTTATTATTTACATTAACTGAGATCTTGTCAGTTGGACAATAATTAATTTTCATGTCTTTAATTTATACAGCTTTCTTTTGAAAGTATCTGCTTAATCACTGTGACCAAAAATAAAATGTTGTAATCATGTTTTTAAATATATATTTTTTTAAATTACTCATACATTTAAGCTTTAATCTCAAGTTCATGTACAAGTTGAAGTTTTCTTCTACACAATTGTTGATTTCTTACGTCATGAATTTTTAATCTTCATTTTAACAGTTGAAAAATATTTCAATATTTTTATACACTCATTTACAATTCACGCATAAATGATTTTTGACGATGATTCACAAGGAATTTCTTTTTTTGTTTAATACTCATACGCAAGTAATTTAAAGCTTTAAAAAACCAAAGTTTACATGATACTTTTATTGTTTAATTGATTTAATCTTAAATTTGAGGTTAGTCAGAGATAAGTACGCTAATCTAGTCGAATAATAATGCAATCACACTTTAACAAACTTGTCAATATTTATTTTAAAGTTCTTAAAAAATTTGTGACTTTTCTGTACATATACATATTTTTAAGAACGTATCTATATATACGAGTATGGCTATAGATATGGAAATAACTGTGCGAGTGAGATAGCAATAGAATTAGAGAGAGATAGCTGCCTTTGTCCGATCCCTCCCTACAAGGTCCCTACTCAGTGTGACGGCACTATGCTAACTGGGTAGATAGGGGAAAGATGATCGGTATGAAAAAAGTCTTGTTCATCAGTCGATAAAACAGTTTTTCGATTTCACTTGTTGAATACGGTGGCGCTGCATGTTAGTAAACAACCACGCGGCGGGGAATGGAGATTTTTTTTATCTGCGTCGCGCGTGCGAATTTCCCTCCAAAAGAAAATTCAAGCAAAAATGTTGTTTTAGTCGTGTAGTGTATTTTTGTTGCAAAAAGTGTAAGTTATCATCAAAGAGTTGGAAAAATGGCACAACGGAGGATTTCGGGGAAACGAAGATCCCGTGGAGGGCGTAGCGGAAATCGTTCTGGATTTCTCAATGACGATACAAATATTATTCAATTAAGTATGTTTTTTTTTTTTACTTGGCTTTTTAGAGTTTTAGTTGCATGTTTAAGATAAAAATAAAATAAAATATCGTTATTTATGTCAAAACCTCAAGTAAATAATTATGAAAATAACATGATTGAAATGAGTGAGACAAAGAAACTGAATGGCCTTAATATTTTCTTGATACTTTAATTTACAATTTTTTAACTAGCCAAGAGACATCAATTTGAAAAAAATTTCATTAAAATTATTTATGTTTGTTTATCTAATGTTTGACATTTTTCAATGAAGATAAAGATGATCGTGAATGGTTCAACTTGACAAGTGTTCGACCATCAACATCTATAAATTTATCCAACAGAGCTAGTGACGAGCTGAATCCAGATTCTAATGTGAATGAAATGGAATTGTCAGAAAACTGGCATGAGAATCTGCCCCAATCAGACAGTTTTAAATTGCTTAAACAGGCTGCTGAAAAAAATAAATCTGGTAAAAAAATACTTTGTGATTTCTCTTAGTTTATTATTTTTAAAATAACATTTAATATTTTAATTTCAGATACTGATGGTAGCTTAGATATAAATATTGACGACATAACAGAGTCAGAAAGTGAGAAAGAGTTTCTAAGTAGATTTAAAAAACGCGCTGGAATAAAAGCAAAACTCAGTAAGCAACACAATGATAGCACCAATGTGTTTATAAAGGCTCTTGAAAAAACAACAAATACAACGAAAAATCTTACTTCTGTTGTGGCACATGACAGTGAAAGTTCTGCTCCAACCAGTCCCACTAAAAAGAATAATTCAGCATCAGAAAACAATGCAAGCAATGATGTTGAAGATGGGACCACACATGTGATACCTAAGAGAAAAAGAGCAGGAATAAGATCAAGATTAAATCAAAATAAAAATGACAGCACCAATGTATTTTTTAAAGCTTTAGAGGATACTACTGATGTAACCAAAAATATTACATCTGTTGACCATGATTCACAAGTGCAAGCTTCTGAAGTCCAGAGAGCCAATGTCACAACCAGAAGTGGAAGTCGTCTGACTGTTACTCTCAGTAGATTGCAAGAACACGATATTTCAGTTAATAAAAATACTCCAAGTAAAACTCAGAGACAAAATAAATCAACAAATGAAAGTACTCTCAATAAAACTCAAAATCAATTAAGCTTAAGAAACAAAAGTATTGCTAATGAATCTCAAAATCAAGTGAGTTCAAGAAGTGTTGCTAATGAATCTGAAAATCAAATTAGTTTAAGACATGAAAGCTCTCTCAATGAAACTCAAGATCAAGAAGATTCAAGAAATGAATATACAACTGCCGAGTCCCAATACAATGTAGAGGCTGAAAGTGAAATAAATAATTCATCCAACCATCAGCAATCCAATAAGTCAAGATCAGTAAAAGACAAATCAAATAAGTTGAGCCATAGTGTTTCTATCAATTCGCCAGACAAAAATTTAGATTCTGATATTCAAAAGACTCCTGTGTCTATCAGAACCAGAAGTCGTCTATCCGCTAGTCCTAAGACTCCTATACAGAAAAACTCAACCAGAAATACTGCTAATAAATCTAATAATCAAACTAAAATTAGTTCTTTTATGACTAAAAATCAGTCAGCTCCTACGACAAGGTCTGTAACAGGCAACACAAATGATCTTAGTGATGTTTCCCCAAGAAACTTAACAAAGAGTCAGATAAGTTCTTTGAGTGATAGAACAAATCTCAGCCAAAATGATAACCGTTTGTCAACCACTGATAAAAGTAGAAAACGGAAAAAATCAGTTGCTGAAGATATTACCGAAGGAACCAATAATTATGAACAAGATGAGATCAGGTCCAAGACTCCAGTTGGTAGATCAACCAAGAAAGCAAAATCCACTAATGATCACTCAGAAAATTCAACAAACAAGCAGATGGATTTGGAAAACGAAAGAACAAATGTTAGTATAACCCGAACTCGCGCGTCAGGTTCACCCCAAAAATCTCTAAAGAAAAAATCAGTAACTGACAAGTCAAAAACTAATACTACAAATAAAGTTGTGAGCAAGTCACCCAGAAAGGAGTTGGTAAATAAAACTTTCTCAAATACAAATGTTACAAGAAACAATGTTAGTATATCAGGAACTCGCCAGTCAGGTTCACCCGACAAATCTCAAAAGAAAAAATTAGTACTTGAAAGTTCAGAAACTAATACTACAAATAAAGTTGTGAGCAAGTCACCCAGAAAGGAGTTGGTAAATAAAACTTCCTCAAATACAAATGTTACAAGAAGCAAGAGCCAAGTGACAATGGAGGCTGTAAGTAATAGCAAAGCCAAAGAAACTTTTGAGAAGACGAAGCAAAATTTATTTTCAAGAAGAAAAGAGAATAGAGCGGTTGATGACATGTTTGATACTGGCTTAGAAAGTGATGGAGCTATCTCATCTTTTGTAAGTTACATTTATTAATCAACAATGAAACATTTTTTTTTTTATTACTCTAGCATTACATTGTTTAAATGATATTTTTTTTAGAGCATGCATATGAGGACTCTGATCTAAAAACAACCTAACTCCTCTTGAATTCCTATCTAGTTAGGTTGTTTTTAGATCCAAGTCCTCATATATAATTCCTAAAAACATGTTTACCTCAATTTCTCTTACTCTTTCATACTATAAATTAAACTGAAGTTGTTTCAGTGAAACAATCATATGTTTTAACCTTTTGGAAAACTTTTTATCTTATATTTTTGAGATTATTTACAAGAGTTTTTTTAATTTTTTATTTTTTATTTAAATGTTTCTTTTTTTACTAATATATTTTTATAACAAAATTTAAAATTACAGGTCTCTTTTAAACTGTAATGACTGATTAAGTCATAAAAAAAAATTAAAAGTATGTTAATTTTCCAGCATTAATACAAGGTTGTAGTATAACTAATTAAATTGTTACAAATAAAGAATTTTACCCAAGTTTAACCAGTTTTATGCAAATTTAGAAATGAACATTTGGCATTATTGAATCAAATAACTTCTCTCACTAAGATACAGCTGGCTCGTGAAAAATCTACCTTTGAACTATTAAAAAAATTAACTTTTTAAAATTGAATAAGAATAATTTTTTTCTCTCGTTTTTCGGAAGCCAACCAGAGGAAAAATTATCAGTTAATAATTTTATTCTTTTTATTCTAAAATATGTTAATTGTAAAAAATTTCAAGACTCAAAATTTCACCCAAAATCATTCGTTTCAGAGCAAAGCATCGGACGACATTCCACACCCACTCCAATCCACTCTCGTTCCAACAGGAAAGCCGCTGTCGAGGCTTACGATATTCAACTCGAGGCAAAGCCTCTTTGACCGTTTCCAGGACACACCCCCGGCCTCTACCCACTCGTCCCGTAACGAGCATCAGACTCGCACAAGTCCGGGCCAGGAACCCGTAACCGAGAACATCGAACGCCCGCCCGAGGATAACAGGCCGCCGCTGCTTTCGAGACGAGTGACCGAAATACCGGAGGAAACCGAGAGATCTGTGAATCTTGATGAATCACAAATCTCTGCGAGAAGGTGGAATGTTCATTTGATATTTAATTACAAATATTAAATTTCTTTTAAATACAATAGATAAAATATATAAATTTTCATTATATATAAGTACGTCATAAGATTGATCTTAATTTGAAGATTGGTTGAATGACATTTCTTTGCAAGTTTTGAAACCAAGATAATAATTTAACTATATGATTCTTATTTTAATTTTTTACTCGGTAAATTGTTAAAATCACGTGTACATATTGAGTACAAAATGAATACCCAAAAAATGATCACTTATAATTTTTTTGATCACTTTGTTATGATCACTTATCTCAGTTATCATTTTTCAGCGTCATGAATCGATCTACTCGGTCCAACAAATCCAACAGATCTAACAGATCGAACAGGAGTCGTCACAGTGACCACTTGACACAGTTTCCGGACTCGACATGGGAAAAAGTCCAGAAAAACTTCGAGGCTATGGCAAAAAAACTGGAAGAAGAAGAGAGAAAAAAGAAAGAGATCGAGCGAGAGGCAGAGCTGCGAAAGAAGAAGACCCAGTCCGAGCTGTGGCGCAAGATCCTGCAGCGGAAAAAGGAGGCCCAGAAAAAGGCCAAGCCTAGGAAGCCCGTGGACAAGGCCTACTTGGTCAACGGCAAACTGTACAAGCAGCCAAAACTTCCGCTGCCGCAAAAGTGGGTTACCGATAAGCTCTACAAACACCTATGGAGGTGCATGGAGCCCAAGTACCACATAAGAACCCGAATAAAGTCAGAGAAGTTCGTTAGGAGGCTCTCGGACCTGGCCAAGGTCATCTTGAGACGGAAGAAGTACGAGAACTACCTGACGGAGTTGGACGAGATTCTCGTCATGATGGCCAGGTACGGCATAATTGAGAACAGGTACGATTTCTACCGGTTCTGCAGCGAGTTCATGCCCTACAGCTTCAGGAAGAAGGTCGTGCCGATGATGCTGCCCGGAAACGTCAGGAACATACCGTACGACAAAACTCTCACTTACGCGCCCATTTTAAAAGCGGGAAGTGGAAGCGATAGCTCAGATAACGAGGCGGGGGATAAGAGCGGGTCGGAAGATGACGAGAGCAGCGAGTGTGAGAGCGAATAATTTTTGTTTAGTTGTAAAAATACATGTTTAGAATTTTTATATACAATTGTTTATGAATTAGTCTGTATTTTTTGTATTAAAAATTTAAGAAATTTTTTACGTTTTTTAGTTAGTTGATTAGTATATAATCTTTATTTTGTATAATGAAAAATTTGTTGAAAAAATTTTGAGATCTTGTTTGAAAATATTTAATATTTGTAACTAGTTTCATGAGTTCGAGAATTCGTTCCGCAATTTGAAAAATAATAATAAGCCAGAAAATATTGTAGAGACTCAAATTGGTGAAACAGATTTCCGTAAAACTTAAGAATTTTTTCATAAAATAGAAGATATCACATTTTTATTGATGATGATTACCGTATCGTGCCTTCAATGTAAGTGCTCAGTATACAATGATTTTTTTTTTAAATAAAAAATAAATTCGTTTATTTACAGTATAGTATATACAAAAACTTAAAATTAAATTTGAATTAAACGCAAACGGGCTCTTCAACTACGTTTTGCGACTTCCATAACACTTTGGAAATTTCTCAGGCACTTCTGGAAAGTCTTTGTGCTCACCAACTTTGAAAATCAGCGCCATACCATTGGTAGCATGCGAGTCTATGTGGCAGTGAAAAAACCAGTAGCCTAAAAGGAAATTAAAAATTTCAAGTGCCATTTTTTTAAAAGGCTGCCTTCATTATCCGTGTCATTGCAATTGTAAGTTTTTTTATAAAAAAGCATTTTCAATAAATCTGATGTGCCTAAAGAACAAAACACTACTCGAAGATTTCAAGTAGTACGTTCCAAAACTCGACATTTTTTTATCTATAGTTAATGAAAATATATATTTTTTTACTTAAACGTAATCTAAGATCTCATGTTATTTTTAATTGTATGTACTCTGGTTGCTAATATAACTAAGTTATTAAAAATGTAATTCATATCAAATTGTACAAAAAACGTATTTACTAACCAGGATTATTTGCGCGAAATCTTAAAATAGTGTAACCCCCAGTGGGCACGAGTACGGTGTCCTTGAGCGGGGCGTTCGTGAGCTTTCTACGGACTTTTCCCTCCCGGTCCAAAATCCTGAACCTCTCGACGCTGATCCTCCTATCCACCTTTTCCATGGCCACTACCCTGAAGTGGTAACCGTGCAAGTGCATAGGGTGATTGGTCACTACTCTACCTGAAATTTTACCGGTGCTCGCAAATTTTATTTTATTTTTAACGGGTTATTAACTATTTTTTTCACGTTGTGTAAGATTATTAATAAATAAACTTTGTTTTGTATGAATAACTTTTGGTTTGATTTCACCCCAATGATCGTAACATCGCACTCCTTTGTTATGAAATAGCTCAATTCAAATTTATCATATTATCAATTTTAGTTTACAAAAGTCTCAATCTCATTTTATAATTTCTTAAAAATATTAATTTGAAATTGTTGAAAATAAAAATGAATATTTTATTGAAACCATGATCTTGTGTCAAAATTACCTTCGTCGAGCATGACTACTTCTACGAGACCTCCGAGCTTGGCCTGTAACAGCTGAGTGCAAGCACAAAACTCCTTGGTACAATTTTTCCAGGCACCTCCGGTATAATTACAAAAAAGACTATGAGTGATCATTTCCGGCTGCGTTAAAATCGGAAAGTTTGGCATAGTGAAAGTTAGGTGGTTCAGTTGAGGCGTTTGGACTCGTTTTTTTTCCCTAACTGCAAAAAATAAATACTTAACAAAATTTAATCAACAAATACTCATTTTCATTCATGTAGAGCTGCATCTAAGTTTATTATCGAGTTTTTACAATATCCTAGTATTTAAACCTTGGTAGAATCCGTAGAGATTTTTCCGGTGGTAATTGTCGTTGTCGAGAGAGAAGAAATCGTACGATACAAAAAACTGGTGATCCGGGTCGCCTTTGTAGTCATCTTCGTCGTCCTCCGAAACGGAATCCAGAGTTGGTATACTCAGAGCGTCGGGCGTCTCGGTGCCTTGGTTGAATGGATTCAAAATCTGTGAAAAATTCAAGTTCTTATCCTGATAATGCTTTTGAAAAGGATATTTAACTTACACGTGGATTAATAATATTGGACAAGTTTTTTGCTGGCAAGACGTTTTTGGGTGCTCCTTTGTATTTTAGTATGGCGACCTGGTGACAGTTCCACCTCAGGCACGAGCTCTCCCCGTCGAAGTGGATAATGTAGTTACCAACTGGCTGATTTGCATCGATCACGAAGTCGTACCTCTCCCCGGACAGAATACGAATAGCGTCAACTAGGGATGTTTAATTGGGTTTTTTTAATAAATATATATATATTTGTCACTTAGCTCAAAAAAAAAATTCAGCTGGTTTTTAAATTTTAAAAGTTACGATGTATCCAGTTGATAGACTAAGGTTTCAGCTGAAACTTCAAACTAGCTGGTCTTTGGATTCAAATGTTCCATTTCTGGAATCACGAGTACGTGTACTTAAATCCAAAGAGTCTTTAAAATCAGCTCAGGAGCGAAAATTGAATAAAAATGTACCAGCTGAATCAGTTATCAATAGTGATCCAACTGGTCTTTTAGTCCAAGTAATACCTTCAACTGGTTTGATGTCAGCTCCATCCACACTAATAGCAAGCATCGTGTGGTTATCGACGCTGACCATAATCGGACAATTTTGGGCACCCACGTTTATCAGTCTGAAGCGGTACCTCTTGCCCTTAAATACAAAATAAACTTATTCAATACTTTTTCCCTATTTTTGATCAGAAGCTGGTTACCTTTTGGACGTTGAACGTGGATTTTGGGACACGCCGATACTTGGAGTGACTCCGGGGCCCGAGTCCGTTGACCAAGATGGTGTGGGGCATCTGGGGGTAGCCGTTCTGGTGTTCTAGCACGTACGAGGACATTCCGGAAGCCGCGGTCCACTCGTTTATCACGATCTCGTGCTCGTCCAGGTCGTAAAGAGTCGTCGGGGTCCGAGAGCGAATGATTAGCGCTCCGAAAAGACCGTCAGCTCGTTGCTCGCCTGCAAAGAAAAAAATGGTTTTTTTGTTATTCCAAGAATAAAAAATTGGTTTTACGCTCTAGGACGTAAAAATTTGTGTTAACTATTGTTTTTTAGTCGAATTATAGTAGTCCTGAGTCAAAAAATTGATACTTTTGAACTTTTCATTGTTCTGGGAGTAACATTTCTCTTTTAACCCATTAGGTCCCAAGAGTTATGAATTTTTTTTTGTACTTTGAGCTTATAAATCAAAGCGAAAAAGTTGAAAAATAATTTAAAAAATACCCTACTCCCCTATTTTCGGATATGCCCTACACGATGGCATTGTTTAAAATACTCAAAAATAACATTTTAATTTGTTAATAAACAAATTTAATAAAAAAATAAAAATTTTTACGTCATTTTTTTTTTTTTAAGCTGGTGAACAATGCCAAAAAAATTATTTTTGCCCTCAAAAAGTTGACCACGGGTGTTCACATTAGTTGAACTTTACGTGCATATTTGATTTTTTTGATTTCGATTTTTTTAAACAAAATGGCGGACTAAAAACTTCAACGCCAATAATTGTACGGCAGCGCATGGTTGAATAAATACCGAAAAATTACTTTTTATAAAAAATGACTGTGGTTCCTAAGATTTTTATGGTCGCTGATTATGAATCTGAGATCAGAATATCAAAATTGTAAGAATTGGGCCCAATACCATAGGACCCAATACTCAAAGTTAAGATTTTATAAAAACAAAAAATATCATCATATTTTACGTAGAATTTCAAGATCAAAGTATACTTGGTCGTTTTTCGAAAAAAATCGTCATTTTCGAGTAAACAATCAAAAAAAGTTTAAAGTATTGGATTTACTTCCAGAGATCCACAACAGCTCGTCCCCGTGTGCCTGTAACGAATTGAACACAACTTTTGAGATGGCAAAAATATATTTACGAGGTTTTTGGGTTGCTGATAGTGTATCTGAGGTAAAAACATGAAAATCCCAAATATAGGGCCCAATACCGTAGGACCCAATAGTAAAAATTGAGATATCATAAAAATAAAAAATGCCATCTTATTCTGCGCAAAATTTCAAGATCAAAGAATACTTGGTCGTTTTTCGAAGAAAATCGTCATTTTCGAGTAAAAAATCAAAAAAAGTTCAAAGTATTGGATTTACTTTCATAGATCCACAACAGCTTGTCCCCTTGTTCCTGTAACGAATTGAACACAACTTTTGAGATGGCAAAAATATATTTTGGGTAGCTAATAGGGTATCTGAGGTAATAACATGAAAATTCCAAATAAAGGGACTCAAGGACATGCAGCACCACGTGGTTTAAAAAAAATTTTTTTACTTCTTGTTTTTTATTTCGTCAATCTTTTTATACGACGTAGCTCACGTGAAATGATTAAAATTCAGGATCTCTGCACAGATTTTTTATCTCTGCGCCATCCGGACAAGCCCCCTCGCGGCCAAGCAATGTACTATCTTTTTTTTATAACAGTGTATACAGATAAAAAAGTGTAAAATTCTTTTTCATGTGGACTGATTATTATCAATTTTTCTGTCTTCTCTTAACCCTGAATTTCTGAAAGTAATGATAAAAAATGAAGGAAGTATACCGAAAAATTTCAAGACCAGAGTATAATTTATTTTCTTACATTTTTTACTAAAAACTAGCGCGTATATCGAAAAAACAACAGATATACTTTTATCTTGAAATTTTGCGCAGAATAAGATGGCATTTTTTTTTTTATGATATCTCAATTTTTACTATTGGGTCCTACGGTATTGGGCCCTATACTTGGGATTTTCATGTTTTTACCTCAGATACACTATCAGCAACCCAAAAACCTCGTAAATATATTTTTGCCATCTCAAAAGTTGTGTTCAATTCGTTACAGGCAGACGGGGACGAGCTGTTGTGGATCTCTGGAAGTAAATCCAATACTTTGAACTTTTTTTGATTTTTTACTCGAAAATGACGATTTTCTTCGAAAAACGACCAAGTATACTTTGATCTTGAAATTCTACGTAAAATATGATGATATTTTTTGTTTTTGTAAAATCTTAACTTTGAGTATTGGGTCCTATGGTATTGGGCCCAATTCTTACAATTTTGATATTCTGATCTCAGATTCATAATCAGCGACCATAAAAATCTTAGGAGCCACAGTCATTTTTTATAAAAAGTAATTTTTCGATATTTATTCAACCATGCGCTGCCGTCTAATTATTGGCGTTGAAGTTTTTAGTCCGCCATTTTGTTTAAAAAAATCGAAACCAAAAAAATCAAATATGCACGTAAAGTTCAACTAATGTGAACACCCGTGGTCAACTTTTTGAGGGCAAAAATAATTTTTTTGGCATTGTTCACCAGCTTGAAAAAAAAAAAATGACGTAAAAATTTTCATTTTTTTTTTAAATTTGTTTATTAACAAATTAAAATGTTACTTTTGAGTATTTTAAACAATGCCATCGTGTAGGGCATATCCGAAAATAGGGGGGTAGGGTATTTTTTAAATTATTTTTCAACTTTTTCGCTTTGATTTATAAGCTCAAAGTACAAAAAAAAATTCATAACTCTTGGGACCTAATGGGTTAAGTTTAAAAACTTTTCAAAAAACATTGAAAAAATTATCGTACTCCCCTGAAAGAAATTTGTATATTTGCATAAAATAAAGCGTAAAATATGACTTTACGCTCTTGTTTCAAAAAGTGTTTGAAAAAGACAAAGTTGAAAAACATTGGCGTGAAATATATTTTTATGACTTCGTTCCAATAAGTGCATTTTTTTTAAAACTGTAACCTACCGCTGTGCGAGTGCCAAACATAGGTTCCGGACCGATTGGCCTCGAACTCGTATCGGAACGTCTCTCCAGGAAGTATGGGGCACTGGGTGATGTAGGGGACTCCGTCCATGTGGGGCGTTTTTCGCTGATGAAGTCCGTGCCAGTGTATCGAGGTCGTCTCCGTCGGCAGAGCGTTCGTTACGTCCACCACTATGGTGTCACCCTCGCAAACCTGTATTCGTCGATACTATAATACTCGGTTTTATCCATAACAATAATAGTATTTTTCGCATCAAGGTTGTAAGAAGCTGTTTTACTCGTAGAGTTGTGATCGCAACTTTTCGTAGTAATTCCGTGTGCAAAATATTACAAGCTGCTTACGATTGATTTTTATTATTTATTATTATTATTTTTTTGGTAATTAAGTCAAATTAGGTATTTTTTATGCATAAATTGCAGCTGAATAAATTAATTTATAGCCAAATACGATGACAAAATTTATAGTTCAATCTTTTAGTTAATAAGATAACAGATGGTTTTGTCAAAAAAAACCTGCGGCTTATTTATCAAACTTTTGTTTGTAAGGCAAAAAAGACTTTTAAAGCAAGGGCAAAATAAATTTTTTTTCTATATAAAGTTAAAAATTGCTCTTTTCTCCGCGCTTTTCTCACATGTCTTTAAAAAATTTATTATTATCAAAAATTTATTATTAACAAAACATTTTTAACAGTTAAATTCGAAATTGTAATTTTTTTTTTAGTCTACCTCCAAAAACATATTTAAAAAAAGATACAATAAAACCCGACTTTTCTCCCTTGGTCAATAACATGGTTTCCTACCTCTATGGGTGTCCCCGGTACCTGGCGGTTGGCTACTATCACAACCTTGTAATCGCCGTCGGCGACTATGCAGTGCCTCCTGTTGCAGTCCTCGAGTACGCGAGGACAGTCGTAGCAGGCTTTACTCATGCTGGTGTAGAGCTCGACGGTCAGTCCGTAGCGACAGCTCATCGGGCCTCGATACTCTCGCGGGTCGGTGCAGTCGCGACGGCACGGGTGCCCCGACCACTCGACCATGTCGTCCCTGATTCCATGCCCGTAGCTCTCCGACGAATTCGACGTTGCGAGAGATGCATCTGCATGAAAAACTTGAATTTTAAAAATAAGATAAAATCGAGAAAAAACTAGAGTACGGGGATCTATTACTCCGGATTTTTTTTTAAACCAATTGCTGTTAATTATATTCCTAAGATAATACTGAAAAAAAAAATATTTTCTTGTACTTTATATTATTAAAGACTTTTGTCACCTCAGAATAACAAAAACAACTGTTTATTTGAACTATGTTGCTTAAAAATATGAGATGCCACCTTAATATAATACTGATTTTTTGCTTTTTAGTATTTTTTATTTAATGCTGGAGCTAAGCTATACGAGCGAATCGCAGTAATGCAGCCCAAAAATTTTCTGAAATTTGTAGAGTTTTTAAAATAGCGACTCTCATGAGAATTGCTCTCATAGAGTTTTTATTTTTTCATTGAATAAAGTTGGGTAATACATTCGAAATAGCGTCGGAATATGTAAAAAATTTTATCAAAAACGGATCCAATAACAAAATAGGCATTTTTTTTTTTTTTTTTTTTAAAGGATTTATAAACTTTTTAGAAAGTCATACACGGAGAGAAAAAAAAAAAAAAAAACAGAAATTTACTGTGTAAGCTAAAACGAAAAAATCGTGTGTTAACCTTACGCAGAAAAAATCCTAAGCGCTACTGTAGCCGAACTAATCAGGCAATCAGGTGTGACCAGAGTGATTTTGATTGGCTTCCTTACAGTAGCGCTTAGGATTTTTTTCTGCGTAAGGTAACACACGAATTTTTCGTGTTAACTTACCACAGTAAATTCCTGTTTTTTTTCTGTCCGTGTAGTTGCACAGAGTCATAAGCTGGGCTCGAACCTCGATCACTTTATTACGGGTCACGCGCTCTACTCATTGAGCCAATGGACCTCTGTCCTGCTAATGCTATGTAAATAAATATTGTATAATATACTGTTGGAAATTTTTAGTTTTAGAATAAGAATAATAATGTATTTTTTATGTTGCATTAAAGCCTATATTTTGTAAATATCAATCACTCCAAATTAATCTGTATACTGAACTTTTACCAAGGTACCTGCAGTACTAAAACATTGACAAATCACCGAATTCGGTTAAAAGAAAAAAATGCTGTTTTTCATATACACTCTAAATTATTTACTAAAATATTAATTTTGAAAAAAAATGCTGAATTATTGACAACACCCTCAACGTTCTTATTGCAGTAAACGTGAATCAGAAAATTTTCCGATTCGTCTCTTACTGCTTCAATGAACCGCTGTATTAACCGCCCTTTTTTAACGATTATTCTAACGTCAAATTTCAAATGCAAGTAAAATCAAAAACTTTCATAAGACAAAAGATTTTTTTTCACCTCCGTAAATAAAGATACGTAGCACGTAAACTCGCGAGTAATTGAACTTTCCGTGCGCGCATTGTGATCGTCCTGCACCACGGGTCAACATCATCGCGATGCATGACGATTTTAACTCTTGCGCAAAGTTGTTACACTGTTATTATCCACGGCTCTACCAAGGACGCACGTATTTTCCCAAAAAAATATTTTTTTTTTACCCGGAAAAACCACGCGTTTTCACTAAACTAACCAGACTGGCACAAACAGAAACGTGTTCATAGTTTTAAAAGTTTTGTTACTTTCACTACATTGTATAGTTAAGTATAACTAAAAATAATTTTTGTTAAAATTTCACATGGAAATTCAAAAAATTTTTTTGACTTAGCTTATTACGGTAGGATTTAAAAAAGATAAACAATTTAGTTTAAACAAGAGAAATTTATAAGTGGGTTATTAATAATCACTGATAAATTAAACGAAAAAATAGACTAAGTATGTATGTATGTATGTATGTACCAATGAAATTTACACATGATAAATTATAAAATAAAAATAAAATTTATTTCATAATTTACGAAATGCTAAAAAATTATTTTATGTTTTTGGACACTTTTAAAATTGAAATATATTTCTATTAAGTTAATGATCACTGGTAGACATCATGCGGTAAAAAAATAAACTAAAAAAATTTATAATTTTTAATATGGCTGCTCTTTGTAAATATAGATTAAAAAAAAAATTCAGTTAATTTAATTTAATTACTCGAAAACAATCACAATGTATGATTATTTCAAAAACACTATAATTACAAAACATTTTTTATTGACCAGAAATTCAAGAACTAGACCCGAAAATTTGAAACTTTTATCAATCTTAAAAAAACCGTTCAAATTTAAAAAGCTTACGAATACGGTGTCAAATTTTAAATTTACAACAAAAAAAAGTCCTGATCACCTGAACTGACAAGCCCACAAAATAGTAAGAAGATAACTCCACTTTGCACTTGCATCCTGTCTTCGATGATTCTGTACTTCTATTCCGGAAACCCGATCCCGATGGCTTGTATTTAATATCTTATCGATCAAATAAAATTAAAGCTCCGCGTTATCGCTGGTCATTTCCCTCCCATACTTTTTCAATCCCTCCCGTTGTAGTTCATTCGGCAGGAACTTTTTTTTTTGGAAGTCAGCTGACCGAGATTATTAAACGGTTTTTATTTTAATACCGAGTCAATTAGATGAGATCACTTTGAAAAATATTCTACTTGCACCAATTTGTGCCATTTTCGTATCGTGATTGTACCTAAGATTTTGACTGAATGCTTAATGTAAAAGCTCACTGTAAAAAAAATCAAAACAAATTTTAGGAATCTAATCTTTAGAAATATGGTAAAAATTTATTATTAAATATGACCAATTACCAAGTAAGTTTGAAAAAAAAAACATGATTGATAAATAATTCAAATTGAAATTAATAAATATTTCAAAATTATAATGATTTTATTGTGGTTCATAAAAAAACTACGCATAGATTCATTGAACCACGATATCAATAAACTTCTAGATATAGAAATGGAAAATTAACATGCAATCGGTTACTCGAAATGCGAGTCATTTACCAGGCTAATGTAAGCTTGTATCTTAAAATATTATGTATGCATTATGAAAAATATCAAGAGATAAAGAGAATCCACCAGTTGCGATTTTATCAATCAAATAGGTAAGAACAATTTTTTTTACTTTTTCAATTTTGTTTGTTTCAAAGACAATGGCCTCCATTCATTATCAATCATAACTTTCGAGTGGAATGACATTGTTTAACATTTATTACGCAAATTAATTTTCAGCGAATAGTTTTTTATATTGGATTTTCGGTGTATGATTAGTCTTTTTTTTATTAATTTATCTAAGATTTACATAAAATTTATTACCATCATCAATTGTTTTTATTTTAATCGCGTATATATATAGATATTGAATCAGTTCATGAAAAAATCATTTTTAGAGAAATTGTAAGCAAGGAATTACATTGATTATGGTGTGGTATTGCCGTGGGTCTAATAAAAATCTTTTTTTTTACCAGACATCATTTATCAATAAATTCGAATTATATTATGAAATTTATGAATTATTTTATCTTTACCCATCGACGAAATTTTTTGAACCACAGTTTTGTCATGTTTTAGTTATTTTTATTCATACCATTATACTTATTTAAGCAATATTTTTTTCTATTATTTAAACAAGTTAAAATCAGGATTTTTTGAAGTTTATTTATAAAACCAGTGTATAAATTTTCATATTTTTAAACAAATTTTCAAAATTTTCACAAAATATTAGATCTTTTGAAAGTTACACAATATTTTATTGAATAAAAATTTGCTGTAAAAGTAAAAAAAATTCGAGAACAATAGTATGACCTCAATTATAAGAATCGCCTGTCTAAATTCAAATTTAAACCATTGTCAAACTTTTCTAAATTTAATTATTCCAGGAACCAAAAAACTCTCTAATCACAAAATATAACCGAATACGCGATTTGCTTAGAATAACGATTTATAATTGATCGTGACTGAATCAAATGAAAAAAAAGTTGTAACTTTGTTCAAATGAAAGTGCAAGGCAACCTTGGATGATTTTTTTATTTCAATTTCATTTTTTCAAAGTCACCGTTTTGTTTTCACTGGAAAATTACTCTTCCTTTATCATCCCGAATTACCTAATTTCACCTCAATTTACTCAATTTCATCTATAAAAAGGCTGCACCTATTGTACATCCAGCATTTGTGGTACGAATCACAGTTGGTTCAAACCCAACTGTTTTTTTTTTATTTTTCATTTTCAAAACAGTGCTGGAAGTTTTGAAAATGATTTACGCGGTGGTTCTGTTTTCTTGTGTTTTCACCGTGGTTTTTGCACAGTTTCATAATGGCATCGCGTTCGGAGATTCGGCTTCGTTCAAGTCTGTGGCATGGAGTAAGTACAACGATTTTAATTTTATTTTCTTTGTTTTATTAAAGCCGTTTATTCGTTTACAAATTGTTTAACTTATCGTCAATTTAATCTCCACATATATTTATTTGTTGACAAATTGTTCGATTTATCTAAGTGAAAGTTGATTGCTATCTGATCACTTTTTTTTTTTTTAATTTTTATAAATTTCAAAAACTTACTATAAATTTCGTTTTAATTTATTTTTTCACCAATTTCAACTTAATAAAAGTGTTGAATTAATAAATAAAACTACTTTTCTATTTCAGGGGGATCTTCAGGCAAGTATATAACCTGCACAGCTTAAAAGAGTAGTCTAACCGATTGTCAAAATCTAATCTGCGCAATCGATCACCGACGATGTTATCATACATGGGTAGACGAAAATTTCCAAAACCAGACTTTTCGGCACGCTCCATATCCAGAGTTCATTCTACGGTAGATGCGCGTGTCGATGAGTTTTAATTCCTTAAACTCCTTAAACAAAGGAATTTGTTTATCCGGCCTATACCTACTTACACGATTTATTCGTTTCTTTGTTTTCTTTGACTAATCAGCGATGTCTCACCGTAATTTTACTTTTTAGATATCATTTTGGTCAGCCCTCCGGGAGATTGCGTTTGCACAAGGGTCTGCATACCCGGGGCCGCACCTGGTGGAATCGACATTCGAATCGTGAATAACGTAATATTTTTTTTTTAATTCTTGAATAACTCGAATGTATCTAGTCTACTTTACCGACGGTACGTTTAATTTGTGTAGAAAGTAGCTTCGATTCTTCAAAAATACGTACTTGAACCTGTAAAATTTACACGACCATCGAATTGATACAGTAGAGTGTTGTTTTTTAACTCATTGTCATTTTAAATAATAATTTTTTTTTTTTCACGAAGCTTACATAACAGGCTATCTACTTGACCGTTTGTCGGTAAAACAGACTGCCGATAACACAAAATTTAATTTCTTCGTACTCTCCAGGGTCCTTCCTCGATCGGGTGCCCATCTGGCCTGATCCTTTGCTGCAGCTCACCGCAACCGGCGCCTCCATCAAAATGCGGGGTCAGGAAGATCGATCCCGTGGATCAGCCCGTCGTGGGTCAGGCGAGCTTCGGTGCCTACCCCTGGCACGCGGTACTCCTCAAAAACGATCCCAAGGAGCCGTCCTTGCTCGGCTCCGGGGTTCTTCTGGCCCCCAGCTATGTACTCACGGCTGCCCATAAAGTCTCGCAGTTCTTGTAAGCTCATTTTCTGAAAGCTTCTTTATTTTCTTACCCAATCTAAATTTAAAAATTTAATAATTATTATTCAAATCGATATGATAAAACAAAATAAAATACAATCTTTTTTATTAAGTTATAAATATGATAGTTTCGTACAGATATTCAGAAGTTAAATAAAATTTTCAATAATAACTTTGAGATTACGATTCCTTGATTACAGGAACAATCCAAAGGGATTGATAGTGCGTCTCGGGGAGTGGAACGGTTTGAGCGTGAACGAACCGGAGAAGTACGAGCAGTCAGGGGTCGCGGACGTTTTCATACACCCGGACTTCGATAAGGATACCCTATCGAACGACGTGGCTATACTCAGGTTAAACGGTAACATGCCTGTCGACGATCACCGAAACATCAACACTGCCTGTCCGCCAGCTTTGCCACCAACAGTTGGAAAAAGGTAAATGAGAAAACTTTTATCAGAAATTTGTATGATATGATTCAAAAAAAAAAAAAAAAAAAAAATGATGTTATTTTAAGAATTCTTGTATCTTATCAGAACGAGGTCATTGTAAAAACCTTTGATGTTACAGGATTTTTGACTATTACTTACTATTTAAAATTTTGAAATTTTCAGGTGCTGGGTGTCTGGCTGGGGTAAAAATAAATTTGAAAATGGTGGACAGTATCAGAAGATCATGAGGGAAGTTGATGTTCCCATAATGGATGTTGATGATTGCGAGGCTGTACTGAGAAGTACGCGACTTGGACCTGCCTTCAAACTTGACAAGGAAAGTTTCATGTGCGCTGGTGGAGAAATTGGAAAAGACGCTTGCACGGTATATTCATTTTTATAAATATTTTTCATAAGTTTTTTATTCAAATTTTGAAACAAAGATTTTAAGTATTTTCAAAATAGATTTTTTGTATAACTATCATAAAATGGAAGTACACCCTGTTTATTTATATTTTAGCACTAAATAAAAGTGTCAATTACTCTGCCCTTGATTATAATTTCATCATCAGTACGAAAATTAAAAAGTAGACTCAGAATTTTTTAAGAATAAACTTCAATTGAGCCTAAATATTATTATTATAAATTTGTGCAAAATACTAATTTGTTTATTAAATTTTTCAGGGCGATGGAGGATCACCTTTGGTCTGTCTAAGCAGTACAAATCAGTGGCACGTTGTGGGTCTGGTAGCCTGGGGAATTGGTTGTGGTAATCCTGGAGTTCCTGGAGTCTACACGAACGTCTACAATTTCTTACCTTGGATCAATACGGTGATGTCGTAATAAAAAAATTCCATGATGTCTGAAAAATAACTTATTGTTTAGATTAATTTTAATTTTTTTTTTACGTGTACTAATTTTGTATGATGCAATCTTTGATTAATAAAAGACTGATTGATGTTATTGCAATATTGCGTATAACTCATTTTCATTTACTAATCCTTTAATTTTAGCAGTATGTATATAGGTATTTCAAAGTTTACATACGCATTAAAAATATATAAAATATTAGTCACTCACATGTGACTAATGTTTATACTCTTATACAATAAACAAGAAAATAACGTATTTTTTTAATTATATTATTCATTTTTTTAAAACAATTTAAAACTATGACGAAAATTTAACATCCGGTCCTATGACGCATTTTTCTGACATCTCATCACAAAGGAGTCATGACCGTTGAAAATATGCAACGGTCCGTGAGAGACAATTAGTCCAGTGGCCAAGGGGGGTTCCGTAGGACTTACGGAATCTACTACTCCACCCAAGTTTTTTTAGTACATCTTGATACCCTGAAATGAAACAATCAGGTTGGAGTTGAAAAAAAAATATTTATAAGCATTGTTTAAACAAATTAATAACAAAAATTCATGTTTTTAATGCAAAAAAGATTTTTTCATATTTTTCAGCTCAAAAAAAATCGAAAATATACTTGAACTTTTTTTCTTAAATTCTATAGTTTTCGAGTAAAAAGTCATGAAAGTTTGAAAAACACGATACTGATCGTTATAATTGGCTCCGATTTTTTATGTACAAGTATACTTGTTACAAGTTACATATATGTACCTATTGTAAACGTACTGGAAAAACCAGAATCTAAATTTAAATGATTAGACGTTTGTGCATTGTTAACTGTAGTCTAAATATGTACAATATCAATCTATAGGTATATATATATATTGATTGATCTATAAGTTCCATAATTAATCTGTAGGTATTGATTAATATATAATTTTTTCAAACACGATATTTTTTTCTTAAAAATTATTTTGAATAATAACTGTACAAGAATAATCTATGAATAAATATATATTATCTAAGTTTTACATACAAGTTTAATCATGTAAAAAAATATATTTAGCTGCAAACACCTAATATAAAACAAAATGGAAAAATTTTTTTTTTAACTATCATCTACAACGTTTTTCTTGACCTTGTAAAAGATTGAAGTTATGACTTCTGTGTTTTAGAAATCCCTAGAATTTTTTAGACTTTGATATTTACTTATTCCATAAAATTTCATGATTTTTTAGTAAGTATTTTAATTTTAAGATATTTGTCGTGCGTCATATATAATTTTGTTTCGAAAATACTCACTTCATTTTCCTTAAGATTTTAGATTTAAAAAACATGATTTTTAATTAGGATTTTATTTTGGTTTTTTAATTTAATAGGATTGTGTTTTGGGTTTTCGGTATTGTTGTTTTAAGAAAACTATTTTATGCTCAAATGGAAATTACAAGTTAACTTCTGAATAACATAAATTGATAAATATTTATTAATAAATGAAAATTATTTTAGCAAAGACATATAAAAAAGCACGAAAAAAGTAATAAGCTCAGATAATTTGCAGTAACTTTCCCCAAATGGAAAACATCGATAAGTAACTGTACATTCGACAACAATCGTTCCATATTTATCACTATCCATATGCAAACAAACAATTGTACATATTTTAAATAAAAGTTTGCAGAAAACTTTTTAGGAAATTTTAATAAAACTAATAATTTTTTATCATCACAAAAATACCTTTACATAAAAATTGTCATATTAAAACAGTTATTACTGATCTTGACCTAAAACAAATACTAAAATATCAACTGTGTCACTGAAATTTTAATTTTTGACATTTATTAAACACAAAATAAAACAACAATTTTTTAAACTTTGAATGTAAATAATTTGAAACATAATTATCAAAATAAATTTCCAAGAACACTGTTATTACAATATTTAATTTTTTTTAGTATACTAGTTAATAAATTTTTTATAATAATAAGTTTTGATAAGATTTAAACTATTTTGGATGAATCATCATAAGAAGCATAACTTTTAATACACTGAATATAATAATAAATAATAACATGTCAGGTATTTTTTTAAATTTATAAACGCTAGAAAATTAACACAATTAGCAGTTTTTAAATGATGACGTCTCTAAAAGGATGTTTTTTTTTCCCCTCCCTACCACAGCAGCTGTCTAAAACGAACCATTTTACTACGAAAATTATTTAATTTTTCTTTGACACTTATAAAAAGCTGGTGTATTGTCGCGACTTCCAGTCTTTGTTTCGCTACGATTCGTTGTGTATTATTAAGTACGAATCAGATAGCCGAAATGAAGTTTGTTGTTACTTTTTTCATTGTTTTGCTCGGCTCTGCTTTGGGCCAGTTTGAAAACGGTATTGTCTTCAACGATGGTCTTGCACCTCAGCCAACTAGTAAGTATTTAATTTTTTTAGGATACATTATTAATTCTCTAAGGGAAATGAATTCTGAATCCGGATAAAAAGTTAAATGCAGCAAAAAATTTGACAAGAAACTGAAGAAAAATTTTATTAAAAATAATTAAAATATCATTTAAAAACTAATATTATTAAAAATTGAAATAATCAGTTAAAAATATAAAATCACTTCATCACAACTCCATTACGGATTTCAACTTAAACAAATTTTTTACTTTTAAAGCTGCGCTTTAAAAAACCACTGGTACAGTGTTTACGACTTTTTAGCCATATACAATGTGTAATATCCTTAGTTTCTATTGAATTAAAAAAAATATTTTTAAACCAATAGTTATTACAAATATTAATTTTATTTTATTATACTTTAGTACCAGCAGGATGCTCGTACGTTCCCGCAGGCTCATGTCAACAATCAGTCGTAAGAATTGTAAGTAATTCATGCCTCAATATTTAAGTTAATTATTGAAAATATAAAAACTTTTTTTTTAATCTAAAAATAATATTATTCAATTAAACTTTTACTATAAAATGTTTTATTAAAAAATAAAAATAAGTTATTAATGGGCTGTGCAGTTCAGAGTCACCAAAAAATTATTCATATAAAATAGTTAAAATAAAAGGTTTTATAAAAAAGTGCTTTTTGATGTTTTTAAATAATAATGATTTTCAGGGTCTATGTGCCCCTTAATGTTAAAAAGAATTTTTTTCAAATCATTAAATATTACTGATTTTGGTTTTGGAGTGCACAGCCCTCGAAAACTGTACTAACAAAAAGTATCTCAGACAATTTTTTTTTTTTTTTAATTTGGAATTTATGTATTTTCTGATTATACTTGCACATCATAATATAAAAAGCCTAACTTTATTTAAGTAATAATTTTTCATTCGCAGAGTTACATACTGCCGGTCCTCGGATTCGTGTGCTGTTGTCCTCAGCCCACCACAACCACGGCTCCTTCGCCGACGATTTGCGTGTATCCGATCAGATGTACTTATGGAAAGTAAAGCGTCGAATTATTATTTTTTAATATTTATATGATTATTTCGACTGTGTTATAGCGTAATTTAAGATACACCGTAAGTTAATTTTGTTAGTTGTTATTCATTAAAGTTATGGAAAGTAGACATAGTTGCTGCCTAGGAGTTGAAAAATGAATTTTGGATCTTACTGCAGCATATTCGTGCATGCATTTTTCAGCTGTAAATAAATAATCACTGTTAAAAAAATATACCACGATTTAAATCTTTCCTTGAGTTGTGTCGTCGTAAAATTAATCTCGTGCATCCTACACAAGAAACAAATTATCGTGACATTGTATACGCGAACAAATGGGAACAATTTGAAAAAATAGTAACATTATGGTTGGTATTTAGCTTAATTGTGATTCAAAGTCGTCTCTCTGTGCGTATAATAAAAGTAAGCCATTTATTCAATTAAAACACGCTTCAAACATTTTTGTCAAATTATTTGTAAATAAAAAAAAATGTTGCGAAGATTAAATATAGTTGTAATTATAAAATTTATTTGTCGTATTATAAAATTAGATTAATAAAATAAAAACTTGAAAAAGTAAGAAGCATTTTTATTTTGTAAAATAATGAAAAATATTCATTTTCATGTATTGGAAATATAAAATGCAATGATCATCCATTAGTGAAGTTTTCTCTTGAATTATTCAAAAGTAACTGTTCCTTTTCTAAGTTTTTTGAATTCTTTAACTTCGAATTCAAAATCAAGCTCGCAGTAGTTTTTCCGAAAAAAACTTCTTTCACTTTATTTTGTGTCACTTTTATTCACATTCTTGACCTTAGAACTAGCTAAACAATAATGAAGACTTACAAAAAAATTTAAGCTTAAACTTAATCTACAATATTATTTAAAAATTTTAAATGTTCAACTGGAACTACAATAAATCTCATTTAATTAAATTTATCAATTTCAACTTCGATCTCAAAAGTGTAGTCTTATTCTAAAATTTAAAAAATGCATTCGTCCCAGTTACCTAGCGTAGCTGCATCTTGATCTGTGCCACACCAAAATTTTCGGGAGATAATCATAAATTTGAAGCTACACATGGAGGGGTCCGAGGAAACAGTTTTATAGATTTAGTGAAAGCGATCGGCTTACTTCAGTACCGCGACCGGTCGTCTTGGAAGCGGTCCAAACTGAATGAAGAAAAAAAAAAAAAAAGTTTTTTCTTTTTGTTGGATTAATATAATTTTTTTTGGGTTTAATCAAGTTTAATTTTTTTAAAAAGATCAAAGAATGATTATTTTCTTGTACTTAATCTTTGTCTACCTGTGCAACCACCAAGTTTTCGGTCAGTATGAAAATGGAATTATTTTCAATGACGTTTACGAGGAAACTGTGAACTATTACCGTCAAGATTTTAAACAAAATTTAAGCTCTGGCCCACGTAAGTATAGTTTGAGATACTTTGTTTTTACTTTAATCAGTAAACTTGCTATCGTAATGGTAAAAAATTTGATTTTTCAACATTATTAGAGCTAAAATATTTTTATTTTATTTTATGATTACTTTTTAAATAAATTTTCTAGGATATTTTTGCTTTTGCACTGTGCCGGGAGCATGTCCGAAAATCAGTCCGATGACCGGAACAGGTGCTGATTTGCGTATTACAAATCAAGTAAGTAATAAATAATTTCTGAAAAGATGATAATTTTATAAATTGTTTTTGAAAATTGAATTTTTTGTTAAGTTTTCTCTTTTAATTTAATGTTTAATATAAAATTTTATAAATTCAGGTAAAAATATTGTTTTTTTCAAGTTAAAGAAACGATTATCATTTAAGCCACTTTCTTCAGTATTTTTTCTTAAGTATTTATTATGGATCCTATTAAAATACGAAATTCAATCGCTACTTTTAGGATCCAGCTCCAGAAAATTGTACGATTGGTCTTGAGGTCTGCTGCATGATTGTGCCAGAAGTACCAACAACAACTGCATTACCTCCTACCATCTCGACCCCGACTACGACTACAACAGTGGCACCGATTACAACCGAGCAAACGCCAATCAAGAAGTTTTGCTACTGTTTTGTCCCAGGAACATGTGTCAAATCTGTGTTTGGTCCTGATTTTCAAATTATTGATGCATCAGTTAGTATAACTTTTGTTTGAAATAAATTAAACTGTAAAATTTTTATAAGTTCATCTAAAAAGTTTAAGGGAGGTTGATGATTTAATCATTATTTTAAATGATTGAGACGAAATAATAAAAAAAATTTTAATCTGAATACTTGTAGATTTACCGACAGTCGGTAAAACAGTCTATTAAAATTGAAAATACCCATATTTTTCAGAGTTCAGCGGATATACTGTGCCACCCGGCTCTCGAAGTATGCTGCTTTGCTCAAGTAGACCCGACACCCTCGACGATCCCGACAACGCCGTCAACCCCAACGACGCCGACTACACCGATGCCGGAAGTTAAAGCTTGCGGAGTGAGGAGGATCCCGCCCGAAAAGCACGTGGAAATTGGTCGGGCGAGCTTCGGGGCTTACCCGTGGCAAGCGGCTATTCTCAAAAGAGACCCCACAGGTCGACCTGACAGGTTTGTGGGTTCCGGCGCCTTGCTTCATCCGAGGTACATTCTCACGTCCGCGCACAAGGTTTACATGTACAAGTAAGTAGTTTCGCGTACTTAAAAATATTTGGTTCTCAAACTAAACAGTAAGAAGCTAGAGTCTCAATTCTGTAGAGCTTTTGTACTAAAATGTATGGACTCGGCTTGAAAAATTTAAGCCTCGAATTTGTCGACTTGAAAATTTCTACGACTGGTACAAGACTTAAGATTGTTTAGCAGTCTTGACTAGAATTTTAGTCTTTCACTGATTTATTCTTCGTACAGAAACAACATCAGCGAGCTGATCGTGCGACTTGGTGACTGGGACCTGGAACGGGAAACTGAGCGGTTGAGGGAAGTAACGGTCTCGGTGGCGGAGATAGTCGTCCACCAGGAGTTCAACTCGTACAATTTGGAGAACAATGTGGCGGTGTTGAGGCTGAGCCAAAGCGTGGATCTGGGCTTCGACCACATAAATACCGTCTGTATGCCGCCCTCGGCTCCAATGGCTGACGCCAGGTGCTGGGTCTCTGGATGGGGTAAGAACATATTCGAACCCATGGGATCGTTCCAAACCATAATGCGGGAGGTTGAAGTGCCGATAATCGACAACGACGAGTGCGAGACCAGACTCAGGTTGACGCGGCTCGGGGGAGCTTTCGTCCTCAACAGGAAGAGCTTCATGTGCGCCGGTGCCGAGCCCAGGAAGGACGCTTGCACGGTAAACCTACCTCTTTTAGAAGACCTCGGTGTCGAAATTTTGGTTACAATGGGGAATAAATGATAACTATGAGCTTAAAGAATACATTAAGTTCCACGAAGGAACAATTTAGCGATTTGGACAACTATTTATCCGATGGTGTAAACTAACAGTTAATGTTTATTTTTCTCAAAAATTAATTTAACTTTTTGTTCCTATTTTATATATTTTTGAAAAATTCAAGGAAAAAATATATGACGACTAAAAACTGCAGTAAAAAAATTTTATACAGAAAAATAAAAAACTTGAAGTGTTTGAAAGATTTAAGATCTTTGGTAAAAAATTGACCGTTTTGGAGTTTCATTTTTATTATCATATTGAAAAATTTTCTCCAGAAAAAATATTATTATATCTCAAAAAGAGAATTGAAAATTTTCTTAACCCTTAAAGTACACACGGGGTGTAAAATACCCCACATAACTGTCAGTGTGGCAGTTCTGGATTTGGGTGTGTACTTTAAGGGTTAAATCTAAAAGTTATAAGTTTTAAAAAATTTTCAAAAAAATTATACGTTTTATTCAAATTATCAAAGAGCTCACATTAAAAGCGCATTCTACATCAAGATAAACCGTGTAGTGCAGAGCTACCGATTACTCAGAAAATGTATTTAAAAAAAAACTACTTTTTTTCCTCTCGTTGATTCGAACTGATAAGTATCTTATATAAGTCAAAAACTACAAATAAAAAAAAAAGTACCTATAAATATCTTCTGCTCTGAATATTTACCTAAATTCAAACTGTATTAATTATTCTAAACTAATTAACTAATGATTATTGTTGTCTTAGGGTGACGGAGGAGCTCCATTAGTCTGCAAGGACAACAACAATCAGTGGCACGTTGTGGGCTTGGTAGCCTGGGGTATCGGATGCGGTAATCCTGGAGTGCCGGGAGTATATACCAACATATACAGTTTCATGTCTTGGATCAATCAGAACATTCCAAAATATTGAAAATAGAAAGCATGAAATTTTTTTTTTCAGCCGTTGTGTATTGAATCATTTTTTTTTTTAATAATCGAGTGTTTGTATGAGTGAAATTTTTACTTCTTTTTTATGCAATTTTTGTATGGAATATATGTAAAATTAGTAATAATATTTATTGTTGACACTTAAATAATAAAAAGTAAAAATTATAAAAGTTTCGTTTCTTTAGAATCATTGTTGAGAAGCTTTCATATTTACTTATTTATTAAAGATGTAAGTCCGATGGCTCAGTAGATGAAAGCGCGTAACTTAAAATTTTGGAAACGGCATAATTAAAAAATAAAAAAATTGTACTGTGAAAATTTATTAATTTCAAATCTAAACTTTTTTTTTAACATCAATCACAAAGCGCGGTTGAGTGTACAATTGAAAATATCGATTTTCTTTTTTACCTTAATGTTTGGTTCGCGTGACGGCCTTTCATAAGTTTATGGAAAATCCCTTACTGCTTACATAAATAAACTCTTGAAGCCAATTTTCAAGTAATAAATGTAAAAATTTTCAAGTTCAAGAAGTTATGATTGAATTTTCTGTCTTATTCTTAACTTTGTTATAAATGTCAGCGTTAACGTTATTTTGGTACAAAAACCATCTAATAAGTTTTTTTTAGGCTTTCTGAAATTGTTCTGATTTTTTAAATGATTCTAATGATGGCACTTAAATTTTATTCTGTTGAATAAATGAATTTAGAAAGTATATTATAAAAAATGCGTAATATTTATTTTATTAAATAATAAATTACGAAGTTTTTTGCCAAAGCTTACTCAATATACAATAAATCAAATTGACAATATGATGATGATGACTACGCTGACGTCCTTATTGTTCGTCGTCCGGTGTTAACTGATTCCCTCATGAATGACAAAATTCACGCTCAGTGAAAATTTCGCACTGATATTGTTATTATATATTTTTTTCCTGTTTTCAATTTAACAATGAGCCAGACAATTTAAAACAACATTACAACGCAAAACAACTCGCATTCATGACTTTGAGATTGAAAACTAATCCTAAGGTTTTGTCGCAGCGTATCCGATAAGGATCTAATTTCAAAAGTAAAAACCACCATAATTTTTATGAGCATCATCATGGTGAAAGATAGTAGCTAATGGGTTTTTTCCACAATAGATCAACACAATCTATGCGCTTAAGCTGGGGAGCTATACCCGTAATTACAAAAATTTTCTTTTTTGCGAATTAGAATTTACATGAATATTTATAAAAAAAAAAAACAAAAAAAGATTGCGAAAAATTCACTAAATTTCATGTCTTGCAAAATTTAAATAAAAATGAAGAAAGTTCAAAGAATTTTTGGAAATTCAGTTTACGAACACTTTTTCAAAAGAAAAAAAGTACGGTAATTTTAAGAAAGATTTTTTTTTAAATAACGGCGTTCATAGATAATATTTTTTTCAAAATTTACTTAAAAAAAAAAGTTAGTTGTTAGATGAAAAATTATTTAGTCTCTTTATTTACATGTTTGCAACTTTAAAAAATGTGAAATTGCAACGGATACGAAGAGTCTGTAAAAAACGCAAACAAGACGGCGATGATCAGTTAATAAGTTAGATTTTTTTTCATATAGAGAAAAACTCGTATTACGAAATTGACCCACTTGTAGGCTTGTCTGCGAAAGGTTATAAGGTATTGTTCAAGTTTCGTCGTAAAACAATTTTTTTTTTCTCGCATCGGAAGTCATACCAGGTTTTTCCCATCGTTACATCATTAAAAAATTTTTGCACTTTGCTCGCTATTTTTAAACTCAAAGGTCGTTTAACTTAATTCATATGATTCATATGATTTTTTTAATGAAATTTTAGGTAATAACAGCGTGACGAAAATTTAATTACAAGGTTTGACCAATAATAAAAAAAATATAAGATAGAAATTTTTTTTTATTCAAGATAATTTATGTTAATACTTATATTAATGATAAATAGTAAACAATTAATTAATGATTTAAAAATTGTAGTAAATTTTTATGAATCCAAAAATTTTTCTTTTATATTTTACAAGAAACCACAATTTTAAATGACAATATTTTCCTATTAAATTGATATTTATAATTAAAAAATATTTAAATGGCAAGTAATAAATTAATTTTAAATTTTTATTTAAAAAATAATTGTAAGATATTTGGAAGCGCTAAAACTTTTTAAAGTGCTTTACAGTATTTAAAAAAGAAATCTTTGCATACTTATCTGAAGAAGACATTGTATTTTGAAAGCTGTAAAGAGCTTTTGTTAACTTTGTTAATAAAAAACATTGTGAAAATTGAAAGAACCTATGTGTTGTATTATTATAATTTTTTAAAAACGGTTGAGAGTAACATTTTTTAGTTTGCTAAATTTTATTATGTAATTTTAAAAAGTACCCAAATGGGAAAAATAATTGTTGTTTAAAAATTGTAATCAATTTTTTATCAATTCTAAAATTTTTTAAGAAAATATGTTTCAAGATTCACCTAATAATTTGAAAAAAAAAAAAAAAAACTCAAATTCGTTTTAATCTAATCTTTGAAGAACAAAGTTTATTTTTATTTGCAAATTCAATCTCAATAATAGGGTAACGGACCCCAACCTATATCACTCGACTAGGGGACCTGAAATGGGAAAAGTCTCAGATCACATGAAATTGGCAGCTGAATGTTCCCATTGATCTGCCAAGTTGAGTATACTATTTTTCCGCACGACATGGAAGAAGCGCTTCGCATCCAGGGTGAGGAAAACATCTTTTTATATTTTTTAAATGCTTTGGCAGTATTTCTTTATAAATTTAAAATCAACTGAAAACGGATTAAAAAAAATTTTGTTTTGTAATTTATCGCAATCAAAGGCAATTGATAAAAACTCGATTTTAGTAACTTTTAAAAAATTTTCTAAATAAATTAAAAATTAACCAATTATGATAACAGTTCAACACCACTTAGATCAAACGGTACCAGAGGTTCCAAAAACTCACTTAATTATTTTTCAGCTACCATCATCCGAAAAAAGCCCCAACCCCAGAGAAAAAGTCTTTTCCTGGAAACTCGGACAATTCGGTTCCCCTCTCTATTTTCTCCGCACCAAGCAGTTTTTTTTCACACCTGGAAGCCCGCGGTATTATAAAAACCGTCGCGTGGGTTCGCGCGTGCGGATTCGCGGTCGATTCGCGGAAGAGCTTGGATCAATCTGCGCGAGTTTCATCTACTTACCATCATGATTTTTCATTCAGTGTTGATTGTTTGTTTGTGGGCCCGAGTTATGGGCCAGTACCAGAACGGGATTGTATTCAACAGCGGCGTACCCCAGCAGCAGCAGCAGCAGCAGCAGCAGCAGAGCACCGAAGCTGCGAAAAATTTTATTAGTAAGTCAAGTTGAAATTTTTTTTTTTTTTTTTTTTCTAATTTGGATTGGTTATGTGACTAATGGAAGGACAATTTTCTGTACACACTGTTTTTCTATATAATTTCGATTGTGACGCAGAATCGGTCTATTTGCGGAAAGCAATTTTCCCAGATGGTTGTTTTGATTAAAAGTTTTGAAGCGCGGGCTTCGTCATTCTCTGTTTGTATTTACAGTTTAATATTCATTAATAATAGATATTGGAGTACAATTAGAGTCTTTAACAGAATAATTTATTTATGTTGAATTTGTTTTTTTTTAAATATCTATACTTCAAAGTTGTTGAAAATTTCTGCTTTAAACTATTAAATAACTTTTCACCAACAAATTTTTATCCGTAGATTTTAACCAATTTGTACAAATTAAGATTATTATTTTTTAGGCTCTCATTTATTACTGCATGTGATTGATTTTCATTTTATATAGTCCTTTTTTAACGTTCCAAAGTTTTTATCATAAATTTTCAACAATTCTAAATAGCTAATTTTTTAATTATATCTACATGAGTAAAAATCGGATCCTCTTTTAAATACAGATACTTGCAAGTCTACCATTTGAAAATCCTAATTTTGAAAAACGCACTCTTGAAATTTGTCGGTGTAACGCAAGTTGAAATTACCATTTAATGTGGACAGTTGTTAACTCATCAATGTAACTAATAATAAATTAAATTTGTTGCTTGAAATTTGTTTTAGCTCCATATATTGTAAACCAGGGTAACTGCGGTTGCATCCCAATAGGAACATGTCCTGTCGGTGGCACACCGATAATCGACATTAGAATCGTCAACCAGGTAAATTAAGATCACTGTAGTGATAAAAGTATACTTTTTTTAATAAAAAGCTATTTTATTCCATCATTTGGTAAAACATAGTGTCGGTATCAAAAAAGCTCTAAAATTATCTAAAGATTATTACTAAAATTACTAATCATCTAAAATTACTAACTTATTTTGATAAGTAATAATAAAAATTATTACGTCTTCTAGTTAGTTAATTTGAAAAACCCAAAGAATCATAAAAATTTTCAAGGTAAAAAGATAATGAAAACCGTATCATAACACTAAGGTACCTGTACCTAGTATGGCCCCCCTAAGCAAGAATCGACCTTGTGGCGAATCAAATAAATATTTTTTGACGTATTAGGTCTCATTTTAAAGGTTAATTCAAGAGCTTTAAAGTGAGACCTTACGCGTTCGATTTTGATCAATGAGCTTGAAATGCCAGAGGATTTACCAAAACACGTTTTTTTAAGACATCAAAAATTTGTGTACCTAATATGGTCCCCTTGAAGTAATTTATTAATTGCGATTTGTTCCTATTTTTTAAATCCATCAGGATATGAGATTTAAAAAACTTCAAAATTTTCATTATTTGAAAATTATTTATTTAAAAATTGAGCCTTTTTTACAATGTTTTAGAAAAGCTTTGCGACCAGTAGAAAAATTTCAACTTTAAATTTTGGTCAAAGTTTTTTTTTTGAGCTAGAATGCTTTTTTAGTTATAAAATGAAAAAAAGCTTTGAAATAATTAAATTTGTTTATCTTAAAAAACATTAGGATAGGATTTTCTAAAAAGTAAATATGAAACTAAGGACTCTTAATATCGGTATTTCTACTAATTCGCGGGGGGCCATATTAGGTACACTGCAGTATAAAAAGTTATTAAAGAATAAAACCCGTTAGAAAACGAGTTGAACAAAAACTAAAATCGCATTTTGAAGCTGAAACAATAACGAATCGAAGCTACTTATGAAAATTTTGGTCAGGTGTGTCTAAATATTATGGCAGACCATTTAACCACAACTTAAAATAATAACGAAGGTATACGAAACGAGTTTGCTATAAGGTGAGCGAAAAAATAATTTTAAAATGTTCTAAACAACTCAAAACTTTATAATTCAGTGTTTTCGACTTCTTCCTACCTTGTAGAGATGCCGCATATGGAGCATATTCAAAATAACAGGGGGGGCCATATTAGGCACATCTACTTTATATCTCGCTCTAATGTAAATTAAACTTTTGATTAATATTATCTGGCTCTTATACATGATACTGAAAATATTTTCAAATAAATTTCGTACATAAAAAAAAAGTAATATAAAACAAAATATACCTATAACAAAAAATTGTCTCGCAGGTACCATCGCAGCCAAGTTGCGCTTTCAACTACGTCCTCTGTTGCGCAGGCACGACGGCTGCGCCTCCGACTCCCGCCCCGGTGGTCGACGGGACCTGCGGGATCAGGAAGATCACCCCTACGCCTCAGCCCGTCGTAGGTCAGGCGAGCTTCGGGGCCTACCCCTGGCAAGTTGCCCTTCTCGACTCGAAGCTCGCCCTGGTGGGGTCCGGAGTACTCCTTGATTCCACCCACGTGCTGACCGCTGCCCACAAAGTCGCCTCCTACGTGTGAGTTAATTTTGAACTAAGTTTTATTTGCAAAGAAGCTTTTTCCGTGGAAGTCTAGTTTTTAATGCTTTTAAAGTTACAGAAGAATTTTTTGACCTTTTTTGGAGTAAAATTTATCAATTTGTTGTTTTAGAAAAGTATTTAGCATTGTGGCTTTTTCCGACGAAGTTTCAATACAGAATATGATTTTCGCAAGCTCAATATAATAACATGAACTTAAAAGATCTGTAATAAATTATTAACTTATAAAAATTTTTGAAAGTTGATTAAAAAAAAAAAAAAAAAAAAAATTAATGAGAAATATAAAAAGCGAATTAACACAATATTCCCAAACTTCTTCCTCTTTTACAGCTTGTAAATAACTTTTAAAAAATTTCAACAAGAGATTTAAACTTTTAAACAAAATCTTTCGAATATAATAAATTTTATTCAACCGTATTCTAATTTTAGCGGAAGCATCAAAAAATTACCTACTCATTGCGTCTGCTTCCCCTCTTCTATTCATTCATTTTTACATAATTGAGATGAATGAAATCGCGTAATCGTGGATTTTGTAGTTTTGTTCTGTAAAGTGTTGCCGAAAATTCAAGGTAAATGAAAGTTAAGCGCAATTATTGGTGAAAGGTAAATCTGATATTTTTCGTTTAATCCAATAAATGAGAAATTTTTTTTCAAATTACAAAAAAAAACGTAGATTTTGAAATTTTAATGAAATTCCTTACTGAGACGCTCGCAAAAACTTACTCAACGATCTAAGAATTTTTTTTTTTTTAATAACTTAAATTTATTTCATTCAGAAATAACGTCGGTGGATTACTGGTTCGCCTCGGCGAGTGGAACGCGCTCAGTCTGACGGAACCGTTCTCGTACGTCCAGGCACAAGTAGCCAAGGTAACGCTTCACCCTGGCTTTAATCCTGTCAACCTCGAAAACGACTTGGCCGTCATCAGGATCAATGGAGTCGTCAACATAGCCGCTTATCCCAATATAAACACTGCCTGCAAGCCTGCAGCATCGCCAGCCGTTGGAACAAGGCGTGTAAATAAAAATATATCAAGAAATTGAAAATTTTTTCTATGTTAATTTTTTTTTTATTTCAAAAATTGATGTTCAAAATAATTGAAGGCTATGTTTGAAAAGATGAAATTTTCGACCAGTATGAGGATTATAAACTCGAAACAACAGTTTTTAATAAACGTCTTCGTTTATCCATTTCTTTTTGTAATTTAACTCACTTTTCTTGCGAAATGCACTTCAAAAAGGATTGATTTGGGTGATTTTGTATAAAAGGACCTATTCTTTGCTAGTTTCACACTAAAAATCACTTTCACTGGTCTCGTGTTCGAAAGATACATTGGGACTTTTTTTGGAGAAAATACGCTTTTTATTAATTTTTTTATCAAGGTCACTTTTTTATAATTTTTTTTTTTTTTTACCATTTACTCTTTTAATTTATTTGGTACAACAAATGGTATGATAAACTTTAAAAAAACTTTCGAGTGAAGAGTTGTTTGATCCAAGTAAACAAAGTGTTTAAATCTTTATAATAAAATTAATTTTTTTTCTTAAAGACAATTTTTGTTCGTTACTCTCGAACATTCACTCAATAAATTGGCTCTAGAATTCCAAAAATTTTACTTTCAGATGCTACGTGTCGGGCTGGGGTAAAAATCTGTTTGGTCCGACTGGCTCGTACCAGAGCATCATGAGGGAAGTAGACGTCCCGATCTTGGATCCGACGAATTGCGAGAATCTTTTGAAGCGCACTCGACTTGGAGCGGCTTTCGTTCTCAACAGAAACAGCTTTTTGTGCGCAGGTGGCGAACCCGGCAAAGACGCTTGCACCGTAAGTATTTTCAATAATTACTTTCATTTTTTAAAATATTAACTTTCTGTTTTTTAATTTAATTTTGTAAAAAAATTACAGGGAGACGGAGGCTCGCCGCTGGTATGTCAAGGTCCCAACAATCAGTGGCAGGTCGCGGGTCTGGTGGCCTGGGGGATAGGGTGCGCTGATCCTGGTATACCCGGGGTCTACACCAACGTCTTCAACTTCCTGCCTTGGATAAACCAGATTCTCGCGACTGCTTAACGAACTATGAATTTCGATAAATATTTTGACCGTCTTGAAGCTTCAGGTAATAGCGGTGCTCACAGGACTGTTTAGAAAACTTGAGCATTTTCTTTTTTTATTGAGGTGATTTAGTCATAAAAGTTATATATTTAAAGTGTATTAGAAAATAATTTTAATGACCAAACATTTTTCATATTAATCATTTTTATATTTAATAGGCTTAGGTAAGTTTTATTTTTTCGCGATTCTAAGTACTCATACATATATTATGGTCGTGATATTACTGTACTCAATAATTTAATGTGCAGAGTTGAAAAAAACACATTAATTTTATTTTTTTTTAATTTAAAAACTTGGGCAAAGTTTCAATGTTTTGAACGCGTATCCACGTAAGCTTCAAATTAACTTAGTACCTACATATATTATACGAACTTTTATGAAAAATATCGTGATAAAGGTTGACTACATCACAAAAAAATAATTTCCAGGTTCATGATGCGAGTCAATTGAATCTCTACACTAAACTATTTCCTTAAAAACAATAATTTTCCAATTTGATTTATCTAGAATAAATTTTTACAAATTAAATATGTTTATGAATAAAAAATTGTGTGATATCCTTAAATATTGTTATTACTGAAAAATGTATGAGATTTTTTACTGGTGTTAATAAAAATAAAAAAAAATTACCAAAACCAAATAGTGTTTTGAATGTATTCCAGTGGAAAAATTAAAAAGTTTAAAGGGTTTATATAGTTTATCTTTTAGTTTTTATTTTTTCAATTAATACACCACAGTACACTAAATGTATATACTACTTCTATAAAATAATCAGTTATATTATAAATTTTTCTCTTTCTACTTCCACTCTTGATAAAAATAAAATGTGTTACTAGAATAAGCGCAAAGAAACCTTTTATAAATGAATATTAATTCCTTAATTTTGAATATGCTAATATGTAATTTCTCTATATTTTTACTTATTTTTTAGTTTTTTTTTTATTTTTTTTATTAACTTTTCGAAAACACATTATCATATTATTTTTAATAAACTAAATAACTCGCGGTTTCTTGAAAATTATAATTTTGTCATAAATCTCTATAAGTTAAAATTAATACATAGATTTTTTGAAATTTAATCTTTCATTTTCATCTCTATATTAAAAAAAAAAAAAAAAAAAAAAAAAACATATTTTTAAAGTTAAGGTAAAAACTGCTTATTCTTAAAATTCTGACGGAAAAACTCATTAGCGTTTTATTAAAAAACTCAGGTTAAAAATTTTCAACTCATTAAATTACAGTTTAGAAATTTTCGTTTATAACTAAAAAAAACTAATGTTTTTGTTTGTTAGTATTTTGACTTGAAGTAATTTTCACATTTAACCTCTAAATTTTTCACAAGTTTTGGGGAAAATTGTTTTGGAAAAAATCTTTTATACTATTAAATTTATAAAAGGTTCAGGTTTTACCTAAATTCTAGTCCAACAGATGCTAGAAGCTCAAAACTTCGGAGTTAAAGTCAAATATTATCAGAATTCCCGCCCCGGTAATTCCAGTGCATGCGCACAAAGTAAACCTAACCTTCATCAGTGCAAAAAAAAAAAAAAAAGAAGAGCTCATGTGGTAGGTATATAATGGTAATGGAATATGGAAACAAGACAAATGACAGTTCGCCACAGTTCGCAATAATTACACTACTGTGCAGAACTATTGCGTTACGTCTCTGCAGTGCTCTGCAGCACTCTGCAGGTTGTTAGTTAAAGAAACACTTTACTCGTTTTTTCATATGTCACTGCCTGACACACCAGCACCAGACATTTAAAGAGAAAAAAACGTGTTTTCGTGAGTTCCTAAATTTTCATCATACGGATTTTTTGAGAGAGAAAAAATCGTTTGTGATGAACAATGGAAGAAGTAAAAGGTAACCTAGCCGATGACCAACAGGACTGTACTTGTTCAGAGTCGAATGATTCAACAATTAGTAATGCCATGCCTGCACTTTCTGTGCCTGTGAAGAAGTTTGAAAGTTCAGAAAATCCATCAAATCAAGTCGACATGGACAAAGGAGACTGCAAAATCACTATTGAAGTGAATAACGATCAACTTCTGTTGGATAGTAATGTCAGCACTACTGATTTGGTTAAAGAAAAAGCTTCTTCGACACACGAGCTTACCGATGATAAATCGAAAGAAAGTATTCCATCAGATCAAGAATCTGCAATTCCCCACTCATCAATACCAATGGAAGTATTGGATGTCACAACTAGTAAAAATACACAAAAATTGACTCCCGGTGTAACAGAGGACCAGTCTGATCTTGAAACAAACAACAAAGTCACGGAACCAGAAGAAATGCAAACTATTGAAATTGATTCTGAACACAGTACAGATTTTATTAAAAAAAAGAATTTGAAAAATCTCAGCAATCAGCACAGTTCATCAGGGGACTTGTACTATATAGGTAAGCTAAAGCACCTGTGCTTTCTTTTTTTGTTTGTTTTTTTTCTTTTTTTTTGTTACAACTAAGACTTGTTTTAATATTTAATTTTCAGATGTCAATACATCTCTAAGCGCAATAGCCTTTGATTATGAAAGCTCTGGCAGCTCTGATTCTGATTACGAGGATGAAATTGCTACCAAAATTACCGATGACCAAAAGTACCGCAGTCAAAATGAAATTATTATTACTAGCGATAAGTCTAGTGATTCTGAAAGTGATTCAAGTTCCAGCGATTCAGACAGTGATTCAGATAGTTCAAGTAGTGAAAGTGAAAATGATGATGATGATGGTACAGATGATGACGAGAAAAACAAGTAAATAATTATGATTTTTTAAACTACTAACACAAAAATTATTTTGGAATTACTAAGAAAGGCTATGAAAAATTAAATTTTTCTACAAGTATTTTTATACCTCATTGAAAATGCTACTTAAAAATTTCATGACTAGTCTAGTCAATATTTTAATGTATACTACTGTAATATCTATAATTATTTATAATGTTTAATATGTAATTATGTAAAAAATTGTTGAAGTATTTTCTATAACTGTTTTATAAAGAATTTCTCAATAAATATTTTTAATAATTTATTCGCTAATTTTATTTTGTTTGTTTTGTGTATTGATTCTTTTATTTTTATGAACTATTGTAAAATATTATTAAATGTTCAAATTTATTTTAAATGTAGACTTGGTGGAATTTTTTTAGTATAATAAAGTTTATTTTTTTGCTTAAACAGAAATAGTATTTTTCAGAAATAGTTTCATCAAAAATATTGAATAATTTTGTATTGTTGCAGCTGTCAATTCTAATTGAACTACTTCCAATTTAAAATGTTTTTAATGATTTTAATTTGTTAAATGAGGATTTATCTTTTAATTATTCTATTGACAGGGCATATTTTGAAATAATGTAAAGATAAAGTCAAATGCATTTTTATTTATTATTTTTTTTTTTTCAATTATAGCAGACCTAAAAAAAAGGGCAATCAAAAACCTATGAAACCAAAAGGCGAGTTTGACAACTTACCACCCATTGAAGATTTAAAAATTAGTGTACCTGAAGTTCTTTGTGATCCATTAGGAGAGGTACTATATTTCAAAAACTTTGTTTTAAAAAAATTGATGCCATTACTAAAAATAATACTTTTTTGTACAAGGTTGCTTGGATGGTAGAACAAATGGTGGTGGTTCGTCCCAAGCCTGGAAAACCAACACTAAATTTGGATACCGTTTTGTTTATTGACAAAGGTAAACGAGCTCTTGGTCAAATATTTGATGTATTTGGTCAAGTTTCTGAACCACATTACTGCGTGAGGTTTAATAGTTCAGAGCATATCAAAGAAAGTGATATCAAAGTTGGCATGTCAGTGTACTACTGTCCGAACACTCAGTACACATCTTTGGTTTTTCTCAGTGAACTCGAAAAGTAAGAAATTAATTACTAAAACATTTAAAACTTCATATTTTGATAGATTTACAATTAAATTTTTTATTTATTTTAGAATGAAAGCTTCCGATGATGTTGGTGACGATGAGGTTCCAGAATTTTCAGATGACGAAGAGGAGCAAGCTTACTTGGCAAGCATGAAAAATAAATCTGCTAATGGCGAAAAAAATAAAGCGTCTGGAGAAACCGCAAATAAACGCAGACGAGGTAAGAATAAATTCAAGGATGTTTGGAGAATTCTAGTTTTTATAAGCGAATCGAACTCAAATCGCGAAAAAAGCTGTATCTAAAAAATAATTTTCAATCCAACTGTACATTTCAGGTAACAAATCAGTATGGCAAACTAATCATCCCTGGAGCACCAGCAATAACACCAGTCAAGCCGCATCCCAGTCACATCCATCTCAGGCTGCGTTCTATCGCACTCACCATCCGTGGTCTCGTCCCAGGTACCAGCCGCAAAATTCTTGGTCGCGGTACAATCCGTACCCGAACAACGCCGCGTTCGGTGCCCAATTTCCCCCAAACCAGCCTCAGTGGGGTAACCAGGCAGGTTGGCAGAACGTAAACTTTTCCCAGGCGTCGTGGGCACCTCCCCAGTACCCTGTGCCCCAGTGGAACCCGATGCCACCACCCCACGAGTTTCAGCAGCAGCCTATGCAGCCTATGATGACTCTGCCGCCACCACCACCACCGCCACCTCGCACTCTCTCTTTGCAGCACGGTCCAAAGGAAGACGACAAGAAGTTATAGTTCAATTAATTTTATTTTTTTTATTTTTTGAAATAGTGTATATTTTATTCTTAAGTTGGAATATTATTTTACCGAGAGGTAGATTTATGCTAAGATGAATTTTAAAGTTTCAAAAGATAAAATCGCGGTGCGAATAAATTTTTATACATACGAGCTAATATGTAAATACAAAAGAAGGTAATCAAAGTAATACGTTTATTATAAATTGAAAAATTAGTACTTAGTGACAATTTGCAAAGCGATTAAAATAAACTATATAGCCTTCAAATAAATAAAAAAGGCGAAAAATAAATATCTAAAAGTTGAATTATAAAAATCATGGTTCTTTTTTCGAGCCTTTCTTTTTTTTTAAATAATTGTCAAACTTTACAGATTTTAGTTTTCTAATTATCTCATAAATCATCTCAATTTTTTTTTTAAATGAATTTATCTCTTATTAAGGAATTCTACAAAAAAATAAATGGAGAAAAGTTTTACTTTTAAAACTGATATAAATGTAGATTCAAAATCTTATAAGTTTATAGTGAAATAAAATAATTTAACGTAACAGGAGTTAAGTTATGGGTACATTTTGTTTTATGTAATTTTAAGCAACTTTTATTCACTTATTTTTGCCAAATAATGTAGTTATAAAATTTTATTTAGTTTTATCTGAAAAAAATTGCAAATTTATATCTTACTGATATTTTAATAAAATATTATAATAATACAAAAACTTTTTGTTAATATAATCATTGAGTTACACAATAATAAACGAGTTTCATTCTATTCTACTCACTTTTCAGGTAGATGAAATGCATGTGGTATAAAATTTTTTTTTAAACTAATTTACACTTTAGAATAGAAGTAAACATTTTATATTGAAAATCAGAGTTAAAAAAATATTGTGCTTTTGTTTATTTATTTTTTTTTTCTTCAGTGATACAATTAAAAGAATTTATGTTAAAATGTGTACTATAAACTTTTTTTCAACATCTGACAGTTGATTTAAAAATTAATTCCTGCTTATTAAAATTTTCTGACAACTTATTATCAATTATTAATTTATACTTAAAACTTTGATCTGTAATCTCTTATTCGTTTACTTACTCTAGTTACTATTTTCTATTTAATTTTTTTTTATTTAGACAAATTTTGCATAAATTTTTTTTGATTTTCCTTTAATTTAATAAAATTAGTACACATAAAGAAAATTTTATGTAAATTTATTCCTTTCTTGTAAGATAATTTTTATTTACTAACAGTGTTAGTATCATAAACAACACTGTGAACATCAATAAATACGTCCTATTATGTAAAAGTTTGAACGTTAATCAATCAAAAAATAATAAGTAAACTAGGAAAGCTTCTCAAATACTATTTTGGTTTTGGTTAAACAACTAACAAAACCAACAAATACAATTTTTTAAAAGTTATTACTTGATTATTAAAAAATTGCATATTTATTACTACTCACACAGGTAAAAAAGTTTTTAAAATTTTATTTGAATGCCTAAGGGATTGTAAGAGCGTTTCTGAATCTATCAGAATATTTTTATTATTTTTATTATTTTAAATAATGAAACTCAAAATATTAGTTTGTTTTTAAGTCACCTTCAATCATCAGGTATATGCCTTCAAAATTAGTTGACGAATTTCTTAAATTATAAACAACATTCGTTCTAATTTTTGAATCATATCACGCCTTGACAAAGTGAAACCAAAAAATTTTCTAATGAAATTTATTTTAAAAAACGTGGCTTTTTTATTTGTTATTTTGAATTTAGTTTATTATACTTGTTTAATGAGTAATTAATATGAATAAAAAAAATTCATTATTTTAATTTAAAGAATAGCAAACAAACTTGCTCAACTAATATTTAATAATAGTTTCTAAAATTTTTTTTTCTTTCTTTCTTTTTTAGAAAGACAGATTATTTACATGTTATCATATATTTGAGATAAATTATCAATACATTTGATATAAAGAATATTATTCTGATGATTTTTTTTAACTAAAACTTAAACCTATCTTTGCTTGAAAAAACTTTTTCAATTTTTGTTCAGAGATACTTATTGAAGAAAAAAAAAAAAATAATAAAAATGAAACAAAACAAAAGATATGATTATTGATTAAATCACCAGGAATATATAACAGTTCGTCAAGTGATTAAAATTATAATTGCATCTAGAGCCCTGGATTTTGACGAGTGGCGGTTAAGCCTTTCACATTGATGCTAGGTCCAAATGTGAAAATATTAAGCTAAAAATCGAAAAAAGTGAAGGGAAGAGTACTTGATTAGAACACAATTGAAATCACAAGTCTACTGGACTAAAGGTTTGATTGAATACTACTTTACTCAGTTTTCAATCAAGATATTTGTTTGTGACAATATCAAATTTTATAATTGTAACTTTTTTTCTTCTTGTTGTTGAATATAATTATGTACATAAATTATTTAAAAAACTTTAGTCTTTAAATGTATATTCACAAAATAATGAAGTAAAATTTTTCCAAAAAAATTATATATTAAATTTTTAAAAAAATCTAAATTCCCTTGACTTTTGTTTTGTCCGTGAAAATCGTAAAGCATACAATAATTCGGAAAAAGTCTTAGTCTCGCTCAACTTAAAAAAACCGTTGTATTACAAATATTTTTTCGTAAGTATTTTGTTTTTTTCTTTTTTCATCTTATCTCATATCATCTCATTGAGATTTACTGTATTGGTGCACAAAGCTTCATAAAAATTTAACAACTCATTGCAATAGTTTGTACATACAATATTCATGAAAAATTGTTGTTGTGGTACACTCTTATAAATATTTTATTATTTATTCGTCTTTATTCTTTAGTCATAATATTATCATCATCATAATAATTATTTTTCTAATCTTTTGCACTCCCACTAACTAAAGAGAGATCATTTGTGTATTAAATTCTCTTGACCTTTACTCATTAGTCACAATTTTCATCGTTCCAAAAATAAAAAATATAAACTTAATTTCCAAGATGCAAAGTTTTACGTTTTTCATTCAGGGATGGCAAAAATGCCAGAGTACAAATTTTTTTTATGGCTTTAGATCATTAAGTTATTTCAATCACTGAAATTTTTAATTATTTTATCATTGCACTTTCAATTGAATTTACAATAGGAAAGATGACTAAAAAAATTATCAAGTTTTTTTCGCGTATTTTATGAAAAAATAAATGATTGAATGGATTAATAGACGTTCAATGTAGACGCCACGTATTCAAAACATTACTACTATCGTAATAAAAAAATTTTACAATAATTTGACAAAAAAAAAAATTTTTAAGTCATCATTCTTGAAGATAAAAATTAAATTTTGTCTTTGGTACTCTCGCCATCCCCTGTTTTGACGTATCCAAACTTATTCTTACTTAATTTTTTGACTCTTCTCCTACCCCGAGCTCGCAGGAATGATAAACTCGGGGCTTCAAAAAGAGTATTAAACAGCCGGTGATATGAGGTGCGAAATTGGTGGGGCAGTGGTCAAATTAGCCGACAGCAGGTGTCCTCGTTCCATTTCGTTGAGCTCCTGGGGTTCGCTACCGCAGGTCACGGCGGCCAATGAGTTGGATGAGCGCGCGAGTCCGCTACGCTGTCGGCACAGGTACGGCGTCTCGCCCGGGGATGGCGTTTCGCGGCCCTGAAAATAAACATAACAAAATTTATTGATAAACGATTCGTACTGTATTATTTTTTTTTTTTAGTCGAGCTAGGTACGTCAGGATTAAATTTTTAACCCCTTCAGACCTGAATTTTTTCCTCATTCTTTGGGTCTCAAATAGTTACTCTTGATTTTATCGGTTCCAAATTTTGAACGCTTCTTGTTTCTACAAGAATTAATAAAAAGATTACCATATACATTTTCTTTTCTAGTCTTAAAATCAATTTTTTTAGACTAGAAATTAAATAATAATGTAATAGTTATTTTCTATCACTAGAAACGATTTTAGATGATAAAAATGTACACTTTCGAAGCTTTTTAATATTAGTATATTGTAACAGACTATGAGTCTGAAAGGGTTGAACTCACATTGTAGTAACTAGTTTGGCTGAGTTTGGATTATTCAAGTTAATTATTTAAAGTTTTGATATGTTTATTTTTATACATCTTGTCTTGATATATATATATATATATATATATATATATATATATATAAACAAAAAACAATGTTACAAGGGAGTCAAATGTAAGGGAAAAATCCGTTATTAAAGCAAATAAAACATTCAAACTTTTTTTTGGTTACATGAAAAACGATTTACTTAACTTGGTCTAGTTATCAAACCAACTAGTTTGTAACCCTAAAAAATATAATTTTAAATATGAAACAAAATCTTGACTGAATTCTTCAAGGAGTTTTTTATTTTTTTTTCTGAATAAAAATTCAATAAGTATGTGATAATGCTAATAAAAGAGCGTAAGATTAAACAAATTTTTACCAATTACAGTACTAGTTTCAGACTTGATGCACTCTAAGCACTGTCCAAAACACATGAAATGTGGAACATTACTACTTGGATTATTGTTTCTTCTAGCTTGGGCCTAAAGGATAAAGGGAATCAAGGAAGGTAAGGATCAATGTTAGGAAAAGATATTTTTGACCCAATGTTTAAATAAGCAGTATGATTTTTAAAGTACCTGTTTGGAAGGACCACAACACGTTGCCTGATTGCAAGGCCTGTCAGTTTTTGGACAATCCAGAACGCAATCTTCGGTTGGAGTCTCTTTGATTGTACTATTAGCTTGATACTGAAAAGACAAAATTTATAAATTTCAGAAACAATGAGTAAAATTTACACAATATAAAATATTGGATAACTAAAAAATAATATATCTTTAATTTTTTTTTATTTTTACGAAAGCTACTATTGTGCCTAGTATTTATGAACTTACATCTATGAACTCGGGCTGTATCGTGGTCGAGTGAATGCCCTCGTTGTGGAAGAACTTTTTGACCTGCTCGGCAATCTTCATGTACTCGGACAGGTTTCGGCAGCGAATGTGAGCCGAGGCGATTATTCGGTCACCAGCCAACTGCCACACGTGAAACTCGTGCACGGCCAACACTCCGTCCACGTTCTCCAGTAACCTTTGCTGGATTGCGTCAATCTGACAAAAAAAAAATTAGTAAATAATTAATCAAAGTAATCTTTAAAATACATATATATTTTTTACTAGTTTATTATTTTGTTATAAGTTGGACAAAATATTAAAAATTTGAGCTGTTATTTTTTTACTATAATAATGAAAAACTTAAAATGAAAAAAAATAAAAACTTTTGATGAACCTTAGATTATTAAGGCCGTTTGTTAATTAAAACTCTTAAGTAACAGTTACTTAAAATATAAAAATAAATGTATGTGAAATGTAAATAGTTAATATCCTGAATTAATTCATTTTTAATAAATAAATTATGAATTCATAAATGTATGGGAGTTATTTATAAATGATTAATTGGTTGCTTTCTACTCTAAAACATCAATTTTTATCGATTTATAAATCCACAGTTGAAAATCAAAAATTAATCGTAAATGAACGATTTTGTCCATCGAATTGTGTAAGCCTTTTTTTCAAGGTAAACTACTACCATTCGTAAATTTGTTTTTAAAAATTCAATATATTTACCTGAATGTGGGTTGGAACAGTTTGCAGAAGAATCAATGCAGATTCACGAAGAAGAGGCCACACTGAGTTCAGAATGAGTATAACCAGTATCAAAGACAATGCTGGATCAATATAATTTCTGTAACAAACAAAGAAAGAAAAATTTATAAATAATTTTTTTTTTTTTTTTTTTTTTTTTTTTTTAAATGCACAAAGTTTAACACGGATGCTTTTCAACGAAACTATCTAATCGGCGTCTTTTGATGTTTCAGTACAGTGAATACGCGAGAAGGAATTTTGACGCTAAGTAACTTTAATAAATGAGAGCACTTAAATCAAGGTTGAACGATTCTGCCATTGTATGTAGTTATCGCATCACAATCTACAGTCAGCGTAGTACAATTTTATTCATTTAAATTATCTTAATGACTGAATTAAATTAAATTAAATTATGTAAAAAAATAATTATTCTATTTTTAAGGATGTAGTTATTAATCGATAAACACATTAAAAAATATTTTTTTATTGTTCTGAATAAAATTTGAAAGATATTCAGAAAAAGTTTCTTTCAAATACTATTTAAAAAAAAAAAAAAAAATCACATTTTCAGGTAAGTGCAGTAATTATTGAGTAATCTTGAATTGTTAAAGTGACGCAAAGCGATAACCGTGCCAACGAAAAGAAAGTACAACATTTATCCGCGTTCTAGCGATAATGCCTCTCGTTAAGTATGTGAGAGCATTTGGCCGATAATAGCCCCCGGAATGATGTAAAATTACGTGTCGGTGAATTCATAAGTAAGCAGATATACTCTTCAGGACTCGAAGAAGCTTCATAAAAAATTTATCCGAGTGTTCGGCGCAGATATTAAATTTTTAAAGGTATGAGCTGCCTTTGGGACTTTAAGGAGAACGATCTAAAAACTCTCTAGGTGATCTTTTTTTCCACGATAAAGTATAAAATTCACAGTTTAGATACTTAGAATCTACTGTTAATAGAATAAAACATGTCATTTCAAAAAATATTTTTTTAATTGTAAAATTACAGTTTTTTAACCATGCAAACATCCTTCGTTGATTTAAAAAAAGAATTTTTTTACATTTCGCACGAGCTGTCTTGCATTTAACGACCCGCAATTTTTCAGTTGAACATTTTTTTAAACTTAAATTGTTTATGTGGAAACTATTAAAAAAGAAAAAAGTCGTTTCTACATATAAAATTTGTCTTAACGTAAAATCAAAATAACCGTTGCTTAAAATTGAACGATATCTGTGCGTAATTAGTGCATTATTTGAACTTTTTGAAAAATGACTTATTTTTAATGTGTATATTTTTATCTTTATAAACTTTGTCAGAATTTATCTACTATTTTTAACGTGTATACACAAATGAAAATCTCGTATAAATTTTCGAAATAAAAAATTTTTTTGTGAAAAATTGTTTCAAAAACTTATTAAAGAAGAAAAAAAATTGTAAATCTACAACTTCTAACGATAACTGGTTTTACAGACACCTCAAAAAAAAAAAAAAAAACAAAAAAAATCTGCCCAAAAAAAAACTGCAGATAATTTTTGATAGATGCTGAAAAATACCTAAATTCAATTAATTATTAGTTATCAAAAGATGTTCCAAAAACTTTTATTTTTCGACCTTACTTCAATTGTCATATCAAATAAGATAATGAAAAACCACACTTGACGTTTTTCTATGATAACGGCAATAATAACCAGGAATTTGGTAATAACGAAACATTTCGCTACTTTAATTATGTTATCGTAAATATTATTGTTATCGTAAAAATAACGAAATCGAGTTTTGGTAAAAAAATTGCGGTCAAAATTTAGACTTTTGCTCTAAGGCTGTTTTTAGGGGAAAATTATGATTCTCAAATTTTCATTCAATTCAATATCAACTAAACTACCGGAAATAATAAAAATTATTTTAATACTGCATTTTCTATTGTTTTTATGTAATATACAAAAGCTAGAAAATTTTTTAAAATTGAAAAATGTGAAGAAAAATTGTGATTTTTTTAATATTTACCTTGAAAAGCTTTATTATTTTTATGTATTATGCTTATTATATTATACGTTTCTTTTACCTCTTCGGGATATAATATTCATAAAAATGTACTTTTTTTTTAGAAGTCTTGAGTGCTTATCACATTGCTACCAAGTCAAGTTCATGCTTTTTTAAAGTTCGAATTTTTTTTTTTTTTTTAATTAAAATGATATGAACTAAAAATAAATTATGTAAAAACTAAAAATAAAACCATAAAAACAAGAAATCCTCACTTGTACTCCCAGTTGGTCTTCCAAACGATGAGGGCGGATATGATGACTATGACGGATCCCAAGGCGTCGGACAGCACGTGCAGAAAAACGCCCCGCATGTTCATAGAGTGGCTCGACTCGCCATGACTGTGTCCATGGCCGTGGCCGTGTCCGTGTCCATGTCCCCCGGAGCCGCCGCCGGTGCGTTTTATGGGCGAGGGCGGCCTGTAGGTCTCGTCGTTCTCGTTGTCGTCGGTGCCGACCAAGGTGCTCAGCCTGTTGTGGCTCCGCGACAAGCCATGGGAGTGCGAGTGACCGTGGCCGTGTTCTGGAATCACCAAAAGTTTACCCAAATTTTTTCTTTTACCAAGTTGGTTTATTTGAATAGCTTGTTGTGAGGGTACGGAATGTAATGGATTTTATTGCGAGTCAAACTCATTCTTGATTGAATTTATGTGTACTGAATTTAAAAAAGAGAGATCGGTGCGTACATAAAAAGTTAACCATTTGACTTGCAAACAAATCCAGATTGAACTTTGTACGACCGTTTCTATGATTCTTATATTTTATTAAAAAGGCCCTACAGTGAAATTTACTCTAGGGACAAAATAATTAGGCATATACTTGAAAAAAAAAAAAAAAAAATTCTCAAGCTTTTAAAGCTTAAAATTTATATTTAAAATTTTCCGCAGTTTTTTTTTTCATCGTGAAACATTTTACCATTTCAATTCACGATTACGAACAACTTTTCAAGTAGATTTCCAGAATTAAAACTGAAGCCAAAAAAATCCTAAAAATTCTAAAAAATTGTTTTTGTTCATTTTTTTTTTACTTTTTAAAGTATTTTTTTAAATAAATTGACATAAGTATAATAATGAATTGAAAAATTATTAATTTGGGTCTTTGTTATAACTAGTCTTAGAAGTATGTTTTAGAATTTCTAAATATACTTATTATATTAAAAGTTTGGTTACAACTACTTGTTTTTATTACTCTGCAAAATTGGATTTAGGAAGTTTATATTACTTTTTTACTGTTGATGACGGTAACAAAAGTGATCGTCATCAACAGGTTTTAACTCTTTTTTTTTACGATTGTTAAATCTAAAAAACAGTCATAAAATTTAAATTGTAATGTAGTATTTGTACAACTCATTAACAATGTCTTTATGAAATCGAACATTAATTAATAACGGTGTATTTATTCTCAAAAACACCTAATAAATAATTAAAAATTGAAATTATTTTTTATTAATATAGTATTAATTATTATACAACCACCATTTTTACTATTACTTAATGCACTAGGATTTTATATACACTGTAGGTGGAAGAAAAATTCAACCAAGGAATTTAAATTTTGATACACGAGGAGTCTTTCACGAGAGATTCCAATTTCGTTTTGATTAATATACTAATCACACAAAGACGCTCGAGCGTGATAAATACTTTAACGTTTCGTCATCGGTGTCTTCGAATAAAGGTTAAAAGATATTCGGCACACTGGACCGGTTTAAATCTCTCGTTCATTTTCGTCGTAAACTAAACTTTGATTTGCGACATCGAGAGAGTTTTTTTGCTGATAATATAGCTTGCAAACGAGTTTGAATTTTGTGTACAATAAAAAAGCTACCGAAGCTACGAGAAATTCTTGAATCGTTGACCATTGTTCGCGAGAATAAAAAAAAAAAAGAAACTTTTTTTTTTAATGAAAACAATTAAATCTAAAAAAAAACCGCGAAGTGCGCACAGAAGCCGAATGATAAAACAACAAGTATAGCGGATTGAAACACTGTTTATTCAACTTTTTTCGCAGCAGAAAAACGATAATAAATTACGGTCGGTCGCATTATGATTTTCCTCTTTCTTATTTTTTCGTTTAACTCTGCGGTTCGAAACAAACCGAAGAATGTATGTCTCAATTAACGTTTCTCGTTACGAGTTTGATAAATCTTGCGCTCCCCGCTCTTGATTTACGAACGCGTGGCTAAAAGTCATTGTTGCACTTTAAAACGCTTGAATTACGATACCCATCGTTTTGAAAAAGTTTTATGATAAATAACAGCTTAAGAGTACAGTAAAATTCAAACCCAAATAATCATGTTTAAAAAAAACATTTTTAAACGGTATATTATAAAAAAAAAGACTCTTTCGACTAGCTGTGGGTAAAGTTTTGGAATGAACAAGAAGTTTATAAAAATTATTGTTACGAGGCTCTGACCGAGACCGGAAGTGGAAGGAGCGTGAGGATCCAGGATGGGAACAGGAGTTAAGTTTCTTGTAGATTTCGTGCGTTTGATTTTTACTTTGGCCGGTAAAGATGTAAATGCCTGTCCAACATGATCTGCATTTATTACAAAAGAACGTAGTTCAATGAGAAAAAGAAAAGCTCATAACTTTTTAAATTGATTGGTTACCGCCCTTTCCTTCATGCAAAAAATACTTGAAAAATTACCATGGAACAGAAACAGCCCAATAACGTTTACAAGGAGACCCAGGCAACCAACCAAAGCAAGGTATTCGGGTTGGTGTATCTCTTCCTCTTCAATAAATCTCTTGCAGGCCTCAACGGTTATACTAAAGCACAGCGCAACTAGAAAAACTGCATTGACCAAAGCTCCCAAAACTTCAGCTCTGGCCCAGCCAAATGTATTTTTTGACCATTTCTTTGGAGTCATCTAAAGTTAAAAACATATTTAATTTTTTTTTTTTTTTTTTTTTTTTTTTTAGTTATGTAAAAACTACTTGTCCTGGAGAAACTAAAATGTGTGATCATTTTTTAAGAGTGAAACTGTTCACTGACAATAGAAAAAAACAACCTTACAAAGTGATTCTAAAAAACAGTGTTATATGATCAGCGAATGTTTTAGCAAACAATGCTAGAAAAGCCTTGATATTTCTTGTATGATCTAATTGTAATGTAACTGTACCTTTCTATTGTCTTCTTTTACAGTAGCTCAATGATTATGTAAAACAATGATTCAAAAGCTAGCAAAGATTTTAAAAAACAGTTTATAAGTTTTTTTGTAAATGTATTGGTGATGTAATCTTTTTTCATGCTTTAATTAAATCACAAACTTTATCTTACATAAGGTAATTTTAAAATCTATTAATCTAATTGATAAGTAAAAAAAAAAAAAAAATCAAATTGATTCTCACTTTAACAGATAGAAAGGCTACAACCAATGCAGCCACATCTGATAACATGTGAAAACTGTCTGCAACCAGTGCCATTGAATTTGTTGCATATCCTACAATTATTTCTACAAAGAAAAAGCCTCCTGTTAACCACAGCATTGTCAAGAGACGGCACTTTTTTCCAGTGAAGCGCCCCATCTTGATTTTATCTAAAAAAATTAAAAATTACAAGCATGAAAAAACTTTTAAGATAACAAACCTTTGATTGAAAAAGTAACTGTAATTGATCATTAAAAACTAATTAATAGATAAGGTCCGTTGGGGTTAGAGATATGCTTTGTGTCACAAGTGCCTAGTTAATCTTTGCACCATATCATTGACACTTGAGCTTGGATTCATTTTCCATAAACACAGTTTCAATAATCAATATGGAACATAAATGTAAAATTTTCATTTAGAATGGTATATTTGAATGAAAATTGACATCATAAAATTTATTTTTCAAGTGTTATCGTAATTTGATGCATCTTTGATGTATAAACTCAAAAAATTTTTAAATAAATAATTAATGGAAATTTCAAATGAAATTTATGTTTTAATTTAATTTTAAATCAACGCTTAAGTGCAGAAATGAGTTTTGATAAATGGCCAATTGACAGATTAAAATTTTTATGAAAAAATTTTAGACTGAAATTGATAAGTCTTGGACAACAGCAAACTCTTGGATTTATCATAAGCAAATTTAAATGTTTGGATGATAATCATTAATCTAGGTTCTCTATTGTGCTACTTTACAAGTCTAATTTCAGATGTGATATCAATTTGAGTCGAGATTTGAGTGGTCTAAACTACTTTGCTAATCTTTAATGGTGATCCCTGCTTTTATTAAGACATTATTATTTTTTATTTTTATCTGTTTATGAACTATCTTACATCAAAAATGACAAAATTATAAGTATTTTCAACAATTTTAAATTGAAATTGTACAATCAATAATAGAGACCAGCTTCAAATTTATTTATTTTTTTTTAAAATTTAAAAAAAAACATTTTTTTAAAAAGAATTTTTCAATTTACTTTAATTAATTTAAAAAGTTTACCTTATATTACAAACTCAAATTATTTAATTTTTATCATTTTAGAATGATATTTTAAATTTCACTAAGTAGGTAAGAATATCAGATTGTAAAGAGAATAAAAAATTGACTTTTTTACTAGATATTTTCAAAAATTATAAACTAGTTAAGGAATCATTGTAACACTACCTGCAGTCAATAAGATCTAAAATAATAAGTGATTTTATTTTGAAAACACTTTAAAAAATAAAATCTTTTTTATTTAAAGAAAAAAAGTGTTGAAAGTAGACAGTATAAATTTTAAGACATACATATAAAATTCGAAATCAACAGTCTGAAAAATCTTAGCAGAAGACACCTTATACTCTATCAAAACTAAAACACAAAATAAAATCCTTCTTTCCCCTCTCGTTCTTTGATTCTTCCTGCATTCCTCGCTAAAAATATTCTCGAAAACAAAATGAGGTAGCAGCAGCGATTTTGTAGAAGAATAAGCGCTCGTAGGAAGGAAAAAAAAAAAAACGAGGAATCATCGGACCCAGTAGTTTTGTTGACACACTACTTATATGGCCATTGACGTACACTTTGGCACTGATTTATATCCTGTCTACCATAACGAAAGGAAAGGGTTTTTCTCTCTCTCGGACTATCAGTCGCTATCTCTCGTTGCAGGCAGATAAAAGGACCGTTTTCCTCCGCGTGAATCATACACGTATACTCGATGAAATACAACTAAAATAGGTTAGGGTACGTGTGAAAACTGAGAGACACGCTAAGCGAACGTAAAAAATATTGTCCATCATTGTTGTTCCCTCACGATAAAAATAACTACAGAGTTTTGTCGAGAGGAGAGGAGTACCCTTGCAACTTGCTTACGGACGAGTTTGACTTACGTGTCAATCAGAAGGCGCGACTCTCTCGGGTGGTAGGTACGTAGGGTTGTCCTCCTCGGGTTTTCTTCTCTTCCTACGATAAACCCACCGTGCGGTCTGTCTATCAAATGCAGGGATGCATCATTTTCAGTTGTGCAGAAGTTCGCTAATCGACTCTCGCTGATTCTTCTTCTCTTCCTCGCATATTCTTCGAACTTTCTTTGGGCCCGCGTGCACAACACACACTAACACTAGGTATATACACAATAACCTGCGAGTATACGATGGTAATTATGAGGAAAAAAAGAAGAGAATTGAAAAAAAAATTAAAAAAATACTCGAGGATACCCGCGCGACGAGTGCGGCGGGTTTAGGAGCAAATCTGCTACGAACTTTCGCGAACTGCACGGAGGCACCGAACGATGCCTACTGCCTACTGCTGATGACTGCTGACTGCGCTGAGATTATTTTCGAGGAGTAGGGGGGAGCAAGACAGGACCGCGAACCATGAGTGCACGCGACTCGCCGAATTAAGAATATATAGACATAATATATATACAATATAATTTGAATTATGAAGTCACTTTCAAGATCTACAGACGCATTTAGTACTTTTCTTCACCCTTATACGATCAAGTGCAAGACACACTTTAAAATCTTAAAGCAAAATATATTTTCAAGTTTTTCATTTCAATAAGCACGTGCTTTTTCAATTTAGCTCTTCAGAAAATTCTTACCCATGAAGATAATCTTCAGTGAAGATCCTTTTAAAATTTTCATTTAAATAGGATTTTGCATCGTTAGGTAGGATAAATAGCTCAGCTGTCAGTCATTAGACACGAGGCATAAAATTTTTCAAGTCGCCCCTCCCCTTTTACGCGCGACGTCATAAGGAAAGCAATCATAACAAAAAAATAATTTAAATAATTTTTTGAATGAGTACCTAAAAAAATTATTAATAATTTATTTAAAAAAAATTTACAACTCGATTGATATTTATTTTGTTTTAGTCGTACGAGAGTCGAAATAATTTTGGCAGAAGATATCAAGGCTGAGATCGCTCTTGCCGTCTTGAAAGTCAGAGGAATAATTCAGCAGTTTAGGGATCAGAGGCAACAGAAATCTGCTACTAAATTTTACATAAACATTATAATTTATAATATTGAAAGTTAATTTTTCATAAGGAAAGCACAATAATGTACATGCATAGTAGGTGTAATAAAACAAGTATAAGATAAATTTTCAACTAAGCAATTTTTATTATCAAACTGTTACATCCCTTTACTTCTCTTTTTAACAGCTTTTTCATCTTCTTTTTAGAGTACTACGTTTTCAAACATAATATTTTTTACTTTTGTCTTTCTTTGTACACATATTAGTGCAATGAAACTAATTTAAAATAACTATCAAATTAAGTTTCTAAAGATGATAAACATTCAAGTAATTTTTTTAATTGTTTTTTCTTTTTTTTTTTTTTTTTTTTGAGTTGAAATTGTTATGAATTATTCTTGAAAAATTTCAATTAATAATTAAAAAATTTTCATGAGATACACTAAAATTTAATTATTTCAAAAAATATCTGTTCAAAAGAATTTTTCTATCCATTTAATTTAAATGAAAAGAAATAAAATTGCTGTTTACAATAATCTTAATATTTAAGTTAAAAAAAAAAAAAAAAAAAAAAAAAAAGAAATTATATTAATTAGATTAAAAACTAGAATAATCAAAATAAAAAGACTTCATTATTTTTACAAGTTTTTAAGACATGCATTTAGTTGACAATTAAAAAAACATACATTTTACAAAATTCGGATTGAAACATTCGATCAAAAAAAAAATTAAATGATCAATATCAAGTAATCTTTCCAAAGTCAACATATTTTTTTTTACGTTCCAGAGCAATATTTAACTTTCAAACGTACATAAATCACAATTGATAAAACTTAAATACAATTAATATAAATCGTTTAACTGTAAAAAATTTTGATTGAAAACGGATTCAATCTTTTCTTGCCTATCCACTTTTTCTTTCTTTCTTTTTTTTACATACTTATATCAAAAAGTTCAGCAATTCTCATTTGATTAAATTTCATTGCAAATATATTTACAGGTTTTTATAAAGTTCTAAAAAAAAAATCACTGTTCCTAAATTCTAGGTTGTCACTCGACGTATTTATAATCACTAAAATATACGATGATGATAATATTATTAAGGCATGATCAGTCTTAAATATGATGATCAATAAAAGGGAAGATAATTTAACATGCCTAAACAACTCGTTTAAAACAAGTTTGACGCTTAGGATTAAAAAAAAATTAAAGTAAAAAAAAAAAAATAAAAATATTAAAGTAAACCTATGATTAACGTCATTTTTGTAATCTACGTATTCCCGACTTGATCGCCTCATTGCACATGTCGGAAAGTTCGAGCGCGTCAAAGTTCTCGGCAACAACTTTGAACATCTCAGATGTCTTGAGTTCATTTCGCTTTGATACTTGTTTCAAAATCGAGCTGGACAATACGTTATTTAGTAGAGCTTGAAGTTCGTTTGAGTCGTTCAGCTTATCACATCCGTCGTTCTCTAACCTTTTATTCAGAATTTTTAATAACTTAGGAGCGTCAAACGCTTCCGTCACTGCGTCCTCAAGCTCGGTGGGCTTTAAAACTTTTAGAACCTCGGAAGGTTTGAGTTCTTTTTTGTACGTCTTAAGTACCGATTTGTAGAATTGTTCGTCGTGTTCAAAAATCTTCGGTAGTTGCTTAAGCACTTTCTGTAAGCCTGCGGTCTTCGAAGATGCCTCGAAGCTCGCCTCGCTGTCGTCTTCCACGTTTAAGCCAAGCATCGTGAGTGTTTCTCTCTTTAGATCTTTCTCCGACTTTTCTTTCATTTTCTCCTGAAAAAAAATCATAAAAACTCACGTTAATACTTTTGTTTTCTTATTAATTTCTGCAATGATTCCATAAATCTATTTTAACTCATACAAAATCTTAGTATGCCCAATAATAAACTTTGCTTATCCAAGAAGAACTTAAGGCGAACTCAAAAGGGTCATTTTAACAAAAAATTGAAGATTCAGTAAAATTAAAAATGAAAATAAAAAAAGGGCTCTGTAGTGCTCAAGCTACTACCTTAATATATCTTTTAAGCCCAACCCCATCAAAATCGGATCAAAATTAGCGTCAGAATATGGGAAAAACTTCCTAAAGATTCAATAAATATAGATATATAGCAAATGCTATTAAGATACAAAAATTTACAAAACTGTTTCCCATATTCTGACGTTAAATTTGATCCGATTTTGATGGGATTAGGCTTAAAATATAGTTGAAGGTAGTAGCTTAGGCGCTACAGAGCCCTTTTTTTATTTTCGTTTTCGTTTAATTTTAAATGATTTTTTTCGCAAATTCTGCAACTCCCCTTATGACTTCGCCTTAAGTGATGTTAAATATTGAAATTTTTTTTATCAACACAATTTCATAAGAGATTTATAAAATATATTTTGCCAAATAGTTTCAATTATCTATCTCATTTTTTACTCTTATCTTTTAAATTTTAAAGAATGTTGAAAAGTGTAATATATAAACGACCTTAGTTATCTAAATCTATAATACCAAAATGTCTCAAGAATCTAAATCGCTTTTGAAAATCTATTTTCAAATGCAATCAAAAAATCTTGTAAATATTAAAATTATTCAAAAATCTGTTGAGTTTTTACTATTTTGATAACTCATTTATTATATATACTACAATTTTAGAAACAGTTACCCAAAAAAATTCAAATAAATACTTTAAAACTTACTTTGTAACCTTCCAGCAGTTTATCGGGACCAAATCTATTCACAAAAGTCTTGAACAAAAACTCCTCATCACACTGATCCATGATATCCTCGCACGCTTTCTCTTGTTCCATCTTGCTTTTCTTGACGGGGCTCGTCTGCATGGAGTTATCGGTGCTGGCTCTCTTCACCGGTCTCGGGGTGAACTGGTACACAGCCGATACATTGAGATCGTCTATCTCGAAAGTGTCGTCGACGGGTTTGGCCCTGTCCCTTCGTCTGTTCAGAGGCGTACTCGAGGATACGTTAGGAGTAGGTCGTCTGTCGGGAGTTTTAATGGCTAGTTTCTCCTCGTAACGGGCGAGGGCTTTGACGATGCACTCGACCTTCGGGAATTTTACGGGGAGGCGGTTAACGTCCCTCTCGGTGAGCTTGGCCAGGTCACCGACGGACTTTATGGATTTTAGGCTGAAATGCTGGTTCAAGTTTCGGGTGAACATCGGGTCGACGAGGTCCGCGCAAACCGGATCTATGGCGTCCGAGCAAGATACCAGGGCTGGGTACACGGGTAGGGTGGAATTAAGCTCCTCTACCTCGATTAGCTTAGCTTCACTGTAAAAAGAAATAACAAAATAAATTAGTTGGCTGTTGTAATTTTATTTTAATTTAAAAAATTGCATTTAAATAAAATAAACTGATTTTGAAAGAACCCCTTGGTAAATCACTCAAGATACAGTTAACAGGGCAATAAATTATCTTAAAAATTTATTAAACTTACTTGTTCTGTGTTTCCTGACTGAGCGGATTAGAAAACACAGAGTCTGTCACCGGGAGGGTATCACCGATATCGCTGCTGGGCTGTGAGCCGCTCTTAAACGCCGAGAAGTTAGACTCGCTGTTCAAGCTCGTCAAATTTCCAATATCCACGGTGTCCTCTAGCACGCTGTTTTGATGATTGCTCTCCGCCTTGGACATGTTGAGGGTGTCCAGCTTGATAGTGTCATTCTGGGGTGTTTTGTCATCGCTCGAGAGCGATACGCTGCAGTTGACTATCATGTCGGACTCGACCTTGGTCTCTTCGGCGGGTATCTCGCCGAGAACCGCCGACAGTTTCATCTTGGGCGTTATGGAGATGGACGAGCTTGGTTCCAGGGAATTCGATAGGACTGTGTCCTGATTTTCTTTCTCGAGTCTGGATTCCGAGTCCACCTGGATCATTCGCAGTTTTGATTGCCTTCGTATGTCCTTACGGGACGTCGGGCTCCTCGGCGATGGGAGTTTCTCGAGCCGGGGTGGGGATGAGTTCTCGGTTATTATTTCGTAGCCCATCTCACGGGATACGGGAGGATCGGCGAAACTAACTCGTTTTTTCTGAAAAAAAAAAAATTGGGATGGTTAAATAAGTAAGCTACACAAAAACTAAATCTAACTTTGACTGCTGGTCACAGTCAAAAATCTACTTATTTAGTATACATTTAGAAAGCATAGTATTCTTACCCTGTTCGGTGTCTCCTGATCGGATTCCTGCATCCGCTTGAGAATGCTAGCACTGGGTGACGCATCCAACGATGGCGGGTTGGCGTTGGACCACTCTAACATTGGTAGTTCCCTCCTCATCCTGCAGCTGGGTGAGTCGTCTCCGGCCGTCGTCTCCTTCTCGCTGTCCTCTGAATCTTTTTCGGTCTTATCTAGCTTCGGCGAAACTTTTTCCCCGTCATTCCTCAGGTTGCAGAACATGGTGATCGAGGGTGAAGAGCAACGATCGGCTCTGATGTGTGCGTTGTTCATGTTGTTGAACATCTTTTCCTGTCGGCTGGAGCTTACCGGGCTTGAGAATTCTTTGACTGCTTTGTCTTGCTTCTTGGGTAAGGGCACGATGGATATGTCATCGGAAGAGATTACGATAGAACTGGATTTTTCGGAAGACGAGGTGGAAGCGGCGGAGATCGACAGGGACGAACCCTGGGTCACCAAACCCAGCATGTGAGCGGCCCTGTTGCGGATTGGGAAGAGACGGGATTTTGAAAGACGAGATGTCTTCGGGGACGACATGTAGTTCGACGACGAGGATTCTTTAGCTGGAAAATATTAAATCTAGAGTTAGTCAATGAACAGATTTTTTTGCAATATGACTAAATGACAATTATGGAAGTAAATGTATAATGAAATAATTAGTCCACGGAATAATTGAAAATTTTTTGCCTATGTTTATTTATTATTTCTTTAATTTATTATTGAACTACGTTTTTGAGAATGAGTTTCAAATGTTACAACTTCTCTATATTGACATAAAAAATGTACCAAGCTAACATACTCGATATTAATCAATGCTAATTTTTTTATGAAACTTTAGGCAGTACTTAATTTTTAGTTTCAAATATTTTTAATACTACTTAATAACTTCTTGAATTAAAAAAAAAAAAAAAAAAAAATCGAGTTTTTAATAGATTAAATAAAATGAATTTGTATACCTGTAGATGCACCTTCGACTTTTTTGGAATCCGTTTGTCCGTCATCAGCCTTATTTTCAAACTCGGCGGTTGCTGGAATGATAGAAAGCGACGAGTCGTCCGTTTGAGCAGGCGTAGATTCGATGATCACGTCGTTCTTCTCCGGCTTTGACTCTTGAGCTTTTACCGCCTAATCATTGAAAAAAAAAATTTTCAATATTTATTGATAATTATACTATACATATGAAAAATGAGTTGGGCAAGTATATCTATCCTACTTGAATGATGTTTTTATAATAAAATTCAAATGATTAATTATTGTTAAAAAATGAAGTATCTTGTAAAAAAAATAAATTTTTTAGGTAAACATATTGCCAATAAATTTATAATAAAAACAGAAACTGTATAAAACAGTAGAACATGAAATTACAATTTAAACTGATACTGGATTCAGTTGTTAATAATCTAACACAATTACGATATGACACGTTCTACGTGAAATCGATCATGATTTGCCATAACATCTCCAACTTGGCTGAAAATTGGAGAAAAGTTAGTATTTGAAGCTAGCGCGTAAAGTATACAGCGACCATTCGATAAACAACTTACCACTCCATTGTTATACGAATAAAATTCTCTTTTAAGAAAAAAAAAATTTCAAAAAAATAAAAAAGGAGCAGAATTTCTAAATTTTTGACAAAAAAAAAAAAAAAAAAAATGTTTTTGTAAAATTTAGGTTTTTTTTTTATGATCACCCGTAAAATTACATCCAAATACGTCAAAACCCGAATTTCGAACAAAATGCATTTTTCCGGAAGTTAAAATTTCAAGTAGCCGCCATTTTGAAAATTTTCGGTTTTTCAGAAAATCGATTTTACCTCGTTTAAATACACGCCAAATACTACCTTTTTCGCCCCTCTAACCTCAAAATCGGAACTTCGCCCTTTGTTTTCAGTTATAAGCGCGAAAAGTTAAATTCATCCCTTAGGCGAGAGTGATTCTTTAGCCACCTCGTTGTAACCATCGGCTCGGGTGGCCAAATCGAACCCGGGAGAAAAATACTATTCCCCAATTTTCAGCCAAATCGGAGAAGTCATGGCAAATCATGATCGATTTCACGTAGATCGTGTCGTATGATGTGTAAAATGAAATCTATTATAAAATTTAATTTTTAGTACACGGCGTAGTCTGCAATCATATAAAACTGAAAACCCTACCTGAGCAACCTCGACCTTTTGTATCTTGATGAAACACTCGACCTTGTCCATCTTGGAGTTCATATGCGGCTCCTGGGAGCTCTCGACGATGTCCACGTCCGAATCCTGGGAAGACCTGAGCTCAGACTCTGAGCTCGTGATGTCGCTCTCGTCGGGCGACGTTTTTAGGGGAGACTTTGACGGCGACTTAGCCGGTGAACTTTTGATACTTTCCGCAGGTGTACTCGCATCCTCGATGTAGATCTCCTCCTGGGTCTCGCACGTGACCTCGATCTTCTTCTTGTACACCACCATGGGTTCCTTGCTCGTGGTCAGAGATTTCCTGGCTGTGGATTTTCCCAGGGTTTTCGTGTAGTTGACCTTCTTTAGAGACGACTCCTTGTCCTCGCTGGAAATTGTGTTCACATCAATGGTCCTGCGCCTCGAGGTCACCAGTTGCTGGGACTCCGAGTCTTCCTCCTTGAACAGCGACCTTCTGTCCTTGGGCGTCTCCTTCTTGAGCGTGTTCATGAACTTTTGAGCTCGACTAGTTCCGGCAACGGGCTTTTTGTCAGTCTTGTCGGTGGATTCGGTCGCTTTGCCGACGCTTCGACGGCTTGGCAGGGGTTTGAACACCATGTCGATTTTCAAACGCGACATCTCGGTAAGCTGACGCTTTGAGATCTTCTTATTGTTATCATCTGATGAGCAGCTCTAGAAATAAGAAAAATAAATTGAGTGAAATTTACGTTATGGAATGAAAAATCATAATATTTCAAGGTTACTTTGAATTGTTGTGCGAGATTATGTACTGAAATTTTTTAGATTACCCTGAATAGTAGGATATGTTCGAAACTATATTTCAATTTGTTTACTGCACTGAGAGGGAGAAATACCTGAACGCAATCGAACTAACTCCTGAGGCGGTTGAGAGAGAAGTAGCGAGGGGACATAGAAGTAAAGGCAGGTAGATCAAAGACAGAGAAAAAGGTATACTAAGACAATACATGAAAAAGAGGATAAGAGACTCACGGTAAAATGCGGGGTATAGACGTTTAGCTGGGGAAGAGAGGAGAGGGTATCTTAAAGGACTGTGCAGAAACCGAGGCATTATTGCAAGATTAGGAGTTGGGAATTTTGAGGGGAATAATAAGTATTGGCTACCGGAGGAGGAGAGGGGATGCAAGGTGTGTGAGGGAGGACTATGCACTTTAGTGCACATTTTGGGGGGTGTGGGATTGCTTCTAAGTGACAGGTTCGAACGGGTGGGGGAAATTTTGGCTGGGAGAGTGCAACAGGGAGATAGGGAACTGATGAGTTTTTTCAGAAAGGTGGATAGGGAAAGGAGACAGAAATGCTTGGAAGGAAAGCGGGCAGGGGTGCTCTGGGAAAGCTGGTGGGAAAAGAGAGTGAGATAGCGGGCGGGCTAATTAATCATATGTTAACTATTAATCGAGGCTGGAAAATAAATGAATAATAGTATATTACATATGTAGGCTAGCAAAAAAAGAAATGTCTCGGAACACATATAATTGCCAGTCGAGGCGAAGCCGAGGTTGACAAATGTGTGTTCTGAGGCTTTTTTAATTGCTGGGTGAGGTGGGTATACTATTTTTCTGTTCGAAGGAACCAGAAAGGCGTCTTCGTTGACGCCGCCGTCCGAAAATGCCGCTTACTGGCCGGAGGACAGAAAAGAATATTTTAATTTGTTGGAAAAAAAAACCGACAAATATCAGAAATTATTCTGTATTTTTTGTTAGAATTACGAATAGTAGAGTTTTTTAAATCAATTGTCAGAGAATTTATTCAAAAACAATATGGGTTCTTACTTTGTAAAGTCCGATTATGGGATAATAGCCTACTTTTGATATTATTAGTAAATGTACTTAAATACTCGGCTTGCAAAATAAGTTTCCTCTAATAAAAAATAAATTAAATTCCGTATATTTTTGACAGAAACTTATGTGTTCTACTAAACATTTTAATTTTAATGCTATCCTGTACTAAAAAACTCCAATTTTATAACTAGATTTGAAGCCACGATTACAGAATTATTGAACTATTTATTATTGTAAATGTTTTCATTTAAAAATCATCTTTATAAATTCCTAAATTGGATCTATGTATTCCTTAGTTATACTTTATTAGTAAATTCTAACAGTTTGTAAAATTAATGATTACTTGAAAATTATATTTTAGATGTTAGTCTTCCTCAATACAGAAAAGTATAATATCGTGGCATAAATATCTACAATAAAGTAAGTACAATTGAAAATAAACTATTAAAAACAGTATCAAAACGATAAATTCTTGGACAAATGTTCATTGTTACAAGATACGAAACCGTAGAGTACCCTACTCCTAATAAAAAAATTAAAATTTAGGTTCAAAGCATTGATATTTCTATAAATTTCAAAATAATAAAATAATAATTATACCTCGGTTCTTTCGGACTCTTCCTCGCTGATGACATCCGGCGTTTCCCGTCTGGGTCGTTTCTCGCGCTCAATGTCGAGGACACCCTCAGAGTTTGTCTCGGAGTTTCGTCTCTTCGTACCCCGTCGAGTGTTGAGCTGGTCGGTGCTGTTAGACTTCCTCAAGGGAACCCCGCCCCCGCCGATCTGGAGCGAACGCCTGGTGTTGCGCATCTGCTTCGAGCTCTGCTGCACCGAGTCTGAAAAAAACGGATTTTTTAGGACACTCAAAGTCGCGCGGTGGACAGAAATTTTTGCCGGCGAAGCGGATATTATTCGACAAGTGTGTCAGGCGACCGGTCGTGAATTTTTTTTTTACGGATGTAAGTTAGCAGTTGTAATCGATGTGTGAGCTAATGTGTTTTTTAAATTTAAAGAGTTAGTTTAATTTAATGGCAGAAGAAAAGATCTAAAATCTAAGTGAACGAGTGAAAATTTTGGTAATGTTTAAATAAAATTCCAGTATCAACTTCTCTATAACATTAAAGAAAAAAAAAATGATCTTTTATATACAGTTGTCGTAATAAAAAATTAAATTACTTCTCTTTTTTCACTTCTTAAAAATTTTTGCAAAACTAACTAAGCAATTTAACTGATTACTGATCACTCTTAATAAATCATGAAAGTAAACTGCAAGCATTATTAAAAAATATTAAAAATCTTGGAAGTTTAAAATTATATTGAATTAAATATAACCTGCCAAAACTCTTCGTAATAATAATGTGAAAAATTAAATTTTATTTATTTCGGTACTGCAATTTTTTTTTTTTTTTACGTGAATTGAAGTACAAAACAAATAATAAACTGTTTTAAACTTACCCAAATTTTTTTTCAAAAATTTTCAATTCACCAAAAAACCGTATTAAAATTTAAAAAAAAAAAAAAAAAAAAAGAAACAGTTGCAGTGTAATAAACGTGTTTGCTTTAAGATTACACCCACCCACCGCACTTATAAAAACATTCAGTTCCGAAAATAACTCCCCCGTTAAACAAAAAAGCTCGCTCGTTCATTCGAAGTTCAAAAGGCCCGGCGGTCCACAAATCGATGCGAATCGCGGCGGCGTCTGCCGCGGGATAAAAACAACAATAAACTCGGTTACGACTTTCTTGCTGCACCGCGCGTACTTAGGTTTGAGGTTATGCGTAAGGTCGATAAACCTCCTACCGTGCAGCCCACCCCCACTTTTCTCCTTCATTAGCAGAAAAACAACAAACCTGGTGTTTGACTGCAGTTGGCATCATTGACCGCGTTGAGGCTCTTTCGCCTCATCTTGGCGTTGTCGATTATCGAGGGGGAGACCTCCTGGGGAGGAAACTCCTCCTGGGACTCGAAGTCTAGCTTCTTTGGCACCGGCTGATTTTGCTGCTGCTGCTGCTGCTGCTGTTGGGCAGGCGCCGACGCGTCCGACTGCTGCTGCTGTTGCTGCTGCCTCTTCTTCTCCGATGTGCTGCTGGCTGACGCTGCAGGCTGCTTTTTTGGCGAAGGCTTCGTCGGACTTCTGTGGTTGTAGAGGGAGCGATTCAAACGTTGTTGTATTTTATTAGTTTTTTTTAGGTTTATTTTGTTATGAATAATTGGCCTTGATGAATTGGGCGAGAAAAGGGACTTTTGTTCCCTTGGTTGTTAAAAAATTGATTTCTATTAATCCTATTTTCATTAGGCACTATCGAGGAAAAATAAAAATATCTTATACGCGTGTTACTTGTTGCATGAACTTAATACTTCTATAGGACATTAAAACATGAAGCTATATTTTTCGTTAATAATTCGTAAAAACACGATTAACATAGTTAGTTTAAATAATGCATCAAATTGTTAAATAACATTAAATGATTACTAACTGTTATTGATGAATTGATTTTACAGTTACAAGGTGTTAAACTGCACTTTTATTCCCAAGGTTGTTAAAAACTATACTTTTTACGTAACTTATGTTTCATGTGAACCTTTGAGTATAACTTCAAATAAAGGGTATAGCCGGGTAAGATAGTCGAATCGGCCCCCACGGCAAACCCATAAAATATATATATCATTCGAAAGGGCATAAAAAAAGAAAATTTTTGGCGCAAACCGCATCTCTCTATTCCCAATCTAGGGACCCTAGGGTCTAAAATAGTGATTTTTCAACTTTAATTCATATCTCAGAACCTATTAGGGTTGTTAGAGACATGCGGTTTGCGGCCAAATTAAAAAAAAAAAAAAATGCAGTTCTCCTATAGTTTTTAATATTATTTTTGGCGCCAAATTTAAACCGTTCCGTCCATTTTTCGAGTTTTTTTACCTTAAATTTGCAATTAAAAAAAATTGAAGACAAACACCTCGCTAGAAAAAAAATATGTGATGTATTTTAACAAAAATTAACCGCTCTGATTTTTTCAGATTTTTAAAAAGGGTGGAAGGCACTTTTCTGACCGATTTATCAAAACTTTTTACATAAAACGTCGTCTAGCGGGCGCATATTTAGTCAAAATTAAAAATTATATATACGGCTGAACTACATTTTTTTTTTTTAGAAAATTTTGCCACAAACCGCGTTTTTCTAGCTATTTTAGGTTAAGAGATATATATAATAGTTAGAAAATCACTATTTGGCTCCGCGCATGCACAGTTGAGAGAAAAAAATTTGCGGTTTACGCCAAAAATTTTCTTTTTTAAAGACCTTTCGATTGATATATATATTGTAGGGGTTTCTGCGAAAAAGTTTTTTAAGAATCATCCCAGGGCCAATTTATAACTTAAAAATCCTAAAAGTTAATATAACCCTATAAATAATTAAGCTAGATAAAGAAGTTAAAATTTTTTTCGCAGAAACTCCTACAATATATCAATCGAAAGGTCTTTGAAAAAGGAAATTTTTGGCGCAAACCGCAAATTTTTTTCTCTCAACTGCGCATGCGCGGAGCCAAATGGTGATTTTTTAACTATTATTAATATCTCTTAACCTAAAATAGCTAGAAAAACGCGGTTTGTAGCAAAATTTTCTAAAAAAAAAAATGTAGTTCAGCCGTATATATGATTTTTAATTTTGACTAATATGCGCCCGCTAGACGAATTTTTATGTAAAAAGTTTTGATAAATCGGTCACAAAAGTGCCTTCCACCCTTTTTAAAAATCTGAAAAAATCAGAGCGGTTAATTTTTGTTAAAATACATCACATATTTTTTTTCTAGCGAGGTGTTTGACTTTAATTTTTTTTTAATCGCAAATTTAAGGTAAAAAATTTGAAAAATGGCCCAAATAGTTTAAATTTGGCACCAAAAATAATATTAAAAAATCTAGGTGAACTGCACTTTTTTTAAAGAAAATTTTGCCGCAAACCGCATGTCTCTAGCCCTAATGGGTTCTGAGATATGAATTAAAGTTGAAAAATCACTATTTTAGACCCTAGGGTCCCTAGATCGGGAATAGGGAGATGCGGTTTGCGCCAAAAATTTTATTTTTTTATGCCCTTTCGAATGATATATATGGGTCATTCCAACATCTTTCAGCAAGATCGTGAGCAAGAGGTCAACCGATTTTAAAAAAATTTTAGTATGTTAAAGTACCACTATTTTTAGGAGCTTTGCCAAAATTTTAGCCCAAAATATTCCGTAGAACCCAAATGGCAGCTATTTAAAAATAAAAAATAGGCCTTTTTTCTAGTTATTTTTACCATATTTTCATCCTAACTTCTTATATTCGCCAAAAATAGAGTTTTAATCCGATTTTTATGCTTTACCTCTTAAAATTTTCGTATTTTGACAAAAATTTTGAAAAAATTTTTGTTGATGTAATTACGATCACTTTGAGTGAGGTGCAGCCACAAATATAAATTTTTCTAAATTTATCAAATTTTGCGATATTTAGCTATATTCAAAAAGCTGTCATTTAGTGGGGTATGAATATTTTTTTTTTCTTTAAACGGCAATTAAATTGTCTGTTTAAGACTTTTAATTCCTTTTTTGAAACGTTCAAAAATCTTTAAAAATGTCAAAGTTACAACTATTTCAAATTATCTAAAAAATGAAAAAAACGCGAAAATCGCATTTTTGCCAATATTGAAACTGCTGCCACTTTTTTCTCTGAGTCTTTTTTTTTCTGAAATTTTAAGGAAATATTCTTCATAGCTTGTTGAACAAAGCCTCATATTTTTGATAAACTTTTTCGGCTATTTTTCTACTGTTCCAAGCAACTGATTTTTGTCATTTTTATCGTTTTTTAACAAAAAATTTATACTAAAAGAGAGGTGGAAAAGTATCCAATAACGCTACTTACGTATTCTGGAACGCTTTTTATGATTTTTTAGAGAATATTTATTGAAATTAATTTCAATAACTGTTGATCAGTAGCGTTGCTTTTAAAAAAATGATGAAGAACTGATAGAATCTCAATCATTTAAAAATATTTATGACGTATAAATTTGTTTTAAAAACATTTTTTTTTAATTTTTCATAACAAATTTAAAGAAATATAAATTTTTCTAAAAAATTTTATTTTTACATTTACCATATAACATAATAAAGTTAAAAATCACCAGATAGTTTATAGGAAATGAATTTTCCATTTAATGTTTAACTGGTTTTGGGTAATTTATTAACAATTTTTTCTTCTATTGCTGCTAATATTTTATAAATGAATCAAGAACTTTGCAGTTATTAATCCTGTTTGATCATTCATAATTTTTTTTGGACTAATGTATCAATAAGTACGTTAATTACAGAAAAAAAGAAAAAAACTGTTACAATGTTTAATCTAGTTTATTTTTATATTTTTTTAAATAATACATAGTATTCAACAACAATTAAACCAAACTTATTAATCTGGAAAAATGCCTAATATTTTATTTGTATCATCCTATCAAAAATCATTATAAATGTAGACTGCGGCGCCACCTGCAGCAATTTTTTAACTACTACTAGTGTCAACAATCAGTAACCAGTCTGCTTTCACCGTGGAAGTCGCGTTAATAGCAATTTCAGCCCGTAAAAAGAGTTTGTTTAATAAAATGAATGAAGTTGCAAGTTTTAATTGCTGTGTAGGAAACTTTTTAAACGATAGTTGTCACTCCACAAGATTTTCTTCCAAAAAATTTTACCATGCAATAAGTGACTTTTCAGAAAAAGATGTCAAACTACTTTACTTAAGAGTGCCTGGGATCAAAAATATTGAAAATGAAAAGATATGTAATTATCATTATGACAATTTTTATACCTACTACTCGTCTCTAGAAACAAAGTGTTGCAATCCTTTTCAAAAGCATTCTAAAAATATTACAAAAAATTTAGTTTCTGTTACCCTAGATTTTTATGAAGAAATGAAAAATTGTTTGTCTCTTGAGATTATACCTGGAAAAAAAATTTGTGCAAATTGCTCAACTAAAATCCGGAATGATATTGATATTTATAAAGACTTACATTTTAAATACTGTGTTGATGCGTTTCAAAAACATAGAGTCAAAACTGATACTGAATTAGTGACTTTAGATAATCAAGCTATTTCTTACTTAAAGGAAGTATTAGATTTAAAAATTATTGCAGGTCAAAAAGTGTGTGTCAATTGTGATATAAAACTAAAATCAGATATCTTACATTATGAAAACAATTTTAAAACAGACAAAAGTCTCAACTATGAAAATTTATCAGGCGAGGCTTCGTCTGAACCAAGCGAAGAGATTAAAAACACCCCAGAATTTACTACAGAGAGTCAAGAAAAAAGAAAACTTGAACATATTTTTGATGCTTTTGACTTACCGACTTTCAAAAGACAAAAGCTGAATGAATCAAGTATTAAAAAAAAAGGTGTTGAAATTTTACAAAGTGTTGTCGACAAAACTTCAGAAACCTTCGAAATTGCTCTGAAAGTTGAATTGCCAAAATTTAATAATTTACAGAAAATTAATAATGAAAGTTCTTGGTTTTTATCAATGATTTCAAATATTCAAATCAAATATAACTCACCTGAAACTAGTTATAATGAAAAAATTGAGCTCCTGACATTTTTACCAGATGAATGGAACTTGAACACGGTTAATATTTATTTAAAATGTACTCGATATCAATTTGAAGAGATGAAAAAATTGAAAGAATCTGGTAAGAATAAATGAATTTTATATTAACTAGAATTATAAGATATTTTTGAATAAAGTTTTTTTTTTTTTTTAATTAGTCCAACTTAATTCATGAATAGTTAATCGAGTAGTTTTTTTTTTATTAAATTTATATAATTTTTTAAAAGAAACTCCAACTAACAAAAATTTAAATTAAAACTTTTTGAAGATTAGTGCATTAATTTTCTTGACTTTGTATTAATACCCGTTTTTTTTTACATGCCTGTAATTTGGACAAATTATCTTGTCCTTCGGCATTTTTGACAAATTTTATTTTGATGAGTTAATTTGCCACTCGGCGCTGGCGGGTTAAGTTCATAAATTTTTTATTCCTCTTAGTATACATAAATCCGTTTATTATTCAAAACATGTTCTAAATTTACTATATAACCTCTCCATATAGGTTCAACTCATCGCGTAAAAAAAAACTATCATCGCATTTCGCTTGAAGTAAGAGAAAATATAAAAAACTATTATTTGGATGACGCCAATAGTGCTATGTGCAGTGGCACTAAAGAAAAAATCAGTGTAAGAATCGAAGGGGAAAGGCAATTGCTACAAAAGAGATATTTACTATATGACATTAAACTTTTATATAAAAACTGGGTCTCAGAAAATAGCTCTGAAAAAATTCCTTGTTTAGCCTTTTTCTTTGCACAGAAACCTGAACAATGTGTATCAGCTGGAAGTTCTGGCTCACATAATATCTGTATTTGCCCTACACATCAGAATGTAAAATTAAAACTATCAGCAGTTCAACCTAAAATGAATTATCACGAATTACTTGATGTTTCTGTGTGTTCCGTAGAGAACAAAGATTGTATGCTGCATAAGTGTCAAGATTGTCCAAATAAACAAGAAGTTTATAAATTTTTAACTCAAAATATCTCTAATCCGAACAAGATGGTCAAATACTCAAGCTGGGGTGCTGAAAAAATACAAGATGAAGATGGGAAAGAAATAACAAGAACCACGCTACTTAATTTGGAAAAACCTATGCTAGACATTATTGAGGAATTATCAAACGACGTCTGGAGCTTATCAGAGCATCACTTCATTTCAAATGAACAAAAAGAATTTTACTCTAAGTCAAAAAAAAATTTAGATGAAAAAACTGGACTCATAACCATGGATTTCGCAGAAAATTATCCGTTCATTTGTCAAAATTCAGTTCAGGCTTTTTACTTTAATAATACACATGCCTCATTATTTACTCTTACGTTGCACTATAAAGATCCAAAAGATGAGCTTTTAAAAGTAGCTAGCTACTGTGTTATTTCTGATGGTAAAGATCATTCGGCTGGAGCAATACACCTTTTTTTAAAAACGGTACTTGATTCCATTAAACAAGAATACACATTTATAAAAAGTCTAATCTACTATTCAGATGGTGCTCCACAACAATTTAAAAACAAGTGAGTTAAAAAAAAATTATTAAATTTTCAGTTTAGAGTATGTTAAATAATTAAGGTTTAACGACAGTTTTATCTATCTTCGGAGTATTTAATTTATTGGTATAACAAAAAAATTGAATTCATTATTTCACAATATTTTTCACAAAGTAAAATATTGGATCTTTTATCGATACTGCACATATTTTATTATTTATTTGATATAAATATTGAAAATAATTATTATTGTTAGAGATTATTTCTAAAATTCTTTTTTTTTTTTTAATACGAGTCTACGAAATCTATGAGTTTGTTTATGAATCTATTTTTGTAGAGTTAAGTTGCAACGAAATAAGAAGGCAGGTGTTATTAACTCAATTTAATTATTACTAAGGAGCTTGTGATACACGTATGTCTGATGCAACGACAGCGCGGATACTTATACATGCGTCTGTGGAGCTGGTGGCGCTCATGCACACAGCACACACACAAATTCATACTAGACCTCATGCGTGTTTCTCGCATGACTCCTAACAATTTTAAATATGAGCTTATTTAAAAAAAAAAAAAAAAAAAAAGATTCATCTGAAAGAACTTAATTAATAGTTATAGTACTAAAATTGCAATAAAATATTTTTTGCAGAAACCACTTTATTAATCTGTTATTTCATAAAAAAGATTATAAGTTGGAGCTTAAATCTTATAACTTTTTTGGGACATCTCACGGAAAAACTTCTTGCGATTCTTGGAATAGGTGCCGTAGCTAAGAGAGCAGCAAGAAGAGCTTCACTTCAACACGAACAAATTCTAAATGCTGAACAAATGTGTGAATATCTTAAAAAAAATGTCCAAGGAATCAGGTATTTATATGTTCGAAATGTTCCTCATAAATTGACAGCTTTCAGACTTATGTTAATGATTGATTCATTAATTAAACTTTTAGGTTCCTTTATGTTTCCAATGGAGAAGTAAAACTTAGTAAGCAAAAATTAGAAAGAAGATTTGAACTCGTCAAAACCGTGCAAAATACTAAAAAATATCATTGCATTGAGCCTATTAATGACACAACAATGCGTTTCAAATTATATTCTGAGGACGTTACGTCTAAAAGTGTTAAAATGATTTAAAACAAAAGTTATTCGAAAATTCGTCATTGAATATTTTTCCATTTTTTTTTTGTTCATGAAAGTTTTTTTATATTTGACATCAATACGTAGATTAAACAATTAAAAATTTTAATAATTATTCCAAACCTAAGATTAGCAGTAATAATAACGAAAGTCATTATAGTATTAGCAGCAATAGAAGAAAAAATTGTTAATAAATTACCCAAAACCAGTTAAACATTAAATGGAAAATTCATTTCCTATAAACTATCTGGTGATTTTTAACTTTATTATGTTATATGGTAAATGTAAAAATAAAATTTTTAAGAAAAATTTATATTTCTTTAAGTTTGTTATGAAAAATTAAAAAAAATGTTTTTAAAACAAATTTATACGTCATAAATATTTTTAAATGATTGAGATTCTATCAGTTCTTCATCATTTTTTTAAAAGCAACGCTACTGATCAACAGTTATTGAAATTAATTTCAATAAATATTCTCTAAAAAATCGTAAAAAGCGTTCCAGAATACGTAAGTAGCGTTATTGGATACTTTTCCACCTCTCTTTTAGTATAAATTTTTTGTTAAAAAACGATAAAAATGACAAAAATCAGTTGCCTGGAACAGTAGAAAAATAGCCGAAAAAGTTTATCAAAAATATGAAACTTTGTTCAACAAGCTATGAAGAATATTTCCTTAAAATTTCAGAAAAAAAAAGACTCAGAGAAAAAAGTGGCAGCAGTTTCAATATTGGCAAAAATGCGATTTTCGCGTTTTTTTCATTTTTTAGATAATTTGAAATAGTTGTAACTTTGACATTTTTAAAGATTTTTAAACGCTTCAAAAAAGCAATTAAAAGTCTTAAGCAGACAATTTAATTACCGTTTAAAGAAAAAAAAAATATTCATACCCCACTAAATGACAGCTTTTTGAATATAGCTAAATATCGCAAAATTTGATAAATTTAGAAAAATTTATATCTGTGGCTGCACCTCACTCAAAGTGATCGTAATTACATCAACAAAAATTTTTTTCAAAATTTTTGTCAAAATACGAAAATTTTAAGAGGTAAAGCATAAAAATCGGATTAAAACTCTATTTTTGGCGAATATAAGAAGTTAGGATGAAAATATGGTAAAAATAACTAGAAAAAAGGCCTATTTTTTATTTTTAAATAGCTGCCATTTGGGTTCTATGGAATATTTTGGGCTAAAATTTTGGCAAAGCTCCTAAAAATAGTGGTACTTTAACATACTAAAAAATTTTTAAAATCGGTTGACCTCGTGCTCACGATCTTGCTGAAAGATGTTGGAATGACCCATATATATTGTAAGGGTTTGCCGTGGGGGTCGATTCGACTATCTTACCCGGCTATATTCTTTACTTTACGTTAATTGTTACTAAACATGGGACACAAAACTATAATTTTTCATATGGATTGATGATTCGAAAAATAAAACAAATATAATTTATATTTTTAAATAAACTATGATAAAGAACTAATCATAAATTTTTCGATAGTTTTTACTTGAAAAATTGTCCTTCACGCTTCAGGTTGTAAAAAATTACAATTTTTACATAATTGTAATTTATGAACCATTTTGCGCGATTCTGATCTGGGTTGTTGCAAGTCATCATTTTTAAGTTTTTATATTTTATGACTCGTTCCATATACAAATAATAACATTTAACTAAAAAAAAAATGTGTACAACTGTAAATTATATGTATTTTGCAACTATTGACTTTCACCAACGATCTTAATTATGCAGTACAAAACTAAAGTTTTATAATCTGGGTCCAAAAAATAAATGTTCTATCAAAGTTAAGTTTTATTACTTTTTTAATAATAACTTATAAATTGAAATTAGAAATTATTATAAAAAGTCACTTTTAATCAGTGTCAGCGATATTTGATTTGATTTCGAAACATAGAAATAGTTTGAGAATCAAGATAGCGTGCAGATTACGATTTGTACAAATAAAAACACACTTGCGTGAAAACTTTCTGTGCTACTACTGTACTCCACTCTACGATAGTTAAAAATAAATTCGAGTATACATCGCGAAAAAACCACCTGATACAGTTTTGATTCAGTGTCAATTTTGGCACGCGAGAATTATTTTTGTCGAGTGTTGGTAGGTTTATCTAGAGACTAACGCTCGGAAGAGCCAGCTTTACAAGGGAAAAATCAATTTTCAGTCCGGCGGTCGGGCTAGAACACGTATTTCGTTCTATTTTAAAACTGAAAGGACTGTGTTAGGGTGTGAAAAATATATAGCAAACGTGCTTTTAGGCACGGAACGAATGTAAAAAATTTTTTGGACTAAGAACGATTATTGATTTTAACTTTTCACACTGAAATTATTTAACTGATTTTAAAACTGTTGTTTATCAATTAGATTTAACTCGTTAAAACTTTATTACCATCAATTATAAAAAGAAAATTTGTATAAAATAGTAAATTTGAACTAACACTTTAAAGGTATTTGAATCTGTTGCAACACAAGAGTTTAACGATTACTCGGATCGCCTCATCAGCAATTTTATTCGCTTCCTTTCAATTATGTATGTACTATTTACGCTGACGTTGCAAAAATAACTATTATTCAATTGTTGATTTTGATCAATTATACTTTGATTGAAAACAAAAAAGTAACTATGAAGTTCACAATTTAAGCTTTACTTTAAATAAAATTATCTATTTTTATAAAAAAATACGATCATTAAATTTTTTTTGGAACATCTTTCGTTATTTATCGTATTACCGAGCTTATTTCAAAATTGATGATTTTGAGAATAACGTTACCAAAGAAGTTGTAAATATTTCAACAAAAAATATAGTTACAATAAGAGATTATGAATTAATTTAATGGGAGCTAGAAACGTTTTTTTGTCAGACGAAAAGAAATTTTATTTCATGGTTTTAAACTAAAAAAAAAATCTTACTGTGATAAAAGGAAGTTTACACTACGGGAAAATGATTTTTTTCATGGATAACGTTTAGACGATTCGTGAATAGTTTTCTGACCTTTTTTATATAACTTTGAAAACGAATCAGCCATTGGAATCAAACTTGAGACCTCAAAATACTTTTGTTAAGCACACTAAAAACTAATGAAGTATAAACTATGAAATACTCACATTACAGATTTATCCAAAGTGAGTTGATCGCTCGACAGAGACTTGGTGATGTTTTTGAAGGACGATATCGGAGCAGTTCTCAGAACTTCATTGTTGTTCGACGGCTCATCGTTGCTCGACGATTTTTGGGTCTTTCCGGTCCTTGCATCGAACCAGTGCTGAATCTCCTGCGTGTCCTGCGAGTTCGATATTGAAAGGTCGTTGTACATCGCCGGTATATCGTCCCTTCGCTTCTTCAACAGTTCCTTCTGGTGCTCGGTCAGACGGTTAACGTCGAATTTCACGTCCGACTGTATCATTACGAAATCCTGTTGGATCGCAAAAGAATAATTGAATTAGTTTTGAAGAATTTACGTTAACGTGTCAAATTTTTTTTTTTTCTTTTTTAATAGTAGTCTTTTAGGTAATTTAACTTTTAAACATAGATATTAAAAGTGTGTTGAATTCACAAAAATTTGTTTAAGTTTTTTCAAAAATATTTAACTTTGATCTTTGTTGATTGAAAATTAAAGCATTAATAGTTTTAAATACCTGTGAATCAGGCTCGAATTGAGCAATTTCCTTGATATTTTCCTTTCCATTTTGCACGATTGAAGAAGCGGTCGACGGACTCATTGTTTTTCTATTCAAAAAACTGCCGATTGGTTTCACCGGAGTACTTTTCTTCTTGCTAGATTTGACTTTGGTCTCGGAAATATCGCAATTCTTGACGGACGTCTTATCAAGCTCACTCATTATTTCATTTAAAACCTATTGAATAATCGGAAATATAAAATAACTTTCAAGTGACTACAAAATTTTAAATAATATCAGGAAATTCCGAAGTAATGTTTTTAACTTTGCGTTTTGCGAGGATCATCGCTCTGTTCAAAGACAAACTTTTTGAATTATCAAAATTTTGACAATACAGTTTGAAATAAAACACAATTTTAGAACTCTGTACATTTAAAAGACCTAACTTACCAATTTAGATTTGTCATCGAGGTTGCTTTTCAAATCTAGGATCGACAGGGCGGCCGAGGACACGTCTTTGTTAAGGTGCATTATGGCTGTGACTATGGTCGACCGGTAGCAGTTGAGTAAGTCGCTGCTCAGGTATTTGTGCAGCTTTTTGAAAAGCCCGACGACGGATTTCCAAGTGCTCGATATTTCGGCCTCCAAGTCAGCGTCGTCAATTGCAGCCGCCAACATGTTTTTGATCACCGGTTGAATGTGCTTGAGGCAAACCGAGGTTTTTTCTACATTGTGACCAAACAGTTGCAGTAGAAAAGTGGATAGGCTTTTGAGAATCTTTTTCGTGGCGAAGCTCTTGACTCGCAGGCTCTGGCACGACAAGTTTATCATCAAGTTCTCGAATGGAGATGCTTCGTTGCCTGTTGATTGCAATAATTCGGTAAATTTAATTTTTTATTAAAATAAGTTGGGATTTCGAGTAGTTCGTACTAACCGATGAGTAGGTGGTCGTAGTTCACTGTGCTCAGCAATCCATCGACACAGAGGATGGCTAAGTCGCAACATTTGGAATTCTTCTTGACGAACTTGATGATAGTGTCTGACATTTTGTAAATTACCTCATTTGGTTTGACTGACACCATCAATCCCGCCTCGAGATCAAATTGAGAGTACAATTCTTTCCATGATTCGGCCATGCTTTGCAACTAAAATGTGAAATAAATTACAGTGTAATTGTCAAAACGCAAATTAAAAAAAAAGAAAAAGTGATGATTTTGTAACATGAATTATTAAAAAATTTACCTGATCTTGGTTATCTGTGGGCGTGTGGGTAAATGGAAAAGCAAGGGTGTTTTCAATCGTTTTAAAGTTGTGTTCTAATCGGGAACCTTCGTTTAGGTCCTGAGTTTCTTCTACATATTTTCTTTCTACCCTTGCAAGTACACACCAAATTTTACTAACCACCAATCTAAAAAAACATAAAATAATTATTTGAATACAACAGGTTTTTTACATTTTAACAATAGAAAAATTAGGATGTAAATTTACCTGTTAGAGATATCATTTGCAACCACGCTCAAAGCGCTTAACGTTTTTTGGAATAATTCTTTCGTTTCTGGGTAAAAAGCGTCAGAATTTTTAGGCTTAATTATGTGCCAAAGTAGTGATTCAAGGGAAGCATAGTGATCACTGAAAAAAAATTTTAATAATTAAGTAAAATGAAAAAATGAAAAAATTATTATTAATCAAGTAATACTAACATGGTAAACTTTGAAAAGTTGTCAACTTGTAAAAATAATTGCAAAAAGTCCAACATTGTAGCTTCTGAAAAATGTATGTGATCGGCGATGCTGTGAAAATTTTTCAGTAGCACATCCATGAAAAAGTCTTTAACCAACTTGATTTTGTGAAAACGCTTGAATAATTCACTTAGTACGATCGTTACCTCTTTGTACATCAACGTCTACACAAAAAATTAGAATTTGGTCAATATTGTGAGTAAAATTACAGATACAAAAAATAAAAAAAGAGCTTCACGCTTACCCTCATTTTGTCATATGCTTCTATTCTCTTAATCAAGTTGTTCCATAAGATTTCGCAAACTTTTGTTTTATTTACGAAAGATCCTTCTTTTTCAGGTAACTGAGCTAATATTAATACTATTTCTCCAAAGCAGTGAATGAATACTTTGTGCATTTTTTCAAAAACAGAATTGCCAACGGTGTCGGGCAGTTTTTGGACGTTTGACGAGGGCAGTTCGAGCTGATCCTCTTTACTCACAATCAGTTGCAAAAACGTATCAACAGCAAAAAGCTGGGTTTGAAAAAACTTTTTTCCCAGTGACACATTGGGCTCGGATTTCTGAGCAAAAATGGGTTTTTCACTAAAGGGACCGAAACAAGTGGTTAAGTAGGGCCACAAAACCGTGTCAACTAGTTCTGACAAACTGGGATAAATTCTGCAAATCAGATGCCACCAAACTTCCAATTTTGTGAGCACCATCGTTTCTGTTTTGCTATTCTTAGCGTGTAACGGCGTGCAAAGCAACTTAATACGACGATTAGTCGCCAATTCGCGTTGATCCATTGAAAAGTTGTCAATTAGTACTTTCCAGGATAAAAAGGCTTGCCTGTGAAATAAATTACAATGTAAAATAAAATGCAAATACAAGCAATCAAATATTTTATGATTTCTATTTATTTATTGTGTATTTTTATATGTAACAAAATAGCTCTAGGTAAAAGAATTAGTACTTCTTAATAAAAATTTTAATTTAAAAAAAATCATAAAATATTGCAAAAAAAATTGAAACATAAAAACCGTATAAAAATTAAAGTTTACCTTCTGTTTGGGTCAGCTGATCTAAAAGCATGCTCCTCAACCTTTAGTAAACTGTTCACCAAGCCAGAGCCTCTGTGTAGATCGGTTCCAATAAAAGTTATGGTGGTTTCCCACAAGGATGCCCAATCCAGAGTGCCACTGTTAACCAGCACAGCCATTCTCTTGCAGTAATGATTCTGTAAAGTACTCTTGTACTGTTCCCAAATGATCTTATGCATGGATTTCACTCTTAAGCCTAAGTCATTCTTGACAGCTTGTTCAAAAACCATCAGTGCTGCACTTCTTTGTTTACAGTGACCCATGTTTGCCAGAAGAATAACTTTGTCCATGATTACCAAATCAAAAGGCCTCACATTTAATCCATTTCCTGACAAAGTGCAAATTTTACTCAGTAGCTTAAGCACACCAACAACTATTTTATCTTCGTAACTTTCATTTGCATTTTCAGCATTCTTGAGGAGAAGCACATTTTCAGAATTTTCTGGCAACAGCCAGGGCATTGTTTTCATCTGGATGGATTGCAGAGAGTCATTTACAAAAACTAATACTGATGATGTACCCGCAATTCTAGCCAGTGTCTCGTCTTTTAAAATATCTAAAGACTCAAGTATCTTTAGTCTGAAATGATAACAATGGTATGTTGAGTAGGGGATATATCACAATTAAAAATTTGTATTTATAAGTAAATAACCAAACCTTTTTTTTCTGTTAATCTGTAATATTGACTCAAAAAAGTCAAAGTTTTTGTCTTTGATGTGAGGCAGAACAATATCAAGGGTCCTGCAAGCCTCAATGTTAGGTTCACCATTGTCCATGGCGCTGGCATTGATGATTGAATTACATAGATCACAGAAGTCTTCCTCTGATATTTTGTTCATTGTGTTTGGATTTTCCAAAAGATATCTACAAAAGAAATTAATATTTAAAATCAAAGTTTGTGCTAGAAGTTTTGAATACTTAATCAATTACTCTGGAAAGTAGTAAGGATATTTTGAAAATTCAGTTAATGTTTGAAAAAGCTGTAAAAATAAATAGATTTGATACAAAGAAATTGACAAAGAAATTTCCAGAATCAAGAAAACTATAAAATATTTAGATATGCAAAAAAAAAAAAAATTATAATAGAGATGAAGTTGTTTTAAAACAGTTTTATTAGACTTTAAGCTTAGGAACAAAAAACAACTATAATTTTTAAAAAAAGCATACTCTTGTTATTATGATTAATTATTTAATTACTACTTAGAAGAATGCAACTATTTAAGAGTAATTGACAAAAAGTTTTAAACAAACAGATTCAGATTTACATTAAACATTCATAGTATTTATGTCCAACGCATTTGATTTCAACAAAAACAATTTTTGATTGAACTGAAGTTGAATAGGCTAGGTACTTATTAGGGTTGCAAAAATTTATTCACGCAGTCCTTTAAATGGGTAAAATCGGAAGCATGCCACACATTTCTTATGAAAATTAAAGGCCCAAAATCAGTGAACTTTTTCCGTACTTCGAACATTTCTTTTCAAATCAGGTAATCAAAAATTGTATAAAATCGGCCACTTCGATTACAAATAAAAGAAAACAGGAAGACAAGGCGAACGCAAAAGAGCGGCGTAGAAAAAAAAACGAGCAAGCACAGACAAGTCGAAAATAAGCGTAGGCAGCTGAAGAGAGAAAGCAAAGAGATCAAGAGAGTTTGACTTCGTAACAAGAAAGAACACTACCTTCTAAGGGAGGTTAACGCCTGTATCCTCTCCGCGTCATTGGCTTCCCGGAGCGTCCGGAGGTTCCTCTGGAGTCCGTTCGTCGCCATCCTGGGCAGTTGAATAATCGTTGCTCGCCGCACACAAGCGCACTACAGGCACAGGACACCGAGAAAAACGCGCGGGAAAAAGGTGCGTGCACTGCCGCAGACTCCACTCACCACTAAAGTTAAAAATACGTCCACCACCAAGCATGCAAAGGCCAAAGCTGCAGCCTGCAAGTTGCCGTGCCGCCGAGTGCCGCTGGCCGCAGCGTTTGTCTCTGCTTGTCTCCGCCTCCAGAATTTTGGGCGCCAACGTCAACTGTCAAGACAGCTGGGAAATATGCTTTGAGAAAATCTGTGCAACTTTTATTAATTTATTTTAACCTTAAGAATAACAATATATACGATCTAGAGAAAATATGAATATATGTATATGAGAGTAGCTTCTGTATTTAAACACTTGGGCATCAAGGATCGAGTTAGGACCATGGACTTTAGAAACAACTAGTTTAAAAATAATAATAATAACAATAATTTTAAATAAAAATAGATTATTGCATAATTATTTATTTAAATGTAAATTAATTAATATATTTAAGTATAAATTTTGTGTATTCTCATATTATACCGCAAATCGGTAAAGAAGGTCGCAGCTCGTCTCATCCAATATATATGAAAACTTATAAGTTTGTATCGAGTAAGTGTTTGCAATCGTAGGGGAAAAAAAAAATTAAAGTGCATTATTATTTATTTATCAGTTGAAAATTTAGAGACGAAGGATGGTATTAATCGAATAAATATTAACGTTAAAGTGAAAAATAATAATTGTTAATATAACAATAAATTTTAAAATACTGAATGCTTTTAATTTACAATTAATTGTTGGATGATTATAAATGTAAATAATAATTACAGTAAATATAGTATAAGAAAAATGAATTATTTAAATACTTGATTCTCAAATTTCCTATTAAGTCTTATAAAAGTTTCGATTATAACGTTTAAAATTTTGTTTTTCAAAAGATCTCAGGGATCTAAACTGATTATATCATTAAATATTTCTCCAGAAAGATTTTTTTTTTTTTTTTTTTTTTTAATTCTTTTTTGTGGTAAAAAAAACTTGATCGGAAAGTCGATCAGAATCTAGCTTTTCCAGTTGGTCACTCGTATTAAGTAATAAAATTATTCGCTAGTTCCTTGATTGAATTAAATTGCGTGCGAACAGTTTTCAAGTACCATGTTGTAAACTTTGGATATATCAAGTTCTTTTGCTTGTAAATACTCTGACAAATGTGTTGTAAAATGAAAAAATAAAATAAAATAAAATTTTTAAAATAGTGTCGTAATTTAAAAATAATTCTCGAAATGACAAATGCTTTGTCTCGGGTATCTGAACTTGAGTTCAAACTATTCTCATTTTTCAGGCACTTAATTTGTAACAGTACTAAGCATTGAATCTTCATGATTTATCTTCATTTTCTATTGACCCAATAACTGTTTCTAAAGCTGCATCATACTTTGTCGAAGATTTTGTTTCTTGATAGCATTCACTAGTCTTTCATTTTCAGGCGATGCAGAAGTCGATGATACATCCATTCTTTTATGCGGGTATCTCGAATAAATACAGCAACTTTATTACGTAAACCAAAAAAAGATACGCTGTTAATTACGCAGGCTGTTGTATCAATCATAACTAAATTTAAAAAATAACCGAAAGATTCAACTTTTAAAACCGTGCTAGTCTCGTTGCATATTAACCGCTTCAGCTGTAAAAGACCCAATATATCCTTGACTCAAATTTATGTTGAGTGATTTAAAATTTTCTTTAAAGCCTTTTGACTGTAGCGTCACTAACTTTAACTTCACTCAAAAGTCTTTTATTAACTTTATTCGGATAATTATAGCAAATATTTACAGAGCATCAATTATAACAGAAATGTCTTGAATAGTATCAATCTGGATTAAAAATAATTTTTCTTCCATCACTTCTTTAGCAATGCAATTTTTAAAAGGATTAGAAGTAACATCTATGACGTGATTAAGCGTCGTTTTGAATATTATAGTGACAAAATTACCACGAACTATTCTACCGTCGAGTCCTTGCTTTTTTTATACAGTAAAAATCTAAATGCTTCGTAGTTATTTGATCATACTTTTTTTAAAGTTAAAGAATTTTTTGAAAAATGGCCATGGTCGAATGAATTTTTCCTATCGTTAAATCCAAAGACAAATTTTAGAAAGATCTAAACTTGAAGTGGATTTTAAAATTGTAAATATATTCCAATAATTTACCCTTTCTTTTAACTTTCTGTTCATATTAGGTTAAATACGAGCATTTACAAGATGTTCTTTTGTAAAAATTTAAGTTGTAGAATTTTATTTTACTTTATCTTACACTTTTTATAGCTCACGCCTACTGAAAATATATTTTCATTTGACTATGCTGATCTCGTTCTTTCAAATTATTCAATCGAAACATTAGAATCAAAGTTGATGTTTTGTTACAAGGTTGAGACTATCCTGTAAAACTAAAATTATTAATAAATTTTAATAATAAAATAAAAAAGCTGTAATTTTATTTGTAGCCAACACTGAATTCTTTCTAATAACAAATTTAAAAGTTTTTTACTCACGTCATTGAAGTTCTGAAGACTCTTTGAATGAGATTGTCTGCACGTGCATGCGTTTTTTTACAAAATATTCAATCGAAGTTTTTTATAGTAAAATTGAATTTAATAATTTTAAAAACATATTTTGCTAAAACAGTTTTTTATTCAAAAATTTCTAATGATTGGTACATTTATTTATTTTTTAATCTATAAAAAACACGCATCATTCACGACAATAAAAATTCGCAAGTATTAAAAAAAGGCACTATAGTTGATTCACTTAATCTGGTAACAAACACGCATCGACAATTGGACACGAATATTTTTAAATAAATAATAGGTAATCTAAAATTAAACTTTGGTTTTACAATTTAGCAGAGTGTAACGCAGTTATATCTGCTTGCTCCAAACAATTCGTTTAAAAAAAACCAAGTAAATGCTCATTAGTTTTAAGAGTAAAATCAAAAAAACATTTCTTTTTTTTTCATAATATTTTACAGTTATATACAAATAGTTAATAAATAGTAAAAAATAAAAAAAAAATCATCATTTTGACTAAGACAAAGACGTGTCTACTCCAACTTAAAATTATCAGATGTTGTATCAGGTACTCTCAGATGCAAGTTATTTTGTATACTACTAAGACGCTGATAGTAGGGCTGGTATGAAAAGGCGGTCGTGTAACTGCTGCCACTATAAATAAAATTTTTTGTTTAAGTATACAATGAAAAAGTTTTTTATGTAATTAAAAGCATTAAGCGTTCAAAGAATTATGTATTCTAAAACAGTCTTTTTTGTTTATTGCAAAATTCATTGATAAAATAACTTCTATTCAAAGAATAAGAAAAATTGAATCATAAATCACTCAGATTTTAAACTGCAGATATAAAGTTTACTTTGGCAAATTTAATAATTTATTATCAACATTACTTAACATATTAGTCCACAGAAATTTATGATATGATTTTTGATGTTTAAACTTTATCAAATGTAGATATATTTGATTATATAAACTCCAAACTACTACATTAAAAATTCACGTTACTCAAATAAATTGTAAATTGTTATCTGAAAACAATAACTTATCTGTACTATATCTAGAGATATACGAATAGATATATTAAGAATCTGAATCTATTATCAAATGAAATAATATCGTTTAAAAACTTATCAGGTTCATACAGTGTTTAAAAATTTCATGCTTAAAATGTTATTTTATATACCAATCTCTGTTCATAAATTTGCAAAATATATAGAAATAAACTTTTTTCAAATTAGTATATTAACAGATAAATATTAATTAAAAACTCAAGTAATAATATTAGTCTATTGAGTATGTCGCTATTTCTGAATAGTAAATTTAGGTATTCTACTTACACACTTAAATAATAATCGTATCAAAATACGTTTAAACTGTTATTAACTTAAAATAAATCAATCTAAGTCCTTACTTAGTTATGCTCGTCCTCTCTCGGACCGGTGGAGAGTGTCCCCCGTTGGCAACATTTCTCTGCCTCGGCGTGTTTCTCTCGGCGGCACCGACCCCGAGCACGACGTTCGCACCGACTCTCTTTCCCGTTCTCCACCTAAGTATCAGCCACTTCATTCTCAGGGTGCTTATTATCAAAAACACGACGCTGCGGAATCTGACTCTGGGGTTTCGCTGGTGCTTTTTACCCCGGGCGAACGCGCGCTGCGACATCGTCAGGTGGGACAAAAACGCGAGGGTGTTTTCCTCAGCGTGCTGGTATCCGGCTATTATGCACAGAAGGTAACTCTTCTGGAATATCAGAGCCTTTCTTCGGCTGTCGGAACGAAGATACTTTCCGTAGAAGTGTTGCAACTGTAAAAATAAAAACAATTTAGGTAAGTAGATTGTAAACGTTTGGTTAAAAAAATCAATCAATCAAATAAAATAAAAATTTGTAAACTTAATTTATTAATTGTAAATATTTTATTTTATTTTTTATTTATTTATTTTTTAACTCAAATTTTGTTTTAAAAAATAAATAAACTTATCACGGATGAATAAAATATTTAAAAATTTATCAATGACTAAAATAAAACGAGAAAATTTAACACTTACTCTTTCATCAGAATCAGCATTATGTCTAGAAACTAGTGTAGGTGAATTTTGCTTGTGGTGGGACTGCTGAGACTCCAAAAATCTTATTTGATCTAGATACCTCTCATTCTCCTCTCTTAACTTTGCTACTTTTTCATACAAGTGTACCTTATCCTGAGTCAGTCTTTCAACAGTTGCATTCAACCCCTGAGATTAAATATTAAATTATAAAATTTCTTTATTGTAAATATTAATATTTAGAAGTATCTTCTAAATATTAAAACCATTCAGTTAAAAAATCTTACCTTAAATCTAGACAAAACTTTGTTAGGAGAGCCATTCGCATCGAACGACCACTTCTCTTTCTTCAGCACATCGGCTAGCTCAATTTCCCTCTTGAGGTAAATTTTAATCTCGTTCTGCTGATCCGCAATTATATCTCTCAGTTTATTGTCCTCGCTCTTGGCCGCAGTTAGCTGCTCGGTGAGTTCGGTTTCCTTGTCCGTCAAGGACTCAATGCACCGCGTCAGCTGAGATTCGCGTTCGGCGGCTTCAGTCAGCTGCTCCTTCAGAGATTTCATGTCAGCTTCGAAGTCGAGCTGAAAAACCCAAAGTTACACAGTTAAAAAATCAATTAGTTTATTTTATCCGAGATTGCGTTAGGTCCGGTCATTATGTTCGGTCGACAAGCGTTCTAATAATTTAAATAAAGTTTTTTCTCCTGCACATACAGCCTAAACCCTATCAAAAATGTAGGTTACTCTTAATGACTTCTACTACTTTGTTTCTTAACACCCAGTACTATAAATTCAACTGAAATTACAAAATTAAATATCAAAACTTAGTTTTAAGTATAAATGATTTTTGACAAAAGTAACGCTTGCGGAACGAAAAGTTTTTTAATAAAAGTACAAACCAAAACATCATGGGTGTTCTTGAGCTGCCGCCTCAAACTCTTGAGTTCCGAGTGCTCGGTGCTCTTCTGCTGCTTTCTCTTCTCCTCGGCATCGCTCATGGTCTGTAGTATGCTCTTCTGCCACTCATTCTCTTTCGCCTTGGCTTTGAGGTCCTCCTTGGCCCTTTGAAGGTCTGAATGAAGCTGGTCTCTCTTAAAGTCAGACTGACTAAGACTACTGGTGAGCTTTTCAATCTCGGACTCAGCAGACTCGATTTGACTCTGGAGACGCTCCTTGTCGGCCTCGAGTTTTTTTATAATTTCGCGGGCCTCCTCGTTTTTGCGGCTCTCGGCTTCCAATTTTTCCACTAGCGCCAGCTGCTCCTTTTTCATTTCAGCTTGGAGGTCTGCAAGAAAATTATTATTAAACTAATGATCAAAAGGTGCTTATTGATTTGTTTAAAATAAATCAATAATTTACCTGTGAGCTCGGTTTTCTTCTGGCTTTGTAGAGAGTTCATGATTTCCATATTTTTCCTCTCCATAATCAGCTTGTCTCTGACTTCCAAGGCCTCACTCAGTTTGATTCTGAGAGTTGTTATCAGCTCAGTGTCTTGCATTTTATTCTCCTCAGCCGTCATTTTTTCTCTCTGCAGCTGCATCTGTAACGACCTCACCAAGTGTTTTTCCTTTGACAGTTCCTCCTCCAGTTCGGCTATCCTTTTCGTTTCCACTTCGACGTCGGATTTCAATTGCATTATACGGTTTTCGTACTCGGTTAACTAAAAAACAAATAGAGTCTTTCAAAAACAGTCCTTAAAACGTTACATGTACGGTTTATACCAACTTTAAAAAAATTATATCTTTACGTTGAAATTTAACTTGCGGGTACTTTTTAAAATATTTTAATAAAACTAAATACAAATCGTCTAATTAAGGTGTTAAACAGGTTTAGATCAAGCAAATTGTGAACATCCAGCTCTACCATTCTTTAAGACAGAACTAAAAACTTCAGTTACAAATAAAAGATAGAATACAAATAATAAAAAATATTACAATACACAATTACAAGACCAACTGTTAAAGAAAAAATAAGATTCCCTGATTTTTAGTTGAGTATAAACCTTAATTAAATACACAAATCTAACTAATTACAGTATTAACCTGAGATTTGAGCATCTCTCGTTCGATCTCCAGGTCGTCATTGAACCTGTTGAGCTCATCAATCTCCTTGTTGGCCTCTTTGAGGTCCTCGCAGTTCTTGATGACGACGTTCTCTTCGGGTTCGCTGTCTATGACGTTAAGGAGCTGCTGGTCCAGCTTGGCCGACAGATTTAGCTCTCTCTGGACCATCTCGGTAATATCATTCTCCTCCTCAACACGTCTGTTTGACCCATGAATCTCGAGCTCGGTTCTAAGTTTGGCAATCTTCTCTCTCAGTTCGACGTTGAGCTTGCGCTCCTCCTTGAGTTTTCGGCGAAGTTCTACTACATTCCCGGACTCCTTCATTTTTGATTGTATAGCCTCGAGAGCCCGTTGCAGGCTCTTGCTGTCGTCGCTCATCTGACGTATAACGTTGTCCTTTTCCTTGAATTTATCAGAATTGTATTGACATTGTTTCAAGAACTGGAAAGGTAATGTTAGTGATGATTGGTTATGGGATGATTTTGAGAAAGGAAAGATTTAGTATTTTTAGGTAATGTAAAGATTTCCAAATGACATACTTTTATTTTAATTCAAAGTTTTTAAATTTTTATGAAGAGACTTTGAAAAACGTGTATAAAAATTACACGAAAAATCTGATTATAAGCTATGAAGATGAAAGATTGTGAAATGAAATGAAACGAAACATGATTAATGTCTTACCTTCAGATACTCTTGAAGATGAAATATTTCCTGATCTTTTTCGCTGGATGACGAGCCCATCGACTGGCTACTTCTCCTGGCCATTTCCTCTAATTTTCTGATCACGTGATCTCTGTTGTTCAAGCTGTCGCTCAACCGTTGGATCTCACCCTGGTAGCTGGCGATCTCTTGCTGGAATAATTCGAATTTGCGTCGGTACTCGTCCAGGTCCTTCAGATCTTGTTCGATCTCGCTATTACGGAACTGCAGAGTTTCGATCGTTATATCCTTCTCGGATATTATTTGCTTTAGATTGGCAATCTCCTTGATTTTCTCGTGCAGAGCTAGCTCGTTACGCTTCTTGCGCTTCGAGTCGTTTAGACTGGACTGTAATTTAAAGAAAATTATAGTTATTTGAAAAAAAAATTTTTGCGTCCATATTGAGAGCATTTAAAATTGAAATATGAGTTTTGGTTTAAATGAATGAATTTAAAATACGTAAAAAGAAAAAGAAAAAGTTGTGATAAGTATTTAATTTGAACGTTTTTTCTGGTAGCGTGAACTATTCATAACAATTATAAATTACTCAAACAGAGAACTTTCTCATCAAGAAACATGATGTGTACCCTTTTATTAGTACATTCACATCGATTTATGTGAATTTTTTAACGTACCTGAACCTTTTCTTTGTACTCCTCCAGTTCTTCATCCTTCATCTTCAGTTCATTTTCCACCTCCAGTAGATCCTTCTGTATCTTACTTTCACTCTCCTTGGCCTTTTCGTACTCGACCTTGTAGTACAACCTGTCCTGATTGAGGCTAGCTATGTTCTTCTGCAGCTGATCTAGATGGTTCTGGATATCCAAAAGTTCGGCGTTTCTTTGCTCCAGAGCAGCGCTTTTGGCGTTCAACTCACCGCGCATCTCGTAGAGGTGTGACTCCAACTCCTGAATTCTTCGGTCGGCCGATATGTTAAGCACTCTGTTGGGACTCTTACTGACCGGACCGTGCTTGGGACAGAAGTTTTCCTGGTCGGTCATGGTCGTGGCTTCCGAATCATCCTGTGTTTCCTCTGCGTCCGTGTGAGACGTGGGCGAGGCGAGAGGCATTTTTTCCAAATGCATTTGGAGAGACTCAAACTGTAATCATAAAATAAAAAAGTTGTATAAAATATTTCAAATTTTAGTTCACACTAAAAAGCTCAGTAGACTAAATTAATACAATTTATTATATTATACAAGTTTGAATACATTTAGCGGTATGTAGTTGTGAAGATACGTTATTAATAATGAAAACTTAGACAAAAAAATGTCCTGTAATTCCGCAGAGAAACATGGTTGATTTTTCGATTTTCTACTCTACAGTAACAGAATTTTTTTTTATATTAAAAAAAGAAAACTTGCCTCTTTGGAAATCTCAAGGTTATCTTGTCCAGTGTCATCGGAGCTGCTTAAAAGCTCCAGCAACGGTACCTTCGGGGTCTCGGTGATAGGCTGCGAAAAGTCCACGGCGTCCTTGCGCCCTCCCTGAAGCATGGTCGACTGAATTATCGAGTTCGGCATTTTCAGATTCGAGACATTTTGGGACCTGGTGAAGTGCGGAGCCTCCCTCAGAGATCTGCCCTCGTAGATCTCGTCTTCCTCCGAGTGGATCGACAGTATGTCGCTTAGGGTACGCGCGCTGTTCTTTGGCACCGGAAGCTGAATATCATTGTACGACTGGAACACATCGAGTTGCTTCGCGTACTTTGATAATTCTTGACGAAGGTGGTCGATCTCCGCATTCTTGTCAGCCAGTAGATTGTCGATTACTTGGGGTAGATTTTGACCCTTTTCTTGAACGTTCAACTTTGCCTAATTACAAAAGAAATTGAATTAATAAAGTTTTTAAAAATAAAAATTCTAAGCTATTTAAACTATTATACTGTTAATCGATTAGTGATTTGTTGATTTAATAAATTTAATATTGCTAGTGAATAGATATTTAGTTTATAAGTTAGGAAAAGTTTTTAAAATATAATCTATTAAACTATCTCGAACTTTTATTTATTGAATTATATCTTCGTAAAATCAAAAAACTTGTGAACTTTAAGATAAATAAATTTTACTTTGCAACATTTTTCCCAAATGATCTAGTAATTCTTTGAATTTAATACCTTATAAACAATTCAATACATAAATAAATAACTACCTGTAGAAGTTTGTTTTCATCTTCCAACTCCAGCAACTTGTGCTTCAGCTTCTGAACGACTTCGTTCTCCGACTTTACAAAATTCGTAATTTCATTTTCTTTATCCGCCAGCATACGGCTCATCCGTTCGAGTTGACCCTTTACTTCTGCTAGCTGCAATCATCAAGCGTGTTACGCTCTAATTAGCAAAACTGTGAACGTCCGCGTAAGTACTCTACCTAACTGTTTACTGTTTTACCTCTTTCCAAAGTGAAAATTTTTATTTTCTTTTTAAAAATCATTGTTTTTATTTATATTAATCTACGTTTGACCTTTTTTTACGTAAAATATTTCTTTTTGAGGTGAGTAATTAGATAAAGATATTTTAAACATTTTAAGACTTAATAATTTTTATAGTGTACAATGTACTTAAACATAATAAATTATAAAAAAAATACTGCAATGATTTTTTACAATTTTTTTTCGGTTGGATGGATTTCAGAAAAAAATTAATTATAAATTTCAGAAAAATATTTATAAATAAACAAAAAAATATGATACTTTAAAGATAAAACTATTTAATTTAACACTTTAAAGTTTTTGATGTGAAAAACTTATATTAAATTTATTCATCTACGGCTTATTCTACGGGTCTATTAATAAGATTAAATAATAATGAAAAAAATAGCTATAAACATAGTATAACTTGAAAAAGAAACATTTACAACGAATTTTATGATTTTTATAAAAGTATTAACAAGTGGTACCTCTATGTCCTTGTCGATGAGGGCGCGTTCGGCAACCTCGAGCTTGTCGTTGACCTCGAACAACTGGCTTTCGAGTTTGGAAGTAGCCTGCCTTTGTGCGAACGGCGCGGTCTGTTTCTGCTGCTCGAGTCTCGCCCGGAGAGTCTCGATCTGGAACAGCTGCTCGGACGTCGTCTGCTGGTATATCTCCTGCTCCGCAAGAAGATCCTCGTTCTGCCTCTGTTTTTTTTTTTTTTTTAATAGATAAAAAAAGTTTGAATAAGTATTCTTTTATCAGGATTTGAAAGTACAAGATCAATTCATTAATTTATACTTGACAAAAAGTATTTCTTTAGTTTTTACTATAAAAAAAAACTTTTAGTTTTTAATTTTTATATATTTTTAGCTTTAAATTTTTGATACTGAAAACTTTGCAGTGCAAAGAGTACTTAAGAAATGTTACGTTTCCGAAAGGATTCACCTCTGTTTTTTAACAGAAAAAAATTTAGTTGAATGAGCTTAGTACAATGTAATTTTTTTTTTCAAAAACATTATTATTTACTTATTAAATCAATTGTTCTAAAGTTGTACGAAAAAAGTCCTTATGTTAAATTATGAAGAATATTTTCTTTAGTCCTAAAGTTATTCCAATTTTTCTATTGCAAGGAATATTTGAATAGAAATATGACGTGTATATTTAATAAAAGCATTGTCATAATTATAGAAACTTAAAAAGTAAAAACTACGGTTATTTATAATCTCACGCAAAGTATAATTAGTATTTGAACTCTGAAACTCTATTATTGTACGTCTAAAGATGTTTGTTTACACGATCTAAAATTACTGCTGGGCCAATTTACGCGTGGGCAAAGTATTTTTTTTACTCACGTGATCGTAGCCATTTTGATGAATAAAATGATGTTCATTCATAATTAAAAACTTTTTACATTAAAACTATAATTTATTACTAAAATAAACACCATCACTCTGAGAGTCTCCGATAAAACCTGCATCTCTATTCTCTACTCGAGGTTATGTTACTTTGCGCGCGAAATTTTGCACTGTAGCAGACGACCCTTTCCAAAATAAACCCCCCGATCACTTCTCTGACTTTTTGGTCAAGAATGTTGGTAAACAGATAAAAGTTTCTTTGAAAATTTTTAAAATCAGTCGTAAATAATAAAATTTAAAAAATTTTAATGGCCAGCTGAATTTTTCTTTTTATTCAAAGCTGAAGTTCATTATTTTAAATTTTAAATAGCCCGAAACTCAATTTTTCAAATAACGCGTGAGGCCTATGCTTTGCCGAAAAGAAAAAAAAATCAAAATTTTTAAAATAAAAAATTCATCAAACCTGCAGATTTCCAAGCTGCAAGTCCAGATCCTTTAGCCTCTTGAGGGCTACGTCCTCGGCCCTAAAGTGCTTCATGAGGTTGTCCTTGAGCTTGAGCACATGATCCAGGGGAAGAACCGGGGGCGAGTTGGGTTCGTCAGGTGTCGGGGATCTGGTGGCATCCAGCTGATCGCGTATGGAGATGTCCTCGCTGGGCTGGCTAAGACTCAGGCTCGAGCCGCAAACGTGAATGGATTCGAGCTCCCGGGTCTTCTTGTTCAATTGATTCTGCAGTTCTCGAAGCTCGAGGCGAAGCTGCCTCAACGCGGATGAGTTCGATGTCAGCTGTTCGGAGCTGAGCTGATGTTTACGTAGCTCTTCCTGTGAAGATAGACGGGTTTAAAAAACAACAGGGGTTTTAGGGATTATAGTGGAAACTGAGAGAAATATCATAAGTCGCTTTTTGACTATTTGACCCTGGAATTTTTTTTTTTAATTATGGCATGAAAATCTGTTTTATTTAGATGACATTTAAAAAATATTTATTAAAAAAAAAAAAGAGTAGAAAAATAAGAGGGGCGGGGAGTTTAAATCAAGATTGTAAATAAAGTAAAATTGATATTTTTAACTCGATTGTTTATGGGATCCTGGGTAAAACAATCGTGAGGTGATGAAAATTTGAGAATTGTAAAATCACCTGTAGATGTCCGATGTGTTCGCTGAGGTGATTGTTTTCACTACCCGACTTCATGATCTCGAGTTCCTGAACTAACTCGTGCTGGTTCTTGGTCTGGGCGTCAATCACGTCCTCGAGCTGCTTGATCTGATTGCCGAAGACCTCCTCCCTCTCGGCCCGGGTTTGGACTTCTTGCTCGAGATTACGAATTATCTCACGGAGATTCCATATCTTCGACACCGCGATCTTGAGCTCGCCTTCGGCCTTGGTCGCCCGGGTCTCGAGGGTATGAACCTGTGCCGTCAATGCCTCGACCTACACGCGAAACAAGTTTGTTAGATTTGGGTTGGGGGATTTATGGGGACGATGGTTTGTGGGAAAATCATAGTTTAAGGTTGAGTTCAAATCGTGTTTTCGTGTGATAAGCGGTGAGTTTATTAATGAGCGTTTTGCATGCATGGTGTTTTAAACGTAGCTGATTGAATTTTTCAGTAGATTAGGGTTGCCAAGTACTCAGTAGAATTATTTTTTCTGAAAATACGCGATTTTTATAGAATTTTTAATCGAATTTTAATAAGGAGTTAGTTTTTTAAACTTTAAATAAATATTTTTCAAACTTAGGAGTCATTGGACTGATTTGAATTTTCGAAAAAATCTCATATCATCCCAATAAACTCCAGATTACCATGATTCATCTCGGTTTATCTCAATTTTTCTGGAGGATTGCATAAATAGTATAGATAAATATATTAAAGCTGAGATAAAACGAGATAGATTGAGACAATTTTTTGGATTTCAATAAGTACCAACCTAAAATCATTTTTGAGTACTAAAATAAAAACTGCAACAATATATTTTAAATTCTTAAGTGACCAACCCAATCGAAAAATTAATAAATAAGAAAAATTCAATCAGCAACAAAGTACTTACTTTTTTAAAAAGTCTTGTATGATGTAATGGTTTTTACTCACAGAGTTAATTTAAATCAAAGAAATGTGAAAATTAAGTAATTTATGAAAAATAAAACAAATTAATGTATAATAATATTAATTATTTTTAAAAGCTGCTTTCAATAGCAATAAACAAAAGTTTCTCAGTCTACGAACCGTTCAAAAAATTTTCTAAACTTTGAATGATAATTTTCATATTCCTTAGCACGAAAATAACGTTTTATCGAATGAAATTTCGGGGATAATACAAGAAGATTAAATTTAAAACTCACTGATGCATCAATCTCTGAATCATCGGAATGACGAAGCGTAGAACTGCTCGTTGAGGACGAGGCAGGCGATAGTTCGGGCTGTTTTTTTTTTTTTTTTTTTTTTTTTTTTTTTTTTTTTCGAGTGTGTGCGTACGTGTATTTGTGGTGCGAAAAACCAGAAAATAAAACAACAACCAACCAAAACCACAGTGCATAAAAGAGAAATACATTTTTTTTAATAATAGAGTTCAAATATCGTTTTACTATTTTACCCTACAACAATCTTCAATCCTCAGTTGACACTTTAAGTTACATTTTCAATTTAAAAAATTTTACTTCAGTTAAAGTGAAATAAACTGTTTGAAAGAACAGCAACAATATAATAGAATAATTTAAGACATAATTCTGAATTTTCTAAACTTTATCTGTATTGTGCACTATTACAATCAAAATTTATACTTTGTTTCGATTATTTTTGTAATTTTATTTTCAAAAATAAAAATAATAATGATTTTGATATTAAGAATCTACAAAATCGTAATGAATTTTTCAATTTTACTCAAAAATTCATAACATGTTTTTTTGACTAAATTTTAAAAACAAGTGTCAATCAAGGATTTAATTTGTTTGAAAAATTTTATTATAAGTAAATTACGAAGCGTTCATTGACGACGCCCTCTTTTTAAATATTTGTTAATACTAAAATTAAGCAGTGAATGAGGTGTTATAAGCTGACCCATAGTTTCTAAAAAAAATTTTCATTAGATACAGAAAATTCAGCAGTTTACAATTGGCGTTACTTGTTCAAATCTCACAGCGTCGTTGGTGTTATAAAATAAATTTCCAAAAGTTCAATTATCGTGTTAAAAACCCTATCACCATTGTGCCTATTCAGATCATAAATTGTATTTATTGAATCTTTTGAATCAGTTTCGGTGTAAAATTTTCTAGAAATAGATTCGAAATGATTCCAAAAATACACGATCCAAGTACTTTGTGATTTGTAAAAATCAAAATAAATAAGTGAAAAATAAATCGTGAGTGATTATCTAAACATTTTATCTATATAAGTTCAAATGAGACTTGTCTAGTGAAAATATAGTTCTTTAATTTTTATTAAAAATTTAATATTCTTAATAAAGCTTAACCTCGTTAAAACTGTTTAGTTATAATTTTGACAAAGTTTATTTATTTAATTTCATTTATGCAACTGTTAACTTTTTATGTACTACATAAAAAAAATAAAAAAAATAATGTAATCTGTAATGACACATGAAAAAGAAATTAGTAATCTATAATATAAAAACACTTAATAAATGTTTGCTATTTAGTTTAGTATATATTATTTTTAATTACTGTAAATGTATGCCTTTATAAAATGTAAAAAACTAAAAATTAATTCAATCTGTACATAACAAAAAATGTATATGTATATTATATAGTTATGATATATTAACTAAATTTAGTATCTTTAAAAGAAATCAATTGTAAGTGGTGATTCACAATTGGCATTCTGTAAATTTATAAATTTTTAAGATCATTTTTCAAAACTTTAAAGTATTCGTTGATTCTTCAGTTACCAAAACAAGTCTCATCAAAATAAAAAAAACTTGGAAAAAAAAAGAGTATGCGAATACCGATCGGATCTCTTACCTCGGCCGACGTAATTCGATAATCTCGGTCCTTCTCGCGTTCCCGCTCTCGTAGTCTTTCCTGCAGCATCTGCACCTGCTTCGAGGCCTCGTCTCGCTCAAGCTCGCGCTCGTTCGCCTGCTCCTCCTGGAATTTTCGCATCGATCGAAGCTGTTTGTCCGCCGCCTCGATCTGAGCGTTCGATTTCATTCAATTTTAGTTTTTTTCAGACAACATGAATTTTCGGCTTGAATTTTCAAAGTTTTCAAAGTAATAGACGATACAAGATAGCTTTTAATTCTAAACTTGTCAAATGGGCTCTATGATTTAATCCGTATCCGAGTGTTTAAACATTTTTAACTATTAATATACGTTTAACTCGCTACGTACCGAATCTTTTTACACTTCGCTACGTAGCGGGTTGAACCTAAAATTTTAAAGTAAGCAATAAAGCTTGGTCAAGCGTACATGTACTAATATAATGATTTTATGCAATTTGTTTTAGGTGAATCGAAAATATAACTTATTTCTTATTTATTTATTCATTTATAATTATTGTATAAACATTTACAAATTTGATTTTCAATAAAAAAAAAAACAACAAACACTTACAACAAGGTGTAAAACGTGCAAAACATTAAAAAACGAAACAATGTTAGCATATTTATTAATAACACAATAATCACCTAAAACATGTGCAAAAGTGAGCAATTTCAATATTTAAGCTATGATAAAGCTTGATTTAGCGATCTAATAAATAAATGTGCTTTTCGTGAACATGCATTAATAATAATTAAAAATTAAATAATATATTAATATCAGTACGTTATTGTTATTCTAATTTTCATCTAATTTGTTAGAAATTTTAACTAATTCGCAAAATATTTATTAATCAAAAATTGCAAAGAGCACTTTTGAAAAAAAATGGTGGGGAAAAAAATCGCTTTGAGAAACGTTTTTATAAAATTGAGAAAATTTGCTAAATGAGGGAGCAGTATTAAAATTAGTATTTACCTGTGCATTGAGAACCTTTTGATTGTTTGGGGTGGGAGTGGGAACTAATGAAACCTGCTAGGAAGACAAAATACCAATCACAATCCTTCCTTCGTGAATATTTTTTTTTTACACAAGCTTTCCAATAAAATTTTTTTTAAAATCTTTATCAATAAAAAAACAGTATTAATTGTAATTAATAGATCAGAATAAAAATTAATTTCTATGAAATTATAATTGAAAAATATTGTTCTTTAGATTTGGAATATATTTATAAAAAGTGGGTTTTGAAAGTCTAGTAACAAAGCTAGTAAAAAATTTTACGCGTCAGTGCAGTAAAAGTATCATAGTAAAGAACAAATTCAGCAACACATGTGTACTGAACCAAAAAAAAAAAAAAAAAAAAAAATTGCTAGGTGCAATAAACTGCAGCTGCTCTACATTTTAAAAATATTAATACTCATATGAAAAAAAAAAAAAAATTGTGCAATCCAGCATGCAAAAAAAGTAAAATCCACCATAGTAACTATTATCTTTTGTGTGTAATAAAAAGAAAAAAAAAAAAAAAAAACAACGTCCATTCTGTTCAAAACCAAACAACTCGTAATTTACTTGATTCTGAAGATCCTCCTTCTCCTTTTTGATGTCGTCTATGCTTTTGTCGGCATGCCGGCATAGCTCGTCGATTAGCTGCAGCAGGTAGGCAGTGTCGTTGCTGCCGTTCATTACTACAAACTTGGCGCGGTCCTGCAGCTGAGAAAAGTCCTCCTCGGCCTCCTCCGGCAGAGCCGTTCCGTCCTGCTCTCCATAGCCCTCGGTTACTATTTCTTTTTTATTTTCGGCAACTATTAGACGCTGCTGGAGGTCAATTATCTTAACCTTGAGGTGCTCGTTTTCCTCCTGTACCTCTGACAATATCTTCTCCGCTTCTAAGAGCTTCTCACTGGGGGTGTCACTGATTGAGAAAATAAAATTTGAGTTCGTATTGAGAAATATTTTTATTTTCAACACACTTTGTTTTCTAGACTTGTAAATGAATGGAATCATTTTTGGGATCGAAATTTTGTAGATTTAAAACGTAAATTTAGAATTGTAAGAAAAATATATATTTGAAAACTTTATTTATAGGTTTAAAAATAAATATTGAATAGATATAAGGAAGTCGTTTTTAGCTGTCAAACTAGATAATTTTAAATCTAAGTTAACTGAAATGGGAAATACTGTGCATGCCCAAACTTATAAATAAAAATTCAATAAATATTTTAATTTTTTTAGAAAAATATTTGATTTTATATATTTTTTTAAGGATATCCAGTTTTAAGGAACGTAAACTTAAGAATTATAATTAAAAAGTTCAACAACAATTCACTCCAAAACCAAAGAGCACTTTAAAAAAAAAAAAAATTAAATTTTTCCCGATTTTCCAGATTATAACTATAGTTAAAATTTTCGAAAATTGTTTACACGTGACCGCAAATATAATCGACAAAAAATATTTTTAATGTATTTTTTTTTGTTAAAATCTCACATTGCATGTGCAAAAAATTTGTATTTTTAAAAACTATGTATGATTTTAGCACCAAACTTACCCGATACCAGTGGACCAAGATTCAGAATCAGAAATCGAAACATTTAAAATTTTAGCACTGTCCGCCTTCAGTTGTTCAAGGCACGCGTCCAAATCTTTTTTCAAAATCTTCATTATGTCCTTTTCGCTGTTTATCAGTTCCTGCAAATCGCTGTCGCTTCCAACAATAGACGCGATCTTACTCGAGTGGGGCGCGAATCTGACTCTTTTCGTTTTGTTGCTTCCTTCGGCCTCGAAAATATTTACATCAGACCGAGGTGAGTATTGTTTTCTCAGAACTTCGTTTATGAGGGTATTATTCAGTTCTTCTTCGCACTCAGCACAGTACTCAATCAGTTGAGCTACCAAACCTTTCAGGGTGGCGCAAGTTTTATGAAGCGTATCCCTGATTAAATTATTTCAACATTTAATATTTCAATTTAAAATTTTTCATTGGATGATTGTAGTTTATGATATTTTTATACCTTTCTTTGATTAAACTGCTTTGCAAAGACTCATGAGTCTCTAATTTGATTTGTTTTATTTCATCTTGCAGCAGATGAATTATTTGATTGTGTTCCTCTTTTATACGCTTAACTTCTAAACTATGGCGCTCTTTTAATGATTGTATCTCTCTTTTTGAGTTACTCGTGAATTTGTTTCTTAATTCTAACAATTCTGATGGCCAGTTTTCGTCAGAGTCCGACTCAGATGTTATTAATGCCTGAAAATCGTAAATTCATTAATTTTTTTTAGTAAACTGATACTCCAATTTACACAAAGTTTACTTCAGAATTATATTTTGATGATAATAAAAACTCAACGAAAAACTACCTCGATTTGTTGTTGCAAGGCGTTGATAATGTCGACTCGAGCAAGTCCGACCTGTTCTTCCAACTGCCTGTGGTAGTCCGCTCTCAGCTCATTGAGCTCGTTGCAGTTTTCTTGCACCGGTGTCACCACGCCACTCAGCTCGGTTTGACAACACTACATGCAATTTACAACAAGTTAGTCACATGAAAAATGGAAAAAAAAAAATGATTTATTGAAAAATTATTTTTATATCTCTGGTTGAAAGCTGTGTTGCCTCGAACAAATAACATTTTCAAAATCGTGCTTATAACAGTAATTAAAAAACAAACGACCATCAAAATAAAAATGATTTAAAACTTTATTTTAACGTTACAACTAGGAAAATTTAAAAGAGTATTTTAATAAATACAAAAGTCAATTAGTAATACTTGAAAACATTTAAAAAAGGAAATACCATTTAAGCTCTTTTTAGCACCGAGAAAGATTTATTTTCTAATAAAAGAAAATAAACAGTTATTTTTACCTGATTGACGGCTTTCAACGTTTCTGTGGGACTAGACTTTTCTTTGAAGGCTCGAAGCTGTTTACGAAGATTTTCTAATTTTTCCTCATAATCAGTTGCAATTTTCGCTAGCCGTTCGTCATGGTTATTATTTTGCTGCTCGTTGTTCCTCGCGACGTCTTTTCTAATGTCTTTTTCAAAAGCATCTGAAAAAAAAAAAAAATAACAAAAAAACAAAAAACAAATTAAAATTTCGGTAACAAGCATTTAATAAATTTTTTCAATTTTTAGTTGTTTTAACTCACCTTGAGCATCGCCTCCGCCTCCCATGTACAAATCGTCGGTCAGCTCTTCGATCTCACTGTCGTTGTCTGACATTTTCTTGGACTGCTGACTGAATATTTCCTCGGAGTACTGCTTCTCCATCTGCAAACATTTTTGCTCGAAGTATGTTCTCAGCCCTTCCATTTCTTTCGTGTGTCGTGCTTCAAGCTCGGCCCTCAACTTTTGCAAACCGTCTGTGCCCTGTTCCAAGCTCGACAAAACTTGCTTGAATCTCTGAGCCTCGGCAGAATTTTCGATCTTGATAGCTTTGATTTCTTCGCGCAATTGATTTTCTCTCTCGTGTGCTTTTTCTGTTAAGAATGAAGATTTTTTTTATTAATTAAATTATCGATATTTGATCAAAATTATTTATTTATTTGGAAACACAACACATTAGATTTTTTTTTTTTTTTTTTTTTTCATTAGCACTAGGGTATGACCAACAGAGAATTTTAGTGAATACTTAACAACTTTTTTTTAGACGTTTAAGCTCTTAAGATTTCAAAATTCATTCTATAATTCATTATTGACTGTATTAAGTATCCTACCATAGTTTGCATCAACTTAATATTACAAAATCAATCTCAAAGTTTTTCGAAATCATGACTAAAAGTGTAATATACTTAAAAAAAAAAAAAAAAATTACAAACTGTTCAATTAAAAAGTTTTAAATCTTTGAAATTTCTAAAAATATTTGAAAAAGTATAAAATTTCAGAATTGTAAAAAAAATTCCAAGTTGGAGGAAAAATTATATTACCTGACATTTACACAAACCCTACCTACTAATGAAAAAATATTTCTTTTACATTTTCTACTTTTTAAGTTTACTTACCAAGCAACTCCGCTCGTTCCTTAGCCAGTTCCTCGTACTCCTTGATCTGTTCATGGCAAGCGTCGAGTTTTCTGAGCACCGTATTATAACTCTTCTGTCTATGCAGCACCTCCTCCAGATCAATGCTCGAGGCATTCGAGCTAACCGTGACATTGAGCATTCCCGATTCCTCTCCGAGTTTGCTGTCCCCGAATCCCAGCGTCTGATCGAGCTTTTCCTCAAAGGCAGCGCATTGCGCGTACGCCTCGACCAGACCCTTTTTCAACTTGTCGCTCTCGTCGACCAGTTTGTGGTTCTGCTCCTCGAGCTCCTCCAGCCGCTTTATGTACTCGGCCGTTTCTTTTTCGCGCGAGTCCACGGCCTTCTTGAGCTCGAGAACTTCCCGCTCAAACTCGATGCTGAGCATCTTATCGAGGCTCTCGTTGGGTTGGTAGTTCGCGTTTATCTCGGCCATCAGACGATCGCAGGTGTTCTTCATATCCTTTATCTGCTTCTCGTACGAGTCCTTGACGAGGTTCGTTTCCTCGAGCTCGGCCTTGGTACTCATAACCAGCTCCTCTAGGTCTTTTATCTTTTTGACGAGCTCTTTTTCTAACTCTGTTTTTTCGTCTAAAAACATGAATATGTAATTTAATATTTATTTTTACAAGTATAGATACATTTGAAAAAAAAAAAAAAATTAATATTTAAAATAATTTAAGTTCAATTTTGATTCTTGGATACAGCTTCGAGAAAGTTAAATTAAAAACAATAGAAAAATTATTATTCACTCAAAAGCTTTTAAAAAAATTATTCACATATGTATTTAAATGAGTATTATCATTATTTCCATATTTCTTCATTAACAAAATTGTATAATTTTGTGGAAATCGTGAAACCAATTATATAAAAGTTTTAGAGTGAATGGTACTCTTCATGAAAGACAAATTTTAAATTTTCAATCATTTTACGCGTTTATATTTCAAGTAAGATAATCATATGACAACATACCCAACTGTTGTTTGATCATTTGACACTGATTGTCAAGAAGTTGGTACGTGGTAGCGTCCAGCTCGGTAATACTGAAGTCCGTTCCACTCAGACGGGACAGAGATTTTTGCAGACTGAAGATTTGCTCGCTCAGTGTTCTCTCCTGAACCATGTTGTTTTCAATCAAACTCTGTGCCGCCGTGTACCTCAGAGACAAATCATCAATTTTGAACTGAAAACGAAAAGTTTCGTTAGTGGATTACCAAAAATAGTAAAATACTTAATGATTTTATACACTACATAAGATTTGTCAAAGATAATTACAAAATTTTTCTAGGTATTTATAAACAAAGAGTTTTTAAATGATGAATTTTTCCTTGTACAGTCATTAACTTTTGGAAATTATTTTACAATAAAGATTATTTACAAGTTTCAATTTTTATAGAATAATACTCTGTATTGACACCTATGTACTGGACAAAATCATTACTTTTAAATTGAAACAATTTTTTACTTTTAGATTTTCATTTTCGGTTCTAAGAGAAGCTGCGTCAGTCAGAGCCTGCTCCAAGGACCGCTCGATGCTTTCCTTGGAGTCGAGAACGCTCGCCGTAGCCACGTACTTCGTGGTAATCTCATCGAGCTGAAGTTTGTGAAGTTTTATTTGCTCGTTGAGAAGTTCCTTCTCTTGAGTTTGAGACTCATTGCGAGTGACCAGATCCGACTTTAGCGAGTCGACCGTACGCTTGTAGTTGATCAACTGGGACTGGAAAACAGACATCTCCTTTGTGTGACGAATTTCCAAGTTTTTGTTTTCTTCGCGGAGTTTTAGCAACTCGCTTTCGTACTTGGAAACTAGTTCCTAAAAATTTATGAAAATTAAATTTATTACTTAGATACAAATGTCTACAAAAATGATAAGCTTACTTTTTTATCTTTCTCGTGCTTTTCGTTGTTGGTGAGAGTTTCCGCAGCAAACTTATCACATACAAGTTTCATATCCTTCTTTATTTTTTCAATTTGTTCCTGATAGATCAGGTGGAGTTGACTGCTTTCAGAAGGACTTGCATCAAGTTCAACAGAATCTGCTCTAATCTTTTTGTTCAGATTTTCAACTTGGTCTTTATATTCACTGAGCTCTGTGCTTTGAATTTCTTTTTCGTTTTCCAGCTGTCTGGTAGTTTCATGCTCCTAAATAAATCAAAATAAAGGTTTAAAATTTTTTACAACATTGTAGAATAATATTTATTTTAATAAAACTTGATGGTGATTGTCGATTAGGATAATATTTACCTTCTCATCACTTTCATTCTGTTCACTGGAGTTCTCTAAAGATTGCGACAAAGTTTTTATCTGGGCAAGAGCAGCATCTCTGGAAGCCAAAGCTTGCTGCAGTGATGTTGTTAGATCTTCAATTAAATTGTCTCGTTGATTTACAGCCTTCTCATACTCGTGAAGCTTTAAAACGAATTTAGATGTCATTAGTTAACTAAAAATATTTTTGGTAAAAATTTACAATTTTTTTTTAATTTTTTTAAATTCAAATAATACTAAAAAGAATTTGTTATAATAAGAATTTTAAAAGAAGGTTGGTTTTGGAGTGAAGTGTAAAAAGTAACCTTCTTTTGTTATCAGTTTTTATAACTTCAGAGTAATCATTTATAAACTTTAAATTATAGCTTGAAATAATTCCATATCTTTAGAGTTATAAATATAGTAAATAGTAATTTATATTTCTTTACATAGTTATAGTGTTTAAAAATTTGAATATAAAGACTATGAGAGTAGTAGAAAATTATAATTTCTAGTCAAAACACAGATTTAATTTACAACTGAAGTGAAAAATGAAATTAATTTACTACATACCTTTGCAAGGTACATTGGTATAGTATCCTTGTTACTATTTTGACTATGTGAAGATGTTGGAGAGGACACATCAACTCTGAGGTCGTCAATTTCAGCGTGTAATGCTTCAACAACAGCCTCTTTACCTTGAAGCAGCTCTCTAAGCTCGGTAACTCTTCCAGCTAATCCCTCTAATTCACCATCACCCTCTCCCTCACTCATACTAACACTGCACAATGCACTGGACATTCCACTCTCATTGTTCTGAAATGGTTGATTGATAAATTAAACATAGATAAAATTTCCACTTGGTATTTTAAAATTTGAAACTTACACTCATGCTTATCTGATCCATGGATTGATTCCCAGATCTAAATTGTAAAGATTCTTCATCATGTTCATTTTCAGCTATGAACTGCAAACCCTCATCATCAACTTGGTCTAAACTATTGTTTAGTTTGACATTGGAACGCTTAGATTTGTAGGCTTCCAGCTGTGTGAACAAAAAAACTTTTCTATTAACATTTCAAACAGATATATCTAAATTATTAATTCAGAACTTAAAAAGCTTTGAATCAGCATATATTTTAGGATTGATCAAGTTTGGAGTCATAGTCTTAAATGCACTACTCAGTTTCTAATTAAAACATGATATTACAATAACCCAGCTTAACTAAGTGGCTGACAAATTAACATTTTGGATTTGTATTAGAGTATGGAAAATCAGATTTACATAACTCCATAATAAGACCTGAGATAATCAATAGTGTTTACACTCTATCAAATGTGACTCAAAAATAGATATTGTTGGTATCCAGTATTGTCATTCAATACACTGGATTTTTTTCTCTCTACTGATGTTAGACAATACTGAAACTCACAACAGAAACGTGATATTTTCAACGCATACCTTGTACATAATTTAGCTTATTAATGGATGAAAAACCCTCATTGAATTGTATACAACTAACAAATGATAAAGTTCGTCTGTTGGTAAACACCAAAACTCTCGATTGAAAAAAAAAAAAAAAAAAAAAAAAAAAAGAGATAAGTACAACCCCGGGGAATAGTATATTACTTAACTAGGCAGTATGAATGGGAAACGTCTCAGATCGCATGAAATTGTCATCCGAGGCGTAGCCGAGTGTGACAAACATGTGATCTGAGACCTTCCCATTCAGGTGCCTAGTTGAGTATGCTATTTTTCCGCACGACGGCGCCGGGAAGCGCTACTGACTGTAGCGGCAGCGGCAGGGAAGTAGCGCTTCCCGGCCGGAGTGCGGAAAACTTTTTTACTTTGGAACCACCATCATGATTCTAAATCGGGGGTCTATCTACCAAACTTAAAAGTGCTCCCGAACGGTGCGTAGATATAAATAGCCCGTCGTCATCCTACAAGGCGAATAGTGTGATGATTGCACTCTGGAAGCCCTTAAATCTATCTTTGTCTCGCTCTCGCCCTTACCAATTCCAAAGCGCGTCTTCTGTTGCTGCCCCCGCGCTTGTCCTCCTCCATGGCTGCAGCCTCCTAATTTTTTTTCCTTATAAGCACTCCTCACCAATCGTTGATCATGGTAGTTTCATTGGGGTAAATTAATCCTGCTTATTGTTTTCACCGATCGACGACGAAGAATTGTTGCCACATCGCGTTTCGGTAAATACTAAGCTGCAGCGGCCATAAGCAAGCTTCAACCGTCGTACCGATCGTCCGTCTCACTCGCACCTCCCTCTTTTCTACTCCGTTTGGCGGTTAAATGTCCACGAGGCTGAATGGATGTGTATATACGTATATATGTGTGAGTGTGGAAACGTAAATCAGCTTTGTTTTCAAAATTTGTTTCGCGTAACTGCTATGTACTTTTATTGGAATGCAAAATAAAAGTGCTTTTGATTGAAAAAATAAGGCGAGTAATGAGTATTGATCGGCCGAGCTGCAGATGACAGATGAGAATAATCAAAAGAACGTTGGTCCATGGTAATTTAAACTACGGAGTTCGTGTGGGGTGGGGACTGGGGAGTTGGGGACGCCCAAACTTGGCTCCGATTCGTCCGAGATTAATAAACAGCGGCTCTCAATGTTTTGATTCTTTATTTTTCTCCGCTCTATTATTAGTAATTTTTATCAGGATTTAAAAAAAATTTACTAACATCCTAACAAATATGTGTACACAAAGAAAAAAAATGTTCATTGAGGCATTCTTACAAATATTCTTTTGTAAAATAGTTTATAAATTTATTAATGTACCTTCAAATAGTTTTATTCTACATTTATTTTGAGAACACTATATAGCGTGTAATTTATCATATATAGTTAGAGTTACTAAATTTTATTTATAAAATCTTATTCGCACAAAAACCTGTTTTTATTTTGAAAACTGAAAAAAGGGTCTGGACTGTGCAGAAGAAACATATGACAACCGCAGCGTTGGTATCGATATTCTGCTCAGGGGACTAAGCTATAATTTCAGGGCATACTTTTCGACCAAGCTATAATTTCAGGTTGGTTTTGGTCAAGCGCGATCAAAATCAGTCTGCTAGCTAGAGTCGTGTCACTCAAGGTCTTAGACATACAACATAATAATGGTTTTTACCAAAAATTTTACTAAAAAATAATGTAAATGTAATTAAAAAAGAGTGCATTGGTTTAAATTGACTAAGCTTACTTTAAATGAAAGCTTTTTTCTAATATCTAATACATGTATATGTAGATGAAAAAACAGTAATTGATTAACCAGTAATAGTTATACAAAAAGTGGATTGATGAAGTAATTCTCAATATTAAGTGTGTGTATATGCGTAAATAATAATATGTAATAATTTTGATTTATATATTATTAATAAATTGAAGTGAAATACATTTTTTTTTTTTAATTAGATTACACATAAAAGTTTCTTGTATCGCCCCAAACTCAAAATGTATCTCATAATTATTCTATCAATGTTATGTAAAACTGATAAGAAATTTCATGAATTCTAATGAAATTTCAAATATCGTAGATATTGTTTACAATTCATAGAAATATTATAATCATAAAATATTTAATTTACTTCAAAAACTTGATAAAAATTACCACTAAAGAGGTTTATATATTTATATAATTTGCATCAAATTTTCAAATAAAAAAAAATTATCTCTTTCTAGGTACATACATGTACTTGTATGTACAAATGATTAAAATTATGTATTTTTGGAGACGTTACGAAAATTAGATTTAAAAAGATAATTAAACTTAATTTAAACTTTCAGAAAACAATCTACAACTTGTTTTTTATTGTTATCATAAATTTACTAATGAATGTTAGTTTTTTTCTGGTTATATGTTGTACTTATTTTTTAAAGTTTTCTATCTAAGCTGTATATTTATTTCTGATGGTATCCAGGTAGGCCTCTAGGTAAGCTATAAAGTAACTTTCTTAATAATCATTTAGTAAGTTTTTTGAGAATTATCAATTAATTAATATTAATAACTTACAAAGTAAGTTGCGTTTTTTTGATAAATTTAAGTTTCATAAACTTTATAAGAAATTTTCCTAATGATTACAAATGCTATCAAATAATTACTTTTTTATTGAGTCATTACATTTATAGACATATTTAAGAAATACATAAAATACATATAATTAAAAAAAATTTTTCTCAAATTCACTATCATCTTATGCTTTTCATTTATTATCCTTTTGATTGCAGTGACTCTCCTTGTACTGGTATGGATTTCTTTGCTGGTATCCTAAAATAACAAGTGCATTATTAGAATAATTCAATGATTGAAAATTTATTTATATTTTTGATTTAACTTGGTAGTTATTTTTAAAATGTTATCTATTTTTACATAGTAAACAATGTGGCATGCTTTTGTAATATCAGTTATATGAAACAAAATTTTTTACTCTAACTCTAATTTGTGTGGTTGAGAGGAATAACGACTTAACTCCACAGGAAACTCAGTAATTTGAGTAGCTTTTCTTTTTAACCACTAAATTAGGTTTATAAAATAGGTTTAAGTCTTGGTAGTGGATTTAAGTAAAAAAAATATTTATGCTTCATAACTATTGATAATCATAAGAACAATTGAATTTACAATTTAAAAGGCGTTTTAGACTATGGAGTAAGAAACTGCAAAATTCATTTGTCACTTTTGATTCTTTATTTTATTGGCTTACTCACCTATCATTGTAGACATAGATACTCGACGTAGGCTTTCTGCAAAATATTTGCGGGCTGCGCGTTTGATATTGTGACGTATGCGAGATTCTCGTGATCGTTTCTTTGATCTCTTTTTTTTGGGAAGTTGCGATTCATCTGTAACTGACAATGTTATTAAATTTAAAAAAATATACCAATTTCATTAAGATGTACGTTTTTTGTTCATTTCATTATAAATTACAATAAGTATTAATTTATTTTAAAATATAACATGAATTATAATTTATATAATTAAATGTTTTTTATAAAAATTTTTTAATGTAAAATGCAAAGGACCGTATCTACATATCAAATCATGCAGACTGTTTAAAATTCCTGTAATAAAATTAACTGCAATCAAATCACAAAAATTAGACTCGAACTTTGAAGCATGCTTTGAAATGAGGCATCGAAAAAAAAAACACTTGACCCAGCAATATTTTTTCCATGCAATATATTTCTCGGTCTTCAACCGTGAACCAGTTGATTCTCGGTATGTTCATCGCCCGACTTCTAGGTTTTAAACCGAGAAAAAACGTTGTAGGTCTCGCTCGAGAAATCTGAAAATTTTACAATTTCCCTTTATCTCGAGCTTGACCAAGATCGTAATAATCACAATTTTTCTAAACTGATAACTATTAAAAAATAGAACTGTGATTAAAAATCAGAAAAAACAAAAAATGTTTATTTTTTAATATCGAATATGTATAGGCCATATTGAATGCAATATTTTACAAAAACTTGAACCAGAGGGATTTTTTGTGCATGCAAGTTGTACCTATTTTCTTTGTATCAGATGATAATCGAAAATAGGTTGACCGCGATTCCGCTGACCCACTTATACTATGAAGCCTCTGCTTTTTCTTTTAATTTGTAGTTGGATCATTGTATATTTTTTCGATTTATTAAATACTTCTTTAATACCTTTTTTGCTTTTATCTTTTTCGCTTGTACAGCTAACTTTGTCAACACCACCTGTGGGCTTCATCATATCTGCAAACAATTATTACATACGGTTTTATTACATACGGTCGAATTTCATAAAATTAATTTGAACACCTCCGCAAGAAGTTTTAAAAATATTTTAAACAGAAAATTGTTTAATTTGCCTGAATCTGTTGAACTTTCTCGCAGTGGCTAAATAGTTTATTACACACCGGGCGCTGGAAAAGCGCCCGCGTCTTTCCTGCGTCGTGTGCAATGTTTTTTTCATTACGACGGGAGGAAAACTCAAAGTCCCGCTCCGAGCCGGGGAGGGAATTTGGTGTTTTCGTCCCGGAGGTATGAAAATGATCTTTAATTTTTTCAATGTGACTATTGTGGTTATAAGATAGTACTTTTTTTACGCAGGTTTTGGTTAATTACTCTTAAAAAATCGTTTACATTTTAATAAGTGACGAAAAAAAATTTTCAATTGATCTACATACGTAAGTTCCTTTGAAAATAATGTTACCTTCTCTTTCGTCAAAGAATCCACCAGTACTGCTTTTTTGTTTTGCCAGTTTGAGGGACAAAATTTTTTCCACATTTTCAATTTTTGTATCTAATTTTTTATTAGCTTTATCCAACTTGTCTAGTAACTTTAATTGTTTTTCCAGTTTTTGGGACATATTTCTGTAAATATAAAGAAAACGGAAGAATTAAAGTTTATTAAAAAAAAATAAATAAAAATAAAAAAACGAGGGTCATCAATCACACAGGGGCAGACAACTGAGCGCCCGAGATGCGTTCGATATTTTGTCACGAGGGTGAAAATTTTTTTGTGTTTTTTGTTATACAATAAGTTAAGAAAATTGAAATTTTTTTCCCGAGGGCGAGAAAAAACCTTCTGGACTCGAAATTCGCCCGGTGGGCGGTATTTTGCGACCCGTGGGACATAAAAAAAATTTAAGGTCTAACGTTAAATGATACTACATCCATGAGCCCTACTTTTGAGTGCTGCTAAATAAAATTTAATTTTCAGAGAAAATGAAGTTAGTTGATAATTATTTTTACTCGTTTTAATCTTGAAATAAAATTATATTTCGTTGATTTTGTAGTACCAGTAAAATTGGATTGTATTATTAAAAACATTATTCTTATTAAATACAAACATTTTACACGAGCTTTGAAGCTAAATATCAACTAACTTTACTTTTTTAATAAATTTTTAAGTCAGTACTGACATAATAGATCCATTGGTAACTTTTGAGAAATATTGTATTAGAACAAAACATTGTTTACATTGATTTATAAGAATAACTACTGTTTAATAAAATTAGTATAGTTTTTTGGCAACTCTTGAAATAATAAGCAGAGTTCTACATATTGTAAGGTGGTTTTCTACCAGAGCTAGTCAAGTTAAAGACCAAAAAAAAATTTATTACACCAAATTACTAACAATTGGTTATTAAAATTTATTATTTAACTTTTTATGGCTTCTGGAATTATTTTCTACCAAAAACCATTGACAATCACAACAAAACAATTTTTAAAACTTTTAACCTCACCATCGAATACCGCTATTTCGGAGGTTATTCAAGTGAAAATTTTTTTTTTTAAATGATTGTAATAATTGTAAAAGATCAATTTTTTGCAGTTTCAAGAAATTAATTCTTCGATAGTGAAACTTTATGAACGTTTTTTTCTACACGATCTCTATTGTAAAAAGACAATTAATATCAATAATTTAGTACACTTTTTTAGCGTACCTACCATACGCGTAATGAAAAAAATTTAATCTTTAACTTGCTTTAATTTTTAAACTAAGTGATCAATTATGATCTGACTTCGTAGAAATGTTCATTAATACCTAATAAATACCTCCAGAAAATTTGAGCTGATTCTCTATTGTCATGCATTTGGTACAAAACCACCTTAAAAAAAACTATTAGCGAATAAATTATAGCACGAATATATGAATGAACACTTATTCGTGAATAAGTTTTTTTTATTCATTTAGAAATAAAAAACTTTCAAATTCAGATAATTCATAAAAATCATATTTACTTTAAAAAAAATTCTTCTTAATTTCATAAAAAACCCTTTATCATGTCTTGTCACTTGTTCGCTGATTTCTACATTTCATTTTATGATAGAAACTCTTAAAGTTGAAAGTCAAGGTCTTCTCTGATAAGGTGTTTGAATATTATAGAATTACATTATCTTGTCACCATAACATGTAAGTTTGTATAATGTTAAATAAGAATACAAATTTTGAATGATAGAAACGTAGGTACTACTTAATAAAATAACAAATAACATATTTTTTAATTTACTCGACAACGTTTTTTAACAATTTTTTAATAATTAACAGTTTTAACAAAATCCAGGCTTCGGACTAGTCAGATGAGCATTTTAATTGAAGCTTTATTTAAATACGATTTTAATTAAGTACTGTCAATTGTATTTGACAATCGAAATACGTATGCAGACTCATGTATTTCGCAATTATAATCACCTTTTTCGAGTGTTTTTGATTTTTTTTTTCACTTTCTTTTTCAAAAGCCGCGTGACTCAAAGTTATTTTGCAGGTAGCCGAAACGTCAATTATCTTTTTTACAACAAAGAAAAGTTTTATTTACACCTTACTCTTTTCTTGGTCCGAATAAGTCGTAAGCATTAATAAAATTTATAAAATTTAATTTCATTACTATCGGACGTAAAAAAATTTTTTTTCAAATAAAAAATGTGTTGTTTATAACTTATGTTACAGGCTCGTATCGAATGTTCTAAAGAAAGCTTAACAATAATATGATTTTTTTCGATTTTGGGCGAAGCCGCATTAACTAGCGGGCTAGAAATTAAGTAGTTGCAGTTTTAGTAAATTTTCCATGTTAATAGGTTCATGTTAATTTGTTTTATAACTTGTTAATGTAAAATGTAAATTGTAAATGTTTATTAATTTTTTTACAAGTTCATCAGGGCTTTGAAATTTTTGCTAAACTATTTTTAAACTAAAGACTGCGTTTATTTAATTTGAACAAATTATGTGGACTACATCAATTTTGTAGAGAACTTTCATAAAGTTTACAGAGCATAGTTATTTTATCTCAACAATTTCACAATTTAACCTAATTTAACTACACACCGGGTCTCAGGGTACCCGCAAATTTTCTGAAATAATTTATTTGTAAACAGCGTACTTGCACGAAAAAAAAAGTTGTTTTCAATTTCAGGCGTATACTTTAAGAAACTTTTTTTACTTTCAACATTTTTTAAATACATCCATTATTTTTCTTTATTTATACAAAATATTTTAAATTTCTCTGTAATATCTCACAGTTTTATTTTCAAAATATTTTATTGTTGTGACGATTATTTTTTAGGAACCGGTATTCTCTTTATTTTACCCATTACTGTTCTACAAGCATGTATTGCAGCGTGAGCATATTTATGAGTAATGTTTGATCTAGTAAAACTGAAAACTTATTCATAACATTATGATTTCGATTCTATAAACACTCATAATGATTGCCAGAATTTTAAAATATTTTTATAATTTTAAAGCATGTGCAATATTCATTTTATTTACACAGAAGCTAACAGAACACTTATTCTGCTTCAACTACAAATATATAGTTACATTTTCCAAGTTTTAATAGTATATTTTTTTCAATACGGTACTACATGACAAAGTAACAGCACTCGTGGCACCATCGTGGTAATGACATTTCAGATTCAGATGATTATTGGAGTAGATTGTATCCATTTACGACGACAGTTTTATAGTTGCACAAGGCATTAATGAGTGCAATGACGAAACTCTCTTCGTAAATTAATAAGTTATCGCAATAAGTATTACATTTTACACAACCATGTCATTGGTAAATTTTGAGAAAAAGATAACATTTTAAGCTCGCAGAAGGGATTAGAATTACATAATTGAAACGGTGAAGTATTGCTTATACAACGCACTTTTTACGAGTCAAAAAGTTCGAATTACTTGTTTCAGTTGACTAAAAAGTATTCATTGCACCTACAGCCCCACAGCATAAGCAAGAGTTTTTGAAATATTAATTTTGCCCTGACGCATAAGGCTCATCAAATAAAAGAAACAGTAGTTCATTTTAAAGATTGAGAAAGGTCATATCAATGCAATATGTTTATAAATTTCACTGTCCTCTACCTCATGTATTGACAAGCATTCATAAAATAGTATTAGTTAAAGACGTTCAACTCGAAAAATAAATAGTGATGAATAAATTATGAAAATTTAGAGATACTTTGATTGAATAATAAGAAGTCCTCTGTTAAAATCTGAAAGCAATTAGGAGTCCAATAACATAAATATCAATTATTATTGTTTTGACACATTAACACAGTGTCATATGGGAAATCGAACTGTTTCGTGCTTCTCAATGCCCATCCTACACTGGCGGCTGAGCCGCGGCTTAAGCCTCGAGTGGCTTAAGCTTTGAATTGTTATATCGCACTCCCTACATTAGCAAAATATTTTTTTTTACGTATTTTAAGTTAAAGAATATAACTTTTCAACATAATCTCGATAGTGCAACTGTTTGGGAAAAAGTTATAACAATTTAAAGCTTAAGCCACTCGAGGCTTAAGCCACGGCTCAGCCGGCAGTGTAGGATGGATGATGACACGAACCACAGTTTTTTGAGGTGTTAAAAGAGCATTTGAGGATTATTTTAAGATGTTTACGGAGACGATTTGGGGAATATTAATAATAGAAAAGAATGATTAAAGAAAAAAAAATTAGTACTTTTGGGGTTAGGTTAGACCAATCAGCGTGTTTCTATATCGGAAAAATAGTCATACGAGAAGACTTGACTAGAATAGTCAATGTTGAACGTCCTTAACTAAGCAGCTGCAATGGGAAAGGTCTCAGCTCAGGCGTCCGAGGCGAAGCCGATATCGACAATGATATATTGTAATACATGGGAGGCAAGCGTCACATTAACGTCGAGAGAGAAATTTTTGGCACGAGGCGCAGCCGATAGCATTCTATATGTACTTTGAGAAACAAAAAAGACGCAAAATAGCAACGTCCACGAACGCTCGCTACATTGACTCCCGCTGAAGAGGAACTATTGCATACATTGACGCTCGCTGCCTCTCGAGCGGGAGTCAATGTAGCGAGCGTTTGCGGGCGTTGCTATTTTGCGTCTTGTATGTTTCTCAAAGTAAACATTGAATGCTCAGTGAAACAAAATAGGTAATACATGGGAGTTAAGCATCACAGCCCTCGGCTGCGCCTCGTGCCTTAAATTTCTCTCTTGACGTCAATGTGACGCTTGCCTCCCATGTGTTACAATGTATCATTTCCGCTCGACGGAGACGGGAAGCGCTACTTACTGTACCGGCACCGGCAGGGAAATAACGCTTCTCGACTGGAGTGCGGAAGATTAAATTTTATACCATTTTAATTACAGTCTAGTTTTGTTTTTATTAATACGTCTTACAACCTCAAAGCATTGTTCATGAATAAAAACAGTAGAAATGAATACTACTGACAACATTGTAAACAAATACCAAGGCTTGCGTGGCTAATGAGCCTTAAAAACCATCTTTTTGTACGCCTTACAACCTCAAAGTATTAGTTAGTGGATTAGAATATTCATAACAGTTTTAAGTATATTATTTTCTCGTAGACTTTTAACGTAAATAAATCTTTTTGGTAAGTCGACGATTTTTATTTGGCGCGGCATGCCCAAAACGACATTTTATATTTTTATTTTACAAACTTAAAAAAAAAAACATTCTGGTTGCCTGAACGTTTCTACCAATGAAAAATTTTTTGTTGTTAATCACTGATTATACCCCAAGCTAAAGATGTTATTACTTTTTAAATTTAAAAAGATTCTTTATGTTTTTATAATTGTGCACATTGTTTTAAAAAAAAAATGTTTACGTTGAAGCCGATCGAATCTCAAATTTTTTTAAGCCAGCAAACAATTTCAGGTTCTACTAATCGTCTGTCTACCAAAAAGCTTTATAACAAACTCTATGGTTTCTATTTTTAGAAAAATTTAAAATTCAATTTTGACTTTTTATACTTACTATCAAAAGTACAAACGACTGTATTGAAAGTTTAATATTTCAAATTTTACTTCCACTAAAAATACCAAGGCTTGCGTGGCTAATGAGCCTTTATATTAAAAACAAATTTTTATACGCCTTACAACCTCAAAGTATTTTTTAACCTTAAAACAATAATAACTTTTAATTCTCTCAGTTTTAACTTGAATAATTCAAAAACAACTAACAAAAAGCAAGTTATATTTAATTTTATGTTGAAAAAATCTGAAAATAAAACAAAACCTTTAACCATGTGAAAGACGATTTTACTACATTAATAAATGTATTTTTTGAAAGATCTACATACGAATATATTAAAAAGTTATTATCGCTGTTTTGATTCAAAAACACCAAGGCTTGCGTGGCTAAGTGAGCCTATGAGTTTATCAAATTTTTTTACGTTATTGTAATAGTATTCATACTTTTTTAAATTGTTATGATTAATTTAATATGTACGAAATAAAATTTATTTTACTACCTGCTTAATTAGGTAGATCAAAAAAGTTTTTGTTTCGTAAATATTTTACACAGGTTGCACACACTTGATTTTCAAGCTCTGTGGAAGGAACCAATTTAATGATTTCATTATCTTTGTAACGTTTACGACAATTATCATGTATCTTTCGATTGCAAATCATACAAAACCATGATTTTGTGCGTGAGCTTTCCTGATAACCGCAGTAAAAGCATAGTGTTTGCATGTCCTCAGAATTTTGCAGTATCAAATAAGCAAGCTCTATCCTGTACTGATTTGGATCAAAATTTAAATCAAAATTGATTCCTAGACCAATACAGTTCATGTAGTATATTACGTACAAAGCGCAATTAAAACCATCTGTTTGAATTGGTCGAATACCAGAGGGAAATATTTTATATTTCCAATTTTTTCCTTTTACATTACTTTTTTGATATTCACTATGAACCCATCGAAGAAAACTTTGAAAGCACTTTTCAGCAAACGGGGATATTGTCTTTTCGTCAAACAATGGATCCAACATACTAAATGTACATTCATCAAGATCAATTAAAAACAATACCCAGTGGGATCCATTACAATAAGGTAAAAATATTGTACCACTCAGATTATTTTTAAAGTGTAGCGCAAACCAATCTTCTTCAATACGTTCATTTCCAAGGAGTACTATACCCCTGTTCATACGACTTAGGAGAAATTTGGCATTTGTCCAATTTTTTTCTAAAATTGAACTTGCCGCATCCACAATTTCAAGATTCAACCATTTTTTTCCTTCTAATCTTTGAAAGTCATAAGCAGAAACTTCAAGTTTTTGGTTAGGCGCACAAAAAGTTATTCTGTAACCATTTTTAGTACATTTACGGTGATCTCGAAGAGGATGATCCTGTATAGGCTTAATTATTGCAACACAGCTTTCTGAATGGGCTTTCATGTAGTAGTTGTAATCACTTACTAGTCCATGTTGATTAATATTTAATAAATTTCGACAAATTAAATCATTATTAGATGTTTGAAATGTTTTAAACACCAAGTTTGAATTAGAAATCGGTTCAGGTGTTTCTGCATGGAATTCAAAATTTTCATCTAAATCTATGAATTCTTCATCATAGTTTTCATTTAAATCGATGAACTCTTCACCACGATTTTCATTTAAATCGATGAATTCTTCATCAAGATAGGGATTAAATATATCACTGCATTCACTTTTAACACATTCTTCATTTTGCGATGAAACATCATGACAGTAGCTATAAAATTGAGTATAATCTAATAAATCAGTATTTTCTTCAATGATTTTATTTTCTTCCAACATCTTTGCTTTTTTGTTTGGACTAGATTCTGATTTAAATTGTTTTTGTTTGATAGATACATTACCTGGTTTGTCGTCAACAACATTTATTCTCTTCCTTTTCGATTCTTGATGTGGGAATCTCCAAGTTTGTTCTTGTTCTAGAACTTTTTGTTTCATATCAGAAGTTAAAAATTCATTACCAAAAACTTCGTAGTCCATTTCTATAACAGTAGGCGGTGGTACATGAAAAGAAAATGGTATTTTCATACGCTCTACCATTTCTGGAGTCACAACCAAGCCGCCCATGTCTCGTAGAAACTGTTTGGCAAGCATTAGAGCTCTTGTTGTTTCTTTGGATAACTTATTTCTAATTTTTGATTTAATAAGTGTTAATTGACTCCAAGTTCTTTCGGGAGTAGCATTTGAATTTGGGAAGCGTAATAGAGTTAGCACAAAGTCAGCAAGGTTTTCAAAAACTTTCAATCCACTTTTTTTATCTTTGAACTCCCACAGTTTAAACCAAAACTCGTCAATATTGTCGATTTCGTTTAATTCTGTTAACGTTTCCACGGGAAATGGGTACACAATTAAATTTTTCCATTGTTCGTTTACAGAAATTTTTAAATTTTCGTCTTTTGAAACTTTCAAATGACTAAAATCATTAAAAACAATATCTAAAGTTTCATATTTTTTGTGATTTAATGTGTTTAAGGCATTTTTTGGATTAAATATGAACCTCAAATCATCATTTTCGTAAAATTTGCACTTCTTTTTTAAAGTTTCACAAACTTTTATATAAAATTTTTGAGCCTGTAAAAAGAAGTCTGCAGAAGTGACTGGAATTTTCTTTTCCTTTAATTTTAAATCTTCATCAGTTGGAGGCTTTGCATTTTCCAAACATTTCTTGGTTTCAACTCCAATGGTAATCTCGTTTAATGGTTTAAATTCCTTTTCGTTGTTTGGGTCGATGTTTTCTATTGCAGTATTGTTAACATAATCTTCATTTAAATAGTATGATAATAATCTTAGGTATAAATTCGACATAACAGTTTTATTTTCAGGAACAATCGATTTTTCTGACTGCAAAAGTTGATTTGTTTTTACTAACTCGGAAAGAGCAGTTTCAAGAAACATGTAAGTTGCATGAATCATATCATTATTGAAATATAAATAAAAATTTTTAAGTTTAGAAATTATTGGTTCGTTGATTGCTCTCTTTTGTTCTTTATAGTAATCGATTTCTCGTTTAAAAAATGTTTTTAATAATTCCCATCTTCGGAGTAGATTTAAAATACACTTGTAAAATGAAAGCCAACGAAGGGGAGTGTGTTTTAGTATTTTCAATTTTCCAAGTTCACATTTTAACTCAAGAATGTGATAATCATATTCACGCCTTGAACTTTTACTTAAATAATTATGAATGTCTTCTGGCAACAATTGAATTACTTCTGATAATATTTCTAATGCTTTTTTTGCTACCAAATGTTCAATGTGACAATTGCAAGGTACAATCTTCATACCGGGATTATTGGCTGCATAGCGTGACCCGACTGAATTGTGTTGGCCCATCATAATATTGGCAGTGTCAGCAGAATAAAATCCAACGTTTTCTTCCGGAACACCGGCAGCAGTAAAACTTTCGTTAATTATTTTATGTAAATACTTTGCATCAACCTTACCGTTCTCATCAAAGTTGCGACAGGGAAGAACATCCCACAGGGTATCACACTGTTGTTTTTTTGTTTCAAAGTCCGTAATACGGACGTTCACGCTAACTAACTGTTCATTAGAGACATCTTTAGACTCGTCAACGTATGCGCAAAATTCTTGAGATTTTAAAATAGGAATTAATCTTTCTTGTTGCGCTGGTGCGATTATATAAGTTACAATGTCTCGAAGTCGTTTTCTATAATCATCTGTATTTTTAACATTAATTTTATTCAGTTTTTTTGAGTCGTCGAAAATACTCTGTAAGCCTTTTAAAAAATTTGCAGCATTTAAAAATGATTGGTTTGATAAAACGGTCAATTCTGCATACTGAATTTCTGCAATGCAAGTTTCTTCATCAAATGATTCTGTTAACTCCAAGTACAAATCATCTGGTATTAATTTACGTACATGCTTGAGAGTTGTTAAATGATGTTTCATGCTGGAAGTTTTTGCTTCAATTTTTGAGTCACATGTTTTACAGACAGCTTCGTCTCCTCTAATAAAAAAGTCGTTCGTAAAATCACTACGTCTTGTTTTTTTACCGCAACATTTATTATAATACGAGTGCTCACATGGATTTAACTGAGGACTCTCATTTGATGAAGCCACGTTAACGTCGGCTTCATTTTCGTATACTGCTGCTTGATGGTAACCAATACTTTCCTTATTAACAAAAGAATTCGCGACTTCAACGTCATCAATAGCTGGGTTTATTTCACAACAATTTATCTTCTTTATATCCGAAGTATCCTCTGATTCGATTGTATTTAGAACTGATTGTTTATTGTCTTGATTCAATATTAATGCTTCTTCATAAAGTTTATGCTGCTTTCCCATAAAATGTCTTGTTCTTAATCCTCTGTTCTTAGGCAAAGTCGCTCCACACGGGCATTCATCAGTTTTATCATTTTTTATGTCAGATGCTTTACTTACCAGAGGTAGGGTCGGAGCACCACCCGAAAGTTGTTTGGAAACTGAGAATTTTTTGTTTTTTGAGTTTGGTATGTGGTACTTCCAATGATGTACCAAACGACACCAAGTTGGTTCTATAATAACCGATCCATACGAGCATAAAGCAATTTTTTTGTTTTTTTTCCATATGATTTGAAACTCCTTCATTTTAGTTGTAAGATAAAGAAATTAAAAATTATAATATTACCTACCAGTTTCTTCAAAGTATCACTTGATCAAGATGTTTCACAAACGCAAATTTGCAATGCTGCAGATTTTTAAATTTTAGTAAAAAAATAAAACAATAATCTTTATGTATAGGATTAAAATTAATTTCTTAAAATTTTTAAAATTAATGGAAACTCCTGTAAATGAAAGTAAAAGTTATTAGTAGTGTTAATAATTTTTTTTTAGTAGTGATAATAATAATAATAATAATAATAATAATAATAATAATAATAATAATGATAATAATAATAATAATAATAATAATAATAATAATAATAATAATAATAATGATAATAATAATAATAATAGTAGTAGTAGTAGTAATAGTAATAATAATAATTATTATTATCATTATTATTAATATTATTATTATTATTGAAAATCCAATATTCTTTCTTAAATTAGACATTATTATTATCATTATTATTATATGTTTATCTATTTTAGAAATGAGTATTGGATTTGCAATAAGCAATGTTTAAAATCGCGGAGTACTAAATTTCTAAATTTTTTTTTTTTTTCCCCAACCATTTTAATAATGATATGTTACTCAACTTGTGTGATAAGTTTTAAGCTTACATCGAGAGTTGTTGATACTCGAGGCGTAAGATAACAAGCGATAGCGAGCTATCTGGAGTCGAGATGTAAGTGTACAACTTTGGACACAAATTTAGTATCATATTTTATTCAACAAGATCATATAATTTGGTACTTTGATAAAAATGCGGCTGTAAATGTGTACCCTATTATTCAACGCTGCGGTGAAAGAAATCAAGATATAAAAGTATAACTTCTACCGCATTTTTCACACGTCAAAAAGTACCTTTTAAGGGTCAGAAAGGAGATAATTATTTATTATTTGTAAATTAACTGTTTTCATAATTTATTTTTTTATGCATAAAAAAGAAAAAAATTTGTAGCACTAGAAAAGTTTTTTGCATTTAATAAACGTAATAATTTTTGCACAATTTTAAAATCTAAAGGACCCCGCACTAATCTTATGGAAACAGGGTTTCAGCGAAATTTTCTAAATTTTTGACATGATTTAATGTTCCAGTTATGATTTCAAAAATCGCTACTTTACAGTATTTAGAATTTTATTTAAAAAATAAAGAATGTTATCGAAAATCTTTTTTTACATATTTAAATTTGAGGTTCTTCAGAAGTTACATAAATTTTTTTTATGTGTAAATTGTATTTATTTATTGAATAAGTAATGTTTAAATTTAAGATCTTTTATGCCCCTTTTTAAAGTGAAGGCCCGAGTTTATTATACAACTTCAGCTTGACTTTTGTCTTTCCTAACTTTTGAAAGTTACTTAAAAATATTCAAAGAACTATATGTATGTTAATCATGGATTTTTTTATTAATGTTTGATTATAAAAAAATCAAAACCCCAATCATTAATTTAGTTTTGTTTTTTGAAAAAGTATCAAAAATAGTCAAAGCTAGAAAAACCATAAAGATCCTCTTTAATACCTGTTTTTTTTTGGTTTAATAAGCATTTTATTGAGGTTAGAAAAAAAACCAAGTCATTGGACAACTATTAGCGCTCAATAAGAAAGCAGCATCTCAAAATGTGTAAAAAACTATTATATTTTTCAAGCTTGATCGAAGTTTTTTGAATTTTTTTTTACGCTACATGTACGATGTATGCTTATACGAGGGCCTCTAGCGGCCAAACTACTCATTTTATAGGGTTGTCTTTGGGACTTTTGATCAAGATGATGAAAGCTACATCATATCAAAAATTTAAAAAATTGCGCTGAAACCCAATTTCCATAAGATTAATGTGTGCTCCTTTTAATTATTTTCGGAATACCACTGTCAGTCATTTTTATTAAATACTGTTTTTTAAAAACGAATGTTGATAAAAAACGGTTGACAATGGTTTTTTGAAATCAATCAATATTTTGACTTGAAATTTTGCAGAAATTAGCCTAAAAGTCGTAATAGCTAATAAAAACTACAGATGGGCAGTAAGGTAAAAAGAGTGTAGAGTCCCATTGGCATTACTTATTGTTGTTTTCTTTCATCTTTAGGTGGATGAAAATCGTTCCCAAAGTTTCATTAAAATCAGCTTTCCCGATTATTTTGATAAATAATTTTTTCACCTTGATCATGCATACACATAGTTTAATTTCAAAAAGTAAGGTCGAAATCATTATCCAAACCCATAGAAACCCCCGAATGCAAAATTTCGAATGAAACGTATAGATCGAAGTAACTTTTAATAATTCTACTTTTAACAAGTAAGTTTCAACATTGACATCGTACTTGCTTCAGCTCAAATAAAAAATTGAAGTTACAATTCCGTATAAATTTACGTGTGTATAATTTCGTAATCTGCGATATTGAAAACACCTACCTACCATATTTCTAAGGAATTGGATGAGTATAAGTTCCTTAAATAAATAAAAAAAAAATAAAAAAAAAAGGACTAACTTACGACAACAACGAGAGAAAAAAAAAAAAAAAAAACCAAAAAAAATCAAACGTTATCAAGCCTTTAACGCACAAAAGTTTAAAAAATTTACTTGATTGTCAAGCCTTTGGCGGCAACTTAAGAAAAGAAATGAAAAACATTTCTGAAAGTTTCAACTATTGGGCCCAAAACTACGGTGGCCCAAAAATAAAAATAGAGTAATCAGAAAATAAAAAATACTTCCGCATTTTAAGTAAAATTTCAAGAATAAAATATACTTGTCTTTTTTTTTATTTGATGCACTTTTTCCGCGTGAAAATTCATAAAAGTTGGATTCATCGAATTTAATTTTTTCGCCCGCTCGAGAAAATTAGATAGTCAGGCAACTAAAATTGTAATAGTTTCTAACGTCACCTTATCTATTTTTGAGTTTATAACATAATAAATAAATTTTGGCCGTAGCCATACGAGGCATCGGTCACTTTCTGCTAACTCAATCCCCCATAACCCTGGGCACCGAGTGCAATAAATGATGAACTAATTATCTCCAAGCCTTGAACCCCCAGAACTCTGCGCGCTGAGTTCAATAATCAAATTGATGAATTATCCCCCAAGCCTAGAACCTCAAAGACCCTGGGCACCGTTTTTTTTGTTTAATTTTTTTTATTAAAAAAAAAAAAAAAATCCGCGAGCTCAATAAATAAACAGATTAAGGTGGTTTTCTATCAAATGCATGACAATAGAGAATCAGCTCAAATTTTCGGGAGGTATTAGTTAGGTATTAATGAACATTTCTACGAAGTCTCATCAAAATTGTCCACATAGTATAAAAGTTATAGCAAGTTAAACATTGATTTTATTTCATTACGCGTATGGCTGGTACGCTAAAAACGTTTACTAAATTATTGATATACGTCTTTTTACAATAGAGATCCTTTAGAAAAAGCAGATACATATAGTTTCACTATCGAAGAATGCATTTCTTGAAACTGCAAAAAATTGACCTTTTAAAAATATAACAGTAATTGTAAGGTACCTGTACCTAGTGTGGCCCCCCCTAAGCGAGAATCGACGTTGTGGCGAATTAAATCAATATTTTTTGACGTGTAGGGTCTCATTTTGAAGGTTTATTCAAGAGCTTTAAAATGAGACCTTACGCGTTCGATTTTGATCAATGAGCTTGAAATGCCAGAGGATTTACCAAAACACGTTTTTTCAAGACACCAAAAATTTGTGTACCTAATATGGCCCCCCCTGAAGTAATTTATTAATTGCAATTTGTTCCTATTTTTTAGATCAAGGAGGATATAAGATTTAAAAAATTTCAAAATTTTCATTATTTTAAAAATTATTTATTTAAAAATTGAGCCTTTTTTACAAATTTTTTTAAAGCTTTGTAACCACTAAAAAAATTTCAACTTTAAATTTTTATCAAAGTTTGTTTTTTGAGCTAGAATTTTTTTTTAGTTATAAAATGAAAAAAAACTTTGAAATAATTACATTTAGTTTTCCTAAAAAACATTTAGATAGGGTTTTCTAAGAAGTAAATATAAAACTAAGGACTTTTCATATCGGTATTTCTCCTAATTCGCGGGGGGCCATATTAGGTACACTGCAGTATAAAAAGTTATTTAAGAATAAAACCCGTTAGAAAACGAGTTGAACAAAAACTAAAATCGCATTTTAAAGCTGAAACAATAACGAATCGAAGCTACTTATGGAAATTTTGATCAGGCATGTACAAATCTTTTGGCAGATCATTTAATGACAACGTAAAATAATAACGAAGGTATACGAAACGAGTTTTAGCTATAAGGCGTGCGAAAAAATAATTTTCAAATGTTCTAAACAACTGAAAACTTCATAATTCAGTGTTTTTGACTTCTTCCTACCTTGTAGAGATGCCGCATATCAAGCATATTCAAAATTACAGGTGGGACCATATCAGGCACAGGGCCATATTATAGGTACACTTACCTTACAAAAGTAATTTTCACGTGAATATCACCTCTAAAACTGCGGTATTCAAAAGTGAGGTCAAAAGTTTTAAAAAATGTTTTGTTGTGATTGTCAATGTTTTTTTGATAGAAAATAATTTCAGAAGCCATGAAAAGTTAAAAAATAAATTTTAATAACCAATTGTTAGTAATTTGGTGTAATAATTTTTTTTTTTAGTCTTGAATTTGACTAGCTCTGGTAGAAAACCACCTTAATTAGAGTAAAATTACATGGAGGTCACCTTGGTATTCCGCGAAATTAAAAATTTGAATCACTAGTTAGTTTAAAAATTTTTTTTTAATAACTGTCAAAGAAAAAAGGGTTTTTTAAGTTAAACACAAACAGTAATTTAATGATTATGCATGATGCAGAGTAATATTCATGCTAAAGTCACTCATATTTTAATTTCAGCAACATAACATAAACCAAGATTATATTAGGTTATGTTACTGGGATTCCCAGCTCAATATAATTATTTATGTTTGTAACACGAGTCATTACTCAAGTCTATTTATTACGATTTACGAATATTAAAACATTTAATAACTGATTTTTGCCTTTAATTAATTAAAATTTTTTTTTTTTAATTTAAAATTGAGTCTTGAAATTTCGCACGGCCACTTGAGCTTTGGCTGGCCAAAAATAGCCCATCTAATTTCACCCTTCACCCTCTAAGCTATAAACTTTCAAAGCCCTGGTCATTTTCAAATTTAAATTTTCATGCTCATTTTCAAAACTAAAGATTGGTTAAAAACTCTGGTAAAATCTGAACAGATTTATTGATAGACTTCAAAAATATAATGCTAAAATTTCTTTAAAAAATATTTAGTAATTTACTATTTCTTGCAAGTTGAACGCAAAATTTAAAAATCGAAAAAAAAAAAAACAAATTTCGTGTTTAACTTGCAAGAATTCAAAAACTACTGAATATTTTTTTATGAAATTTTAGCATTTTGTGCTAATAGAACGGTTTAAATTATTTTCAAAAAGCTTCAAAGCTGTGTAATTACTTATTAAAAATCAACATTTAAAAATTCACAGTTTTTACCAAAAACATTGGATTAAAAAAGTGAAGTAAAAATTTACAAGTAGACAAAATTTTTGTAACGTTTCGGCCGAGATTTCTTAAATATTCCGAAAGTACGTTTATTTATTTATTTATTTATTTATTTCAATCATCAACGGACATTAATGCCCTTTAATACATAATTAATTCATATACATTTCATCAATAACAACTTTCTTATTCAAATTTCAAAAATTTAGTTTTAATATCTTTCTTAAATAAACTAATATAATTACAATTATTTCTCGTATCAACGGATAAACTATTCCAACCTCTCTTCAATCTGTTCGTGACAGAATAATAGAATAAATTTGTTTTACAATTTGATTGAACCAATTGGAATTAATTCCCTAGGATTTCTTATATTGAATCGAATATTTCTAATCGGAAACAAATCAATCATATCACTCAGAGTAGAGTACAAATTTCTAACAGCTTTACTGTTCAACAAAGATAAAATATTAAAGTGAAGCTAGAACGTAAGTATTTGGGGGTAAATAGTCACACGCATAATAAAAATTATATATTTGTTTTAACACAATATCGTATAATATCAAATATTGTAGGTTAATAAAGCTCGAATCAAGGATGGGTGATTATTTATTTTGGTTGGTTATTGGATTTATAACCGAAACAATTTTTCGCTTCAACAAAACTTTGGTTTTGTTGTTAACTATTTTACCATATGTTGGGTATCTAGCAATTAAAAGTTATAAATTCTAGACTTTCGTGAACGCACGCATTTTCTATGATTGAAGTATCAAAATTTTTTGATAATTTTGGTTTGTTTGAGTCATTTTTAAGCGATATTTATGATTTAAAAAAGTGCAATATTTTTAACGATTTCTGAATACGTGACGATCTTTTAGCAACAATATTTGATTAAGTTGACCGGAATAACAATTTTTAATTTGCAAGGATTCAATAGCAAGATAGTTAAGTATTTTCTTTGCTTACCTTATTAATTTAGTTGTAGAAGACCAACTCCTGGTGCAAAAACAAGATACGTAAAGCAGTTTTCTTTGTGACTTTATTTTATATTGTGGATGTAAAGATGAAGTATAATGAAACAAAGTATTTATCTTCTAGAAATTTCTGAATGTGTTAAGTTTTTATAATCAACTTTCCAGCCATATGTAAAGTCTACTAATGTGCTAGCGCCACCATGGTGGCGCTACATGCACTTATTCGTTTAAGGCTAATGGCGAACGTGCATAACATTCTCTGAAAAATCCTGTTGTAGTTACGATAAAAGAGCATATATCTACTTAAAAATAATTATTATTAATCCGTGAACTATATTTAGTGAGGTAAAAGAATTAATTACTTACTATTCGCACACGAGCCAATCAAAGATTTTTTCGATTTTTTAAGCTAAAAAATTTATTTCTTTAAGCAGCAACAACATGGATGAAAATCTCAAATCGCAACAACAGTTGATTGAAGAATTAAAAAAAAAAAATGATTTGATAGAACAAGAAATAAAAAACGCTGAAGAAATTGCAAAATTGCAATTAGAAATTTCAAAAAAAAGGAAATACCTTAATCAATTAGAAATAAAAGCAAAAGCAAAAGTAAAAAAAACAGGTGAGTTAAATTTTTAAATAAAAATAAGCTTGTTTTTTCATAAAATTGTTACTCATAACTAAATTGATTAAAAAATTTTGTATGTTACTTATTTTTTATGTACTATTTTAATTAAATGAAAAAAAAAATTATTATACTTTAAAAATAGTACATAGTATCTTTTGAAAACAATTGTTTAATAATATAGTTGTTTAATGAAACTTTAACCATACTTTTTTTCAGAAGACCTAAACGGCAGCAGTTGGGATGATGATTCTAGCAGCTCTGGGGATGAGGATTCTAGTTCTCGAGGTAACATTTTTTGGATGGAACGGTCTAATGGGGTGCAGTTGTTAGAAAATATTTGTTGACAAAAGTGATTTTTGTTAGCAAATGCACCAAAATCTAGTTCCAATTTTTTCTAGTGGTTTTTTTTTTTAGCAAATTTTTTTTTGTTCAACCACTTTTATTTTTTCTGGCAACTATCTAACAAATTTTAAAAACTTCTCTTTTTCTTGTTATTCCACATCTTTATTTATAGGTGCTTATTATACCTTTTTACTTTTAATCCAAAAGAACCCTCCTAGCTTTCCCTGGACACTAGCTTTTGAATTGAAGCCAGCAACCCATCCCAAATAACCCTCCTAGTTTTACCCGGATACTACTTTTTACTTTGAAGCCAAATAACCCTCCTTGTTTCACCTGAATACTAGCTTTTACTTCAAAGCCAACAACTCATCCCCAATAATCCTCCTAGCCTTACCCGGAAGCTATTATTCAAGTGAAGCTAAGAGAAATACTTGTGGAATTTAAGATGAAAGCTAGTATCCAGGTAAAGCTAGGAGGGTTATTTTGGATTAAAAGTAAAAGGTAGTATCCGGGTAAAGCTAGGAGGGTTATTTGGGATGAGTCGTTGGCTTCAAGTCAAAAGCTAGTATCCAGGTACAGCTAGGAGGGTTCTTTTGGATTAAAAGTAAAAAGGTATAATAAGCACTTATAAACAAAGATGTAAAATAACAAGAAAAAGAGAAGTTTTTAAAAGTAAGAACTTTCTAACAAATTGATTATTCTTCAGCGAGTGGACCAATTTTGAAAAGACCTAGATCAGGAAGGCTTGTGAGAGCTAAACAGAGAACTGCTATGAACAAGAGAGGTCGGGAAATTGCAGCAGAAGGTTTGCACAGAATTTCCAAAAGCCTGATGGTTGGTAAGTGTATATAAGTATTTTTTTTAATTTGAACTAATCTTTAAAAGTATCTTAAGCTTATAAGTAAAATAATTAAAAATTATTATGCAGATAAATTCTCAACAAAGAATATGTAATTAGTTGTTTGTTGGCACTTTTATTTTTATATTATGTACTCTTAATTAGAATTTTTATTGCTAGTTTTAATTAATACTACTATTTGTTTATTGTAGGCTACCGACCAAGAACTTATTTTAATCCAACCAATCGCCCCTTGCAAGAATTCAACAGGTCCAACAAATATAAAAAAGTAAATGAAATAAGTAGTAGTGAAGAAGGTGATGCAAAAGAAAAGAAAGATACTCAAGAAAATTAAAAAAAATAGTAAAAAATTGGTTTTGTAATGTGTATTTATTATTAATTAAAATTTATATTCTTAGTGTTAAAATTGAAAAAATAAAAATTTTTATAAAAAACAAATCAAATGTTTACACAATTATTAACTAATAATTTCTCATCAATTTATTTTTATTTTGAAAGTAAGTATAACCAAGTCTTGGGCTGATAGTGATTGACAACACGGCACATGACACAGATCAATTGTCAATTCACTAATTTTCTGCTTATTTATATTTCAAAACTATAACAAAGAAGTTAATTCTTCTATGATGTACTTGATGTGAGTCCAATTTAAATAATATCAAATGGCATATAGTTTAAATAAAAAACAAAAGAAAAAACTCTGAGACTTACATAACTTTACCACACCTTGGTGGATATTGTTAATAATTTTTATTTTATTTTTACCTTTTGAATTTGAGATAGTGGATATGATGTTCATTAATCTATCTGAAACCACCAAAGTGGTGATAAAATTATTATGTGAGCCTCAGAGTTTTTATTTTATTTAAATTTAAATTCTAAAAATTTGATTTTATTTATTTACATATATCCTTTTTTTTCTTAAAACGCAGGTCATTTGATTTGAGCAAAACTTATCTTTTTACAAGTAAATAAAATTTGATAAACACTGTAAAAAAATTATTAAAGATTTACATGAACAAAAAAAAGTTATGTGTGCACGATCAATAAATATTTATTCAGGTTCTTAATCATATTTACATTACAAAAACCATTATTATGGTGTCTTATTATATGTCTTATTATAGACCTTGAGTGACACGACTCTAGCTAGCAGACTGATTTTGATCGCGCTTGACCAAAACCAACCTGAAATTATAGCTTGGTCGAAAAGTATGCCCTGAAATTATAGCTTAGTCCCCTGAGCAGAATATCGATACCAACGCTGTGACAACCGCTGGTTCTAAACCTCTGCGCATGCTCAAACATCCCCTACCGGCGGATCTTGAAAATAAAATTGAATCTTTTTCGCGGCCAGCGGACTGCTGCCGGCAGTTAGAATTCAAAAGTATAAACACGTTGGACCTCTTCACCAAGAGTCCGCTCGAGCTTCTCCAGGAAACTTTAAAGTTAAGATCGTAAACCAAACTGCGAGCATGGCAGATTTTCGAAACAGGTTCAAGAGGATCGGGTACGACCGGGCCGACGCAGACGTCAACCGAGCCCTGAGAAGCCAGCGCAGGGACGAAGATCGTCGGGATGCTAGAACCGAGCATTTTGGGCTCAGGCGTAACCTGGCCGGACACGATGATACGCTGGAGCAGGAAGAGCCAGAGTGCGATCAAGAAAAAGGTCTGTGACTCATCTTCGGATAACCCTCGATTTTTAGTTTACCGCCAAACTCGTTCTGCCAGGGGACAAGGGATTAAACTGTGTTTTGTTTACACTTGGGATTGTTCTGATATTAGACTTATTCGATTCAACTTTCGGAACTGCCCCGAGGTAGTAGTAGAGGTTGAATCGAACGCGCGTTTGATTGGTTTGGGGCAGCTCGGGGTCAACTCAAAGCAAAAAAACTCGAAACGAACGCGCGTTCGATTCGCAATTCGCATGTGGGTTAACCCGAGTTACCTCGGGGCAGTTCCGAAAGTTGAATCAAATAAGTCTATTGAAGAAGGATGTGGATGGTTTTTTGATAGTTTGGGGTTTTTACTCGATCTTTGCATACTTTAGTAAGAGTATAAACCTGTGTTTTAAAAATTCAACAGATAGTGGTTGAAAAAATTACTGCTTTTAGCTGTTAGTTAAAGTTATTGTTTCCATTTACCGTCCACTTAATTTTTTTTTTTTAATTCTCTATGAATGTACACATCATTTCATTATAAACTGAATTTACAGATTTCAGTGTCTAATCTCATTTCTATCGCTTAGTCTCAATTCAAAGCATAAATTAAAATAATTTCATTTATTTTAAAAAAACTTGACCATAAGGAGCACAAAAATTGGTTTAATTCTACAGTTCTATGACTAACACTTGTAGTTATAACTTATATTAGAATATTCATTGCTTTTCATGACTAGATAAATTCTGTACTGAATTAAAATTATGAAGTAAATAAGAATATTTTTGTTTTTTACAGTTAAAAAAAATAAAATCCTTTGCTAAAAGTAAAAAAATTAATAACTTTTACTGTTTTAAGATTCAGGTCAATTATTTATTTGGAGTAATTTTTTTTGTTTTTGCAAGTTGATTTTTTTCTTTCTTAATTCTATAAAAAACATTTACTGATTACAGAAATTTACTTTACAACATTTATTGATTGCAGAAACCGAAGTTCAAGTTCAAAAACGGCTTCTGCAGCTAGAGAAGTGGCGAGAGGAGAGAAATAGGAAAAGACTTCTTGAAAAGAAGAAAGCAAAGCCTGTATTCAAAGTTGGTGTGGTGCACCATCGCGTCTACTCTCCACCAACAAACAAAGAACCAGCACCTGTGCCTCCCCCAAAGTTATGTAAAACCAAAGAGATTTCCCAAACAGAATCAGTCCCCAAAAGAGTAACCAGAGCAACAGAAAAGCGATTGGCACTGAAGGCTGTTACAAATCAGCAGAAAAAGGAAAATTTAAGAAGGAAAAGAGAAAAGAAACCAGAGGTTGGTTGATACTAATCCTTATGATATGTTACTTTTAAACTCAGCCCTTTAATAATTTGAACAATTTTTTTTTAGATATTTAGCAGCAGCCAGGTTAAAAATGAGGCACCACCAAAGCCATTTGCACCCTTGGATCACCAGTTCAAAGCACCCATGGGTCTGACCTCACTTCCAATGTTTGGTCAACCAGAAACAGCAAAGATTCACTCAAATTTCAAGTTTGTAGACTCTCCCACAGAAGCCAGCTACATTGAGTCCCCAAAAGTCTTGGCCCTCGACAGATCAGAAGTGATTTTTCCTCCCAGTATGAATAACCATTCATTCATTTTGGCTAAGTCTTCCACGAAAATGTCGAGTTTGCGTAACTCGTTGCTTCATAAAAAAGTAAGCAAAAATTTAGAAGCCAACTTTGAGCAAGACTTAACAAACAACTCTTCCATCGAATCTGTAATTTTAAAGATGTCGTCGGACGATCAGGAGACCCTGGATGACCAGGAAAACATTCACACCAGCGACTCGAGATTTTCCGATGCCACGAAGTATTTCATAAGAAGACGGTCCTCGAGAGTATTAACGCCAACCGAGATGAACGTCGACACCGAGACAACTGAAGAAAACAATCAAGAGGACAAAACTCTGATCAGCTCATCGTCGAGAAGATCCAAAAGATATTCGGTTGTGCCAGATACTATAGATGAAGAAAAGGTAAAAGACAATGAGGACGAATCAAAGGCAAACTTGCTGGAAACTTCCGACTCGGAAAGTACCGAGAAAAAGTCTTCGGCGCGTAAACAGTCAGCTCGTAAAATTACAAAATCAAACTGTAAATCCTCTGATTCATCTCAGGACCGTCAAGACGAAATCGTTGATCAAGCATCTCCTATGGATACATCGGAGAACATTAAGGTAAAATCAGATACAAGAAAGTCGAACAAGCTTGTTAATACAGACAAAGTCCAGGGTGAGAGCATATCAGATTCACCTGCAGAATTAAAACGCTCCTCAAGAAACTCGATGAGCACTGAACCCGCGTCCGAAAAACCCTCAAGCAAAAGAAGGTCGAGAGTACTGAATAAACCGGAAGAAGAAACTGAACAGGAGCTAAACATTGAGTTTTTAAAACCTAAGAGCATGAAGAAGAAGCATCTCCTGGACTTGACCTTATCGGACGACTTCAGAAATTCCAATCGGTTCACCGAAATCGTTCCGACCGTTCCCGACCAGTCGCTCATCAAATTCTCCCCTCGTCGTTCGGTCCGGAATCAAGCGGAGGCCGTTAAAACTCTTCCCTCCGCATCCGCGGCTCAAACTTTCAGTCCGGGTAACCGAGTTACCTACTCGCTCGTCAAACTATCCCCGCTGAAAATTCCAGTCTCTACATCTCTGGAGAATATCAAAGAAGGGGAGTCGCCAAAGGATGTCGGGCAGAACTTCAGCTTGAACGTGTCATTGCCCAAAAGCACCTCGCCCGAACGCCCACTCGCACACTTTTCGCCCTACGTTGTCACTAGCAGAGGTAAGAGCAGCTCGAGAAAGGAGGCCCAGAAGAGGAGGTTCAGCCAGCCTGTGATGAACCACGAGGAGTTACCGACCAAGGAAACGATCATGGAAAAGTTAAATATCTCGGTCGAAGAAGAGGAACGCACTGCTCAAGTAAGCTGATTTTTTTAAATCTTGCTAATTGTGCTGTTAACGCCAGTTAATTTAAAAAAAAAAAAAAAAAAAAAAAAAAAGGTATTTTTATTATGGTGATAACATTTTTCAAAAACCAGTATAATGCATTTTAAAAGTTTTTTAAAGTTTAAAATTAAGATACCTGAGTGTATTTTTGCAAATTTAAAGTTAAATTTTTATTTATCACCAAGTACAAAGCATAATTTATATGATCAAACGAAATAATTTACCTTTAGAGATTGATTCACTTAACTCTGAAGTATTATCTTAGTTAAATTTATTTAGAAAATAAATCTCTAAAAAAATTTACCCGTGTTAAATTGATTTTTTTTCTAAATTATCTTTTAGTATTACAAACACATCCTGAATCAAGAAATCGAGCGGCTAACGGACTGCTGTAACAGCTGGGACAAGATAAAAGAATCCGGTGAGGTTCCCGAGGACATTCACTATCAGATTCAGGCTGCGATCGGTCATACGAATCTCCTGATCAGGAAAAAATTCGAGCGATTTCGGGGACTCGTCTCTGACTGCGAGACCGGAAAGGGTGAAATGCTGGTCAGGTGCAAGGATCTTCAGGGCTTCTGGGAAATGATGTACCGCGAGATCAAGGACTGCGACAACAAATTCAACAAGCTTCAAAGTTTGAAGGAAAACAACTGGGTGGACAACGAGCCAGAGCCCAAGGAGGAAGAGGAGAAAAAGAAAAAGAAGGTAGTGAAAAAACCCGCACTCAAAAAAAAACCGGCAGCCGCTAGCAAACCGAGCTCGCTTCGGGCTCACATTTTGGCTGCTAGGAAGAAGAAAATGGAAGAAAACGGTGGGGATGTGGACATTAAAGATCCGATTAACGCGTAAGTTGATTTTGATTTTTCACAATTTAAAATTGGTATCATAAGAGCATGCAACATTGCATTTCATACTGTGTTTTTTTAAATTAAAATTTTGAAATAAATTTTAAAATATATATTGTGGTACATCTAATTTATAACACTAATATTGTTTGTTAAAAAAATCTTGAAATTTTATCAATACTCTACTAACATTCCATATTTTTAGAATATCCGAAGTAAAAGAAGGGGAGAAAAAGGTTCCGACTCCAAAGATCAGCGGGCGCACCTCAACCCCCAAGTCTTCAAAATCTTGTCTACGTAAAGTCATAACGAACAGCCCTGGTCGTAAATCGGTACCCAGTCCTCTCATAGCCATGAAGATCAGCAAAAAGCTCAAAACACCTGAAATTCACATGGACGAATCCATAATCTACATAAACTCTGACCGAACTCCCGCTAAAGGTATCTTGAAGTCTGTCAAAGATGAGACTCTCACTGGAGCCAAGTCGGCAAACAAAGTTTTCTTTAAAGAGCAACATATGGAGGTCCAGGAGTTTGATTCCACCAGGGGCATCACCGAGATTAGCAGTGATGGTAATTTTTTCAAGATCTATTTCAAGCTTTCCGCTAGTCTGGAAATTCTGAAAAACATAGGGAATTAAAAAGTCTCAAGAAATGAAAGAGTCATAAAATGAAATTATTTTAATTATTATATTTCTCTTTTAAAATTTTCAGTCCTTACACAATTATCTTCAAGGCCTAAATATAATTTCAAAATTTCCTTGACTATAAGTAGTATAAAATTTTAATCTCATTTGAGCTTAGCGTATAGGAAAAATTTGAGATTTTGTTCTGAAAAACCTGGTAAATTCAGGAAAATTTTCAATACAAAATTTTTGAAAAACCGTGGTTCCTTCGAATTTTTAACATTATTTAAATTTCTAAGATTAAACTATCACTTTTTTTCAGATGACTCCGATCTACGAAAGGAACCTACGGAAAGAAAGCTCAACTTTGAAGGCGATAGTTTTAATGGATCGCACATAGAAAGCGAACAGGCTAATGAGATGGAAGTGAACTTCGACAACGATGGCCTGACCGCTGTTCCGAGTCACATCGTCAGAAACCAGAACCCGATTTTGAGTTTGTCTCCACTGAACGTTATTTCAAAAAATAGTCCTCTTAATATCCCAAAAATTAAAATTAGCGAAGCGAGTCCGTTAATATCTATTTCTCCGTTGAGTTTGAACGACACTAATAGAAAGTCTCTGAGCGCTAAGAAGAGAAGTGTAAAGTCGAAAAAACAAATTAAATTCAGAGGGGATACCGACGAAAAGACACCGCCGAACAAGAGCAGTTCTTTTCCGATTCGCGTGACTCCAAAACCAAAAAAAACTAGGAAATCAGTGGTAGTGTATATAAATACTGTTTTAAAAATTGTTTTTTAGTATGTATGCTGAAATTAACTGAAAAAATATTTTTATTAGCAGGAAACCGACGATAAGACTTCGAACATGGAAATCGATGATAATGAATCTCCCGAGAATTCCCCGTCTGTCAATGAAGAATCACAACAGGATAAGGTAAAATTAATTACTTATTTAAGATTTTTTCATTTTCGAAAATTAATAAAAAATTTCATTGAAAAATTGTAGGTTGAGTTTTACTTGAATTCGGAAGGCATCATATGTCAGAGAATTATTGAATCAAAGAAAAAAACACCTAAATTGAAGCGCTGCAATTCTGAGGTAAATTTTAAAGTACAATAAATCAGTTTTAATCCAATTACATAAAATTTTAATAAACTTGAATTATAGAAATCTGATGGCAATTCCAAAAGTACTTTCATGAATTTGGACATAGGATCGCATATTAATTCGAGATTACGAACAAAACTCTCTCACGTATGTTAATTTTAATTTTGATTACTCAATTTATTCTATTTTTTTCAAAAATCAAATTTTTTTTTCAGAGTACAAATGTAGATATGAAAACACCAGAATTAATGGCAGATAACTTTGCTCAAAGAACTGCAAATTCGTCGACTCCCAGAGTCAGAAAACCAATTTCCAAAGTAATTTTTTTGATTTTTTTTCAAGATGAAAATCATTAAATTTTCAAAACTTTTATTTACTTTTTTTTTTTTTTTTTTTTTTTTTTTTTTTTTTTTTCAGAAATCTGATGGGGATAAGACACCAACAGAGAACGTCACCCCAAAAGTCAGCAGTAGAACCCCAAGAGCATTGAAAAATCAAAAAAATTCTAATCTTGTTAGTAACACTCAAAAAAATGAACAAACTCCAAGATCAAAGTCGCTCAATGCCAAAAAAACTCCCTCAAAAAATGAACTCGGAAGAGCGCAAACAGACACATTCACACCAAGTAGCAGTAGACGAAATTTGCGGGTAAGTAATAAATTTAGTCGCTTATCAATTCATCATGTTCAAAGAGACTTTTTTTAATTTTAGAAATTTTATTATGTTTCAGGTGACACGGTTGAGCACGAAAAACTAGTGATGTAAACATGTTGATTTATATTAATGATAGTTTTTTTTTAAATAGAATAAGAAAATAACTGAGCATAGACATGAGATAATAGCTTTTATTTTTACTTTTATTGAAATAATATTACATAACACTATAATCGTTTTAAAGATCAAATAAAAATAAATTCTTGAGGTAATGAAATACCTATCCGGTGTGCTTATGGTTTTTAATTGAAAGATCTCAAGATCTTCGAATAATTTTAATTAAATAACTCTATTATATCTATTTTACAGTTTTTGATGTGTTGTACGATTACAGTATATGATAGAAATATTTTATATTTAATGAGGTTGCATAGTGATTGAAAAAAAATATGTTTCAAATTGTATTTATATGTAATAAAATTATAAAACTATATTACTAAAAGCCGTCTAATTTTTTTCGAATCCTACCAGTTATAATAAGCATGCATTGAAAAATTCGAAGTTGAGATTATAATTTTTGAATTGTTCTTTCTCTTGTATTTAAATGCATCTTTAAGTTAACATTTTTTTTTTTTGGAATAACTTTGGGTCTGGAAAAACTTTTTTTTTTTTTTTAAGGTAAAATACTAGAACCAAACGATAAAAAATTTGATCTAATAGTAGAATAATCAATTCTCATTTTAAATTTCTAATTGTAAATAATTTACAAAGATAAAAAGTAAAATGCTTTTTAATTTTAGAGCAGCTGACTCAAAGAGAAAAAATTTTTACTTAAATAAGAATATAAAAAGTTAAAAACCAATTAATTCAATAACACCTAATTGGAATATATAACATGTTTCGTCTCGCATGAATATTTATATATATTTTTATTCATCTCATAATTCTGTTAATAACATAAAAAAAATCTTCTTAAATCAAGAGTGTAAACTGTAATTCAAAACATTGAATAAATTAAAAATTTTAAAAATATCGAGATCGTAAAATGGCCAACAAGATTTTCTGAGCAATAAAATTTTGAATTTTTTTCATCACAGTATAGTTTTGTCACATTTACAACGAGAAAAATTTGACCCTTTCTATTTCTTGAGATGCCGCGAAATTTACATGAAGAACAAAAAATTATGATATAAAAATCAGCAAAAATATTTAATACATGTGTAATAAAGTAAGAAAATTTATTTATTTACAAATATACAATTATCTATCGTTCAACCAATACAATCGTAAACTATTGTCACGATTAACGATTTGTTCTTCTTCGCAAATTCTACGTCCAGTGGAGACAGCCAGAAGGGGAAGATTTTTATGAAGATTCACGCCGTTTACACTGTCTTTTGATATTTGAATTTTATAAAGAGGATCCAAATCTTCGTCTGGTTGAATTTCACTTGGAATACGCCACACTCTCACTGCACCATCAGTTCCACCTTAAAAAAATAAAATCCGAGATTAATAATTATCCCATAATTACTAATCTGTAAAAACCGTTTTATTAGTTGCAATAAAATCTTGACTACCTGAAATCACTTCTTCTCCGCTGTAGGATATATCAAATTGTATACGCTGATTAGTATCAGACTGGCGATTTTCTAGGGAATAAAGCACTGTACCAGGATTACGAAGATCCCAACATAAAAACTCACTCCCGCGTCTGACAGTTGAATAAAGTTTATTTCCACATGGGCTGAATTCAATTTGTGTTACTCCATTGGCTGTCTTGAACGAGCAGAGAGGTCCATCTTTGTATAAACCTTAAAATTTTTATTGACACTTAGATTATTATTCTTCTAAAAATAAGTAAAGTAATAGAAGGTTATTCAAAGATTTTTACCAATGCACTTTGAGTAAGTACCAAAAGCAATCAAGCCTGGCATGTATGGATGCTCTCTTATGCAAGAAACCAATCCTGACACATTTGGAAAATCTTTTTTCAAAAAAATAGTATTTTGTTGTCTTCCTGGTCTATTGGCATCAAAACTTCTGAGAGCATTTTTGAATCCACTCCAAATTTGTCCACCCATGTTAGTAAACCGAACACTGATTGCAGCCTCAACTTCATCAACCCTAAAATAAAAAAACTTAAATAGTTACAATACAATAGTAAAGACATGTTTAGAGATTAATGATTTATACTCACAAGTTATAGGCTCTGTAGGTTGCTCTAAGTTTCCCAGTAAATGCACCCCACAGATGTATAGGACTCCCTTGACTTGTACTCAAAAAACAACAGGTTGTAGGATCATCATAAGAGTTCATGTATGGAAACCAACAGTAATCATAGATAAGTCCACCTTCTCTGATGTGCACGGCTGATTCATAATTTGGTAATTTAAAATCCTTGGCAGGTGGTCCATAGTACAATTCTTTAGGTAGATCAAATATTCTAATTTTAAAATCATCGGATGGTACCATTATACAAGTACCATCCGGAGACCACTGGCAACCTTTTGTGAAATTTTCACAAGTCTTAGTTGGTTGAAATTCTTTAATAGCAGTACAAAAAAGTTTTGCCTTTGTCCATTCATAAATTATCCTGTCACTTGTGGTAGAATCAACTTTATCATTGGCAACTACTTCTTGTGAATAATTTTGGGTGTTTTCTTGGCTGATGGAGGGAATCTAAAAAAAGAATTATTTTTAAACATCAAAAGAAAAATTTATTTATTTAAAAATACATAAATTATTCTCTAAAAAGTATAACTACACTTACTTTTTCTAATTCTTGATTGAGTTCCGCTGGTAATAGGGGCTGCTGCTGTAAGCCAATTGATTCTTCCTCGACTTCCATGTGATTGTCATCTTGAGTTTTTGCTGTATGATTTTCCGAAAGTTTCACTGAATCGTTTTTTGCATTAATTTTTCCATCAACAATATCATCAATTTGACTGGTTGTGTTTTGTTCATGCTGAGTAAAACTTGATGAGCATGTATCCAAAACATTTGAAACATGCTCTACACCATTTGTCACGTCATCTGATGTAGATCCATTTTCCTTAATTTTTTCCAAAACTTCAAGTTTTTCATTCAATGAGCAACTATTTGTAAACACCTTGTTGCTGCTCTCATTGTTTACAACCGGTACATTTTCTGCTAGGTTTTCAGCGCACTCGTTACCGTTCATTTTTTTCGTCTTTTGAATAACTTTTGCAACATAGATACCAGATAACTAAACTAAAAAATCATTCGAAAAAATAAAATTGTTTATTAACTTTAATAATATACACAAACACTCGCGTGAAGCCGAATATTTACAGACCTCGTGTTCACAAAAAATAAACACTGGAGACCTGCCATTTAGCCGGAGGCGGAGTCAAAGCAAGTGCAGCGTCTGCGCTTTGATCTACACCAACAGAAATTTAAAAAATAAGTAGGTACCTACAAAAAGTCTTATAATTTTAAAAAACGATAAAATAATTGAGTACTAATAATATAAATAATTTTGTAATGAAAATTGAATTTAACAATAATAAAAATAATTCTCTTTTATAATTTTAATTCAGTTTAACTATTAATTATATTCTCATATTATTCTCATCCTGCACATTTGAAAATCTTAATCTCCTCAACGTATTAAACAATCCTTATGCCTAAATAAACAAAATTCGTAGAATTAAAAATTCCAAAAAAAACTGCAGCAAATCAATGAATCAATCCCGAATCACTGGAATTTATATTGAAAAAACCGTCACTGAAACACGTATACCGTCACGGAACCGGGAGTCTGCGGGTCTGCGGAGTGGGGGAAGTGGAACGTTGCTTGCACGCCGTCTCCGTCGAACTCGCACACATCGGCTTCGCTCGGTCTCTCTCGGTTTCGGGGAGAAAGAACTGCTGCAGAGAGAAGGAAGCCAGTGCAGTGGAGATAGATCGAAGCCGTGCGGGTGGTGCGGGTGCGTGGTTTTGTTATTTAAATCGTCATCCACAGAGGAGACAACACCCTGATAAGTTTGCAGACCATCACCGTACTCTAGTGAGTGCGCAAGGGCGGGTGAACAAGTTGAAGCTGAAGGTTTAGTGCGCGAGTGTTGGGTCATCTTCCTCGGGGGATAACCGAGGCGGTAGAGAACGCCAACGAAGCATCGCCCGCGGGAGCGGGATCTCCAATCCGGAAAAACGGTGAGTCCTCTCCATAAGTAAACCTGCTGTGTTCATCCTCCTCTGGTATAGTGAGATTTGGGGGATAAGGTATTGTTACTCGCTCGCGGGTGGGTCCAGCCATCTTTATTTCGTCCTCCCGCACGCATACGTGTTACTACCTACATACACCCGCGTCCTCTCCGTAATCTTAGTAAAGGGAGTCTGCAGCATTCCGAGCCCTTTGTTGCAGGCCCGCGCCCACGCCTCTCTTTCTCTCGGGCGAGTGGAAGGAGGAGGCAAAATCCTAATAAAAAAGTCGCAGCCCTTTACTCGTGGCGTCGTTTTTTTCTTATAGCTTTTTCTCCTTTTGCTCTCGCATTGCAATTGAAAGAAAGGAGCATGAAGTGAGTCATCGCGAGTTTCGGAGTAGGAAGAGGAGGAGGGCGATTAGGTAGGAGGACTTTTTTTTTACATCCGCGGAGAAGTTGTGGCACTTGTAAGATGTAATTTGGGGGTATTTTTGTGGGACGTGAGAGCATGTTTGTATGTTACTGGATCTGACGAATTCTTGTTTACAGTAGTCAGTGTGGGTGGTTGATAAACAAATGAATCGCTGTTCTTTTCTATGCGTAGTATCTGTAAGATAAAAATATTGGTTTTTTTTTTTTACATGAAAACTAGCTGTATAATAAATATATTTTATAATCAATTATCTCTTAATTACATGGTGACAATCGAGGTGACAATATTTTGTTTTCAATAAAAGATTATGAATAGTTTAATTTAAGCCTACAAATGGTTCAAATACTTTTTTTGCAAATGCTAGCATTAGTTTAGTTATCCAAATGTTGCTTTTGGCTCATTATTCCATATTTAAGACACACCTTATAAATAACAATGTTATAACAAATTCCAATTGTAAAGAACCATTGTTAATCAAATTTATAACTTTTCAAAATTAGATATTTAATTCATTCTTATTTTTTGGTTGAATTTATAAATTTTCTTTAATAGTCAATTTAGCTAATAATTTTAAATAAATAATATTTTAAAATAAAAATGATGTCAAACATTGACCAATGATCTTAACTGAATCAGTTTTAATGTATAAATATGCAATAATAAGTAATTAATTTTTTTATGAGATTACATAGTAGTTTTCATAAAAAAATTTTTTAATTTAAAAAATACTAGCATATATGATTCTTTTAAGTTAATGTTAAAATACCTATGAATTTTCACTAGAATACAAATATTTGTGAAATTACTGTCATAAAAAAAATGTAAACAATGAGCACGAATCCACCGTTTTCATCTGAATTATTCTGAAAAAACCCTCTCACTCCCATCAAAAATAAAATATTCCTCGAAATATTCCGCATCAACCTCCCCCCCTGCACCTGCAACCCCGCGCGTTTGAGGAAAAAGCAAAACTATTTTATCTCCTTCTCTCTCGCTCGCTGGTTCCCTCAAACGAACGTGCAGTGGTAAAAACGCGGGGATGCAGCATCAGCATCAGAGAGTTTTCACTCTGCGGGTGCGCGTCTCTCCCCCACCCTCACTTCCAGCAACATACCTGCGATCTTTTGGATTTCTTCTTTCAGCCTCCATCCCACCCCCGCTGCTTTTTCAGTCAAAGGATGTTTTGTGCGTGCACAGCGAGAGCTACTGCACCGTGTTTCTCTCTCTCTCTCTCTCTCGGGTAACTGCCAGTAGCAAGGTTTTCGGATTTAATTGGACGCAGAATGTTTGACGTTTTGTTTTTCAGGTATAACTTTGGGAAAATTTTTTTTTTTTTTTATAATTAATCAAAGCGGAGCTACGAAAACATTGTAGTTGTTGAGGAAATAATCGCGTGTGTTTTGCGTGCGGGGTTTGGAGTTTTCTTTGCGTAAATATTACATATTTTCATCTCATCATTTATTTTTATCCTGTCAAATAAATTTTTATGAGGAAACTAAATTTTTTATTACAAATGGTGTTGAATTTTATGACAATGAATTTTTATAAATTATATGTTGTTATTTCACAGTAAATCCTTCTCGAAATCCTTAGTCAGCTTTTCTTTCTATACAAATATTGAAAAAATGTAATTTTTATACAAAATCATTGAATCATTTCAAAATATACCAGCAAGCTCATGTGTACATCCAGGCTATTAAGCTTGTAAAACAAAAATTTTTCAATGTAAATAAATGTATTTTCTTGTTAAAAGGTGTGGTTAAACCCAGAAGTCGCAATCATGACTTATCAGATGCCTAATCAACACGGGCCAAGTAAGTTTCCTCCTTCTGTCTTCCTTTTCATCATCCTTTAAATCTAAAACTAACTATTTTTTATATTTATTTTTTGTAATAGTGTCCCACGGTAACTACCAGCAGCAGGGTCCGCCCGACTTCCCGATGTGCTCGGCCAAGGAGCAGACCCTGATGTGGCAGCAAAACTCCTACATGGGCCCCGACTCGGGTATCCAGTCCGGGGTAACCACTCAGGCGCCCTCGCTCACCGGCAAAGAGGAGGACGAGATCGAAGGCGACCAGCTTATGTTCGATCTCGACGGCGGATTCACCCAAGGATTCACCCAAGACCAAGTTGACGGTGAGTTCGAGGCAAATGGTATGGAACAAAAACACATTTTTTATTTTCTTTTTTTCCTTTCTTTTCTTTTTGTTTGAGAGTTTGATTTATTTTTTGTTTTTTTAAGACAATAGTGGTACTTGTCTTTTAAGATGTAATTTACTCGTTTGATAAATTTTATAACCATTTTTCATTTTCATAATAAAAGTAAAATTATTTTAATTCATAGCCAATCAAAATTTTTTGTACGATTGTGATTAAATAAATAAATTATTAACTGAAAATTTTAATTTTTACACTCAAAATAAAGTTATTTTAATTTATAATTTTTTTACTTTATTAACTAATAGCTTGAATATTACCTACACACAGACAATATCTTTGTAGGATATATAATCTGAATAGTCACAGATTCTATGATTATTTTATATTTGTATCATAATAACTTAATAATTCAAATTAGATTAAATTTTCAATTTTTTGTCAAAATAGATATTTTAATTAAATATATTTTTTATTTTTTAATCTATAACTTCAGTATTACCTATGCACAGACAAAGTACTAACTACTAGTCTTTTTGTAAAGTTTAAATTATGATTTGTTACATTATTATATTATTTTGATTAAATTTTTTTATTATTTGTTTTATTTACTCAAAACTATATACAAAAGTATATCCTGTAGAGATAATAAAATTTATTATCTATTTATGGGATTATATTGGATAATTCATATAAAATACAATAAATTTAATGATTTAGTTATTTTAATTTTATTTTCATGCACAAAAAATTAAAAACAAAGGTTATTTTTAATTTACAAATACAATCATTCAGTCATCATCAACATCAGCTCTTCTCTTCAGGAGTCTAACTGTCTTTCGCACCTGCTCCAAACATTTCCAGTATTCAAAAAAATTTCTAAAAAAAAATCTTTTTCTTTCAGAGATGAACCAGCAGCTGAGCCATACGCGCTCCCAGCGAGTCCGTGCGGCAATGTTCCCCGAGACCCTCGAGGAAGGTATTGAGATACCGTCGACGCAGTTCGACCCTGCCCAGCCGACGGCCGTGCAACGTCTGTCCGAACCCAGCCAGATGCTTAAGCACGCCGTGGTGAACCTCATAAACTACCAGGATGACGCCGATCTGGCCACTCGTGCCATACCCGAGCTCATAAAGCTCCTCAACGACGAAGACCAGGTCGTCGTTTCTCAGGCAGCCATGATGGTCCACCAGCTCTCGAAGAAGGAGGCCTCGCGCCACGCCATTATGAACAGCTCCCAGATGGTCGAGGCTCTCGTAAAGGCCATTTCCAACAGCGAGGATCTGGAGTCCACCAAGGCCGCAGTTGGCACCCTGCATAACTTGTCGCATCACAGGTAAAATGATTTACTTTTTATTTTGGTTTTCAAGTTTTTGAGTGATGTGTACTTGGAAAATTACCTTAAGACAATGGATTTAAGATTGTCAGAAAATGAAACCAGTAGAAACGCGTAAAAGTTATTGTTGGGGATATATAAAAACTTTTGTTCAACTTTCTAGAATAATGAAAATTTTTAATTTTTAGTAAAAAAATATTTTTCCATTATCAGTTAAAAATTGATTCTAAAAATGCCTTTTTAGTTTATAAATGAGAACCTAAATTCTTTATTGGTGTATTTCAAAAATGTTGCTCAAATACATTGCTGTTCAAATAGTGTGACAGCCTACTAATCTCTACACATATTTTTTTTTAATACAACAGACAAGGTCTCCTGGCCATATTCAAGAGCGGTGGAATCCCGGCCTTGGTAAAGCTCCTGAGCTCCCAGATCGAGTCGGTGCTCTTCTACGCCATCACGACTCTCCATAACTTGCTGCTCCACCAGGACGGTTCGAAAATGGCTGTTCGCTTAGCTGGTGGACTCCAGCGCATGGTCATCTTGCTCCAGAGAAACAACGTCAAGTTCTTGGCTATCGTAACCGACTGTCTTCAGATCCTGGCCTACGGCAATCAGGAGAGCAAACTCATCATCCTGGCCTCCCAGGGACCTGCCGAACTCGTCCGCATCATGCGCACCTACGATTACGAGAAGCTCCTCTGGACCACTTCTAGAGTTCTCAAAGGTCTGTATTTAAACACTTAGTAAATGTGTTTTTGGGCACAAAATTTATTAATTATTTCAAATCATCTTTTAAAATGATCTATGCTTGATGTAGATCCATGTCAATATAGTGAAATATATAAAAATAACAATTATTTTTATAAATTAGAGATCTACACTTATTTTATGAATTGTTTATTTCATAAGGTTCACTAAAATTTGGCATTCGATTTTTAATTTTTTTATTTTATTTCTTAAATCTGTGAATCTAATTTAGGCTTATAAGTATATGTAGCATAGTTACAATAGTATATAATTTAAAAGAACAAAATTATTTAGATATAATATTGAAAACTCAATAAAATTTCATTTAATTTTTAATAAAATGTTCTTATAAAGCAAAGTCAACTATTGCTTGAGTAAAGTACATATAATTTAAACAGCTTATTCCATTACAATTAAACTAAATATTTTCAATTCCAGTGCTGTCGGTATGCCCCAGCAACAAGCCTGCGATCGTCGAGGCAGGAGGCATGCAAGCTTTGGCCATGCACCTGGTCAGCGCGAGTCAGAGGCTCGTGCAGAACTGCCTGTGGACCCTCAGGAACTTGTCGGACGCCGGTACCAAGGTCGATGGTCTCGAAAACTTGCTTCAGAGTCTCGTTCAAGTACTGGGATCCGCCGATGTGAACGTTGTCACCTGCGCCGCTGGCATCTTGTCTAATCTTACCTGCAACAACCAACGCAACAAGGTCTGTAAAGTGCACCCAAAAAAAATGACTCTTCAAGCATTTGCTTGGTAGAATGATGATTTTTGAAATTTTGGAATTCGAATGTTTTATTCTTCTAGTGAAAAACCGTGATTTTTTCTAATTTTGATTAGTAATTTATAAAATACAATCAAAATACTGTGTCTAAGATATTCTAACTTGAATCCTCAGTCTATTAAATTATTATATTTTTAGTGTACATATCCTTGAGCATAGTACATCCGTACCTTCAGATTCATTAAAACAAGATTTCATCTTTTATTATTTACAGGTGACAGTATGTCAAGTTGGTGGTGTCGACGCTCTGGTACGCACCATAGTCAACGCCGGTGACCGGGAGGAGATAACCGAGCCCGCTGTGTGCGCCCTGCGTCACCTGACCTCGCGTCACGTCGAGGCCGAGGTGGCTCAGAACGCGGTGCGCGTAAATTATGGAATTCTGGTGATCGTGAAACTGCTTCAGCCCCCGTCGCGCTGGCCACTGGTCAAGGCCGTGATCGGGCTTATTCGTAATCTCGCTTTGTGCCCGGCCAATCACACCCCGCTTAGGGAACACGGAGCAATAAATCAACTCGTTCGGCTCCTCATGAGAGCTTTCCAGGACACTGAGAGAGTAAGATTGATTTATTTACTGATTATTTGAGGGGCGATGTGAACACGGTTTTCGGATCTCGATGAGATAAATTAATTTACTTTAAGAGCCAGTTTTATGACTATTTACATCCAGATATTCAGTTCTAAGCAATTATAAGCATACATTTTTTTGCAATAAAATAAATGTAGGCATTTTATAACCATAAGCTCTGGAAAGTTGAAATTTTTTTAAGTTTTATCAACACAAAAAATACAAATATGTAATTTTAATTTTCACACTTTGGTTTTAAAAAATAGTTAAAAATTATTGTTTTTTTATGTTTGTACTCATGTTGAATTTAAACGAATTTTTTTTTGTCTGTTATTCATCTTTTATAGCAATTGTATAAAATAATCTCTCAAAAATCTCTCAGATGAATAGAAAAAATTACCATAGTTTGTTAAGCTTTCTTGGATAGCAGATCTTATATATACATTTTCCAACTATAGTAGTAATGATGCCATGATTCTGAATATTCCAAAAATAATAGTTCCAGTAATTTGATCATAAAATTATTTTGAAAAATTTAAAATTTTAGCAAAAAAGTTGCTTAAAAGTCGCCATCTTCTTTATAACTTTTATGTGTGCTGTATTCTACAAATAATATTTTTATAATTTTTTTTATTAAAGCAGTCAGTTAATTTCTTTACTTTTTTCTTTTACAGCAACGATCATCGGTAGCAAGCACTGGAAATCAACCAATGATCGGAGCTTACGCCGACGGTGTACGTATGGAGGAGATCGTTGAAGGTACTGTTGGTGCACTACACATTCTCGCCAGAGAATCGCACAATAGGAACATTATACGATCGCAGAACGTCATTCCTATCTTCGTACGGGTAAGCGGCAACTTTCAAAATATTTTTACTAAAAAAAAGTTTAAAAAACGTTAAAAAACGTAAGCAATTGTTGTCAAATTCTAACTTTCATGATGCAGTCCTTAACTTTCAAAAACTAATTAAATTTTATATTAAACAAATTGAGTTTTTAGCTTTTTTAATTATATTTAAGTAGAACTATCAGAGAAGAAAGTGCAAAAAATAATCTCGATGGCTTACAACTTTTTTCGAGTCACGATTCCTTGCACAACTCACTTAATTTTATTTTATTTTTCAGTTGTTGTTCAACGAGATCGAGAACATTCAGCGCGTTGCGGCTGGCGTACTTTGCGAGCTCGCGGCCGACAAGGAGGGAGCTGAAATGATCGAAGAGCAGGGTGCCACGGCACCGCTGACCGAGCTCCTGCACTCGCGCAACGAAGGCGTAGCCACCTACGCCGCGGCCGTGCTCTTCCGCATGAGCGAGGACAAGCCCCAAGACTATAAGAAACGGTTGTCCGTCGAGCTTACCAACTCGCTCTGCCGCGAGGACACCAACTTGTGGAACAGCGACTTTGGCATGGCACCGGATCTACAGGTACCGTGTTTTATGCATTCGAGTTTTTTGTTTTGAAAATAAATGGATATTATTTTTTCGAGGGTGGTACTCGTTTACCGTGTGTTTGATTTTCGGTATAAATCATTTTTTTGTTCATCTGTTACGATTGGCTATTAGATGATTTTTATTTTTTTAATCTTCACTTGGATCCGAAAATTGCGCCAGTAAATCTTATCGTCAATCTTGGAACGAATAAATATTCTGATAAAGTCCGACATTTTTAAATATATTCACTTAATAACTAATCTCTGTTTTTAACATAAGAACATCCGGGTGTATAAGTAATAGGACTAGATTTAATTTATGTGAGAAAATTGACCTTTTTTATCACTCAATAAATAAATTAATTTTTAACAATATTAATGATAATTTGTTAAATAAACGAAAAAATTTTCAAATTCGAGACAATACATTTTTTTGAGGCGTGTTTAATTAAAAAATATTGTTTGAATGATAGCTAAACAACTCACGATCACATAATAATTACATGGTTATCGTGACTTTTTCATTGAGAATATTTTTTATTGCAAGGTTGACAACTAAATTTGATGGCCCGATTTTCAGGACGATGATGCATGTAGGTTCTATTAAGATCCCCGACAAAGTTCAATCTCATTTGAATTAAATCAAAAAAATTTTTGTCATGTGAAAATCAAAAGAAATCAATATTACAATTTTTGAATTCATAAAAGAAAGAAAAACCCTCTCCAGACACTTTTCAAAATTATTTATTTATTTATTTTAAAACATTTTTATCGTCATCGATTTCAAAACAGCATGTTATAAAAAAGTATAGATACACGTACTGCTGTAGCCTATATGTGTAGCAATTGTTTGTAAACTTAGCTAAAAATTGTATTTGCTTTTTAGTTTACATACTTGAAAACGTATTTAAATTTCTTAGGTAATTATTTTAATTTCAAAATGCTTTGAAGCATACTAATCGAAAAAACACTTTCATGAACAAAGATGTACTCGTTCACGTAAAAATTAAGTATATTTATTTAAAATATTTGCATGTGAATGCTCTTTGTAAACTTTAGTCTTTTTTTAAATGGAACATTCAGGTACACACATTTATTACTCGACGTGGATAATATTTCCGAAAATCTCAGCGAAAACTCAATTATTTTCGTAACCACCCATTTTTATTTTATTTCGACCCATTATTATTTTATATTTTTGTGTTGACCACTACTGTAAAATATAATCTCCAGGACATGCTTGGAGCTGACCAGGCTTATGATGGTATGTATGGACAAGGGCCCCCAAGTATACACAGCAGTCATGGAGGACGAATCTACCAACCTCAAGGTAATTTATAACATTTTTATGTTTTTTTTTTTTTTTTTTCATCCGTCGTCATCATCATCATCATCATCCATCATTACATCATCGACTTACTATAAGGAGTAAAGGCTTAACCCTTTGAGTCACAGGACAGTGTTGTTCTCATGAGTTTTGATGAGTCAATTTTGAGCGGTAAGTTTATGAATGCTGAGTAGAAAATTTTACAAAGGTCCAGAGAAAATTAGTTGTAAAGTTTGAATCATCTCTGTGCGGTCATGAGATGAATATTAAAATAGAAAAAAAATTCGTGACTTGAAGGGTTAAATTGATGATACATTACTATAAAAAACGTTATATTCATAAGGTCAAAAGTAAAAATAAACTTAATTAAGACTCTTTAAATTTACTTAAAAAAGCTGTTTCAACTTTAAAAACTTTAATATTTCTTAATTTCTTAAACTCTACTTATTAGACTGGAAAAAGTCTTGTACTAATTATGAAAACAAAATTTAACTTAACAAAAATACTATATTTTCCATAAATAACACTTCTATTGCATCCAACAAAATACTGAAAGAATTCTGTCAAAAAAAACTTTAATCTATTTATTATTTTAACAGCCTAACCCATGGACTAAACTATAAGTAAAAGGCTATCGACTATATCTAGCAGTATAACAACATAGGTGAAGATATGAAAACTTCGATTTAACCCTAAATAGATACTGTGTATTAACTTTGTTCTTTTGCTTGCTAATTAGTTGCTGTCAGTAATTAATATATACTTGATGTTGCATTATATAGTTATCTACATGTAATTGAAGTCTTGAATCTACACTGGCATGATGAATGAACTCACTTAATTCTTATTCACCCACTCACCTGTTTATTATAAATATTTTATTTTATTTTTAAGTTTGTCTTATTTTTATTTTCATGTTTTAGTTTATTTATTTTATTTTACTTCAATTGATTTTATTGTTATAAAGTGAAAGTATTTTAGCATGCTTTCATCAAATAAAGCCAAATGAAGAACTTGAATTGCATTTATTTTGATGCATAAACACGAAAAATATATACTATTCACGTAATTAGAAAAAATAACAAAATTTTTCTTAGTAATATGATAGCAATTCAGAACAAAAAAATTATAATGTTTTATATCTATACTAATTTATAATAATTTTGCTATTACTAAGAAAAGTACTGTTAAAAATATTGATGTTTTAACATAAAATTAAAGAAAAGTTTTCTGAAAAGTTTAACTTTTTCATATCACTTGTGTATCACAATATGTATATATATATATTTTTTCATTGCAGAAAGGTAGAAGAAAGCGTATAAAAAATGTACGTTTTTACGTGAAATCAGTAAACAATTTTAAAAAAAAATTATTTTTATAACTTATTTATTAAAATATAATAGCTATTATGAATTTCAACAATGTTTTAACTAACGGTGTATTTGTATTTAAAACACATAATAATTTATGTGGTAAAAAAATATTTAAAAATAAAGTTGTTTTTTATAAAAGATTAAAAGTGCTTAAATTTTATGATTTGAAGCTACTTATCATAAACTTTATCAAGATATTTCAAACAAGTAGTTTATTATATATTTTGTTCTGTATAATATACTATTGGTATTCATGAAATAATATTTATTTACATTAAAAATAGTAAATATGTAAAATTATAATTTATATAATACATAAATATAATATTAATAAACGCAAGAACTACTCGGAAATAGGATAAAGTGTTATTTTATAACATCTTTTTTGCTGATTTTACGAAAAACACTACAAAACATCAAACCTGATGATAAGTGACAGAACTAATTTTGAAATTTTTTTTATCAGGTTATGACCAGATACCAGTAGATTCTATGCAAGGCCTTGAAATAGGGGGTGGATCGACTTACGGGGCAATGGACACCATGGACGTCGGTCACGAGGCCGACCTTAGCTTCGATCACCTCGAGGAACTTCCAGCACCGCCCCAAGACAACTCGGTCGCCGCACCCTGGTACGACACGGACCTTTAGAATCAATGCACTAACAAGCGATTTATTTAATTTTTTTCTTTCTTTCTTACCTACCCCCTCACTCTATGTAACTGACTGTGTATGATGTCATAAAAAATATAAAAAAGAAAAAAGAAAAAAAAGAAAAAAAAAAAAAAAAAAAAGGGAAAAACTATACTCAATTCGTTGATACTTGCGTTATTCCCCCGTTTTACATTTAGTTTTTTTAAAGGTAATAATTTTTTTTTTTTAAGTCCTTAATTAAGCTAGGTTAAAAATTTTTTTTTTCTTGTTTTCGATATGTGTATCAGTTTGTCTGATATTTTTTTTCTTTTTTGCATATGAATACAAATCAATCATGTTATCATTTCCAAATTAATTGATAGTAAAACATGAAAAGCGGTAGAAAAAAATAAGGGTTCGAAATTGTGTATAATTTTATACATCTTTTTTTACATCAACGATTATTGAAATGTCAATTTAATAAACTTAGTATTAATGTATTGACAACAGTTTTTTCTTACTCTCTGACTTCAAAATTTCCTCTATGAAGAGCTTATTTTAAGTACTTTTATAATTTCAAATGTGGCAATTGTATAAAAAATTCAGTATAGAATATTCTAAAAAAAAATTCTATAATCAGTTTTTAAATAAAAAAAACTTTTACAGGGTACAAATGGAAAAAAGTCCTAGTTTCAAAGAGAACACTAAGATTTTTTTTCGATGCCTTAAAAATTATTAAACCAGACTGACAAATTTTATTAATATTATCAAACTCAATGTTATTTTTATTTAGAAAAAAATGCAGCTATCTAATAGATTAATTAAAAATTATATATTCTTACCATCGTCAATGATTTTGATGACTTTCAAAAGACCGATATTAAAAAAAAAAAATTTTAGTATAAATTGTTACTCTATTATTTACAATAGCAATTTTTTCTTTTTTTTTTTTTTATAATTTGCCTAAAATAGATTTAAGTGTGTAAGAAAAAATTCAATGCAACATAATGATCAAAAAATTATATTAAAATATTTTAAGAGGAACTATCCAGTATCAAAATTATTCAATATTGAATTCATGTCGAGCTCACTTATTTTTAAATGTTGAATAATCTTAGTGTAAAGAAAAATATTAAATTTAAGGCATTTAATTTGCGGTTCACTCGCAGAATTCGTGATAAGTTGCAATTCAAAAGTTATTTTTTATTCTTTTTACAGTAAGAAAAACTTAGTTTAAGATAAAACTTATATAAGAAACTCTACATTTTAATATTATGCAATCTAAAATGAAAGAAAAAAACTTTTATGTAATGTTTAATTTTAATAAAAAATTATCCATCTTCTTAAAGTAACACGTTTATACTAGTTACTTCAAACTCTTAATTAAAACGACGATTATCTAAATTAAATTTTAAAATATTCTCAGATCATTTTTTTTTTAATTTTAAAAACTATCAAAAAAATCGTTGTAAATAAGAAATAGTTGATAAACGTTTAAAAACATTTTTTACGAGCTTAAAGAGTTTGAAAAAGCTGCGTGTCTTTGTAGTAATAATTTTTTAATTAAAATTATATAAATAAATATACAAAAATATATATTATACAAAACATTTAACATATATACTTGCACATTAGAATATTCATTTTAATTGTGATTAAGCTATGATAAATAATCAGAATGTATTCACAGTGAGTAAATACAGATAATTAGACACTTGTCCCACTCTTCAAAAATTAAATGCTTCCACATATGCATTAATAAAATGTTACAATTAAAGTATTAAAAGTCAATGTGTTTGTTTGTCGATAATTGAAACGAATTTTAAAATGTGTAAGATGATAAAAATATAAATGAAACAATCTCTATGAGTCTACAAATGCGGATAACTCAAACATACATTTTAAAATAATTCACTTTTTATGAAAAAAGGAATATTATTACAAACTGCGACTATAAATTTATGTATTTGTATTCTAGAATTTTAGATCAAGAGCGGAAAATAAAAGAAAAGTGGTCATAAAAAACTTCGTCATTTATTTATCCCAAACCCTTTTATAAGATTACTGCTAAAATCAATTATGTATTTTTGTAATATTTTAATTTTTACCGAAGAGGTCTCATTATAATTTGGTAAAAATTCCGAAGTTTGTAACCATTAATACTGATGAACTTTGAAAGCTTGATAGACATTGAATTATAAAAATTTTAATTAAATTTTGACAGAAATTTTTAGTAAAGATTTCTTTTTAAAAAAGAAATTTCATCATAGCTTTGACCAGTGTTTGAACATAAATAGTTCATTTATAATTCTGTTGAAAAAAAAATGTGAAAAAAATAATTTACATTTATTTTGATAAAACATTTATTTTTTAAAATTACAAAATAAGATCGGTTTCCAGTGAATGATCAATTCAAAATATTTTATAAAAACAAAAATATTGTCGATTATATTATGTACAATTCTTTTCTTGTAGATATTTCTACTATTTATACATTGATTCAATTGTTTACAACACAAATTTTGAGCACAAAGAAAATTCACTATAAAAATTTTTTATTTTTAACACTTGGATTCTTAAAAACTCTTATCAAAATTTGAAAAATCTCATAATAAATAAAACAAAATTTTTTTCTTGAGATCTATAGATGAATTTAGAATTTATAAAAATTGCATAAGTATAAAAATTATTACAATCGTTTTTATACTCTAATTTTTTTGAAAGTTCATGTTATTATAAAGATTTTTCAACTTTCTTAAGTATATAATCTGTACAATACATAAAGAAATTAAATAATCAAAAGTTTTCATGTCCTTATTGAATTTAATACAAATTCAAAATTTCAATTAAAAAAAAAAAGGGTGTACTAAGATAAAATACAAATAAATGATTAAAATACAAATGATTTTCTTTAGCTTGAGGTAAAGGAAATTTTACAAAAATAATATTCAGATCCATACAAATATTAAAAATAAATTTTTGTAACTTTTACTTGTAAATGAATAATTTTTATAAAATATAGTAAATATTTAAAAATTAAAAAATTGGATGGTGTTGGTGTAATATTATTATTTTATTTGATGAAATCTCAAAACAAAATATAAATGAAAATCTTAGTCGTGATGCAAACAATGCACATTTCAAATAAAATTTTTATAGTATTTTTGTAAAATTTTAGTTACTGTAAGATTTTGAAAATCCAAAATTAAAAACTTAAATATCCTAACTCAATTGAATCTTAAATTAGGTTGATACCTTCTTATTGCTAATTAAAAGTTTTTACAACTTTATAGCAATTTCTCAGGCTATACTTGAAATTAATTGATTTAACTTAATACTATAAAAAAAAATAATAATAATAAATAAAATAGTATATGTGATAAAAACTTTTTTTTGTTGAAAATCAATTTTTAAAAACCGTTTTTTTAAGGAAAAACAAAGCAGAATAGTTAAATTCAAAGTTATGTTCTCCAAAAAGAACACAAAATGTAAAATTTTTTATGATTATAAGTTTTAAAGTGTATTGTTTAGTTATCAGTGAGACAAAAATTACAATTTCAATTGGCAGACTAGAATTCCAATAATTGGTTTCAATAGTTTTATAAAATATAATAGAGAAAATATTTTAAAAAAATAAAAATTGTGATTTAGCAAAGAAAATCTTAAAAAATTAATTAACTTATTATAACTTAAATTTGAACTTTAGTCTTTTCTTTTTTAAATAATGATGATTGGAGTGATCATTTGTAATGTTAAAAATTTTTTTAATCCATTATTCTTTATCTAAGTAATGATGAATAAGTTATTTGGTGCAAGTTCAAATATTGATTCATGCTTAAAAATTACAATTCATTAAAAATAAATTTTAAAGTGTACATAGAATATTTGTAGATGTTCCAAAAATTATAAAAAAAAAAAAAAAAAAAAGATAAAAAATCACCAGTACCTAACCAAAATATTCCCATGTATAATCCAAGAAAACTTTTTCAAACCACTAATATAATAAACCGTATTTGGACAATGCTTCCACAAAAGTATTTGACAGCTTAAATTTTCAATGGTACCCATTAAATTCTTCTTCAGTATATCTGGTACAGCCAATGTCCCAACTTTTTCTTTGACTCTAGATTCAATAATAGTTTTCCACTGATGTTCTCTCTTGGGAAATTCTCTCGATGAAAATTTATTGCAAGACACTAGCTTTCTTATATCATCTTGATCCCATAATTGAATGGCTATTCGAAGGAGAGCCAACTCTGTCAGTGATGGAATTTGTGGACGTCTTCTTTGTGGCTCTGAAGAATCTTCAGGATCGTCAGCTGCAAATTTTTTAATCCTCATGTCTTGCAAAGTCTCAATATTATCTTCCATGTTTATTTTTTAAACCTTTGTTTTTATTATTACTATAAAAAAATTTGATTTAAAGTATTTTTTTTTTATATAAACAATTAGGAAAAGTAAACTAATACTTAATATAAGCAATTGGAAAAAATACTTATAAACAATATTATGATAATAAATCAAGTTTTGAGCAAAATCTAATTTCATAGTAGTCTATATTCATTGAAAACAATTTTTTTTATTTTTAGGTTAGTATTATTATGTTATTTTTATTTTTATTTTAAAATATTTAAATTGAAAATTCATTCTTATTTTTACCTAAATCAGTTATAGCAACTTAATAATTAAAAATTTGAATTTATTTTCGAATCAAAAACGTAATATTCTCTTACTTTTTTCTGCTCGCAGTTGCGAAAAAAACTATATTCTTCAGTCGGCGTTGAGTTTTTTGTTTTTCTAAAAAAATTTATTTCAATTTCGTGCTATGAAACTCGAAAAATATTCTGAACTTGTTTTTTTTTCACCCAGAAAAGTTATAAAAACAAAATTATGTAATTTCCACCACAAGCAACATCCACTACGACTTACGAGCCGCAGAGTTACTTACCACGCTGCTTTTTCAAGCGACGATGTTTTCCGAGTGTACTTAGTGCAGCGCGTAGTGCAACCTGCAAGGGGGTTTTTCTACTGGAAAATAAAACAAGCGAGCTCTTGGTGGAAACCGTGAGAAATTAATATTTTTGAGCGTGTTAATTATTCATTAATTTTCTATTAAATTGAAATAAGTTCATTAAAAAAAAAAAAAAATTCCCTTTATAAAAGTTTTTTGAATTCGCGAATTTTTTATTTTCTCTGCGTTGTTGACTTTAAATCATATGTTGCAGGTGTATTTGAGGAAATATTTCACAAACATTCTTATTAAAAATGCGTTATTCTAATTTTTTTACCAAAAAAAAAAAACATAAGTAATTTTGAGTCTAGAAAAAATTTTTTCGCTCTCAAAACATAAATTTCCACGAATAGGAACTATTCCGATCTTAGTAGTACTTTCCACTTTTCATTTCCTGCGTTGGCGAAATCTCGCTTAGGGTTTTCCGAGGGGCTGGGCCCGCGGGCTGCGGCCGACGCGACTGTCGGCCATTGCTAATACGATGCGACGAATTTTCCTTACGAGATCCGACTCTGGAAGGCTGAATTTCTAAGAAATTCTTAGCAGAAAACCGACCACGGGAAAATTTATTTAAAATCACGCCAAATGAAAAGGCGTAAAATCCCAACTCGACCGTGAATCCTGGGGAGGGTTGAGGGGTGAGTTTTAGGGGTTGAAAGCGGTTTTTAGCGTTTTTCAACGAAAGTATGCGTTTTAGGTGAAAAAGTCTTACACAAAAGTTGTAGATAATAAAAAAATCTAAAACTTTTCATCCATGCATTTTTTTATTATAATCCCGAAATTGAGGAGATAAACGCTAAAAACCGTATTTCTAGTTTTTGATTTTTCTTTCTTAAAAAAATCGATATAAGAAACGCAAATTTATAAGTTCGTCTAAAATGCAACTTTTCTCATAGTTTGAAAAAAATTATAAAACTTATGAACTTGTATTTTTAATCTTATTCTGTACATTAATTTCAATAATTGAAAAACCTACTTGTTCATTTTAAATAGACATTTTGAACATCAAAAATGGAAAAAGTTTGTTATTTGGACATGTTCGATTATGGGGGTTTTATACGAGCGTGTGTTTTTCTGGACGGTGCCGCAGGCTAGAATTGGCGCGAGCGTACTTAGCGAAAAATATTAGGTCTGAAAAACAGACCATATATACACCTGATATTTGGTCAGAAAACTGTACGGATAACGCACCGATAATTGGTCGGTGACCGAAAAATGTAATAAATGAAATTATATTTAATGTGTATATTATTCATGATATTTTGGTTTTAGTTAACAGTTGAATTTTAAGATTTTTATAAATAGTACGCAACTGATCATTCACAAGCATTTTAAGACTTTTTGATTAATTAGTAAATTGTATTTAATGATTGATATGTTACTAATTTAAATGAAAAAAACGAAAATTTTTTTTTCTTAATAAAAAAGAGTAAAACTAAAAATTAAACATATTGCCCTCTCTACTCGGGTCAAATTTCATTTTTGTAAATCTATCTTTTACAAAAACTGTATACTTTCCTTTTTTTTTTTTTTTGCACTATGCCACTATTTTTAATTGCATTTTTTCTAAATTTTATCATTTAGGCTTAACTTTAATTTAGCGATGCTTTCTACTCGTTTTAGTTGGTGAAAAAAATTAACACAAGATCAACCTTGACAACATTGAGCCTGTAATTTTAACATCTCAATTAATCGTAATAGTTGCGACATTTATTTTTTGATGAAACGTCGCTATTGACTTTTTTACAGTGTCAGGTACCTCAAAAGGCTTTTTTTTCTGTTTGTGCAACTAAATGGATTTCGATTGGCAGTTGTTGATTTTCTATCAAAAACTTCGCGATTGTATTACTCTAAAGAAATAAAGATACGCAAGACCTTCACATCTCCTATGGTTTTTTGTTTGCTTACACGAGCAGACATAAAAAAAGTCCTTTACGAAATTCTTCGTCACAGTGGATTTAGCCAATTGAATTATTCGAACTGCGCGCCGCGGCGATTGAGCAAACGTTTGTGTTTGTTGTTAATCGGCTTCGGACTTTTTTTTTACGATATTAGGAATGCTAAAAATTATTCATATTTGAATCGAGTACAGCGCGCAAGCATCAAGAACAATCTAACTCTGGTCATCGGCTTTTGATACGTATTGAATGAATGGCAAACTCCCATTCACTCTTAGAATGCGCAATGTTTTTTTTTTTTTTCCCATAATTGCCTCCGCACTATGCGTTATAAAACTCGACCAGCACGGCGCACCGGGCTAAAAGGGCTGACTGGGATTTGAATCGACGGGGTTTCACTTAAACGACTTAGAGAAAGTTACGCGGACGAGGTAGGTATAAGGTAAAAATTGCGAATCGTTCTTCGAGGGAACTTTTTTTTTCTCGCGATGCTGATCCTCTTTTGTTTTGAGCAGAATTCAAGAACCGAGTTGAAAGTATTATTTTCTCATTTCGAAAAAAAAGTTACATTGAGAAACAGTATTTTTTACAGCGGGGTAATTCCTCAAGTTTATTTGCTCTAAAAAAAATAAATAATACTTTTTGCAGAATGGAAATTTTTTATAAATTTTATTTTTTGGAAATATTATCTTTTCATTACAACAAAAGAATTTATACTAAAATCGCTAAATAATTTTTTTGATCCTGTATTTACCGGACCTTATTTGTTCTAGAGCAAATAAATAAGTATTTTTGCGCTATTGCAGTTCCAGTAAGTGATGATTGACAAGGTTAAGGGTTCTCATCATGATGAAAGCAAATACTATTTTCATATACCACTTAATCACTGTATATGTGAGTTTTTTACCCTAGATTAAGTGAAATCATTTTTGTTATAGAATAATTCTATCTGAAAATATAATTTTTTACACATTTAAAATTGAAACGTTTATTGAAAACTATTGGTCTGAAAATAGGCACAAGTAAAATTTTATGTACGCTACATCTAGTAAATTAGTCAAATCGTAATTGCTTTTAACTAACATTACTTTTTACAACATGGTTACAAAGCATCACTTTTTACGCTTAATCACCACTAGTTTGAAATGAAGCTTTTTTTACTTGCCTGAGTCGGTTAAATTATTTGAAGAAACGTTATATGAAATGCTTTAGCCTGAAGGAAGCTCTACTTGCACAGAAGCTATAAGTTCATATTTTATTTGCACTAGAGCAAGTAAATATTTATATTTGCTTTAAAATGATATTTTTACTACCTCGGGTGTAAATCATTTTTACACATTTATAGTCATTACTATAGTTCGATGTTTTTTTCAATCCTGAGGGGAACCATTCATCAAGCAAACTTACAAAACATTTTCGCTTGACGAGTCTTAATTATTGCACAAAGTTTATTTTAATTGTCGCGGCAAGAAACATATCTACGACCGCGCACCGAGAATAAAAACAACAACTGTCATCGAATTGGAATAAAAAAGCACTCGTATTAATCTGGTAAGTCGATCTTTTGAAAGTTCTTAACTTTCAAAAGCGAGACTTTAAGGTTGAAACAATTGAAAAAATAAATTACCATTTATAATCCCGAGTTGTCCATCATCCACGGTGATAAAATCAAAATAAAGCCGTCTGTCACGGTTCTTCGACCTGTTGTAATCCCTCGAGATTAACATAAAAATGCACATGTTTTTATCCAGTGCGATACGATTGTGGGAGAAAAAAAAACATCGTAGTGGGCTTATTTGGAAATGAAAATTCCACTTTCAACTTTTACCTAATTTTTGGTGAGAAAAACATTTCAAATTTTTGACTCGTAAGATTGATTACGGTTTTGATCAAGTAGCGAGGAGCGCAGGAAAAAAATCTCAGACAATCTGGATTAGAAAGCTAGAAATTTTTTTTTTTTTTTTTTAAAGTTTTGAAAAATTTTCTGTTGTAGATTTCCCAAGGGCAAACTTTCTCGCATGACGTTTTGATTAAACTGTCGATTTGACTTTTGATGATCTGATTGTTTGTGATATTCATCTTACTACACGAATTGGTGTATTTAAATACTTTGACTTTTTAACTAGAGTAAATAAACTGAACGGGAACTCCTAAAATTTTTTTTCGAGTATTTAAATTTTTTTAATTTTTAGAAATTTTCTAGGGACTGGCAAAAAATTATTCAAGCATTTTTAAAGATTTTTTGACCCAAAAATCTCGATTCTAAAGTTTTTGCATTTACTTGGTGAAAAACCATTAAAATTTATTAAAAATATAAGCAAACAAGTTTTTCAATTTTCACAAATTTTTTTTTTTTTTATCTACATTACAACTGTTGTTATGTACATACAATATCATTTTTATTCCTAAAATCTTAGTCAATTTATAATTTATAAACTAAAACATTCAGTAAAAAAAAGGCAAAATAAAATTACCAAGCAAAATCGTTAATTTCACGCCCAATAATTCAAAAATTTTAATCGCTGATAAATTATTTGGTTTTTTCCAATCCTTTCTTGTCCATTTGGTAGAATGCAGCGATTAAGAAAATATATATGACTGCACAACCTTGAACGAGTAGAAAGGAAGAGTCGAAACTTCTTTTCGAAGTCAAAGAAGAAAATTGATCTTATTGTAATCATGAGTAATCACAGTGCTATAAAAGAAGTACTCAACGACAATTGCTACATCCACAATGCTTTTGGTAATTTCTTCTTCTTCTTTTTTTTTTCAAGAACGAAAAAAAATTTTTTGAAAACACATTTTAACGTAAATTTTTTTTACTTTCGCTGAATGTTACTTATCTGTAGATTCATCGGTTTTGTTAACGCTTCAATGCAAAAACAAAGTTTTATAAACTTTTTTTAATTAAAAAAAAAAAAATTCAACCAGCTGATTTTTATGGCCTTTGAAAGGTGAAAGTTCACACGTTCAAAATGCTAAAATCGAATTTTTCAAATTTCATCATAAACTTACCCATAATTTTGAAAATAACCTTTATTTTCTCTTCGTTCAAGGTTTTTAAATAAAATATATTTTTCATGAGATTGGTGTTATTATTGCAGAGACTTCATTAATTCTCATCATGACAGTATTAGGTGCCCACACATTGCAAGTTTCATTGTTTTCTTAAACAAGTGTAGTATTAATTGTTGCAATGTTGGAATTGATTATTTCTACTTTCGCTAACACAAAGAGATAGTTGCTCTAGTTACATTACGTACTTGCTAACGATTGGAATTCCTGATGTCAGAAGTCACCGTGAGAACATTATAAATTATCCTACGCTAATCACTATTTCATTTGTAAACTATCGTTGTTAATGAATTTCACCTGCTGGAGATTCGTATGTAAGCTAATTAAAAAAAATATGAATTAAAGTGACGAGAAAATCTTGCTTTATTTTACCTTAGTTATTTGCTTGGTTTTATAACCCAAATAAGGGCTTAAATGTGTACATCCTCGTGTACATCATTAAAATTTTTTATTATAATATGGATTAAATTAATGATTATAAAACAATCAAAAAGATTTTTCAATTATTTACATTATCTGTAAATACCATGAGTCTAGTTTATCCAATTTCAAAAAAATTTTCAATAACTTTGACAAAATTTTATTGACAATTTTTCCGAAGCACAAAGCTACCAAGTTTTTCGATAAATTCATATTTCAAAGTTTTTGTTTTAATTTTTTTACCCAAATTTTTCAATTTTTTTGAAGTATCACGTTTCAAAAAAATCTTCTTGGTCAAAGTTTATTTTGATATTTATCAATGTTAGACAAATTTTTTTGCAGAATTTAACATAGGGAAGATTTTTTAATCTTACTGAAGTAAAATTCGATCTTTCATTGATTACTAATACTGAATAAATAACAAATTTTTATTTTTTACAATAATCCGCAGAAAAATTTTTTTAGAATGTGTTTCAAGATTAGACCAATTTTTTTTGGGATTTCAAACGTTTAAGATAAAAAATTTTTAGTTACTATTTTAAAATACATGTGTACCATTAGTGCCGAAAATTTTTATAGATTTAAATTCAAGAACTTCCTGGTGGAAATAAAACATCGATTTATTAAAAAATGAACATAAATTAAAAACAAGTTTGACTTGACTCTCAAAAAATTCAAACTAATTATTATGTAAACAAATTCTGTATGAAAAAATTTGTTAAGTACACTTGAAAAATTATTTCATTTCAACAGTATTTCGGAAGATTTTTTAAAACTTTAAAATTGAACTAACAAGGACATGACAAGTAGTGCTGAGGGCGCTAGGTGAAGAGCCCTTTTTTATTTTTGTTTTTGATTTACTGTAAAATACTGACTAGTTTTACGCTCACACATCTACGATTACAACTTCTCCTTAAGGATCATTTTCTTATGCAAAAAGATAAAAATGCTACCAATATCATTCTACCAAATATTTTCCCATTCAAACTCATAAAAAAATAGAGAAAGTTCGAGAGTCTTGAAATGAAATAGAGTTTGAGCACGCATTTTTTCAAAAATTGGCTAAAAAACAAAAAATTTACCCAAATGTACGGTCATATCCTACCGCAACTTATACAAAGGTTCTCCAATATTAATTTTTTTTAAATAAAAGCCTTTTAGTACTATTCAAGTAAACTAATAACTGATCGACCGCATAAAATAAAAGGTAACCAAGTAAGATTCCTTAACCCTGCTAGAAGTTTCAACAGAACGTCTGGGGTGCTCGCCAGATAGTGGGCAGAAAATTCTGTCAAGCTTATTATTTTATGTATATGTCTATATATATACATATATGTATATGTACCTAGATGCGTTGATGAGAGGTTAGTTTACAAATCGGAGCAGCAGCATGCAGCTCCGATGTTACAAAATTGATAAAAAATAATCAAATAATTTTATAGAAATATAATTTTAATTTTTAATCGATGAATTATGCTTGCTGTTTGAAAATCCTGACCTCTCCCTGCTGTATAGCCACACGTACAATGGACTTGAACAAATTTTTTTTCTTTTGCTAAATATTTTAACACCTATGGAGTCAGGGCAGTGACCTAGCGTATAGGATAGCGATTACAACCTGGAGATGATTTCCTCAGGAAGTTTGGACTCCGGAGGGGTCAGGCTGAATACCTGGTGCACCTGGTATTAATTACGCCTTGGAGATGATTTCCCCAGGAAGTTTGGACTCCGGAGGGGGGGGGGTCAGGGCGGACACCTGGTGCACCTGATGATACTTACGCCTTGGAGATGATTTCCTCAGGAAGTTTGGACTCCGGAGGGGCCAGGGCGGATACCTGGTGCACCTGGTAATACTTACGCCTTGGAGATAATTTCCCCAGGAAGTTTGGACTCCGGAGAGGTCAGGCTGAACACCTGGTGCACCTGGTGATACTTACGCCTTGGAGATGATTTTCCCAGGAAGTTTCGACTCCGGAGGGGTCAGGGCGGACACCTGGTGCACCTGGTGATACTTACGCCTTGGAGATGATTTCCCTTAGAAGTTTTGACTCCGGAGGGGCCAGGGCGGATACCTGGTGCACCTGGTAATACTTACGCCTTGGAGATAATTTCCCCAGAAGGCCAGGGCGGATACCTGGTGCACCTGGTGATACTTACGCCTTGGAGATGATTTCCTCAGGAAGTCTGGACCCCGGAGGGGCCAGGGCGGACACCTGGTGCCCCTGGTGATACTTACGCATTGGAGATGATTTTATCAAGAAATTTTGACCCTGGATGTGCCAGGGAAAATACTTGGTGTACCCGGTAATAACCCAACTCTGAAGATGCTATCCTAATAGTAAACTTGATGATGTGAACCCACTGGGATCAAAACTTTCTGAGAAAATCATCTCCAAGGCGTAAGTATCACCAGGTGCACCGGGTGTACGCCCTAACCCCTCCGGAGTCCAAACTTCCTGAGGAAATCATCTCCGAGGCGTAAGTATCACCAGGTGCACCAGGTGTTCAGCCTGACCTCTCCGGAGTCCAAACTTCCTGGGGAAATTATCTCCAAGGCGTAAGTATTACCAGGTGCACCAGGTATCCGCCCTGGCCCCTCCGGAGTCCAAACTTCCTGAGGAAATCATCTCCAAGGCGTAAGTATCATCAGGTGCACCAGGTGTCCGCCCTGACCCCCCCCCCCTCCGGAGTCCAAACTTCCTGGGGAAATCATCTCCAAGGCGTAATTAATACCAGGTGCACCAGGTATTCAGCCTGACCCCTCCGGAGTCCAAACTTCCTGAGGAAATCATCTCCAAGGCCTCAGTATAACCAGGTGCACCAGGTGTCCGCCCTGACCCCCCCCCCCCTCCGGAGTCCAAACTTCCTGGGGAAATTATCTCCAAGGCGTAAGTATTACCAGGTGCACCAGGTATCCGCCCTGGCCCCTCCGGAGTCCAAACTTCCTGAGGAAATCATCTCCAAGGCGTAAGTATCATCAGGTGCACCAGGTGTCCGCCCTGACCCCCCCCCCCCTCCGGAGTCCAAACTTCCTGGGGAAATCATCTCCAAGGCGTAATTAATACCAGGTGCACCAGGTATTCAGCCTGACCCCTCCGGAGTGCAAACTTCCTGGGGAAATCATCTCCAAGGCCTCAGTATAACCAGGTGCACCAGGTATTCGCCCTGGCCCCTCCGGAGTCCAAACTTCCAGAGGAAATCATCTCCAAGGCGTAAGTATCACCAGGTGCACCAGGTGATCAGCCTGACCCCTCCGGAGTCCAAACTTCCTGGGGAAATCATCTCCAAGGCGTCAATATCACCAGGTGCACCAGGTATCCGCTCTGGCCCCTCCGGAGTCAAAACTTCCTGGGGAAATCATGTCCAGGTTGTAATCGCTATCCTATGCACTAGGTCTCCGCCCTGACTCCATAGGTGTTAAAATATTTAGAAAAAGAAAAAAAATTTGTTCAAGTCCATTGTACGTGTGGCACACGTATGCCACACGTGTGGCTATACAGCAGGGCTGGTATTGTGTGAATAATATTTTAAAATTACATCAAAATGGATGAGAAAAATGTTCAACATAAGGAAAAAAAAAAAAAGAAAAATTTCAGAGTCAAGTTATGAAACTGAACATATTTTTGTTAGTAATCAATGTTACAATTTAAAATAAAAAGGTTTAGGCTATAGCTCGCCAGAATCCCTATGCGTAAAGCATTGGCCTTCTGTCAAGAATCTGGCGATTAACCCTACTAAATTTCTGCCCAATTTCGCTAAATCTGCCCACTGTCTGGCAATATTCTGGCGGAAATTTCTCGCAGGGAAGCTACCAACCGATTAATTAAATGTATAGCCAACATTAATTAGGCATTTGCATAAGCCCTTCTCGAATAGTTGCAGATTCCTTAGCGCTGGTAAGTACTTTCAAAGTCGTACGTATGTATACGCCACGGCAGCTACGTGTGTAGCAATAAGAGCCCCCCGCAGGTGGTCACTCGCGGGTGAAAGAGAAATGCTACACCTTTGATGATCCCGATGGGTGGGGGGAATAAAGTCCCTGCCCGCAGCTCCAGACGGACCTTATCCCAACACTCGACCGCCGGCTACCCGCAGCTCAAGTCGGTGCGGTGATGTAACGATGATTCATTTTTTACAAATTTAAACAAAAAAAAAGTCAGTGTGTTCAGGATAAGTAAAGAGTATTGAGAAGTTTAAAATCGGTGTTGTGACGAGCGAAAATAATGGACCCGAGGCTACTGCTACTGGTGATCGTAGGTGTTGGGGCCGTACCCGGAAAGCTCAACGGTAAGTTTTACTTATAGTCAGGAACACAATAATTCTTCGATACTCTGTAATAAAGACTGTTGAAATTTTTGAGTCCGAGTCTAAGAATCGTGTATAATACTTGAAATCTTAATTTTTGGACTCATGAGTCCAAATTTTGAATCTAGTCTTTAGACTCGAATTCTTAAGCTTGGGAGTTTGATGCAGAATCTTTAGTCTCTATACTCAATTTTTATATTCTAGAGTACTTGGACTTGGAAAATAATTTTCAAAAGTGAGAAAAAAAACTGTCAAAAAGTGTCACATTTTTATGTGGAGCAGACGGCTTTTTACACTCTTGCGTAAGGGTTTAAAAAAAAATTTTTTTTCGAAAGTCGCGCGTTTATTAGGGCGTTATATATGGTTCCGGTTCAAAATTGCCTAATGTCGAAGAGCCCCAAGGTCAAACGCGAATTTTTATTTTCGCTTATTTTTTCCCACTAATCTTGTCCTACTGTGACATATTTGAATTTCATCTTCCGGCGTTGGAAGCGTTGCGCAAGTTTCTATCTCTTATAGAGGTTCCGCGTAAAATAAAATTTATAAAAGAATTGGAATCCACGAATTCGAAGATTATCCTTGAATTGACTAATCGATTTATTAAATCATTTAAAAAAAAATATCTTGTTTAAACACACTTGAAAGTTTTAAAATTTTGAGAGAAAATATTGTCGTAAAACTCAAACTTGTCTGGAACGTTGTCAAAATCAGGGACTGATTGATAAGGAAAATTTTTGTACCTTATATTTGGTAACATAACAAAACGGAATTTCGTCATTTTAAACCAAACTGAATTTTCAATATGTTATTTTTCAAAACCAAATAACAAAATTTTGTTTTTTTTATTACTTTATTGAAGTACTTAACACGTCATTATTCATTTTCATCTCTTCGTACTATTTCAAAATAACATAAACAAAACGTAACGTAACATTGCGCTAATAAAAAAAAAAAAAACTTTTTTTGTATTCCGTTTATTTTCTGATCTACAACTGAATAGAAAATTAAAAATTATCTCGCAAAAGCTCTAGAAGTGTAAAATTATATTTTTTCTTGGGAGAAACTAATCTTCGATAAAAGCTTTTTTATACCTCTAGTAATCATATTGACTATTTTATTCACATGATTGTGACGTAGACAGTCGAAAGCGATACACTTTCATAATTCGTTCCGTTTGGATATTCGAAAAAAGCCCAGTATCGGTTTTCATTTTCCATCCATATAAAACTCTCCGAGTGTATAACATAAAAAATTAAGACTATGTACCTTGAAACGTAAAATTCAAATATTTAACTCTAATTATCTTTGAGATTTAATAAATCAAAAGCTAACTATGTCACCAGGCCGGTCAATAAATCCTCCGAAATCAAGATTTATGGAATCGGACCAAACAGATAATAATAATTCCACCCATCATTTCGATTTCGTCAAGGGAATCATTGAGAAACCGTAAGGTGAAATTTTAATTGCGCTAATGACTAGTACATAAAAAAAAGTCGTGTACTTACACGATATTTTATGATTGAGCGTAATTACAAATTTTATTGCCGGTGTGAGTTTGGATTATGGTAATAATTACGGTAGCCATCGAAGAAAGTGTAATAATATCGACGAGTCATGGATTTCACTGTGACCATAATCCATCAATTTTTTTTTTTTTTTTCTTCTTTTGCATCGTTAACTTTCGATTCGCTTAATTACTTATCTGCCTAAAAAATTGGCTAATGCTACCGTACCCAGAGAAGTGATCTAGGTAACGGCTAAAAATTTTTTTAATTAATTTTATGTTAGTCCAATTAACAATAGGTTATTTAAAAATTAAACAAATAATCTTTTTCTCAAACAAGTCATCTCGTACTGGACAATCTTTCAGTTTTTACAATTTCATGAAACTATGGGATTAGAGTCTGGTGACTAAAAGGTTTATCTTCGAATCGTAAAAATTTCTCTCAGAAATTTATTTATTTTTCAAATACATTAAACGTTAACAGTTCAAACATCAAGGTGTTTATGCAATAACAATCGGATAAAAGAAATGAAAGATTCATTATGAAAATTCTGGAGTATAAACAGATCGGGGCGTTCATATACGCGCCGCGTGCATGGGCTTTCCGTAAAAGTCAACCGGTCGGGAGGAGGAACTTTCACTTCGATTTTCATAGAATAACACACGCGCTCGTCACTTTATACTCGCCGCCGACTGTAACTTTTCCGATTCGCAAAAAAAAAAAAAAAAAAAAAAAAAAAAAAAAAATAGAAGCCTGGTTTACGCGTAAACACGATTTATTGAAATTCTAGGTAAATCAAGGTGTTTCTTTGAAACTGAGAACCAGATAGGCGGTTTATAATTGACCGTTAATTGAATCGATTTGCGTGTGCTTTGGGTACGAGAAAGTTATTTTATTATTGTTCACTGTATGAGTTATAGTGACTGAAAGCGAGGAAATATTCGGTTTCCCAAGAATAATTCGACTTACATTGACGAAAGTTGATTTAGATAAAAGCGTTTAGCTAACAGGAAGTACGCGGAGTTTATTTAACGATTCAAATTTTTTCAAAGTCCTGCCAAAAATTTAAAGCTTATTTAAAGAGGTATTTGTTTATTTGGGACTTGTATTTTGAGTTTTAAGCTTCACTTTAGAAAAGTAGTTATGTTCATAGCTAAAGTCCATTGTTAAAAGTTGTAAATAATCTCGCTGAAAGTTAAGACTAAGTTTTGGCGCGATTTTTGAAAAATTCAAATGATAAAAACCTTACTTTAGGCACTTGCTACAGCTTAGCAATTACTATTAATGTAATTATCATTCTTCATATTAGTTTGTACATTATTAGAACCATTATACACGTACTATACATTACTAATAGAATCTTCATCTGATAGTTTTGAAAGATGCTAGTATCCAACATGAAATTTTAATTGCTATTTCATATTGGATACTCAGACATCTTTCAATACATCCTTTCATTAGACAAACACTAAACACTGCATACATCCAAACCACGAACTAATTCATAATTAATACATCTGCTTTATTTTTCTTTTCTCGGGTCCTTCCCTCTAATCATTGCAAATCATCCCTGTAAAACAATCATTGATCCCTGCACGTCGCACGAGAATTAGGAACGATTTACCAGCAGTTTCACGTGGGAGGTAGAAGCGCCAATAAGAAACGCCAGCTCGATCAGAAGGAGCAGATCAGCCGGCCGCAGCAGAATCATCATCAGCAACAATCCTCGGGCCGCGAAACAAATTCAAGCCCCCTCAAATTCACCTTCACCGATAACGTTAAACTACAAAGCATTGAAAATGATATTGCATGTAAGTCTCTTTTCATCTTTTTTCTTTCTATGTTGTTGGTGAATGGTGTCCGAGGGTGGAAGGCTTACGTTTAGTCGATGGTACCAGCGAAGAAAAACATTGGCCAAAAATCTGCCACGAATAAAGTTACTTTTGTCGACTAAAATGTCTCTAAACCATTTTATGAATGATTTTAACTTTTTGGAATTTGAAAAAAACGAGCTTTGCTATCATAGTATCGTATCGTTGATGTATTATAATGAAAAAAATAATTTTCGACGTACCTGCCACGAATAAAATGAGTTTAAATTTTCAACTAATAGAAATCGCGGCTGGTGAGCAGAAAAAAATATTTTTATGATCATATATCAACGAACTGATAGCAAAGATAATTCAATTCCAATCTACAAAAATTAAAACAATGAATAATGTGATTTAGAGACATTTTAGTAACCGACAGTCGCCTCGTTGTAACTTTATTCGTGGTTTTTCTTCGCTGGGACCATCGTAGTGTCTACATTCGATGGCTCAAGTCGTAAATGTATTTTTAGTTGAAAATTTCTACTATAAATGACAAAACCTAAAAAATTCTTTTTACAAAGCACGTTTATAATGTAAATATCGCTTTGAGCAGTTATTGCAAATTCCCGGTTTATTGACTAATATACAGCTTCTAACACTCTTATTTTATCTTCTTAATTTTAATGCCATCTTATCGAATGTATTTATAGGTTCGTCTCTTAAAATCGTACTCTCACATTCACCTTTTGCACTAAAACTACGGGCTTGTATCCACATAAATCCTCTTCGCGGTATTGCAACACATCGTAATAATTCCAATAAAACGACCGTAAAAAAGCATGCATTTCCTTCTGGTTTTGGGCTTTAACATTTACGTAATAGCCCGGGAATCATCGTGCGAACCCATGGCAAATAATAATACGCGCACGTACGAGCGAGTTGCGACAGTTGTACCGACAGCTCGATGAACCGCAAAATTTTTCTCTAACTGCAGTTGCAGAAGAATTTGTCGAGTGGGATTGAATCTGTGTTACAAATTTTTCGATACCGCGTTTGCTTGAAATGACCAAATGTAGCCTCCATAAAATGATAGAACGAACTGAGAAATACGGTTGTTAATGGATTGATTTTTTCCTTTTTTGAAAGTAGGTGAGACAAATCACCTTTTTTTTTTTATGTTTGTAGAATGTACCGTAAATTATGCATGAAATTTATGTTTTGGGCTGTGAATTATGAGTGTAAATTGGTTTCTTAAATCAAAATATTAAGTGTTAATGACTTTATTGGGTAGATGAAAAAAACTTAGTAATAACTAGATAACATACCACAATTAAAGGCGAATCTTAATCGGCATAATTAAAATATTTACAGTAATGTTAAAATACCAGTTGTTGAACATTTTTCTTTGAAATTAATATGATTTCATAAAATTTTTTCAGACTTTGAATCGTTATTTTTTATTAAATTTTAATTATATCATTATTCACTTGTATTGTGTGTACATTTTATTACTTGTAAATCAATTTTTATTTTTTTTATGATCTTGTAACAAACAATATTTTTGGATTAACTCATCGGTATTCCAAACATTTTCCAGTTTCTTAAATAAGACTTGGTTAAAGAAAATATTTTTTTTACCTACTTTGGACATAATCTCAGATTAAAAAACCGATTGAAGATATAAACGACAGATTAGTATTTAATACGTATTTTTTTTTTTCATACCTACCAGATGTTAAGATCTAAACGTTGGTTACGCAACTAATTTATTATCTAATAAATGTAAACTTTGTGTATTTTTTTTTCTCTTTCTGATCGTAAAATTAAGCAAAGAAATCTTTGGTTTGGCGGGCTTCGTTCTTACTTCACCGTGCGTAGTTATGAAGCCGGCCAGTTTGCAAATTGTAAATTGATGCGTGCCGAGAGAAAAGTGCGCGTGACCTACTAAAAATTTCTAAACGAAGACCGAGGACTCGCTTACAACCGCGGGAATTCGATTGTTTGACACCTCGCCTTTTTGCATAATTGTCATCGAGGTACCCCCGCAGGCCTTTTTATTTTAAAAAACTTGCGCGATTAATTTCGTTCTCTCTTGGGAATTTACATTTTTCTTTCTATTTTTTAACCACATGGTTTCTTAAAAAAGAATATTTTTCCTTATTTTGAATCGTAATTAATTTTTTATTTTTTCAAAACAAAAATCATTATATTATTCAATCAAATCAATCAAATTATTTCACAATCATTTTTTTTTAATAATGTATATATTTGTAGTCCATTTCGTTTTGGTTAAAAAACTTTGATAGTCAACAGTTTCTACGAATCTTATCTTGTAAACGAATAAAAAACTGAAAAGAATAATTTAATAATTTTTACATAAGCGTGTGTGTCCATCGTGATGAGAAAGTTGTAATTAAAAAAAATATACTTTTTCTTAAATTCAATTTTGTAAGATAGTTTAGAAGCTGCTGTATTATTTAACTATGAAAATATTTCTTGAAAATGAAAAATAATTTTGTTTAATGTTCTTTTCATTATCATTTTTGTTATCAACGTTAAAAAATATTATTAATAGAAATTCAAATTTTAATTATTATACGTAAAAAGATATGAAGTAAATTTCAAATTTAAAAAATGAGATCGTTAATTTTAAAAATAAATAAACACAAAAATAAAACTGACCAGATTAAAAAAATTTATATCACTGCTCGACTGAAACGCAATGGTGCAGTAAAAAATGTTCTTTTCTTCTCTCAACACTTAAAACCCCGGGAGGTTTGTAATTACTTAAACTGTGCATTTACAAGGTTTGGTGCTCGAAAAAATTCATGGACGCGTTTCTCTTAACGAGCTCGTAAAAAATCAAAAGTTACGCAAAAATCGTTTTGGGATGAGTTTTGTTGTTCGCTCTAGGGCAATAACTTTTCATCAGGCGTGAATTATTGTCACCGTTAAAGTTTCTTTTGTTTCTCAGTAGTAATAAATTTAAATTGAACATACATATGCACACACACGCACATGCGTAAGTTTAATGAAAAATATATAAAAAGCTTGGTGAACGTTAATTAAGTTAATTTTATCACTGTTTATTCATGTTACTGATTTTACGAGACGCCAAAAATCTCTCAAGGATGAAACCTTAAATTATCCGTGATCGGAACAGAGAAAAGTAATGATTTCATTTTAATAATTAAAAGATTTTTAAAAAAGTAAGAGGAATTTGTCAAGTTCACGAGAACGCGTACGCATCAATCAAACCGGATTAAAAGGAAAAAGCTGAAATTCCCGCGTTTGAACTTGATCGTTTGGATCGTTCACTTTCTATGACTCTCTGGGGATTTTTCGTAAGTGGATTTTTCCCATCGGAGAGAAAAAAACATTGTTACTAATTTCAAAACAAACAAGCGCAAAAAAATTCAAGCACCGATTACATAAACCTTCTTGGACCTTCCGAAAATTCAAAATTCAAGTTTCAAATGGGCCAAAAATCAGCAGATTCAAATTTTCCCTTTATAAAAGAGAGCTATCGCCATTTTGGTGAGATTTTCAATGTAAGATTTTATTCGTGAGATGATTGGTGGAGCAGTTTTTAAAATATTCGAAAAGTGCCTTTTGAGGTTACAATCATTGTTTTTTTCCTATGCGCGCTGAGTGGTACTAGTTATAATTAAAATGTGGACTTCTAAACAGGCAATAAATTTTGATTATTATGACAGGAAATATTATTTTAGGATCAAACTTTGCCCCAATTAGCCTAGAAGTGGTCTCGAGAAGTTAGATAAATAATGTTGCGTGTCGAGGAACTTTGCAAAATTACTTAATAATCCGGCCTACTTGAACCGGCTGCAGTGTAAAATTTTAATTATATTTCGTTCGTGACTAATAGCTAGATGTTTTAAAGGGAAAATAAAAAATAAAAAAATCATCATTAGATCATGGAAATTGCCGAAGAAAAATTTTATTTTCAGAATATGCGTTTGATACATTAAACAAATTACCTAATTACCCAATATTTAAAAGGCTACCAATACATATATAAAAGCACATATCTCGAGCTGAAAGATGTCGCAAATTCTGGATTATAAATTTTAAATTTCAGTAATAAATAAATAAATTATAAAATGTAAAGGGTAATTTATCAACTATACATACGAAAAAAAAACTCGGAGCGAAACCAAATCACAAAAATAACTTGAATAATTGTGATTTTTTACTAACTCAAAAATCAAAACGGTAACTAATAAATAATAACAGAGACTAGCGAACAATCTGAAAACAATTAGTTTATCACACTATCTTAAATTTTAACGAGATAAAAATATCTCGCGAAAATATACATTACAAAAAGGTCATTTATATTTTTAAATCTTTTTTTTTTGCTCAAGTACTATCTGAAAAAATTACAGTACAACAATCAAAATTTTGATATATTTTAATCATTGATGTCTGAGCAATGGCTCGGTATAAAGAGCGCGAAACTTGGAATCCGTTAGTCTCAGGTCCGATTCTCACTCATATAAACAGTCCAACTGATCATATCTTTTATCGACGCATTATAATATGGTAGAAAAAAAAAAAAAAAATTGATTAGTTATCAATTGAAATTTATTTAATGAGTTAACTAATAGACGACAAATTTTTTTGTCAAAACCTGCAATCATAACTCAGGTGTACCTTGAAGTTTACATTGCGAGTTTGCAACAAATGTAATTTGAAAATAATTTTTTTACCATCAAATGTAAAGATATTTGAAACTAGCCTTATCCATTAGCAAACTTCAAGAAAGTAATAATTACGAACAAATAATTTTTTTTAAATTGATTGATTAAAATTTAGACACCAATAATTTACAATGATAAAAATTGAACTGAAAATTTTTTTTTTCATTGTCATTCAAAAATTTATAATTAAAAGTAATTACATACTAGTCAAAAGTAACTAATAAACAAACAAACCGATAATTTTTCATAAATTTATGTAGCGTTTAAACCATTAAAATTTTGAAAAACAAATGACTATTGAAAATGATTTTTCAGTTGTACTCTACACAACTAATTTAAAAAAATTATTATAAGTTCTTTAAAAACATCCCTTTAAAATAAGTTTTACGTACAGTGCTTTCCATTAAACATTCTATAAACACAACTAAAAAACAACCAATTTTTTACATTTCTCATGACCAATTAGGATTCTTACAACTTAACGTAATGGGAAAATAATTTTTCAAACACCAATCGCTATTCCCTAAGCAAATAAAAATTAAATTAATTAAAACTCGGACCAATTAATCGAACTCAAAACTGCCGCGGGTTACGCAAAGCCTCGGTTTTTGCTCCCTCGTAAGTGGTGGGGCAAAAACAAATAATGCGTAAACGCGCCGATTTCCCTCGATCGCGAAAGATGAAGCGGCGAGATTAGAAAGGAGCAGGTGTCGTTACAGGAACGCCTGAAATTTAGGGTTTCCGGTGCTGATTGTTCTACACGTACACATGTTTCGCAACCCCCTTTTTTGCGTGCGAAATTCTGCGGTTCGATGAAGCGCCTTAATTTACACTGCGCTTGCGCAATACCGGGAAAGTGCTCTGCTCTTGTTTATCATTGGTCATCCAATTAAGATACACTTTTCTCTTATCCGCGGGAAAATGGCTCCGATATGCAAGTGCGGCTATGATATTTTACGAATATTTATAGTTACTTTCAAGGCTGGTTGCGCGACGTAGCGAGACGAAAAAAGATTTTCACGATTGCATGAACCGCGAGAGTTTCGAAAGATTCATTTTTTACCCATTAAGAGGAGATTTGATTGATCATTGGTTTACCGATAGTCCAAGGTTGGTAGGAATAATTTTTGCATCGAAATTAGGATTGGTGACATTGAAATTTCAAATCTTTGGTCTCCAGACAGTCATGATTTTGCACTTGGATTTCTCCACCGCGAGACAATGGGGCGATCTTATCTCTGGGGAGTTCTATTCTTCTTAATCTTCTTTTTAATGTACAATGTACCGATTGTGTCTTGACCGAAAACCTAACTCGTATAGAAAGTTTCGAATTTTGGGTTGCTGATTTGATAAGCTGCAATTTCGTTTAAAAAGATGAATTTTTATTTTGAAATTTGGCCTTGTTTGGTCGAACGAGGCCAATAAGCCATGCTGATGAGATGATACATTCGAGTACATTTCTCTCATTTTCAAGCAATTTTGATTTATGAAACCATAAGGAAAATAAAGTTTGGATCTAATTTAATTATACTTTACCTCACCAGATTTTTACAATTACTCTTTAATGACATACAAAATGTTAATACTGGAAAACATTTGCTTTTGTTCGAATATTGCAATTGTTTTTTATGCAAACATAAGAAAAACTGTTTTAATTTCTTAAGGAAAAAAAAAAATCAATCCGACATGAATGTTTGAAAAAGAAATAAATCCATTTTCAACAAGTCACACAACATTCAATTTATTAAATTATTACATGTTTTCAAAACCAAACAGGCCCAAATTACAGCCTCGAGCTTTGCTAATTTACCTGCGACGCAAAGATTTTTTTACTTTTAATCGCTTTTACTCACACCAAAAAGGAGTAAAAGTTATCATTAAATTACAAGGTTAAGTAAGAATTTATTTTTGAAGATTTCGAAAATATTGTTTTTTCCGATTAAATCATCAGAAACATTCAAAGATTTTGCACTTTCTGAAAGTACAGTGTCAAATAGTACATTACACGCTCGGGGAGTCAAAAATGAGGTAGCCCTTAGCAAACCCAAATTGATGTCCGAGCCGAAGGCGAGGTCATCAAGGGTTTGCTAAAGGTTGGCTCATTTTTGCACTCCCAAGGGCTGTATACTATTTTTCACGCTAGTAGACCGAAAGTACAAAAAATCTAGTAGCCCGAAAGTACTTTCGGCGCTACTAGCGTGAAAAAAGAAATTACAATCTTGAACATAATCATGATATCAATAACCATCATTAGTAATTAATGAACAATTAACCGTCACTCAATAACCCAGCATCATAAAATACCTTAGATGATTTTTATTAGTTTAGCGGTGTATCAAGTAACCCCTGTGGGAGATCTTACTAAACAGTCAGAGAAAAAACCACGGCACACACGATACGATCAGAGATGTAAACCGCAGAGATGAAAATACAGTACGAGCTCAGTCGATTGAAAAATAATTGTTGTTGTCAATAATTCCACTCAGGTATCCTTATTTACAAGCAAATTTATTTATTATTCGCCGACGTTTCGGATGTCTAAGCATCCATCTTCAGGGCTGTTTATTAAAAAACAATATAATCATTAAACATTTGGCATGATTACAAAAATTAATAAAATAATATAATAAAATAATATATAGTTGATTATGTAAATAATTAAAAATATAAAGTAATATATAAAAGTGATTTCATAATTGATAACAATTAATTAACAATTTTAAATGATTTACGCAAGTAATTACAACAAATTTGCTTGTAAATAAGGATACCTGAGTGGAATTATTGACTTTTACCGAGCCACAAGCAACTGAGAGAAATTTCCGAATATAATAATTGTTGTTGTCACATTTGTAGGTCACTATTTTTCTCAAGAATCAACTTTTATTTTCTTTTGCTTTCTACAAATGAGAATCAGGAAACTAATTTTTCCTCCAAACGAGGAAAAAGTACCAGGAAACAGAATTATTTTTATTTTCTAAAATAACTGCAGGAGTAACTGTTGGGTAACTGAAATTCTCAATGGGGTTGTTTACGCACCGGTTGGGAAACCCAATCCGTTTTATTTTTCGGGAGCTTTATGCAACCATATACACGGAGAGGGGAATTAAATGTATCGGGTGCGGGAGATAGTTTAAAGATCTACAACCGGACCTCGATTACTCGGATATCAGGATCTCAATCGCTTTGTACTAGGGGCAAAAATTGTTACAACTGTTTGCCGAGTGTCAACTATTTGTTCTGGTTTTAACATTCCAATTGGTGAGAATATTAATATTTATTGGCTTGTTCGTCAAGAAATCGTAAAGCTTAAAAAATTAGCAACAATAAGCTCTCATTAATTCGAAAAACAATTTTATTTATTTACAGATTAAAGTTTTAAACATACCGTAGCAAAGTAGATTAAGATAACTTGATTGTCTGTAAAGATTGTACTTTTCCACGTGTCAACATACCTTGTGTTTAAACTAAAAAAAAAGCAACAAAAATGTATTTTATTATTATTATTCTATTCTATTTGAATTCCTCATATTTTACATGTTAATGAAACCAAATATATAAATCATTTATACAAGCATTTATAAACGTGTAGTGTTACAGCTTACAAATGATAAAATGATGTATTCAATACTTTAAAATATAATGAAAATAGTAAATTATATTCATCATTTTAATTTCAAAATTTATGTCGAATATCCATTAAATTGAACTTAAGTCAAAATTAATGTTATAAGCATAATAAATTCTGTACATTATGAAATCACTATACGATTCGAATTTAAATAAAATTAAACATTAAAAAACGTAAATAAGCTGTTTAAAAATTGAACCATTCTGTATCATCATTAGACAATCGACTTTTAACAATTGTAAATTTATATTATTATTCGTTAAAATATTTTTGTAAATAGTAACGCAACCAAATTCGATTCAATTTCAATTTTAATAACAAAAAATCTGAGCAACTTTAATTCCAAAAAATTTTTTTGTACTTTTCTTATCTGCGCAAAAACTAAAGTAAACACAAAAAAAAGGTTTGTTATTGTCGTCTACGCATCAAAAAGCGTGTGCGGCTTAAAGGAAAAACTCGTTAGACCTGCACGTAGCGGAAAAAATGTTTCATGTACCGAACTTGATGAGCAACAACAAAACGAAACTCGAACTGGTTTTTCCTGCGTGCGAGTTCGCCTTGAGAGAAAGAGAGCTTTTATCATCCGCGGCACAGTTTTTCAATTCTTTTGATTTCCCCTTTTTTTCAATTTCTGGTTTGGCTGCATAATATTTCAGGGTATTGAAGTCAAAAAATATTTCTTAATTGACGGCGTTAATCTCACGTAAATTTTTCGAATGTTACTTAAGTCTGGTTACAATTGTAATAAGTAAGGGGTTAATCCTTACTCGCAAACCCCTTATTTTAATTTTATTCATTTTATTTATTTATTTATTTTGGATCAACGGGCTGAATAACCCTTTTTGCTTTGATGCAACAAATATTAAATAATATAATATATGAGGGGAAGTGTACAAAATATATCAATTAAATCTAGAAAAATTTATAAAAATGGAATTCTTAAACTCTTTGAAATTACAACAATCTCTTATTTGAACATCCAGACAACTCCAAAGGCGTCTATACGAGTCTGAGTGACCAAAGTCTATACAAGATTGAGTGAAATACATAATCTTTATTAGACTCAAATTCTAATAAATAATTGAAAATAATTTTTTTTTTAAATCCATCTAAATTTTAATGTTTTTTTTTTTAACATTATTCATCAAATATCCATTGATACATAATTCAATCCTAAATATTTTGTGTATATGTTTTTTAAAGTAAAATGTTTATAAAAAAAATTTTTACTTTATAAAATATACTTTATTTCACTGATGGTGACTAAATTAAAATTATTTTTTACCTTTTAATTAATTAAACATTTGTTCGTACCAACTTAAATTATTAAAATTTTTATGCAATAATCATAAATATCATTTTTAACATTTTTCAAGTATGGTTCATGTATGATGTTCTGTTTATCGTAAATACAAATTACTATCTTTAAAATCTTCAGAAGCTTGTAATTGAATAAAAAAAATTTTGACAAGACACTTCTGTCAAACGATTCGCTTGTTCATAAAAAACCATAAATATCCAATTATGATGGAGATCATGTCTCGGAGATTAAAAAAAAAGTGACAAATTAATTTAAAACACGTGTGTATAACTTTCTTCGATGATAACTTTATCTAGGATCTGATATTTATGACATAAAACAAGTTTCTCATGAATAATTCACGTACGGCTAAACTGCAATTTTATCGGTCTCGGTTTGGCATTAAACACCCAATAATCGATTTTCATTCGACACGTCATCTCGGATCAGAACTCCATTCTGTCACATTAATTGAATTATGGAAAATTTCTTCGTAAAATAATGTTAAGAAAGGGTTGCAATTTCAGCATTGATGGAGGCCTTTTTTCCCCTTCCGCGATTTTCATACGTTATTAATTATACAACGATGTTATCGACAAGAAAAAAAAAAAAAAGAAAAGAAAGTCGACGTAATATCGAGTTTAATTCCACGTTACTACTATTTTAACTCTTAAATTCGTACCAACTCGATTATTAATTATTGGCTCCGCGGATTTCCTCTATGGTATTGTTCTTGGGGTTACGTGTGACCTACTCCGTGTTTCCTGCAAATACTTGTGTGTTCGAGATTTTATCGTTTGGCAAAGTTTCGATCATTGAGGAAGTTAAATTTTGTTTTTTGAATTTCAGATGAGTGCCCGAACTGCGCAGACGAGTCGGTTAATTCCGGTATGGCGAGATGGACGATGCCCCTTTTGAAGCTGGGAGAAAAAAGATACTACCTGGGTATTTTCTTCAAGGTAAATATGGAAAATAATTAAGATAATTTTTTATTATTTCAATAAAACTAGTTTATAAATTAATAAAATATTTATGCTTGTCCTGTAACTCTATTTTAGAAATTATATTGAAGTAGCATTGTCAAAATTTACTGAGTATGATGAGTTACAGTATAAATACAAAAATATAGAACAGAATGTAATTTGTACACTGAGTAATATGTAAAATATACATTAGTGCGATCAGAATTCAGATAAGTAGTTTTGTAAACTGAAAGTAGTAGAATGTAGAGAAAGTTACCTAAACTGCAAATTAAATTAAATTAAAAAAAAAAATTATTTATTTTGCTGCTCAAACTTGAAATACTGATTAAAAAAATTTTCAAAATTTTAGATTGAACAATTATTGTTTATCTCACCATTTTATAGTAAAATGTATGTCAACTAGCTTCATTTATTTTCATATACATACTTAATCTAAACATGGCCGTGTAAACCTTTTGGTTTGGGTACGCCTTAATAAATAAAAAAAAAAAAAAAAATACTTAATCTAAGCTTTATCTTCAAATTTTTTCAGAAAATTGAAAGGAAATATTTTGTGATTTTTTAGTAAACATACAAAAAATCTATAAATTTCATCAAATTATTTTTATAAAGAGTTACAAAAAATAATTTATTCAAATTGAAATGACCAGAAGTTTTAGAATTGCGTCTAATGAAACCTATCAAAAGTAATAATAAAAAATGGTCTCAGAGGTTTAAGTATGCCTAAAAAAAAAAAAAAAAATAATAATGGTCTTTTTGCAAAGTTTTTACAAATCTCTATGTCCCGAAAGCTTTAGAGTAAAATAGCATTTGTCAACTGAAAAAATATTTTACTCACAGGCCAACTGGTACCGAGCCTCGCAGTACTGCCGGTACCACGGAATGCAGCTGGCCAGTATAAGTTCCCAGGAGGAGAACGACAAGCTCGAGAAGCACATAAAGGACTTTGGTCTCGGTCACGAGCATTTCTGGACGTCGGGCACCGACCAGGGCGAAGAGGGCACCTTCTTCTGGATGGCCAACGGAAGGCCCGTGACCTTCGAGAACTGGAACACCGGGGAACCCAACAACTTCCGGTTGGTTTTTTATAATCTCTTTCCAAAGTTCAATGAATACGATCTGTGATTCATTAAAAAGTAGCATAAGTTTATGTAATAATTTGTAAAAGCAATTGCATTTAACCAAAATCAGATTTTCATTATTTTAAAATTGACATTTTATTAACTACGTTTTAGTAACTAAAATTTGAATATGTTTGTCGGAGTCTTAAAACACGACGTTTCCATCTATAAAAGCACTCAGAGAAAGATTTGATTGAACCAATTAAATATTCTGTGTTCCCTCAATAGTCGAAACATTGTAGCAGTTACAATACGTATAGTAAGGATAATAATACATATTGTTGCGACTAGCAAAGCAAATCTAACCTAACCGAGCTAATTTTTAAAATCTTAAAATTGAAGTCATTATTTCTTAAATATTGTGATTTTTATAATCATTTGTATATTTTTTTAAGATTAAAACAATTCATTAAATACATTAATTATACCAAAATCACAAAAAAGAAATTTTTAAAAATTAAGTTGTGCTATACCAGTGTAACTAGAAACATGTTAACCCTTAATACACATTTAGTCAGCGCTACCATGATATTGTTACTACTACAATGTGCATCATTGTCTCAGTATTAACTATGGCATCTTAGATGTTACAATATATTGTTGACCCAATCAAACCTTTCTCTGAGTGAGGTAAAACATGGCCAACGACTTTTTCATATTTTTAAATATTTTTAGAACCAAAAATCTCGAGATTGAAAAAATTAGGAAATTTGTAAATTTTAAAAGCCTTTTCTTACATCAGAAATATTCATTAAAAAAAAATGACAATAAAATCCTCAAAATGAATTATTAAGAAAAACTTACTTTTTACGAGGACCAGATTTCGGCCAAAATTCAAGCCCCATTTAAATAAATAAGAAAAAAAATTTATAAGATAATCTCAAGAATTTGATTAGTGTTCAGCCCACCATTTTAAAAAAATGCAGTATAATACTTTAAAATCTCTATAGGAAAAGCAAATACAAAAAACATCTAAAATTCATTTTTAATTGATCTCAAAACGTCTTAAATGTTTAAAACTCTTATTGAAAAAGTCGAATCGACATGTATAAAATTGTAATCACTAATATCTTTAAGTGAGAAAACTAAAAAATATCTGAAATTCATGTCTAAAGTATATCTTGAAAAGATCTTAAAATAATCTCAAAATTAACGAAATGAAAAAGTAGTTTTTATCTTAAAAAGATCTTTTTCAAATATTTTTAAGATTATCAAGTATTGAATATAAAATGTATTAAATGGAATTAGTATTAAAATAAATCTATTAAACGGTTACAACACAGAATAAATTAAATATTTTTTGTTTTCCAGATACGAAAACGGCGAGGAGGAGCACTGCTTGGAGCTGTGGAACAGGGACGGCAAAGGTCTCAAGTGGAACGACAGTCCCTGCAGTTTCGAAACCTTCTTCGTTTGCGAGGTCCACTGATACCCGCCGCAACATTCGGAAGCAGCAGCCTTATAGCGTTAAATCTTCCTTTTTTTTTTTTTTTTTTTACATTTCTTTTTCTCACCCCGACTTTCGGTGCAGCAGCGAAGGACTACTTTTACTCGGTCCTTCCTTCTGGAGAAAAAACCTGCAGTGGCATTTCTTTAGAATGATTGTGTTCCTTTTTTTTACGTTTTAGCGTTTATAAGTAGTTTATTTTTGGGTTAGTTACATCGTGTTTATTGGAATATTATTAAGAAACTGTTGTGTATAAATGTTTATAAAAAGAACACTTTGTTTTGTTATTATTATTAGACTTATTAATACCATATGTCTTACGTTGCAGTATGAAATAAGCACGAAAACCTTGTTCAAGTTTTTAATACTCAGAAAGTGTTCAGTATCGATTCATTATATTTTATAAAAAAATGAAAAAAAAACCAAAAAAATGTAGAAAAATATAGTTTAGTTGAATTTGTAATTTAATAATGTGTATTTTACTGGGCCAATTGTTAATTTTATACTAGTCTGTAATGTATTAAATTTAGTAACAATATTTTTAAATCGATTTTCTTTGTTAATGTAACTAATAATTATAAGTTTATTTTGATAAAAAATAATGTATTTAAAATTGTTCCAGTGTTTTTTTTTTTTTTTTTTTGACGACTTTACCTATAATCCACATTACATTTCAGAAACTTGATTAAATTTATACCAACTTTATCAAGTATTAAACAAATACCTGATGTATTTTTACAGTTATAATAATTATTTATGTTTTTATATAATTAAATACCGACAATTTATAGAAACTAAAAATTTGTAACGAATAATTGAAAAGTATATGACGATTTGAATATTTTAAATTTTCTATTTTTCTTTTTATATTTACATAAAAAATTTTTGTTGTCAAATTAATTATTTATTAGCGAAATAAGAATTCTTTACGTACCTTAAAATCTTTATAATGTAGCTAATAATGCAATGTTATCTATCAAATATTCAATTATCAACTCGAACTTACCTATCTCGGTTACGACTATGATTTTAATCATAAAAAAATTATAAAAATAAATTTTTTTATTCAGAAGATTTTTAGCATACATAAAATTAAAGATCTTTCAACATACATTATATTATTTTTATCGAGTAATTTGTTGAACTTTGTAGGATCCTGTGGTACTTTCAAACTGGTGGCACTACCTGGCGGTGAAAGTTCAAAACTGAATTGACAGAGCATTTGCGAACTTTTTACCGACTTTCAAAGGGGATTTCAAAGCAGTAATGAGACTAATGACTCTGTTGAACAAATGAGATCATTGATAAATACAGTGTTAAGTTTGTATAATAAAAGTTTACGAATTGTCTTATCATAATGCTTGTATAGTAAAAGTCATCTTACATGATTTCATTGATGAAAAAGTACTCGTTATTTTCAATTGCTGTGTATCACGCGTCTGTGTTTTATTAATGTGTTTTCAATATTCTTTAATATTTATGTTCATGCAATTACAAATTTACGGGCCTGGTAGTAATGTGGAAATCATTACATGAGTCATTAACATTTTTTATTATTATTAGTATAAATCAAACGAAAAATAATAAGAACAATCATTGCTACTTGCAAATGTTCATTCGTGATTAAGACATGACTCAAACAGTGAAAATAATAAAACTAAATAAACATTACTGGAAGCCCCGATGCCAAAGAAAAATGTGGGGTGAATAAATTAAAAAAAAAATATGACAAAATGTTTACACCAAAAAGTTCCGAATCTTCAGTTTCTATTTAACACAAAGCCGATTTTGGATTTACTAACCATGTGCCTATAAATATCAAAAATGTAACAGCCAGATGTATTCTCTTATTTCGTATTTTATATGACAGCGTAAATTAGCTGACAATATTAAAAAAAATGGTTTGTTGTTACTTTCAAAATAAAAAATAAAAATTTGAAGACATTAACATTTTCAATTTGTAAACATAAGAACTTTTTAAAAGATCTCTTAAATAAAATATTCGCACTGGTTTGAAAATTCAAAAAATTCTTAGAATTCATTTGAATAATTTTTTTAAAGCTTTCTGAGCTTAATTTTATAAAAATTTTAATACTTTAAAACCATGAAATTTCTGCAAAATCAAAATTTATTGGTGTTAATTTTTTCAAATGACTCTTGTATTTATAGATTTTTTAATACTTTATGGAGGTCGAAAATAAAAGTTAAAAATTGTAAGTTTTTCATTATTTTTTCCGTTAATTTTATGAATTTGAAAAAGTGCATTTAAAAACTTTTTCGCATTTTCCTTATATGAAGTACTTTGATTCTATACTGTGACCTCTCGCTGACGCAAGGAGTACTTCATGGTAATCTCCGAACGAGGCGAATGAAATATAATATAAGGCTTTTCACTAAGCAGACGACTTTCTTTAACCTTTTATTTGCTGATAATAAAAAATTACTGTTTTTGTCTATTAAAATTGTTGTGAATTCAATTTTAAAAATCTTTAAAATCTAAAAATTCTTGATAAAAATAGTGTACAAAAAGTTTAAAAGTCTAAACGACGTGTATAACTCGTTTATCTTGGGGTAAAAAGCGTGGGTATTTACATCGATTTTACACTAGGAACAAAATGAATTTTTCTTCAATGAAGTACAGCATAGAATGACACAAAAATTAACAAAATTTGAAAATAATAAGTAGATTAAATTAAAAAGTTCATAAAATTAAATAAACAGAGATTCAGAATATTGAACTTAGTACCTCATGGAAATGAACCATCTTCCACACAAAATTTTAAGAACAAATTTCAGTCGGCCCTTTTATAGTTTCTTCTGATCAATTTTTACATAAATTTGTTATAAAAATTGAAAAAATGTCTGAATAACGACAAGCTTGGAAGCGCGCGTGACCCAGGCGCGTTTCGACGGTAGCTTGGCTTTACCTATCCTATCGCCTCGAATTTCTCTGCTGCAGTCGCTACTTCGACTCCGACCGGGGCACTTCGAAAACTCCGTCGTTATACCTTCGCGCGCGTGCTATCGTGCGTGCTGTGTTGTTCTCCCACTAAAAAGCTTTGGTGACTTTAGTGAATACTTTTATCCGCTGTGATTTTTCAAGTTAAAACAGTGAGTAGCTTAAATATTAATTTAATTTTTTTCTTTGAAATTATAATTTTTACACGTGATGGGTAAATAGAGTTTAAATCGAGGGGCTGTGCACTGCAGAATCACTGATGATTCTTTTGTGATTCTTTCATGATTCTTTTGGCAAATTTAAAGTGTTTAGAGCCTTGGAATCAATTTCAATTGATATTTTGTTAAAAATAATATTTTTCAAAGATTTTTACTCGAAATGAAATTGATATTCTATTGATTATATTGATTTTTATATGTGATTCTTTTAGTGATTCTGAAGTGCATAGCCCTTCGGTTTAAATTGTAAGCACGGACTTCGAGCAGGCACCACACCTGACTACCCTAATTTTTAACACGACGTCCTGATTATTATCTGTTTCAAAATTTATCTGCGGGTTTAAATTATGTGAGCATGAAGACGGAAGTTTGAATTTTCATTCATTTATCATGTGCAAAATTTTAAAATTAAGAAAATGTTGATTTGCGTGCTTGAACGTGGAAGCAAACGCTGTTTCTTATTGAAGATATTATTATCTAGAAGAAGTTTTTTTTTTTTTATAACGTCATTTTATTTAAACTGTGTCATAATAATGACTACAGTTATTCAAATTAGATAGCATACAAGTGATTAAATTGTTACTTTAAAATTAGTAAATTTGACTGGAAATACAAGTCATGCTCAGAAAGCTTTTTTTATTCATACGAAACGAGAAATTTTTTAAGTGTCTCTTTTGCAGTTTTCAAAAAATTTTTTAAAAGAAGCTTGTTTGTTGAAACTTTAATCGAAAATTTTTGAGATTTCTTAATTCAATTGGCACTCCGGCGTATCATCCGAGCACAAACAAAAAGGCGTTTTATAAGACGTCGGTAAAGTGCTGGTTTGACCTAGTGAGTATAAACGACGTTTGTCATTCATAACATCAAGTGTTTATTTTTTATTCGTTCCAAATATTTTTGTGAAACAATATTTTTAGTCAAAATTTAGATGAATATGTAAACTTTTTTACAAGTCAATGAGCTTTAAAACGCTTTACAAAGTTTAGTATCAACAATATCGATGTACTCAGATTGCATACGATCCTTTTTCCAGCTTGAGGCTGTTTATCAACATTTTTAAATATTATGAAGTAATCAGCTTATTGAAATTTTGAATTTAATACTTGTTTATAATTTTTTTGTGAATAATAGGCATATTTGTAATTTTTAGTTTTTCCTTAAAATTGGGACAAAAAAAAATCAAAAAATTATTTAATTAATTAAAACTAATAATAAAATAGTGAGTTAAATGGTACTACTATATGTAGGTAGACTGGACTGTTTTTTTTTTTTTTAATTTTGAAAATAAATAGTATTTTTTGAACAAAAAAAATTATTATTGTAGATTGATTCTCGTAATTTTTAGCAAAACTAAGGTATGTATTTTTTCCAAATTCTTTACACCGCAAAATTCGCAGAGTTTTTTGAAAAGAAAATTTAGTTCCGTTTTGTTGACCCACCGGTTACGGCCATATTTGTTTGAATAACTATATGCACCTTACCAAGATATACACAACTACACCGTAGGCTTAATATTTTTACTTTTTTTGAATTCACTTCGAAGTTGTGCAAATGTCTTATCCGTCACCGCGGATTGACCCTAATCTCAGTGATACAGTATAAGAAGTTCAATGAAAAATTTTGTATTCGAACATTTGTGTTGGTAGAATATAGGTGAAAAACAGAAGGGAAGAACAAACGAAAAAAAATAACCGTCCTCGCGGGTAAGGAAATTAAGAACTGCAGGCCGATTATACAATGACGATGATGATAGCTGCACCGGTAATAAGCCATCATCTTAGACAATGATATTAAAGGCTCAGCCATGGTAGCCTCGTCTTGGTTTCTGAATTAGCTGTATTATCTTACAGAGGAGGAGGAGACTTTAACGCTTCGTGTTCGCTTGACCCTATTTTTCTCCGCGATATTCTCTCTGTCTGTCCATTAATGTCTTCCCAAAATTTTCAAAATCTACTCAAAAAGTTGATCATTGATTTCAGAATCAGCATAAATATATTATACTAACTGATATATTTTATATCATAAACTGAATTTTTATTTGTTGAATGGTACACTATAGAGAGCTAACTCGAAATTAATACTTAAACTGATTAATGTAAATTTTAAAATATCTCACAAATAAAAATGAACAATACTAAAATGAGTTAAAAATATATCATTGTATTATGACAGAAATTTAAAATTAACCTGTATTGATTTGTTTAAAATTTTGATGATCAAAGATGTTCATTTTTATATCAGTACAAGTAGATTTTATTATTATCAATCATTTCGGTCTTCATTTGATAAAGATAAAAATTAAAAATTAAATAAGAACCTTGAAATAATCGGTCCCTAATGTAATATAATCTTTAAGGTTCAAATTACCAATAAAGTCATGGGACAGTTGTTAGGAACGTAGCTTCAAGTCGGATATTGGTGTAGTTTTCAATTGATTCTATAATATAAAGACGGATTTTGAATTTTTCTTTATAACTGTTCGATCAAAAATCAACTGTTTACTTAGAAAAATCAAAATTTTCAGAGGAAGTCGTCATCGGTGATCTGATTAACCAGTTTTTTGATAAGCAAAGCACATAGGCTATGCTTAAAAAAGAATCCGTCTCTTCGAATCTAAATTTTTTAAGTTTCACTAGAATAAGTAATCTGTTAATTCAAACATTTGTATGTATTTTTTATAATTAGGCTTATTAGCCAATGAAATTATTTGATCCAGAAGTTTATAAACAATTTAAAGAAACAAAGAGAAAGTCATTTTTTGTAGCGTTTATACTGCTGTGAAAGCTGTCAAAAAAATTTTAATATTCTACGATAAAACTTCACCATCCACGAATTATCTTTATCACTTCAAAGGATAACAAAAATTAACAATTATTTTTATCAACTGAAAATTTTTTTAAACCGACAGCGGTGTTCTTTACGTAACGGAAGTCATACCCCAAACCATTATTCCAAGAAGCAGTCGCGCATTTTTATTGCTTTTCGGCTGATCGACACTTGCATATTAATTTTAATTCGTTCCAGATCATCTTCAGGAAAAATCGTTGCATCGACGTAGATTCAAAAGTCTGTGAAGATTTTTGTCTGCTCAACCGAGCGGTTAATCCCCATTCGGATGTTGTAAGCTTAACTCAAGGAAAAAAAATCCATATTTCGATCGGAATTTTATCTTTGGCGGGAGATTTGAGGAAATTTGAATTTTTCACGCTTGGATCATCTAATTATAGAGCAGGGGAACTTAATCCATTCGGATTTAATTGCTACTTGTGCATAGTTGAAACTTAGTGTACATATATATCATGCATTTTCTAGTTTTGAATGGCGACTAAGAAAAAGTTATTTTAACTCGGGTAAAAGCTTTTTGCCGGGTTTCCATTATCTTTTGATTGCTTCGTCACTTCTCAATAATTAAAATCTCGTTAGTTACTTTGCGCAATTCATAATTTTTCCCTGTATTTTAATATCATTAACTTTCATGTACCCTTAAACAATAATGTAATTTTTTTCTTATTTTACATAATTAAATTTAATTAAAATGACAAAGAACAAATTATAGCTTGTTTTATGAAATTTTTCTGGAAAGTGTTAAACGAAATTTCATAATAAAAAAATGGTATGAAGTTGTGCAAAATGAAGTATGACATTCAAAGACTGAAGACTTATTATTAAAAAATACTTGAATTTTTTTTCATTTTTAATTAAAATATTTCTTATTTAAAGGTATTCTGGATTTTAAAAAAGCAAAAGATGCTTATAAATATTAAATAAAATTTTTAAAAAATTTACCCTAATAAATATTTAATCAATTTTAAATAAAGTAACTTTAGAAGTTTCCCAGCATACCAGTATTGAAAGCAAGCTTAAAGTTCATCCACTTTGAAGTAAGAATAAAAAAAAAAAAAAAATTGTAGAAGTTTAGCAATCACGCGGAACAAAAACATTAACATTTACACGTTGGCTACTATAAAACGGTCTGTTACGTAAAAATTCAGCCCGTCAAATTATCAAAGAACAATTTTCATACCGTCACGAAAGCCGGATTAGCGCAATCGTCATTAAAATCTCGGGAATCACACGCTTTTTACCTGTAAAAACTTAACTACTTTCGGGAAAAACATTTGACAAATTGATTTTCTCTTACAATTACAATGTACAAAAAGTACTGTAAAATGAAACCAAAGGAAAGTTTATTCAAAATTTTCACGATTTATTACGCTTAATCGAGGAATTAAATAACGACACAGTTATGAATGAACATTGTAGTCGTGTCCGAAAAATCTAAAGCGCAATGGATTGCTCACAAACACGTATAAAATATAATATTATTTTCAAAGGAATAATGGAAGTCTCCCAATTATCCAGTTTATTCGATTACGCAGAGACGCACGTCAAGTGTAACTTGGCTTTTCGCTCTATATCTTTTGCAGTCAAGTTTTTGTTTTTTTTTGTTTTTTGTTTTGTTCTTTAATTTAATTTAAAAAATGAAATTGTAAATAAAATTAAATTTACTTAGCTAGTTTCTAAAAAATTTAAATTATTAAAATCCCAATGTTCATAAATAAAATATAATAAAAAAGAATGTAGATTATTAAATTAATACTTACTTCTATAAATTTTCTATTGTTAATATTATGTATTATATACTTTATAATGAATGTGTAACTCATTACAACTAACTATAAATCGCACCGAATGATATATCGATGGCCCGTACGAAGAAAAACACTTGCCGAGTCGATTTAAAATTACCAATAAAAGACTGCAAAAAATTAAAAAATTAAAAAAAATCAAGAATCTTGATAAGTTGGTAACTAATAAATCGAATTTTTTTATTGAAACTGATTTTTTAATTCATTCAAGCCTTTTAAGAGTAATTTTAAATCGACTGATTTTCGGCAAGTGTTTTTTTTCGTACGGGCCATCGATATGGTGACAACAATGAATTAGATGAAGATTTATATAGTACTTAAAAAGTCAGCACCAGTAATGAAAATTACTTGAATGTATAACAAATTTCAGTTTCTAACTGCCTGTTAATTTGAAAAAAATTAAATTAGCTACGTTTACTATACAATTTAATTTGATTAGAATATTTTATTTTCAATCAATTGAGAAGCTACAAAGAGTTTGTAGGCTGATTAAAAATAATTCAAGCATTACATATTTAAGGTAGTAGTTCCACCTCAGTGCACAACTCAAACTAATTCTGAAATTAAAATATGTTGTAAAAAAACACTTGATCTTTCAAAATATAACTTAAAAAATACAGGTATCCATGCTTTTTTCCGAGATAATTGAGTTAGAAATTCACCAAATCACAATATATAGTTACACCTAACCTGTAAAATTTAAAATTTTTTGAACTCAATTATCTCGAAAAAAAGCATGGATACCTGTATTTTTTAAGTGATATTTTGAAAGATCAGATGTTTATTTACAACATATTAAAAATTCAGATAGTGTTTGAGTTGTTTGCATTTTGCATGTGTTTTCCCATGTATGTGCTACATATCACGGAACTACTACCTTAATAGCATGCGCTTCAACAATTATTTTTGAATTTTTTACTTTGTTTTTTTTTTTTTTTTTTTTTTTTTTAAATGAGGAAGTGTTGTTGAAAAAAGAAAAACAGTCTTCAAATAAGTAACGGTCTTTATGTAGTTTTTATCTAAATACAGAATAACTTCTTTAACTACTGTTTTTTATTAGCCTGGAGAACACTAAAAATTTGGTTTTATAATTTTTCAATAAAATAAACAGTTATTTTTAAATACAATTCTGATATAAACAAGTTCTAAATTCGGAATAACAGCGACAAACTAAAAGTTGTTTGGTAATATACACAAAATTAGCATGGATAAAAAAAATAAATTTTTTATTCATTTTTATATTGATTTGAAATTAATTAAAATTATTCTGTAACAATCCGTCATCAACATAGCAGTCATAAAAAAAATTTTTTTAATTTTTTGGGGCCTGCATGACACTTGCAGAAACTCGCGTGTTTTTATCTTTCTTCATAGGCATACGCGAGAATTTCTCAAAGCAAAAATTTTAAAGCCTTGTTAATATTTCCCAACCCCTGTCTCGAGACCCCGATAATTACAAAAACTTCCATGTAAGCATTGAATATCAGCAGAGTTGCTAAAGTCATTACCGCGCGTGCTAGAGACATTGATTGGTATCATTATTCCCGGAAAAAACGCACTCAATGGGATGTGAAAGTAAAGTGAATTGTGATTTTAGTGCAAAAAAACTACTGCACTGTATTACAGACTCTTTTTTTCTTCTTCATTTTCTGAGCAAGACTAACTAATTTCTTGTTGCACAATGAAAAATACAGCAAAACTCGAGCTATTTATAGCATACATTTTTTTTTTCAAATGCCTCTGGGAATAATCCTTTTTTTTCACTTGGAAAAAAAATTTTTCATACAAATTCATGCAAATTTTTTAGCCTACATTTGTAGAGTGATTTATTAATATATAAATAAAGTAATATTAACAATTGAATAGTATATTATGCAACGGGTGCAGTGTCGTCACCAGGGCGGTTTTAAAAGCACCGAGTGCGAAGCGAAGCGTAGCACGAGTGATTTTAATAAGCCCTGGTGACGTGCTGCACCCGTTGCATACTATATTTTATTACACGAATTGCGTGAAGGCTCGATTTTGCGTACGCCGCCTAAAGTTAGGTTAGGGCTAGCGTGCGTAAAATCGAGCCCCCACGCATTAGTGTAATAAAGAATTTGAACTTTCAAGTTTTGAGATTTACATACATCAAATGCTCATATGATTTGAATACTTCTTTAAATTGATTTTTTACCAAATAATCATTTTTTCATTAATCAAAAATTAATATTTTCAGTTTAAAAAATATATAACGTAATATTTAAAATTATTGATTTTTGAAACAGAAAGTGAATATTATAATCAATTTTATTTCATGAAATAATTAAAATTTGGGCTCTTTTATGCTGAAAGAATAGTATTTCAAACAAATTGTTAATTTTTTTTTTATTTTTAATTCAAAAGAAAACAATGTTTCCTTGGGTTCACTTCATGAGAAATCTAATGTATTGAGCGTAATTATTCGTATTCTTTATAAACCTAAAACTTGAAACCAGTAAAAAAGAGGTTAACCACATTAACTTCAGCACCCCGTATCGGTGACAATCTCCTCATTTTTTTTTGGCCTGGAATCTGTTGCAAACTAAAAACTTAGATCATTTCTAAATTTTCAGCAGATAATTAAATACTAACTGAGTAATTTTTTATCCCAGAATAGAATATTTCAAAAGACTTTGTCTAGAGTAAATATGCAAATTGGAACTAGCAACGATTACTCTGCTATGTAATTGACCTGATTACTATTGAGTGAAAAAAAAAATTACGTTCCGCAAAAAATCAAAATATTGTCTATTTGAAGTGCTATAAACAAAAAAACGGGTTCACGGCAGGTCAACACACCGCAAATTGTACTTTACAGAGAATAATGCGCGAGCGTTCGGAGTGTTGATAGTTAAATGTCATCAATCAACGGGTGAAACGCGTTTTTCAATAGACCACGTCATATTTCAAAATGTACGTAGTTCCGTTTTTTCAAATAACCGCGGGCATCAAAAAATTAGAGCGTGATTTCATTTTAATCTTTTTTTTTTTTTTTTTATTCAAAGTATTACAAACAACTTAATTTAAATTTAAATAAAAATAGTTTTTAACTTTTTAAAATTTAAATAAATAAATTATAAATGCATGATTTTTTGAAAAACCTGGCAGCACGTGAAGTTTTTAAAAATAATTTTTGCAAATTGTGAAGTCAGACTAACTCATTTGACACGTCGAAGGAATACAATTATAAAATAATAGCTATTAGAGGATGATAATTTATTGAAGTGATGCGCATTTTTAGTTAAGCCTTAATTAGTTTTTTCCTTCGGTGCAAAAATAATTTTTTCCCCTTTTACGATTTCCTATAACGATAAATTTTTCAGTCGCCCGGCATATCGCGGACGACATTCGCCGCAAACAGATTGTTTAATTTTATTTTTTTTCGTTTTTTTCTTTTGTCGATAAGGTAAATGTCCGGGATTATTGGACACTTTTCAAAGGGGGATTTTTGGTTTACGCTAGATTATTACACTAAAACTGCATGAAAATCTATGATTTTTTCACAGGATGATGAAAAAATAAGTCAGGAATAGTGTTCAATCATTTTTTTCATCAATTGTTCATCATAAAACTGTTTAATTTACTATAAACTAACACAAAAGTCGTGTCCACGAAGTTGGCACCACCCAAAAAATAATTTTCAGAAGTGTCCCCCCGAACCGTCCCCCCAGAATGGCACCCCTAAATTTCGCAATTTACGCATATTTTTCGCATTAAACTCCCTAACCTTAATTAAAAATTGATCAAAATCACTTGTTTACCACTTTGGATGGTTAAAATCACTTGATTTTAATTTAATATCACTAGATACTACACTCAACATCAGCTCCTCAGCAGAAGATCGTAAACGAAAAAGTCAACTGAGGTTATCTTCACCGGTCCGGCCGTCGAGTGGTTTTTCGTAAAAACTACGTTAACTTTGAAAGCTCCGAAATAAATATTCTGCATGTTTCAACTCACAAAACTTTTTTTAAACTGTGTAAAGATGATATTCAAGCATTTTTATGCGTAAACACCGGTAAAATTATCAAGGTAAATACGAAAAAACAGTAAATAAAAAAGGTGCCAGCTAGGGGACAAACGTTAAACTTAAGCTTGTCCGGGTGCCACTGTGGGGACAAGTAGTCTCAAATGTCCCCCTGAGCGGCATCCCCTCGATAAATAATAAATACAGATAAAAATTGATTTAAATATTTTGTTTAAGGTGTTAAGTAAAAAAAAAAAAGTTTTCAAGTTTTTAAATTAATTTTACGCTTTGCAACCGATAAAACAAAAGTGCATCTTTTGATGATAATTCGAGATTTCCCTGGGGGTGCCAAACAACTTTTGGAGGTTTTGAAGGGCCCACTTGGAAGTGATTTTTAAGCTAGTTTTAAGGTTATAATCCAAGTTTTTTTTTTACTACTGTAAAGTTTAGTGGTTAAACTAAATTTAGAATATTTTTTCGGGGTCTAAACTGTGATTTTATAATAAATAAGGGGGGGGGGTGCCAGTGTGGTGGACAATTACGTTAGGTACTGTCCAATAATCCCGGACATTTACCTTATGTCTCACAACTGCAATTTAGAAAAAATGTTAAAATAAAGATCCATAGATAATTTATGTTTTTATTGTCCGGTATTTATATATAATTGTTGAACTCGAAATCATCTTTTGGGTCAAGTATGATGATTTTTACGATGGTAACCCATTATTTTTACCGCGAAATGATGATTGACACTTGCACAAACAATTTTGAAAAAATTTACGTAAACAAAAACGGGATTGTATAATTTTTTCATTATTTAAAAAGCGTTAATAATCAATAAATGTCATGATTAAAAATAGATAACAAGAAAATTAATGTTTTTAATTAGCCAAATTTTTTAATTTTCATATTAATTTTAATTTATCATCGTATTATCCTGGTTACGATATCATTGTAAAAAAATTTAGTCACCATCGAACGTAACAGAGCCTGAAAACCCCGTAACTTAAAATTCGAATCACGCAATCTTATTTAAAAAAAGGGCACGTGGTACGCAGAATTTGAATGGGACAATATCGAGGTGAACAGAAGAGGAATTGTGCATCATCGCCGGGTAAATTGGCTTTGTCGTAGTCGTAGTTGTAAGCCGATTCTTTGGTCTTGCGCAATAAAGTATCCGCTCGACGTTCTTCGATTACGATGGCATCACAGGTGCCGCCGCACCGGTGCAGAAGAGAAACAATCGCTTTTCGCTCATATTCATTGTTCATCCGAGATTTTACGATGTCTTTTTTGCTGTTTATTATATTTTTTAGTGTCAATGCACTCGAGTCAAATAGGATGATTTCCTGTAAGAAGGGCAGGGTCAAAGTTCGGGAGTTGTGATGATTTACTGAATTCATTTATCATGCCAAATATTTTTTGAAAATTGAAATAAATAATACTATAAGTTTATTGATTATTTTTAAAGTTATTTTAAACAGAAGCACAAGTTGTAGTATAACATGAATTATAAATGAACACAAAAATTCAAATATATTTTATTTATTTTTTTATTCAAAGTATTTAACAGGTCAATATGCTTTATTATAAATTTTAAATACTATTACAACATATGTAAGTTATCATAAAAACAATTTCAAGCACAGTTCAAAAATATTACGTGCACCAAACAGTCATCAGATCATTTCTCGTTTTCAAAAATCACGGTAAAAATTTTGACGTAATAATTGAAATTGAAAAACAAAACGTTGACCTTTGGAAATAGTAATTAGCTAAATTAATAATTAAATCAAATTTTTTATTTGAAAAAAATTTTATGTAATTCAAAATCAAGGAATCCCCCATAGTATACACATTAACTTAATTCGTCAATTTATACATCGAATAACCATGTGATAGATAGATGTAATATGTAGAGTGTAAACAGTTCAAAGTTTCAAATTAAATATTATTTAATTTATCTTTTTTTTTTAGTTATTTAATATTAAAAAAAATTATTTTAAACGACACTCTTGTAATCATTAAAAAAAAACAATCAATTATCTAACAAGTGATACATTAATTAATCGTTTTATTTAGTTGAATATGAGGACAAATTTCTCTAGTACCTCTTAAGATTAAAATTTTTTAAATTTTAAACTAAACATACTTAAATATTAAAAATTTTCAAAAAACACTGGTTAATTATACATCCAAAGTACCAAACTATACAATAAAATTAATTTTTCAACAGAGAAATTAAACATTTAGTTTAAAGAATATCAGTTAAAAAAAATCGCTCACCTCTTTTCAAATAGTGAATTAGAACGCTATAATTTAAAGCAGTCTCACTCAAAAATTTTATCTCGGTTTAGATTCACCTTGCAAATGGTAATTACGTGCCTACAATTACGCGATACGATTTAAAAGTGTGCGGCTAATTATTTCGTAATTCCAGACCAATCTTGGATGCGATAAAATAACGACACATTCTTTCATGCGGAAGTGCAAAAATAGTCGAATTTCCGCGATTATTTAAATTTATCAAAAATTTATTTAAAATTAAAGTTTTTTTTGTACATTTCTTGGAAAGAGTTGTAATAAAAAATCATAGTCAGCAGTAGAAAAATGAGTTGTAAATTTTAATGATTATTCTATGAATCAAATCGTCACTGCTCACATATAAAACAATCTTTCATCAATGAAACTTAAAAAAAAAAGAAATCAAGAGGAATCCACGCTCACCTTTTTACAGAAAATTACAGCCATTATTTATTATTACACGTGCACGGAGGAAATTGCACAATGATAGTTTTTTTTTATGGTCGTATTTTTGCGATAAATATCTTTGTAAGCGGTATACGCGTGGATTTTTTTTATTTCTAGCGCGCATCACGGTTCAAAAAAAAACTCCACGGTTTGACACTTGAAAAATTAATGAATGAATTATGGATGGCAAATTTAAAGCCGCGGGTTGTAGGATTGTTTGTTAATCCGGACGCGTCGGGCGCGCGCTTTCACCTCTTGTCGAAGCGATCGATCGTTCACCGGGAGCCGCGGCCTTTCAAAATCGGTAAATTCAATTTGTTTAGCATGTAAAAATCTCGATTGTCTAGTAAGTAGTAATTTTTGCAATAAGAGTTGTAAACTTTACTCATAACATGGTTTTATTTTAATATTTATATAGAATCTAAGTAATTTTGCATTTTTTATTACAAAACTTACAATAACCATCATTTTGAAAATTCTATGAATGCTTGAAATGAGTAGTAAACTTATATGTGTGTACTTTTTTATGCTACCTGCAACATGTGAAATAATTACAATTAAAGAATAATGCCTTTGTTATTCAAGATCACCTTTTATTGGGATCGTCAAAGCTTCTTAATTTTACTACATTGTTAGCTTTATTTTCAATTTTTGTTGTTTTTTTGCGAAAAAAAAAAATACATTTTTCAATTTTAATCAAGGATCTTGATTACGAGGACGTGAAATAGTGTCTGTAAAACGAAAAAAAAAAAAAAACTACTATTGCGGAGCTCTGTGAAAAAAACAATACAACAATCAAACAAACTACTCTTTGAGAAAACTGAAGAGTTCGTAGAAACCAACTTATTGTTTGTTAAAAAATTAAGTTTTTTATCATATTATGATTCGATTTTACATAGAGAATATTTTTTTATTTAGGTTAAGGGTAAATTAAGTACATAGTAAAAAATAAATAAACAATAAAATTGCTTTCATTTTAAAAAGTAGATATTCTGAAGTAGTTATTCTCAGGCTAAAAACATGAAAATATAGTTTTAAAAACTTTTTTTTTCCTATAATAAACATGATTTTCAAAAATTTTTCTTAATTTCTGTTTACCAAAAAAAATCAAAAGTTGTAAAGGAAACACTTATCTAAATCAATCGTATCTGTTTGAATCATTTCCCAAATTTTCCGAGATAAACGGCAGAAAGTTTACAAAAAGATAGGCATTGAATGTAACACGACTTAACTGCAGTTTTGCAATGGTATTAGACTGTGAAAGTCGTGCGGGAGTTTCAAGTTCATTTTTATTTTATATTTTTGGGTCACAAATATATTCGATTGTTTCAAGTTCAAGTTAATAATTTGTGAAAATAGTACAAGTGAGTTCAGATACTGAATATTTTTCTCAGTTTTTAAATTTGAGATGTTTTAGAATTAAAATTAATTCAAATAAAATTTGACTGTTGCTAAGCAAAATGCATCTGAAGAGCTGAAAAAAATTTCTTTCATGAAAATGATTTTTCTTGAATTTTTTTGGTGATACTTCGAAATTCATTCATAAAGTTTTCAACCTTTTTTAGTATTATCGGTAAGTTTTAGAAATTCGCCCTTTGAAATTTGTATTAATTATTGAATTAATCGGTTACGAGCAGGATTTTATTTTTTCAACATACGCTTTTATGCCAATACCTTATCTATGGGGTTGGCTCATATACACTAGCGTATACGGCATTTAAACTATTTTATTTCATTTTTACAGAAGATTGAAAACTTATCTGCAATTTTCTGAAAAAATCTTTTTTTTTATCAAGCCAATTGAAAAAATATCGTTATTTGATAAAAGTATCGATATTATTTGTATCAATTATCCTCAAAATAGTAATTGATACGATAAATTATCAGCCTGATTCGTAAAATATCGATCTCGTATCGAATCGCGATACCCTAATTAATTGGTAAAACTCAAAAAATTAAATTTTTAATTTATATGCCTTTTGAGTTTTGCATGGAAGTAGGCCAATACCAATACACAAAATAAACTGATCTTATCTCCAAAAAATACGTGACTGTATTAAAAATTAGTAGAATCAATGACAACCATTAATATGTGGGAGGTCCTTCAATAAAAGTCACATTCGAATTACTGCCAAAAGCATTTTTGCAACGGTCCCAAACGGAACTGTTTGCCTTTTCAATAAATAAAACCGCTTTAATTTGTCAAAACATTTTTTATACATAATGAGAATTTTTATACTTTGAAGTATTTTTTTCGTTTTGAAGTGTTATTTTAATAATCAGTGCAAACGATTAAGAATAATCTCAAAAACTATGATTACTAAGAGATAAAATTATGACTATTTTTACTCAACAAAAGATTTCAAAAATTAGATAAGGATTACGCTCCCCACAAACTACAATTTCCAAGTCTATCATTCACTCAAAATTCGAAAATAAAAACGTACGTCTACGTTTATTTAGAGTCGATGCATCTTCTATACGAAACGCTTGAAATTAGAAAAATTTAGTTGTAAATCTAACACTGGGAGGCTAATCAATCATACTTTAGTTTCCAGTAAATCACACACCAACCGAAGATGATTTGCGAGAGGTAGTAAAAAAATAAATAAAGAAAAAAAAACTGATCAGGAAAAATTTTTCGAATTTGTATGAGGTACAACACACGTCGTCAAAATGATGCTCAAGACCTTCTTCCGGAGGATCAGCAAGGACTTCCGACAGAAGGAGCTCATGCCCCTGAAGCTCATATTTTTCGTCCAAACTTCGAGTAAGTTTTTTTTTTTTTTTTTTTTTTTCTAAAAACCAACTCAAAATAAAAAAAAGTAGATTTTTCTATGTAGTTAGTCCGTAAAGGAGACATGTTGAGAATATAAAAACTGTCAAATAGATGTATGTACGAAAAGTCCGTCTGTTGCTACAAGAAAGTTAATTCATTCATTTTCAAAAAATGAATGAATTAACAAGTTAATAAATTATTAAAATTACTACTACTACCAGAATTTATTTAATTTAAATTTTCATGATACATTTACACAATTTAAATCTAAAGAGGTAATCTAGTTACCAAGTACTTAGGCTAATCTCAGTAACAAGTGATTAGAAGATTTTCATTTAAATTAAATAAAAAACTATAAGATTAATTCAATGCTACATAGGAACATTATATAATGTACTTACTTAATAATTTTCAGCGCTCTTTATACTCTACCCATACCTGACGATCCACATGCGAGAGTTGGGGATAAACGTCGAGGAGACGGCGGTCATGAGCGCGCTGACTCCGTTCGTGGCCATAATAATGCCACCTGTAGCCGGTCTAATCGCCGACAGAATAGGTAACTTCAAGGTATGAAGTCACACGAGAAAGATTATTACGACACAGCGTCCGCGTAGTATTAGGCTGCGTTAGAATGTGATAGTTCGAAATGAGTTGCGAAATCAGCTGTCTATCAAATCTTTCATTACTGTAATTATCATACTACTTTATTGATAATGGCTAACTTCATGTGATTCATGAAAAATAAAAGTCAACTCAATTCGAACGCTCAATCTATTCATTGCTCCAAAACGGTTTCAATTTTTTTATCGAGAAAATGTAGAAAAAACATTTATTTTCGCAGATACTTCTATCGCTGTTCTCGGCTCTGGGAGGCGCAGCGTCGCTGCTGCTTCTACTGGTTCCCATAAGCAGAGTTACGGTTCAATTACCGGCGAGCGTGATCTTAGGAGCCAGCTGTCCCGATCCCCTGACCGGCAGTCTCGTTTACAGCATGAGCCAAGAGCATCCTTGCGAAACCCTGCGCCAGGTCGAGGTCGATGCCACACTGAGAAGTTGCGGGTAAATTATCTTGTTTTATTTATAACGACTTTTACGTTTAAGGCGACTGTATAAAAAGATTTATATCTTTACTTCATAAAGTAGCAATGTAATTAAAAAAAAATTTTTAATGAGAAAATTTGTCAGAAGTGAACATTTTTTTTGTATAATATTATTATCAGAGGTTTAAAGAGACTCTAGTCATTCAAAATTTTTTTAATTTCTGAAATCTATCTGTCGATCAGTGGACAACAAATAATTGTTGTTTAAATAGTATTTTCCAATTTGGATCGACAAAAAGAGTTCTGGAATTATAAACTATTAGACTTGAGGGTGACATAAAAATATTTATTCACTTATTAAAAATTATTGTTTTGATTTTTCTTGATAAACTGTAATCATTGAATATGATTTGAAGAAAAATTAACGTTACTCTACAATAAATTTAAAATGGTTTGAAATATATTCAAAAATATGTACTTATTTTATACAGGTACACCTGTTCTTTGAGTGAGCATAACGAATCTGAAATCAAGGAAATATTGAGATCACGTAGTTATCAGATAAGCTTATTCAACCCCGACGAAACGAAAAATGTCACTTACGAGTACTCTATATCGGAGACGGACATGCCTGAGGTTAAAAAAAATTCTAATTCAATACAACACTACAAAGTAGGAAATTGTTCACACTCAATCAATATTTTTTATTTCAAACAGTGTTCAAGGATACCCCAAGACTTCACGGTTAACCGAAAAGTCAAGAACATGGAGTATTACGGGGTCGCGATACGTCAGATGTCGAAAAACTCTTATTTCTTTCCAGCCAGCGAGCTCTTCGAGATGAACTGCAATTCCAGTGAAAACTACCTGAAGTGTGGCTTCGAGACGCTCGTCCTGCCGGTAATTTTTCACACTTTCAACTTTAATTTTTCAAGTAAAACCTAATTTTCAAACCTTTTTCAGCCGAAGAACACGGAACTGACCTTCAGAACGGGCCTTAAAGCCCTGAAGCTCAGCGAGGCGGACAATCTGGAGAAAAGACGTCGGTACCTAGCCCAGGGCGTAGACTGGCGGGACGGCGGCAACAGGTCGGTCCGGTGCTCCCAGCCCCAGGAAAGAGCCACCATCAAGGTCGATCTTCGGAACGGCGATGAGGTCGTTTACGCCGAAGAATGCTCCAGGAGTTGCTTGGTCACCGCTCCTAGAAACAAAATTTGTACCAACAAGAGCATGCTGATTGAGTACAACGCGAGGCTTACTTTTTGGTCCTACTTAGTCATTCGAGTCTTTATTAGTAAGTTTATTTTTAATATAAGTACCTTTGAGCTTGTAAAGACTATTTATCTTTCGTTTCTTAAAACCCTTGGGAAAGAATTAAATAAGTACCGGGACAGTTTCAGGCTCGTCAGTTTTACAGTCTAAGACTTTGGATTCATGAGCCTTAATTGTTATAAATCTGAAAACTCGAAAATTGAAACTTAAATATCCATGTTTTCTGAGTCTTCGAACTCAGGTTCAATTAGTACAGCTTTTTTAACAGTTCTTAAACATTTCAAGATCTTTTTTTAAACTTAATACTAATATAATGAAAAACTACTCAGGTATGATCGGTGGAACAGCCTTCGCGATGTTCGAAGGAGCCGTTATAGCGATTCTGCGGGAACAGAAGGCAGACTACGGACTGCAAAGAATCTACGGAAACATCGGTGGCATCATCTCCTCGCCGTTGTCGGGTTTGCTGATCGACTACGCGAGCAGAGGCAAGGAGTACGCCGATTACAGACCGGCGTTCTACCTCTACGCGACGCTGAAGATATTCTCCGGCTTCCTAATGCTGCTCATCAATTTGGAGTTCAAAGTTCCCGCCCAGAACGTCGTCAAAGACGTGGTCTCGGTGCTTACGAACATCGAGGTCACGGCACTCCTCACTGCCTGCTTTATACTCGGTAAGCTTAAATCTTGAATTTCACAATAAGTTGTAACATAAAATATTTTGGAGATAATTTTGGAACCTCATGAATTCAATGGGATTTCAATCCAGAGTGGTTGTGGGAATGATTTACAATTTAACTTTGAAATTTCTGCAGTTTTGCAATATGTTTTATTTATAAAAAGGATTATTTCAAAATCCTGATATCAGTATTTTTCTTCTCTTTATTGGTAGATTTTTATTTACATAACTATCTAAAGATTACAATTGTTTTTGTTAAAACTTTGTAATTTAAAAAATCTCATGTTCTTTTGTATGAATTTAAATAAAACATTCGATTTCTGAAAGATTTAATGCCACGAATACTGTTGTGAAAAGTTACAAAAATATCGGTTTTAATAAAATCTATGAGTTATTTTACAACATGTGGAAACTAGGAGTTCCTTACTCTTTCATACTCTGCCCAATGTCAGTGCCAGCAATTAGAGTAACGTTAATGCTCTCCGAAAAGAATAGAGGAACGAGCACGCCTTGTTTCTCTTTTTTTTTTTCCTCTTGTGCAACTTCCTATTAAAGTTTTTTTTGCACGTGGGTTAGCGTGTACAGTTTTTGGTGTGGGAAATTAGTGAATACTCTCATTAAGTACATTTTTTTAAATATGGACTGTTATATTTACCAGTGCATTTAAAAACTATTTATTCCAGCGACTGGTACATCGTAATGATTGGTTCGTTCGTAATGTTTACGTCAGCTAATTGCTAGTAGATTTTGTAATTTTTTAAATCATACAGTGTTTCTAAAGTATGCATTACTTCTTTAATAAAACGGAAAGTTTAGGAATTTTCATTGTTTCTTTTTTTATTATTGTTGTTCCGATCAAGTGACAAACAGATAGTTAGATCATACATACTCTGGTTGTAGCAAAAGCTTTTTATAGAGGAATATTTTTTGAAGCAAATTAAGTTACGTATAGTCTAAAGACTAAAAAAATATATTACTTATTACAGGAACTGCTTGGGGATACATCGAATCCTTCCTGTTCTGGCTTCTGGAAGACTTGGGGGCATCTCGTCTACTAATGGGCAGTACGATCACGGTCGGAGGTATCGCCGGCATACCTCTACTGGTAATGTCCGGACCCCTGATATCCAAAGTCGGTCACGCAAACGTTATATTCATCGGTTTCATCTTCTACGCCATCAGGCTCATAGGTAAGAGCAAGAATTCATGTGGACATCATAACACTATATGAGCTTTTTTTGATGATTAAATAAAATACAGATTAGTGTTTGTCAATCTTCAGACAAGTCTGGACATTACACCAACGTATTGTATTCTAATCATAACAATAAATTTCTAGTAAAGATTGACAAACACTTAAATTTAAGTCTTCATCAAGAAAAGATCGCCTCTATTAAAAGAGCTTGTTTTTGTTTGTAAGGATACTCTTTGATAACGAAACCCTGGCAGTCTTTGATCTTCGAAGCTCTGGAATCGGTGACTTCGTCCCTGAGTTTCACAGCGGCTGTCACCTACGCAGCTAAACTTTCGACCACGACGACAGACACCTCGATCCAGGGCTTACTAGGAGGTCTCTACTATGGAGTTGGTGAGTGTCTCTCTACACTAAGAAATCAGCAGGTTTATTCTTCATCTCTGTGATGTCTAATTGGTCTGAAATTTTAGCGATATTAAATATACGCACAGAGAATAGTTTATAAGTTTCGTGTTTAACTTCTTACCCATAATTTTAATATTATTTAATCAACGCGATGCGTGTTGTTTCAGGCAAAGGTTTGGGAAGTCTGATCGGTGGTTTCCTGATGAATGCCGTAGGAACGCGACCTACCTACCGGATATTTGCAGCTATGACCTTTGTAACAGGTGTGTGTTACCTGCTGTTCAACCTACTGTACCTGCAGAAGAGGCCGCAGACCGAGGGCAACGACATCGTCAAGAAGGAGCCCAAGCCGGACAAGAAACCTCCAACCATCAAGGACGTGGAGAACAACAAGGAGAAAATAGCCCAGGCAGAGGAGAGCATGCCCTACTTCGTGGATGATATTGAGGCCATAAACAACGCCAAGAACCTGGACATCGTAGAGTGTTTCGAGGAAGGGGAAGATGACAACGACAACCATGGTGTCAGGCAGAGGCACGGGGGCCAAGTCAACCCCTCATTTGAGCCCGACGAGGTAACAGGTGGGAGGGTGACCATCGAGAAGGGGTCTTCTTGAAAATGACTTTGTGATAATATCAAATGGATTAATCGAAGGAGCTTGACGAAAGCTCAGGAGGAGGCTGGCTCGAGCTGGCTCAAGCTGGCGAAACTTTTGTATATGTAAATAAAGAGATTACTAGAGAGTATTATTACGTTTGTGATGGCCGAGAGTGAGTCAGTTACCTGTCATACCAACTAGGTTAGTTTTTAATTTTTATATCAACGTCTCAATGAAATGACAAGTAGGAGTGAGGGTGGTTCTTTTTACTCTCTTTCTGTTCATTTATCAGATAATTAAGTCAAAAATTGTCTGATCGGGCAGAGTTGGGCAGAGTACGATAGAGTCGAGTCCAAGTCTAAGGACTCTGGAGTCTTGTGACTCTTTTTTTGTACTCGTAATTACGAAATTCGAGCCCTCAGAACTCCATCTAATGACAAGTCCGAAAATTGAGCCTGAAGACACGGTATAGTAAAGAAAATATTTATTTTGGAAAAGAAAAATTTTAATAATGATTTTATTACGACACAGATCGAAATTTCCAAATTCAAATCTTAAAACTCAGTTTGTAAACTTATGTCTATTTTGTCGTAGGGGACGAGTCCCTGGACTCAATTTTCGAATTTGTAAGTGCTTAGAGCGAGTTCTGAAAACTCAAATACCGAACTTGTTAGTCCTTTAGACAAAGTGTAATTTCGTTGAGATATCTGTATACTCTTTACAAGTTACTTTTATTTTTTAATAAAATTAGTTTTATTACAAAATTGTTTCGATTAGTTTTTTCACATTAAAAAATAAATTACCTCAAAAGTATGTGTTCTAATTATAGTAGATTTGATCTATACTTTCTTTAGAAAGAAAAAACATAAATCGATTATTTAAAAGAAATTTGATTTTGAAATTTTTATTTAAAAATTTTTTTTTTTTTTTGTAAAAATAATTAATTATTAGTTAAGCTTGTAGCATAGTATGTTAATGTAATTATTTCTATTTGGATTAGCCAGAAAACGATGTAGAAAAATTTGATTTTCCAAAAAAATTGAATAAATAAAAAATTTTTTTGGCGTGATTCTTTTAAGTGAGAGTTAAATTTTATGATAGAAAAAATTTTTATAGTTAGAATAAAAAGCCAATTTTAACCTATTAGTACCTATAAATAATTTTTGATAACCCTTTACAATGTATATATTAATAAAAAATTGTGTTTGTAAATTTTAAAATCAACAATTCGAAAATAATAATTATTTTCTGTAAATTATTCAAAATTTTGTAAAAAAAAAAAAATGTAAAATGTACTAAAAACACTTGTAACTTGATCAAATCATGCAGTGAGAAAAATCAGCAATAAATAAAACAAATGTTACCGCATACGAACCAATCAATATTATGATGATAATAATTTTATAAATAAGTAGATTTACTCTAAATAAATTTTTCTGTAATATTGTGAAAATATGTGAAATTCAATAGTCCATGATTGACACCATCCCCAACAAATCATGATCTTCTTTTATATAATTTTTGAATTACAAAAAAAACAAGCTTTTAAATAGCGAAAACTTTTATTTCATTTTTATTTAATACCTGAAAATGTGCCAACTATTATTGAACAAGTCAAATTTTTTTATCGTTGACACCGAACCCAAAAAAATCCATTACTGTTAAAAATAATCTTTACTCATTGCTTTGGACACGCTTAACCATTTATTTACATATTTATTTTAAAAAAATCTTTAAAAGTTCAAAAGCTTAATTAAATACCATTTAGATAACTCAGGGGGCTGAAATTTTTCACGTAGCCTGAAATCCATTGATATTAAATTAATTCAGGTCAGCAATGCCGGTTACGCAGGTGGCGTCATCTCAGAAAACCAGCTCCTTACCCGCGTCCTGGGCATCCCGGGTATACCTGAGGGTCATCTTCTCGAAAATGGGTCAAATTTCACGGGCATTTTTACCCCAACAAATTAACCAAACTCAAGTCAATATTTTCAAAAACCAGTGCAGTATCATCACCCTCCACTTACCAAAGACTCCGAGCAGCTCGTATTCATCAAACAAAGTAGTTTGTAATTGCAGAGCGCGTCAAATACCAATTGGACGTCGTACTATCATTCACCCAGTGGCCGAGGAGTCAAGTAGTCGTAGTACACACACCGCGGCCGGCGCGCAGGCGTGGGCGCAATCGCACCAGTTCCCGAAGCGGACGACTAAAAGAGAGTAAAAAAAAAAAAAAAAAAGCAGCAGCAGCAGCAGCCGAGAGAAGTGAAAATCGAAGGGGCTGGTTCAGTGTGTCGCGCGGTCGCGACCAGCACAGCTGTCACGTCGACGGGGGTGTTAAGGCCGCGCGCCGAGGTGGTGTGATGTTGTGATTTTTATTTTTTGAAGGAAGGAAGTAATTTTTAATCCAGCAGTGAGCGTTTTGTGTCCCTGAGGTGGCGCAGCTGCACCACGAGCAGCCTCGACGAGGAACCCAGTAGTAGTGGTAGTTTTACCGGGAGCCACGAGCACGCCAAGACCAACAAGGTACCAATTTACCACCCCATTATTATCGAGCCGATTAGCCAACCCGCGAATTTTCAATCGTAAACCAGTTCCTGGAATTTCAATGTTCCCGTAGAAAATTTTCAGTACCACCTTGCGATTCTCAAAATTTTCTCCCAAGATTGTAGAAATTTTTTCGTACTTTACGAAAGCTCCAGGGTAGTTTTTCGGATTACGGAGTGAAATTCCTGGAATTTTAGGACGGCGGGCCACACCAGAGTATCGATCGTTGCCCCCCGCGAGCCGTGCAGTCGTACCTTCCCACCCCAATATTTCTTCTCTCTGATTTATTTTTTTTTTTTCTTTAATCAGCTGTTCTGAACTATTCCCGGAGAGGAGGAAGAGTAGAGCGAGGGGGAGAGGAGTCCGGGGGTGAGGAGGGAAACAAAAAATTTCGTCGTCGGGGTTGCGAATCAATAAATCCGGCGTGGCTGCCCTTCCTCTTCGTTCGGAGGCGACCCCGATTTAGACGGAGGGGGCTGCTGGCCTTAGCCGAGGGACGCTTTATCGCGCCCTTCGATGACTTATTTTCCTTATTTCACCAATACTGTGTTTTCCTTTACTGTGGGTAAACTTGAGAAATAAATATTAAACTAGCGCTGAGTACAAAACAAACCATTTGAGTTTCTAAGATTCCTGGTATGTAGTTTTAAATAGAGTAGGGATACTTAATTACACTAATTAAAATGTGATTTGTATTGACAAATTTTACACTTTATTTGATATGTAATAAGACTAATTACCCTGCATTAGAGTAAACATGGCTAAGTAGATATATATAGTATTGTCTGACCATAACCGTCTTTAACTACTCGCCACCGCAATATTGTAATGACTGCTCGATTAGGGTACAGGAATCAATCGTCGTAGATACAAGCTCTAATCACGCTAAGCTTGCTTATACCCTGGCTATAGGAACGAATGGATGAAAGAAGGAAAAAAAAGTGAGACAGTTTAATCGGAGTCGGCAAATACGAATCAATATGACGCAATTATCGCGCGATACGTCATAATCATCCGATACAGCGGCTTCGGACTAATGAAGCTCGAGCATATTCAATAACCGCACCGAGCGCCCCTCGTTCGGCCCTCGTTATACGCGCCTTGGAAATTTAATACAATGGCCCTCGCTTTTTTTTCGAAAAATTTTACAAAAAGTTTTTAACAAACGCAGCTCGCGCGTCATTAAAAACTCTTTACGCGTGGGTGGTTTTAAAAGATAAAACAGGGATGAAGAAATAATGTTTTGTGAATCAGATGTAACGACTTCGTCGGATTAATGAAGGTTTCATCTTGGTTTATTTTTTTTTTCTTTTATGGTTTTAAGTTTTCCCAGTTGGACGCAAATCGGCGACGACGCGCGGCGAGTATTAAGTCGCGTCTCATCTCCCGGAGCTCTACTCGCAAATATAAACGTGAGCGTGGCTCGGAGAGGAGTATAACTTTTACTCCGTGATATTATGTTCGAGATTTGTTTTCGTACCCAAGGTAAAGCTGAAATGTAAAAATACTTGATTGTTTAATTAAAGAATAAATCGCAACTTTTTTTTTTGTCGAAAGTTGGTGTTCAAAGTTTTGCAGACACTTACAAGGACTCATTTTTTAAATTTTTTGCAAAAAAAAAAAAAAAAAAAAACTTTGTATTTGCAGCTACACAGTTTGTTTCAATACATTAGTTTAGCGCTTTCGTAAAAAAAGAAATGTTGTAATGGATGTCTTTTATAGCATTCACGAGTAATGATTTTGCAGTCGTTAAATTTCCGGCGGTATATTGCTCACGAATATTGGCACTTATGCCAACATCCAGTAACAATAGACGAGTAACGTCGACAACGCTTCCCTAGCTAATTAATTTTTTTATTAATTTTATTATTTATTAACAAGTGAATAGAAAGTTTATTTTTGAATATTTTATTGGCTTAAGCATTTGATTCCTCATTGTATTTGCTAGAATAGAAAATGTTTAGTCCACTAACAAAGTTTTTTGAGTTTCATCTCTGTACTCCAAAAATAAATAAATGAATAATAACAATAATGATTATATTGAAATAATTGCATCAAATTTTTTCTAAACATTTATTTTTAAATATACGGCATGTTATTAAAAAGTAAAATTTCGTGAATCATATTTTTGTCTGACGCTTTACCAACACGATAAAAGCAATAAATTCATTTTAACCCTTAAAGGCCACACGGGGTCCAAAAGACCCAGACCCCACATAACTGTCAGTGTGGCAGTTCTGGATTTGGGTGTGTCATTTAAGGGTTAATATTAAAATTTTGAAACAATTTACGACTGCGCATTAAAAAGTTGGTTAATGATGCCTTGCAAGTTAAAACTGCTATTGAAAGTCTTGAAAAGTAATCAAAAGTTTGAGGAGAAATACAGTAATCGTATAAAAAGCAGTAAACGATTTGCAAAAAAAAAAAAAAAAAAAAAAAAAAAAAAAAAAAAAAAAAAACAAAAAAACAAAAAAACAAAGTAGAAAACCATAAAATAGTTGATATTGAAATAAATGGAATTTACAGAAAGCAGATTATGAACTTTAAGTTAAGATTACAGATAGAAGATACAAACACGTAAAACAGTTTCCTACCATGAAATTCCAATAGAGTATCGACAAGTAAATTAAATTGTACATCAAACTTTGAATGAGATAATAGCATTTATCAGATTGTGAGAGTTCAATAACCTTTGATTATAAGCAATTTACTGTACATAAAATATTTTTTAGTAACAAATAATTACTTTTTATCAGAGTCCGTAATGGAGTACCACTATAATAATGTAATATTCAACTGTTCTGAGAAAGCTTTTGTTATAAGCTGTCATTTCTTTATGGACTTTTTCACCATCATATTTAATATTTTTCTAATTTCAAACTCATTTTAAGATTATAATTGACTTTACAAAAATAACAATTCAATACAAGAATATTTAAAATGTATCTCTTTTGTAGTTCTTGTGTGGTATAAATCAAAAATAAAAGAATGTTTTTATGAGTTCAAAGCTTACCTTTTACAGTAGAGTAAAAACTATAAAAATCTCCATTATACAAAAATTTTAAAATTTCATATATCTTTGAAAAACGTAACAGTTTGCTATTGTAAGATTGACTGACTAAAAGATATTATGTCTGCATGGACCTTGGTTAATTTAATGACGCTGCTTCACTCTGACTTCACTTTTAGGTGTGCTTGATTATCATTTTTTACATACTAAAAAGAGTTATACCTGAAAAAATGTTGTCTAAAATAAAAATCCTAAAAGCTTTAAAAAAAGAACTTTTTTACTACACTGTATGAACTGCTCTTATTTCAGAAAATAAATTCTAAACTTATTCAGCTTCGCAAAATTATTTTATTTGAGGTGGAAATCTAAATCTAGTTTCATCTTGTTGTTTGCATGACAAAAGAGTTTACTCTAAAATTCCGATCGATCAAAACATTATAGTTTGGTTGGGTAATGCTCGATGAAAGTCACATTAAATATTTATCAAAAATTTATATCATTCATATCACATTTTCCACCATACGAACCACACAGTGGCATTTTTATATTTTGTTATTAAAGTTTGAAATTTTTTAAATAATAATAAACTTTTTAAGAGTTTGAATACACAGTGCCTTGTTTAGCCTAGAGTTAATTAATTTTGATTATGTACAATATTAGCTGTTTGTTCAACATAATAGTTTAATTATTTTACCAATTAACAAACCTTAGACCAAACGAAGCACTAGGTGTACAAACTATTAAAAATTTCGTATTATTCTTTAAAGAATTTTCAAATATTTAATTTTAAATTTCAATAACAAAAGAAACTGTATAGTTAGTACCGTGGAACTCGCCGAGGAACTCGCGTTGTGAATAATACTTCAAAAAGATTCCGTCGATTATTAGCTTAGAAACAGGGTGTTTTTAATAGTTACATAACTCGTATTAGGCATTACTAAAGCACTCTGTAACCAAAAGGACAAACCACCGAAAAACGCGGGCATTCCTCATCAAGCTAGCCCACTTACCGCGTTTCTATTTATACAGTCGGGCGCCCACCGCGCAACCGTCCAAAGGCAAGCACCCCCGGTGTTCGAAAAATCAATATATGCATCGCACACTTAAGCTCACTCGGGGTGCCGCGGGGACGAAGAGCAGGAAGAAGAGAAGCTACGAAATAATAATGAAAAATCGAATCTACGATACCAAAGTTTTGTGAATGAGTCAAAACGAGGTCGGGACGATACCCTGGACAACTATTCCGGCACCGGGACTAATGTCTTTTGTCGATTTCCATGGCTGTTCCCTGGAAATAGAGGGAATTCGTCGTGCTCCATTGATGATGACGCTTTCGAGGGGGAGGAATGATTTAAATGAGTAACCCAGATTTCGTTGTTTGACGGGATTTTTCGGATTACTCACTGATTTTTAAGTGATTTGGTTGGTTCACGTTGATAGAATCTTTTAAAGATAAAGCTTTGGTTTGAAACGTTATTTTTGTGGGTAAATATTCGATTTCATAACCAAAATTATAATGCTTTTTCACTCACATACAAACTAAATTTTTCCTTCAGTCTGGTATCTGCATATCGTTTCAAAAGCAAGAAAGAATTTTAAAAAATTTGTTCTTTTTCGAACTGAATAGATATAGCACCTAATATAGGAATCGACTTATTGGATTTTATTTTTAACATTTAAAATTAACATTTTTCTAAAATTTTGAATTGGTAGAAAGATCTGCATATTCATAAATTAATTGATCATTCAAAGTTTTTTATCAATGAAAAGGAATAATTTTTTTTAATGAAAAAGCTTCATACAAAAGAATTTTTCATCTATCTAAATTTATCATTCGAAAAAAAATTTCGAATAAATTTAAAAAAGTGGAAAAAAGCAATCAATTTCTGGAAATCGAATCAGCATGAAATCGAGAAAATTAAGAAAAGGAACAAAAAAAAAGAAAAGCCCAGCCGTAACCGCAATGAATTTTTTACCTTTCTTTCAAGCTCCCACAGTCAAACTCAGACGAGATTTCATTTACTTTTTTCTCCTTTCTTTCTTTCTCGCCTTGGTAATAGCTTGAAAAAATAATATCCGCCGAGTAAGTTTGATCTTCTCTTCGCACAGGCAACTTTTACCGTTTGTTTTTTTGATTCATCAGGAAGTGATAAATAAGTTTCAGAAACCTCCTAAGTTAAAAATAAATTATTTAATTCACTCAACATCTCCGTACTACCTCTATATATATGTAGACTTTTAAGCATTTTAAATTCACACTAGAGCAAATAAAGTCTACAATTTACGACTCTAGTTCAAATACGGCGTGTAATGCACTTGACGCTAGTGGCTCCCTCTCGTAGATTGAAATTTCTACTCTTCCTATCTCCACATAGCCACTTGACAAGAATTCCGGATAAAAAACTGTGATGTTTGTTATTCGCGCGTGAAATGATTGTTTTCAAACAGGCTTAAGTTACAATTGCGGCACTTGAAAGTATCATCACAACAAATTGTTTATAAACAATATTCTGATGCGTTTTTCCAAACAAGTATTTCAAAAAGATTTCTTGGAATGAACGGAAATTAGAAGCATTAATTTGGAAGGACTTTGATAACTTTTCAAAAAACCAAAATAACAAAATATTAATTCTGTATATTAAGACTGAAAATTTTTCATCCCTTTTTAAGATTGAAAAAGTGTCCAAAGTCAGCCCAGTTTACGCATGTCTAGTTTGATTTCTTACGGTCTAACAGAGAAAATTAGTTTTCCATTTTCATTGGTAGCATGAATTTTCGAAACTAATCGAGAATCCCATTGTAGCGAGTAGAGTCATTGTCTAGTGGATTAATTTTAGACTTCAAAAGAGAAATGCTTTCAATAATCGATTGACTGCAAGAGTGAATTAGAGACCAAAGAGGATTAAGGTCTCAAAGCTCGCGGGAGGGATCGAAACATAAGTGAGCTTTACGGTAAAATCAACCCTTTACTTTGATACAACCGAGTATTAAATTAATTAAACTAATTGATGACTCTGCCTCGACGCCCGTTCGAACGAAAATTACGAGTAAATCGAAATTACGATTTTCAAAAAGGGCTTTAATTACCGCGAATTTTCCAACTTTGATTGAATGTAGCCAAGTGAATATAATTCAGGATCTCGTTCCCCTTCGCTCCCAAAGTTTACTTCGAATAACTTTCAGTGACAAACACTTTTTTACGATGGTTTATATAAATTACGTTAGTCGTGAACAAATTTTTTCAATTACGAGTGCTGGAACAATTTTGAAATTTTTCTTCTGTGACTGCGAGATTAATTGAATGGCTTTTTACAACTTCTAAGGAAATTTCTACTTTTGTGTGGGATAGGGAAGAAGAGGTTCAATCAGCTGATTAGAAAAAAAAAGTCTTTTACTTTTTTTTGCCGAGCTTCACAATACTCTGTCATTAAATCTTATTCAGAATTAAACAATTTTTTCGTAAATTGTGGTATTGCAAACTCAGCCAAAATCCATTAGATGCACCGTATTTTTTTTTTTTTTTTTTTTTTATTTAAATGAAGAAGAGCTTCAGGTGCAATCACGTATTCTTTAATATTGGATACAAAGGGCTTTTTTCTTCCCTTTTCTCGACGATTTTTAACTTCTTCTTTTTTAAGGTTTTCCTCGTGTCAAGCTGAAAAATTTTATTCCATATACTGTCAATAAGTTTGAATTTAAATTGCCATTCTCATTTGAATTTTAACATTTGAAAATTAAATTTCTAAGTGGTAAAGGTAAAGTAGGGTCAGACAGAATGAATCAAGCAACCAGACTAAAGAAAAAAAAACTTTGCTTGAAATAAATTTAAAAATTTTAATAACAGATTAAACAAACTTCAAATAAAGCCGTAACTCAGTGAGTAATTTTGATAAAATGGCTAAAAATACAAAAACAAGAATATAAATCTGAGAATAATAGAGAGTCATTCCCCGTTAATCTTCTTTCTGCTCCCCTCCTTGCTTTAGGCCGTATATTCCACCCTAAATCACGACTCGAGATAAAAAGAATCAGTGATTTAATTTCAGTACTAAAAGACTTGTAAAAAGAATTTACCACGTAAAAGAGCGAAAAAAAAAAAAAAAAAAAATTTCTTTTATTCCAAGTATCGATTTTAAGCTACGAATTGTACGCGAAAATGAATCATCATAATGTTCGTTCGTTTTTATAAAACGTATAAGTGCGAGGTCTGACCTACTTATTTTCGTAAATAAATAATAAATAAGTTTCTTTTTTTTTAAAGCTTGTGAAAAATTTAAAGCGGGTAAATTTTTTTTTACACTTTAGACAATTTTTTTTTTAAACATCGATGTGTCTAGAGCTGCGTTGAAATCACCAGATTTGTGTAAAAATCAATAAATTAGTCCGAGAGCGACGTGTTTGTTCTTTTGTTATAATCTCGCATTGACGCATAAAACGTCGAACCGCGCTTGCACACGCTTGCTTTATCGAGGAGATTTTACAGGATGTCGAGTTTTGGTGGAATAATGCGATTTTCAAGAGAGAAAATTTACGGTCCGCGAATAGTACGCATAATTGAGAATCCCTCACACTCGAATTAAGTCATTCTATTCACGTACAATTTCTCAATTTTTTTTTTATTTTTGTCTTTGGGTGGAAAATGTAATCATGAAAAAATGGATTTTCAGTAACGTGTCAAAGAATAAGCTCGAGCGTTCAAAATTTCAGGGTAATTATCAATTACGTTAATTAAATACAGTGGGCCAGGAAGTGTGAAACCACTGGAGTACCATCACGGTTGGCTAAAATTTAATAGAATTTTTTGCGGCTAAATTATGACGCATGGCTCGTCACGAAATAAATGAATAATCATCTTGTAAAAGGAAAAAATCAAATTAATTTTAGAAATTTAAAAAATTTAAATTTAAATTTTCAAGTTTTTTGTATTAAGTACTTAATTTTATACTAATTTTTATATGAATTTTATCAACAAAATGGCTAATTAAAAATCCAAAAGAATAATTTTCGTTTTATAATTAAAGCTTTTATGTATTTCATTGAAGATTTTTAACAACAAATTATTATCTAAGCTTGATCAACTAGAACCCTTTAATTTTACAAAAGACGTGTAAATAAAATGTTTCATTACCAATGTTATTATTAATCATTATTATTTTAAGTTCTAAAGTGTATATACATAGCCAGACAGATACATAGGCATTAAAAAATTTTAATTTATACAAATTGATGGGGTGAATAAAATAATCATTTGTATTTGTTATTTAAAGTAATCTTATAAAGTGGTAGGCTGAGAGGGATTAGTCGAAATTAAAATTTTCAAATCTCGTGAATATCGATGACGAAAGTGATTAATTACTCGTAGTACAGAACAGTCAGCTGAGCCAATATAATAAACCAATAAACGTCGGAAAGCCGCCGTGGCACACCGGAGGGGCTAACAATGAGCCGCTGTCAGGCTCTCGAGCGAGTAGCAACGGCTCGAACCGATCAGACGCCTCGATAAAAAGCAGCCGTATTATTCAAGCCATCGGAAAAGGGGATTTTTATTTCCATGAACCCGTAAACTTCTCCCCCTTCAGTTTTCTTTTTTTCTCTTTCATGCGCTTCGAGGTTATTGCGGTCGGCTGAGGAATAATAAAGCGGATGGTTTTCCAAGGCTTGGATGTTTTCTACCTTTAAAGGAAAAATCGAATAATAAAGTTTGTTTTTTTTTTTTTCTTTTTTTTTTAGGACTTTTCTTCGTAAATTAAAGTTTTTTGGCTCTGGATTGAGAATCATCAGTATTTTCAGTCTTTAAACAACTAAGAATATATTAATTACAAATTTCAATTACAGTATTTAAGAGGTTATGTTGACGTAAATAAAGATTTTGATTTAGAATTATTAATATTTTCTGGTTGGTCTTAAGTCAAAATACTGAAACTATAAATGATTAACTCTGTTTTTTTTTAACGTTTAATAACTACAGTTAATTTTTTTTGAGGTTATGTAGAAAAAAGAAGTTTTCATAGAATTATTTAACTGTTTACAATTCATTAAGTTTAGAATAAATTTCTCAGATTAGCAGCCAATTCTTCAACTAAAATCAAAAATTATAGAATTCGAAACTTCTTATAAGCAATGAACGATTTCATTATTTAATAACTACTGGGTATATAGTTAATTTTTTTGAGGTTATGTAGAAAAAAGAAGTTTACTTAGAATTGTTCAACATTTTACGATTAATTAAGTTTAGGGTAAATTGCTCAAAATAGCAGCCAATTCTAAAACTAAAATCAAAAATTAAAGAATTCGAAAGTTCTGATAAGCAATGAACTATTTGTTCATTATTAAAAATCCATCAACATCAGAGGTAACTTTCGCATCTCCGGAATCCTTCCTTTCATCAGCGGAGTTTAGAGAAGAAAAGAAAAAGGGAATTCGTAACAGTAGACGCTAATAGTAGTGGAAGGGAGCCGAGCCGAGAAAGCTCCGGAAATCGATCCGCTTCCACCCAGGGAGGAGGGAGAGAGAAATGCTATCTTCTTTGCTCCCCTCCCGCACACCGTGAAAGGGATCCATCATCACCCTTAATTGTGATCTTTGCTAACAATCTAGATAACTTTTCGAGATCCTTGTTTGAAGGGTCGTAAAACTCATCATTGTAATTGTGCTTTCTAAAATTTTAAGTTTGTTTGATGAACTATTTCTATACTGGTTACAAGTTAAAAATGTTCTTCTATAGTTTGGAAGTTTCTGTTTAATTATATAAAATTTTGTATAAAAACTTTAGGTGTACCAAATAATACTTCTTTTTCGAAATTCGTCAGTTTAGCTTTTCTTTTAAAAGATTTTTGAACCATTGACCGCTACATTACACTATGCCGCATTACCATAATTTTTTAGTTGAAAATTTTATAAGATAAACTGTATTTGTTAACAAAAAAAAAAAAAAAAAAAATATCTTGATATGATTAAAATTATCCTTGGTGAAAAAAGAAAAGTAGACGATTCAATTTTAGAATATGAGATTTTTCATTCTTCCAGTTTTTCTTCGACTGATGAAACTTTTCTCACAATTTTCAAATCACGCAAAGAACTTTTGCAAAGTTATGAAATTCAGATAAAACTGCAGAATTTGCTTTGCAATTCAAATACGAATGATAAAAAAAGAAACTGTTGTGTTTCAAACTGATCACGGAGAGTATCAGATTTGTTGATTATATCATCGTGATTGTCTGGGAAAACTGAATTAAACTCTGACTTCCTAATCTTGATGTTGATCGAAAGCAAATTGCCTCCACTAGCCGAGTAGAACACAAATAAAACAGAAGTTCAGGGGACTCTCTGAGTGCTTTTTATTAGGGCGTAATTTGATTTCCGAGGCTGTGCTATGTGTGACATCGCAATTTCAGTCAAGATTGAGCCAGCCTTTTTTTAAAACTTGCTAGCCCATTCTCTCTTAAGTTGATTTCGTTACAAAATTAACAAAGTTATCTAATTCGCGATGCATATTCATGATTTAGAAGGAGGTTTATAAGATGGTTGGATTAGGATCGTGATGGGCGAGGCCAATAAAAAGACATCTTAAGTTATCTTAATTTTTAGTAACCTTTCGTCCATGTGGTAGTGGACCTCTTCAGGTTTTCTTTAATATGTATTTACAATACAAATAAAAGATATTACAAATATAGATTAAAAATTCTTACCAAATTAAAATTAATTTTGTACAGTAAAGACGATGACCATATCAGTCTTGAGTCAAGAGTTGAACATAAAATATGGAGTTAGAAGCAGGTTTCTTCAGGGCTTTAAAAATGTTTATAATTCATTTGATCAGTGTTCATGTCCTTGGATGTCTTGGGAATTTTTATTTATGTCCCTGTTTAGAAACAAACCATAATTTATACACTGTTCAAACATTGAATGTAGTAATTAAAAAACTATTTCTAAAATCTTGTAACTTAATAAAGTAAACTTTATTAAATGATTAAAAAATTTCCTGAACTTACAAAAAAAAAAGTAAAAGTTTTTAATTAATTCCTCAACTGAATTTATTCAGTGAGGTCTCCTTGGCACGACAGACACTTCTTTTAGCATTTTAATTTACGAGACTGAAAAAAAAAAAAATCTCACAACTTTCAAAGTATTTTTAATGAGATTGGATCAAGAGCCCATAAGCTCGAGTAGACTTTGTCGCAAAATGAATCCAAACAAAGTTGTTTTTATCGAAACAAGGGTAAATTTACAACGGTTTTGTTTGAAGAACTCGATGTGAATGGACGCTCGTTGTTGGTCATTACCATCGTCGGTCATCATCGCCATTAAATTCAAACAATCAATTTTCATTATGTCACTCTATTATTAATCTAGTTCATTATGAGCCAAGGCGAACCGACGCGGGCTGCGCCAGCTAAATGGAAGATAATTATCGGAAAGCCTATTTGGCGCACCGTTTCATTTAAACCGAACGTTGCGACAATGCAAAATGCACACGTGCTTGTTGTTTATTTATTTTTTTTTTCAAATAAATTTTTTATTGTTGAATGTTTTCATGGTGAATGCATATATTTCAATCTTACTTACATTTAAATCTGATACAAAATATGAAATTTTATGTAGTAATAATTGCTGAAGAAAGAACAAATTTTTGTGAATTAGACATGCACGATTAGTTACAATAACTATTTAATCTCATTTTATTTAAAAAAAAATAAATTGTTGTTCAATATCGATTTAATTTTCACAAAATAGCATTTGAAAACCATCATATTTTTTATTGGATTAAGAAATTTCTTATTAAAATTTTATTGCAATTTTATTAAATTTTCTTATTAAAAACCAAGAGTTCCAAGAATAAATTTAAATCTCCTGAGTTGACGATGAAAAACCTGTCTATTGATCACTGTCAATAACTTTATAACACTTTCATTTATTTTAAGCCTGGGAAATAAACAAATAAATAATTTCTATATTTTACTATAGCAATGCATTCTTATTGAATTTTTTACAACTTGGTCAACGCAACTCCGCCCTATAGTTTCGCGGAAAAAAGTTTAATATTGAAAACAGTACAGTTTATTTATTCAACATAGAAAACAACAGATTGCGGCCTCAAAGTTCAACTGAGGGTTCTGGGAAAAAAATTTTTGCTCCAGTTTTTTAACTTACATTCACTGCTTACAACTGAGAAAAATAATTTAATAAAAAATGACAAATTCATTGGAAATGCACTGTTGAAAATCAAGAAAACTCAAAAGAAAACTTTGAGCTTACATTGTCTTAATTAATTTAAATATAATTAAATTACTCGATAATCAGATACTGTTCCACCCTCGACTGCACTTGAGTTCAAAAGACCGTGAAAGAATTCGCGCAAAATAGTAAAATTGAATCAGAAATTACAAAGAACTTTTTCCGATATTATTGTTTTACTTAAACTTTTCGATGATTAAAAATTTTAAAATGACATTATAACTTCACGTCTGACCAGTTCCGCCTACTACTACTTATAACCGACGCTAGTTTCAAACAGTCGGGGTAAATACTCCAATTTTCGAGTACGATAGAGTGAAAAATAGTTAAGCAGAAGCCTCGAATTCTGAATGAAGCACTGCACTTGACAGTGCTTCACGCATGCGGCGCGGCCCGGCGCGCATCATCGATCTGGGAGCTTTTCCCGGCCATTACGCCTATAATAGTCGGCTGCTGCCAGCCAGCCACCATCACCCACGCTCGTACCTTTGAGCTTGTGTGTGTGCGCTGCGGCTAAGATCGGAAAAAACTGAGGGAAATCGTTGGGAAAACCGTTTACGCCCGCAAGCTATGCTTCCTTCTTTTGATATTTACAAGACCGGGGGCGTGCTAATTAAAAACCAGCTCCCGAGTAGACTAATTTTAACTGCGTGAGCTAGTTTTATGAATCTGATGTTGTTTTGAATTTATTTGGTGATTGCAGTTTTTCAACTGACGAGTTTTCTTAAATAAAAATAATAATTACTGTATTTTTTATTTATGTTGAAACAGTCACCCACTTAGTCATCAATTGATTATATTATTTAGTAATTTTATTAAGTTAATTAAATTTTAAAAGGCCTTTTTATTCAGTACGATATCTAATGTTTCGAGCTACAGCTTATGTGTTCTTCATTTTTATGCAATTTTTAGATGATAAATAAATAACAATGATGAATTTTCATAATATTAATTAAAATTATTTTTGTAGAAATCTTTATATTTTATAATGGTTAAAATTCGTTTTGGATTAAAAATATTGAAATTGAAGTAATTTATTTATTTACAAAAATATGATTCACTACATCATAATAATAAATAATATAGTATTTATTTGTCAAATACAACTGCAATTTTATCAACCATAATTCTTTTGACTCATCATTCAAAATCACATAGATTTGTCGTATTTAAAAAAAATTCTCTATTTAGCTAAATTTTTAAACTCCAACTCGTAAATCATCAGAGATAAACCGGAAAATATAAAAGTCGACAAATCGTCTATTCCCGTCGCGTAGCGCGATAAAAAGAAAGAAAGAAGGAAGAGAAAAAAGAGGGAATTTTTTTACAAAGTCAGCACGTGTACAGCTCTAAGCTCGTGGAATTATTTTTCCAGAAAGTACACCCCCGACGTCAATTTACGAAGGTATTGATGACTGCTTCACCATCGCTTTTTATCGCGATTATTGATTTCTCGTACTTTTTTCATTTTTACGACTGATCATTATCTTCTAATACGCGGTTATTACAAAAGATTCTCGGAAGTAATTTCTTTCAACACCTTTACAATTTGTGATAATTTTTATCAAATTAATTACCACGCTAAAGTCAATTTAAAAAAAGTGGTGAAAATTTGCATTTGCAAGATCGTAATGAAGTTGTCAGGGTTGAGCGAGTGCTTTTAACATCGTAAAGTTTTTCTTCGGTCTTCGTTCGAGTTGTATCGCGCGTTAAAAGCTTTGTTGTTCCAAAGGGAATCAACGTAAATTTGCATTGAATTTAGTTTAAAAAAAAAAGCCAACACAGAATTTATCGCTTTTTTCTTTCTCTGCGTATAGTCAAGCTTTGACTTTCCAAGGTAAAATCAGGTCACGACTTTACAGTCAAAAGTTACTTTATTTTTTCACAAAATGAAAAATTTAAATATTATGAAAATTCTGTTTACTCGAGACACGTTCATCATGTAATCTTTTGAAACACATTTTTTTAATGTACCGAGAAAGTGCAGCGTGCATCTTATTTAATTAATATCACTCGTTAATTAATCACGAGCTTTCAAACCAGAGTTCTCTTTATTCATAACAAGGAAATTTGAATGCAACAATATCTAAGGAACTTAAAAATTGAATATATTATTGCTATTTTTTGTTTAAACTTTATCACGAATAAATTAATCCGAAACTCTAACTTATAACAATATTTAGAAAGAGTTAATGACAAAAAGTTTTTTTCAATACATTGATTTAAGAAGTGCAAAAGGTCAGTGACCTCTGTTTTGACAGCAACGAAAGTCAAGTAATAAAAATTTTTAAAACAAACAATAATTTTGAGTTGCTAGACACCCGCAAAATTAACAATTTCCCACCCCAAACTTAATTAAACACCGCAAGCATAAAAAGCTCATCTACGCAACGCCCCAGGCAATATCGCTCTTTACAGTCGACGATTAAAATAAACTTGAGTGCGGAACGATAAAAAGAAAAAAAAAAAATTGTCAGTGCGAAGTGACGTTTTGATGTATTGCACCTTCGAGGCACTCGCGAGTCTTTCTGTGATGAAAGCACGCGCGTGACGATTTTTCATCTCGTTCTGCACTTGAGAAAGAAAGATGATAATAAACGGTTTATTAAAGTTTTCTGCAAAAATTGAAATTCAAGCTTATTTTAGTAGTTTTTTAAAACAAATTGTGAGCTGGTATGATACAACATTTAAGTTAATGCTGCGTTTTGAAAGCTAATAAATACTTATATAATGAACATGCTGTTTCTGCATCTGAAATTATGATTAAAAAATAACAATATTCTCTCATAAATAGAAGAAACAAGAACCTTATTACAAAAGTTAATTAAAAGGTCTGAAAGTATAAATATTTGCTTCCTGTCTCGGGGTGTAATTTAAATTTATTTGGTATTAAAATTTAATCAACTAAAAATGTTATCAATTCAAGTTTATTAGCTGCGATGTTCCCGCCGAGCATGTGGTTTTAAAAATGAAACCAACCATATGAAAAATTACCTAAGTTATTATTTTTATCATCTTTGTTATTTTTTAATTAAAAAAGCTTATAAAAAATGATATTTATGAATTCTTTCGTTAAAAATGTAGAGGGACAATCAGGTTCGGTTCACAGTGTGCGTGCTTTCCGGTGTCTTTTTTAGCTTACGGTGTTGTAGATACGTGATTACGTCAGGACTCGTACAGCGGAAATTATTATACGAGTGCGTTTGATTATACAGTTGATTTTTAGAATTTCCGAGAGATGCGTTGAAAGACTGCCGATTTTTGTATTTTTCTTATTTTACTATTGAGTTTATAAAATTAATTGTGAAAGAAAATTAAGTTTTCACTAAAGTGGTGTTTGAACTTTGAAATTTTTGTGTAAAGTTTGAAATTATTAGAACGTTACATTCGATTTTTAAAATATTCCTCATAACCTTAAAATATTCAAAAAATTAGGATTCACACATATTTGAAAAAGAACACGGGTAATGTTGAAAGTAGAACATTAGAAAAAAAAAATAATAAAATATAAGTAAGTGTTGAAAAATTAAATAATTTATTTATATACAAGAGATTATTTTATGAAAATTGCTATAAAATCATTGAAAATCCAGAAAACAACAAATAGATCATAGTCTTCCTGAAATACATAATTAATTAAGTTATTGATAAATAAAAATTATTAAATATTACATAATTAATTAAAATAAGGTAATAACCACTTTTTATGTGCAATTCTAATAATAATTCATGTTTTGATTTTTTAGTTTGTAAATAATTTTTAAGCGTCAAAAACTGTTGAATTTGCATTGAAGAAAATATAAAATATTAAAGAATAAAGTTATAAGATTAGAATATTGAACAATTTCTGAATATTTTTACTTCCAAGCACTCTGGCGCACTGACAAAACTTTTTTTACGAGCTGTTCAGATCTATTCTTTCTCATACATTTCCATTCTACCAAAGTTTTTCCAAAAAAAAAGGCTATAATATTTCTAACCTAGTTTCCTCTTATTTGTTGCAGAAAATGCAGCGACACAGATTCAGACCGCGGCGGACGCGCATGGAGAAGCTGCCGCTGCAAATAAGCCTCTTCTTCCTCTACATCCTCGTGCAGCTGGTGACGACGTCGTTCTCGAGCACGTCGACCGGACCTCCAGGATCCAAATTAGAACCAACCACCGCGCTGCCGGCCGGCGTCACGAGGGAAGCAGGACAGAAGGAACAGGTGCCCGGAGAACCGCGCGGTACCACTGATAAGAAGGACGAAAATGGAGTCACGGTACGTAGATTTACATTTATGCTCAAAAGTTGATCCTATTTTTCGATTGCGCTGTTTTATTGACTAATTGTCAAAAATTAGCATTTTATTTTTCTTGACGACTACATTTTTCAAAAGTCATTTTTAAAATTATAGCTTTGATGGCTAGGGTTGATTTTTATAAGAATTGTGTAGAATTTAGAGTGTATTGGGAACATTAAATAGTCAATTAAATCAAATTTTGATAACAAATTAAGTATTTTACTTGTAAAAAAAAGTGTTACATGCACTAGCTTACCAATTTTCATAATTATCAGAAGTGATAAATATGAGAATAATTAAGTGATAATTATGGTTGAGAAAGTTAAATTTATCGCATTTATACAATTTTGACGGGCTAAAAGCGTAAGCCTTTTTTTTTAAGCTGATATTATTTATTTATTTTTTTTTTTTTTTTATGTGTCAAATTGGGTATAAAGTGTGTGAAAGAATTAGCTATGAAAGTTGCGAGGATTTTCCAGGTTTTCAAAGACATAAAGTTTTATGCCGTCGTAATACAAAAAGTCGGGAAAAAATAAAAAACTTGTGTATTTTTTCATTTTTTTTTTTTTTTTTTTTTTAATAAAAATCTTAATACTTAAAATTAGAAAACAAAACTTTTATAGTTTTTATCAGTACTTAAAATTTTATTACTCAAAAACTAATTTTCTCCAACGTATATAAATAAATTAATTTTAACACTCAGTGAAAATGATATTCAATGATAATCAAAGTTTGAAGCAGGTACTAAGCTAAAAAATGTAAATAGTATATTATTCCCAGAGGGACTAAAGTTTGCAGTGGAGGCCCGCTGTCATTGCAGCCCGAGACGAAGTCGAGGGCTGCAAATACGTGGGCCTCCTCAGCAAACTTTAGTCTTGAGGGATATATGCACTTTTTTAAAGTCCGTTGATCACAAAAAATAACTTGATTTCCTCCGATTAAAGCCAAAAGAACGAAATGTACTCCCGAAGCGCCAGCGGCCGACACGCAGCCGGCCGCCATGTTGCGGCCCGAGCGCTAGCGAGGGCATGCAGTAGGCCGGGTGCGCGTTGGTCGATGGCGCAGGGAGTACATTTCGTTCTTTTGGCTTGCGTCGGAGGGAGACAAGTTATTACTTGTGATCAACGAGGTTAAAAAAAAGTTTATGTCAGAAAAAAGGTATCAAACAGAAAGAGTAAGTAAAATTAAGGAAAATATTAGACAATTAAAAGTAAAAAAGTTAAAAGTTTAAACCAATTATAATGCAAATATCATAGTTTTAAAAGTGTTAAAGTACGAGAAAAACACATAATAAACTTGTATAAAATACTATACGAGTAAAGCTCAAAGTTTAATGATAAATACTTCAATTTCAGGAAGGTCCGGAGACGCAAACGACGACGCCGGCTCCAGGTGACCTCGACCATCCAACGTGGCGCCCGCGACGTGAAAACTGCTCGCCTCCGGCGATCGAACAGTTCCCCAGGCCCATAATTGGCCCTAACTTACGCAAGCACGGGGGTCTGATAATCCACGTGCTCCTTGCCGTCTACACGTTCCTGGGTCTGGCCATCGTCTGCGACGACTACTTCGTCGCCAGTCTCGACAGGATTTGCGAGGGTAAGGCTACTTTTTTGATGAATTTTTTTTCACATTAATACACAAAAAAAATAAAAAATAAAAAGTTAAGCAAATGAGGACTTGTTTTAGACTAGACATTTACCGAGTTCATTTCTGTAAAATGGACTAAAACAAGCAATTGCATCCTTAATCCGATTCTTATTTTTTACAAGAAAATATAAACTTATCAAAACTTTAGATGTCTACTATATGTAAATTTAACATTAAAAAAAAATTTTTTTTTCTAAAATAAAAGAAAAAAGTCGTTCTTTTTCGCACAAGATATTTTCTCCAATGTTTTATAAAAAAAGTCATCCTTTTTTACACAAGATATTTTTTACAATGTTCTATTCTAGTTGAATCTAAAGTAAAAAAGGGGAATAAATTGCTTACAAGTACTCTACAGACTAAGTATAAATAATTGTTCTGTTTAAACTGATTAACCTCCCAGTTAATATCTAATATAATAATAGTTAATTTTCGAATTTTATCCGTTTATCAGGAAATTCGGATGATTAAGATAATTTGATTAATTTGGAAAACCTTTTAATTATATACGAAATTCGGATAATTTAAGTATTTCACTTGAATGGTTAACTGGATATTTTCTTGAATTTCCGATTATCCAGAAATGTAAAAACCCAGATTCATTACCCCTGACCCAATATTTTTTACGTTTTATTTTCGCACAAATCGTCAAGTTAACAATCTTTCTTAATAATTTTTTTAAAAAAAATGTTTAAAAAAGGTGAAAAAATTAAAAATTTATCTCTAAAAAATTGTAAAAAAATAAAATAAAATAAACACTTGATTTAATTTAAGTACTAAAATTTGTCTTTAAATTTAACAGAATTGAAACTGTCTCCTGACGTCGCCGGCGCAACATTCATGGCTGCCGGATCCTCCGCACCCGAGCTTGCGACCGTGATCATCGGGGTCTTCTTCGCCAAAGATGACATCGGGGTAAGTTCTATTATTTTTTCTCGAAAACCAGACTATAAATCTAAATTTATAAATGTCACATCAAAATAAAATTTTTAAAATCAAACACAATGTATGAAATTGATAATTGAGGGTTTACACAAAATCTGATCGTAACAGTTTCGAAACATTTTTCTATCCAGTAACGAAACCAGTTTTAAATTGTACATCGAGCAACACTTAACTTTTACGAAAATCAGATTTTTTAACATTTCACGCATCATTAATTAAGAACCATTTCCAGATTTAATATTGCTGTTGAAACTTGCAGGTGAGCGGCGTGATAGGAAGCGCAGTGTTCAACATAATGTTCGTGATATCGGTTTGCGGTCTCTGCACGACCACGGTGTCCAAGCTAAACTGGTGGCCCCTGTGTCGGGACTGCTTTTTCTACTTCATATCCATCCTGGTGATGCTGATAACCATAGCCAACGACTACGTCACCTGGCCGGAGGCGCTCTTCATGCTGATAATGTACGTCGTTTACTGCGTGGCCCTGTCCTTCAACGCGTCCCTGGAGCGGTGGGCCAAGTCCTACAACATACCCTGGCTGCCCAAGGACGACGAGGCGCCCGCCGAACAGAGCGCCCTCGTCACCTACAAGAGCCTCCAGGAGGACAAGCAACAGCAGCAACAGCAACAGGGATACGTCGACCCCAACACTACCGCTGTGGGTCAGCAAAATCAAGGTATGCGATCTGCCATGAAGTATAATTTTATGGAATGAATCAGTGTCAATAAGCCAAGTCCTCAAATTTTATTAGATCAAAAGTTAAACTATTACTTTAATGTAATAGATTTCGATACAAGTACGGTAAATAAGCAAACCATGGTGAATGAGGAGCCTTAGCGCCCGAGTGAACTGAGGTCCCTTCATCCTTGATTGCTTATTTACCAGTTACCAAGTACGGGAAAATAAATGCAGATTTGTGGCACGCAGTGTAATTAAATGTTGTACCGACTATTGGTTTTTCTTTTGAGAATCTATGTGTAACTAAAATGGTTAATTTATGTACAATTATAATATATCTACAGATTACTCAGGAGGTGACGGCTACAACAACTACCAGGACAACCAGCCGACAAACCAGTGGGACCCGAACGCGGCCTGGGGTGGTGGTGGTGGTGGTGGAGGTGCGCCCGACTCGTGGAACCCCAACGACCCCTGGAGTGGCGACCAGCAGCAGCAACAGCAGTACAACCAAACCGACTCCTGGGATAACCAGCCTCAGCAACAGCAGCAGTACCCGGAACAGCAGCAACAGGTCCAGTCGCCGCCGCAGCAGCAACAGCAGCAGCCCCAACAGCCACCGGCGCCAAAGCAGCCACAGTACTACAAGGCCAAGGAACCCGATCCAAACGAGGTATCCCCGCTGGTCAAGCCGACCGACGGTGGTAACTGGGGTCTCTTCACCTGGGGTCTCGTCTATCCGATTCACTACATGTGCCTGAAAACCATGCCGGACTGCAGACAGCCCCAGTACAGGAGCTGGTACCCCTTCACCTTCTGCCTGTCCATGATCTGGATCAGCTTCTACAGCTATATCATGGTCTGGATGATCACCGTCATTGGTACGTTATATATAATTTGATAGTATAAATCAGGGCCAAGCAAAAACTCTGTGTCTAGAGTACAGAGTCAAGTCTGGCATCCAAGCTGTTGGACTCTTAAGTTCGAGGAACAGAGTTTAGACTTTGACTTTGACTCGGGCTTTTGACCAGTCATGGTATCAATAGCATAAATAAGACTAAATATTTTGTTAATGGTAAATTAACACTAGCTTTAAAAAATAGAGATTCAGCAATGTTTTCAGGAATGTTAACGACGGAAAATACGGCATAGAACTACATTTAACAATTTAACATGTATTGAAATTTTGATTTTGCTGGAAGATATAGTTCAATTTTTTTATGGAATGTTGTAGTGCTTTAATGACGAGCGAAATTTTACCCTAGTTGATTGTATGCAGACTACGCTTGACAATTTATCACATATAAACTATGATTTTTTGAAAATATATCAAATTTTTTTATTAATCAACATTTAACAATTTATGATATTAAAATTATTATTTTTTAAAAAAATATTTAATTTTGTAAGAAATTTTGTAGTGCTGTAGCGCTTTTATGGCCAATGGGTCTTTCACTTCGGTGAACGCATACATCGCTACCATATGTCAAAGCTGTATTGTAAATAGAAAATTTTTAAATAAAAAAATTAAATTTTCAGGTAGTACCTTGGGCATACCGGACACGGTCATGGGCCTGACATTCGTTGCTGCAGGAGTGAGCGTGCCCGATGCACTGTCTTCTCTGGCGGTGATTAAGGAGGGTCTCGGCGACATGGCTGTCAGCAATGCGGTCGGCAGTAACGTGTTCGACATCCTTGTCTGCCTGGGACTTCCTTGGTTCATCCAGACCGCCATTATACAGCCAGGATCTCACGTCAACGTCACCAGTCGAGGTTCTTATCCCCCTTTGTTTTAATCTTCTTTTTTTTTCTCTCTCTCTCGTGTCTGTGTTATGACGTTTCGAATTTTTAGATGTGCGTATGTACTTATTGCCATATATGCGCACATATAAACCACCTGAATGTTATTTGATTGTCTGTTACTTTTTCTCTGAAACTTACTAACCAGCCCTGTTTATACATTAATGTTTTTGACATGAAATTTTACAGCTAAGGAATCTCAAGAAAATTTTTATCTTTTTTTTTAACATTAATTTTTGAACGCCGATTTTTAATGTCTTGACGTGAAACTACGGTAGTTTTTTCTTGTTCAATTTTCTTCACTTTTTATAAATACACCTAGATTTATTAAAATCTCGCTTTTTTGAGAAAATATCATTTTCACAGTATCTTCTTAACTTTTTGAAGTGCACTATAAAGTTTTTCTTTTTTATTCTTATACACTTTATCAGCTTAGGAAAAAATTATACGCACCATTTTTCGATTAAAGAGTATTTAAGCTTTAAAAAATAGCTTCTCAATATAAGATGAGGGTTTTCAAACAAGTGGAGATTAAAATGCGCTATAAGGCGCCCAAGTGCATAATTATCTTCTCGGGTTTGAAGACTCATTTCATACCTTTTAAGAAATTATAAATTTTATCTTACAATCTTATATAACAGTGGTAGTTGTTTAAGAAAGTTATACGAGTGTGAAACCTATTACACAATTAACTGGATGATCCCTCATAATTGTTATGTCAATTGAATATTTAAATAAGAGTCAATTTCATGCCCTTGTAACTTTTATGAAAACTACCAGCTGCAAGCAGAAACAAATTTAGATAAGACTGCTTTTTCTAGCAATACTTTCTATTTTTATTATTTATTTTTAATGCTTTGAGATTAAAAAATATTTCTATATGAAATGACTTACGATTGTGTTGATTTTGTTGATCAGGTCTCATTTACTCGACGGTCTCACTACTATCAACGGTGGTGTTCCTAGTTGTGGCGACGCACTTCAACGGATGGAAACTAGACCGACAATACGGAGTGGTGCTGATGATTTGGTATTTGCTCTTCATAGTCTTCGCCTCGTTGTACGAGCTCAACTTCTTTGGAATGATGAACCCCGAAACTTGCCCTAGTGAATATTAATTTCAACGCAAATCAAATGTATCAACGCTTTGTTTAACGATTTAGCTGGCTGAAGAATCGACATATATCTATTGAAGATGGAACACGAATAGCGTTACAAGTTAGAGGTAGGAGATTTTATAGAAGACAAAATACTTCAAAAATTGAAGAAAAAAAATAACCAATAATAGTTTAAAAAAAAAAAAAAAAAAAAATGGCTGGGACCATTAGAGAGAAAAGTTTAACAAGTAAGCAAAAAGTATGAGATCACATAAGTTATAAGAAGAAAGGATGAAGAACGATATTATCAGTATTAAAAAGAAACTTTTTTTTTATTTGTTGTGCAAAGGAGTTCGGTACTTAGGTACACACATGATACACGAGAGGCAGTGCCTCAATTATTGAGAAAATAAATGAAAAATATTTATATAAATATATATATATCAATAGAAGTAAGAAATGCAAGTATTAAAACCAATTTGAAGTTCTTACATTCCATATTAAAAAATTACAATTCTTTTGAGTTGTATTTAATGGGACAGTTTAATAAGATTGTTACAGTGCATGAGTACTTACATTTTTGAAAGAATTTAAAATTGTTTATCAGTACAATAATATGAGCTGAAGAAAACTTGAAGCACCAATACGAAAAAAAATTGAGTAAAATTAAAACAATGGTTTTAAAGATATCAAAATTATAAATTTTGAAATATTTCTGGCAGTGAAAAGTAATGAATGAATTTCAGATTGACATAACATGCAGATATTTTTTTTTATTTTTCAATGATTTTTGGTTAGCATCTTTGGATAAATTAATATCATTTGAATCGATAGATTCAATCTTCTCAAACGACAACTTTTTGTTTGAGGATGATAAATAAAATAAAGTATTGTGTTGATAACGCAAATTGACGTACAAAAACCGTGAATTGTTGCAAAAACCAAATTAAAAAAAAAAAAAAAAAAAAAAAAAAATCGAAAAGATAAGATTTAAAAGTATACATAAGTAGCTTACAAATACGAGTAATAATTTGTAATCTATAATTTAAAAAATGTTATTGAAAAGTCATTTTTACATAAGCGTTGCTTTTTAAGATTATTTATGAAAGATTTAAAATATACATTATGATAAATATATTAAAAAAACATTATATTTAGAGGAAAATTAGTTTGCACAGGAAATTTAAAAAATGATTTAGTTTAGAAACAAATTCATTAAAAAAAATTTTTTCGGGCACGATAAGGATTTTGTTAGAGTGAACATATTGTAATTAAAATTTTGAAAATACGATTTCAATGTAGTTAAATTCCTAAAAAAAAAAAGCTAACGTGGTTTTTATATAATAAAAGATTGTTATAAAAATTAGAATTTTTACCACAGTCATATTGTAAGTAAAATTAGATGGTCAATTTTTTATTATATAAAATTAATTCTTCGTGTATAAGATTTTAACGTAAGTGTAGTTTTGAACAATAAATACAATTTTTTAAATGGTTTCTCATTAAAATAGAGCATTTTTTTGAAGAATATAATAAAGATTCGGCAATTGAGTCAACAAATCTGACATTTAAGTTGTTTTAAATATTATTATTATTATTGAAAAATATTTTCGTTCAGAAAATTTCGTATTTCAGTAGTTCTAAAGTGAAAAAAAAAGATTGATTTCTTGTTCAAAAAGTTGCTTAAATTTTTACAATAAAAAATTATCGCTTAATTAGGCATCGCATTAGGAAATAGATTGTTGTTATAACAAAGTACGAAAAAAAGTAAGCTTGAAAAAAAACAGATTAAATATTCGCCAGGCAATAGAAAAAAATTTTTTTTAATCCAAATGACGAATTTGTATTCTCGTTGATGAGGGTGAATTAAAAACGAAATGAATCAATGAAGGCACGAGTCTGAATAAAATATTAACTTTTACGGATTTTAAGGGTATTGAAGGAAAAGACAATAATTGACGCAGCCTTATCCGATGAAAGTATTTACATCATCCAGTGTATTTCTTGCGATTTCAGATAATTGAATGTATCAAATATTGTTTCAAAAACTGTAATTAAATAGTACTGACGTTTAATGTTTATTGATGTATGCAGCGTCTAAATAATCGAATCCATTCTACGTACCTGCTGTATATTTCATTATGATTTTATTATTATTACCGCTCATAATAATCATAATCACACTGATTACTGAAATTTTTTACGAAATAAGCAACGAAATAGAATTTTTGAATCGCAAGGATCACTTTATAAGAACACATCGTTATATTCACACCACAATAAAATTAAATGAAAATTCAACAATAATAACTGTAACAAGTAATTGGACACTTTCTTCTTAAGAGTTTCATGAAGAATGAAAGGCCAGTATTCATTATTATGCAACCATGACGAACGTTTAATAATTTAAACAGTTATTGAAGTAATAACATGAAAAAACAAATCTATATTATGACCGCTGATTTTTTTTTGTCTATATATTTTTTATCAGCAATAATGTATGTACAGTCAATAACATTGTGGTAGAATTAAAATATTTACAAAATTTCCGTTTTTACTTATTTCGAAATTTTCATCTCAGTTAATTGAGATAATAAATTAAAAACAAAAAAGTCAATGATTGCTCAATTAATAAAGAAAACAAGCTCGATGTTTTACCGATTGTCAATGTGTATGTATACTGTTGCATGTTAAAGTCAATATTATCACGAAGAAAATTTATTGATGTACTGGCTGAAAATTGTCATATATATTATTTTAAATCAAATCTTACGAAAATTGATGAAGAAAAATTTAATTGAACGTAAAACACACCAAAATCGCGTCTAATCCTGCCGACAAGAAGAAAGTCATAATACGATGAAGGAATGAGAATAAAAAAAAAAAATTTTTTTTTATAAAAAAGCAAGCCTTTAGCCAAGAGAAGCTATTCTATGTGTTACTGAATTTTCAGTATTTTTCATCTGTACAAAAAAATAAAACAAAAAATTATTGATACTTGTTCAATCATTTGAAAATTTAAACTTTTTGTTCAAAAAGATCTGAAAGTACAGTAACAAAATAAAAATAAACAAACATATAAAAAGATATAGTGTTTATTATACACATATATATAAATAATTATAAATATATAATGTATTGTCTGCCATATTTTTAGTTTTTAGTGAGATCACTAATTCAATATAAGAAATAAAACAAAATACATCAACGAAAACAGTCCTAATGTCTTCGGAAAAGGCAAAATATGTGAAAAATAATTTTTTATTGTTATAAATTGTAATGCATAAACCTTAGATTACCTATTCAAAATAAATGTTACTCATATATCTATATATACTATACATATATACATATTATACTTAAGGTATCTATGACTTTTTTTCTCTTCCACATTGTTCTTCCATTTTTATTCGGTTATTATAGTGTAAACTAAGCTAAAGCTAAAAAAGACATAAAAAAGAAAGTCAATCTCAATGGATGTTAATTATTCTATACTTGTGAAATTTTTTAATTATTAACGTTGATCAATTTGAATGTGTCTTGATTGTAGTTTAGCTATTTGAAAAGTCAATATTAAGATTTCCTCGAAGCTTTCTATTCGAAAAATCAAGTCAATACTTCTTTTCATAGTTGTTGTATTTTATTTTTTACTGTGAACTCTTGATGACGATAGTTCGATGCGTGTGCAACGTATAATAGCGCTATTTGGAAGTGAAAAATAATGTCATAAATTAAAAACAAGTCGTGTATTCGTTCCCAACTAGTCAATTTTGCAGTTATGCAAAAAATGTTTTATTTATTTAGTAACGATATATAAACTTCGATGCTTAATGTAATTGTATGTAAATGGCGATGATTTTGTTAACGTGCTTTCAAATTTATGTTGTTGTTTCAATTTTGAACTTAGTACAACATATCGAATTTTTTTTTATTCAACAATGCATAAATATATATAAACATTATAGTATTCGTCAAAGTATAAACATTAGAATAAGACAAATGAGTTTTGTTTGAAAAAAATTATATAATTAAATAAAAACGTATTTAACGCTATGAAAAATCGTGAAGCGAAAAGCAGCAATGTCAAATTCGTGTGATAGTCTATGAAAAAAAAAATAAAAAAAAAAAAAAAAACTTAATTTATGCTGATATAACAGTATATTACTGATTAAGTTTTCAATTAATTTATTTTAAGAGATAATTTTTATTAAATACATGAATAGTTTAATTTACAAATCTTATGGCTCCCTCTGTAGTAATTTGTAAACCGCATAGTTAAAGAAAAAAAAAAACTTATATATTTAGAAAAAAAATGCATTTCTTCTAGAAATTGCATTTAACTGTATGTACTTATTTTTTTTTATCTTCTTTTCTTTAAAACTACATAATGCGTTTAATGTTGCTAACATTTGAGAAAATGAAGCAAGTTACTTTCCTAAAGCGTCAATAATTCTAGTCTATAGATAGTAATAAATATTTAAAGCAAACTGTAAATAACTGTTGTAATGAAAATCATTAAAACCAAAAATTATACATACAATAAAATAAAATACGTAAACAAATGCAAAAATTGCTAAGATAAAAAAAAAAAAAGGGCACTATATATATTATAATAATAGATACATGCTGATTTACATAATGCATTTGAAAAAAAAGGAAAAAGAAAAAAAATATTGTTATTAACACAAAATATCATAAAATACAGTATAATAATGAACGTATTGTTGATTTTTGAAATGATGATTAAAAGTTGTTTTAAATAATGGATAGTAATTTATTTGAGCTATATCTTTGATACATCTTAAGAATTAGTTGAGAATCAAAATAATTTAAAAAATTTTGAATAAAATTTTATCGTTATCACATTAAAAAAATCATGAGTAAGTATATTTTACATGAGTTAGTTGAAAATTTCAAAGTTATTACAAAACGATGGTAACATGTCGTCAGTCGCATTGTTGAATGTGAATAAATTGAATTCCGAACTTGAAACAAATTTCATAATAACATATTAAAAAGTTGATTATGTACTGCAATTAGCAATCAACGCAGATAAAAAAAAGTAGGTGTTATTGTACTACGATGTATCTGAATTGTTTAAACAAATAAAATTATTATAAAAATATTTGTCAATATTTTATCATAGGTACTCTCATTACTCCTCAAAATATATTTTATTTTTTGAAACAATACACTTGTATAACTGGTGCATGTACTTTCAGAAAAAATTTTGTGGATTCTATTTTTAAATTTATTATTTTACGAAGTATTTTTTATTTTTACATAAAAAACCTGAAATAACTAATACAAACCTCTCGGAAGCGAAATCGAACCCTCGCTTGCGAGAATAATATACTATTTCTACAAAAAAAAACGCCGCTTTAAAATGATAAGTTTTGGAAAAAAAAAATAAAAGAACAAAAAGTTGTCAACTTTTGAGAGGGATATCTCGTGTTCTATTGATCATAGTAAATCCAGGTTGTCATCGTTTTGTTTGTTGTAACCTTTACTTTATTCGCAGGACTTGATAATTATAAATATTTTGTTCAAACAAAAGATCTAACAAAAGAACAAAACAAAATGATTTTCAGACCGCTTAGAATTTTTCCCGTTTCAGGCCTTTTCTTTGTACCGCAGACTTTTGTTCCAAATAGATCGAACGGATTTTTTATTATGATTTTTTTCTTTCTATAAGTTGGCTTACGACTTCTGATAAAACTCAGTCAGGTTCATTGCCGTGGAGACGATTTTTCTAGATATTTGCTAGGTGTTTTATATTTAATTTTTTTTTTTTCAGCTTCTGCTGCTTCCTAGTATGGATTTTTTGACTGTTCGATTTATTTTTAAACTCGGGTCAGTATGTACTCGGGAACATGGTTACGGTAAAATGGTTATATTTTCAAAAACTTAAAAAAAAAAAAATTAAACTTGCCTACTTGCAATTCTAAATAACCTCAAAAGTTTCAAGTGCATACACCCTGGTAAATCATCGGTCACCCAGAGCGATGTCGATAAAAAAAGGCGACGCGAGCACTTCCACGGAGAAACAGGACCACAATTGTCCCCGTAAAAGATGCTGTTGCAACTCGGTCAACGAACTGACGTGCATGCTGGAGGAGCTCCGGGAGATCCGCGAGAAGGCCGAATCGAGTTACGTTGATAAGCCCGAATACCAAATGCCCAAGTCCGAGGCCGAGGTACTCGAAGACGACGCGACCCTCTGCGCCGCGACCCTGACCAGAGTGCAGCAACAGAGGGACGACATGACCAAGCTCATGTCCGAGCTAAGGGAACTCAGCGAGATCATCGCCATACGAGAGGAGAGCGTCTGCGAAACCGAAAAAAAGGTTGGGATCGACATTTCATACTAGTGTTTTTAAACTATAAATTACTTTCGTGCAGATTGAGTTGTAAAACGAGGGTTAATCGGTCAATTAAAATTTGATTGTATTTCATTTTATCATCCAGTTAGCCCAACTATACGGAAGTACATGACTTCAAATTATCAAGAATGAATTTTTATTATGTATGAACGTTGATAATTATTTCTCGTTGTAACCGCAACTCGAGTCCTTGAGTTTACTCGTCATTATAATAATCAACATATCTCTGACCCAATCAAAGAAATGTAAAAATTTCTATAAAACCGTCCTTAAAGCACTTTTGAATCATTTGATTAAGATCCTCAATAGTTGACCGTAAAGTAATAAAATTTTTGTAAGATTACAGATTTTCAAGACGAGGTCTACGGTCTGATAAATGCATTAAACGAACAAAACAGCCCAAGTAACGTAGAAAATAAGGATGAAGAAGGCGAAAAAAGCGATGCTGCCTGGAACAAAGCTGTCGCACTGGAAACCATGGAACAAGATCGACTGCAGGTTTGCATTCGTAAAGAAATCATTTTTTAATTCTTTTTTACGTTAACATTTTTTTTTTTCTTCCAGAAACACATGAAGAGAGTTTCGTACAGCTTGACGACCCAAAAAATGGAGGAAAAACTATTCGTGGAAAAGAGATCTGATCAAAGAAAAACGGACTCGAAGTTGCTCTTGTGCGCAATCGATTACATCGATAAGTGTCTCGAAGATTCTAGAAAATTAATTTCCAAACGAGCCGAATAGTCTTTTAATCTTATCTCTGTATACTTAGCTTCATTTTTTTTTTTTTTTTTTTTCATTATGAGATTTTTGATGACAACACTATTAAATGCCACAAGAACTTCATAAAATACTTTCAATAGTTCTATTTCGTACTTTGTTTTAAAAATTCAACCATAAAATCTATCCCATTAAATTACATCAAACTTCATGAGCGAAAACGCAACGATGAATCCTAACTGAGAATGATACAAATGGAAACTTCCGGTTCTGAAAGAGCAAAAAAGGCTCTACTTGGTCTAAATCTTCATAACTCTGAATTTAAGTTGTCGTGATTCATTTTATTTATCGGATATGAATCATAGTTAAATTACAAACGATAAGTCTGGAAGGTAATCTTTTTCTTTGTTTCTACAGCTATGGTAATCGCGAAAACATTTTATTTGTTAGTCAGTTCATCATTATCATCAGTTGACTTTTACCGGCAGTTTTTTTACTTGAACTTGGTAACGAAGAAAAAAAAAAAGAAAACAATGATTTAGAGAACAAATTTCAACTAATATAACACAGAATCCATACACTATTTTATGTATAGTGATGACTATTACCCGCGCGAGAGTAACATGAGAATTACAGAAAAGAATTAAAAAAGAAAAAATTGTGTGAATTAAAATTTTCTGGGAAAAAGAAGTAAGTATGTTTTCAAAAATTGATAGTTTTGAAGCTAATAATCTGTATATCTTCAGGATATTTTCGATGATAAATGAATTGCTAAAAAACTTACAAGGAGAGGTCACACCCTCCGGGTCACCGATCTTGACGAAACTTTGGGGATCGTTTTCTTATACCATAAGATGAAGAAATCTACCAACCATCCCGTCTAATGGGCCTTTTATACATAGTTCCTACATAGCTTATATCGTATTTTTAGCTCTTTTTGGGTTTTTTTGCGAATTTTCAAAAAATTCCTGCTCAAAGCCTATTGCACTTACAAAATTCTGCAACCCCGCATTTTTTTTGTTTTTTCATCTTCTTTTGAGAAAAAATATTTTTAAATCTAATTTTGAAGAAATAGTCCTTGTAAAATTAAGGTAATCAAAAACATTTTTTTACTGTTTTTTTGGTTTTATGAACTTAAACTGTACGTCGTCAGCCTTATCAAAATTATGTCTAAAAATATTTTTTCTAAAAAATTCATAAAAAAACAAAGAAAATGTGAGGTTGCAGAATTCTGTAAGTGCAATAGGCTTTGAGCAGGAATTTTTTGAAAATTGGCACGAATAACCACAAAAGTCGCACAAAGGTTTAAAAGTGTCAAAACAAGTTGATTTTCAAAAAATTCCTGCTCAAAGCCTATTGCACTTACAGAATTCTGCAACCTCACATTTTCTTTGTTTTTTTATGAATTTTTTAGAAAAAATATTTTTAGACATAATTTTGATAAGGCTGACGACGTACAATTTAAGTTCATAAAACTAAAAAAACAGTAAAAAAATGCTTTTGATTACCTTAATTTTACATTGACTATTTCTTCAAAATTAGATTTAAAAATATTTTTTCTCAAAAGAAGATGAAAAAATAAAGAGAATGCGGGGTTGCAGAATTTTGTAAGTGTAATAGGCTTCGAACAGGAATTTTTTGAAAATTCGTAAAAAAACCCAAAAAGAGCTAAAAATACGATATAAGCTATGTAGGAACTAGGTATAAAAGGCCCATTAGACGGGATGATTGGTAGATTTCTTCATCTTGTGGTATAAGAAAACGATCCCCAAAGTTTCGTCAAGATCGGTGACCCGGAGAGTGTGACCTCTCCTTGTTAGTTTTTAAATTAAGCGGGATCTTTTTTAGATCAATGAGGAAGTCAAAAAAACTTATTGGGGAAATAGGAACTCTAAAAAACAATCAATTGAATTATTATTTTCCCTGAAATACTTCGTAAAATTTTTGAACTTGCCTCAATAATAACACAAAAACCAGGGTTTTCTTTTTTTTTACAACAACATAAATAAAAAAATAAAAAAATTTTCCTAATTGTTTAAAATTTAAAAACCACTATATCTGTTAGAAATGTACCTGCTACAATCAAACAAAAACAATTAAAATTCCTCATTTTTTCTGCTGCCTCGGGAATCCCGGTCAGTTTTAATTGTGAAGCAACGGTCTTCAAAGCGGGTATCTCGTAATCTAAAAAATCTCTGTATCTCTTCTTATATACCCACTCGATCGAGTGTCCGTCCCCCTCCTGCAGTCCACCGATGTAGCAGCAGCAGCGCATCAGTCGAGCGATGATCGCCGAGGCGGACGCGGGTAATTGCAGCCGATGTTGCGGTCAAGGTCGGCTGTTTTCAACTCGACTCTTTCTCTTCTCAGCGAGTCAGAATTTCTCTTCGCTTCAAGTGATACCGAAAATGTAATTTTTTAAAAAATGTAGTGCATGGATCGCGATAATCGAGTAAATTCGTAGGTAGCTCGGAGAGTGAGTTGATGTCGATAGCTTATCAAAGATATAGAGGAGCGCGTGATGTAAGCCGTAGGCATGGCGAGCTGGAACCGGGACTACTTCAAAGTCGTCCTTTTGGGCGATGTCTCGACCGGCAAGTCCTGCCTTGCAAAACGATACTTCAGGGACCAGTTCGGAGAGACCGAGAGACCAGTAAGTTGAAATTTTTATTCTCGGAGCTTATTTGAAAAGTACCTAGAGTAAAAAATCATTATCATCAAATTTAAAATATGTTCAAGTTTAAAACTAAATTTAATTTAATTTAGAGATTGCTTTTCGAGACGAAAATTAGTCCGTGAATAAAAGATTTGGGCTAAAACATTTTGAATTTTGATGATACTTTTGTTTCACTTATAAAATTCTACTTCAAGTAAGAGAGATTTACGGTGACTAATTAGACTTATTCGATTCAACTTTGGTAGCAAATTCCGCAGCGGTTCGAGCCAGCGTGTTGTATACCTATATTTAAAATTCATATACAATATATAGGTATACAACGCGCTGCCGGAATCTGCTCCCAAAGTTGAATCAAATAAGTCTATTAATTAAGTGATTTTTTAAATGTCTTCGTTTTCAGACCATCAGCGCGGCTTTTGAGACGAGAGTATTCACCGTGGGCGGCAAGGAGTACCAAATGGGCGTATGGGACACCACCGGCGAAGAAAAGTAAAATCTGAAATTCAATAATAGCAGTTACAAGACAAATTTACATTTTACTTTTTTTTAATGACAAGTTATAATCCAATATCTGATAACAGACGATGAATTAATACTTTTTGTAAATAAACCAAATTCCTACGGATTAATTTGGAATTTTACTCTAAAAGCAGAAGAGTTTTAAATAAATTGTTATCTAAAAGCTATAAACATAAACTTTTTGCAGCTTTCAATTTAAGCTTTAAATTTTTTATCTTTTACCCTACAGATGTTGCTAAATTTTTTAAAAGAAAAATGTCAATTCAACCAAATTGACATTTCAGCAGATGAAAAATTTGTCTCCGTGAATAATTAATTAGATAGTAAAAACCAAGTTTGTAGTAAAAAAAAAAATCAAACTTAAAATAAACATCAAACGCCGAACCATACATTTTTTGTATTCTACGCAGGTATCGTTCAATATGCAACCTTTACTACAGAGGAGCTTACGCCGCGATCCTCTGCTACGACGTGACTCTATCCAAATCCTTTTACACCCTTAACTACTGGATGAAGGAACTCAGGAAAGTCGAGCACGATTGCCGGATCTACATGTGCGGGACCAAGTGCGACCTTCTGGAGACGTTCGAGGCCGATCCAAAGCTTAGCTTCGCCGAGAGCTATGCTCAGGAACACGGCACCAAGTTTTTCTTGACCTCGGCTAAAACGGGCCAAAACGTTGGTGAGTCTTAAGAATATTTAGTTATAAGGGTTGGAAATTTTAAATGATTTTCGGTATAATCCCTTCAAATCGCTAGTAAGCGAATAATTTTATTCCATAAAAAATCTATACTTTTTTAACACTACTAAACATTTGAAAGCTTTTAAATATATAAACGCATTTTTAAACTTACATAATATTTTTTCAGCTAAAGTATTTGAAGAAATCCTACTCGATTACATAGCTGTTAACGATCTAAACGACTCCGATTCGATTGACTCCATAAGACTTCACGGCAGTTTAAAGTTAAGCAATTCACGATCAAAAAAATGCTGTACAAGTTGAATTCATCAACTTTTGTAAAAAACTGTGAAAAAAGTTGTAAGATAATATTCGATATATTTTACATAGCCATATTTTTGTATAAAATAAATTTTAATTAAAAAAATCTCTTTTTTAATAAAAAAAAATGTATTCATTTTAATCCGTGCCGTTTAAGAGACTTTCGATTCCCATGCTGAATCTGTTGTTCTTATCGAACTCATCCGATAAACGACTTCTGACTGACTTTTTAATTATATTCTCGTCGCCTAATCTTACGTCGAGCGGAACGTAAGTTTTATCCAGAAGATCAAATTCATCCTCTTCTACCTGTTTTAAGGGTGTGCTTTGGTGCTCTATGTTCATATGACTTATCTTCTCAGCAGTTTCCAGAAAAGAAATTTCATCGTCGAGAACCTTACCACTTTTTCGGGAAAAACTTTTTTCTCGACTGATTAAAGCACTTTCATCAGCTGCTACATTTTCTGATGATTTATCATATACAACAAAAAGATCTTCATCTGGTTCATTAGAGGTCACACCTTCCTGATAATCCACAAAAATATTTTTGGGACTCTTTTCCTCTGCTCTCGATCTAAAATAAAATTGAAAATATATTTATCACAGTTAAAGTAATCTTAAATAAAATTTTGTGCGGAAATAAAATAGAAGAAAAGAGTAAAAATGAAACTATAGTACGAATCATGTTTAAAGTTTGATAAATTACCTCGGCTGTCTTTCAATCCCGCAAATTTCATCAATGATAATAGACATCTTGTCTTCATCTTCAACATCGCTCGTGAAATCTTCGGGAGTCAGTTGATTGAACATCAGTTCTAATGATCCATTTAAAATCGAATCCAGCTGATCAACAGTCATGACTCTACTGAATTGAGGTCCTAATTTTTTAACGCTTGGGATATTCACATCATTTTGTTTTCTTCTTTTCGGAGTGATCGTCATTTTTTCGAATGATTCCTCTAAAGTAGGATTAGATTGTTGCTGTACATTTATAAATTCTAATATTTTACGATTTTTTTCAACTACAACTGGTTTACCGCGTCTCTTTCTTTCAGGTTTTTTTATCTCAGCTGGCTCTTCACCGTTTTCATCGACTTTCTTCTTACGACCACGGCCCGCTTTTTTCGGTTCCTCGCCCTTTTCATCAGCTTTTTTTGCGCGTGGACGGGCTGGTTTTTTCTTCTTTGCGTTCTTCATGGCTTCGAATTCCTCAACTATGTGTGGATAGCATGCATTCACCAAATCTTGAGGTTCAATTGATACTATTTAATAAAAAAATATTTTAATTTGGTTCTCAAGAGGCTGAATGTTGGATTTTAACGACTGTGTACTTACCTAACTCTGATGAAACAATAGGATTTTCTTCATCTTCACCTTCATTATCTTTTTTATTTTCGTTATCTGAAACTGGTTTATTTAAATTTAAACCTTCCAGGAGATTATGCTTGTCAGTCCACAAAATTTCATAACTAGCTACACCTTTAGGACACTTTGTTTTTTTAATTTTTTCAGGTACAAAAACATTTGAAGCTGTTAAGCGACTCTCAAGGGGTAGTTCAGTCAAATGTAAAAGCTGCCACCTTGTCATGAGTGGAAAGATTTTTTGAAAAGCATAAATTTGCTCCCATTGTAAGACTCTTTCCATAAATAGCTAAAATTAAGTAATTTTTTAACTTAACTTTGATATAAATCAATTTCACTTCTAACAGGTATTACTTACAACAAATCGAGCAATTTTGGGCTTCTTCCACTGCAGATCTAATTTTGAGGGAACATTTTCTTTGCGTACTAAAAACTCATCAATTAGTGCTTTATTTGGAAAATTATTAGCTGATAAAGACTTTTTTCTTATTGACAGTTCATTAAAAACTAACATTTTTCGATCTCTGAAAAAAATTCGAAAATATAAATAAACATTCTCTTGGATAATTTTTTTATGATTGAATTTAAAAGTAATCATACTTGTAGGAACTATCGCATTTTTGTAAAGTACCACAGTCCTCACAGCCATCTTTTGTGTGAGATCTCATAACTCCATTGTGCCCACAATTTGTACAAATGTTAGGATTGGACCATTCCTTCTCTATTTTGTCAAACATTGGATCAGTCTTCCAACTTTTCATTCTAAATTACAATTAAGATTTTATTAAATTTCATTTTGAGATTAATTGTTAAAAAAAAATGCATTAATATACCTTTTGAGAATTTCACTATCGTCAATTATTTTAAATAACTTCAAAGCTGCTTCTTTTCCAACTCCATTCAGCCCTTCATCATAATCACAGCCACATATGAGAGCCAATGCTATCATTTTGTTACGGCCAATGTTAAGAACTTCTTCAATTTTGTCCATGTTATACTCATCTATTGATCCACCACTGGTAGCTTTAGTTCCATTTGTAACAGTACAAAAATTTCTGTAAACAACTTTTGCTCCATAAAGGAAGCAATCGCTGTCTTGACTGATACAACCATCCACCAACTGTAATTAAATGAAAATAATTTTTACTGTAACTGTAAATTAAAAATAAAAAATAATTTGATAGGATTTATCTTACCCCATCTGCATTCAAGTAAGCACACATGGCTTCTGCTTCCCCAGCACCTTTTATGCAACTTATACCCATAAGTCCTAACATTTCTTGGCACTCTTTTAGTATGTGATTGAAACGAGTCCTGCCTCCTTTTTTTGATGTGGCTTTTCCTTCTTTTCCTTGGCGCAAATCATTTCTTTTAGCAATTGTGCTGTGTTTTAAAGTGGGTGCTGTTCCTTCCAGTACAAAAACTGGAGCAATATCATGCAGGAGAAAATTTGAAGTTCGAAAAAACAAATTCCTTCAATAAACAAAGTGAAATTTGAATAATTCAAAGTAAAAAATTGAAATATAACTTGATTTAGTTAAGTTTTTTAAATAACGTACCGAATATGAAATTTTGGTTGAACCATGCTATCTACTATGTTTTGGCTGTCAACAACCCAGCAACTAAGATCTATTGCAACTGTTTTACCTTGCAATTCGTACAGTGGTTTTCTATCACCCAAAGGTGTTAGTATGTTCCACAAGTCTTTTACTCCCATTTTGAGTTTAAAAAATCTAATACTATATTTAAAAACTTTTAAAACTAACTCATGTTTGTTTCACTACTCAATGGATTTTTAAGTTGATTCATACATGGTAAGTTCTCAAATTAAGTTTTAATACAAGTTTTTTGCAGCATTATCACATAAAAGATGGTTGAAAAGTAAAAGATTTTTAAAAACAAGCTTTTTTTGAACGTTAGCGATATCAACTTTTAACATTTCCTTATTTTTAAGACTGATTTCGGAGTTATCTACGACGCTATTTTAGTTGTTAAATAATTTTGACCGAGACTAGGGTATAAAAAAACACACAGCACATGCAGAATCAATAAAATTTGATAAAAACCGTTTAACAAACAACTTCAAAACAAATATCCTTCCATAAAGTCTCGTGCCGACCTGCAAAGTTTACAGGTGTCACTACGATCGCCTTCCCCCACCGCTGGTACCGTGCAGCTAGCAGTTGGCACGCAGCATGCATTGTTCGCAATTGTTCGTTGGAGTCAGTGAAAGATGTGATTTGATTTGATTGTAGATAATTGTTGAATTCTTCCAAGTTAATCGTTAAAAAACTTGATAAATATGAGCAGGGTGGACGTGAAAATTGTGCTCCTAGGTCACGAGGCCGTCGGCAAGACGAGTCTCATGCAGCGTTTCGTTAACGACAGATTTATCGAAGGACAGGTCTATCAAAATGTAGGTTTGTTGATGCTCTTTAATTACCACTTTTGTTTGTTTTCTAGTACGTTGAATGCTTTCCTTTGTTTTAAAAAAAAATCTCTGGGTTTAGTTTTTCACTTTATACAAGAGTAGGGAAAAATATGATTTTTTTGGGGCGTTTTTTTACTTTTTCGTACTCACTTGTTGAGTTTTTTATCTCTCTACGTAAAAACTGCACGATCACATTACGATTATTTTAAATTTCCTGATAGTAAAAAGTTTAATTAATTTACAAAATTTAAATGACAAACAGTTCATTTCGGATCGTTTTTTAAAATATGCGTTTATTATATTATGTTTGAAGAGTGATTCATGAAAATGAAACCTTTAGCACCTGAATATATAAATAATTTTTTTGAGTAGACTTTATATTTTATTTTATTTTATCATGAAAATTAAATTAATTTTAAACGAGAAATAAATACTAACAATCAAATTGTTTTATTGATAATTACTAATTTTACTTATTGGCTTTAACTTTATTGAAATGAAATTTAAAAAAAATAATGGTAATAATTAATCGTTTGCAAAAAATTTTATTTTTTCAGACAATTGGATCTGCCTTTGCTTCAAGAGAAATGAGAGTAGGAGATAAAATTCTTACACTTGGTATTTGGGATACAGCAGGAAGTGAAAGGTGATATACATTAAACGAGTCATGTAGTTTACAAAGCAATTAGATAACAAGATGTTTTTCCCTTTTTTATTTAAGGTATCAAGCTATGACTAAAGTATACTATCGAGGGGCAGCTGCTGCTATAGTGTGTTATGATGTCACTAATCCAGAGACTTATACCAGAGCTAAGTATTGGATGGGTGAATTAAGGAGTGTCGAGGAAAATTGTAAAGTTTACATTTGTGCAACTAAAAAAGATTTGCTTGACAATAAGCCTGCAAATCCCAGTTTAGAGACAGTTCAACAGTATGTTGATGGAGTTCAGTCAAAGTTTTTTCTAACATCAAGTAAAACAGGGGAGAATGTTGGTAAGGAAATATATATTTTTTAATTAATAAGTAAATCAAAAATATATAACTGCATTTTAAATGTTATTTAGAGGCTTGAAAATTACAAAAAATATTGAATTCTTTCATTTTGATATAATGTTTTTTAAATATTCATTCTTTCATAAATTTTCTTACTGATTAACTAAATATTTTGAGCTTTTTGAATCGATTTAAAATCTTATTGCTGTTTGATATAATATTTTTAATATTTTTGTGCAGCTGAACTTTTTAAAATGGTTTCTGAAGATTTTTTATCTAATCCATCATACAGTAAAAATCTGGGAACTTTCATTACATTAGTTGATGAGAAGAAAAGCTCAAGATGCTGTCCTTTGTGATAATAACCAGGCAATTGCTATTTTTACATAGCCTGTATATACATTCATGACTGAACAAATAACAAATTTTTTTACTGTACAAAAAATAATTAATTAAAGATCTAGATTGACAGGTGATAATGTGTGTATATACTATAAAAAAGTTCCAAAAATAAGTTTTAAAAAATAAAATAAAATAATTCACATAGCTTTCAATATATTTTATTACTATATAAAATTTTTAGAACTTTTAGTATGAATTTTTTACATTTTAAAATATATTAAAAAAATAAATAAATAAAGAAAGTTTATTTGTATTGAGTAAAAAAAAAAGGACTAGACTAAAAAACTTTTAGTTCATTGGTAATCAAAGCTGTTCTTTGTTTACTTAACTATGAATAAACGTTACTTTTTTACAATTCTGAAGCATTTATTTTTATAAGTTTTACAATTCTTCAAGTTTGATTGGAAATTTTTTAATTAACGAGAGTTTTTATGTAATATGAATATTTTTAAAAGATGTAGAAAAATAATTGATTAGCAATTTACATTTTCTATTTTTCTAACCACTGTTAAAATTTTTGATTAAAAAACTTGTTTTGTTTAGCTACTAATGAAAACAAATTTTCAGACTAACTTAGACTACAAGTTAGTTGTTATAAAAATGCATATTAAATGAAATTTTTTGAATATATTTTATAGAAATAAATTGTATATTTATAATCGTATAATTTACCATTAATAAAAATAAATTATCAAAGAAATTTTTTTTTTTTTTTGTTTAGTATGAAGATAGTTTTTAGAACTTTATTTTTTACTGTAATTCTAATTAAAATGCTCTAGCTGAAAACTGAAAAGTTTTGTGCCAAGCTGTACATACTTTCCAATCAAACTGAGATTTTTACTTAAGGTAGTTTGAAGTTAATTTTATACAATAAACAAAACATTTTTTTAACTATAAAGCAAGTTTTTTTTATAAGAGGAACTGTTAAGTGTCTTACAGATATCAATTTTTAAGGCATAGTGGTTGCCATGTGATGTAGCTATCGACGTTATTGTTAATGTTTACAATGGAATTTTTATACGAAAACTTTAAATTATAAATGAATTAATATTTTAAGATGGTAGTAGAGATCAATATTTTCTATGACTGCAATTTTTTGGGTCTAGAATATCTGCTAACAAATTTTTCCTTATAAACTATTTAAGCTGAGATATATTTAACTGGAATAATACCCAGTTTTTTTTAGATCTGATATGTAATTTTTTTTGATAACTATTTGAAACCATTTTCTCCAAATGCATATCCTTTTATTGTTTTAAAAAACTTCAGGATATAAGATGGAAAAAAATGTTTATCCTATAATTTATTAAGAAAAAATATATTTTAGATACTTTCATTAATTTATTTAAGTTTAAATATTTTTTGAATAAAGTTTAAAAAAGTAATTTGCAACAGTACAAAGATTTCAATAAAAATTTATTCATAAACAATTAAAAATGATTGCTTAGTAGTCATTGCAGTAATATTTTGTAATTATAAATAATTTATTATTTATAAAATTTCTATCTATGTATCGTTCGTTATGAAAACTTTGTTAAACATGAATAAAATTATCTACTAATAAAATAAGCGTCTATATGATTTTTATACAAAGCTTTTTTATAATTACTGGTCTATTAATATTAAATTCTTTATGTCTTAAACAGAGGGTCTGAAATTTATCACAAACTGACCAATTTTTTTTTGGTGTGCACCGATCCGCCACAGAATCAATAAATTCATTAAACTATACGATATGCAGGAAGCTCGAAATGATTAGGAAGAAATACTGAAAAACGGGAATCAATAGTCTATTTCTTATTTTACGTTGTTGAACTTACTATTAGAGATCACGATTCGAAAACCTTGATTCGCAAAATTCACGAACCTGCTCGTAAATGCCGAAAAATGCGAATCCACCCACAGTGAAACCCGCTACTCTCGGAGTGAAGCCCGCAAATAAACTGAAATAAAAAATTAACTTGTCAACACACGTAATGAATCATAAGAATTTTTTTGTTCAAATAAATTACCCGCGAGCTCCTCCGTTTCTATAAATTTCTTTCAACATGTTCGTTAATCGAACTTCTTTTGCATCCGCCGATGTGGATGACAACATTATTCTAGTTTTAGCAACATCCAGTGGTGTAGTGAGAGCTGCTGATACTGCAACTAAAATGAAATTTTTTTAAATATTTTTATCTTGAAAAAATGTAATTTTTATACTTTGTTCATTTGATCATTTAAACTTGAAACTTTTAATATAAGAAAAAGTTTCTTGATACCTAAATGAATTTAAAATGTAGGCTACAAAAAATCTTTCTTATCTAATTCTACTATTCTGAAGATTGGAATATTTTATTAAACAAAATTCTATCTTGTAGTGATAAAAGCTCGTTTCTATACTATACAGTATTCATGATTCTTTTCTTATAATTTAATTATGTTTACTAAACACTGCTGAAAATTTTGTTAAATTTTATCCTTTTTTGAATTTTTTTGTTTAATCAAAATAAGTACCTGAAGCTGCTCCACAAATAGCTCCTTCTAAGGGTGTACAGTTGCGTTTTGTTCTGGCGGTCCACCATAGTTTGAAATGCTCCCAAAGTGTCATTTGTATGAGTGCAAAGGGTAAGTCCCTGAGCACAGTGCTACCGTACCCGCGGTAAAGTGTCCTAAGTTTTAATCTCTCTGATTCAACGAGCAAGGCCTGCCTTCTCTGTTTAATTACTTCAACTGGTACCCGAATTAAACATGCAACCTGTATTCAAACAGTCTATTTATTTTTTATCTTTATGAATTGATCATAAATATTAAAAATACATCATGTTTAAGCTACTCTGGTTCAACTTACAGATAATAATATTTTTCTGGTTCATAAAAAAAATATTAAATAAATTTAACTCCAATAAATTCTAATTTTTGAACTTACCATTTCTGCACATAAAGCAGCACTCATGTGAATAATTGAGTGGTACTTGCTTGAAAAATAGGGCTCGAATGTTTGTTTTATTCCATCGTATGTTACAAAAAAGAAAGCAGCTAAGAGAGATCAGATTGATTTATATTTAATATGCAAAGTATATAAATATTTTAACATGTATAAATAAAGTTTGATCAATAATATTATAAGTTATTTATATACCTGTTGGTGCAGAGCCTATGGCAACGGGTAAAATTCCCTGATAGAGTTTTCTGAATCCACCCGAATGTATGAAACCATGCTGACTCTGAAGCCTGGTTTTCAGGGTGTCTAGAGGAAAAAATACAATATCACATGTGGCTCCTGCAGCGGCGCCCGACTGAAAATGAAATAATATAAAATAAAATAAGCAAAAAAATTTAATTTTTTTTAAGTTTAAAAAATTTTTTTTACTCACTATTAAAGACGTAAGAAACGCATTTTTTACGTCAGTTTTTTCCGTCGGCATTGTACAACCAACAACGTGAATTTCCAAATTTTCAAGGCTGCCCAGACATTTGTACAGCAGTCATCCACAAATCCAGTCAACTTTTGAGACATGTGGGTACCCACGGTACGAAAAGGAGATAAGAAAAACAAACTTATTTCTCAATTTAACAACGTTGATCATACAAAAAATCATGAGAAGTTGCCCGCAGGCGAGCTTGTCTAACCTAAACAAACGCACATTTCGACTCGCTTCACCGGAATCCACTGCAGTCTGCTGATGCATATGAGCAGACGACAGTAATCCTTCGCTCGCGACTCGCGTGCACATATACCTGTATGTATGACGTCATGTGCATTCACACCTGCGAATTGCGGAGTGGGATTTTATATCTATATTCGAGGGTCGAACATTTTTTTAACGCTCGAAAACAGATTCAACCATCGATTAAAGATTCGACGATCGAAAACTGATCGAACCGTCGAAAACAGATAAGACGGTCGAAAGAAAAACAAATGAATAAATTTCCATATAATTTACATGTACTTGAGGTTATGAAATTTTTTTCGACCGTCTTATCTGTTTTCGACGGTTCGATCAGTTTTCGATCGTCGAATCTTTAATCGATGGTTGAATCTGTTTTCGAGCGTTTAAAAAATGTTCGACCCTCGAATATAGATATAAAATCCCACTCCGATGCGATTCTGAGGACAGGGTCATGTTGCAGTGTATATATAGGTATACACAAAGAAATTGCGTGAAGAGTGAATTATACAAATTCAAGACTTATAATTTTGTTTCTTTCAAACAAAAAAATTTATGTTGTACACACATAACTAATTTTTTGTTCGTTTTGAAATTTTATAAATTCAAAAGTTAATGCACATTAAATATAGTGTTTTTCGATACAGGTGCAGCCTCGATACCAGGGCGGTTTAAACACCCGAGGGCGGAGCGAAGCGGAGCCCAAGGTGACAAGGTGCACCTGTATAGAACTCTATTTTTCTGCACACTATGCGGAAAAAGCAAAAAAAATTTTTCCACACTGCCTTTTCCGCATAGTATGCTGAAAAAATTTGTTCAAGATTTCTTTACAACTATGTATGATAATAAATGTTTTAAAATAATTTTATTTTTCTTTTAAACGCAGAAAAAATGCGAATGTCACTCGACTTCAAGATGATTTTCTTCTGTAGCTAGCCTTATTGTAAACTCAAAAAAATGTTTTCACGCTAGTAGCCCGAAAGTACAATTTTCGGGCTCGTACCGGAAACGAATATTGTACTTTCTGACTATTAGCGTGAAAAATAGTATACAGCCCTTGGGAGTGCAAAAATGAGCTAACCTTTAGCAAACCTTTGATGACCTTGCCTTCGGCTCGGACATCAATTTGGGTTTGCTAAAGCCTAACTCATTTTTGACTCCCTCGGGACTGTAATATACTATTACTTTCAGTCTTTTAAAAATAGATTGTTAAAAATCAAATTTTTTATTTTTATGGCTAAAAAATCTTCATGTTAATGAAGTTTATTTTCGTCGTCTTTTTTCTTTAAAAAAAAAAAAAAAAAAAAGACATGTCTCAGATTAGATACTTGAGGGTTTTCGTAGGGAGAAAACTCGATTAAAACCTTCATTTATTTATTAAACTTGTAAAAGGTCTACTTTGAGTAAAACAAAGTTATGACTGTAACTCATCAAAACTGTTTAAAATTTTGTACTCGAGGAGTTTTTAAAAATTCCAATCACGAATAATACCTTAATTTTTGAATTAGATTTATAAAAAGATACTTCATTGAGGTAAAAAAAAATTTTTTTATGATTAATTCACAATACTGAAAAAATTTTTTATCAAAAATTAATGATCAAAATATATTGATATGTTTTGATATATTGAACTTAAAGTTTCAGCCTAAAAACTCCATTTTTATTTCATATATAATATTCAAACAAATATAATATTAATTTACTGAATGTTTGTTTACAAACAAACTATAATATTGAATTCACTAAATTTTTGTTTACAAACAATAATACCTATACGATCACTAGGTATGCTCATATGTATTGATTTTGAGCTTTTGAAGTGCGCGCCGCCCAAGTGCGGGCGCAAGCAGCATAATATATATATATATACGTACCATACAACTTGCATATACCTATATCTTATGCGCACGCCGCCACGGTTTTCGGCCGCGCCACGGGCCACGGCCTGCGCCCGCTAAATCCGCTTGCCTAAAAACGTGACGTGTTCGCGTATTATCTCATGCAATGACTGCATCGCGCGTGTGGTGTCTGCTTTCGGCTAGACAAAGCCGCTGTAAACATTGCAGTCGGCGGAAACTGTGCAGCGGATAAATTTAGGGAAACAGCCTTGAGAACAGCACACGTCGACAGTTGAATTTTTTCACGACCAGACTGAGGAAGAAAAATGTGACGAGACCGGGGTGGATGGTTTTTTTAATGGAAAAAACTACGTTGTTAATTGTGAGGAAGACGATGGTGCGTCATCCCGACAATAACGACGACGACGACGAGAGTATCGCCCGCACTGATCTCAAATGCTGCACAATTATATAACCTTGCGTAAGGCTACCTCCAGTTTTTTGGATTTTTTAGATGACCATCACTTCAAGGATGGCGCCGAACATACTCAAGAGCTCCCTCGAGAGCGCCTCCTTCAACATCATCTTCCAGGTATGCAAGTTTATTTATTTTTCATTCAAGTGCTGCTATAAAAAGTATGCTGTTTGTTACTTTATTCTTCAGGTGATGTGCAGGTTTGTTACATTTTTTTTGAATGCTTTTATGGTACGACGAATAAGCAAGGATGTTCTGGGTGTGATGAATGTAAGGCTCTTACTGCTGGAATCCATGATTTTGTTTTTGTCAAAAGAGCCATTCAAAAAAGCTTGCTTATCAAACACCGCAGAACACAATTGGGCCCAAGTTGTTAATTTACTCTGGATGACGTGAGTATCTTTGCACTAGAGATCCTTTAAGACACTTCAGCAAAATAATGATGAAATTTTGTTGCATTCTTGCAGGGTCCCTATTGGGTTTTTTATGTCTGTAACCTTTGGATACATTTGGTTGTATGTACTACAAACTTCAGAGGCTTTGCCACCTTATTATAATTTTGCTGTTTATGCATTTGCTGTTTCTTGTATAATAGAATTGTCATCTTTGGTTGTTGAACTTGTTGCTGAAGCATTTTTATTTATCAGACTCAAGGTATGTTGAAAATTTGTTTAATTAGTCATATGAGCATTACACTTTTACAATTCATATTTTTAATATTTCAGATCATTATTGAAACAATCATGATTAGTGTTAGGACATTATCCTTTGTAATGATGATTATTTATAATTCAGAAAATGCACTTCTTGCTTTTGGAGTTGCACAATTATTAGCATCTGTATTTTATACAGGAAGCTATTATACTTACTTTTATTTCTACATGAAAAGAGTAAAAAGGCATAAACTAAAAAGAAGATTGTCTATGAGTGATGATGGATTTGAAGAGTATGTTGAATCTGAATTTCCATTTACAACCATCAAAGACTTTTTACCGGGTCATTTAGAGAATAATGTAAGTTATTTAACACTTATGGTTTTATAAGAATAGATATTCTCTAACATGATTTTATTAACAGGACTTGTATTTGGACAAAAAATTATCTAAACTCACTTGGACTTTTTTCTATCAAGGATCTGTCAAACAAGTTTTAACTGAAGGAGAAAGATTAATCATGACTTTTTCAGAAACGATTTTCCCATCAGACACAAAAATAGATCTTGTTAAACAGGTAAGATACAATTGTATTGTGTTCTCCAAACATTGCAATATTAAAATGAATATTTTGTTGTTCTGAATAGGGAATTAAATTTTTTCTCAAGTATGCATTTTTCTATATTTTGAAAAAAAGTTTAGAAATTTTAATGATTTTTAGTGAAAAAATTTTTTGCAAAAATTTGCAGAGAATTCCTTAAAATTATCAATTACATCATTTTCAAAAAATTATTTCTCTGTAACTTTAAATTCAAAAATTAAAAAAAAATTTTCAAAATTCAGAATAAATCATTATGTTATCAAAAACAAAATTTTTATAGAGTCTTGTACTCTTGTCTAATGTAAGGTTTATAAAAAAAAAAAGTAAGACAGTGGGTTATATATTTTCTTCAATCATCTTGATTGATCTTTAGGCATATAATAAATAATAAATCGTACATTTTTAATTCCAGGGCGAGTACGAAGTCGTGAACAATCTCGGCTCCCTAGCCGCTAGATTCATATTTCGACCAATCGAGGACAGCAGCTACTTCTACTTCACGCAAATGGTACAACGCGACAGGCCAATAACTCTCCAAAACAGGGGTAAAATCCAAGAAAGCACGAACGTTCTGAAGTACGTGTGCTCGGTGATAACATCTCTAGGTCTCATAATCCTGGTGTTCGGTCAGTCTTACTCCTCTCTGCTTCTGTGGCTCTACGGAGGTGACAATTTGACGACCTCGCTCCCTGTACTTCTGCTGAAGGTTCACTGTTTGGCGGTTCTGTTGCTCGGGATCAATGGCATAACCGAATGCTACACGAACGCAACCGCCGACAGCAGCACAATTCAGAAAAATAGCAATAATATGTTCTTCACAACGATAGTTTTCCTGCTAGCCTCGTACTTTTTCGTCTGGCTGTTTGGACCGGTTGGCTTTATCTTGGGTAACTGTGTGAATATGGGATTCAGGATTTTCCACTCCTGCAGGTTCATAATCACCAGGTATTCCGAGTCGAGCTATCAGCCACTCCTGGGACTGGTCCCTAAACCTGTCTTCAGTTGCAGCTTGGTTCTGGCAGCATTGATAACTACGTGTTCCCAAGTAAATTTCTTATGAATTCATTGTTAAATTTAAATTTAGCTTATAATTTTTTTAAAAACTTGCAAAAGAATTAAAATTTTTGAAAAAACTGTGAGTTAAAAAAAATTACAATGATTAAATCATTAAATTCAAAGTTCTTTTCTGACATGTTCCTTAAGTTGAAAAGGATGATAGTGAATTTTTCGTTTTTTTCATAAGTAAATAAATTTTTAACATTTTTATCACAGTAAAAAATATTTTAACTTTTTTTTCGTATAAAATTCCATATCTATCTATTTTACCGTCTTTTTCGCACGAGTTGTAAACGTATGGTTTTTTGACAGCTCATCAGATGAAAAAAAATACTTTTTTTTTGCAATTATAAGTTAATACTAATCAGTAGTGAACGATTTTTTTTTTTTTTTTGTCATTTGTTAAACCAAAAATTTCAAAACTTAATTAAAAATTTTTTTTTCAGGCCTACTATTTTCCGGACGATAAATTTTTCCACTTGTGCATAGGAATTTTCATGTTTGGTATAGTGTGTCTGTCGTGGGCTTACGAAAACCAGGACTTGATAAAACTTGGTATTACCAAATGGTTTGAAAGGCGTGATAGTGTTGGAAAGAGTGAATAAATTTTTATTGTAAAATTCATTCATTAGATAAGCTTTAATTTGTAAAGAAAGAAGAAAAATTGTAAATTTGTTTTAAATTATATATTCCTTACAGTTAAAATAATAATAATATATTTTATAATAATTGTATACTAGATGTAGATATAAATATGAATGTTAATAAATAACTATAAGATTTATTTTTTTACAAATAAATATTTGTAAATTGTTATTTTTCCTGTAAAACTCTAGTGATTTGCATAGAAGCATACACTATTTTTACAATAAATATTAAAATTATTTTTAAACACCTCAAAATTGGATTATGTATTTTGCAAACCATTCAAAATCACGTGAATCAACATTTTTCCACGGACATGCACTGACTTAAACTGATAAAAGTTTAAAATAACTTCAATTATTTGACAGATAAATTAACACAAAATTTAAAGCTTTTTAAAAAACTAAGAAAATATAATTTGGCGAAAATTGGCACAGCCCCATGAATCAAACTACCCACTCGACGTCAGTGTAACTTTAGTATATTATGCAGGAACTACACACTGCACTCATCGTGAGCTCAAGAAAAAATTAAAACAGTGCAGGTAATTAATTTAAAATTAATTAATTCGTTAAATTAAATTAGTTTTTACAAATCAAGAGATACATTTTTACAGATTTTTTTAAATAGAAATTTTTCATTTCAGGCACGGGCTCTAATTTTCAAGATACGTACCTGATAACATACGTGGATCATTCAGTACCTCCATGTTGAATGTCTTTACTACTTAACAGTGGAATCCACATAGTTTCCGTATTTTATATGTGATTTTTACTCCTTCCTTTTATGATTAATATAAAAATAAGGTAATTTAAGTACAGTTTGTGATGAGGCGTAATAAGAAAAAAATAAAATTTTATACTTTTCCAAAAAATTCTGATTATAAGAGTATTTGGGAAAACCCATGTGTTGAAAAAATTTATAAGAAAAGTCGTGAGCATCATGATTGATATAATTGTTGTTTTGTATTAAAAATTACTTTTTACAAGAATTAGATTAAAGTATATTTTTAAATTTTTTCAGCAACTATATGCTCGATACATTTTTTACCTGAATGCTTTATATCAAAACGTGAGTGTTATGTCGGATACCTACTACTCGCCAATACGATGGACTAATTTGAAAGCCCGACGGAAAATATGTTTTGAAATAATACTCAATTTATTTTGGTGATGGAGCCTGTTGAAACTGAAAGCGGAGAGTCTGAGAGTGAAGGTGAAGAAAGTCCGGCGATGGAACATAAGATTGTAAGCATTTTTAAAATTACATTTCCATATGATTGAATATTTGAGTTGCTGGCGTGTAAGTAAACACGAACAGCTGATTGCTTAATGCTTACTAGGCTCAGTCGAAACGCGCGAAATTTCAAATTTATGAAATGTATTTTTTATCGTTCATTATTCAAAAAATTTTAATTTTATTTTTTAGCTGGAAATATGCGTAGACAACGTTGAGTCGATCAGATGCGCAATCGAGGGAGGTGCAGATCGGCTGGAGCTTTGCAGCGCTCTTACCGAGGGTGGACTTACCCCGTCACCTGGACTATGTTCACTGGCGAAACGTCACTGCGGCGAACGTATCAAAATCTACGCTATGATTCGGTTGCGAGGCGGAAACTTTGTATACGATCCGGAAGAAATTGGTTTGTACTTGATAAATCATGGATTTACTTTGATTTGAAATCCATCAACAATTTTTTCCATTGCTGATTTTTTCTTTTCTTCTCAGACGCTATGGTAAAAGACGTAGAGGTACTCAAAGCCATCGTCGACGGTTTCGTGTTCGGCGCCCTGACCAAGGAAAACAAAGTGGACTTAGAAGCTTGCGCGTTAATAATAAAAGCGGCTAGACCGTTGCACCGGGTGACGTTCCACCGAGCCTTCGACGAGGTCGACGATCCCCTGAAAGCCGTGCACCAGGTCGCCAGCCTCGGTTTCGAGAGGATCCTCACCTCTGGACAGAAACCCACGGCCGTCGAGGGCGCCTCGCTCATAGCCCAGCTGATTTCGCTTAACGAAAACATTGTGATCATGCCAGGAAGTGGCGTTAACGAGGACAACCTCGTCGACCTGGTGAGAAAGACCGGAGCTGCCGAGTATCACGGATCAGCGAAGGCTGGAGAAATCAGCTACCCGGAGAGCGGAGTCAGACCGCTGACGCTTACCGATGCGGCGAGGGTCAGAAAGATGAAGCAGATTTTAAAGGACTTCACTGTTTAGAAGATTGCCAAAAAAATACTTTTAATATGTCGACAACTTTTGCGAAAAAATCACCAAAAGACTTTTAGAGAAACTTAGTTTCAACCTTTTTTGAAAGTCACAATACCATTAAAAAGTTTTTTATTTTTAAACAATTGTCTCTTTGTATCGTTTAGAAATAATCAAATGACACTATCCGCTTTTTTCAATGTTTGTCATAGTAATTATCACATGAAGTCCTTTAGTTTATTTCGAAATTCTGATAATCTTTTGAAGTGAAAAGCCTTGCCTTTGAAACAAGCTAAAAAAACACAATTTTTTAAATAACTCGAACTTTTTTATATAATAAAATGTCAAAAGTGAAGCATTGTGAAAAAACTAATAATTGTAAGAACAATATTGTAAAAAACAAACAAAATATTTTTTTATAAAAATTAAATAAATAAATAATCAATAAAAGCTTTTTTGTCTGTGTCTTTTTTGTTCTTAAGATTATGATAAAAATTTCAAAAACTATGCTGCAATAATAAAACCCAATTTTGATTTTACTACAACAACAAGGAAAACTTTAAAATTTTTAATTTAGAGTCACGAAAACCTCAAGAATATAAGAAAGCTCGTATCATGATAATTAAAAATTAAACCAATTCTTTTTACTCTTAACCTTTTGAAGATCTCAAAGTTAAAAGAAAGTTCAAGAGTCCAACTTGATACTGATATAGATTACGATCTTAGACTTGATACGCGGACCAGATAAACTTCGATTCACTTTTGAACCCATTTTCTAAGAATTTCTTTCTTTTTTTAAGTTTTTTGTTTTTTCAACAGGACGAAAAATTAATAATTTTCTCAGGCTTATATTTTGATCATGCAGTGAAATACTTTTCAAGCAGCCGATCTAAAGATATTGATTCTTCAATTGATAATTACCAAAAACATTCAAGTTGATTAAATTTTTTAAATTTCTTTTCAATTACGCATAAAATTTGTGAATATTCATTATGCAAACCTACTGTCAAACATTTATGTATGTTCAGTAAACGAAAAGAGATTATTTTTGTAATAATTGTTTGTTCGATTCGATTACAGTGCGTGAATAATTGTAAAAAAAATAGCATGTCTGGATCTGCGAGTTTATTTGCAGAGTAGGTTAAAGTGAATGAAATAATTGGTTCGAGATACACTGTATCAAAGTAACGTACGCTTCATAGAACTATTTGTTTTGATAACTAATTACAGAAAAACATTCGATATATCTCGCACGCACATTGTTTGTTATGCTTTCTCACGACCGATAAACTGGACGCGTCAATGCACTCGCGTTTCATTTATTTATTTATCAAAGTTCTTAACCGTCTAAGATTTCAGCCCAATACACAATAATCATACTATTGACTATTGTAATATGAGAGTACAAACTTTTTGAATAAAAAAATTAATAGAGATGAATACTTTTTCGAAAGTATCCCCGGACTTGCACGAAAATTACAATTTTCAGTAAATAAATATTTTTCAACACATAAGTTTAAGTTAAAATTTTTTTGAAGCTTTTCTAGTTGTCTAAATACGCCGCTCTGATTGGTTCAAAACTTGTGCCGTAACAAAATATTCCACAAGATAACATTTCCAAAAAACTTTACATCATTTTTCAATTCAAAAAATCTTTAAAATGCATAAGTCCATTAGTAAATATTTCTGAAAACTTGTATTCTTCTTTACTGTATTGCTTCATGAGAAAGTAATGTTAAAATTTTATGTTTTACTTTACACTATTCAAAATAAAATGCATTCACTAAATCATTTTAAGTTTTTTTTTTTTCTTAATGAGAGTTTCAATACTCCTATCAGACTATTCAAAAGTTTCCACAATCTTCTTAATCTATTCATTCTCAACGGGAAAAAGTAAAAATCATTTTGCGTGGTTCTAAGTCATGTTTTCGCGTATTGTTTTTTATTTACAATTCAATGGGTGATTTCGATGTTTTTCGCGACGTGAAAAAAATTTTCGTTCGTTGTTTGCGGAAATCGTCGCCAACGCATTCGAGCGATGCGTCAAGAAATTTTGTAATACCCAAGCACAGCCGAAGATAAGGGGCAAGCGAGCTGCGTTGGCGCCGTTAAATTGTATAAAACAGTCCGAAGTCGAGTAGACGAATTCAGTTCACGCAAAGCATCGATTAGTTACGGTTCCAAACATGAATGGTTATTCGAACTTGCAAGTTGTTTCCTCCGAAAAGGTTTTTATTTTATTATGTCGTACGCCATTTAGTTGAAGATTCCAGAGAAATATGTTTTATGGTGAAAAACGAAAAAATTTTAAATTGTGTTTTTATCCCCGAATTTTGAAATTTTTCAAAATGAAATTGTTTTTGTGCAATTTTAGAGTGCAAGGAGTTTGAATCAAAATTCTGGTTAAATTCAGTGTGTAGAAATAATTGCGTGAGTTAAAAAATGAGTTTAAATTTGATTTATTATTGATTAGTTTATAACGTAACATGAATTTTTTGAAAAAATAGTACTTTTAATATTTTATTTATTTAATCGTTTTATATTTATTTTGAAAATCAAATTTTTTATTAATTTTAGTAATTTTGCGGTTTTTAAACTTGCTTATCTTATGTCAAAATATATTTTGAAATAAAACACAATTTCGATATTTCAAATTATTCTTAAATTTAACTCTAAAACCACTTTTTTTGAAAATTTTAAAATGAGTTTATTCAGTATTTTTATCGTTGGAAAATCATAAGTGTGCATAAAAAAATTCTCGAAATTGAAAAAACGTTTCTTCTTCGTCCTAAGAAATTTCGCGAAGACTAAAATTATTCTTCCAAACCGCAGTTAAAAAGAAAATTGGTCTTCACCGCTCCAACCAGTAACTTCGTATCCTTGAGGGACTTTTTTTCTTTTTTACTCACATACTTCGCCTTTTTTGTAATTGCGCTATTCTTGTTTTGTTAATAAATATTATCTTTTGTTTATGAATGAAAGGAATCTTATTTTTTTTAAGGGGAACCAGCGGCAAATTTTCAGCCTATGGAAATAATGGACCTAGAAGGATGAAAATTTTTTTCAACATGCATTTTTACGTATCTCCATTGATGGTGCATCGAATTTTTGGTAAAAATCATTTTTGACCTTTTTTAGGTACTTTTTTGAATTATTGTACCCAAAAATTTATAGTTTTTCCTAGATAAAGAGCGTAAAAATTGCGTTAAGGTCAAACCCATGCGAGAGAATTTAGCTATTGCTCTTACGAACAATTTAAAAAAAAAAAAATCTCAAATCAGTTGAGAAACAAAAAAGTAGATACAGTTTGAAGATGAGATGTTTTTAAAATAATTTGCTCTGGCCACTAAGAACATATTAGGCTGGTTTATTTTTCCAAATATCCATGAATAAATGTTTGATATCGATGGAACTTTGTAGATAGGATTTTCTCCGAGCGCTGAACGCGAATTTGACGTTAGTTTCTCAATTGGACCTATGTTAAGGGCAGCACTTATCTAAGGGAGGATGAAAAATTAAAAAATTTTTTTAATTATTGATAAAAATTGAGTAAGGGGGGTTTTGCTCGCGCTAAACACGAATTTGATGTCCATTTTTCAGTTTGACCTAAACTAAGAGTAGCACTTACCTAAGGACTGGTATTTTTTTTTTCACTTTTCGATAAAATTTGGTAGCGGGGGTTTTTGCGTGCGCTAAACACTAATTTGACTAGCGTTTTTCAGTTTGACCTATACTAGGGGTAGCACTTATCTAATGGAAGGTAATATTTTTTTCTTTGTTCAGTTCTAGATAAAAATTGGTATGCGGGAGTTTTTTGCGTTTTATTTCTTTTAGTACAATACAGGCCACTTGAACTGTAAATAAAGTTGGGACCAATTTTTTATTATCTAGGTTATCGAACTAGATAACTAGTTATCGAAAAGTGAAAAAAAAATTATCTGTCCTAAGCTAATAGTGCTATCCTTAGTTTAGGTCAAACTGAAAAACGCTAGTCAAATTCGTGTTTAGCGCACGCAAAAACCCCCGCTACCAAATTTTATCGAAAAGTGAAAAAAAAAATACCAGTCCTTAGGTAAGTGCTACCCTTAGTTTAGGCCAAACTGAAAAATGGACATCAAATTCGTGTTTAGCGCGAGCAAAACCCTCCTTACTCAATTTTTATCAATAATTAAAAAAATTTTTAATTTTTCATCCTCCCTTAGATAAGTGCTGCCCTTAACATAGGTCCAATTGAAAAACTAACGTCAAATTCGAGTTCAGCGCTCGGAGAAAATCCTATCTACAAAGTTCCATCGATATCAAACATTTATTCATGGATATTTGGAAAAATAAACCAGCCTAATATGTTCTTAGTGGCCAGAGCAAATTATTTTAAAAACATCTCATCTTCAAACTGTATCTACTTTTTTGTTTCTCAACCGATTTGAGATTTTTTTTTTTAAATTGTTCGTAAGAGCAATAGCTAAATTCTCTCGCATAAGTTTGACCTTAACGCAATTTTTACGCTGTTTATCTAGGAAAAACTATAAATTTTTAGGTACAATAATTCAAAAAAGTACCTAAAAAAGGTCAAAAATGATTTTTACCAAAAACTCGATGCACCATCAATGGAGATATGTAAAAATGCATGTTGAAAAAAATTTTCAGCCTTCTAGGTCCATTATTTCTATAGGCTGAAAATTTGCCGCTGGTTCCCCTTAAATATTTATTTGTTTATTTACGTGATTTGAAAATGATATATTTTGTTTGAACTTTAGTATCTGGAATAATTTTTAAAGATAGATAAATGATTTTTATTGATCGAGTCTATGGTTTTTTTTCTGATATTAAAAAATATAGTTTTGAATAAATATACATCCGAAGAAATTGAAAAATAAAAAATGTGTATGATTCATTTATTTAACTAGATTTTTAAAAACATATTATTTTGTAGAATCATGGCGAGTTATTTTTCAAAAGTAAAATTAATTCCAAATTTTCTAAAAGTCCGGCATATTGTTTTAGTTATAAATTAACTGATTCGATGAATAACTTTTCAGTCCTACATTAATTTATTTAAAAAATTAAAGAAAAAAGGTATAACAGATTAAATTTAACAACTTCCTGAACTGCACTCATTCAATTGCACAATCGGCCCAAACTTTTTAATCTTTCAAATTAAAGATAAATTTTGTTTACGGTCTAATGTCGGAAAAGTACACCAGGTATTTCTCTGATCATCTATACAATTCATTTACAGATTCGATTCTTCAAATTACTATTGAATCATAGTTTGCAGATGAAATCAAAAACAAAATCTAAATTATTTGGATCATTTTTATTTCAGAATGGAGGAAAAATACTTTTCGCAACCGACGATTTTTTTGCCGAGGCTGAAAACCTGCTCAAGGTGATACAAACATGTTCAAAATCACTTATTTAAAACTTTCCTTCGCAGTTAGTCTGTGTCAATTAAAATATTATGATTCTCCTCGTATCGTAATTGACGTATAGATAAAACTGGAAATTAGTATGGAATTTTCCTTCTTTCCGTACTTTTTCTTCCACTTAGCGATAAAAACTCATCGACCCCCATAGTTTCGATAGAAATTTAAATTGGTTAAATGTCACGATTAAGAGGCTATTCAGATTTATTGATAAATCAAAGACATTTTTAATAAATGATTAATGCAATTGAACCTTGTGGAATAAAAACCGGATGAGTCAACTTTTTGTCAAACTTGAGTAATTTTTTAGAATATTTTTTAAAACTATTCTTTTTTGAAAAATAGATCGCTTAAAACTCAAGTAATTTAATATAAAAATAACTCTTTGATTGATAAGATTCTTTTATTACAAGATTTTTCTTTATTATACTGCTGTTTCGTACTTATTTTACTCGATGAGCCAAATCCAAATCAATAAGACAGACTCCTGAGTTAAGCAAATTAAAAAATAAATGAATAAGACTTTAAAAATTCCAGGACACCGAGTCCGTGTGGGACGAGGACTACACCGAATTCGGTAAGCACATGGACGGCTGGGAAACTCGCCGACGTCGTAAACCAGGACACGACTGGACCATAATCGAACTCCCGGGTACTTGCACTCTGGCCGCTGCCTGCGTCGACACCGGACACTTCACCGGTAACTTCGCTCCACGGTGTTCCCTACAGGCTGCGTATTTGCCACAAGGTACGAGATAACGTAAATTTACTGAAATTATGAGAGAAATTAGTCAATCAACTTTGAAACAGAAAGATTTTAGTTTATGATTTTATTTTTTAATCTTTGTCAACCTTAAAAAAAATCCTCTCAAAATCTTTCTGTTTTAGAGCTGTATGATTAAGAGCAATTTTCTTTACTGGGGTGAAAAAATTATTTTCGACCCTGGGTGAAAAGTACTATTTTTTCTCGTGAAGAAAATGACTACCGTGCAGGTGGTTAAAATGCGTGTTTTTTGTCGCTTAGGGGTCAAGAAAATTCAAAACCGCAGGGACAGAATGGGAACGGCAGCTAGTGATGAGGATCTAAAGAGGGCTTCAAGGCTCAACTCCGAGGTAAATACAATGAAAAACAAACTTATAATTATTTTCCCACTAAAAAAAGGTATATAAGAAAATCATTATGTATATAATTTGCAATGAATAATTCCTGAATATATAGCCCAAATTTTTTTTTAGGTTTTGATCAAATAAAAAAAACTTTTGATTTTTTAATTTTATATCGAATCTTTCCAAGTAAATTTCAAATAAAATTAAATTCTTACAGTTTATCATTTTTTTTATTTTTTTTATTTTTCGGTAATTTGGATATGATACGTTGAATAAATTCATGTAAAGGAGAATTTTACAAAATTTTAATAAAGGTCGTTTGTACAAATTCTAACATTCTAGATCTAAAAAAAGTCCCAGTTTTTAATAGTTTTCCACTTTTAAACGATACTTTGAATTTTACGTATTTTCCAAAATTGTAAAATTTTCAATATTGTCTTGGTTTGAATTAAAGCCTCGAAATTTATTCCTTACCTCATGCAAATGAAAATTCCAACGAAATTCTAGAGCTGGGATACCCTGATACCCATGACGATCCTGAAGGGTCCGGGCAGCCGCAAGCAGTACTTCGAGCTGAACGGCGGCCTGTACACCCACCTCAGGTTCAACATCTTCCCCGACGGTGGGATAGCTAGACTGCACGTTTTCGGGGATCCCATCCCGAGGTCGGGAAAACTCGTCGGCGGGAAGTGCGTCAAATTCAGCGATGCTCACTACGGACACCCGGACAATCTATTGAAGCCGGAGCCGAGCGAGGGCATGTTCGACGGCTGGGAGACCGCCAGGAGGCTTGACAGACCGATCCTCGTGGAAGTCGACGACGACGGCTTCGTCAAGGTTGGTATTGTGTTCCTATATAATGACTTTCCGAGAGAAAGCCAAGTTTTTTGAAAATAACATGATCTAAAAAAATTTTTATTTCAATAATCAGGTAATCAGAAAGGACATCAATTAATTAATTTTATACCAACGAAAAAAAAAAAAACCAAAACAAAAAATCTGTGGATTGTGCGTGAAAAGAGACTTGATTTCATAGGAAAAATAATTAGAGGAAAATCATTATACAGCTTTTTATCAAAAATTTAAAGATGAGAATATTCAAAACTATTATTCAATATACTGTATCTCCAAAATTTTCCAGTCTACTTAAAAATCATTGGGGGTCTTTTGAGTTTTCTGATAGTAGAGGAAAATCATTATACAGTTTTTTATCAAAAATTTAATGATGAGAATATTCAAAACTATTATTCAATATACCTTATCTCCAAAATTTTCCAGTCCACTTAAAAATCATTGGAGGTCTTTTGAGTTTTCTGATAGTAGAATTTTTCATTAATGATAATTTGTAAGAGCCTACCTTTTTTTTTTTTTTTTTTTTTTTCAAAATCTAGTCATTACAGAAACTAGCCTATTTTAAAAATGTGATTGCACCCGCATTCAATAACTTATGAATTATATCCTACGTCTAATGAAATATCAAAATTTTTATAAATGTGTCAGAATATTTTTTTAATTTATTTCAATTTTCATAATTTTTTTTATATTAACTTTTATTGCAAAACACCTTTTTTACTTATTCTGGCTGCGTCTGTATCCCCAAATATCAGTAACAATTTGAACCTAAATTTTATTTAAAAATTAGTTTAAAAAAATTTCTTACATTTTTGTAATTTTAGACACCCGGGGAAGAATGGGCGATAATCAAACTTGACGAAACCGTTCGTATCGGCAGAATCGAAATGGACACCACGCACTTCAAGGGCAACTGTCCGGACAGTATTAAAATTGAAGGTAGCCTGGTAGACTCTGACCTGGAACAAGCCGCTTGGATCACGGTATTAAACAAAACAAAGGTTTGTTTGATTTATCGCCCTCACGTATTATACACGTATAATAAGAGTTTGTTGTGTACTGAAGTAAAAAAATTAAATTTTATAGCTCATTCCAAACATGATGAACGGCTTGAAGCATCCTTTCGTACCTGCGCCGATGACTACAATCAATCATCTCAAAGTCATCATAGCGCCCGACGGTGGAATCGCGAGGATCAGAATTTACGGCCTCGACGAGTGAAGAAAAGTGTAAATTGTAATGAAATTGCATTTATTTGTTGCCTTTTGTTAGTTTAATCAAGTATTTAAAAAAAAGACTCGTAATGTATTTTGAGTAATAAATCAGTTTGTAAGCGTGATGAATGGACGATTGAAGAATGAATGAGATATGTTTTTATAACAAATTATGAATTATTGTATAAAATATTGTCATAATAATTAAATATATATTTATGTATAATAAACTCAATTCAAAGGACTTCATTTTTTATGAAAAAATTGGTGCATATAAGAAGCTTTATTCTTAATATTTGATAAAAATAGAAGATAGAGAGCTTTGAAAAATTAAAACGTATTTTTTTGAAGTTTATCGTATGTAGCTCATTATGAGATAATATTAAAAATTTTAAGAAAATTTCAAATAAAATCAGTAAAATGTCGAATAAAATGTCGTAAGTTCATTCATAAAATAAAGTTTTTTTTTGGCAAATTTTTACGCGTTCGACAACAAAGTCAGTGCCGACATTTTCAAATAAGAACGCTAAATTTTCTGTCAATCAATTATTATTATTTTTATTACATAATCACTTGTTAACTAATAAATAAATTAATTGTTTATAAATCATTTTAATCATTTCGCTTTTTGCATGCTATTTAAACTTTTCGCTCGAGCGCTAATAAATGACTAGTTTGCGAGAGCGTAGGTGAATGAAAGTTCGAATCATGAATGAGAAATATTATGATACCTGCTACGAGCAGGATGATAAAAATGTAAAAAGTAAGAGCGTCGCGGGCTCGGTAAGAAAAACGAAAGTTTAGCTGCGCAGGATTAATAGACGCGCCGCGTCGCACTGCACTGATGATTGAGTAACGAGTATGGTAGTCATACGTCAATTATACATCCTCCATCCGAGCTTCATGGGCACATGTACATACATACATTGCAATGCGGCTGCGCGGCGCTGAAAAACCGAAGGAAAAATGTTTATGATTAATTCCATGGCGGTTTCATAAAACGATTGAGTTACCGGCTTCCAACCATTTTTTTTTTCTCTCTCTCTCTCTCTTTTTTTTCAGTGACATAAGGAATGTCTCAATGCGTAATGTCCGCAAACTTATGATTAATTTTTCAGTCTACCTACTCTTGTAACTGAATTCCACAAGTGTTTCTATAAAAATTCTTCACAGTGTGTGGGTTATTAAATTGAAAATGAATTCTGTCTATAAAGTTTATTTATTCATGTAAAAAATTGTAGTTTCTGCAGGCTAATTAGCTTAAATATGTATACTAGTTTTGATTTACTAATACATACGCTGTTTAACGAAAATAATTAAAGTTTTTGTATATTAAAAGCAAGTTCAGAACACTACTGCGATCGCTCTTTGAAATTAAAAATTGTTTTTTATTTTATTGCGGCTTATACGGCAATGAATTTGCAAAATCTTCTAATTTTGACGAAATGTATATAATAATACTCATTATTATATTCAGTTATTGCTTATAATGACTATTGGAAACCCTCTGGAAACGTATGAAAAAATAATTGCAAATTTTTAATATTTGGCTCGAAAGACCCCGGATTTATTTATTAATAATAAACTTGCCTCGCCTGCGGCTCGGGTGATAATTAAACGTGCTCTGAGACATTCTTTAGTTTCACTCCCAAGATGTATAATTTACTATTAAATAAAAGTATCGATTTAGTACAAATATGTAGGTAACTTTTAATAAGTTCCCAAAAAAGGAAATTTCACATTGATTTCAAGGACTTTGAAATAGACCGGCTCTGTAGCTTCAGTTTCATTGGCTTCGCAAATAAAGTATATATAAGTTGAATAGGACCTATAAGGAATCTAAAGCTTCAAAAATCAAAATGAATCGTTATAAAATGTTTTTTCATTTCACACGCTCATCACGTATGTATAGTACAACAAAAATTACATAATTTATCAACAGTTTAGGAAATGAACAAAAACATTATAAAAATTCCCGATCATTTAAAAAATTTAACGATATTTCTCGAGGAAAAGCTCTGTCTCATAATATGACAACACAAAATAAATACATTTAAGACAATTTTTTGAGACACAAACATTAAGCTCGGATCAGTTTAAATTATCCCGACCCGGTGAAAAAAGCAGGGACTTGCGATTTTTGAGACACAAATTATCGCGTCGATGTAAATGGGCCGCATATAAAGCGGTGAAGGCTGCGTGCGAGTATGAGTAAGGTAAGTAAAGTATAATTCGCCCGCGATGCAGCCAGCGGCTCGTGAAATGAAAGCGGTGGCATCGCCTCCTGCAGAACCGGTCGCGCGGTTTCTTTCTCTCTTTGCTGGTGCAGTTTATTTGCCGCGAGCGAGAATCAATCCCCCCGTCCTGTAAGGCTGCAGTTTGTTCTCCAATTTATGTGTGTATGCATCGTCCTTGTTGAGGTTAGCTTTCATTGTTGTTATAAACAAAGGAAGTTTGAATGTTCGTGAGGAATGTGGATTAGTTTTCACGGAATCGAGAGAAATTTTGCAAGTTTATCAAAGTATCGTCCTTGTTGAGGTTAGGTTTAATCGTTACAAACAAACAAGCTGCTGCAAGTTTTTAAGTTTTGAATAATTTTAATGGTCCTTGCGCAGGGAATTTTTTTTCCCAGACTGTTAAAAACGCAGGAATTTTCATATCGAACTGTGGGCGTTCGTCTTTGAATAATTCGATTCAGACGGTTTTGTGAATAATTTTATTTTTCTTATAAGAACCATCAAAACGCAATAATTTGAATTTCGAAAGCAGTGTTCTTATTTAAAGTAATTTGTTCTCTATTTCTTACAAGCTTACGTGCACCTATCCTTACTAAGTTCATCGTTGTAAACAAACGAAGGTACGATTCTAAAATCTAGATTATTCTTAGAAAATCGTAACGCGGTACTTTGAATTTAAAACGCAACGTTCTAAGCTACTGAAATCAACAGCAATCCTCGATTTTTTATCCAGAAGTTACCAAACGAATTAACCAGTTGGGTTACGCACTTTCTAAGGCTTCGCGATGTATGATGTTTTTATTGCAAAAACTCAGCGGGCGGGCGCGCGCGGAGCAAGTGTTAAGCCGACCTGAACGCCTCTGCGTGCAGGTGATCGGAACTCAACTTAACTCTACTCACTTCAAGTCGGGTTGCCGGCCAGTGCGAGCATCACTTTCGGACGATTCGGGCGCGCGCGAGCTGCGATATCCTGCAGCGAGCTGAAGTAATTGTTTCAGTGACATAAAAAAGAAAAAAAAAAAAAAGAAGGCAAAGTGCAGTACGCTGGAGGTTGTTGTTCTCCGGTTATTACGGAGGTATTTCGAAATTGTGCTGCTGCTGCTTCAAGGTAGAAGGTCGTTGTTGTTGTTGTGGTTTTTGCGAGGTGCCGGTCGTGATTTTGTATTGGTTGAGAAGAGTGCAGTGTACTTTGTAGTTTGGTGCAGGGAATTCAGGGAATGTATTAAAGTATACGCAGAATGTCGAAGTATAATTTTGATTTGGAGTAGTTGGGGAAAACAAAGCAGGACGAACGTTTGTACCCGCGATCGAACGTTGTGTTCTAAATCAAAAGTTTGCAACAACTAAAATTTAATCAAAATAATAAAAGTTAGTGAAGCCACGCGAATTACAATTTAGTCTACTTTGAAAAAAAAACGAAAAATATTGTTTCTTGATATTTTATTTAATTATTAATATAATAACGTAAAATTTTACATATTCATATTTAAATAAACATTAATTCTGTGTTCTAAAAATTAATGTGTCAAATAAATAAATGACTGAAAGCCGTACTGATTCCAAAAATTCTTACGCGTGAGAGAGAATACCAACGAACGATTTTTCCATGTCGGTCGCGCCGCGCCGCGCGGCGTCGAAGCGAAAGGAATCCTCGAGGCAAAATATTGTAAACACCGCGGTGAAGCGCCCGAGTCTCTGAAGGTGAACCGGACTCAATTCACGAAGTACATACCCATTTTTGTTGTTTGTTTTCGTATTTATCTCCGAATTTTAATAAGTACAGGTTGTTTTGTTTTCGTAAATTTGTGTCGAACAAATTCTTAAACGATTTTTATATAAATTTTAGACACTGAATCGGTCGTTAATTTTACACTGCAAATTTTTTTTTTATACTTTGTTAAACTGTGGGTAACTGGACTATAAATCTTTTCAGAGAAAATTAAAAAAATTAATAAATTCTTTCAAATGTATTGCATTTTCTATACCCTGTATAAAATTTGTATTTAAAAAAATTTCTAAATTTTAAAATATAAATTTTTACAAAAATTAATGTTTTAACTATTTAAAAAAATTTTATTAGTTAACCATGGAAATTTAAAATTTCGTAGAAATATTTCCCAAGGTTTTTTTTAGAAAATTTGCATAAATTTATTAAAAAATTAAAAAAATTTTGTGTCTCGCAAAAATGAACTGATTTTCCACCAAGCTTTAAAATTCTATGAAAATATTTACCAAGAATTTTTAATCAATCAAGCATTTTAATTTATAAAAATATTAAAATCTGAGATGCAATTTAAATTGTTAATTTAAGGTCCAGACAAAAAAAACGCCTCATAAATTTTTGCGATGGCATTAATGACGCAAAACAATCAATCAGGTGAAGTTCGGTTCCTTATGAAGGAGCAACTTTGGTGACGCATCGGATGACGCTCGGCTTGTTCTTTTCTTTTTCTCGTTTTCCTTCCATAATACGCACTCGGCATCTCAAGTTCTTTGTGATAGGTATACGCGCGAGTTGATTGATCTTTATTTTCCCGTGGGTGTTTATAATTATTTCAGTTTGAATTTTTTCATCTAAAAACCTCCCTTGCATCGCTTAAATTATACTTGTTTAATTATACTTGTTACACATAGTTTTTATTATAAAATTTTTTATAATAACAAGGCAAGAACTGAAAAAAAAGATGAAGTTTGTAAACGATTAAACATTTTTTTAAATACGAGGAAACTTCATATTTTTGTAAACGTCACATAAATTTTAAAATAAAATTCACAAAATCATGGAAATATGAAATAAAAACGTAACAAACAAAGATCAACGAGCAAAAATTTTTTTCAGATTATAATTAAATTATATAATAAAACCTCAAAATATTTTAATTATAAAAATTTTCATTATAAGTTCTCTCTGCATTTCAGAATTTTCCAAATCGTCTTTTTTTGAAACACAAAAAATTAATTACTTTTTTTTCTCTTTTAACTATTTTTATTTATTATAAATTTGAAAGTGAGCTGTTTTATTTTTAATAAAAATATAAATTTGGTACACGACTTACAAAAGTAGTTACGTAACTTTGAAAAACAACACAAATTGATTCAATTTTTTCTACTGGAATATATTGAACGTTAGGGTTCCAGGGCCTAAAACTATTTCCTTGTAGAACCCTTTTCAAATGATTACAATTGAAAAATGAATCACAAGATGCTACATTCAATATTTGGCCTTTGACAAAATCTTTTTGCAGGTTAGGATCTACTATGAATTTCTCTATTCTAATTTATTTTCCATCTTTTAGAAAAGCTACAGAGTTATCAGAACGAGGATTTTCCTTTGAACAGGATGCGTACAAGCAAGTGTTAAGCACCATCCGGTCAAAATACTTGCTGTTTTCGGACAAATTTAACATAGAGGTTATGTTATTTTCAACATCGTAACCTCTACCAAAATAAGTTCGATTGCTGATTTTCACAAATTTTTTTACTCTTGTTGATAGGACGTTCATATAGTAAGCTTTAACTATTTCAGATTCATTCAAGAAAATTCGTTTTTCTAAAATTAGTAATGAATTACTAATGTTTATAAATCTAAGAATTTGCAATAAAGCACCATTACCACAATGTATTGCTTGCAGTAACTTATGATTGTCTGCTTCAAACGCGAACGCAGAATGTGCCCAAAGCGGTCCCCAATTCTTGACGGTATCTGCGACGTGCAGTAATTGATGAATATTGAAGCTCATGGCAGTTTTACCAAAATACTTTTCGGTATCTTTCACAAAGTTTTCAAGCATTTGAGAAACATTAGCTAATTCATCTTGAGTTATCTCGGTTTTAAGCAATAAGAATAAACTTTCCACTAATGCGAATAAAGACCAGTACTTAAGAAGATCATTCGGAAGTGTTGTACTAAATATGGGCAGGCTAAGATATAACACCCAATTCTCCCACTCGCGTGCCTTCCAGTATTTATTATCGGCTATTGGACGCGTTAATCGGCATACTTGGTGCGGCAGTTTGATGGAATCAAGAAGTTCTTGATAATGAGCTAAATCTTTTGTTTTGATCAAGCGATTCGTGATTTGTTTCGCTACACCCAATAATATACAATGCATGTAATCAACAACAAAGCCTTTGATTATATTGAATTTTGGTAAGAAAATTAGAGGAGATAAAGCTTTTATTCCTAGCTTTTTTTTTTTGTTTTCTGCTTAATGAGCGCATGATCTCTACAGTTTGATGATGTATACGTTTTTGCGGTGGAATTGGACCTTTCAAGGGTTTAACTGGATACTTGGTAGCATTTACTACGTTTTCAGTTGAATGTAAACACCAGTTACAACCGTGCTTCCCATTGAATTGGGTGATTCCTTGGATGGGTGCTCTCGCAATGCTATCAACGCTACAGGTTAAGATGTGTAATTTAATTAATCTCTTTTCTCCTTTAATCGTACATTCAATAGGTTCTTCATTCATTGTTGTGATCATGCTAGCTAAAAGATCCAAAAAAATTGTCATGTTCGGTTTATTTCTATTGAACCACAAAGCTACAGGAATTAACGAGTCAAATCTGGTCTGCACATAACGTTAGAATGATAAATGAAAAAAATTTTCCAAAGATTTGTTGGAAATAGTTTCTTGTAATAAACATAAGGTTCTAGGTATTAGATCATTGATCCTGAAAGTGGAACAATTATTTTTCATATGTAAATTGTTCATCAAATACTTAAGTCTTATTCGCATGTCCAAGCCCCGACAGAGGGCGCTGTATAAGTTATACCAAAATCCTATCTCTTGCACGAGTGCGAGAGAGACAGTTGCTGTAAGTTATACCAAATTTCACGTGTAATTTGTATATCTATAGCTATTCCTTGGATGTCCGAATAGGCGTATTGAAAACGTTATTTGATTCGCTTATGCTTTTTTATTTATATTAAACAATTTCATTGCAAATAATATTTTGCAGAATTTTTTTATATTAATTACAGCTTTATTTACCTATTTACTATTTCTTTTATTAAGAGTACCATGGTTCAGTAACAAACCAAATTGAAAAATTGCTACTCGATAAAACGAATCCGTTCCATCATTTACATAAAATCTCACGAAAAAATAAACAATCCTCGAAACAATCCGTTTATTTTACATTTTTGTAGTTTGAAATAGTTTAATTTCTTTATATTATTATTATTTTATTATTATTATTATTATTATTATTTTTTTACTAATTTGAGATGGTTTGTTAATAAATAATAGTTTTGCAGTGATAGAGAAATTTTTTTATATTTCATGCATTGAACTCAAGATTTTATTACATTCCACTATTCAATGATTCCATATTTCAATAAATAAATTTGTTTATAGATTTCTAATACTTATAGGTCCCATAATTTTCAATTTTATCTCTTCAGCACATTGAAAGAATTCAATAATACGAAATATTTCTGCAGGATTTTTCATTTTACTCATAAATTTTACCTTTCAGATTTTATTGTAAATTTCAACGAAAACAATGAGAAACACCAGCTGACTGCACTTTCAAAGTGAACTGATTTTAATGCAACAGTGCAGCAAGAGAACATGTGTTAGAGGTGTCGAGAAGAAATAAAAACAAAAAAACAAAAACAAAATAAAACAAAGTTTGAGTGCTGCAGGTACAGTTTTAGTTTGAGTTTAAAGTGCCATAGTTACAATTTTACTGAGCCATGCCGACCAAAGAGGAAGAGTTGCAGCGCGAAAGGATCAGGAGGATGTTCAGTTGGAGCAACGGCATCACCTGGTAAGTTCATCTTTTTTTTTTTTTTTTTTTTTTTTTTTTTTTTTTTTAAGTTACAGAACGCACTTTCCGATTATCTTAAAGTTTCAAAACTGTGTTTTGATTTAAAATTCACTAGACAAAATTTTGCGGCCAAATTCTAACGTATCCAAATTTAAGGTAACATACCAAAACTGTGTTTTTTAACAATTTTAAAAACTTAATCATTTATCGAAGATTGACGACACCGTGAGCCTGAATAATACAAAGATTATTTAATCAATATTATAATTGTTAATTCAATAAATAAAGTATAAAACTAAATAATAAGTATACATGCCGAATTTATCAGGTACTTATAAATTTTGAAATATAGCAATATTTCGTAATTCTCTGGTTAAGCTTTAAACCTGTGCAGAAGTGATTTATTACTTTCTAGTGTCAACGTAATTTTCCTAGCTCACTTTGTCGCGGGAATGATTTAGACCAGTTACGCGTAAACTGTGTACTTTTACCGGTCACGGTAAATCTAGACTCAAAACCAGTTGGACAAACAATCAACATCAATCAAATCCAAAGCGTTTCCTGTAACAGTTTTACAACTGAAATTCGTCTCAATTACTTTACAATTCATTGGCTCTTCGTAAAAAAAAAAAAAAATTTGAATTCTTAGATCTTAACTTACTTTAAATAGTTTGCATTGTTGAAAAGTTTAATATGGTCAGCAAAGGCAAATATTCTATGTTTGGTTGTAATTTAGATTTATAGCGAATATTTTGTTAAAATATTCATTTTTCGAATTAATATTCAATCAACTAAAATAAATAATATTTACTGGTTTGAGAAATGTTGCAGATATTTCAAAAAACCACGATCGTAAACCGCTCAACCAAATTGTAAAATATGTATGAATCAACAAATTGATCACTTTAAAATCCGAGTCGGAAGTCAAAGCTGGCGGGAAAACCAGTCAGCTGGCTTCCTATCGACCCTTTTAAATTTACCGTTTTTTTTTTTTTTTTTATTTCTTACGACAAATCCGCTTTCAAAAGTACCGGGTGCAGGCTTACGCGTCGCGGCGTCGGTCTCTGTACCCGAAACCGGTCCAGTATGCACGCACTGCAGCAGGCTCGGCAGCAGGGGAAAACCCCGCACCTGATAAATAAACAGCTTCGGGTTCGTCTTACCTAACTGACTTTCCAACTGTATTATGAGAGGAACTCTTTTTTTTCTTTCTTTCGCGCCGTGAAAAATCACAAAATCATTTCGATTTTTTTTTAGGTTCGAGAGAAAATTTATCTTGAATAGCAGTCCCGGTTAGACAAATTGATAAGCTAAGTCTTCAGTTAGAACATGGTCACTTATACAGACAAATTAAAAAAAAAAATTTAATTTGTGTTTGTAGGTAAATTTTTGCGATATAAAGAGATTTCGAGAGAGATTTTTAGGTTATGCCATCTTTGAAAGAAAATTTATCTCGAAATTTATATTAAATATCAATTTTTGTTATACTTACTTAAAAAATAAGTTTTCAGTGTACTTGCAATTAGTAGTGATATTTTAAGCTCGAATTTAATTTGTGTTATTACTTGTTAATTGAATTTAAGCTCTAATAAAAATATTTTTTCCACTATAGAGAGCACTACAATGAGAGACAGATTTTGGGCTAGGGTTTTTCTTTGCACGGGCAATTGATATAAGGTTTAAGACTCACTTTAATTTTAGCTTGGTACTAAGAACTGTTAGATATTGGTTTTCCAAAGGCTAGTCTTATTACCGCATGTTGATTTTATACAACTTACGGAAGTGATTATAAAGGCTGATTAAATGTTGATTAAAACTAATGAAATAATGAGCGATAAGGCAAAAAACTTTTAAGAACTGAGCATATTAGTTTTTTGTTACAAATTAAAAAATTAAATGATCCTTTAATAATGAAAAGGCAAACCTGTATTTATCATTTTTTATTTTTAACCTGTGCATTTATGCAGTTATCGAGGCATTTATTTGGGGAAAATGCACTAAACGAAGATGATCAATGGGTTGTTTCTGTTCAATTAAGTCTGCACTGTAACGTAACAACTCAAGATCATTGTGCAACGACTGTTTATAGTATATTTATGAACCCGGTGGTTTATAAAAGTGAATTATCTAGAACTAGGATTTATAAAAAAACATTTTTTTTTTTTAATTATATCTTGTGCAAGCTTGTGTTCTACATAATTGAAAGAAAAAAAATGATTGCAAATAATTTATTAACAAATCATTATTTTTCATGGAATAGTATGCATGAATCAAAGATTATTACATCTTGTCATCTTCTTTGAATATTTCATTGTATAATCAGAGAAAATTCTTTGAGCGTAAACAAAATTTAACGTTATTGAGCGTGTGTGTCGGCATTTCCGGTAATTAAAAAAGCAATGCACGATTCTTTCAGCATCAAAGTGTAATAATCACATAAAAAAGAAACTTTAACGAAAGGTAAAAAAAAAATAAATAAATAAAACTCGAGTTAACATTCTTTTTTTTTCTTGAGATTTAAATAAATAGTACATAAAATATACGACTATTAATCAATAATTAATTGATTATTTTTGAGTAACTTTTTGTCATCGTTAGAAAAACTTAATTAAAAATTTTGTCACGAGTCTTTGCAAACACAAAAAAATTTACATTATTAAATAATTATAAGTGATTTTAATTTCATCAGTCTTAAACAATCTGTGAATTAGAAAATATCCAAAAATTAAAAAATTTGAAATGTATTTTTTAAATTTTATAAAAACAAATATTTCAAGAGTTTCAATTAATATTCTTATTTAATTTTAATGATTATTAACTGTTGATAATAATTGAAAAAATATTAAAAACTTTCAGACTTATTTTGAAATACTTTGAACTTTACAAATAAATTTTTACGTAACATAAAAAATCTAAAAAAAAAAATGAGAAACAAAAAATATATTACAACATAGTATTAAATGTATAATTAAGTAAAAGATCTAAATTTCACAAATACTTAAGTACAAGCATGTAAATACAATCAACTTTCTAACCAAGATGTTTGTCTGCAACGTAATTGCAGGTACAAATCAAATGAGAGAATGATACAAACGAATTTGCAGCTTGCGCCAGTAATTTTAGGCTCGAGTGACACTCACCTTGAATACAGATCGCAATTTTATGGTAAAACTCTCGCGCAATTCGTATAATCATTATAAAAAGTTTTTCTTTCTTCCTTGTCGTTGGTGACAATCGAGGTGACAATTCAATTATCCCGCGCTACTACGAAAGGATAATTAAGGAGGCAAGGATAAAATCGTTAGTTTCGCTTATCCGGTATTCTTTTTTTTTTTTACGACACTGTTTGTTTTTTTTCCCAATTATGTTTTTGACAAAATTTTGTACACATTCGGCTAAAAATCTGATTCTTTAGTGAATTAATGACAGTAAAATTAATCGGTCAAGCTGTTTTCTGTGCATGGTACATACTTAAATTATACTCAAAGATTTCACAGAAAAATTAAATAGTTTTGACAAATTTATTCTTGAAAATAATACAAGAAAAAATATGAAACTACTTGAAAACTAAAAAAATCTATGAGTGCATAATTACTAATATTATTATTATGAATGTTAATATGATTTTTAATAGATTAAAAAAAAGGCTTAATATATTAATTATTTAATATTTTAAGAAAAATATTGAGGTTGTTTTTAGATAATGAAAATTTTTCTATTTAAAATAAAATAAAATGATGAAGTATTTCATAATAAATTACTGAATAAACAAGTTCATACTTTAAATCTTTTTCTTCGGAAAAATTGAAGAAAAAATTTTCATTAATTTTTTTTTTGTCGATAACTAAGATTTTTTGTCCGACATTATACAGAATTCTTTTTCTCGAGCATTTTCTTACAATGTGATAACTTGTCGAGTAACTTGTCATTTTTAAATTGCATAAGTTCAAATTTTTCAAACAATAGCCGGTGAATCTGCCATCAATTTTTTTCATTGTAGGTATTCCATTCATTGTTGAAAAAAGAAAAAAAAAAATTCGTCGACTCACGCCGCTGCGCCTGTAATAAATAATGTATCTTATTATTGTAGTTTATAATGCCTCTATAAACCATGCATTAATCAATTGCCAAAGAAGCAACCGCGACTTCCTTTTTTTCAAAAATCACGCAACTTTTCTTCCGCGAAAAACGCTTCAATTTTTCGACCGCCCTATCGCATCCGGATCTCGGTGGATCCTTTCGCGAAATTTTTTTTCCTGCACCTGCTCGCCGCGAGCCCTCAAACATAATCGCAACGTGAAAGTGATCGCCGGGAAAATGTGACAATCGCGGCTTCGAAAAAGCAGGATTTTAAACCGCTTCGTCTTTCAGTGAAAGGCGACAATTCGCTACATAAACGCACACGTCATCCGCCGTAAGATTTTAAATACTCACGGCTCGCGGAGAAACTTTTGTGTCTGCGGACGGTACCCTAAGTAGAACGAAATCTCTTATTTTTTGTTTAGAATGATAAATAAATCCGTTTGAATTATTTATGTAAAAATTTACCGGGTTCGAAAGTTTAAAAGGCAAATAAAGGCCTTTTTCCGGGAATTGAAATTTATTTAACCGCAAATAATGTTGGAATAAGTAATTTTGTTTGAATAAAAAATCCAAATTTTATTGAGTTTTTTAAAATAATTTGTTGAAAAACTACGAAAAAAAATTAATTTATTCATTCAGATTGATATTAGGTATTATTCTATTAAACATTTTATTATTTTGTGATATCAAACATAGAGTGACCTTAAGATTAAAATGTAAAAATTGGACTGTTTTATACTAATTTGAAAAAACTTGTATAATTAATATATTTTCTTAATTAAGACGTTAGCTTGCTTACCAACCGACGCGTGCGTGCATCGATCAGATACCGATATGAAAGTTTAAAACGAACGAATTTTTATAGATGGCAGCACCTCGCGGTTTATCGACCGATTATTTAACGTTACGCGGTACATACGTGGACATCATCGATCGGTATTCAATCGATGAACCTACCACTAAAATAAATAAATAAAACTTAAGCTCAAAGTTAAGGATGTTTGGTACTTACAAAAAAATGCAGCCATTCTGTCAATTTTAATCGAATCTTCTAATAATTTATATCAAAATAATCGTTGGAGTTTTTTCCTATTTTTGTCCGTCTTAATTTTTAGAAAAATCTAATAATTTGTTTAAACAATTGAAGAGGTGGTCGAAAAAAAATTCAAGCATTTTTTTTCTTTATCACTTGTAACTCTCTTAAAAATTCAGAGATCGTTGAAAAAACTGTGAGGTACGTAGTTACGGTGACACTTCAAAGAAAATTTTAATATTTTTTAAAATATTGAATTAAAAATTTTTTTTATTAAATAAAAAAAATGCTTAATTTTCATAAGATTACGCGTTCAATTACTTAAACAACTATTTCAATTTTTGAAAAACCAAAACGGAGAAAAATCCAACGTTTATTTTAATATAAATTATTAGAAGATTCAATTGAAATTGACAAAATGGCTGTATTTTTTTGTAAGTACCAAACATCCTTAAGATAAAAAAATTTTTCTCGAAATTTTTAATCTAGTATATAAAACTTTGCTGTCTTACGTATAGTTGTTAATATTTATTAATTTTTTTTTTTTTTAACTATAACTAATTTTTTCATTTCCGTATGTGATTAGTATCTTAATTATTATACTGAAAAATAAAATTTTTCTGAACTCAATATCAAATGAAATAAAAAACAAATAAATTTAAACTTAAATCATCAAGATTCGAGTCATGAATAATCAAATATGAATTTTAGACGGTCTGTGCACTTTAAAACCAAATCAATAATTTTTTTGTATTTTTAAAATTTTTTAGTTATTTTTTTACTTTAGACATTATGGCATAGGCGTATGCGCATACTTTAAAAATCATCTAAGATCGAAAAGCTTTGTAAAGAGTGCTCATTATTTTTAAACGAATATAAATATTTCATACATCATTTTTTGAATAATTCAGCAGAGTGTAGTGCAAGCCCTCATGAATTTTCCTAATTTATATATATATTTCAATCATTTTATGCCCTTGAATAATACAAAATTAATGAAGTTATTAACTTTAATGATTTTGAAAGTTTTTTTTACTCGTCTCTATGAACTCTTCATGAAACATAAAAATTAGAGAAATAAAAAAAATAGTTTTGGAATCAGATTACAGCTAATTTGTAAGATCTCTTTTTTTTTTAAAGACATTATTATCTGATAATTCACTTGAAAATCATCCTAAACTTTCATGTCGTTAAAAACAAAAGTAAGTATCTTCAAAGAAAAAAAAAATCACATGAATTGACCAAATGAAAACTAAAGTGTCTCATCTGAGACAGTGACACGAGAAAAATTTGCTTTTTCGTATCGTCAATAGTCAATTTGCGAGAAAATTTTACGTAATTTTCGTTATTGCGTGCGTATACCTCAAACTGGCCACTTTCACGTATATTTTACTGCGTCTCAACTCAAATACTATTTTTTATTGGTCAAATCATCGATCATGAAACAATTCAAATACTAATTTTGTAAATCTTTTTTTAATCAAAAATAATATATTAAATATATAATTTTTATTTCAAAAATATATGGAAAAAATCAGAATTATTATATTACAGTCTTATGAATTGTTACTGTCATTATTGTATATTAATAGGTTTGAATTTATTTATTTATATATAAGTTTATAAATAACTGAATTCTTATCGTTTAATTATCTTTGACAAACAATTATCTTAATTTATTCGTGCATTATTTGTTGAATAGTAATAGTAAATCCTCGAGTAAACCAGTAAGTGTGAAATAATCCTTAAATATGTTATTATAGGTTTGAGTGTAACGAGCATTTTGTATACGTATAACTGACATAAACTTCGGTTTGTAAAGTAACTTGTTATATAGCAGAAAACAGTTTACGAAACCTTCGCATGCGTACTTTTTTTTTACTCTTCTTATAATAATTAACACTTACAAACCAACGTTATGTAAGGTGAACAAACTGGACTGATAATCCTTGCCTTGTAGAATGTATGTAAAAATTTATTTTTTATTTCTGAATGACTTTTTTTATTATTATTAATAAATACTTATAAAATTTAAGTATTTCTTTCAATCGAAACAATAATTTTTTGACTTTTCTCATTAATACGAAAATAATCGTTTTTCTGTAAAATAGAAAAATAGTTAGAATTCATTTTTCAGTTGAAAAGGCAATTGTAAAGTTGAAACTGCGTCAATCAAAAAATACATGAAAAAATACTATTTTATTACACTTATATTACTTCCGATACATAGTTATCAATTTATTTTTTATAAATATTTAAATTTTTACTGTAAATATTTTAAAATAAAATAAACGAACAACAATAAATAAAACAAAATAATGTAAAAGTATTTTAGACCAAGGATTAAACTTTTTTTATTATAAAATATAAATCATCCATTAATGCACACTAGTTAAGGTTTACAGTATAAGTTAAGCTTTAAATTACTGCACTTTTATCAATAAAAAAAAATTTTCCTGAGATTAACAAAATTTTCAATCATCAAGAGCATACAACTAAAAAATTATTTATCAAAAAGGCCTAATGACAACTCAACGGAGATTTTTACCACAATCAATTATAGCACTTACGTGGATAATTTATACACAATGTCATTTTCGATAACGAATTATTTGACCTTGAGTCTCGTCCTTAATGAAGAATCTTATTTACCCATTGGCTGCAGGTTTGAAAAAAACTTAATGCAATATGCACGGGTTTTTTTTTTCGTCGCACTTTGATGTTTTTACTCTCGAGTGACGCGCTTGCTTTGCAGCACTTTTACCTGAAAAATACACTCGCGGTTGTTTCCAAAAATAAAAACGTCCTGCTTGGTATTCGCAACGCCAAATTTTGAGCTTGCGGTCAAAGCAACGGGATGTATCGCGGATAAAATTTCAAATGGAAAATTTCTTCTCACTCGTGGAAAACGTGTGTGGCGTCGAGCTTGTTCTCAAGGTGATACACTTTTTAGATTTATCGTAACATAAATTTAATTACATTGATCTATAACGCCGCATGTAAGGAGCCTTGTATTAGTTAGTGGGGAAATAACAATTTAATTACTTTTATTTAATTTTCCGATTCTAGATCTGTATTTTTTCCAATGAAATCTTTTTAAGTTTAGTTAAAAACTTTTCTTTCTAAGCTCTCGATTTGGATGTATAATTAGTTTCAAACCAGATTTAGATATTTTCAAAAATAACCCCTTAAACTGGAAACTTACAAGGAGATTAACACAAATTTGAGTTACTTTTGATTTTTAGACAATTTTTAAAAAGTCCATGCCCAAAGCTTTTTGCTCTTCTAGAAGTCTGAAATTTCTTTATTTTTCCATGACATTTAAAGGAAAAATATTAGTGAGTCAAAATTCTTTCCTTATTGTTTATATATATAATTTAAAAGAGGATATCTGAGGTCAAAAGAAGGATAAAAATGCTTTTAGTGATCTAATTGACACATGGCCAAACTTATTACAATTAGATTGAAAAATATTTTTCCCTGCAAAACCACAGAAAAAAACGAGGAAAAAAAAACAATTGCGAAGTATCGGAATTCCAGTCGAGCAAAAAGCTTTGAGCATGCACTTTTTGAAAATTGGCTAATGACAAAAAAAAAAGTGACCTAAGTGAGTGTGGTCAGTTCCTCGCCAATTCCTAGTTTACAGAGCAATCCTTAAAAATCTATAAATCTGGTTCTAATCTAAATATATATCGTTAAAAAGCTCTTAATGCCAGTTACAACTGAACGTGGTTAATAAATTTTTTCTCGAGACTTTTTTCCTCGAAGAAAACGACTTGTTATTGAAATAATCTTCGCTAATGTACCTTATATCGGTTGCGCGTGCAAAGAGACTCCTTAGACCAAAATCTGCCTCGAATAAAGTTACAACGCGGATGCTTTCCTCGTGGATCAACGCATTGGTAGCAAAGCTCATTTTCACTTTTAATGCTGTTACAGACTAAAATAATAATTCAAGTGGTTTAGAGACATTTTAGTCCTCGAAAGTCTCCCTATTGAAACTTTATTCGAGGCAGATTTTCGGCTAAGGTTTTTCGCTCGGTCAATTGATATACTCGAGGGGTATCCAACTCCTAACTCAGCGCAACTCAGGCAAGAGTTGCAAAGAGTTATAGTTTTCAACTCCCGTAAGAGTTGCAAAGAGTTGCAAAGAGTTGCAAAGAGTTCCTATACCGAAAAAGGATAGGCAGCCGCCGCCCATGCGTCATCATGTTTACAAATATATTAGAACCGAGGCGGCGTCTTTTAATGCGGAGTGTAGGATTACCCCCCTTTTTTTCCTAGAAAGCTTCTTCTACTTATTTTTTCTGGAGCACCTGACTAAAAATTGTTAACTATTAATCAGATTTTATTTTTTAATTAGGTAAAATATTAATTAGGCTTTATAAAAAAAAAAAAAAAAAAAGCGCTGAGAAAATAATTCCTTTTTAAAAATTGAGTAAAATAGAAACTAAATAGATACATGAATAATAATATAAATAAAGTTTTGAAATGTACAGACAAAATCAAAACATAATTAAGTTTTATAATCAAGCCCCGAAGGGGCACAGCTTAAATATTAGTTTTAAAATGAATTCCATAATAAGCTCCGTGGTCCAGCGGATAACGTCTTGACATTCTATTTTGCAAGCGTTAGTTCGATTCCCGCTTGGTACATTTTTTTTTTTTTTTTTTTTTTTTTCTTTTCAGGCTTTTTAAGGCATTTTAAACATTTTTTTTCGTTGTAAAAATTAAAATAATTTTGTAAAAAAAAAAAAAAAACACGGAAATAGTTACTATTTTTTAAAATTTCTATTATAATTGTAAACCAGACATTCCTATAGATTTAAGAAAGTCCAGCAAAAAATACTTGGAATTTCCAATTTCTAAACGACTCATAGAGATGGTGTCACCCGGACATGGTGCCCCCCGCTTTATTTGGGAAAATTAACCGTCACAGTTACCGCGCCAGTTTGAAAGCTGAATATGTAACAGAAACCGTTGCAAACAATAAATCAATATATAAATAAATAAATAAACCACCAAGCTCTAAACCTCCATAACGCTGTGGAAAGCAATGAATAAATTATTTTTTATAAACAATTAAAAAAACCGCCAAGCTCTAAGCCCCCATAACGCTGGGGAGAGCGATAAATAAATTATTTTTTATAAACAATTAAATAAACCGACAAGCTCTAAACCCACATAACGCTGGAAAGAGCGATCAATAAATTATTTTTTGTAAACAATTAAATAAACCACCAAGCTCTAAGCCCCCATAACGCTGCGGAGAGCGATAAATAAATTATTTTTTATAAACAATTAAATAAACCGACAAGCTCTAAACCCACATAACGCTGGAAAGAGCGATCAATAAATTATTTTTTGTAAACAATTAAATAAACCACCAAGCTCTAAGCCCCCATAACGCTGCGGAGAGCGATAAATAAATTATTTTTTATAAACAATTAAATAAACCGACAAGCTCTAAACCCACATAACGCTGGGGGGAGCGATACATAAATTATTTTTTATAAACAATTAAATAAACCACCAAGCTCTAAGCCCCCATAACGCTGCGGGGAGCGATAAATAAATTATTTTATATAAAAAATTAAATAAACTGACAAGCTCTAAACCCATATAACGCTGGGGAGAATGATACATAAATTATTTTTTATAAACAATTAAATAAACCGACAAGCTCTGAACCTACATAACACTGGAAAGAGCGATCGAAAAATTATTTTTTGTAAACAATTAAATAAACCACCAAGCACTAAACCCCCATAACGCTAGAAAGAGCGATCGAAAAATTATTTTTTATAAACAATTAAATAAAGCGACAAGCTCTAAACCCACATAACGCTGGGGAGAGCGATACATAAATTATTTTTTATAAACAAAAAAATAAATAAATTAATAAATAAATGAACAAACCACAGGGCATTACAAACCCATAGCACTGGTCGTCCGAGTTTTTCTAATGAATAAATTAATAAATAAATGAACAAACCACAGGGCATTACAACCCCATAACCAGAGGCGGATTAGGTAATTTGCGGCCCCTACGCGAAGAAAGATGCCGCCCTTAAAAATGCATAAAAAAAAAAAAGTTGAGTTCAATAAATAGACTGGTTAACTATCCCCCAAGTCTTGAACCCCTGAATACCCTGGGCGCCCGAGTTCAACAAAAAAACTTATCGGCTATCCCCCAAGCTCTAAACCCCCGAAAACCTTGAGCGCCCGAGTTGATTTATTCCAAAAATATGAGTGCATTTTAGTTAACTTGAACATGAAATAAATAATTTTGTTACAATACCTTATCACGCTGCACTGGTGCAATTATACCATATAGTTGTAAATCTGAAATTTTTAACTCCAAAACTGCCTGGTTGACTAGGAAAACACTATAAGCTTTTACTCATTGTTAAACTCTTTGTTTGCAACATTATTAACAAATTTTTTATTTTAACTATAAATTAAATGCTTCTATGATAGAGACACATTTCGAAAAAAGCGTAAAAATTTGCGTTTGTTTATTGGTTATTTATTTTATTATTTGATATTCAAATATAAAGTACGCTGAACCTGTAAAAAGATTCCACTCGGTAACCAGGGTTTTAGGGGTTTAGAGCTTGGGGGATGGCCGATAAGTTTTTTTGTTGAACTCGGGCGCCCAAGGTATTTGGGGGCTTAGTGCTTGGGGCAAAGCTGATCAGTTTGTTTGTTGAACTTGAACGCCCAGGGTATTTGGGGTTTAGAGCTTGGGGGATAGCCGATAAGTTTTTTTGTTGAACTCGTGCGCCCAGGGTTTTAGGGGTTACAGCTTAGGGGATAGCCGATAAGTTTTTTTGTTGAACTCTGGCGCCCAGGGTTTTAGGCGTTTGAAGCTTGGGGGATAACTGATCAGGTTTTCGTTGAACTCGGGCGCCCAGGGTATTTGAGGTTTTAGAGCTTGGGGGATAGCCAACCAGTTTTTTTGTTGAACTCGGGCGCCCGGGGTATTTGGGGGTTACAGCTTAGGGGATAGCCGATAAGTTTTTTTGTTGAACTCTGGCGCCCAGGGTTTTAGGCGTTTGAAGCTTGGGGGATAGCTGATCAGGTTTTTGTTGAACTCGGGCGCCCAGGGTATTTGAGGTATTAGAGCTTGGGGGATAGCCAACCAGTTTTTTTGTTGAACTCGGGCGCCCAGGGTATTTGGGGGTTTAAAATTTGAGGTATAATTGATAAGTCATTTATTAAATTCGAAGTATAAATAAAAAAAACTTAATCTTTTTTCGCTTACTAAAAAAAAAAAAAAAAAAATTGTTTATTGGTTTTGCCGCCCCCTTACGAAGCTGCCGCCCCTTGCTGTAGCGTGGTTAGCGTGGCGGGTAAGCTGCCTCTGCCCATAACACTGGTCGTCTGAGTTTTTCTAATAAATAAGTTCATAAATAAATTGATAAACCGCCAAGCACTACAACCCCATAACGCTGGGCACCCGTGTTTTTCTAATAAATAAATTGATAAATAAATTGATAAACCGCCAAGCGCTACAACCCCATAACGCTGGGCGTCTGAGTTTTTCTAATAAATAAATTAAGTAACTACCACGCAATGAAACCCCATAACACTGGGAGTTCGAGTTTTTTTTTTTAAATAAATTAACTATTCACCGCCAAGCAATTAAACCCCCTATCACTGGACAACCGAGTTTTTCTATTAAATAAATTAATAAATAAATTGATAAACCGCCAAGCGCTGCAACCATATAACGCTGGGCGCCCGAGTTTTACTAATAAATAAATTGACTAACCACCACGCAATGCATCACAATAACGCTGGGCCTTTGAGTTTTTCAAATAAATAAATTGATGAACCGCCAAGCGCTACAACCCTATAATGCTGGGCACCCGTGTTTTTCTAATAAATAAATTGATAAACAAATTGATAAACCGCCAAGCGCTACAACCCCATAACGCTGGGTGTCCGATTTTTTTTTTTTTTAAATAAATTAACTAACTGTCAAGCACAAAAACCCCATAACGCTGGGCGTTTGAGTTTTTTAAATAAATAAATTGATGAACCGCCAAGCGCTACAACCCTATAACGCTGGACGCCCGAGTTTTACTAATAAATAAATTAACTAACCACCACACAATGAAACCCAATAAGGCTAGGCGTTCGAGTTTTTCAAATAAATAAATTGATGAACCGCCAAACGCTACAACCCCATAACGCTGGGCGTCCGAGTTTTTTTTTTTTAAATATATTAATTAACCATTAAGCACGAAAACCCCATGAAGCTGGGGCCTTATGGAGGTAACAGATATCGAACTCGAATCTCGAAATTTTTCTTTTTTTACCATTGGCACCTATGGAGAAAAATAAAAAAAATTTCGATATTCAAGTTCGATATCCTTACCTCCATAAAGCCCCTGGGCGTCCGAGTTTTTTATTAATAAATAAATAAATACATAAATGAACCACCAAACAATACAACCCCAAAACGCTGAAAATCCGAGTTTTTTTTTATAAGTTAATAAATAAATTAACAAACAGTCAAGCACTACAACCCCATAACGCTGGACGTCCAATTTTTTTTTTATCAATAAATCAATATTTATTTATTAGAAAAACTCGGACGCACAGCGTTATGGGGTTTCAGTGCTTGGCGGTTAGTTAATTTATTTTAAAAAAAAAGTAGACGTAGACGTCCTGCGTTATGGGGTAGTAGCGCTTGGCAGTTTATCAATTTGTTTATTAGAAAAACTCTGACTCCCAGCGTTATGGGGTTGTAGCGCTTGGCGGTTTATTAATTTATTTATTAAATTATGTAAAAAAAAAAAAAACTCGGATGCCCAGTATTATGGGGTTGTATTGTTTCGTGGTTTGTTTATATATTTATTTATTTATTTAAAAAAACTCGCGCGCCCAGCTTCATGGGGTTTTAGTGCTTAATGGTTAGTTAATAATTTAAAAAAAAAACTCGGACGTCCTTAGTTATGGGGTTTTATTGCTTGGCGGTTTATCAATTTGTTTATCAATTTATTTATTAGAAAAACACGGGTGCCCAGCGTTATAGGGTTCTAGCGCTTGGCGGTTCATCAATTTATTTATTAGAAAAACACGGGTGCCCAGCGTTATAGGGTTGTAGCGCTTGACGGTTCATCAATTTATTTATTAATTTATTCATTAGAAAAACTCGGACGACCAGTGTTATGGGGTTGTAATTCTCTGTGGTTTGTTCATATATTCATTAATTTATTTTTTTTTTTTAACTCAGACGTCCAGCGTTATGGGGTTGCAGCGCTAGGCGGTTTATCAATTTATTTACTAGAGAAACACGGGTACCCAGCGTTATGGGGTTGTAGTGCTTGGCGGTTTATCAATTTATTTATGAACTTATTCATTAGAAAAAATCGGACGACCAGTGTTATGGGGTTGTAATTCTCTGTGGTTTGTTCATATATTCATTAATTTATTTTTTTTTTTTTAACTCAGACGTCCAGCGTTATGGGGTTGCAGCGCTAGGCGGTTTATCAATTTATTTACTAGAGAAACTCGGACGACCAGTGTTATGGGGTTGTAGCGCTTGGCAGTTCATCAATTTATTTATTTGAAAAACTCGAACGCCTAGCCTTATTGGTTGCATTGCGTGGCGGTTTATCAATTTATTTATTAGAAAAACACGGGTGCCCAGCGTTATAGGGTTGTAGCGCTTGGCGGTTCATCAATTTATTTATTTGAAAAACTCAAACGCCCAGCGTTATGGGGTTTTTGTGCTTGACGGTTAGTTAATTTATTTAAAAAAAAAAAAAAATCGGACACCCAGCGTTACGGGGTTGTAGCGCTTGGCGGTTTATCAATTTATCTATTAGAAAAACACGGGTGCCCAGCGTTATGGGGTTGTAGTGCTTGGCGGTATATCAACTTATTTATTAATTTATTTAATAGAAAAACTCGGTTGTCCAGTGATAGGGGGTTTGATTGCTTGGCGGTGAATACTTAATTTATTTTAAAAAAAAGAACTCGAACTCCCAGCGTTATGGGGTTTCATTGCGTGGTAATTACTTAATTTATTTATTAGAAAAACTCTGACGCTCAGCGTTATGGGGTTGTAGCGCTTGGCGGTTTATCAATTTATTTATCAATTCATTTATTAGAAAAACACGGGTGCCCAGCGTTATGAGGTTGAGTGCTTGGCGGTTTATCAATTTATTTATTAATTTATTCATTAGAAAAACTCGGACGACCAGTGTTATGGGTTTGTAATGCCCTGTTGTTTGTTCATTTATTTATTTTTTTATTTATTTTTTTGTTTATGAAACATAATTTATGTATTGCTCTCCCCAGCGTTATGTGGGTTTAGAGCTTGTCGCTTTATTTAATTGTTTATAAAAAATTATTTTTTCGTTCGCTCTTTCTAGCGTTATGGGGGTTTAGTGCTTGGTGGTTTATTTAATTGTTTACAAAAAATAATTTATTGATCGCTCTTTCCAGTGTTATGTGGGTTCAGAGCTTGTCAGTTTATTTAATTGTTTATAAAAAATAATTTATGTATCGTTCTCCCCAGCGTTATGTGGGTTTAGAGCTTGTCGGTTAATTTAATTGTTTATATAAAATAATTTATTTATCGCTCCCCGCAGCGTTATGGGGGTTTAGAGCTTGGTGGTTTATTTAATTGTTTAAAAAAAATAATTTATTTATCGCTCCCCGCAGCGTTATGGGGGTTTAGAGCTTGTCGGTTTATTTAATTGGTTATAAAAAATAATTTATTTGTCGCTCTCCCAGCGTTATGGGGGCTTAGAGCTTGGCGGTTTTTTTAATTGTTTATAAAAAATAATTTATTCATTGCTTTCCACAGCGTTATGGAGGTTTAGAGCTTGGTGGTTTATTTATTTATTTATATATTGATTTATTGTTTGCAACGGTTTCTGTTACATATTCAGCTTTCAAACTGGCGCGGTAACTGTGACGGTTAATTTTCCCAAATAAAGCGGGGGGCACCATGTCCGGGTGACACCATCTCTATGAGTCGTTTAGAAATTTAAAATTCCAAGTATTTTTTGCAGGACTTTCTTAAATCTATAGGAATGTCTGGTTTACAATTATAATAGAAATTTTAAAAAATAGTAACTGTTTCAGTGTTTTTTTTTTTTTTTTTTTACAAAATTATTTTAATTTTTACAACGAAAAAAAATGTTTAAAATGCCTTAAAAAGCCTGAAAAGAAAAAAAAAAAAAAAAAAAAAAAAATGTACCAAGCGGGAATCGAACCAACGCTTGCAAAATAGAATGTCAAGACGTTATCCGCTGGACCACGGAGCTTATTGTGGAATTCATTTTAAAACTAATATTTAAGCTGTGCCCCTTCGGGGCTTGATTATAAAACTTAATTATGTTTTGATTTTGTCTGTACATTTCAAAACTTTATTTATATTATTATTCATGTATCTATTTAGTTTCTATTTTACTCAATTTTTAAAAAGGAATTATTTTCTCAGCGCTTTTTTTTTTTTTTTTTTTTATAAAGCCTAATTAATATTTTACCTAATTAAAAAATAAAATCTGATTAATAGTTAACAATTTTTAGTCAGGTGCTCCAGAAAAAATAAGTAGAAGAAGCTTTCTAGGAAAAAAAGGGGGGTAATCCTACACTCCGCATTAAAAGACGCCGCCTCGGTTCTAATATATTTGTAAACATGATGACGCATGGGCGGCGGCTGCCTATCTTTTTTCGGTATAGGAACTCTTTGCAACTCTTTGCAACTCTTTGCAACTCTTACGGGAGTTGAAAACTATAACTCTTTGCAACTCTTGCCTGAGTTGCGCTGAGTTAGGAGTTGGATACCCCTCGGATATACTCTTCATCCATCCAAAAAATGATAAAAAATATCGAAAAATGGTTTTTCCACGTAAAATAAATCTTAGATTACGAAATAAACGATAAATAATTAACTCAAAATAATTTGACCGAGTCGACCTGAACAGTCTGGTTGATGTCTTATACAAAATGGCTCATATATTAATTGACAAAAGTCTTGACAATTCTAATAATGTTTCTATTTCGTTAAAAATGATGATACTTTCATATACTGCATACTTTGTAAATAGTACTCATCTCTAAAATTCATGTATGCTTAGTCACCAAACTTGTCTTTAAACCACGATTTTGTGAACAGTTTTTTTTTTTTAGTTAAACAATTAAGTTCTCGAGATCAATTAAATAAATAGTTTTCAGAGAATCAGATGTTAATAATTCTACGAGCGAGTGTATTAATCGTCTCAGAAATGATGGATGTATCATAATCAGTCGTACGTTTACATTTGTGAAAAATAAGAGGAAGACGAGCGACGTGGTTATGCTAATTTCGCTTGTCTTTTGTGCTTCGTGGACACGAGAGATGTCGTGGACACTGACGAAGGCCGCTCGCTTGACAAACTTCTTACACACAAAAAAAGGAAGGAAGAAAAATTATTTTTCAGTTTATGTTTCAAAGAGCTCTGTTCGAGTTCACTCGTTAATGATGCGAGAATGTTTAACACTCAGTCGAGCACTCAGTGCGCGAGTTCGTACGAACTTAAGGACTTTTTTTTCATTTCGAGACTGCGTATGACGATTTTCAAGAAGGTTGTTTACAAATCGTTTTTAATTTATTTAAAATTTTAACGTTTCAGCTTCATTCTAAAGTTGGGTTTATTTTCATTTGCGTTTTTATAAATTTATTTCATTTTATAATAAATTCGTGGACTTTTAAATTTTTATCGCATAATACTTACTGAAGTTTAAATAACTTCTTTTGAGTTTTTTAAGCGCGAACACCTTATGTTTGAGTTTCAACTTTTTTTTTTTTTACCGATGAATCTACAAAGTCCCCAGTCACTGAGATAACGAACCCAGGCACTCTCTTAAAAAAAAAAAAGTCCCGGTCGTCTAACACGAGGAAGCGTTAGTCTCGGGTGACGTAATTGTCGGCCAATTTTGAGGATTTACTCAAATCGTAACAGCTCGACCGAAAATTATCCAATTGGTCTCGTAACGAGAAAGAAAGCTCGGGTTATCATCCAGCTACCATCCCCCAAAATATCCAAAAAGAGTAGCTGCAGCACCTGTAGATGATGATGTTTTTGGTTATACAAAACCGAGAACATTGAAAACCGCGTTGGTGAAAGTCCCGCAGCTTCTCCGAACATTGTCCTGGGGCCTTTGGGCGCGCGGTGATGCGTCGGCTTTCTCATAGGCATTCGATAAATAAATTGTGCAACCAGCTGGCTGACATGACGTAACGTCATCAAACAGCCTACAGTTAGGCTGCACGACGATTATGTAAATTCGGAATTATATGCGCGGCCGGCCATTGTCCGCTGGGTGCGGGCGTGGGACGAATTTTCGGTTAAGAACAATCGCGGATGGATGCTGGGATTTAATTTTACGCGGAAGAGTTCATTGATGAGCCTGTTGCGTGAGAGGATTATTGGAAAAGTGGTATGTTACAAAATAGATGTTTTCACCTTATCTGCGGGAATTTTCAGGCGACGTGACTTTGAGCTGGAAACGAACCATTGAAAATGTCTACTTTACGGGTTATTTTCGATTGGGAATTTTTAAATTTTGTACGCAAACAAGTCTTGTAAGCAAAATTAGGTATTGTGAGGTCATAAGTTACTTCCTGATTTGTGAGTTTATTGGACATTGTCTGGTTGAATGCTAAATTTAGATACCAATGTTCTAAACCTTTGAAAGACCCTTTTAGAAGAAAAAAAATCATTTCTTATAAGGATAGATATTACGAGGGGTAAGCCATAATTATTATAAGAAAATAAAACTTTAAGCAATGCGCGGAATCCTCGGCGATAGCTATTCTTTATCTGCGATTTTGAACTTTTGACCGTAAAAGCATTTTTGGATATTCTTGAATTTTCCAATGTCTGGAAAGTGAATGATATCTTCAATATTTTTGAAACCAGAAAATGACCTCTAAAGTTTCATCAAAATCGGCTTCCCAAAAGACATGTCCTCTACAGGTTAGAGAGTTCTGCATCTCTGCGTTGTTTCCAGTTTTTTCATGAATTTTTTAGGAAAAATATTTTTACTGAATATATGTTTTGATAAAATTGATTTTAAAAAAAGACTAAAAAAAGACTTTACCCTTTTTTCGATCAAAAATCTCAGTTTTTAAATCAGTTTAATCAAAAATAAAAATAATTTTCTTCAAAAAATCATGGGAAAACGAATAAAATGGGGGAGTTGCATAACTGTCTACGTGCAGTAGGTTTCGAGTATGAATTTTTTTATAAAAAACTTAGAAACTTTTTTTTTTTAAGAAATGGGCAAAAAAGTTATTTTATCTATAAGGGTAAATCACTGTGAAAAGCCCATTGGTAAGAGTAAAATCATCAAGTTTCGTTAAGATCGTTTCACGTGTCACAATATCTGCTTGGAATTAAGAACAGACGACTTCAAGAAGGAATTTTTTTTAAATTTACTGAAAAATTTTTTTTTTTTTAATAACGCAATAGTTTTACCACAAAACGCTCAAAATGGGACAAAATTATTAAATATAACAAAAATCTATGATGATTACAACAGTGGTTATTATTCTTAAAATTGATTCAAGTTATAGGTATAATTTGAAAAGAACTCATCAGACTGAGGATATAATTCTCAGATCAGAATATGTATAAGTACAAAAAAAACTCTCTTTCATTAATCAGTTCCGTAAAAATATTCCGTATTACGAAATGAGTTTAAACTAAAAAGAAAAAAAAAGTCACGTATATAAACTGAAGCACGATGAAGTAATCTTTTCCATGAATAGTTATTCATGATCCATCAAAACTCCAGCTTGCCGATCACGTAACCATATTCGTTACAATTTTACCCCAATTTACATGAACAAAAAAAAAAATGAATGCTCGTTATCGATGATTCCAAATTAAATTTGGTCTTACTTGAATAGACCCAAGGAGAAAGTTTTTGAACTATAATATCATTATGAGTGATCGATAAACCTGAACAAAAAAAAAAAGACTCATTCAAAAATATTCCATACGAAGTATGCTATAGTACCATCTAAAAAACTAACAACCAATTGAATGATGCTTGAACTTGTAAGAAAAAATTACTATGTGCAAAAACAAAACAATGTAATATAATTATGTATTGGTATAATCGATAAACATAAAGCAAAAAAAAAAAAAAAAAGAAAAAAAATCAAAAATTTTACATACAAAGTATTCTATACAACCATCAAAAAAACTTACTATACCAATTCAGTAAAGCTCGAATCTGTAGAAAAAAATTGTTGAACAAAAACAAGAGCTTACATAGAAATTTTCATTGATAACTTCATTTTTTTATTTATTTATTAATCAAATTTCTAAGAAAATTTTTTTGAAATATCGATTGCTTGCGCGAAGAAAAACCTTAGTCCGAAATTTTCCAAGAATAAAGTTACAATGGAGTGTGTACTTTCAACCTATCTCTGAAAGGCTTTATTTATTTTTTAGCTTTTGCAGGTTGGTAGAAAATGATATTTGCTACTATACCGTTGATATATAAGAATAAAAAAAAAATTTTAACACGCTAGCCACGAATAAAATAACTCCTTGCAATTTTTATAAGCTGAAAACTTGGTCATTTTATTCGCGGCTAGTGTGTCGAGAAATCTATTTTTATTATTAAATATTAACGGTATGGTAGCAACGGTTATTTTCAAATTTTTTTCCGCATGCTAAAATAATAAATAAAGTCTTTTAGAGACATATAATTGGCCAAAAGTACCTTCGTTGTTATTTTCTTCGCGGAAAATTTTGGGCTAATGTTTCTCTTCGCACGGGCAATCGATATAATTATCAGTGCCTTCCAAGTTTAAAATATATTACGCACAGCAAAGGATCTCTGAAAAAAAAATTAGCAATATTATTTACATTCAATCGAACAGATTTTTCAACAATACTGCGTAAAAGAGTAATAATCATATTTAAAACAAATAAAAACCCCCATAAATCAAATAAACAATGTACATGTTATTCATGGGAAAAAAATATCTCTTGGGAGTTGATAAATAATCTGATCGGCACGTGGGAGCGATTACACACCGAGGATGATATTTGTGCAAGGTGCGGTGAACTTGAGCAGTAGGATTGTGTCGCGTGTCAGGGTTGCTTGCACCGATACGTGTCTCAAATTTAACATCTACCAATGTTGGCAATACTCCTACCTGGTTGCATCGACTGGCCCCGATTACCGTTAAAAATCGTCGTCCTTTTTTTTAGTCTAACTGAAGATAACAGTTTTTTTTTTTACTACAAAAAGATCTTTAGTTTAGATAGGGAAGAAGGATTTTTATGTTGTGTAACTCGAGGGGTTTAACGAACTATCCTTATAGAGAAATTGGTTCTTTGTCCAAATCCAAATGACAACCTTTCCAAAACCAAACATGCCACTTTTTTTTTTTTTGAAAGGTAATTGCTTAAAAATAAAAGCTATTTTTTTTAACTTATTGAGAATAATCGGGTTTTTTGTTCATTTTGAATAATAATTTTCTAAAATTTCAAGATTTGATTATCAAACATTTCAGTATTTCAATGTCATTTTTCACTCGATTTTTCGTTTATCAAAAAATTATAAAGTTACGAAATTAGTTCGCCACTAAAGAAATTTTGCACATAGTATAGATCATGATTTTCTTTTCTAAGTTTTTTTTAATTTCCAATACTTTTTTAAAATAAAATATTGCGAAATATTTTTTAAATTACTTTTCAAAATTCAAAATTTTGAGGATGCCATTTTTAAAACAAATTAAAAAAAAAAAAAAAAAAAATTTTCTTACGTTTACTGTGCACGCAAATATGCTTGTTCATTACAAGAGTTACTTTGACGCTAAAGAAAAAGAAAACATTTTTGTATGCCAGTGTATAGGCTCACTTAAAAAGTAAATAATATTTTAAGTTTTAGATCCATGAATGACTTTTTAATTTTATCAATAATTCATTTAAAAAACGTATTCTTCAAGTTCAATCAAGTTTGGGGAACAGGATTTTAAAAACTATTATCAAAAACTTATTCCTGAGTCTATAATTTCTTAGTACTTTCGTAAACCAACTTTTCCTCTTAAAAAGTATGCTTTCACTAATTGCAGGAATAAATTTGAGTTTTGTGTTTCAGCAGGATAAAGAGGTATTTTTTTTCGAAAACGATAAAAACTCGTTAAAAATCAAGAATTTATATTGAATTTCATTGTGAGTGTGCTAAATGAAATGAAAAAAAATCTTTTAAACTTGTTTTTTATCAACCGGTTTGGGTATCGTAAAAATACCTGCCCGTGATTAATAATTTTTTAAGAATTGCGCAGATTAAAATATTTCGAAACTTTGGCAGGATACGATCGAGCGATCGGAAACAATCAATTCTCTTGAATAAAACTTTAGTGACGAAATAGTGGATTAATACCAATATTATATACTGTCATTTTTATTACAATAATTTTTCGAGTTAAACTTAAAACGCAACAGTTATTAAAAAAGTATTAAGCGATCATTAAAATGCGATCCAAGCTAATTAAATTCAATTTAATCAATCTGTTTTAATGAAATTTCTTTCGAAGAAAAGTGTTTTTTTTTTTTCAAAGTTCCAATATAAATTTTAATTGACTTATTATCAGCGAGCTGATGAAAAACTTAAACTCTAATCGATTCTCAAAAATAGACTCTATTTTTTGATAAAACGCTTAATGACCGTTCCCACAACACTGCGGGTGAAAAAACTTTGTACAAAAATAGACGATTAGCATAAACCGATAGATTCGTATTGATTTAGCCACGTGAAGTCCTTGAGGGCAAAGAGACAATCGAAAAACGAAAAAAAAGACCCCAAAGCAGCATTAATTATTCTTATTTTTCATATCGAAGACGCGTAACCTTTCCCTGCCAACCTTCGCGAATTTTAAGAAAAAAAGTTTGATTTGACGAAAAACGTTTACGATGATCGATCGTAGTATGAAGATTAAAGGACTAAAAAAATGTTTTGAATTTTTTTTTGTAAACAAGATGTGAATAATTATTTTTAGTTGACTAAGTTGTGTGGCGATACTATTGATAAACGTGTTTTTATTTTGATATTTTATTAAAACACTGGTTGCTTGATGACTTTGAGGATGGGATAATTTTTTTTTTATTCAATCAGCATTTTAAATATTTAAATGAAAAAAATCTTCCTTGAAAAACTTAACTTAAAAAACTTTATCAAAAATTAACAAATAGCTAAGGAAAAAATAAGTATGTAAATTTTGTGATTAATACTTTTATTTCTAAAGTAAATGGGAGAGTTAGATATTTTCGCATACTGTTTAAAAAAAAAAATAAAAATTACATTATATATAATGTTTTTTTTATAACTTTTTTATTAATTAATATAAGTGAATAAAAAATAAATACGTAAAAATTAAGTTTTTACCAATGACACACACACACACACACACACACGCACGCACACACACACACACACACACACACACACACACACACACACACACACACACACACACACACACACACACACACACACACACACACACACACACACACACACATATATATATATATATATATAATTATTTTACTTATTAAAGATTTTTGTAACACTAATGTTCTGTAATAGTTTTACATTTCCTCGTCCATAACGCAAAGTGAGAAACAGACGAAAAAACAAGGAAAAAAAAGTTCAATAATTAATTATACTCCAACAATAACTCGTTTGAAAATTTTCTTTTTAAAATTAGCATGTGCCTGTACATACTTTTTGCAGTGTCACTTTATATGTGCAGCTTATAATTTTTGCAGTACAAAAACCCGATCGTAAAAAAATCCTTGCAAAAACTTGTCTCGATTTCAAATTGACTTTTCTTGGTTTTTGTCTTCTCCCCCTTTTTTTTCCTCCGTTCGCTGCAGAGTAGAATTTACGAATCAAAAGATGATAACTACCGCAAAAAAATCATTAGAATTAATTTAGTTGAAATCTTTATTGTCTTCAATCTCTTCTGCAAGCAAGCCTTTTTTTGTTTGATTAATTAATAAAATTACACTACGAAGTTATGACAGTTTTTCTAAATCTTCTAACGACTAGAAAAAATAAAAAAGAAACGGCTAATTTAAAATTTTGTAACCATAAATTTTTCCTTACTAAGCAAACTAGATTTTCTTCTGATACGAAAAAAAGAATAAACCGAAAAAAAAACTCGATTCCCATTTGTCATCGTTAAAAAATCAAATTTGAATAATAATAAAAAAAAAAAAAAAAAAAAAAAAAAAAACCGCGACTCGGACGATTGCACAAGATTTTATTAGGTGAACGCGAAATTGCCAACCAAATTTGCCACACGAGAAAGAAGAATAAGAAGAAAAATGTCGTCTGAATTTTTTGACTTTTATTATGATTTGGCCGCATGACTCGGCAATTTTCTTACGTTTGTGTACTGAATTAACCAAGTCGTTTTCAGGTGCACTGCAATTAGCTTCGTTGATGTTTTTAAGTTCTCGGTTACTGTCATGAACTTCGTACAATCAAGATAAACCTCATTTATTGAAAAACATTTTTTTAAGCAATAACAGATGATCATTAATTAAAAATTTTATTATCAATCGAAATATATTATTTAAAAAAATTAAAAAATATTAAGTTTTGTTTTTTTATAAAAAGACGAAAATATTGATTTATGAATGTTTGAACTAAAAAAACAATGCAGATTTTTAATTAACTTATTAATTATTATTCATCCTTTTCTTATAACATTTTATAAAGTTTGTAGTGTTTTGTTACTCAAGTACTCAAGTACTAGGCCTAAAAAAGTCTAAATCAAAATAGAACTAACTAAAAAAAATCAAATTCATCATTCCGGATTCAAATTGAAAAGTTTATCAAATGAATGCCGCACAGATTATTTACACTTATTTTTTGTGTAAAATAACTTTTTTTCTGATTGATCGCGCATGCGTGGGATATAGACAGTAAACACTTACGACGCTTCAATTTTTTCAAATCAAAAAAGGTATTATGACCAGAATCGTTTGTCATCTCGGGTAATTTTTAACGATGTCTTACGTAAGCACTGACTTAGATCGCAATAAAAAAAAATCGAACACACAACGCACGAACGAAAGTCATCTTCCCTCGGATAACCCAATAACTTTCGCTTGAAGAAGAAGATGAAACTTTCGAAAAAGTCTTGAAGAGTCATCGCGATGGAAAACAAAAAAGAAGCACGGTGTAGCTCGAGTGACTCGCGGGGAATCCCCAAGTCCGCCTGTAAAATGTGCAGAAAAGCTAAGAAAAAAAATGAAAATTATCGCGCGGGTTCGAACACTGGGCGTCATTGGCGAGGCCGAGCGCGTTCTCTAATGACGTTTTGTAATGGTGAAGAAACCCCGATTACGTGCAACTGATTCGTCGGGGTACTTAAATTTATCAATCGACTGATTTAAATTCGAATCAGCTGATTGCGAGGATCCAAGATTTTATTCCATTCTTGAAATGTGTCCTTGCACTTTGCTTTTCCAATGCTTGAAAACATGTTCAGTACTAAAAACGAATTTTTTGATTTGTTGATTTTGAATTCCCGCCAAAACACTGCCAGTAACGCAGCTTCGGTCTTCAGTTAATTTATAGCAGGGAAACAAACATAAAGTTATCAGTATTATGTTATAAATTAATTACATCAGTACTGTAATTGTCATTACTTGAGTCACGTGACTTTTTCAAAATGACGTCAAGTGTCAGGCATTTTGGTGCACCTGCACTGCACCAATTTAAATTACCATGGTAATTTAAAGTCACAAATTTAAATAGTTGTTTTACGGTTTTTTGGAATTTTAAAATTCACAAGTATTCACCAAAACTGAATTTTTTTATTTATAAAGAATTATTAATTAATCACTTTGAGATATTTTTGTATTAAATAAAATATTGGTGATTACTAATTTTATCGAGTTTTAAGTTTATTTGAAAATCAGTCTATTCGATTGGAAATATCTAGAGCAATCGAGTTTACTTATTTTTCATTGCCTTGCAATTGCAATGCAAATTCGTTTAGAACAAATTTTAAAAAGTCACTCTTGCACAACTGCATTTCATTATTTAACTGAATGCTCATTGAAAAATTATGTTACTTCGAAGGATTGTAATAGTTCTTTAAAACAACTTACAAGGATTTTTTATTTTATTTAATTTTTTATCGTTGTCTGTTAAAATATTATCTTACATTTTTCAATATTGTTTTTTTGTTTGATCTGAGGCTCAACTAAATATCTTCTTATTTTCGCAATACTAGTACTTGCAAATTTGCAATTAAAATTTAAGATTACTAAATTGTTTTTTTTTTATAAAAAACAAAAAAAAAATGAGATTACTCGGTCTACAACCGTTCAATCACAATTAATTAATTAAAGATAATTGTTCTTTGATGAGTAGAATTATGAAAAATTGCTCTACCACTTGGTTACCAACATCATCATTTGTCCGCTCTCGTACTTTGAAATAACATTTTATTTTACTCATAAATAAATCGAACCTTCACAGTGCATAAGGAAATATTCTCGATGATTTCAAGAATCCCAGGACGGTTGAAAGAAAAAAAAAAAAAAAAAAAAGGCTTCACCTCCACTATGGTTTACACAGTGACTGCTGGAGGCATACTCGAAAATGAGGCTGTCTGAAAAGAAGGCCGACAACGTGCGACATCAGCTAATCCATTCACGTTTACAAATAATTCCTTCGTTGCGAACAGCTCCGTTTGACTGTGTGTGTGTGTGCTTGTGTGTGTTCATTTTTTAATTCTTTGTTTTAGTTTATGAGAATAAACCAGATTATTCCGAATTTCAATCGAAATAAAGATCAATCCTGGTGGTGGAAAAAAGTGAATTTTTTTAACTTGATAACAGCGAGCGGGTATGCAAATTTTTTTTTTTTTTTTTTTTAATTTGTGTAATGAGAGGTTTTCTTAAAAAGCCAAGTTTTTCTTCGTGTTAAATCACCCAGCGAAGAATTCCACAAATAAATTTAATTTATACTTTTGCTCTGAAATCGAGTCGATGGCTGAGTCATTGCAGTTTCAGTGTAGTTTATTATTTCATTCATGGGTTATTGCTTGAAGTGCTGAAAAATTTCATCAAAAACTATTTTTCAGATAAACCAGAAGTTTTACCAATAAAACAATTTTTTCACTATCGAAAAAGTAATTGAAAATTAACTTGTTAAAAAAAAATTTCAGAGTTATCTCTAAAGTCTGTAATGGTTTTTTTATTATTTATAAGATAGCAGTTAAAAATGTATTTTAACAACATTTTTATTTCTGCTGAATAAAATCTACTATTTTATAATTTCAAAGATTTTTTCTGATTTATTCAGAAAAAATGCGATTCCAAAAAATTAATTGTTGATGATTTATTCTAATTTGACACCCTGGAACGGCATACTCAATATATTCATTTAACATTGTGCTTTAAAATGGATTTACAAATTTGTTTCTGTACATAGTATTCATTTATTTATTTTATTTCTAAATCAGACGACTATGACCATAGCTTAAGCTTATTTATTTTATTAAAATTTACAACATTTTTTAAAAGATTTCTGTAGTCATATTTATAATCTTTGGATCAACAGACAAATGTCCTGTAAATATAGAAATCATTCTATTATTATTGTTTGATAAATCTTTTTTTTGGATCTATTATTTTTACAAAATGCTTGCTTCATCTCACATAAAATTCACATAATGTATGCAAGTATAACGAGATTGCGGTTAATACATCGCGTAAGTAAGACCAAGTATCAAGGAAAGTTCTTCGTGTGGAATTATTAAAATTACAGCCCGTTCTCGGAAACCAACTTCAAATCCGAAGTTTTTTCTCAAGGAAATGCTTACACATCGTCCTCAGAGCTTCGAGTGTATTTTCAAAAATATGTTTGATTTAACTGCACTAGTCACTACTATGTTTTTATTAAGCCGGACTTTTTTCTTTCATCGACGCAGGGGATCACATAAACTCGAGTGAAAAGTTTAATTAAGGAAGTTGTGTAAGTTTCGATGGTGGTATAATGTAGAGTAACACTTTTAATCCGAGGCGTTTCATAATAATACATAATGTGGATGGATCATGGCTCTGTTATCAAATATTAGCATGGCTTCGCCATATGTATGTGATAGCTGATTATTGCGTAACGATACTTGGTAACCGTTCAATTTGGTTAACTTAAATGTCTAATGAGGATTTAGGATTATTATGGGACATTTATGGGCTTTTGGTATTTTTCTGGCTAATGATTTTTTAAAGAATGTTTTACGATTTAACATGGTTAATTGATATTTCAGTGGTTCATTACCAAAATTTAGAATACAAACACAGATATTTTCGAGAAACAATCAAATATTTTTAGATCTACCTGGATCTATTATTGTGACCGGATAGTGAGCATACGTAAATAATACGTTCTAATTTTTTCACCATTTAAGAAAAAAAAAAAAAAATATATAAGTATTATTATTTAAGGTTTAAGCTACCTTTTAAATTTTGTTTACAAACGTTGAGGATGTTGGTTTTATTTGGTTTTTTAAAAATTATGAAAACACTGTATTGGTATCATTAACCTATTAATGGTTTATAGATAAATGCTCGGATAAATGACAAAAATATCAATATTGAAAAAGGCTTGGCTTTGTTTATTTTTCGGTTGAATTTCTAAATCAAAGTTTCAAGTAAAAAAAGTTTTAAATTTTAAGTTTATAATAAAAAATAATAATAATGACTTTTATTTTTTTAAATGTCATCTGATTTTATTCACCAAGCTTTAATGCACACAACAAATGAACGAACGAATGAATTCTTTTTTGCTAATCATTCAATGGCCGTTTAGTTTTTTAGACTTTATATTAATCTATATTATAAATTTTTAAAAAATATTGACAAAATTCAAATATAGCGAACATTTCAACTCTGACAAAATTTTTATTTAAGTTTTAAATCTTACAATGAGCAGTCACTCCTTGCGGGACCCAAAAAAGCGATTTTGAGCTAATTTTTCAAAGAATCTTGCTCAAAGCCTAGTGTGTCTCAAAAAATCTGAAACCATGATTTTGTTATCGTTACATATTTCATAAATTTTTTAGAAAAAATATTTTCAGCTCCCACTTCGATAAGTTGCATTATTTACGATTTTATTTCCAAAAGTATACTTATTGGCTTTTTGGTCTTGAAAATATTAACAGGATATGGACAAAATAACCAATAACGATATTATAAAAATATTTTTCTCTGAAAGTTGATGGTTTATTAAATTAGCTAAAAAGCCCTTTTTTCGCAAATTACATGGAATCTCGCTTACTTTATAATTTTGTCGAGCATTTAGCAGAATAAAACAACTCCTAAGATTGAGCGTGCCGGACGGTCTGTCCTCTTCTTATTAGGTCTAGAACAAATTTGAGTTAGCACAAATCATTTTTTTACATCACGCACATAATTAAATAACATACCTCATCGGAATGCCAAAAAAACAGAGTGTTTGAAACAATCCTGGCTCAGGTTTTTCAAATAATTAACAATAATCTCGATCTCGATGTTTTTCGACACTCCGCCAAAGCCCGTTTTTAATCCGCAAGCTCCAAAAAATCCCCGTTTTTCCACCAAAAGTAAAAACAAAGCCTCGATCTCAAGATGACACCGCTGAGTGGGGGGGCTAGGAAAAATCATCGCTGCCCGGTGCGCTTCGAGCGGGAAGAAAGGGGAGAAAGGAAAGCCCTGGCTGGAAGGAGAAGGAGAAGAGCGCCAGCGGCAAGCAGTTAAGTCGCGCTCGGGCTCAGTCTCGCGGTCAAACTCGGCCGGTGTGCGCGCAAACTCCCCGAGCTCCTAATCCTCACAGTGATTTTAGTGGTGCTGGTGCTGGTGCGTAGCTTTAAGTGATTCCTATGAACCCAGCCGGAGTGTGACCCCTTGACAGCCAACTCTCGTCGCGGGCATCGCTACCAAAGGTAATTTTTTTCATTGATGGGCGAGTGAGTTCGATGCCTGCGTAAATTTCATAATCACGGAGAGAAGTGATGAGACTTGTACTTTCTCCGGGGTCTTTTTCGCGAATTGGTTTTAGGGACGCTTGCGACACCTATAGAATTTTTGTCTTTCGAAACGAGTTCCCCCCCGCTGAAGGATCTTTCGGTGACGAGCTCGAATAAATTTATTCGTCTGACGCAAAACACCGCGACTGAATTTTTTTGCCACTCGGGGCGCTTTTTTTCGAATGGTCGGGCTACGAAACGTTGGCGTTTGAGACTGACGAGTTTTGTTTGTCAAAAGTTTAATGGACTTTTTTTCATCGAAAATTTTATTTTAGTCATAAGCTTTGACAAAATTCTTGAAAATAATGAAAAATTGTAAAAATTTAGGTGATGGTTCGAAAAATAACAATTCACAAGTTTCGACAATCGAAAAATTTTAGTTAAAACGGCAAGAATTAAAATGTAAAGTAGTATTCAAAAATTTTGGTGTCAATTCTAGATAAACCAAAAAAATGGTAATTTAATAAATATTTGAAAATCAAGAAACCAATATCAGTAAAAATTTAAATACAAATTATTCTACTCTATTAATGTAAATCGATGTTTTAAGTAATTAAACAAAAAATAAAAAATCTAGAGAGCTTAACAAGTAGATTTTGCGTATTATCATATCAAAAACGTATAAAAAACCTCGTAAAAACCGCATTTTAATCAAAATTAAATTCCTCGGTAGGAATGATTTTCAGAAATTTTCGGTAATAACCTCGTCAAGACATTTTTTCTGATTCTTCTGAATACATTTAAAAAAAACTCAAAACTCGAATCCTGTTGACGCTGAACGTAGGAAAATAACCGGTGTTAATAGTTACCGACCTGAAAATTCATCAATCGAACGTAATAATTTTAATTTTTTTACACACTCCGCTCAAGTATAAGTTTTGCATACGAGTTTGAATCACTCGGTATAAATAATTTAGCAGCTCGTCGCTGTTGACGAAAAAAAAAAACGGCGCGAGCTGCGAGTGCAAAAAGTCGCGTCGAGTCGAAGGTGTTAATTCTGTATGTAATCTCCGAAGCTGCTGCACCAGCGGTGATTATTCACTCGTCTCATTGAATTTTGTTTTCGTCCCGTTGGAAAATAAACTCTCGCTTAAATCATCTCTGAACTGTTTTGAAACAAATACTCTTTGAAAAAAAAAATTCAACTTTTATGGTAAAGGATGATTTGGATGAATTAGGATTGGGATTTTATAAAAAAAAAGCTTGTTGAATATGTTAATGGATCTTTTTGAGAGCTTTTAAAGTCAAAGAAGCGAATTAACATAATGTTTATTAAAATTTACTTCGAGTGTTAAGAGACTAAAATTTATTTTAAAATCGAAGAAGCAACCGATTTATTGACGAAATTCTTACAAATGCATTCTAGTGGTACCCGAAAGATCAATGAATGAATTACATAATTTATCTAAAACTACCAGATTTTTCATCTCATCGTTATTATTAATAAGTAGTAGAGCTTAGAGTTTAGTAATACATAGTGTAGGTATTAAAAAAATTTCACAATTTAAAAGGAAAGATGAATAAAAAAAATTATTAAGTTTAATTAGCTTAATTGACTAGTAGATCGAAAAATAATTGACACTTATTTTTTCATTTTGAAAAGAAATGAAAATTGAAGTAGTTGTAGGCCTTGAAAATTTTCGAATCGTTCATATACTAGCCATGTAAATTAGTAGTGATGACGTCACGATTACTAAAATTCAAAAAATTATATTTCAGGTAATTGTAAAAATTTTTAAAATTAATTAAAATTCGAGAACTTTTAGAAAAAAAATATTACTAAAAAGTCGTCAGCTTCCCTATTGTTTACAAAAATCAACAAAAATACATTTTTTAGATAGTTCAAAGACCCTTTCGGTTCTTCGAAACAATGAAAAAAGTTATTTCTACAACCTAAGCTACAATCAAAATAACTGATTTATCAGAATACAAACAATAGAAAAGAGTGAAAATCACTGGATCATCATAATAGTTAGTTGCTCTGTAGACGATTAAAGGTAACAATAAGCTCGTTTATCCTTCCTCTTAATTTACAATTGATCGAGAGGTAAATAATTGATTCGAGTAGAATTACGATAGCCGCTTTCGTGCAAGTATTCGCTAATCGATAAGACGTAAGCTTTCACGATACGAGCAAACGTGTCGTTGGTCCTGAAACCGATACACGATAATGTTTATTTTTGTGTTACCAAGTTCGTGAACCTCTAACAATTCAACACTTTATTTATCAATAATTCATGCTTGCTTGTAAAAATAAAACTTTGGGCTGTAGAGTTGACCATGTTCCTCACTAGTTTTTGGATTCATATGACAAATTAAAAAATAAAGATGGCAACCTTGAATTTAAAAATTTATTTGACAAATTTCAGGGTATTGCTAGAAAAATGATGTTTGAACAAAAATCTTCTCGAAAATATAAGAAAAAGGCAATTTAATTATTTTTTTATCCGGATTTTACTCTTTTAATTATGCGCTTAAAAAATTGAAACAATAACGTGACTTTTGACCAAATTAATTTTTGGTTTGATTAAAAAATTTAGTATTTGTTTATTTATTTTTACTAAATGTTTTTAATATTTTATTTATGCGGTAAGGTAGATTTTAGCAATAAATAAAATGAGTTGGATGCTCTCATCGGTTAATTTAGTTTTTATCGTTTAAAAGTTTTCGACTTATCGTTAAATAATAGTTTTTTAATATCGTTATTATTACTAATAATAAATAAATAAAATGAAATAAATTCCTCAGCTTTGAAAACAATCTCTTCATATATTTTGTAATATTGATAAAAAAATGCTCTTATCTTCATAAATCAGAAATAACTAATTTTGTTACAAATGACGAGTATTCAGTAAAAATTATTTTTTTATCTTCCAATGATTATAAATTCCTCTGTAAAATCAAAAATATTTCACCAAAAAATTGAATATACTAGAAGCACAAATTTTTTCAAAGGTCTTAGCTGAAACATTCAAAACAGTAACGTTAACATTTTTCTTGAAAACTCTTTCACCCAAACGACACCCAAACAAATCAAAACAAAACACGTTCGAAAGCTAAACCTTGATCCGCAATCTTAAAAAATTATTAAACCCTCCGCGCGCGTGAAATTTCCTTCTCGTGGTCGAGTTACTCCCAGCGTTACACAACAAACCGATCATCCCGTCCGGTGCTCTTCCTCTATGAAAGATAAAAAAAAAAAAAAAAAAAATTTATTACTATCTTTGCATTTCATCTTTCACGAAACTCCCCTCCCCGTCCGACTCTTTTCTATCTTCACTTTCACTCGTCAGCCAGCGTACAGGAACATACGCGGGCCGCACTTTTCCGCGTCCCGCGTTTCAATCATAATTTCAACTTCATCTGCTGCGCTGTAGTTCGATTGGTTGCGGGAAATTTAATTTACTCGTATCGATTCGGTTACATCCGATCTGCTGCACCGGGAAGCGCGATTTCGACTTTAATACGGTAGGAAACTGATTTATTGCCTTTAACTCGATTTTTTTTTTAATTATCAGGGTGTTAAAAAAGTTTGATTTGTATCCCACTTTTATTATAAAAATTTTTTTTTTTTCTTATTTATTTGCTACTACTATTATTATCATTGTCATTATCGGCATTGATTTTCATTTTTTTCGTTATTGTTAGTTTGGTTTTCTCTATTTTAACAATTTGATATCAACGATAAGTTATCAATAATTGCTAATAATAATAATTTTTTTTTCTAAATAATAACTTAGGCAAGTTATTAATATGTTTAATTCATAAACTAAATTATTATTTAATATAGTCAGAATCAAGGTGTAATGAATTGCAAATATTTTTTTTTATAAACAAAATTAATTTGATCATGTAGTTATTATACATGTATAATCAAATAAATTTGATTATTTAGTTTAACTTTGCTTTTTTTATTAAATTAGCTAAAGGATATAATTTTTCTAACTAACTGAGATAAATTATGATGCTATAATATGATAGAACTACGTTGACTTGATTGAACTGTTCGTTAAAATATTTAAATGAAGTATGACAAATTATATAATTGTTGAAAGCTGGTACTCAAGTAGATAGTTTCTGGGCTGAGAGGAAAAACAACTCAAGTTCATTTTTGTCACTTTAGCGTAAAATTGATTTTGAAATATCGTAGGAATAGATCAAAATGGTTAGGTTTATTATTAAACATCAAAATAAAGAAATGATAATAAAACACTCTCAATAAATTCAAACGAGGCGAATAAATTAATTTTTTTTAATGTTTATTCAATTATTTACGATACCAAATCCAAACAAAGAAAATAAAAAAATCTACTTAATCGCGGTTGAAAGAATCTCCCAAGACGTTAGCACCTGACCACGCGCATTGGAGAGCCGAGATACGTGAACGCTCCCGCGGTAATTACATCAAATACCCCTTAGATAAATGACATAACAATGATATAACAACAAACCGAAAATTGCGTCAGATTCAATAATACCCCGCGAGAGAGAGAGAAGAAAAAAAAAGTTGAAAACACAGGCGCTCGGGAGTAAGGTGTGACATAATTTGGGTACACCGTAAAAATACGGTTACACGGACTCCAGCAGGGGGCAGCTGGAGATTACGATCCCCAGGACTTCCTTACGTAAGGAAGACATTATGAAAACTCCGCGGGTCCGAGAGCTGGCCGTTTTTCCAACCGGGAGAATAAATCAGCTGACACCGCCGCTGCACGTGCGTGGAGAAAGTACAGGAAAATTCTCCGCTCAACGATCTTTTTTTATTTTTGCTTCGCTTCGCTTTGCTCCGAGTGTATATAGCTGCGCCGCGGCTATTGTTTATTTTACTTGGCCTACATTGTGATTGCTTTTTACCTAGATTTTTTTTATTTATTGCTCGTTTGAATAGTGAGACTAGACTTTGAGCAGGTGTTGGCCAGTTTTTCTGGTCAAAAACGGATTTGAAGTTTGTTGAACCTTTAGAATCTGAAATGGGCTAGAAATTATATAGCAGATAAAGTATTGGCTTTAAATCGATACTCAAACGTAGTATAAGTACACATATTAACAAATATCTTGTAGTAATTATTTGTTGTAGGACAGTCAATATAAAGATTTATCTAATTTGTCATGTAAACAAATTCACATCATTAGTATTTTATTTATAAAATTTAAAGTATGAGCCTAGATTATGTCCAGTTTACGTACTGTACTGAGATGTCGTTTTAAGAGAAGATAAGTTTATTAAGCTCAATTATTAGACGTAAAAAAGGTGAAAAAAATATTTTCTTGTCTACTGGACTAAAAGTTTACCAACTTTCATGGTTAACTCATATTTTATTCAAGTAGTTGGGGATTTACATAAGAATGAAATTTGTACATGAAAATTTATAATTAGTTGCCCATAAATCAGTTAACTTATTCATCCTTTAAGCGCTTAATTTTTTAAAAATTGGAACTTGTTGTACACACTAGACTATCTACAAACTATTTAAACGTGCTGTCAATTTCATAGTTTATAATAAATCACGCATTATAATGAACAAACATAATCAAAACAACCATTAAAAAAAAAAACCCACTTCGCTGGTATATTTAGCCGTGACAGTCAACAAAAGTTAAAAACAATTATTCAACTCCGAGAGACTCGACAAGTGTAACTCTGTACAAAAAAGTTTAGCGTAAAAAGCCATCGATAAAACACAGTTCCACTGTCGTCATCCTCATATTTCCGCAAAGATTAAAAAAAAAAAAAAAAGACCACGACGAATCCACACTCGCCGTACTGACCTTCGCCGTGAGATGAATTTTGAATAGTCGCGAATTTTTATTTTATTCTTTTTAATTCTCCTTCTGCTGCTCTTTGTGTGCACGAAGATTAGATGCATTGCGCAAAAAAGCTTACCCGCACCGCGATGACGAGTAATAAAAACTTATGTGCGTGCTGTAAGCCGACCAGACGATCTAATCTTTCGATCCCAATCTGGGGAGAGCGAATTTTAATGTTTAAAAAAATTGTTATTTTTTTTCTGTTGTTGTAGGGAGTTTTTGAATCTGATAGAGGTGAATGTAAATTTTTTAAGAACTAGCAGCTTTTGATTATTGCAACACTTTTCAACAGTACTTTGAAAAGGAAACTTAGGATGCTGAAAATTTTTTTATTAAAAATTGTCTAAAGGATTCATCTGTAAAAAAAAAAAAATTTTTTACCTGTAAGATTTAAATGTTTATTTAAATAGAAATGGTTTTTCTTTGTTAACTATTCTAATTTTCTAACAATAAAATATGAAAAAGTGTCGTATCGGATATCTAATTAAAAATTAATAGAAATAGTCGATAATGTACATATAAGTTTAAATGACAAAGAACTATCTAGAAATTAATTATAAAAAAATAAAATAAAATAATTATCGCAGTACTAGAACCAAAATCTTGCCAGTTTTTGTCCATTCACTCGAAATTGGCAACAATCTAGAATTTAAAAACTCGCTTTCCGGAACCGTTTAGAAAGTACCCGAAGCGGCTCGTACATCCCTAGAACAAATTTTTTTTTTATAAATTTTTCTACGTTAAGTAGATCACTGCCACCCGCGGAAGTGTATAAGCTCGACCGATCGATCCCGCCCGCGGGTTCTATAGTCCAGTCCGTCGTCGTCGGTCAAGCAACAAACATGGAAAAAAAAACACAATTTTTCCCGTGCGGTTTTTCGCGCCACTCAGTGTGTCATTAGTCCCGCGCGTCCCTGAACTTTTTTGGAAAATAACGGGTCATTAGGTAAATTAGTGTGGTTTTTTCGAGAGCCATTAGGAACCGGTGTTTTTCCTACAACCAAGCTAATCGAAAAATAAAATATTATCGGAGTATTTTCCACTTGGCGCATCCCGTCGAAAGGGAAAGCCGGGACGGTCAACACACCAAGATGCAGCCTAACGATGATGTCGCTCGGCTCTTCGACCGTAAAATATTAGCCTGCAGACGAGTAAGTTGCGAGCTTAATTAAACGTATGGGAAAAACATCAGCTGAGTGCGTTTGAGGATAATTAATAGTAATAAAATTTTAATTAATTTTTCTGATAAAAGCGTGAGGAAAAAAATATTCTTACATTGTTAGTGGGTTTCTGTGGTTAGAAAAGTTCATTAATTTTTTTGTGTTTTGTATATTCAGTTGGTTTTAATTCTGTACGCTTGCATAAAACGTTTATTACTCGAATAGAATTTTTTTTTTTTTTTTTTAATATCAATAAATCAAAAAATCACGTATTTTTATGAACCTAATTATTTGAAAATGATACATTTTTTGGACTTTGCGCTCGACACAATCGTTTTTCTCACAAGTCACAAAAAAAAGGTTTTCATTTTAAATAAAAATTTTAAGCCTGCTCCATTTGCCTTTAGAAAAATTTTTGTGCAAACTGAAATTACGACCATTGACCTTACCCTTCGTTAAAATAACTCCAAGAGCGTAGTTTGTAGATATGCTTGTCTTGTTTGGAACTCAGCAGAAAGTCAATACTAACAAACAAACTTAAATTCGATTTTAATCGTATCAATCTGTAGGTCAACGCACTATGTCTAATTTGTTTACTTAAGTTATCAAATCATAGTAGTGAAGATACAATAAGTTTTCAATTCTCAAAAACATTGTACTTTTATTGTAATTAAAACTTTGCATGGGAAGTCAGTATCACAATTCCATGTTATTTTTCTAAAAAAGTATAATATGCGGTTATTACAAATTATAAAAATAAACAATCGATCCAATAACTTATTAGTCTAAAAATACGACTAAAATCAATGTATGTTTTTCAAAATTTTAGTTTATGTTCGATTTTGAATGATTTTTGCAGTTTTATAAAAACAGATTATGTCAGAACTATTCTAGTAAAATTTTGTCAAATTTTAAACTTTTCTGGACCTTACTTTTTTACTTCTTTCATTCTGATCCAGAAACTTTTAAAAAGTTGCCTCGTAATTATATGTTTAAAATAGTTTACTAAAAATCAATGCAGTGAGCGTAGTGACTGGCTCAATGGCTATGGTCTTGAACTTTCAATTCTAACGTAGCTTGTTCGAATCTTACAACTTCATTTAAAAAAAAAAAAATGTTCATGTATTGGAATCTAGTAACACAACAAAAATAAATAATTATATAAAATAATTAAATATTCAATATTTTTTTGCATTATATATTTTAAATAACAATAATTTCTTCAACAATTTGTTGCATCTCAATTTTAGCAAGTAAATTTACCGTTTATAAACCAATACACACGCTATTACGATTGCAACTTCGTAACCGTTCATTATCTCCGTTTTTACTTTCCAAACGAAATTTTTGAAATTTTTTAAAAATAAACATGGTGTAAAATTATCGGCTATTGAGGTATTTCAAAATCACGTGAAAACATGCAGGTAATATTTTAAAACCAGCTTTGAATTTATTATAATGCGTAAGGTGGATGATAAAAATCTTATAAAACTCTCGGGTTATCTAAGCGCCCCCTTTTTTTTTAGTTCTAAATATTACAATGGCTTAAACGTAACCGCAACGACACAGCATTGTTTAACTCTTAAATTTAAGGATTTTTCATCGCATTATTATATGTGATAATGCCAAGAGAAAAGTGAAATCGCGAAAGTTTATAACCATAGGAAGCTGACAAGTCCCATAAATTATTTCAAACCGTGGCTGTGTTTAGAAAACGGCGAAAAAATAACCCGGGCTCCCCCTCGTTGTTGCGAAATTGCAGTTTTTAGGCTTTTTTTAGTCTTTTTTTTTTTTTTTTTTATAATGCCGACCATCAAATGTAATAATGAGCCTCGGGCCTTTATTACGAAATGAGCGTCGTAAAAATTAATTATTGATACAGGGGGAATGATAAGACAGCTAAACAACTTTAATATTAATATTGTGAAATATATATACTGTGCACTTTGGTTCATAGAAAATAATATTTAAATTATTTTAAAATTATTAATGTATTTTCTTATTTCTTGTAATAATATACTACAATTACAGCAATCATACAAGTATTTATTCACAAAACAGTATCTTCCTTTTTATTTAATAAATGCAAATTTGATTTTCAGTATAGTGGAATATATATTTGTAAAAGTTTGAAAACAATTTTCAAACAAAAAATGCTTAGTCGGTTTTTATGTAAAATTCAAAAAGCTTCTTTAAATTCAAATAAATATAATCAGTATATTTTCTTAATATATTAAATGGTACATGCAGAATTCAATTTTAGTTTTATTATCATAATAAAAGTTAAAATTACAATAACATTATACAATGTAAAATATTTAAACTATTATAATATAGCTAATGTTTTGAAAAACAAAAACAAAAAAGTTTTCAGGTCTTCTTTGTTAATGCTTTTATATAAAATACAATTTTTTTTAAAGAAGTACACAATTAATTTTTATTAAATATTTGAATTCAATGTTCGTCGATGTAGAATCATCATTATGATAAAAAACTTCTGTATTCCTTTATTTTTTTATTATTCATTTTTTCTGTATTTATTTATTTTATTTGACTCTATTCCAATAAAAAAAAAAAAAAAAAAAAAAAAAAAAAAAAACATAAAGAATAATATAGCCAGTATATGATAAACAATTATTTTAAATATTAAAAACTATTTAATAATCAACAATATAGAAACTCCAAAAGATACTTAAAAATTAAAATTGACGCGATATAAAAAATAAATACTACATTGAGTACTAAGTGGTCAAGTTTGATGAGAATTGACTAGATCAATGAAAATAATAATTCTCTCGGTAAAGAAAACTGTACTAACATAATAGTATATTGCAGTCCCGAGGGAGTCCAAAATGAGTTAGCCTTTAGTAAACTTAAATTGATGTCCAAGCTGAAGGCGAGGTCATCAAAGGTTTGCTAAAGGTGAGCTCATTTTTGCACTCCCCAGGGCTGCATACTATTTTTGACGCTAGTAGTCGGAAAGTACAATATTCGTTTCCGGTACGGCCCCGAAAATTGTACTTTCGGGCTACTAGCGTGAAAAAAAGATTCCTTCTCGATATTTTACGTACAGTTCATCTTAAATCCAAACATATGCTCGAGATTTTAGAGTCGCTTCCAATCCCAACTATTATTATGTCCATCCGTACCAAATATGAAACTGCACCGAAGATAAAATTTTCGGTCTAGAGACCCCGACACCTGATCGTGCCTAAAAGAAAAAAAAAAAAAAAAAACGTAACAAATCTGGCACGACGTCCCGTTGTATTTCAAAAGCCACGTGACTGGCCCCGCGAGCCGACATTTACTTTCATCCGATCCTGACGGGTATAGGAAGAAAAAAGACGAGAAGAGAAACAAGAAATAATAATCATCGGGATGACCCTAATAAGCCTTAGGAGAGATCATCGCTCGAATCTACTGATTTCGCGGAATTTTCGACTCTTTTTTTTCTTAGGTTGTATTTACCGTTCATTAAAAATACTTTTTTATACTATGGCAGTTAATTGTTTAAAAAATTGTTGTTATCTATTTATAAAAAAAAAAAAAAAAAAAAAAAAAAATTTGTATTCAGGTACCGGTTGAATGACCTAAAAAAAGGTTTAAAATAAAAAAAAAAATTACAATATTTGTTCATTTATTGTAGAGATGGCCGTGACGTCAAACGACAAAACAGAAAGTTTATGAGATATACGTCATGAAGTAAATTGTCAACAATTTTTTTAATTTAAAGCGTTCCATGACTTTTGCTCTCAAAATATTCATGAAAAAATATTAATAAAACAATATTAATAACGACATGTGCTCAATGTAAACAATTTTTAATTAAATTATTACTGCTGATAAATTAAACAAAAATTATTTATCTGACATTCTTGTTATTATCTTACAGGATTAGATCCTTGCGAAAATAAAATTTAATTAATCCATTAGACTGTTTTATTCGAGACCAGTTTTATAACTAATTTGAAATATGACTGTCATGAAGCAACAGTATTGATGAAATTTGACAATCATTGTCTGAAAAAAATGAGAAATTGTGAAAAATTTAACATCCTTGGTTCCCAAAAAAAGTGTAAATTATGTTTCGAAGTTTTAAGTAATGTTCCCGTAGAAAGTACAAGCGTGAAAAGAAACTTGTAAGAATAAAAAAAGGAGAGTCGATGACGAACAACGTCCACATGCATTACATTACGTTTGTAAAACTGATTTATACGCAACTATGAAGTTTATGATTACGCGATTTACCTTTTATATAAAAATTAGTGTGTAATTTACGAGTATGAATTTTTCATACTAATGCAGGTAAAATACCCGGCCGAGGAAAGTGATTTGAAAATGAGGTTATTCCACACTGCACGCCGGCAGGCAGCAAAACCAGACAAAAAATTGCGAGAATTTCGCAATAACCATTTTTATTTTCAATTTTAACATGCGGTCGATCGTTATTTTCACCGTCTTTGTGCAATATTAATTATAATTTCATAACAATAATAACAATTTAAAATCTTTATAAAAAAAAAGATAGCGGGTTTTTGCGCTAGAAGTAGAGAAAACGTTAAAATCATACTTGTTTGAACAGCTAAATCCTGGACAAACGCACGTTGCTCATGCATGCAGTGGCCGAGCTAAAAAATTTATTAACATTTCGTACGCAAAAAGTGGACAAAAAAAGAGTCCTTTGCGGTAAAAACATAAATAACAGTTTGCATACGTGATTTCCGCGTTCGAAAAAAAAAAAAACCTAAAAATTCCTCTCCTCGGCTAGCATGACGTAGGATAGTGAGTGTCGAAAAAAAAGCGATCATTCGTAGTCGGCTTACGAATTTTACTTGATTTCAAGCGAGATTTTAAGAGGGAGTTGGTGTAAGGCACAAATTGTACTGTTAATTCAATTTAATTAATTTGGTTTCTTTATTTTATGTTTCAGGTGAGTCATGTCGAATGGTGACACGTAAGTTTGTGCATGATTTTTAGTTGGTTTAGCTTATTCATCGGTACAAAAAAATTCCCACGAAGAATTAAGTATTTGAATACTGGTTACTCATAAAACTTTTTGTTCGCAACTAATTATCTTAAGTATAAATTTTATTATTACACGAGTACGTATAGTATAGTTTCTAAACTTAAATTTGATATCAATCCGGTATTTTATTTTATTATTAAACTTAGGAGTTATAAAACTAAAAAATATAAGAAAATAACATTGATTAAAAGGCATATCTTTGAAAATCGAATAGTTATGAAGTAGTGTATGATTTATATCCATACATTAAACACATTTATTTTATTAAATATTAAATATTAGTATCAATAAATTAATGAAGTCCTTATCGTAAATAATTGCAGTTTATTATTTTAATCATGTTGCATTTCAAATCATAATATAAAAACTATTATAGCTGAAAGTCAAAAATATTTGAAATTAGTTTTTTATATAAATAAAATATATTTTATTAGATCATTAAAAATAAAAAAAATTTAACAAAACATATTTGAAGTTCTTTTATTTTAGATACATTGAACAGTTTACATAATAGAATAATAATAATTTTTAAAAATTAAATAGAATACAGAAAATAATCTTTTTGAAACTGAAAAACTATTCGCTCGCTATTAAAACTAAATTTCAATTTTATGAAAATAAATCATTGTTTTCAATGTAAAGCACAATCAATTCCTAAAAATAAAAAAAAAATACCTTAAAAAATAAAAAAATACAAGAATTAACTCATTTTTCATCGAGAAAAAGTCTCGATCAGTCAGCCGTAAAGATGTTCGGTAAGAAGTCTGCACGATCCGAGAGAAAAAGTTATCGTATACACACACTTGCATAAGTGGGTCAGTCAAGTGTACGTGTGAAGTGTGAACGCGCGGTCATAATAATACCTGGCTGCAGCACCCGTGTATTGCGAATCACCTGAGCCGGCTGGTCATCTGTCGGACTAACACGTAAATAAATATATGAAAAAACGTACACTGTTGCGCAATCGATTTTTCCTTTCAGCTTTTACGAAGAATTTTTGGTATTACGGTCACTTTTTTGGGTCAGAGTCCACTTTCGTTTTGTTTTTTGGCTGCGATAAGGACTTTTGTTAAATATGCATTAGCGTACATTAGCGTTTTTTCTTTCTCAAAATTTTATTGAAGATTATGTTATTGTTTATTAACTGGTAATTATAAATTAAGTATACTATCATACTTTTTTGTTCTATGCTATACAAAACTACTTTAATATCCCATGAACGACGCGTTACATAAAATGTTTATAATTATAAAGTTACAGGTTTACTGAATGCATTGTTTGGATGAATACTTGCAATTATTTCGAATCGAGATGATAATTCCTAGTGTTGACTGTAAACTTTTAAATTTAATTTAATCTTACATTTATATTATACATTAAAATGATAAATAAAATGATAAAAATGAAATACTTAGTAAATTTTTATATTTTTTTCATTGAAAACATTTGGTACCGACCAGAGAAACTATAGTATAGAAGAACTAAATAATTAGTAGAAAACTAAAGTAAAAATAACAAATACTACCAATTCATAGTAACTAATAAAATATAACCTCAAAAACTGTTTTTTAGAGAACAAATTATAAATAATTTTTCTTAAAATTTACAAATTATTACTGTTTCTACAAGCTCGATGAGCACCACTAACCCACGTACGAAAATTTCTACGAATTTTTGCAAAATCGCATCGAAACGATTACTCCACTGTTCAGACAGGTTGACGCAAGGTAAAATATTAATAAAGTCTCGGAACATCCCGCTTTCGTTATTTCCCATTTCGCAAGTCGGCCGTTATTGATTTTCTTGCGATTTCAGTAGGTCGTCCGCCCCGATTTCATTGCGCGACTACTCAAAATCGAAAAAAGAAAATAAAACTTTCTTTCCAGAAAGTCACAAAGACGCTTTAGCAAACAGAGACCTTCGCACCTCCGAAAAAAGAGAAAATCGATGCAAAAAAGGTGAAATTATCGCCTCCTGTGTTGAGGAGATATTTATAACCCGGTGGAACTTTACCGAACGCTAATGCGCGGCTGATCGAATTGGACTTTTTTACGGGAGATAAAGGACTCGTTTCGCGCGAAATTTATAAGACGGCTCTTTTTTGTTGAAGAGTCTGGATGGTATTCATGCGGAGGAACAGGAAACTCCGAGTAAAATTCCTGCTGAGGATTATGATCCTTTGTTTTGATTTAAAAATCATGCAGCAGGAAGTCGGATGGCTTAGTACGTTGAGCACGAGAGTTGTATACTGGTGGACCCTGGTTCGATTCCTCCTTGAATTGGTCTATTTTTCATGAATGTCCAAAAAAAAAAAAAATTATTAAAGCTTGCTTCACAGGGGTATCCTCTTAAGTGAACATTGCTATGTAAACTTGAATTTCTATACCAGAATTTTTTTTATTTTTTATTTATTTTTATTTTTCATAAATAAATCAATATAATTTTGATTTAAATTTAGTGACCTTATTTTTTAAATGCAGGTAATAATTCAAAATTTTAACAAATAACTATACTGTAAAGTATAAAAAAATAAGTGTCAGTATTAACCGTTAGAGGGCGTATGATAATCTTCAATTGAAACAATATGCTTAATAAAAATAATCGAACGCTCATATTTTTCAAAAATATTCCATGAGTAAGACCCAGCTGGGAGATTTGTTAAGCGACAAAAAAGTTTGATAAGTTTAAAATCTTAATGTATCAGGCGCTAGAGGGTGCATCATGTAAATACACAAATAAAAATTTACATGAAAATAGTTTTAATCTTTGAAAGTTATTATTTATTTTTAAAAATGATCTTAGTCTCAACACAGTAAAATTCAAGAATAGTACTTCAAAATACAGACTGAAACATAATAAAATAAAAGTTAGAATACTTCCACCGCTAAAAATATGCGAATTTAGTTTAATTCATTTATAAAAAAGACTACATCGCGATATGGGCTCACAGTTCTTATTCGCGCTCGTATTTGTCAACAAAAATTAAGATAAAGCGCGCGAATCTGAAAAATCAATTTAAAATTAATAAAATCCTTTTTTCAGTTATTATTGTTACACTTTTAAAGATTGAAAAAAAAATGAATAACTCATATTATCATTATTTTTATAAAAAATTGTATCTCATAAGTATCTCATTTGTAACTGAAAAAATAAATCGCACAAAAATTTAAAAAAAACTGAGTTTCTTTGAGCAGAGGATTATCGAGGTTCGTGTCGTTGCACGTGTGTTACTCGGACGCGGTATTACCGCACATCAAGGACTACCGATCCGATCACTCTCGATTTCACCTGCACTGCAGGCCGCGCTGCAACAGGTTACTCGGTCGTCGAGACATCGCGCGGGATTTTTCCTTTCGCGGGAGTTTCGAAACATTTTTTTCCAAATTCCTCGCTGACACATCGGCAGGCAGTTCCGGCGGGTATTAAAATTTCGATCGCGGCGGGGAAAATTCCAGGCCGAGTTTGTCAATTTCGATTGCACCGAAGAAGAAGAAGAAGAAGAAGAAGGCAGGATTACGCAACGAGCGTCGGACACGTCGATGTGTGGTTATCGGGCCAGGGTCGAATGAAATTCGTGTCCAGCTCGCGGTACGATCAAGGTCGATTCGGGGCGGGGAGCTTCTTTTTTTGTCGTTTTGCAATTATTGGGGCTTTTTGATTTTACAGCTGATTTTGCTTCAAAATGTTTGTACGCGAATTTCAACGAAAGTTTTGAGTTTGGGATTTTGCAATATGCAAGGGTTCTAAAATGTTAGGCTTTTTGAGTGTTTTTTTTTTTTTTTTTTTAATTTTTAAAAGTAATAACCCTTGTTATTGTAAAATTCATTTTTTTATTCAAATTACTATTCTTTGTTGCATGTATCATGAGATAAGGTAAAGGACCCAATTGTGGACCCCTTACCCCAATTAATGGTCCCCTTCAGCAAAAATCATTTTTAAATATTTTTTTAATGCAAATATCGGCATAAAACTATTTTAAAATAAATTTATGTTATCAAAGAATATTTCGAAATTTTTTTTTCAAGTTTACGTTAATAATTCCGTTTTATTTTGAAAGTCACAATGTTGGTTGACTCGAGGGTTAGGTTGGTGTTCTCGTGGCAGCGAATCAAGCAACTTTCAAACTTGAATTTCTAGGCATACTTTATTTATTTACGCAATGTATCACTGATCAATGAAAAGCTTAGACTTCAAAAATTAGTATAGTATCAATTTTATAAGTTAGAAATATAAATTTTTAAATAAATAATGCAGTTCTCATAATTGGGCCCTAGTCTCAAGGTACCCCAATTAATGGTCCTGAAGAGCAGCGGTCCATTAATACGAACCTTTAAATGAAACTCCGAGTACCCCAATTAATGAGACGTTAGTTTTGGCTTTCATACCGAGTTTTATACACTAAAATATCAGCTTTATAAATCTTCTAATGTGGTTAAATTACTTTTGTCAATGAAAACTGTAACTACTTTTAACTTCAATGTCAACAAAAATCGTAACCTCAAAAGTCAATAGTTTGAAATAAAATCACAGGGTCCATTAATTGGGGTAAGAAAAATGTTAAGGGGATATCGCATGTAAAAAAGGTCCATTAATCGGGGTACTTTGACACACAGTTTCAAAAATACGGTCCAAAAGGTCTCTACTTTAAACATTAATTACTGTGTAAATAAATAAAATTTTTTAATAAAAAAAATTGATTTTGATTCTTAAGACCACTAAAATTATGTATGTACAAAAAAAATTAACCTCACTTGCTTGGTTTTTTCTATAAAATTCAAAAACCCCGAAAGTTGTGATTTTTGGGGTCCACAATTGGGTCCTTTACCTTACTTGAAATAATATAATTTAATCTAATCTTCCATGATATTCGGTCTAAAAATCAAAACATAAAAATTTTATGCGGATCGTAGTTAAAATCCTTGTAAAAATCTCATTTCTGTCAATTTTATGGAAAATTTTGAGCTTGAAGTTTTTTTTTTAAATAACGGAAAATCTAATGTTAGTTTATGTTGTAGGTTTTATTATGTACCAAATAAAAATAAAGTTCTGAAAGGGTAACTTACGACAGGTGGTTTTTAAATAAAATAAAATGTGGCAATATTAAAAATCAAGAAAAAAATATCTCATCTCTCTTTATTGAAATGAGTCGATCCTTAAAAAGTAATTCTTGAGAATTCGCAAATGTTGACGACCTTTGTTTGTGCATAAATAATGGCTTTTAATGAAAACTTAATGCGAAAATCGGTTTTACAACTTTCAAAATTAATTTAACATGTTCAATCTTAACATAAATAATTTAATATGTTCTGAAAATTTAAACAAAGCAACCTTGGTCTCAATCCCAAAAGCATGAACCCAATTATGAATTTTCAAAAATTATATAATAGCCACCAGGGGGCAGGTAAAACGAGGTCAGTCAATTTATTTGTCTTACAATTTAAATAAACAAAACGTAAAAAGCCCCTCTCACCGGTTCATTACCACCAACATTCCGTGCTCTGCAAAAACGAGTTCAACTTGTAAAATAAAATCCGCTCGCCGTGGGAGATAAAAAACGTCGCTGAGACAGGCGAGCTTGGAAGGGAATTAAACGATTAGCGTTTCACGTGCTATTGGGAAAATCCACGCGGTTCTTTAAAAAAAAAAAAAAAAAAAAAGTCCGAGAATTCTAGGAGTGAAAGGGAATGGCTAATACAAACCTCATAATCGTGATATTACGCGTTTTACGGCCGGCCGGACTTTTCACGCTTGACTTTCGGCTCGCTTTGATATGGAATTCGGTCTTTGATCTTAAATTTGTTCTAATATTTAAAAAAATTTTTAAGACTAAGGGAATTTGGAATTTATTTTGTATATATATATATATATATGCACACATTATACAAAATAAATATACATCAAAATGTTTTAAGTAATTTACATTGATTGAGAAAAATTGATTCCATGAACATTTTTTATTCTATGCCACATTGTCATATAACATGTTCTTTGAATACTCTATGACGTACTAAATAATATATTATAAACTTTATTATGAGTGTATCAAAAATTAAAAATTTTACTTTTAAATAATTTAATTCTGCGAGATACAAATCCCTTTTTTCAAATGAAAAATACTTACAGAGAAAAATTTAAGAGTATCTTTGAATTTTAGTAATAGAATACAACGTTCCGGAACTAAGTTTGAAAATTTTGAAAAAAAAGTCATTATAAATTCAATACAAGGAAGCACTGACGAGCGGTTGATTTTCTCTTTGAATTTCAAAATACAAGAATTCGAAAAGACATTTGAAGTCAAAATCGGTTGCCTAATGTGCGTCATAAGAATTTGACTGACATAAGACCTTAAAAGCTTTCTCCCTCTATTCCCCTTTGCCTTTCCCGCGTGTTTCAAATTAAGTTGTTTAAATAAATTTGTTCGCGCACAGTTAAAGCAGCTGCGGTCTTGACTCCACGCAATAAAAGAACAAGTATACCCGGGTACGAAAAAAATACTTTAGAAATCACTTAACAAAAATTATTTCGAAACTTTTATTTTTTTTTCTCTTGGTACTTTTACGCTTGAGATTTTTAACGACTAGATTATTAGAAAGTTTTTTTTTTTTTTTTTTTTTTGAAAAATCAAAAAATGTACGTTTTTTCGAGGGTGACTTGTTACTTCGCAGCGAGAAAAAAAAATCAAACGGTCTAAGTGGATAAGGAAACACAATGGTTTTTTTTTCGTTTTCATCTGACTGACTTACTTACCTTTTTTTTTCAGCTCGAAATCAAAGTCGGATGCTAGAACTTTTACTCGAGCTCAATTATGTCGAAAGCGAGATTATTGAAAGTTGTGTGTGCTCACGAGCGAGTTATTGAACTCGCATGAGGAAGATAGATATTTTCATATTTGTTTGTCAAGTTCATGTGAACGAGTCTTGAATTTTCATAGTTTTACCAAAGTAAATATTTATTATACAAAGTAAAAAAAGAAATAATTTTTTTTTCAGTAATTAAAATGTAATTTTTTCTGATTAACAGTTTCGAAGCGGATGAAAGTTAGCGATAAAAAAAAAAATAGTTTTAAAAGAGACAAAATTATTTCCCAGTGTTTGAAATCAAAAGAACCATTCTTTATATAATTCCAAGTTAGTTTTCACGTGTTTAAAATTCAAGGTCGAAAAATAAGAAGTTAGTCTGGCGCGGCGCGGGAGAGAAAGTTTTAATATTTTAATCCCGTTCGTCATTAGCGATGGCACCACTGCGCTATTAAATGATAGTTTACGCGAGCCGCAATTAGAATAACAAACGGAGAAAAGAATTCAAACTTTTGATTATAATGTTTGAGTCCTTTAAAAACTGTTTGAAGAAAGTTCAAGATTATCGGTCTGTCGGGTATGACTCGTTAGCTTAACTTCGGAGTGCGTATAAAAATATCAAACTTCTGTTTTCATTTCGAATCCGGGAAGATTTTTGAAGATAGATTCTAAAAGTTTATTGTTATTTTGGACATAATGCATATGATATTACTCAAAAACTACCAATTATTATGAAAAGTATCACAACACGTATATTGCATCAACAATTCGATCCGTTCGAATGATTTTTCTTTAGAAAATAGTTTTTATTTTGATGTCTTGACAGGTATTTTACTATCGATTTTATTGAATAAAATTCTGAAATTGAAAAAAAGCTTGTATGTTTCTTTGTAAATTAATTATTGATACATGATTATAGAATTTGAACTTGAAGTATACAAAGTCTTATAGGTAAATTTAAGTTTTTTGTAAATTTTATACTTCTGAAATTGAATTTAGGAATAAAAATTTTATTATAAAATATAAATTTTAGTAATGTAAAATAATTATAAAAAGTTTATAAATATTCATATATTTTTATCTAATTATAAAGTGTTAATAATCAGCGAACAATTGATTTACAAAATCACAGCTTCTAATCATAATAACATTTTACAGATGCTTTGAAATTTATTATTCGTAGATTCGATTTTCAGGCTGTTCATTAAAAATCAAAATCTTGAATGTTCTGAAACGTATTTATTTAAAAATTCAACTTAAATTTAAACTTTAGTTCACTCTTATAACTTCTGACCTATACAAAATTCATAGCTTTTCTTAACAATTAGAGATACTTGTTTTTTAATTCATAAATTTGAACACTTTTGCACATAATAATTTTAATGATGCCGCTTGTGTCTATAATCTATATCCTAAGGATACGATAAAGTTCATATGATGCTAGATAAATTTAAAACAAAATAATATTGAAAATATTAAAATTATCCTAATAATAGAAGCTGAACATTCGAACATTTTTCATAACAATAGTTCAGTCCAAAGAAATCAAGTAAAACCAACCCGAACTTAAACTTCAATGTATGAATAAAACCCGGGCGTTAACCCAGCATCCAACCTCCTTTCTTGCTCCAAATCGTTACTGCACGAAAGCCAGTAAGTAAGTTATATCACCCTGGTTAAATATTTAGCGGCATCAAAAGTTACTCGCTTAAATTGTAATAAGAACAAGAAGCAGAAGAAGGAATACACGTATATTTGCTCTCAATGATCCGGCCGTATATACGCGGTTGCCCAACAACCGGCCGCGTATATAGCCATGGCCGACGACGACTGAAAAGAAAGCCCGAGCCGCGGCGCGTTTTACCCCTTGCGTAATGTACCTACCTGCTATACGGCATTCGGAGATATTAACGAGTGTCTGTGAGCAACGCTGGATTTTTTTTTTTTCTTTTTCTTTTATTGCGTAAACCCGATGGATATCGTGGTGTGCATTGTTTTTGATGTGTTTATTCTATCGATTGGGTTCATTTGAGTTTTGTATTGCTGCTTTGGATTTGGCTACCGAGTAGTTTGTCTATGACGACAGTGACTGTACACTCGATGTTTTTATAAAAAATCCAATGTTAAAAAATTTTATTTAATGCTTGGTAGGATATCTATTCGCTCTGAGAACTCTTCTAGGCTTTGGTTGTTCTAATTTTTTTAGGACAAGATTTCTGGTTAAATCTTGTTACATAGTTCTTCAAGTACCTTGATGAACTCTCTTTGATTTGAAGTTAGGCGTTTTCTGACTGCATCATCAATAATTTTCCATAAATATTCAATTGGACTCATATCTGGTAACTGGGGTGGTGTAGTTCACATTCTTTTATCATACATTTATTTATCAGAAATAAAATATAATAGTAATAAGTATTGAAATAATAATGCAATGTTTTAAACTAGTAATTCTTAAGTACACGTTAAATAAATAAAAAAAATTCACTTTTTATTTTTCCAGAAACTATACACATCTGATGAAAATCAAATTTTAAAATAAGCTATGAAAAATGAATCAATAAATTTCATTTCTTTTATATTACCACAACAGCATCACTTGTCACAAAATAGATGATTCTTTGAATTATTAAGAGTTGTTTTTCGGAAATCATTGATTATCGATGCAACGCAGTGAATGTTAGTAACGTATTGATTTTCACAACATTCTTCTTCTAAAACTTGATATTAAAAAAAAATTAATTGATTTGAATTATTGCAAAAGTAAACTTGAAATATTTTTTTGTGATGGTTTTTAAAGTCCTCTAGAAAGTTAATATTTAAATGTTCTATATTCGTCTCATTATAAGCCTCGTCAAATATAATTAGCCACCCCAAATTTACTAAAAGTCTTGTTCTTGGTATCGTTTGTAGACTTAAATCAATATTTAAAGAATATGATTTTTTAATTACCAACTCGTACGCATGTGGTTATTAAAATAGTACAGTTAATTAATGTGACTTAATATTTTTAGGAATTCCACTTCTTCAAATTACAATTTAATTTAAATGGGTTTTCACCCGTAAATTTGAATAATAATAAATAAATTTCACTCAAGATTATTTGAACTACCAAATTACCAGTCTTACTAACCTAGACATTATTTTTGTTGTATAATTTCAGCGACGGCACGTCAACGGGGACAGGTGACCCGGACAACTACACCAACAACACGGAGTCCGTCGTCGGCGGTGGCGCGATGATGCACCCGAGCGCGGACCTGGAGGCCAACGCCCGTAACAGTAGCGGGGCCGCTGGCGGGGGCGTATCGACACTGCCCCAGGCGATGCCTCTGCCCATGACCATACCCATAAGCACGAGTACCCCGGGTCTGAACAACCAGGCATGGAACCGTCAACAGGCCGTGAGCGTCAGACACGCCTTCAAGACCTACGGAAGCAGCAAGAACCCCAACCACGTTATACAGAACCTCAACATGACCGTTGCCAAGGGTTCCATGTGAGTACCGTTTACTTGCTTTTATTTGTTTACATTTATGGGCAGGACTTGAAATGTATGGATCGACCAGATTGTATTTAATCGAGTATTTAATTAGAATTAGTCGTAGATGGTACTATTCATAGAGCGAATTCCTTCTATATTTTACCTGACCTGAGCTTAGGTGGAAATTAAGAAAATACTCGTTATTTTACGAAAACATTATCATCAGTAAAATATAAAAAAAAAGTACTCCAAATTGTAAGTTTGTATGTTTAATAAAAACGAACACTTTAACTTACAAATTCAAAATTCTTTTGTATATTAAACACAGTGGGAAAATCCTCGATGAAAGGTCTATTTATCTGAAATAAATAAAGAGAAAATTCATTTTATTAGAGTGGATCTACAGCTTAGGCTTAAAATTCAAGATCACGTCTTGAAAAATTTCATTCTAAGAGGTGGTATATAGAATAAATGGATTGTAACTTTTTTCGTCATTTAATTAGATTCTCTAACTCAAAAAATAAACATAATTTTTTTTCAAGTATAATCAACCATTAAAAATAAAAATTTCAGTTAATAATGAAACTTTTTTTGTTCAAAATATGCGGAAAAATATGCCAATATAATTAATAAAATTTTTTAAAACAAACCCCCATAAAATTAATTTCATTCTGAACTTCTATGTGCGCTCTATGTACTAATTGTACTATGTCACATCCTTTTTCAAGGTTAATGCATTTTCAAAAGGAAAACAAAAAGTGATCGATACTTATAAGCCTACGTTATATTCAATTAAAACTAAACGGAAGCGCGAGAAGTAACTTTACTCTCTGTCAAACTCTCGCGTCTGACTAAACTCGGGTGTTTCCATTGAATTCACGCGGAACTCGCGATTACCTCTCTCTTGTTCTACTTTATTGAGATCGAACTCTATTTTTGTTTATTTATTCTTCTATTAGTATTGTTATTATCTCTTATGTAAAATACCTGTTAAATATAACTGACAGATATCTTAGACAATGTATAATACAAACTTTTTTTTATAATATATTATTTAGAGTTAATAAGTTAATGTTAAAAAAAGATTCACTACCTAAATGAACGGTAAAAAAGACAGAATGCATTAGCAGCTTGCGAAACGCAATTAGGCGCGTGCGGTTGACTTGCAAATAAAATAAACAAAAATTATTGTTAAGGTTTAATAATGATTATAATACTTGCTATTCAGAATTCAAGAATAAATAAAAATAACATATCAAAGTGTTGAGACAGTAATGGTACAATAAATTGAATTCTCTGCACTCTCTGTCTTTCACAAGAATACACGAGACTTTTACGAGTTTGCAGGCTTCGAAATACATAGTCCCGCATAGGTAGCTTTAGATTTATAGATCGTACGAAGTTCGGTCCGTTTGTTCAATGAAAAATTTTTTTGCAACATCTGCAGCAAACTGAACATGTCATAAATTAATTAGTTAAGTAAAAATCTTAGCATATCAACTCCGTAGATTGGAAATTTTAACAGTTAGTTTAAGGTTTGAAAACAATACCACTGATTTGGGGAGGTTTAAAGGTTACGAAGCTTTAAATGGTGCTAATTAGGGACAAACTTAATTTATAAATATAATTATTATTTAAAATCCCTATAAAATTAATTGTTCACCGATGTGATTATATTCGTACTGTATTGGTCAATCAATACAAACACAATACCAAACACGATTATTATACTTCAATGGTAATATTGAAGAACCAGTAGTTTTGACTTAAATTAAGAAAAAAAATTTTGATCTTAGCAAATTAAATTAGTCATTGATCAAATCTAGTACAATATCAATAATAAATGCGCATCACAATTGCCTATAGGCAAGAGAATAGTAAAATTTTTCACTTCCTTCAAAACCAACAAAACTTCAAGTCAAAATATTACATAGTATCGGTATTGTCAACCCTACTTAAAAAAAAAAAAGCCCGGAACACTGCACCCGGAATAACAGAATTCGCACCGCGGTCTACGAGAAAAGTGGTAACGATAACTGATTAAAACGTAAACGCGTCTAATCCGCGGGTATTGCGCGAGTAGCACATCCGCGTAATGCGTTATCAAAGAACTTTCCCATTCCAGTGTATGATCCGCCGATTTCTCTTCCTAAAAGAGAGGAGGAACCGCGCTCACGCTAGATAGAGCGCAAGAGAGAGAAAAAAAAATGAGAGAAGAGTCTTTTCTTCCTTATGGTTATCGACAGCTGTTACGCGTCAAACATTGAGTTATCTCGGGTTGCGGCGAGGAGCCTTGGGCGATCATTATACTCGAGAATTTCCATCTTGCGATCGAGAAAAACTCCGGGGGAGGCGACCAGTTTTCGTCCTTATTTACGTCCAAGGAGAATCCGCGCGTTCTTGCGGCTTTTCATCTTTTTTATTTATTGCGAGTACTTTTGAGAAAAATTTCAGATGAGTTTTTATGGTTATAAATCGCACGTTTGAAGAAATTGTGTTTGAATGAAACAAATTTATTGGTAATTTGTTATTTTCAAAAAAAAATTTATCTTCAAGTTATAAGTCATTTTAAACGTAAAGGTGTCATCTCGTTATTTACATATTGCAGGCTAAAATACATATAAATAATCAAGGATTTGAACGATTTCAACTTTTAAAAATTTTATCCACTTGAATAGTTAATTCAAACGACTGAATTTTTATAATTTTTGATTTGGTTTTTATGTTTGTTAGATATTACTCGAGGTATTACTTTATAATTACTACCAAGTTTATTTAAATTTATATTTTAATAAAAAATTTTCTAGAATTACGTGAATTTTCAATATTATAATGAAAGGTACACAAATATTATTCATTGCATTCATTTTAAATCTCAAATAATTATGAAAAATGTATGAAACTGATATTGTTTTTTTACTTAATTTTACTATAATTTATGTTTCATTATCATCTTGAAAGAACAATCATGCTCATTGAAAACTTTAACAAGCTTTATAAAAAATACTAGAGCTGGTTTTTTTTTTTTTTTTTTTTTCATTATCATTAAATGCATTGCACAAAAAGGATTGCCACATCTACAAGTTATTTGCAAAAGTTTTTTTTTTTTTTATCTAACTTAATACTTTTATCTCAACAATCATGTAAAAAGTGCCATACTTATTCCAAAACTCTAGATTTTATTTAAAATTTTCAGGTGTTTTCAAGATAGCAAAAAACCTGCAAGAAATAACATTTATAAAAATATAAAAGTTTTTAATTTACACAAACCCAGTTTAAAAAAATTACTTTTTTATTTACTTGAAACTTTTTAAATAAATTTTTCGAAACACCACGACTTAATTAAACAAAATCGCTTTTTTCGCTCGCTTCGATTGCATTACATTTGCGAAAAGCGTCTAGTATACGCGTAATGATAGACCCAAAGCGGTTAAACGTCTCAGTCCCGAGGTCTACAACTTTTTCGAAAGGCGCTGCCCACACAACTACGCTCGCATGTATCTTGCATTCCTCGTGCTTCTATAATTTCGCCAATCGAAAAAGAATAAAACAAAATGGATTCCGAAGGTGACGAAAGTCCCCGATTAAACGGCTGAAAAAAAAAAAGTAAAAGCGTCCACGGCGCGCAATCATTTCGGGCACGCGCAATTACCCGGCCTTGGAAAATTGGAAGCTCTTTTGCGGCGCGCCGCGCGGTACGAAAAATCATATTGAATTGTAACTTAATGTGTGAACCGGTGCGCAGACTTTCTACAAATAATGCGATTTTTTTTTTTTTTATTTTACTTGTGTTCCTTTTTTCTCTCGCGCACGCGATTGAAAATTTGAAAACAAAGCTGTGCTTTCCCGGATGAATCATTGTTTATTCTTTTACTCTGAATTTCTTTGTCGCTGAATTGTGACTCAGCCATTAAGGATAAAAATGCGTTTGTGACTTTTTGAATTTATTACCCCTGATCATTTTCACCGATTAAGGATGATAAGCCGAGCGAGGGGGCAAGAACCTCACAAAGGATTATAACGTACGTGAAGAAGTGACAAAAGCGCTTTCAGAGATGTAACAAAAAAATTTTTTCCTTGTTTTTAAATTATTCAAAAATCAGAAATGCGTGTTTTGTTGCAAAAATTGCTTGAACCGGTTTTTAATAAAAGGTTTTTTCGCGCTTTTCTCTGAAGAATTTTTTTTAGGTAGTTCCAAATCATTAACATTTAATCAATTTTTTTTTAAATGATATAATTTCAAATTTTTTTGATAGAATGTGTAGATGTATTAAGGAAGAAACATTTCAAATTTGCTTTCTTATCAACTTGCTAAAATATTCAAGCGCGACTTTTTGAATTTAAATAATTAATTTTTATCCAAAATTCATTGTCATTTCAAAGTTAATCCACTTCAATCAACTTAGTTTTCTCACATGAATACATAAAATAAATTTGTTACCATGTTTTTTTTGCAAGCTGCAAAAAAATTACAATTTTATAAATTGCTTGTTAATTAAACTTAGAATCGAGAGATATAAGAAAAAATTGTCAAAATTATTACTGATTGCTATCTAAAAAAGCACATAAGACCGACTAGTTATAACAATATTAAAAAATAAACCTAACTTACGCTAGTACGAGTAATAACCTTTAATATACGAACATAACGATACCGCTTCAACTTGATTATTTTAATTTTTGAGTTAAACTTTAATTAATTTACACTTCAATAATACTGATTTGATTTATTTTTCAGATACGGTTTGCTGGGTGCCAGCGGTTGCGGTAAAACGACGCTGCTGTCGTGCATCGTCGGCAGAAGACGGCTAAACTCCGGCGAAATATGGGTGCTCGGAGGCAAACCCGGGTCGAAGGGTTCCGGAGTGCCCGGCAAAAGGGTCGGCTACATGCCCCAGGAGATCGCCCTCTACGGGGAGTTCAGCATACGCGAGACCATGATGTACTTCGGCTGGATCTTCGGCATGGACACTTCCGAGATCGTCGAGAGGCTGAGGTTTCTCCTCCAGTTCCTCGATCTGCCCTCACAGAGTCGACTAGTTAAGAATCTCAGGTAATTTTATTATCTTGTGTATCTTTTTTTCGGTTATAATTATTAATTAGTACATGTTCATACAATGTTGATTGTTTACAAGCTTTTTGAGATGGATTGTACTAATGCGGTGAAGCAGTGTTAAAAATTGTGTTTTGCTTGTATTAATTTAGAGATTGATCTACTTTACCGACGAAACTGAAGTAAAATGAAATTATTTAACATACATTTATTTAAGCTTATTGTTAAAATATTATTTAAACTACGTGTGCATAATGTTTCCTGGGTTCAAGCTCTTGTAAAGCTTGATAAACTCAGATAGTAAAAGAGTACTGAAAATTTTTTACATTTAATCAAAGTTATATCTGCTTTAACAACACTACTGCAGAAAAAATATTATTTCATATGAATGTATTGAAATTAAACTCATGATTATCACTTGAATTATAAAAGCTCTTAGCCTTCAGAAATTCAAGCCAAATTTACATTAACTTGTGTAAAGTTACTAATCGAATATTTTTGTTTCAGTGGTGGTCAGCAACGACGAGTTTCGTTCGCGGTGGCACTCATGCACGATCCAGAGCTTCTCATTCTCGATGAGCCCACAGTCGGTGTGGACCCACTTCTTCGACAGAGGTAAAATCAAATCGATGATTTCAATATAAAAAAAACTAGCACCAAAACAATTTTTACATACTTAATAAGAGTTTCTCAAACTGTAACCGATGACTCTAAGTTGTATCCAACAGTACGAGAGGGAATTTTCTACATTAATTCCTCAATCTAAAATATTTTAATATCAGAGCTGAAAATCGGCTTACTTTTAATGATTTTCCTCGTACAATTTTTACCCGCAACCAGTTTGGTACCCGCTTGCCGTCAATAAAGACCGGATGACAGTTATGATTTGAGCCTCCATTGAGAGAAAGAGGAAAATTTTGCGAAAAAAAAAAGATAGCTGTAAACGTTTTTCCATAAGGAAACTTTCGGCTTGTAATACTTTTTTTTTATACTTTAGGTATCGTGATTATCAAATTAGTTTATTTTGATATAAAGAAATTGTGCAATACTTCGCGTAAGATTACGTGTTTGTAATTATTGTGCGAGATTAAATAACGCATTTGATTACTCGACTAGTGTAAAATAAGATATAAAAATACTTTCGTGTTACATAAAAAAATACAGACTTCAAGTTGCTCAACTCAAAACTGCAGTCATATAATAATAAAAATTATAAATTTTAAAAAAGTATATTTTTTACCGATGTTCTGCTTTACCGACCGCGCTCGAGAAAACCTAATGTCCTAATTTTATTAAACTCTCGTATGTCTATCATTAATATTCGCATAAATTAGAGGAATCGAACGGTCGTTTTTTGCCGACTGCTACTGATGATGATGATGATGATGATGATGATGAAAAAAAAGAGCATCGTACGAGATGAGGAGAAAAAATCCCACGTGCAAAAAAAAGGATTTAAGAGATTCATGCGACCTTCGCGAGTGCTGCTATAACACGCGTAGTTTTTCCAGCGGCTCGTCCGAGTGACATCTTTTTTACCTGTCGTCTTGAATTCATTCGCTATGAAAAATTGCTTTTTTAGAGGTTGGCACCAAAAAAAATCATAAAATCATTATGTTTAGAGAATAAAGATTAAGTACATGCACACTTGTAAATATGTTGTATATCCATGTACAATAATAAATGTTGCTGCAGTGAAAATTTATAAAAGAATCTATTAAGAGTCTCCACATTACATACAAGAATTTTAGTTTTTAAATATGAACTTGTTGAAAAATATTTAATGTCAAGCATTTATTTCAAAGAAGTTCATACATATGATTAATGTATGCAGAATTGAAAAAAAATCCAGTGTAATAAAATTTTTAAATAAACAAATGAATTTAAAGTATCGCATATCGTTTGGCGAGTGCATTCAGTGCGTTTGATATTTGATAGCGATCAGTATGCGGCACTCGATTTAATTTCATGCTCGATCTTTGTGCGCCTCGCTACGTGATTCAATTTTTCTTTGCGCCTCAAGTGCAATGTAAATCCACCGGTAATACGTTTTAAAAAATTTATTTTTAACTCCTCGGTTGATTTATTTTCGTAATTCCAAGCTATTTATCTTTAGGTCGCGCGTCTTAAAACCCATCCGAAAGCTAAAGGTTACGGCAGTGGGCTTCGAGGTTCAGGTGTCAAGGTGCAAAAAGGAGTTACGCTGCGACGAGGCTGAGTTTAAAAAAAAAACTAAAAACAAATAAATTGGTAGAATTGACGACGCTGAGCCAGCGGTACGACGACAGATGAATAAAACATGAACGATTTAAATAGACAGGTGCCTACTTTATCGGGAATCGCGCGCTTTACGATGACGAATTAATCATTGCGAGAGGTAAAAACCGTGATTTATAATCTTCAAGCGCTCTTTTGAAAATTTTCATTGACTGTAAACTTGGTACCCATTTTACTAAGGGTCTATCAACGTTACTTTAGTTACGTGCTGATAATGAAAAATAACAAAATTTTTTTTAAAAATTATGTAAAACTACGTTTTTTTTGTTTTATTAGTTTATTATATTTTTTAAGTTAAATTAATTTCTAATATTATCTGAATGATTGAAACTTTTTATATTAGTGCAAGAATATGTTGGATTAACAAAGTTTTAAATTTATATCAGTTTAATAATCAAATTTAATTTTTGCTATATTGTTTTTTCTGAGAAAAAGTTAAACTAAATAACAAAACTTAAGGCGAAGTCAAAAGGGTCATTTTAACAAAAAATTGAAGATTCAGTTAAATTAAAAATGAAAATGAAAAAAGGGCTCTGTAGTGCTCAAGCTACTACCTTAATATATCTTTTAAGCCCAACCCCATCAAAATTGGATCAAAATTAGCGTCAGAATATGGGAAAAACTTCCTGAAGATTCAATAAATATAGATATACAGCAAATGCTATTAAGATACAAAAGTTTACAAAACTGTTTCCCATATTCTGACGTTAATTTTGATCCGATTTTGATGGGATAAGGCTTAAAATATAGTTGAAGGTAGAAGCTTAGGCGCTACAGAGCCCTTTTTTTATTTTTCTTTTAGTTTAATTTTAAATGATTTTTTTCGCAAATTCTGCAACTCCCCTTATGACTTCGCCTTAATTTTGAAATATTTCTTGCCCTTTTTCGTATAAATGTTATCAAAAAAAGTTAAATGAAAATATTTGTAATGTAAATAAATACAGATGAATTAAGAATCGTGAAATTATTTCTTTGAATATAATAAAACTTTTATTACTACCGAGTCTTGTTTTTTAGAGTCTGCAACTATGTCAATCAGAGGAATCTATGAAAAAACTGCGTGAACTGGATAGTTCAAACTCGATATTTATGATTTAGAACAATAATTTTATAAAAAACTTGAATTTATAAAAACCATTTTCTTGAATTGCTTACAGTATATGGAACCATTTGGTTCAAATCACCAAAGACGGCAACAAAACAGTCATCATCACGACGCATTACATCGAGGAAGCGCGGCAAGCTCACACGGTAAACACTTGTGTTTTATAAAAAAAAAAAAAAAAATTTCGTTTACGGTTTTTGTTAACACGATGGTGAAAATTCAAAAAACTATTGACGCATCGAGTTAGAGACGCAAGTCAATCATTAGAAAAACTAGGCGCAAAAAATTCACAAAGTACTTTTAAGAAGTAAAGCAAGTAAAGTAACGACTGTACGTCAGTGTCTTTTTGTCTCTGATATACTTTAAAAATTCATTAAAATCTACATCAATGTAAAGTGTTTTAGATGGAGAATACGATAAGTAGTAGCTAAACTAGAAAATTTTATATTCTTGATACTACTGAATGAAATTACACATGGAAAGAACGTCACTTAAGCTTATTAAAATTTAAATATTAAAATTACATACCGAGCATTAAACTTCTATGAGACGCATTTTTTACAAAGTAATCTACAACTATGAAGAAGCTTTTAATTTATCTGAGTGTTTCAAAGTCTTGACATAGTCAGTTTTTCTAAAATAAATTTTAAAATTATGTGAAAATTTTCAAGTCGACATGATTGGTAGCAAAACTAAATTATTTTCTTTTTTTAATTAAATTTTTCACACAAAAATGACTTATGTAAATTCCTTTACCAAAAATGCACGTTCTTCCTTGATAAAAACATATATAATTAATTATAGCTTGAATAAAGCTGAAACTATCAACTAGAAAATTCAAATTTTTAGTTTGGTCTAAACTCAAATATACTCTAATGGCTTTAATCGCATGAAACTCAAATTAAAAAAATTACGATTAGATGAATGATAAATTACTGAAACAAATATAATTAACTTAAAAAAAAGAAACGTTAAAGTCGATGTATTCAAAAAATAGCGAGAGACTATGCAGTCCAGTCTCACCAAAAAATTATTCAAATAAAATATCTATATGATTGCTTAAAAACTTCAAAAAGCACTTTTTTCCAAAACCTTTTAGTCAAATTCCATGGAGTGCATCTGCAACGACAAACGCTCAATTCTTGAAAGATAAATAAAATCCTGGAAAAAATATATTTCATAAAATTTCGTCAGCGATTAAATTAAAATTGAAAATTAAATTTTTTCAGATCGGTCTAATGCGAAGTGGAAGACTGCTGGCCGAGGAGTCGCCCCGCAACCTGCTCCAGATGTACAACTGCCCCTCCCTGGAGGACGTTTTCCTCAAGCTCTCGCGCAAGCAGGGCTCGTACCCCCAGCCCACGACGGAGCTCAACATATCCAACAACATAAGTCTCGTGAGTAAAGTCCTTATTACCCCTTACGTAACAAACAAACGACGTTTTATTTCCCCGTCCGACAAATTGGATGATAATTAATCGTGCTTTTTTTTCATACGCACCGAATCAAAAAACTGCAATCAATGCTAAACCAGAAAAAAAACTTTTATCGTCTCTGTAGAGTGTACGTGATCTTATTTAACTCTGAAAAATTTATTTGATCGACAGGCGTCCTTAAACTGGGGCAAGAAGGACGAGCCGGTTTACGTGACGGAGGAGTCAGGAGTGGTCGGCCTCAACTTTCATCAGAGCAAGGAGGTCCTCATTCACGACACCACCAATGGCGTTGGAAGCCACTATGACGTAATGATTATAATACCTCCTGTGATTAAAATTAGTCTTACAAAATACGTCCCTAAGAAATTTCGTGCGATTGATTTCGAGGAAATATTTTGGTTTGATTTCGTGACCGAAGCAAGTCACTTTGGCTAATGACTTCCTTTCCGGATAACGAGATGATTTATTGATTGACGAAAAAAAAATTCTTTCGTAATCAATATCGTTAGAGTAATGAAAAGATCGTGTTTAATTTTTAACTCTGGGACTTGTTAGTGAATTTATATCTGATTTTTATCAAATATTAAATTTATAAACTTGTGAAAATTTTTGACATTTTAAAAAAGAATAAAAGTTTAAATTTTATCAGCCTGATTTTTTTATGAAAGATTTCAAAAACAATCAAAAAGTTTTTTCAATTTTTTATCCAAGTAGAGGACTTTTATTTTATCCGGAGGAATTAACTAGAAAATTTTAAAAATAATTCTAGATTTTTCTTTAAACCAGTTTTCATAATCATATATCATTAAAATTTTTAAAATCAACCGTATTTAAATAAAGTAATATTTTGGGACAGCTTATTAAAAAATATGTTAAATTTGAATTATATTTTAATTTCATTTGAAATTCTTGTTAATAGCAAACATAAAAAATTAATTCCAATTATTTAATTGCAGTAATCAATTTTCAAAATGTAATTAGACTGACCAGCTTGTAAAATAAATTCACCAAAAATATAACGTAAAAAATCTTCGAATTAATTCTGATAAATTGTTTCGATCCAGCTCAATGGTAAACCACTGCCCGGAGTGAAGGAGAGCACGGTGGAGTGCGACGACTGCGACTTCACGGATTGCTACAAGGTCACGACGCCCGGTAAAATCAGGGCCCTGCTTCAGAAAAACTTTTTGAGAATGTGGAGGAATGTCGGGTAAGTTGTCTCATTTATTTTACTCAATTTAAACGTGACTTGCCCACGTAGTTTTTCTTCATCGTTCCTTACTTAACGAGGTAGTTTAAAGCGTGACTTGCTTCAAAAGTATTTCTAATTTTTCTAATTGCAAGAATATACTTGATACTGCTACTTGAGAATTTCAAACTTCAAAAATCTTCCTTCAATTCATCTCTGGCTTGAATCATAAAAAAGCCGCGTTCAAGTCAGATTAATGAATTATATAATAGCTCTTATACTCCACCTGACTATATGAGATACTGAAGTTTAAGTCAACCTTGAAGTTTATAATCCGACAACTAATAAAAAAAATGTAATTTTCAGGGTGATGCTGTTCATATTCGCGCTGCCGGTGATGCAGGTGATACTCTTCTGTCTGGCGATAGGTCGTGACCCCACAGGACTTAAGATAGCCATAGTAAACGGCGAGCTAATGCCCAACCAGACGTCGTGTCCCATGCTCTACAACCGGACGAAGTCCTCCAACAGCACGGATGACTGTTTCCCGGACCAAATGGCCTGTAAATACCTCAGTTTTCTCGACAACGAAACTATGATACAGGAGTTTTACCCGAGTCCAGAAGCCGCTCAAGAAGCCGTGAGGAAGGGCAAGGCCTGGGGCACGCTGTACTTCACCGACAACTTTACGGATGCCCTCACTGCCCGAATCGCCATTGGAAAGGACACCGACGAAGAGACCCTGGATTCCAGTGAGATACGAGTTTGGCTTGACATGTCCAGTAAGTCATTTTATCTGTTGGAACTTGAAACCATCTTCAGACGAATTTTATTTAATATGATTTTTGCTAAATGTTTCAAATAAAATGTAATATTAACATTAGTACAGGTGACCCTCTTTTATTCGGAATTTTCTAGGAAAACGTCTCGAGTGTCTTTGTCTCTCCCCTGTACAAGCAGAGCGAGAGATACAGAAGACCGCCGTTTTGTCCGAATAAAAAAGGTTTACCTATGTTAATGATGGATTTTCAATTCTCACTATTTTCACTTCATTTAAGAGTTACTGCTTTTTTTTAAGCTACTCGAGTTGAAAGATTCTAAAATCTTTGGACCCCGTCTAAAGACACGTTTCTTACGCTTACGTTCGATTACAGATCAGCAAATCGGTCTTATGCTCGCCCGTAATCTGCAGTACGCCTACAGAGACTTCGCCAAGGACGCCTTGAGAGCCTGCAACTTCAACCCGGAGATCGCCGACATTCCCATCCACTTCAACGATCCCATCTACGGTTCTAAGGACCCCAGTTTCACGGACTTCGTGGCACCCGGTGTCATCCTGACGTGAGTTACTTCTCCCACCCAATTATTTTACTCCCCTTTACTGTGAACTTCGAACTCATGGATTTGGTTTTTCAGGATCGTGTTCTTCTTGGCGGTGGCGCTTACGTCGTCGGCCCTGATCATCGAGCGTATGGAGGGACTCTTGGACAGGAGTTGGGTGGCCGGTGTAACCCCAGCAGAGATTCTTTTCTCCCACGTGATAACCCAGTTCGTGGTTATGTGTGGTCAGACCGCCCTGGTGCTTACCTTCATGATAAAGGTATTCGACGTGGAGTGCAAGGGTGAGATCGGGTACGTCATCGTGCTCACGATTCTCCAGGGATTGTGCGGCATGTGCTTCGGTGAGTGTTTTTTTTTTTTTTTTTTTTTTCTTTCGGAAAAGTAAGGATTGTGGTTGATTGTTTGTTTTTCGTTTCAGGCTTCGTAATTTCAGCGATTTGCGAGCTCGAGAGAAATGCCATACAGCTGGCTCTGGGAAGCTTCTACCCAACGCTTTTACTTAGTGGTGAGTTTTTTTTGTACTTTTTGGAAAAATTATTAATTCTTTGATTATTAATAAATTTAGCTTAGCTTAAGGACGTTCAACTTTGACTACTCAAGTCAAGTCTTCTCGTATGACTAATTTTCCGATATAGCAACACGCTGATTGGTTGCTCGAGTCTAACCTAATTCCAAAAGTACTATTTTTTTTCTTTGACTATTCTTTTCTATTATTAATATTCTCCTGATCGTCTCCGTAAACATCTTCAAATAATCCTCAATTGCTCTTTTAACACCTCAAAAAAACTGTACTTGGTGTCATCATCCATTATTGAGAGACTTTGTTAAGAAGAACGAAAAAGTTCGATTTCCCATATGACCCTGTGTTAATGGATCAAAACAATAATTATCGATATCTTTGTTATTAGACTCCTAATTGCTTCCAGATTTTAACAGAGGACTTCTTATCATTCAATCAAAATATCTCTAAATTTTCATAATTTATTCATCATGATTAATTTTTCGAGTTGAACGTCCTTAAATTTTAAGTCTCATTTTGAAATTTCAAACAAATATTTACAATAAACTTGAATGAATTTCAGGTGTTATCTGGCCAGTCGAGGGTATGCCGACGATACTGCGGTACATTTCGCAAGCTCTGCCGCTAACGATGGCTACGACCGCGCTCAGGTCGATGCTGACCCGAGGCTGGAGTATCGACGAGCCCGATGTATACAACGGATTCTTCTCTACCATTATTTGGATCCTCGTCTTCCTCACGATAAGCTTGCTCGTGCTCAAGTTCAAACGAGGTTAAACGAAAACGAAGAAAGCAAATTATTATAAAAAACGTTATTTTTAAAATGATTAGAAATTTTTCAAGGAAAACCGCGCTTAAAAAACGCTCAATTCACAGCGTTTTTTCAATTTAAAAAAAAAAACTTAACTAAAATCACTTGTACAGTGTAATGAATTTTAAAATATGAATCCATTTGAATCTTTTACAAAGTGGATAAGACTCGAATAGGCAAGTTTGTGAATACATTTGCTAGGAATTTTTTTATTTGGAAAAATGGTACGAAAAAAATTTACGCGAGATTTTTTTTGTAAAAAATCGACGCGTTTTATTTTTTTTTTTTTTACAAAAATTTTTTTAACGCCACTCTGTTTGTTTAAAAAAGTTTGGCAGTACTTAACTAGCTTTAAATTTAATCATTTTTCCAAATTAAAAAATCAATAAATATATTCGGCTGAGTGTCAAAAAAGGCGCGATGTTTTTATATATATAAATATTATACATAGAACAAATAAGCGTTAATTATCTTATAAATAGTAACCTGGTGCCTGTACTTTTGTGTAAATTGTGTTGTAGGAGTGAATGATTTGTTATATATATATAAATGTACGAAAAAATGTGTCATGGCTGAGATTGTGTAAACATGTTTGTATGATTTAAGTAAGTAAGAATTCGTAGATTTTAATGTCAACTCATTCGTTCGATTGTTTTGACTTTTTTTTGTTAAAAACGCTTACTGCGCAAGGTTGTTGATAAGTTTTTGTCACCACTGCAAATCGACAATTATAAATAAACCATGTTTTACAAAATACGTCCTCAGAAAACTCTGTAATAACCACTTGCGAATTAATGGAAATTTTTATGGAATCCTCAGTTTTTGTAGTGTAGGTATCTGGTTTTTTGTAAGATAATTTGAAATTAATAGATAAATTATAATTATATATAAAAGTTACAAACATTGAAGCGTTTAACGTTTTATAATTTTAAGTGAACAAAAAAAAAAGGAAAAAAAAAGTAATATGGCAAGGAATTAATTTTAAATGTAAATGGATATGGTAGAATAGATATTTTTTGTTACGTTATGAAAAAAATATGCGTTAGTATCTTTTTTTTTTTAATCTCAGTTCAAACACACTTTTTTTGTTGAATAGTTTCTAAATTTTATTTATAAAACATTATACTTGTTTTGAATTTATATTAACGAATATAAAAATTTATTGATGTGAAAAAGAGAACTAGAGATTGATACAAAAAAAATTGAAGTTCACAAATGATAGCGACTCGTAAGTATGACTTAAAATAACGTATGACGATTAGTAAATTTTTTATTTTTATTTTATATCAGTGAGAATGTTTTTTGTTAATTGTAAAAAAAGTCATCTGTAAAGATTATCTTGCATGCGCCGTAAAAAGAAAACTGAAAAAGTTATGATTATCATATTTTGAAGCTACATGCGTTAAAGTCATGATTGTACTGTTGTTTTTTATTAGTTTTTTGTCATCTTCCTTTGTCGCCTTCTACGTGTTTAAAAAAGAAGACGATAAAGGAAATTTGATAAAAAAAAAACAAGTTGGAGTGTAGTAGGGAATTTTCAAGATTGCTACAATTACCAATTCGTTTTAGCATGCAATACGGATGAGTTAAACAATGTAAAACTCATGAATAGGAAAAAGGTGAACTTGTAGTTAGTTTCTATTATTTTTTTTATACACTTATAAGATGTTTTTAGAATTTAAATGGCTTAATTGTAAGACAATTTTACTTGCCCATGACTTTTATCTTATGTTTTACTTATTGAACTTGTAGTAATAACAATCTTGAAAATCATTGATGATTTTTTTATTTAAAACCCTCATATTTCTTTCTTAAAATTTATGATTATTAGGGAGGCGTTACAATAGGTTTTCTGGACGATCTGTACGATCTGTACGTCTGGACTAGCAGAAGATAGGGAGAAAAAAAATTATCCCTATAATAGTATTAGTAGGTAATAAGTATATGTTGTAGGGAGGAAATTTATTAATATAACTTAGACATTGATTATTTTAGTGTAAAAAGACCTTTTAAGTAGATTTATTTTTCTTTTGCTAGTCCAGAGTCCAGACGCCCAGACGTCCAGATCGTCCAGAAAACCTATTGTAGCGCCTCCCTTATTATTAAATTTTTATTTAATATTATGATGAGTGACACTTTTTTCGTAATAATTTCAATATTAAAATGATTTGAAATAGTGTGGTCTAATTTTTTTCAAGATTTACAATTAAAAAGTACTTTCAAAATCATTTATTTATTTATTTATTAATCATACAGGCCAAATGACCCTTACATATAAAGCTACAAATTAGTGGTATGCGCGCAGCAAACATATAACCGCCGTTTTTCCAGCTTTATCATACTGGTCGAGATTCGAATAGTTAGTAGCCCCATTGCAAGTATCCTCGGTGAAATCACCGATGAATTCATCGGTGAATTCATCGGTGAAATCCTCGCTTTTTGCGGTGAAATCCTCGGTGAATTCCTCGCTTTTTGCAGTGAAATCCTCGGTGAATCTTAACAGTAAAATCCTCGGCAAAATCCTCGGCATTTTAACGGGATCGAAAAAAAAAAATTCCCCAGGAAGTTTCGACTCCGGATGGGTCAGGGCGGACATCTGGTGCACCTGGTGATACTTACACCTTGGAGATGACTTCCCCAGGAAGTATCGACTCCGGATGGGTCAGGGCGAGCACCTGGTGCACCTGGCGATACTTACGCCTTCGAGATGATTTCCCCAGGAAGTTCCGACTCCAGATGGGTCAGGGCGGACACCTGGTGCAACCGGTGATACGTAAGGCTTGGGGATGAACTCCCCAGGAAGTTTTGACTCCGTATGGATCAGGGCAAGCACCTGGTGCACCTGGCGATACTTACGCCTTGAAGATGATTTCCCCAGGAAGTTTCGACTCCGCAAGGGTCAGGGCGGACATCTGGTGCACCTGGTGATACGTAAGGCTTGGAGATGACTTCCCCAGGAAGTTTCGAATCCGGATGGGTCAGAGCGGACACCTGGTGCCCCTGGTGATACGTAAGCCTTGGAGATGATTTCCCCAGGAAGTTTCGACTCCGGATGGGTCAGGGCGGAAACCTGGTGCCCCTGGTGATACTTACGCCTTCGAGATTATTTCCCCAGGAAGTTTCGACTCCGCATGAGTCAGGGCGGACATCTGGTGCACCTGGCGATACTTACGCCTTGGAGATGAACTCCCCAGGAAGTTTCGACTCCGCAAGGGTCAGGGCGGACATCTGGTGCACCTGGTGATACGTAAGGCTTGAAGATGACTTCCCCAGGAAGTTTTGACTCCATTTGTGTCAGGGCGGACACCTGGTGCCCCTGGTGATACGTAAGGCTTGGAGATGAACTCCCCAGGAAGTTTTGACTCCGGATGGGTCAGAGCGGACACCTGGTGCTCATGATGATACTTACGCCTTGGAGATGATTTCCCCAGGAAGTTCCGACTCCAGATGGGTCAGGGCGGACACCTGGTGCAACTGGTGATACGTACGCCTTGGAGATGATTTCCCCAGGAAGTTTCGACTCCGGATGGGTCAGGGCGGACATCTGGTGCACCTGGTGATACGTAAGGCTTGGGGATGAACTCCCCAGGAAGTTTTGACTCCGGATGGGTCAGGGCGGACACCTGGTGCTCATGATGATACTTACGCCTTGGAGATGATTTCCCCAGGAAGTTTCGACTCCAGATGGGTCAGGGCGGACACCAGGTGCAACTGGTGATACGTACGCCTTGGAGATGATTTCCCCAGGAAGTTTCGACTCCGGATGGGTCAGCGCGGACATCTGGTGCACCTGGTGATACTTACACCTTGGAGATGACTTCCCCAGGAAGTTTTGACTCCGGATGGATCAGGGCAAGCACCTGGTGCACCTGGCGAATCTTACGCCTTGGAGATGGACTCCCCAGGAAGTTTCGACTCCGCATGGGTCAGGGCGGACATCTGGTGCACCTGATGATACGTAAGGCTTGGAGATGACTTCCCCAGGAAGTTTCGAATCCGGATGGGTCAGGGCGGACACCTGGTGCCCCTGGTGATACGTAAGCCTTGGAGATGATTTCCCCAGGAAGTTTCGACTCCGGATGGGTCAGGGCGGAAACCTGGTGCCCCTGGTGATACTTACGCCTTCGAGATTATTTCCCCAGGAAGTTTCGACTCCGCATGGGTCAGGGCGGACATCTGGTGCACCTGGCGATACTTACGCCTTGGAGATGAATTCCCCAGGAAGTTCCGACTCCAGATGGGTCAGGGCGGACACCTGGTGCAACTGGTGATACTTACGCCTTGGAGATGATTTCCCCAGAAAGTTTCGACTCCGGATGGGTCAGGGCGGACATCTGGTGCACCTGGTGATACTTACACCTTGGAGATGACTTCCCCAGGAAGTTTTGACTTCGGAGGGTCAGGGCAAACACCTGGTGCATCTGGTGATACGCCTTGGAGATGATTTGCCCAGGAAGTTTGAACTCCGGAGGGGTCAGGGTGGACACTCTGTGCACTTGGTGATAGTGACGCCTTGGAGATGAATTCCCCAGGAACCAAGGACTCCGGAGGGGTCAGGGCGGACACCTGGTGCACCTGGTGATAATTACACCTTGGAGATGATTTCTTCGGGAAGTTTTGATTACAAATGGGCAAGGGTGGACACCTGGTGCAACTGGTATTAATTACGCCTTGGAGATGATTTCCCCAGGAAGTTTGGACCTCGGAGGGGTGAGGGCGGACACCTGGTGCACCTGGTGATTCTTACGCCTTGGAGATGATTTCCCTAGGAAAATAGGACTTTGCAGGGGTCAGGGTGGACACCTGGTGCACCTGGTGATACTTACAACTTTGAGATGTTTTTTCAGCAAATTTTAACTACGTAGGAGTCATGGAAAATACTTGGTGTGCCCAGTAATAACTACACTCTGAAGATGCTATCCTAATCGTCAACTTGATGATGTGAACCCACTGGGATCAAAACTTCCGGAGAAAATCATTTTCGAGGCAAAAGTATCACCAGGTGCACCTGGATTCCGCCCTGACCCACCCCCCCTCTCCTCAGACGCCTAACTTCCTTACGAAATCATCTTCAAGGCGTAAGTATCACCAGGTGCCCCGAGTGTCCATCCTGGCCCCTCCGGAGTTCAGACTTCCTGGAGAAATCATCATCAAGGCGCAAGTATCACCAGGTGCACCAGGTGTGTGCCCTGACCCATGCGGAGTCAAAACTTCCTGGCGAAATCATCTCCAAGGCGTAAGTATCACCAGGTGCACCAGGTGTACGCCCTGACTCCTCTGAAGTCCAAACTTCCTGGGGAAATCATCTCCTAAGCGTAATTAATACCAGCTGCACCAGGTGTCCACCTTGGCCCCTTTGGAGACAGAACTTCCTGGGGAAATCATCTCCAAGGCGTAATTATCACCAGGTGCAGCGGGTATCTCCCCTGACCCCTCCGGAGTCCTTAGTTTCTGGGGAAATCATTTCCAAGGCTTAATTAATACCAGTTGCACCAGTTGCCCACCCTGGCCTCTTTGGAAAACTTCCTGGGGAAATCATCGCCAAGGCGTTAGTATCACCAGGGGCACCAGATGTCCGCCCTTACCCATCCGGAGTCAAAACTTCCCGGGGAAGTCATCTCCAAGGCGTAAGTATCACCAGGTGCACCAGATGTCCGCCCTTACCCATCCGGAGTCAAAACTTCCTGGGGAAGTCATCTCCAAGGTGCAAGTATCACCAGGTGCACCAGATGTCCGCCCTTACCCATGCGGAGTCGAAACTTCCTGGGGAAATCAACTCGAAGGCGTAACTATCAACAGGTGCACCAGGTGCTCGCCCTGATCCCTCTGGAGTCAGAACTTCCTGGGGAAATCATCTCCAAGGCGTAAGTATCACCAGGTGCATCAGATTTCTGCCCTGACCCTTGTGGATTCGAAACTTCCTGGGGAAGTCATCTCCAAGCCTTACGTATCACCAGGTGCACCAGATGTCTGCCCTGATCCCTCAGGAGTCGAAACTTCCTGGGGATGTCATCTCCAAGGCGTAAGTATCACCAGGTGCACCAGATGTCCACCCTGACCCATCCGGAATCAAAACTTCCTGGAAAAGTCATCTCCAAGGCGTAAGTATCACCAGGTGCACCAGATTTCCGCCCTGACCCTTGTGGATTCGAAACTTCCTGGGGAAGTCATCTCCAAGCCTTACGTATCACCAGGTGCACCAGATGTCCGCCCTGATCCCTCAGGAGTCGAAACTTCCTGGGGAAATCATCTCCAAGGCGTAATTAATACCAGGTGCACCAGGTGTTCAGCCTGACCCCTCCGGAGTGCAAACTTCCTGGAAAAGTCATCTCCAAGGCGTAAGTATCACCAGGTGCACCAGATGTCCGCCCTGACCCTTGTGGATTCGAAACTCCCTGGGGAAGTCATCTCCAAGCCTTACGTATCACCAGGTGCACCAGATGTCCGCCCTGATCCCTCAGGAGTCGAAACTTCCTGGGGAAGTCATCTCCAAGGCGTAAGTATCACCAGGTGCACCAGATGTCCGCCCTTACCCATCCGGAGTCAAAACTTCCTGGGGAAGTCATCTCCAAGCCTTACGTATCACCAGGTGCACCAGATGTCCGCCCTTACCCATCCGGAGTCAAAACTTCCCAGGGAAGTCATCTCCAAGGCGTAAGTATCACCAGGTGCACCAGATGTCCGCCCTTACCCATCCGGAGTCAAAACTTCCTGGGGAAGTCATCTCCAAGGTGCAAGTATCACCAGGTGCACCAGATGTCCGCCCTGACCCATGCGGAGTCGAAACTTCCTGGGGAAATCATCTCGAAGGCGTAAGTATCAACAGGTGCACCAGGTGCTCGCCCTGACCCATCCGGAGTCGAAACTTCCTGGGGAAGTCATCTCCAAGGCGTACGTATCACCAGTTGCACCAGGTGTCCGCCCTGACCCCTTCGTTTTCGATCCCGTTCAAATGCCGAGGATTTTGCCGAGGATTTTACTGTTAAGATTCACCGAGGATTTCACCGCAAAAAGTGAGGAATTCACCGAGGATTTCACCGCAAAAAGCGAGGATTTCACCGAGGATTTCACCGATGAATTCATCGGTGATTTCACCGAGGATACTTGCAATGGGGAGACGATCGACTCTTATATCTTCCTTGGCAACTGTCATAAGATACTTTGGCAACTCGTAGAATCCGTTGCGTTAATTACTGATGGGAATGCGGAGATTTATTTAGTGTACTTACCAAAGTGGGATTTGGTTATTGGAGGCAAATTTGAGATGAGCTCGATCAACCTCGAGTGTCGCTGATGTTTTACAGCTTCTTTTATCAAAGAAACTGTTCTTTTATGAATTATGTACTTACTGGGAAATTCCATTATATTTTTGAATGATCACTGAAAAAAAAAATAAATGTATAAATGCAGTTTATATATTTATCTACAGTTAGTTACAGACACTTTCGCAAAATAATAAAATATGCTTCAACGGTATAAAATGTTAGAAAAACAAAGTCTTTCTTTACATCGATACCGGTGACTTAAACAGTCTAAAATGTTCGTACTTTTTAATATGCGTGTTTTCTGGACGAGTTATCTCGTCCTCGGGCATTTTTGACAGGCCTCGTCTGGGCGGAGGGGGATTATTAATCATACAAAAATTGCGTCATCAAAACATGCATCCGCTATACTCAAGAAAAAAATTTCTGTGACAAGTCTTCATTTATAAATTTTCAAATCAACAGTAATTTTCTGCTTTTTAAAAAAATCATTCTTAAGCTGGTAAGCCAAAAAGAATTCACACAAAGTGCAGTTATTGATTCTAAGAGGGAAATTGACAACTCTTTTTGCTCGTGGGCTAACTTAGCATTAAAAGCCTATCCTACTTATGCCACGTTATTTTGTGACTTAGATGTAAATTTTAGGCACATCCCTGTAAGAAATGCTAATTAGGAAATAGACATTTAATGGCTATTTAAAATGTCTTCAGACTAGAAACAAGGCAATATTAATAGCTAATTTTTAGATTGTATGAAACGATTTTTTTCCATGTAAATAGCCATTTACTAGATTCAAAATTAATGCATATTTTTAAATACTAATCATTTGCTTTTAACAGCGAAATTTATAAAAAAAAATATTTATCATAACCTCATAAAAAATAGGTATTTCATAGAATTATGACATTTCCAAAATTACCATCAAATTATATGCAATGAGAATCACCACGTGCAATACGCTGTTTTGAAGGTTATAAAAATTTTTTTACCCATTTCAAACGGGCGATTCATAGATTGAAATCGACCGTAAAATAAAATAATTTTTGATAGCTATTTTTTGGGTATTTTTAATTGAATAAACATAACCTATCGCTTTACTATATTAAAAATAGGAGAAAATTGGCAATTATTACCTTTTTTCTTAGACTCAGTTATTGAATATTTTAACTAACCTTTTTCTAGTTTCAGAGCCATTTTTAATATTCGCAATTCCAACAGGGCAAAAGCAGTACTATAAACATATACTATAGGTACTTTTGTCCTAAATGAGCGATACTGCACGGCATATTATCACCCTCGCTTCGATCTAGAGCTTAAAATTCAACGCCGTGCAGTAATCGCTCATTTAGGCCACTTGTATCGTAACGTATTGTTTTGTTATAACAAATTAACGCTAAACATGAATATCAAGTGAGGAAATTAATGACAGATTAAGATTTTTTTTTACTCTACTATAATTACGGCTATCTGATATAATGAATGAATATACATATGTTCGATAGTGTCATTTAAAATTTCATTAAGAGATATGTCAATTTGGGAGAAAAAGGTACGCGTCCGCATAGCTGCAGCTTGTGCGCGGGGCACATTATCCGTTGGAGCGAGAAACAAGGTGCATCCACAACTCGCGTAGATTTCGTAAATATATATACTCAAACGTTAACCTCTCGGTTTCGTTCACAACTACTTTACGTGCGAACGGCTGGAGTGAAGCACTGAGCGCATGCTGCACTGTAGGGATCGCAACATGGCAGGAGTTCCCTAATTTTATGGAACAAGAGAAAGTAAATCCCTTTTTTATGATTATTTTGCAACAATTTTTTGTCAAGAAAAAATTGTGATTACATGAAATGTTATCAAAATCTTTTAACTGCTAAGTAAATTTCACAGATTTATCAAGTCGAACTTCTTTTTTACACTGAGATTAGCACTATGCACTCTTATTATTGATAACTTCATCAAAAGTAGAAAAAAATAAAATAATATAAATTTAGTATAAAAAACTAAATGTATGGAAAACAGATTGATGAGATTGAAAAGGGAATTTGGGCGTGTACAATGAGCTCGCTAATATTGATGTGTATGCACGGTCATCATGCTGCAGGCTCCGGATGCTCTTAGAATTTCACAAAATTTATCTTAACCCTTAAATGCCACACGGGGTCCAAAAGACCCCACATAACTGTCAGTGTGGCAGTTCTGGATTTGGGTGTGTCATTTAAGGGTTAAATCAGCCGCTTTTTCTTTATTCGCTTCGAAAAAATCTTTTGTACCATGAAATTATAAAAAAATTTGTAACTTGTTTCCATAAATTTATTAATTGCAATTTTATCACAAAGCAACTTGAATATGACTGAAATGTAGACTTAGCCTCATAAAGTACAGCGCATCACCGCCAACGATGCCAAGTTGCGAAGTTTCGCAGTTTTTTACATCCACTCTCTTGAAGCATACAGCAGGGAATTTTATCTAACTTATAACTGTGCAGAATTTTGTCCCTCGAATAAAACAGATGGTACGAAACCTTCACCAGAAATTTTCTAATTCAGCAATGAAAATCTTTTGTAAAAAAACAAAAAAAAAGAGTTTATTGAAAATTTAGATAATTTTTTAGAGTCGTAGACACTTAACTGCTTAAAAAATATACGCGATGGTTATTATATGCGAAGTGAAAAGTACGGAGGATGACTCCTCCTGCGCTTCCTCGGAATCCTCAACAAGCCTGAAGCCTGATCAGTGAGTAAACAATTATAATTATTCACTTAAGTTTCATTATCTATCACTATGATTATTACAGTACACTTAAAAAATTGTAATTTTCTGTTTACAAAAATTATATCTTACTAAAACCCTCGCGGAGCCGGTAAAGTAGATTTCATACTTAAACAACCTCGCTCCCCCCTTTTTTGAAGTTTAAACGCTTAGATAGAATTATACAATAATAGTAAAAAATATTTATATCATCAATTTTCCAGATTGGCTGAATTGAAAAATAAAGAGGCTAACGATTTTTACAGTGCTAAGAAGTACAAAAAGGATTTGACTATTTATAATGAAATTATCTGTAAGTAAAATTATTTTACAATAACTTAGATGTAGTAAGTAAATTTTTATTGAACTTAATATATTTTTTTTAGTCTGGTGTCCTAACATTGCCAAATACTACAGTAATCGATGTGCTTGTTTTATGATGTTATCGAAGTATGATGATGCAATAAAAAATGCTAAAAAGTGTCTTGAACTAGATCCTAAATTTCTTAAAGTATTTAAAAAATTTTGTTTTGCAGCCTAATCACAAATATTATTTATTCATGAAGAATCAGTCAAAATAATTTAATATTTCTTAACACAATTTCAAGTATCTTTTTTATTTTTCGAAACGAATTTTTAACTGCCAGATAATTGATTATAAAATTTAATTTAAAGTTATAAAAATTATGTATAAATTAATTTTTACAGGCTTCCATACGTCTTGTCAAATGCTGTCTTATACTAGGATACGTCAAAGAGACTGAAAACGCAATAAAAAAATTGGAAAAATTGGAACTCACTAAAGAATCTGTCATGACGTAAGTAAACAATTTAACTAATTTAAAAAAATTTCTATCAGAATCTGAAAAAGCAGAAGCTAAAAAAAATTATTACAAGGTTAATTTCATGTTAATGATTAATTTTTCGCCTTTATTTTGTTTATAAATAATTTATGTAAAAAAATTTTTATCTCAGGTAGTAGATAGCATAAATCACGCGAGTAAAATAAGTCCATTTTGTATTAAATTTAAATTTACCAAAGCAGAGTACTTATTATTAGCAAAAAGATACAAGGAAGCTAAAATTTGTGCAAAGTAAGTACTAAATTTCAAAATCCTTTCGTATTATCATGGAAGTAACCTTTTTTTCTATCTTTATTCTGGATTTTACTAAGGAGCACACATAAATTGATGTTTTTAGCGAAATTTTAGAATTGGACAAAGGCAATCCAGATGCAATTTACATCAAAGGAACTTGCTGTTATTACGAAGATAATGTTGAAAATGCCTTCAAAGATTTCGATCGAGTACTGCAAACTCAACCTGATCATGAAAAAACTAAGGATATTTATGAGGTTTACTTTAATAATTTTTCAATCCATTTTGTTCTGAATATTTTTAGTCGAGTTGGAAAAATATTTTTACAAATTTAAAGCAAATAACTTATGGATATAAATATTAACATATTATTAAGCTTATCACAATGCCATTGATCTAGCCAATTTAAAAAAAAAAAAGTATCTCAATTTCCATCCGATTTTGCGAAATTCCTTCTCCGTAAAATTTGATAAATTTTAGCTAGCTAAATTGTTGCAAACGAAAAAAGAGGATGGAAATACTGCTTTTAAAGCACAGCAGCACCAACAAGCGTATGATATTTACACAGAAGCACTTAAAATAGATCCAAAATGCTCTAAGATAAATGCTAAACTTCATTTCAATAAAGCAACGGTAGCTGCTAAGGTAAATAAATTACGTTTTGAATAGAAATTCGCTAGAGTTGCCTTAACTTTGTTGATTATTTATTCAGTTAAAAAAGTTGAAAGAGTCCATTAGTGAATGTAACGAAGCTTTAAAACTCGATAAAAATTATTTAAAAGCAATTTTAAGGAAGGCTGCCTGCTACATGGAACTTGAAGAATTCGAACAAGCTGTGCGTGATTACGAAAAAGCTTGCAAATTGGATACAACGAATGGTATAAAAACTTTAAATCTGAAAATGCGATGAAATTTTACAAAAATGTAGTATTAATAATTTTTTTTGAATTCAAACGTTTGTTAAATCAAGCGAAAAAAGCACTGAAAAGATACGAAAAGAAAGACTACTACAGTATCTTAGGAGTCAGTAAAAATGCTTCTTTAGAAGATATTAAAAAAGCTTATTACCAAAAAGCTAAAGCTCATCATCCTGGTACCTAAAATATTCATTCCGTTCTTTACATCACGTATATTTTTCTAATTTTTAATACTCTAATTTGAGTGCTGCTCAAAAGTTTAAGGCACCCCCAAATTTTATCTCTCATAACTATAAAATTTGAGTTTGCAAACAACCGAGACTACTGAAACTGTTGCGTAAACGTCTCTATTTATTTTTTTCACTTAAAGAGTATATCAATTAAAAAAAAAAAACTTTTTATTACACTAATATTTGATTTACAAATCAATTTTCGTACACATTTTTGTTGAAAAGTTAAATTTCAAAAAAGCAGTCAATTTCAACTATTTCAAAATTTTAGAGGCTGTTGAAACACTTTATAAAAACATCTTTCACTACAAATATATTTTTTTTAACTTGTTTTTCAATGTTTAAGTTTAATGAGAAAAAAATTCAAGTTGATCCGTATAAAACTGTTCAGCCACTGAAAAAAAATACAGATTTTCAATCATTCGTAAATAACTGGTTTTTCATGAGTTTACTCAGTTTTATGCCAATATCTGCAGTTTTTTTTAGTATCATGGATAAAAATTACAAAATAACTATACTATTTATAGTTTTTGATGATATTGCTTTTAAAATACTGATAATTTTTTTTACTCGAGAATGATTAATGATTTTTATTTCTTTACGAACTTTAAAGATCGTCATGCGGATGCCACCGAAGATGAGAAGAAACTGTTGGAAAAAAATTCAAAAAAGTTGGAGAAGCTTACAACGTTTTGACGAATGTTCAGGAGAGATTGTGCTATGACAATAAGCAAAGTACAGATAACGATACAGAATCGGAACCAGAATTCTCACCCTCAAGTAATTTTTTTAATCGTTCTTATAATTTAAATTAAGTTTAAATTAATGAAATAATTCATAATTCAAGTGGCTCTTTAAATTTTAGGAAAAAGTAAAAATAAAAAGCCTACTGGTGCACGTAAAGCTAAGTTTTCAGAAAAAAAAGACGATGTATGTTGGTATCATGATAAATTCGGTGATAGATGTTTACCGGGAAAATGCAGACCACCTTGCAATTTTAATAAAAAGAAAGACTAAAAAACTCTGATGTCTGTTTGATCAGATAAATTTAATATTAACTTACGATGATGCTATAATTTCGATTCCTCGTACGAAAAAAACCAAGGAAATAAATTTTTATAAAAAATACCCTGCACTTTATGTATATACGAAAAAGATCGATAAGGATTTTGTATTTTTTATTGGGGTAGGCAATATTTTAATTGCAAGAATAAATAAATAACAATATAATAGTGAAAAATGTAATTGTTAACAGCATAGATCATAGTATTTTAGTATTTTGATTAATACAATAACAAAATTATTGAGATATTATTATATAAAGTAGGTGTATCTAATAGGTATGTATGTAGAGTGAACACCCCATCTATCTATTTTTTCTTCATAAAAATACACTTATTTCTTAAGTTCTAATAAACAAATAATTTTTCTGAAATTTGAAATGAAATAAAAATGTCACATTTTTCAAAATTAAGAGTACTTAATTTTAAAAATAAAATATGATTATTAGTATACTAATTTTAAACGATAATTAATATCGTTTAAAATATTTTAAAATACCTAATAACTTATTTTAAAAAAACGAGTTAGATGTACCCTTTAAATAATAATTTTTCTTTCACTGTGCTACTTAAATATTTTGAGGAAATAATAAATAAATCCGGTCGACTCCTCCAGGAACTTTTCCTCGTAACCGTTGCTCCGGACCTAGAACAACGAGTCGGGGGCCCGGGTTGACCTCCTAAGCACCCGAGGGCCCCAAAAATTTTTTCTAAGCATATACCTGGGAAAGTTTTAATTGTGTAATTTATTTATTTATTTATTTATTTATTTATTATGTCATTAAATATTTAGTACAGAAAAAGAGAAATAATTATTTAAATTTTACGTGTGGCTATTACTCGGGCTATTGTATATATCAGCAGGGTTCGCCGTGTAAGTTCAGTGAATAAATTTTTTTTTTTTTTTTTTAAAGAAATTACATACTGAGATAGTTCACGAAAAAAATATATCATTTTTTGTAAAACTTTCTCGTTTTAGTTGTAAAGAAAAAAGAATTGTCATTTAACTAAAATATTGCAATAATTAAAATAAAAGAAAAAAAGAAAGAGAAAGATGACAACGAAGCAAAGATAAGAGTAACAAAGCTTCTACCTGTTTCGTCTCATCTCGCGGTAGGGAGTTGCCACTTATCATGATCATGCATACGGATCATTAAATCCGTGCTCGGATTCACTGATCCCTATCGCAAGTATTGTGCTATTGATAACACAAATTTCACTTCAAAACACTTTTGTTTTAAATCTAGTAATAATCTAACAAATAGTGAACTTTATCTACGAGAGACTAGATAAATGTGCTGAAAATTATCAAAAATTTTAAAAATTGTGGATTTTTTAATTCTATTCTTACATTGAACCCATGATTGCCTTGCGCTCTAAATCAGAAAACCATACTTCAATTTTCGGCTGGTCAGCTGATCGGTTGATCCGAGGGTTGATCACTATTTAGAAGCAGCGAAAGAAATAGTTTTTCTTTTGAAACAAATGGATTATATTTGAGAGTTTTTAAATCAAAATTATTATTTTCTAATAAAAAAATTTGTTTTTAAAATAATGAGTTTATTTTAAGTTTTATATGTAGAACGAATAAATATTTTTATAAATTTTTATTACATAATAACTTTTTTATAAGTTTATTTTTGTACAAAAGATAAGTCAGAGCTTTTTTAAAGTTTGATTATGTAAACGTTTTAGTATTCTAGAATTTTTTAATTGTCTTATTAATATTGACTCTACCGTGTTTACTCACAGATAAGCTGCACCCCGTTTTTTAAAGAGCAAAATTAAAAAAAAATAAACAATAAGCCGCACCCAAGTTTTTGAGCATAATATAAAAAAATCAAAAGCATGATCAAAGAAATTGTACACAATAAAGAAACAAAATTAAGAAGTAATTACTGACTCTACTTGAGCGAGTTGACTCTAGCTGCTTGTTAGCTCAACATGAAAAAAAAAGAACCCTCAGATAACCGCATCTCGTTTTTCAAATGCCAAAACTTGCATATATGTGGGTAAATACAGTATTTAAATAAATTCAAAAGCTTTTGTTTATTTTTCATGTAATACTTTTTTCTACGAACGGCGGTAAACTCGGAGCAGTCTCAAACACCGTCTTTCTCCTTTACAAATCTGTTACGATCGTAAAATTTAGCATAACTGATTTTTTCCATTTATGCGAATATTTATATCTTGGTACTAGCTTCAAAAGGCTAAATGTAATTTTTTTTAAGCTATATAGTTAGTTGTCGAACGTTAAATTCAGTTGCGGTTCTCGCGTATCGGTGACACATCGCATTTTGCTTCTAAAATTAAAAAAAAAAAAAATATAGGATTTTTTTTCAGATTTAAAAGACTAACTATTTATAATAGTTTTTCATACGTATCTTTGCATAAAAATCACTTTTTATTAAAAAAAAAAAAAAAGTTTTATAATAGGGTTGGCAACCAGTACTTTAAAAATATATTTTTTTAAAAGAACTTGATTTTTGATGAATTTTAACATTTTTTAAAGAATTTTTAAATCAAAATTGAGCCATTGACCCGAAATCCCATTAGAAGTATATATATTGAACTATATATATTGAAATTTTAAAAAATTTAAACACTTGCAGTTCCATTAATTTTAGTTTTTTTAAAAAAAGAAAAAATACGTGTCGATTATTTTTCGATATTTTAACTAAATAAGCAAAAAAATATTATAAATTTCAAAAAGTTGCCAACCCTATTGAAATGTCTTGATTTTCTTTAAAGAACATACGATAAGATGAAAGCAATCATATGAAAAATGATGCACAGTTATATACCTAAATTAATATATATATATGAATAGACCAAACATTACATTTAATTTAAACAGATTTTTGCATTATAATATAGTGTCACATCAGTATTTTAAACTTTTTCATTACAAAAACTGTTGATAATTAATAATTAATTAATGCAAAAATTATCTACTGGCCCTCATTTTTATTTTTAAATTGTTGAATTTTAAATTAGCACCTTGGATTTCAGATTTTTAAATAAAAACTACTGCAATTAAAATACTTTAATTTTTCAGTGAATTTATAAATGTATAAAATTGAGGATAGATTTTTTCAAACAAATTAATGTTTCAACCTTATTAATGTAGCTCGATCCTTTCGGGGCAGTTTCTTTATGAAAGTCTACTTACATCGAAAAACCACCCTAGAACTATCATATTTCGATCATTTTAGACTTTGAGATAAAACGATTTTTTTGTGCTTAATCATTATTGAACAGTAAGAATTGCGTCATGAATTTTGAATTCGGTCTAATAATCAGATTTTTTAATTTACTGAATAAGAATCGTTGCAAAAAATTAACCGACATTACAGTATCAAAAAAATTAAAAACTTTTCACCTTTTTTATTTTTAGACATATGCAACGACCAAAGAACACGAGCCGATTCCGTCTCAAGCAGCGCGGTCTGATACGATTCAACGGCAAACTATAATTACCTAGGTAGATAAGTAACAAATTTCGACCTATCGCCGTTCGGTCAGATCGGCACTGCAAGTTAGCTCACAGTTCACACAAGTCGTCTGCTGCTTTCCGATTGAAGCAGTAGAACTGAGTAGAACGATATATTTTGGTTCATGACAAGTGATGTCAAGTACTTATTTATTATATAGATTTTTAATATAAGAATGCTTAGAAAATCTGTTTATTAGAAAAATATTAAAAAGATCATCATGACTAGTGAACGGACCAACGGTAGCCGTTGGAAGCGTAGGAGAAAACCATTCCAGTATGGTAGCAAAATAAACAAGTGAGTTTACTGGCTAGGTTTTTTTATAGCTATATTATTTTGAGTCTGCAGTTATTATTTCTCTCAGAATTAAAAATTTTTTTTATACTACTGCATAACTTGCACAAATAATTTTTCAGATTAGCTGAATCAAAAAGAGAGCATGCTTATAAACTCTACCGTAATGAGAAATTTAGAGAAGCTTTGGCTGTTTATAATGAAGTTATTGGTAAATATTATTGTAAAGTTTAGTAATTAATTAGAATCAGATGTGAATAAAACATTTCTTAAAATTCAATAATTTGTTTTAGATATGTGTCCTTGTACTGCAAGATATTATACTTATCGATGTGCCTGCTATATGATGTTATTTGATTATCAAAATGCTATTAAAGATGCCAGAAAATGTCTTGAATTAACTCCTAATAACACCAAAGTATTTTTTTAAATTATTTTTCAGCAAATTTAACAAGGAAAACAACTTATTTATTGACTTTTATAGGCTTACATATACATTATGCAATGTTCTCTAGAAATAGGAGATGTGTTTGAAACAGAGATTGCATTGCATAAATTGGAAGAACTAAAAATATCAACAACATTTGTACTTTCAGAATTGCAAGATTTGACTAGTTTAAAGAAATTTCTTTCAAAATATGCTACAGCTTTCTCTCAAAAAAATTATCATAAAGTAATTACTAAGTTTAAAAAAACTTTTAATTTTATGAAAGTTTTTAAAAATTTAAATCGTTTTTCAGGCCATTGAATGTATAAATCATTGTTGCAAAATTAGTCCATTTTCTGACTATTTCAAAATTAACAAGGCAGAAATCTTAGCATTTTTGACAAGATATGAAGAATCTTTAGAAATTGTTAAGTATGTATACTTATTTTGGGCAGTTTTTTTTTTTTAACACATAAGAAGATTAAATCTATTTTAAACTCTAGCAAAGTTTTACTTAATAATCAACGAAATGTAGATGCAATGTATGTTAGAGGAATCTGTTTGTATTATCAAGATAGTATTGACCAAGCTTTTAAAGATTTTCAAAAAGTGCTCCGCCTTGATCCAGATCACAAGAAAGCCAAAGATGTATTTATGGTACACTCTTTCTTACAGTCTTATTAAAAATGAAAAATTTCATTTTAGTATCAAAGAAAAAATTTGTTTGAATTTTTTTCAGAAAGCAAAAAAGTTACAACTTCATAAAGACAAAGGAGATAGAGCATTTAAAGCACAAAAATATGATTATGCTTATAAAATTTACACTCGAGCCTTACTCATAGATCCTCAAAACAAAAAAGTAAATGCCAAGCTTCATTTTAATAAAGCTATTGTATCTGCTAAAGTAAGTAATTGAGATTCTTAATACTTTATAATTACGTATATTAAAAGTAAAACGGTAATGATTATTTTTTATTTTTTTTTTTTAAGTTGAAAAGATTTACAGAGTCTGTCAAGGACTGTAATGAAGCTTTAAAATTGGATAATAATTATCTTAAAGCTATTTTGAGAAAAGCTGCATGTCACATGGAACTTAAAGAATTTCAACAAGCTATTTGGGATTATGAAAGAGCTTGCCACTTGGATAAAAGTATAAAATATCTAAAAAAAAATTTTTTTTTATTGATTGTAATATGCAACTTTTAATCTTTTTAGGTAATGAACATTTATTAAATGAGGCAAAATTAGCTTTTGAAAAATCGAAAAACGAGAAAAAAAGTTATTATCATTATAATAATTACTCACAGAAAGGTAAAGACATTTTTATTATTTACCAATGTTACAATTTAAATCATTTAACAATTAAATAAAATAATATATTTGATTCTATTAGAACAAAATCAACAAAATTCGTACACTAATTCTAATAAGAGAAATTATAATTCAGAAAAAGGTAACACATTTTTATGACTTTTTTCCAAATTGGTACAATTGTAAATAAATTTTGATTTCTCCGCATAAATTTAGAGCAAGATAAAAAAAATTCAAACTCCGACTATTCCCGAGAAGAAAATTACAATTCTCGTCAAGGTAAATTTTTCGAAAAAAAAATTTTTCAAATCCGTATCCTGAATAAAATTTTAAATTTTTCGAAAAAAAATTTTTTCAAATCCGTATCCTGTTTAAAATTTTAAATTTTTCTATAGGACAAAATCAAAACAATGACTCTAACTCTAAGTCAAGCAAAGAAAATAACAATAAAAATGAAAAATCAAGTGATGAAACTGATTACTATAGTTTATTAGGAATAACAAAAAAAACGTCTGATAAAGAGATTAAAAAAGCTTACTATAATATGGCAAAGAAGTATCACCCCGGTATTAAAAAAACTCAAAAACATTTATTTATTTTTATTATGATTTTTCTGCTTTTATTTTAATGATTTTTGGAATTCTTTTATACAGATAAACACCCAAACGCTTCCGAGTTCAGAAAAAAAGAACTAGAAGAAAAGTTCAAATTAATAAAAAAAGCGTATGACGTTTTATCGGATCCCAAACAAAGAGCGGAGTATGACAAAAAGAGTCAAAATAAATCCGAGTCAACCAGTAGCTCCACGGGTAAATTTTTATTATTAATTTTTTTACGATAATAAACAGAAATTGTAAGGTAAAGCCAAAACTAAATTTTCAACAAATCTTTCATTGTAAATCCTTACAGGACAAAGCTATAGCAGTAACTATACTTACGATTATGGTCAAAATTATAAAAACTTCAATTTTAACTCTAATGGAGAAAATTACAACTTTGGTAATGGTAATAAGCATTAGTTTAAAAGTTAAATCAAAACCAAATTTTAAAAATTTCTATTATAATCCCTATAGGACAAGGATATAGTCGTAGTAGTAGTGACTATCGGTACGATTCTTATGGACAAAATTATAATAACTCTTATGGAAGAAATCGCGACTTCCGTAGCGATAATTGTATGTAAATAGCTTATGAAGTTATATCTAAGTTCTAATTTAATAAAATTTTTATATAATCCCCAGGGCAAGACTACAGCAACTACAACTTCAATAATTCTTACGGCGGAAATCACAACTTTTACCGCGAAGATAAAACGAGTAATCAGAATAAACGAAATTGGTATACGTTTAGACACGGTAAAAAGGTTTGGACTGTTGTGGCTGCAGTGTGCGGCGGTATATTTTTGATTTTGAATTTCAGTGCCGTCGTAGTTCTAGCGATAAATACAGTAGCGTATGTCGTGTACCTTATCACAAAAATTTTCACTCTTATTATCGAATTAATGATTCATGCAATTAGATTATGTTGGCCGGTTTTGGTCTCTGTTCTTGTGTTGAAAATTAGTTTATTAATTTTGCAAGAAGCTTTGCGTATCTTTGTATCAGCCAGCATCAAAGCGGTCGAGTTCACTTACAGTGTCGTCACATACGTCACTCCCTTGTGTTGGAGAGTTATTTGCGGTTTCGGTACTTTCATTCGGTCGATCATGAGCCCGAAGTTCATATGGCAAAGATCAGAGTGTATCACCAAAGTTAACTATTCATGTAATAAATTTTTCCGCACTCCGGCCGGGAAGCGCTACTTCCCTGCCGCTGCCGCTACAGTCAGTAGCGCTTCCCGGCGCCGTCGTGCGGAAAAATAGCATACTCAACTAGGCACCTGAATGGGAAGGTCTCAGATCACATGTTTGTCACACTCGGCTACGCCTCGGATGACAATTTCATGCGATCTGAGACGTTTCCCATTCATACTGCCTAGTTAAGTAATATACTATTTTAAGTATTTTTTAATTTAAGTACGTAGTTTAAATAATTTTTTATAATAAAAGACTTTTTTTACGCATATATTTATAATATATAAAAGAAATAAAAAATCATTAATTCCCAGGTTATTAACTATAGCAGAAACACCAGTACAGCGGAATAAATTTTGATGATTTTTATATTTTATAAAGTTTAATAATGTTTTTGAACATTTAATTATATTAATTATATCAGCAATAAAATTTAATTTCATATTAATTTATTCTCAAGTTGAGTACAATTAATTTATAATCTTTGCGGGTGCACTTGTCTTCTGATTTTTTTGTAGGTATTTTCTTAATAACATTTTTTTACAGGCTATCTTTCAATAGAAAAATTCTGAATTGAGATCTTTTTCGTAGAACTAGTTTATTCGAGATTTTTTTGTCAAAAAATAATTTAAATAAATAAATTTTCTAAATCCATCAAGCAATTTGCAGGGGAAAAGTAATATAATGGTAATTTTTATTACTGCATAGTTTTATAAATATATTATTTTTAAAAACTTGTAAAACATGTGCTTATAAAAATAAATTTTTAATTATAAAAATGACTACGCTTGTTTGCTCTTTGTGACTTCTGCAAAAATTTTGGTTAAAATTGATACTTTTTTATATTTTGCTAATGAAACTCCGCCATAAATTTGTACCAGGAATTGAAAACAATCATTGAAGAATCTTGATTGTTCACTCCACCCACAGTGGTCTTTTCTACCACTGTGGTTCACTCACAATGCACGTTGGACTAACAAAACAAAGCCACTCATTAAATGCAAATTTATATGGAACGTTCGATTTTCTGACCGTTGAAAGTTGGAAAAGAACAAGAACGCGCGCACTTGTTAGAGCAGACAAAAACTAGTTAGATCAAAAGCCGCCGGCGCCCTTCGTCCTACGCGTGACAATTGACGAATTTTCCATGCTTTTTTACTTCACTTAGGTACTTAGGTAAGTAGTCTAAATTTCGAAAAGTACAATGTTACTTTCTTAGATTAATTTATGCTCACTTTCAAAAAAGCTTTACTTATGATTGCTGTATGTTCATACTAGGAATCTAGCTATATCTTTTATATTCGAAAGCTTTTACGACTGAACGATAAATTTTTTCTTCAAGAATAAAATTTGTTCACTTTTTTTATTACTAAGGAATTTAACAGTGGCACAATATGAGTCCTACTGCAAGTACCGGTAGACATAACTTGTCTAAACAGCAGTAAGTTACTACAATTTTTTTTTTTTTTTTTTAAGTACACATGTGCTTTTGTTATTTTTATGCATCAATTGCATGTTTCTTGTTTAAGTTGTGGTTCAAATTTATATTGAAGAATCTGCCTTTTTTAATTTTTATTTCATCTAAATATTCATTTTGTAGATTTGCTGAAAAGAGAAAAGAACAGGCTAATCAGTTGTACAATGCCAAGAAGTACAAACAAGCTTTGGATGTGTACAGTGAAATTATCAGTAAACATAAATATTTTATTTAAATCATAAAAACATCAAAAGTTTTCTTTTTATTGCAGTAATTTATTTCAGATCAATGTCCTGAAAGCCCTGATTTTGCAATTCACTATAGCAATAGATGTGCTTGTTACATGATGCTATCCTGCTATACAGATGCTATGAAAGATGCAAAAAAGTGCCTTGAATTGAGCCCGAATCTTATAAAAGTATTTTTTTTTTTAATTAAATATAAAAATCATCATTTTTCAAAAAATATAATCATTTTTCAAAAAATATAAACATTTTTTCTTCGTAGGCCTTAAGGCGCCTTATTGAATGCTCTCTCAAGACAGGTGATATCCTAGAGACTGAGATAGCAATAAGTAAATTGGGCCAATTAGAATCTCCAAGACATTCAATCACTGCTCAGCTGAATAATTTTGACAGCTTAAAGAGTTTTTTATCAAAGTTTGAAGAAGCTTATTCTCTCAAAGACTACAGCAAAGTAATTTTGCTTTATTTTTTATTATAAATCTATAAGTATGATTGTATTAATATATAAATTATAGTACTTATAGTTGAACACAACACTCTAAATTTATATTCGGTGCTCTAGTGAGTGTTTTATTTCAGGCTCTAAATTATATATCTTATTGCTGCAATATTAGTCCATTCTCCATGCGTTTCAGAATTTTCAAAGCAGAATGCTTTGCTTTTTTATCTAAATATTCAGAAGCGTTACAGATTGCCAAGTTAGTATGAAAGTATCTGACTTTGAAGATTATAAGAGAACTAATTTATTTAAATTATTACAGTGATGTCTTATACAGTGAAAAACAAAATGTGGATGCTATGTATATTAGAGGAATTTGTTTATACTACCAAGATAAAGTTGACGATGCTTTTGAAAATTTTCAAAAAGTGCTTCATCTTGCGCCAGATCATGTTAAGACTGTAAATGTATACAAGGTAAAAATAGATATATCTATACTATAATTTGTATATTTAACCCACTGCACGAAAAAAGATCCAGATAGTTTGTAAAAAATCAAAGAGATGTTAAGTTTTCATGATTTGAATGGATAAAAAATTAAATAAGTAATAAAATTATTTATCTTGTATTTTAAAAACTAACGAGTGGATTACTCATGTGTCATTTAGATTTATATACATTAAAAAAAATGTTTACTATGTTAACAATAGCAAGCAAGATTACTAAATTTAAAAAAAGCAGGAGCCAATGCTGCCTTCAAAGCAGGAAAGATTCAAGATGCATACAATCTTTATACAGAAGCTTTACTTGTGGATCCCAAAAATTCAAAAATAAATGCTAAACTCCACTTCAATAAAGCGACGCTAGCTGCCAAGGTAATTAATCTAATGTAGGTATTATATGAACTTTAAAAAACACTGTAAGTTGAGACTTGTTTAATTTAATTTTAAGTTGAAAAAAATGTCGGAATCTATACACCACTGTATCGAGGCTCTGAAGCTGGATAATAATTACTTAAAAGCAATTTTAAGAAAAGCGGCTTGTCACATGGAACTTGAAGAGTTTGAGCAAGCTGTTCATGATTATGAAAGAGCATGCAAACTCGAAAATAGCAGTGGTAAATAAGTACATATTTAAATTACTGATTTGAAAAATACATTTAAATTCAAATTTTTTTTAGATCATCTTAGATTATTAAATGAAGCTAGGATAGCCCTTTCAAAAGAAAAAAGTATGAACAAAGACTTGTATGTAATTTTAGGAATTAATAAAAATTCTACTCCTGCTGACATTGTAAGAGCTTACAGAAAAAAAGCTATGATTCATCATCCAGGTTTCTAAAATTTCCAATTTTATTTTTTCGTAGTAATTTTGCAACAGTTTTTTTAAATCTTAGATTATTTCAATAGATCGACACGTAGACGCTTACGAGGCTGAGAAAAGAAGACAAGAAAACATGTTTAAAGCAGTCGCGGAGGCGTACAATATTTTATCAGATCCTGAAAAGCGATCGTCTTACGACAATATTCAAAAGTGCGATTTTAACGGTACATTCTTTTTCATCCTTTAAATTTTTTATATCTAAAATTTTAGAACTGCATGTACTTTTAGGTCAAAATCAGGGTAACGCTAATTTTGGTTTTCATGAACACAATAACAATAGTCAGTTCGCAAATGGATATTACTGGTACTACTCAAATGAAAACGGGACTTGGAATGAGAATTGCTATTAGAATAACTGTTGGCATAATCCTGGAGAAAACTTTGATCCTTACCAAAACGAAAATAACGATATATGCTGGTATCATGCCACGTTTGGTGATAAATGTTGGCCGGGAAAGTGCACGCCACCTTGTAACTATAATAATAGATACTGAGAAAACGACAACTTGAAAAAAATACTTCATTTATTTATTTAAATGAATGTGAAGCTTCATTGTGTCTTATTCTTTTAACAGATTTATGTAAATACGGTATCGTTTTATATTTTTTATTTACCGAGAAGGTAACTTAAGCGTCATTATACGTACTCAAAGTATATCAAAACTTTATTTGCATGCAATTTCTATAATTTATTAAAAACTATCGATTATTTGTTTGTTGTTGTTTCAAAATTCATTTGTTAGGAAACCGATTTTATATTTATAAAGTAAAAAAAAAAAAGAATATCTTTTATAATTTGTCAAAGTGGCAAAAATTGTCAATAAAAAATTTTAAATAACGTTTAATCTGGTTTTATTTTTTATTTTTCTTAAAAACGTTTGTGCCAAAACTTGCTGTTGAACAAACAGAATATTCAAAAACTACTTTATTTTTATTTCAAAACTAACGATGTTGTCATAATTTTGTTCATCTCAAATTTAAATTTGATTTAGAGAAGTTCAAAATCGTGAGAAACATTTTCAAATTAATTCAAAAAAAGTTTTTTTTTAATGCTGAGAATGATCTCTCAAGAGAAATCTTGAAAATATTGATTTTTTACGTTAGCATACGTTTAATTCAATGAAGAATAAAAACCTTCACTCAAAATAAGCCATTTCAGTACAATTTCCGGTAATTCTTAATACTTGTAGTGCAAAAATATATATTATTCATGATATGTTAAATTTTATATAATAATTATTTACTTTAATTTATTCTTTTATATTGGAATTCTAAGAGACTAAGGGTGTATTTAGAAACTCGTTGCGTTCGTTCGTGAATTGAATTTTTTTTTTTTCAGTTTGCAGTTGGCAACATTGCAATGAACGAACGCTGGAGTATTTCGAAACGGCGTGCGTTAAGTTAAAAAAAAACCATTTGTGGAAATCATTGATGGTTAAAAATTAACAACAAATTGAAAAATTAGAAAAATTAGCTGATAATAATTAATTAAAAATTAATATATGCCTGCGGTAGACTTTTCCTAGAACTTTTACCTGTAGACGTCGGTCGCTTGGGACCTAGAGTAACGGATGGGGGGCGCCGGGTCGACCTCCGGAGTCCCCGGTCGACTTCTCCTGGAATATTTACCCATTGCCGTCGCTCGAGGCCTTGACTAACGGATGGGATGCCCCGGGTCGACCCCCGGAGCACCCGGTCAACATCTCCTGGAACTTTTAGCCACACGTAAAATGGATTTGAGCAAATTTTTTTTCTTTTGCTAAATATTATAACACCTATGGAGTCAGGGTGGACACCTGGTGCACCTGGGGATAATAACGCCTCCGAGATGATTTCCACAGGAAGTTTTGACTCTAGAGGGGTCAGGACGGATACCTGGTGCACCTGGTGATAATACTACCTCGGAGATGATTCCCACAGGAAGTTTTGACTCCAGAGGGGTCAGGACGGACACCTGTGCACCTGGTGATAATAACGCCTCGGAGATGATTTCCACAGGAAGTTTCAACTTCAGAGAAGTCAGGACGGACACCTGGTGATAATTACGCCTTGGAAATGACTTGGACTTGAAAACTTCTTGGAGGAACTGTCTACAAATTGTTTTTATCATCAGGTGCACCAGGTGTCCGTCCTGACCCCTCTGGAGTCAAAACTTTCTGGAGAAATCATCTCCAAGGCGTTATTATTACCAGGGGTACCAGGTGTCCGTCCTGACCACCGTGGAGTCAAAACTTCCTGTAGAAATCATTTACGAGGCGTTATTATCACCAGGTGCACCAGGTGTCGGTCCTGACCCCTCTGGAGTCAAAACTTCCTGGAGAAATTATCTCCAAGGCGGTATTATTACCAGGGGCACCAGGTATCCGTCCTGACCACCGTGGAGTCAAAACTTCCTGTGGAAATCATCTCCGAGGCGTTATTATCACCAGGTGCACCAGGTGTCCACCCTGACTCGATAGGTGTTATAATATTTAGCAAAAGAAAAAAAATTTGCCCAAGTCTATTTTACAGCAGGGAGTTCTCGGGACTAAGAGTAACGGGGAGAAATCGACCGGGGACCCCATCCGTAGTAAAGGCCCCGCGCGACGGCTATGGGTAAAAGTTTCAGGAGAAGTCGACACGGGTCCCCCCAACCGTGACGGTCCCGAGCGAGGACTACGGGTAAAAGTTCCAGGAGAAGTCGACCGGGGACTCCGGGGGTCGACCCGGTGCCCCCCATTCGTTACTCTAGGTCCCAAGCGACCGACGTCTACAGGTAAAAGTTCTAGGAAAAGTCTACCGCAGGCATATAATAATTTTTAATTAATTATTATCAGCTAATTTTTCTAATTTTTCAATTTGTTGTTAATTTTTAACCATCAATGATTTTCACAAACGGTTTTTTTTTTAACTTAACGCACGCCGTTTCGAAATACTCCAGCGTTCGTTCACTGCAACGTTGCCAACTGCAAACTGAAAAAAAAAATTTCAATTCACGAACGAACTCAACGAGTTTCTAAATACACCCTAAAACACAAACTGCGCCTGTATAGTTCGCTTCCCGCCAAACTTCCGTGTTAGTCGGGTCGCTTTTGATTGCTTTTCTTATCTGTAATGTTCTTTTCACGCGAATATCTCACGGTTTATATGACCGTTAGTCAATTAAAACTTAGATTAATATTGTCAACGCTCGTAAAAAATATCTCGCTTACAAATTGGTAAGCCCATATAAGACGCACAGCATGAGTCATGAGTAGCATTTCCGTCTGCAGCGTTCTACAGAGAGGCCGCCTCTCAGAGGCGTTGTTTTTGTTTTTATTGTATCGATACTGATCAGCTGTTAGCTGACTGCACAGAGCTAAGATACTCCAGTACAATGGTTTTGATCAACCGTAGTGCACTGACAATGAAGTAACGTGTGTGACAATAAGTGTAAGAAGTTTTGGACAATGTTTGAAGAATGTGTAGTGAAACTCTGTCTTGTGGTACAATTATGAACATCGAGTTTAATAAAAAAACTCGACGAATTAGGTTATGATAGCTACTCGATGATGATTGAGTTTTTAATATCTAACGAATGCAAATTTATCTTATTTCTGGTGTGATATCGCTGTGGTGGTTTTTAAGTGACTTTAACTGAAAACTGCCAAATTATTTTGGGTGTGACAACACGTGGTGTATGCACGTGCAATTCGATGTTGTGTATAATATATTTACAGACAAGGTCATCTGATTACAAATGACAGTTTCCAAATTTTGATCAGTACAATCCAAACTTGTGCAGTCTTCAATCTAAGGTAAAGTATTTTTGTGTATATTATTTTGTTTAACTAACCTCAAAGATAAGTTCATTTGGTTTTTTCCTCAAAGAATAACCGCAAAACACACTCTCAATCACTTTAAACTTTTGAATGATTTGAAATTTATGACTGTTGAACTGTTAAAAGTAATTACTCAATCTAGGCAGTGTTGATAACGATATCAGTTAAAAAAACTTTCTATCATGTTCTTTTTTTTAACAGTCAGTCTTTTCATTTGTTTGTTCAATTGCTATATTTAACCCTTAAATGTCACACCCAAATCCAGCACTGCCACACTGACAGTTATGAGGGGTCAATTTGACCCAGTGTGTCATTTAGGGGTTAATTATATAATTCTATAACTTAAAAAAAAAAAAAAAAAAAACTAGTTCAAACATTAGAAAATCAGAAAATAAATTTAAATTCCAATATTTTGAAGAAATTATCTGTATACCTAATTTGGGTTCAGAGATCATGAATAAATAGTGAATGATGTCAAATAACTATACACGTGAAGATATTTTGAAGTTATGTGAATAATACAAGTTTATAAGTTTATATTTTATCAAACAGTTTTTATTATCACAAAAACATACACTTAAGTTTAAAATACATTTTAATGCCTCAAAACATACATCACATTAAAAAATTGCACAAAAAATCAATTTAATTTATAGATCACAGTGTTTAGTTAAATTTATCTTGTCAATTTATTTGCCTAATCATAGTGTAGCTTATCTAATAATTATCAAAATACAATTTTTATAAAACTTGTGCGGTTTAATTATATTAATATTGCAGTTTTAAATAACAAAGTTGAAAAATTAACTAAAATTAAATTAATTTGCAAAAAAATACTTCATGCTAATTACATTAATACCCACTCAGAAATAAATAAATATAAATAATGCAGTTATAATAAAATCTGCTATTTATTTTTTATTTTGTGCTTCTGTTATTTTACTTTGTGGACGGTAACCGTTTCAGTTTTAGAAATGTCCAGCACCATTTTAGTACCTAAATCAAGAATTGAGTTTGTACTTTTCATCTTCCAAAAACCACTGCTTGTTTTCTTCAGCTTTTTGTTTCCAGTATTCTAAAAAATAAATTATATTCATTTAGTGATTTAAATATTTTAGAACTTTTATATAATGCTATTTTTTTTTAAAAACACATATAAAAGCATATTTAAAAATTACAGAATTTTTTATGGAAAAATTCAACGATTTTTTCGACAAAAAATCCGTCACACCGATCAAAGTTAAAAAAACAGCTACGATTTTTGATCTACAATTAAGTCCTCAATATTAAAAGCCTTTCATACATATGAGGACTTGGATCTAAAAACAACTTAACTGCATGGAAATCCTAGAGGAGTTAGGTTTTAGATTCAAGTCCTCATATATTATGTAGCTAATAATCTTTGAACTTTAATAAAAAAAAAAAAAAAAAAAAAAAAAATCTCTAATCTTACTGGTCAATGTCTCGTAGTCGTCCTCGGTGCCCCCGAGTTCGGCCGGTAGCAGGCAGGGCGAGATCTTCTGAAGTATCGTGCGTCCGTCCCCGGTGTGCACGTGCATCCTCTCCTTGAGCTTCTTGCTCATGAACTGTCGGAATAAATTGAGCACGACGTTTATGTGTCCGGGCGCGTGGACGTAGTCCAAGGATCGTATCCTGTTGGGGTAGGCCTGCCAGGTGTGCACGAGCCTCTTGACTACGCCCGGGCTCATCTGGAGCGCGTGGGCGAATTGCACCCCGGTCATGTCGTGGATCGCCACTATTCCGTACAGCGAGCAGTTTACGTGGTCCCTCGCAGCCAAATCCAGAAGCATCATACCGAGCTTTATTTGGAAAAAATTTTTATAGAATTATTAATTGAATTCAGTGGTTTATGTACAGTGAATTTTTGATAAATAATTTCTAATGCGACAGAAATTAGGCTTATTAATAGGGTTGGCAACTTTTTGAAATTTATAATATTTTTTTGCTTATTTAGTTAAAATATCAAAAAATAATCGACACGTATTTTTTCTTTTAAAAAAAAAACTAAAATTAAAGGAACTACAAGTGTTTAAATTTTTTTAAATTTCAATATATATAGATATACTTTTAATGGAATTTCGGGTTAATGACGTCATCAACCCGTAGTTTTAAAAACTTTTCTTAATTTTCTTCTTGCTCAATTTTGATTTAAAAATTCTTTAAAAAATGTTAAAATTCATTAAAAATCGAGTACTTTAAAAAAATATATTTTTAAAGTACCGGTTGCCAACCCTATTGTAAAAAGTGACCCTAAAGTTAGATCACTCTGAGTTCTTGAATTCCTTATGTGGAAAAATACATAATCTATCCCTACTTTACAGAGGAATAATTTTCCTCAAGGAATATGTAGATTTTGCTAGCATCTAAAACTTTTAGACTAAAAGTAGTTTTTACTGTTTTTATTGAACTCATTCTTATTTCAATATTTTTTACTTCATTTATACATAATTTTTTGTATACACCCTAAATCAAAACATAAACCTTTTTTCTAGTTTTTGGGTTTTCTATTCAGGCTAATTTGGATTTTTAATGAATCACTTCCGAGAGCTTTCGGACAAAGTATTTTTAAATTTACTATTATAAATTTTTCAAATAATTTTTTTTTAATTTAAATTAAGTTTTTACCTTAAATACGTCGGCTTGTTTGTGCCTTTTAGGATCGTGTACGCAAGCTCTGATGACCACGACCATTCTCCCATCTTCGTCGACATTCCTCAATGGCAAAAAAACTCTGAAATTTAAAATCATCTTGTTGTGTCATAAACATGCAACTACCTGGATGCGATGCGATGTAATTTTTTTCTCATGAGTCAAAGAACATGTTTTTATGTAACCTTAGTGCGGATCGAGGCGCGAATAGTACTTGCTTATGATTTTCCCGACTAATATTTACCATACCTAACATTTTATACTTTATTCAAATGTACACATAAAAAAGTTTTAACTCGTCTATGATTCAAACAATGACTCATTTGAACAACATTTGAATTTTAACGAAATTTGGTTAAGATTTTGATAAATCGTCAATGAATCAGAAAATGAGTGTAATGTTTACTTGACAGCATGCAGAGCTTTTCTGACGATTTGACGATTTTTCAGAAAAGTGGTTTCTCAATTTTAAGTATTAATATTTATTACTTTTTTCAATTTTTTTTTGTATAATGATAAAGTTAGTTTAAATTCAACAATTTTAAGGAAAAAGGCTTTTTTCTCCATTTAATGAAAAGATCTTGGTAATTTTGGAGTTGCTTAAAAATTTTCAATTATTTTCGAAAGAAAATTATGCAAAAAAAATTTTCCAAATCAACACAAATTTTAATAAATTTTATGATTTTTTATTACTACTTATAACCCTCGAAAGCGCAGTCGTATTTTTTTTGCCAAAATTTTCTTTGAATAAACTCACCCTTTATTTTTCACCAGTCAAAATCCATTAGCATTAATTTATTATTCAAATTCCAAATTTCCACTAAATCCAGAATAGAAAAGCTTACCCGAGGTTCAAAAGCTCCTGAAGTTCGGGCAGGAACGGATCGCGGTTGGAAAACCACTCGGGCGACTGGGTTCGCTGCTCGTAGTATCCCCGCAGTTTTTTCTTCGTTCTCTCGGTGTTGAACTTGCAACCCCGCAAGAACCGCAGGATGAAGAAATCATCTGTTTCGAAATTTTGAAAAGTTATTAAACGAGGTTGAAAGAGAAAAAAAAAATTGTTTACGTGGAACATGTTAGGTAACTTGATAATGATTTTTAACATTTTATGTTTTATCGATCTTCTTTTCAATCTACTGGAGTGATTAAAGAATTTTTTTTTTTTTTTTTTTTTTTAGCTACGTAGGAAAAATAAATTTTCTTACGGACAAGAATGACATTAAAATGATGAAATAACAAAACTTCTGTTTTAACAAAATTTACTGCAACAAATGTACTATTTTTGTTTAGGTTTTCTTATTGACAGAATTCCCGAGAGAATTCCATAAAGGACAAGAATTTGAATCAATACTGGTAATTGTAAAAAAATTGATTTTTCGAGACTTTAATGCGCCATAAATATAAAGTAACAAAAGTTTACTTTGTTAAATTGTTTTTCCATGTAAAAATTGTAGAAAAAGTTTTGTTACTGGCTGATTTCTGTTTATTACTTATTCATTAAAAAAAAATAATGTAAAAACTTTTAAGAATCGAGAGTGTTATAGTGGGATTACGAGTATCAAGCTCTAATAACTGAATCATCGTATGTACCTTTAGATTGTTGAAAACTAATGGACACTAACTAATACCAAAAAATCAAACAAACTCGCTAAGTAAAAAAAAAAAAAAAAAATTGCTTATTCGATTACATGCAGGAGTTTCGACGTCTATAATGTCACGGCTGAACTAGATCTAGACCAATCAATAGTCGCAGAATTTTGTTAAGTTTTTAACGACTCGGTAAAACCCGCGTAATATTAGCGAACCAAAGCTAATTAATAAATCATTCACTCGATCATTCATTTACACCTCACCGATTGTGTTGATTTGTTAAAGCGTCACCGCGAGCATAAAAAAAAAAATTATAAATTATTCTCGCGAGCTAGAAACACGTTTCCATGAATATGCAAAAAAATTAAACAAGATGCACTTTATTAAAAATATCCGGTATTTTAAAAACAAAAGAAGACATCGATAAGGAAGACACCTGCTACAATAACAGACGGGAGCGGGGGTGTAATCAGCTGATCGGTGGGATACTCGATAGAACACTTTGTAAATAAACGAGAGTGGGCACCTGTTCTCGGGTGCAGTTCCGGGTCGTCGAGCATCCACTTTCTGATCTCCTGTATCCTGTCGTCCCGCTCGTCCTCGATCTCGTTGAGGAAGGCTGAGGCGAACTCCTTCTGCTGGGGCGTGAGCTCGCACAGGTGCGACGTGTCCTCCACCTTCATCCTCTAGCCTTTGTCGTTGTTTCGTCAATCATTTACGACCCTTGTTTGTTTCAATTTGTGCAGGCAGCGGTGGAATAAACAGTCTCGAGTGCTAGCACCGGAGTAATGAGCTCGTGTAGCGGTCGTACACGTAACTGACGCCGCGTCCCTCCAGCGGGCACGAAGAAGCTGGTGCGCGCGAATATCATCAGGGCCGTAGCCGTAAGAACTGAGTGCCCCTGTAGATACTAGTTGGAAGCATTATTTTTAGGTTGAGGTTAAACGGGAATTTTGAAAATATTATTTGGTTGCCATTACACATTTAAAAAATAAATTTTCCAAAAGAAAAATTGCGGTGATTGCTAATTGTATGCTCTCCGAGAAACGGATACTTTCATATATAAATATTTGTGTTTTGATAATCACTTATAAATTTAATCAATTGAATTCCTAAAAAGCAATTAACTTTTTATTTTTTCTTTTGAAATTATTGAAGGATTTATACTATTGGTCGTAATAAAAGTTTGAAAAACCTGCACTAGAAGTTATAAATCATTTTTATATGTATATTTTTGCTATGCCATGAATGTATGTATGTGTATTATAATCAGTGCATTCAAAGACGTATTTTTCAAATTTAAGCTGTGGCTACGTAAAGAGTATACCTATAAACATATTTTTAAAGTAAAATAAAACTTGTGTACATAATACAAAAATTGAAAGGTTGTAAAACAGTAAAAATAGTAAAAAATTTAACATTTAGAATTTTTTATTTTTGACCTAATTAAGATAACGGTAAATCCGTTCAAGAAATTGTTCAAAGTGACATTTTTAAACTGAAAAAAAAGTTCATAATTATTTTTCTTTATGGCTTCAGTCACACATTCACGGGTTTTAATTTATGTTTTAGTTCTTAATTGAATAAATAATTTTTAGTAAATCACTTACTTTTGTTTCAAGTATGATCAAAAGTTTAGTTCACAGTCGCGCAGCTTCGAAAAGTTTTAAGTCACTGACAAAAATAGCTTTTAAACCATCCTTTTAAACTCAGCATCATGAGTAACCAATCTCAAAAAACTCCAAAAACTACGCTGTTTTGACTATATCATAATGTAATGTCAAAATCAAATCGTGTCAAAAAATTTTATCAGATAATTATATAATAAAATGATTTCGATTTTTCGCTACATTCTAAGTGACTTTTGACCTTTAGCTTGTAACTTCTCGTTAATTCAAATTCAATTTAATCCACGATTGATACGGGAAAATAATTAATCACATAATTTTGTCGATTAGACAACTAATCTATCACTTATATTCTTTGATACTTATTTCATTGTTAATCTAACGCTTTTATCTGACAGTGGAGTTTAAGTGGATTACGAGTTATTATCTTGCTAAAAATAAATTGGGAAGCAATTGAAAAACACAATTTTTAAAAAAAAATTTTTTTTTTTTCCCATCTTATCAACATTTTTACACTCATCTGGATGCGCTTCTCAGCAAATTCCAAATCGCATAAGAGCATTTTAAAATCTGAAAATGAATAATCATTCATCAAATTTCCATTTTTTAAAAGTAGATTATGAAAATATTTAAAATAATCAGTACATTTATACTCATTTCAAGGGTTAAGTTGAAAATTCCACACTTGATGATGTTGGGTTTGGATGCCCTCATCATGATCATGATCAAGTCTTTGTTCGAAGCCTTGCTCAGCGACGTCCAGTCTATGGTACGAATCGCGTTTCCGAAATTTAAACTCTGAAAATAAGTCAATCCTCAAGATTCAATTTTTAGAGATTCTTTCTCTATAAATTTGAGTTTACCTCGATCATTATTTGGTTGGCGAACCAGTAGGATATTATCAGATGAATGGAGGTGCTAATCACGTAAAAAGTTACAACGTAGACTTCGACTATGCTCTCGGATTTAACGGACAGTTTGTACATGCTCGATGAAAAGACGATGGTTATTAGACAAAGTTGCTGGACCATGAAACATCGAAACGTGTCGTTGAGCTGTTTGGTTAATCTGAAAAAATAAATACTATTTTACATGAAAATAGGAGGAACTTTTCTGGGTTATTTCTTTCATATGACAATGTTGTTTTTTAATATAAGGACCTCCATCAAATTGTTCCTACAAAAAATATAACAAAAAAATTAATTTTTGTTGCTAATAGTAAAAATAAAAGTTTCTTTAAAAGGAGTTTTTATAAAATTCGAGTTTTCACATTAAAAATCAATAAAAATCCAATGAAAGCGTCTCAATTAAAATTAAAACATGGGTACGAAGATATGCAAGCAGATGACGCAGTGTTGTTTATATGTATGTACAACCTGTGAGAAATAAATTTATTCTTTATTTTGCATTTCCTGAGTCAAATAAACGGAAGTAAGATTAGTTAACACTCAACATTTGAACAAGAAACTGTGTATCGAAACGGCCGTCGTGTAAAATTGACATTATTAAAAAGTGTAAAGATCAAACTATTACAAAAGCTTTTGTTGTTTATTTCAAACAGAATTAGTTGAAAATATACTGAATCCCAAGGTTAACGATGAAAAAAGTTGAAAGTGGTTTAAGAAAAATTATCGAAACATCATGAGAAATATTTGAGTAGATCCAGTTTTCAGTAAGTTTATTTTCGACAGAATGTATTTATTTATCAAGAAAACCCCCATGATTCATCTTAAAATGACTAATTATAAAAATTGTATTATTTCCAATCATTTTTTTCGGCGTACCGCGGTGGGCTGTGCACTTCAGAGTCACAAAAAAATTAGTCATGTGAAATACTTATAATCGTTCAAAAACTTTACAAAGCAATTTTATTACGAAACCTTACAGTCTTAAATCATTTTAAAGATTTATGTAACCCAAAATATTTGAAAAAAATCACTGAATTTGTCTCTGGAGTGCACAGCCAGGTGGTGTGAGATTTAAAATGGGTTATACTTATTTCGTTTGTAAGATTCTTTTATACTCGTTCAACGGCTACTATAAAAAGGTTACGTGAATATGTTAATTTTAAGACTCTAACGATTCGTCATGATAAGAGCGAATTGAAATCGTTGTGGTTGGGAAGAAAAACAAGTAGCAAGTATGTATATATATTTTTTTAATTTTCATTAAAATCAGAAGTATAAAAACTCTTTCAAAGAAAATAAACAAATTTTTTTTAATGAAAGATAATTTGAACTTTGTAATAATGTTTATGATGACCAGTCGTATTTTGATTTTTTTTTCCTTAACATGACATAAACTTAATTGAACCTACTAAACTTAATTAAAAAAAAATAAAAATCTAGTCCAAATGAATAACTACAGTGATTGAGAATATTTTCTGCTTATCTATTTTTTCCATAAAATTTTGAACAAAGAAGTGTTCGACCTCTTTCTGTCGTAATTCAATGAATCACTTGGTTTTTTAATTTAAAAGATAGAATGTTGAATAGAGCTTGCATAACTAACGCATCTTTTATGTATAAGAAAAAATTTTTTTTTATGAGTTGTTTGATAATTTCATTTTTATTGTAGACACCACAAAGTTTAACAAAGAGTCGCGAATCTGAACTCGCAACTTCTATTTTAGAGTCTACGAGTTCATAAATTAAGTTCTTGGGGCTTGTTTCTAATACTAATTAAGCCCCAAATTTGAAAATTTCTAGCCTGTCTTGCTCATGGAAGTCCCTAAAATATACTTTTTTTTTTTTTTTTTTTTTTTTTAAATACTGGAAACTTTTTCGAGATAAGTCAAACTTTGACCTATTCATTCTAACGATGTCATTTTAATTCAATCCCTTGTCAAGTCATCACACTATTAGTTTAATAAAAAATTACTTTTTTGTCAAATTAAATGAGTTAAATCCGTGAAAATTACCAACTTGAAAAGGTGCAGGTGATTCTGAACGATCTCCTTGATAAACTTCTTCTCCACCATATTGACAAACTCCCAAGATCTTTTCCCGTCCTTGAGGATGTTTACTATGGCCGGTAGTTTGACGAATCGTCGTCTGAGTATTACGAATTGACAGCTGACCTGCAGCATGAACCCTAGCATCATCCAAATGGTCGCAATGGTGTTGTTTAGGAGTATGATGATAGCCGCGATCTGGTGAATGTAGGACAGCCAATAGAGATAACTCGTGTCCGCGTCGAAGGGCAGCCAAGCGTTTCGTGGCAGCGTTCGGTCCTTCGCCAAGGGTGACAGTATCGTGGATATTATAAACAAGTTTGCCATGCAGAAGCTCCCCGTTGATAGTACCCTTGAAAAAAAGTTTATTGATTGTTTATAAGTAGCCCGGGAAATTGATTCAATCGGACTTTTGGGAATACCCTGTATATAAGGTACCTAGTATGGCCCCCCTAACCGAGAATTGACGTTGTGGCGAATCAAATCAATATTTTTTGACGTGTAAGGTCTCATTTTAAAGGTTCATTCAAGAGTTTTAAAATGAGACCTTACGCGTTCTATTTTGATCAATGAGCTTGAAATGCCAGAGGATTTACCAAAACATGTTTTTTTAAGACACCAAAAATTTGTGTACCTAATATGGCCCCCTTGAAGTTATTTATTAATTGTGATTTGTTCCTATTTTTTAAACCAATCAAGATATGAGATTTAAAAAACTGCAAAATTTTCATTATTTTAAAAATTATTTATTTAAAAATTGAGCCTTTTTTACAATGTTTTTGAAAGCTTTGCAACCAGTAGAAAAATTACAACTTTAAATTTTTATCAGAGTTTGTTTTTTGAGCAAGAATGATTTTTTAGTTATAAAATGAAAAAAAGGTTTGAAACAATTAAATTTATTTTTCTTAAATAACATTAGGATAGGATTTTCTAAAAAGTAAATATGAAACTAAGAACTCTTAATATCGGTATTTCTACTAATTTTCGGGGGGCCATATTAGGTACACTGCAGTATAAAAAGTTATTTAAGAATAAAACCCGTTAGAAAACGAGTTGAACAAAAACTAAAATCGCATTTTAAAGCTGAAACAGTAACGAATCGAAGCTATTTATGAAAATTTTGGTCAGGTGTGTCTAAATATTTTGTCAGACCATTTAATCACAACGTAAAATAATAACGAAGGTATACGAATCGAGTTTAAGCTATAAGGCGTGCGCAAAAATAATTTTTAAATGTTCTAAACAACTCAAAACTTCATAATTCAGTGTTTTTGACTTCTTCCTACCTTGTAGAGATGCCGCATATCGAGCATATTCAAAATAACAGGAGGGGCCATATTAGGCACAGGGCCATATTAGGTACAACCTTACATTACATTATGTAAACGTTTAGAGTGTACCAATTTTACAGGGACAGTACGTAATTAAATTTTCAAAAAATTCGTAAGAAATCGAAATCTTGGAACCACCTTAAAAAAACTCACCTGATTGTTTTGTCGTATCTCCTTCGTATCGAGACTTCCTTTTCGTTTCTGGGCACGCAAAAGCCTCGGAAAAACATATTCGTTAGGCTGATTACTTTTTTCCGTTGGACGATCATCAGACCCGCTTTGACGAAACTGTTGACAAACTGGGGTACCAGAAAAAGTCTCTCGTTAAAGTCCATCAGATTTTTGGACTGCATCACCCATCCGAACTGGCTAATCAGAAACGTCGAAGAAATAAAAAAGGATGTTGTGGTTATCAGGATCCACAGGAACTTCGGTTGATTATTGTTTCTCCAAACTCCACACAACGATGATATCTTAAAGCTCAAGCCCAGTCCGAGCATTTTCACCAACTACCGTAGTGTTAACCGGAAAAGTCGTAATGGACTCTATTAGAGTAATGAATAATTCACCCCTGACTTGATGCCGGTAATCAAGGACGGGGTGATTTTTCGAAAAATGATACGTTAATTGTCCCACTCAATGGTGTAATTTCGGTTGAAAGATATTAACAAAGCGTGACGTTAACGATGATAATTCTACTTTTAGTTTGGAAATTTTGTCAATTTAGTAATAATTTAATAATGTCTTTTCTGTAATACATTATTAATTTTGAGAATTAATTAATTTTTGTAATGATTTCCGCAATTTTTATGTCATGAGTCGCTACATTCTCAATATACCTAAAAATAGATTTCATATTATTGTAATTGGAAAAATGTTGGAAAATTTACTGATTATAAACCTTTTTTAACTTTAAAACGAAAATTAAAAACAATTTGTTTGGTTACAGCAAAATGACTTCTCACTCAATCAATGCTGGATCCATGTCAAAAATAGAGGATAATGATTTCACATTTTCGGAAGATGTCAACCCGGAAGATCTTGATTCGAATGATACAACGATTGATCGATCCGATGAAGAAGCCTTCATCAAACGTATACCTATAGATAGGTAATTTATTTATATGTTCATTTATTTATTAAATACCGTAACAGCTGGAATTCACTGTTGTTGATTTAATTTTTTTTTTCATTCGTTATTTTTGTTTAGGTACCATTTCGCTTACTTTGTTTTTTATCTACTTGGAATAAACACTTTGATACCGTGGACTTTTTTCGTAACTGCCGAAGATGTAAGTAATCACATAAAAATGTTCAAAATCATTTTCCATCAGTTAATTTTGATTCACTAATTTCGTTTTTTCGGCAGTACTGGTACTACAAGTTCAGAGACGTCACAAACAGTTCATCTCATGTTTCTAACTTTACCTACGATGCCAAGAACAAAACAAATCTCCAAGCCAGCTTTACCTCGTACTTATGCATCGCGAGTGCTTTACCGAACACCTTATTTTTAATCATTAATACACTCATTAGTAACAGGTAAATTGAAATACTACATAAAAAAGTGGAATCATTTAAACAACAAATTATATTTTTGACTTTATAATTTTTCAGAATATCACTGAGCACGAGAATGATTGCATCTCAAGGCGTCGTATTGGCAGTTTTCATTTTAACAACATCTTTTGCGAAAGTTAATACTGATAGTTGTGAGTATAAAATTTTAAACAACATGAATATTATTACGTTCTAATACAATTTTTTTAAATAAAATTTTAATATTTTTAGATCAAAGCAATTTTTTGATAATTACGTTGACAAGTGTAGCAGTTGTGAATGGTAAGTAAAAATCAAACTTTATAACTAACCTTTTGTTTCTTTTTTTTTTTACAATTGAAAAATGGTTCATTTTATATGATTTTTACGCAGTTCATTTGGAAAAATAAAAAATACTTTATATTTGTTGATTTTATTAATATACATTTCGCAGAAAATAATGAGATTCCATCAATATTTTTAATAATATAATCTACTCAAAGCAATAATTGATATTATGAAAAAAAATCTCTCAAATCGTAGAAGATTTTGAATTTTTTGACTTTTAACCCTTCTGAGGCGTTTTTTATCTTTTCATAAAAGCTCTAATTTAATAATAATAAAAAAAAACTTTCAGACTTTTTAATACTTTTGAAAATTTGTATAAAGTTTAATTATTTAAAATTTACGTTTCAGCCGCTTCAGCGATTTTTGGAGGTAGTTTATGTGGAGTAGTCGGGAAGTTTTCGTCAAAGTACATCACCGCGATGACAGCTGGACAAGCGCTCAGTGGAATTTTCAGTGCGTTGACTGAGATTTTGTCGCTGTGGATTGGTGCCAATCCCGTTGTTTCAGGGCTGTTCTATTTTATCATAGCCGATGTCGTTCTGTTGATGTCGCTAATTGCTTATGTGATATTAGAAAGAGTGGTAAGAAAAGTTACCCACAACAGCTTTAAATTGAACATAAATCTTTTTTTTAGGAAAATAAAATAAAATAATCTTAGCATAGAGTAGTCAAGTCTTCACTGTTCAAAAACCATTGCATATGTTTTGCTGCTTAGCTTCCTCAGATATGACGCTAATTACTTCCAAAGTTTTAGAAAAAAGATTCGACTACTATATAATAAATAGTTCTTAGTTTATTTTATGATCCAAAAATGAATTTTAATTTTCATCGAAGTTACCAACGTTGAAAAACTGAAACGATTTTTTTAGGTGTTCTTCAAGTATCATGTGGTTGTCAAGCCTCAGGATCCAAACGAAACCGAATTCTCCATACACAACGAAGTTAACTTCTCCAGGGACATTTCCTACTCGCAAATTTTGAAAAAAACTTGGCCCTACTGTACGAGCATATTTTTGATTTTTGTCATTACGACGCTTGTTTGTCCGGCCGTAACAGTTCTAGTGGAAAGTCAGAGAAAAGGGCATGGGTATGCTTGGAATGGTTAGTTTCGATTTTATTATAAAAGCGATAAGGTAAAGATACCAATTATGATCACAAAAATCGCTACTTTTCAGCATTTTGAATTTTATTGAAAAAACAAAACATATTAGACTAAATCTTTTTTTACATACTTAAATTTTAGGTTCTTAGGAACTTAAATAAAGGGTATAGCCGGGTAAGATAGTCCAATCGGCCCCCAGCGCGAACCCCTACAATATATATATCATTCAAAAGGGCATGAAAAAAGAAAATTTTTGGCGCGAACCAGAATTTTGTATACCCACTACTGCGCATGCGCGGTCCAAAATAGTGATTTTTCAACTTTGATTTTTATCTCGAAATCTAAGAGGGTTAGAAAAACGCGGTTTGCGGCAAAATTTTGTTTACAAAAAATGTAGTTCAATCATATTTTTTTAAATCATTTTTGGCGCCAAATTCAAATTGTTAAGGCTGTTTTTCGAATTTTTTTCCCTAAAAAATGCGATTAAAAAAAAACGGTGATACATACCTCTCTGGAAAAAAAATATGTCATGTATTTTAAGAAAAAATAGCTTTACAAATTTTTTCAAAATTTTTGAAGTGGTGGAAGACACTTTTTAGGCCAAATTATTGAAATTTTTTATCTAAATCGCCACCTAGCGGCTGCATACTGCGTTAAAATATAACAACATTTATATCGCTGAACTACATTTTTTGTAAACAAAATTTTGCCGCAAACCGCGTTTTTCTAGCCCTCTTAGATTTCGAGATAAAAATTATAGTTGAAAAATCACTATTTCGACCCGCGCATGCGCAGTTTAGGGAATAAAAAATTGCGGTTTGCGCCAAAAGCTTCCTTTTTTCAAGACCTTTCAAATGATATGTATATTGTAGGGGTTTCTGCATAAAAAAATTTGGCCTACCTGACCTAGATTGAAAATAACTAATTTATACAATTTTTTAGTGATGGACATGGTTGAACTGATCTCGTTAGAGGTATTAAAAATTTTTTTTGCAGAAACCCCTACAATATACATATCATTTGAAAGGTCTTGAAAAAAGGAAGCTTTTGGCGCAAACCGCAATTTTTTATTCCCTAAACTGCGCATGCGCGGGTCGAAATAGTGATTTTTCAACTATAATTTTTATCTCGAAATCTAAGAGGGCTAGAAAAACGCGGTTTGCGGCAAAATTTTGTTTACAAAAAATGTAGTTCAGCGATATAAATGTTGTTATATTTTAACGCAGTATGCAGCCGCTAGGTGGCGATTTAGATAAAAAATTTCAATAATTTGACCTAAAAAGTGTCTTCCACCACTTCAAAAATTTTGAAAAAATTTGTAAAGCTATTTTTTCCTAAAATACATGACATATTTTTTTTCCAGAGAGGTATGTATCACCGTTTTTTTTTAATCGCATTTTTTAGGGAAAAAAATTCGAAAAACAGCCTTAACAATTTGAATTTGGCGCCAAAAATGATTTAAAAAAATATGATTGAACTACATTTTTTGTAAACAAAATTTTGCCGCAAACCGCGTTTTTCTAACCCTCTTAGATTTCGAGATAAAAATCAAAGTTGAAAAATCACTATTTTGGACCGCGCATGCGCAGTAGTGGGTATACAAAATTCTGGTTCGCGCCAAAAATTTTCTTTTTTCATGCCCTTTCGAATGATATATATATTGTAGGGGTTCGCGCTGGGGGCCGATTCGACTATCTTACCCGGCTATACCCTTTTTTTTATATGATAACTATATTTATTTATTGAATAATTAATGTTGAAAGTCAAGACCTTTTATGCCTCCGTTTAAAGTCAAGGCCCCAGTTTATTAGACAACTTCAGCTTTGGCCCCAGTTTATGGAACACTTTTACACGTGAAATCCCGTCTGTGACTCAAGTGCCCCAGTTGATGGAACGGAATCGTCAAAATTCGAAGGTTTCATCACTCTCAAACACGAACAAATTAAAAATCTAACATGAAAATTAGATAAACCGTTCCATCAACTGGGGTATGTAAGTCACAGACTGAATTTTACGCGTAAGTGTTTCATAAACTGGGGCCAAAGCTGAAGTTGTCTCATGAACTGGGGTCAAAAGGTCTTGTCTTTAAACATTAATTATTCAATAAATAAATACAATTTTCATATAAAAAAAATTTATTTAAGTTCCTAAGACCCTAAAATTTAAGTATGTTAAAAAAGTTTTACTCTAACATGCTTTGTTTTTTCAATAAAATTCAAAATGCTGAAAAGTAGCGATTTTTGTTATCATAATTGGCATCTTTACCTTACCTTTTTTTTCATTAATTGAATTATTGTAACTACAACTTTGTGTTTTTCAGATGTTTATTTTGTACCAGTTGCTACGTTTTTAATATACAGTTGTTCGGACTACGTTGGACGTATTTTATCAGGAATTTTGAACTGGGTAAGTGTACTATTACCATTCCTTTTCGTATTTCATTTGCAATTATTTTTATGAAATTAATAAAAATTAATTGTTTCAGCCGAAAAACAAACCTTGGTTAGTCGTTCTACTGACTTTTTTGAGAATTTTTTTCATACCAGCGTTTTTATTATGCAATGCTCAACCTCGCCATCACTTGCCTGTTATGATACACCAAGACTTGTCTTATATCGTATTGACTATTCTTTTTGGATTAACGAATGGATATTTTTGTAATCTTTCATTCATGCTGACACCTACGTAAGAAAAAAAATTTATTTTCAATTATCAAATCTGAAACAAAATAAATATTTTAACCGTATTTTCATACGTTTTTTTCAGGGTCGTTGAACCTAAAGAAAGAGAAGTTGCCTCGGCCATGATGGGTGCATTCTTGGGAATTGGAATTTCCATAGGATCATCGCTTAGTATTTTAATGGTTAAAATATTGTAACTTAAGATGCATTTATTTGACGATTTACAGTTAATTTGTCAATCAAGCGTTACCGTTTCACTTAAGTTTTGCATTTACGTATTACTAAAAACTTGGAGAAAAACCTTTAAGTCCTTTTTGACTAGCATGTATGCTATACACAAATTTTAAGTTGCAATTATTTAGAAAAAATCTTACTTGGAAATCATTGTAGTAATTAAGTTTTAAAGCTCAAGAATAATAAATTAAGATATGTGATTTGAAAATATGACTTTATGGATCGGACTGATTGCTGGATCTGAAACTTGTGATTGTAAATAATTGTTTGTACGTACATGTATACATAGGTAGACTTTATATTTAAAATTTTAAATCAATTGAAAAAATAAATTTTACACATAAAAATGTTTGTAATATATTGCAAAGGTGCTCAAGTTATGTAAAATTTTAGACTAGAGTAATAACTTTAAGATTTCCAAAGTTGTACAATTGATATTTTTATATAATCATTAAAAAAAAAAAAATATTTTTAATAATCGTGGATTATGTGTATTCTATTATATTATTTGCAAGAAGGAAGAAATGAATTTTTATTTAATACAAAGGAAGAAAGCAGAATATTAAATTTAAATACTGTCAAATATAACACTGAGAGTCTGTGTACTGCAGAATTACTAAAAAAAAACTAGTCTTGTGAAATATTTGTAGTTTTAAAAACTATGCAAAGTACTTTTTTGAAAAATTTTTAAATATAAATTTATTTTCAAGAGTAAGTACCCAATGTATAAAAAAAATATATTTAAAAAATTACAAAAAAATAACTAATTTGATTTTGGAATGTGCAGACCCTTGTAAAATACTTGAAGTATTATAAAAGAGTAAAAAATAAGTTAAATTTGGAATATTTTATCACTTTATTTATTGCACATCGGTTACATCGCTAAAAAAGCATTCAAAAATTATTTTAAAAATTAGTAAATGGATTACAGTCTTTGAACTCAAATACATTGAAAGCAGTCTCAAATTTATCTTATCAAGTCTTATGAATGATGATTTATCTGGTCTTGATGCACTTGGACTTGGGCTGAGTTATGGGATACTTCTTGAGCAGTTTGCCGTTCATGATATCGGTGAGGCGCTTGTAGAGTATGAAATTCTCCCGGGCGATCCGGGCCTGTCGCTCGCGTTCCAGCTGACTCCGCTTGGCGTCGTAGGACACGTGAGGACGACGAGCCGGAGTCTTCATGTTCACCGTCGCCGTTGCCTGACGTACCTGAATAATTTTTGTTTAAACAATATTGTTGAGTGAACTTGGTAATGGTTCCTGATTTACCGACGTGCGATATTATGAAATTAGTACGAGATTATTCCCCTTGATGGCTTTCCACCCCTACAGCTATTTTTTAGGACGATACAGCTCATATTTTTGAAAATTTTACTAATTATGTAATACTTGTTGGATTAATTTTTATGAAAATTTAAACAATTTCTAATTTTGTGTTTAGTAAAAGCGTAGGTATTAGGAGAGTAATTCGAATAACTTTTTTTTTATTTAAAATTCAAGTAACGCTTAATTTATAATAAAAAAGAGTTTATTCAAACTTTTAAAAAATACCCCAGCTACGATTATTAAGAGTTCACAAACGCTTTGACTCCACATTTCATTTTCTGAAAAAATTTTAACATTGAGGGTTACAAAGTTATAACTTAAACTATTGATTAAAATATTGATAAAACTACAAAATTTATACAAATATTTTATAAATTCCTAGCGACTTCTTACAAAAAATTTATTTAAAAAATAAAAAAAGTTTAACTTTTAAAAACTACTTACTCTACTACGATGCTGTTCGAAAGTTCGTCGCTCCCAGGTGTAAACCGCAGACTTGCACTTTCTTGGCTCAACGTTAGTTGACATTTTCTTTTGAATCTAATACGAGCCGATGTAAAAGAACGTCGAGAAGCTTTTGAGCTTTCGGTCGCTTACCTTGGCCTTCGGTTTGTTCAATACACACCGGCTCGAAGAAGTTCCTGTGGCAACCGGTAAACAGAGGGTGAATATCATCCCTGTTAGGACTGAGTATAATAATTATTTTATCGCGTGTCTATGGGTTCTTAAGGAATTTTATTTAACTCCGTAGCTTTGCAGTAAAATAATTACATACAACTCCGTCTGATACTGATATTACAAAAATTTTTTAAAGTAAGAGTTATTTATTGAGTTGTCAACATGGTCTTTTTAAAAATAGTTAGTATTTTCATGAATACTTTTCATTATAAAAATATTTAAAAATATATAAAACTTTTTTCGACTCATCAATCGACCGACTTTTTCTTTTACCTTTTAATTGCTTTGTTATATAAAATTTTAATGTATGTTTGTAAATTCATGCATAAAAAGAAATGTAATTAATTTAAAATATAAATATAGCCACTTATATTATTTTCACCCGAGTAATGCTTGAAAAATCATCTACTTCATACATAAAAATTTGCATACATTTAAAAACAGTAAATCTTAAGTACACTCTTACGTGTTTCTACCGACACGTACGGCACTCTTTATATTCTAGCAGACCCGGAAAAGAGTGTGTAACCGGAAAACCAGGGGTAGACGGCACCCCTCGTACGATGACGGGAACTTATTTAAACTTATTTAAATTTATCTAAATTTATCCGAACGCGCGCACCCGAAAGGTTTATCTTAAATACTATAACATCTGAACTTTACCTTGTTGGTGAGCTCCGGTGGCCCTTCTCACAAGTCTTCTGGGAGTAACTGTGTATTTTATTTGGTAAACACAATAGCTTTTGGTCAAACGTACAATTTAGGTCACACCATGAGAGATTAACGTTAACAACATAGACGAAGTAAATGTTAGTTTGGTCAGCGGTTCGGTCCCCGAACCGTTTTGTTGCTCGAATTTTCAATTATAAACTGAATTATACTCAAATGAAACACTTAAGGGGAAGTCAAACGAGTTTCCCACTGTTCTTAATCAAAATTGAAAAAAAAAAATTGAGGAGGTAAATTAAAAAAAGGGCTCTGTAGCACCCTAGCGACACTCGAAATGTATCTTTTAAAAAAAAAATTATCAAAATTGGTTGAGAATTGGCTGAGAAATCTGCTGAACGGTAATTATATTCCATTCTTCATAGAAATTATATTCCATACTTCATAAAAATTACCGTTCGGCAGATTTCTCAGCCAATTTTCAACCGATTTTGATGGTTTTTTTTTTAAAAGATACATTTCGAGTGTCGCTAGGGTGCTACAGAGCCCTTTTTTTAATTTACCTCCTCAATTTTTTTTCTCAATTTTGAGTTTCCCACCGTACTTAATCAAAATTGAAAAAAAAAAAAAGTTCCATACTTCATAAAAATTACCGTTCGGCAGATTTCTCAGCCAATTTTCAACCGATTTTGATGGTTTTTTTTTTAAAAGATACATTTTGAGTGTCGCTAGGGTGCTACAAAGCCCTTTTTTTTAATTTACCTCCTCAATTTTTTTTTTTTTTCTTCAATTTTGATTAAGTACGGTGGGAAACTCGCCTGACTTCCCCTTAAGTTATTTGGTCACAATAATAAATTATAAATTATAAATGGTAATATTCTAAATACAAATTGACTTTGATTAACAATTGAGTGCTGATTAATCGTTTTCATTTTAATTTTCTACTTGCACGATCATAATTATTATTATTAAACTGTCACTTGGTTAAACTAATTTAGGTACTATTATGTGCATTATATTTGTCACATAACATACACATTCCACAATGTTTAATACAGGTGTACACATATGGTTAATTGTTATCAAAATTATATAATTATTAGATTACAAATTTATTTATTAAATTCCTAGCTACCTTCTATGCCTATTTCTAGAATAAAGGACTTGAATCGTTACGTATATGCAGCAACTATAAAAAATCAGAGAAGTAGAACGATATTTCATGCAGGTCACACTGATGAATTGTTGGATTGTAAAAGCCCTCGAGTGTTTACAAATAAAAAGTTTTCCCCCTCCATTTGACATTAGTAAAGAGATAAATAGTTTTCCGCCCTCCGCTCGCAGGCATGTGGCAATATATTATATCGTCAAATAAAAGAACACCTATACGTGACGACACAATGCTAGGTGACAGCTACCGTAAGCTGCTCCTCTCTCGTTCTTCTTTCAACGCATTTCTTCCGGTCGATTTGTTCTGTGAACCCGGAAGCAGCCCATTACTGAGAGATACCTTCGGAGGACCTAATTTTTTACTAAAAAAAACAACTAGATGAGACCTTGATAATTCAAATCTTCAGAATTTCAGATTTAAGGTAAATTATTAGTGTTTTTGATCGCGTAGAACATTCAGTTTTTATACTACTGCAGACTTTCCATCGTCTGTTTTGTATTTCTTTAAAACAGAATAGTATAAAAAATGTTTTTCACTCTGCAGATTTTAATATTTAATTATGTCGATTTATTTCCACCAGTTATTTCTACTTTATTTGATGGTTTCGTGCATTTGATTTTGATTGGACCTTACTTTCTTCAAATTAATCTAATTGTGTTTTACGGTCCAACGATTTTACTAATTATTTATAAAAAAATTTTACACTGTAGATGTACAATCTAAATCGAATTCCGACAGCAATTTCAAGTAAATGTTTCGAGGTAAGAACAAACATGAATAAAATACTGCACTCTATAAAAATTTAAATGATCATAAGGTAATCCCCTAACTTGTTTTTTCTATCCATACAAACTTTTACATTATTTTTTGTTAAAATTTTTTTAGCAAGAAAATGGATTGACCTTTCTGTAATGGAAAAATTGTTTAAGACCTTGTTTGTTGACAGTTAATATACTGCAGAATATATACTTCAAATCAAAACGATTAAAAAATGACTCGTAGTATAGTGCAAGCTTGCGACTTATTATTTTTTACAAACGGTCACATTCTGGCAAAAATAGAGCATTATAACAAACTCGCGGGATCGTACCATTTAGGAAGACATTATTTGATCTTTTGGATTTATAGATACATCCTTTCAATCTGTTGGAAAAACCACTTCGAATTATCAAGGTTTCTTACCACGTACCACGTACCAATAAACAAACAAACACTTTTGAAAATCTCTCGAGAAGGAATGACACAAGTGGTGGTAGTGGTGGGGAGAATATTAAATCTGCTGGCTGCGAAAGGAAGGGAGACACAAACGAGGAGCCACTCGAATTTATCTGTATATTCAAGCTATTATTCCCCGCTAGGATTATTACTGCACGGGGATGATGCAGGGACGACCGGCTAAGTGGATAGATGGGATGGGATGGGAGGGGAGAATCAAGATGATCATCCGGATATGGAATAAAATGGCGGGTCATATACGATGAGCTACTTTAACAACTAAGTGATACCGTGAGTGGTTTTAGCGGATTTTAGATCATGATTTTTTATATTTTAGCCTTGAACTTTGGGTTTGTTTTGCTGAGTTTAAATATACTTAAAAATTTGAAAAAAATAATTAAACTTTAGGGCTATTACAACAAAGTTAAATGATACTGTGTGTGAAGGTAATTGCTCTCATTCATACCGTATTATTCAGTGTATTGATGGGTAGGATTGAAAGTACGTATAAATATTAAAACACTACTTAGTTTGCGATTGGTTCAATTTATTTATACCCAAAAACTAACTGGGTGCCGGTAAAATCGCCAGGTTTATAATTCTTCGTGGCGGTTCCTAGTCAGTTACCGTGAGTACTCGTTCGTTGTATCTCAACTTTTTCAGACCTTTTACAGTGAGTAATTTAAAAAATGAAAAAACTCGAAGCTTATACTTGTGTCGTACATAAGTAAATATAAAAATTATGCAACAAATATTTTTTTTCATCTCATTCCTTTCTAAATAAATACTCCAAGTTTCATAAACTACTTTTCAACTATTTTCTCTGTAGAATTTGAGCCCTGTCGGCGTACTGAATAAGAAGATTAAAATTTTAATAATTGAGCTTTCTTCCGGTGCTACCGAAGAACCCCGGAGATGATGTAAACCAGGAGAATAAATAACTACTCCTTGTATCAAAAAAATTACGCAACAAATATTTTTAATTCTTACCAAAGGCTTGGGCCTAGAATAATCAGGTTGAATCTCAAAGACTTTTTTTAATACATATTGTGCCTGCATTTCTTTCGTGCGATACATCAATATTGAGAAAGTAAAATCAATTAGAATTTCTTATAATTAGATACAAGTCAACTATTTTGGCACTATTCTATGACAGAGCAGTGGATAACGAACAAGTATAGAGTCATACTACGAAATAAAAGATAATGAACTCCGTTGATCGTAGGTTGCTGTGGGCAATCATTGATTGGCAGCAGGCCGGCTAATATCTATTACCTTGATAATTACTCCATAATTATACAACTTGTGTAAACTGAGCAGTATTTTTCAAAACTAAAACAGTGCAGGAAACAATAGAATTGAATAAAATTTTCAGTTATTGGACCTGGAGATTTGCGCCCTAGATAATGGCAAAAATATTTGCTATAAGAGTAACTACAACATGTCGTTCCATACGCAAATCAATTGGGATCGCCAAATTCGAGAATAAAACGACTATGACTAAACTGGTATATCCATCTCTATTATACGCATAAAAAATACATTATATTATATATTGAGCTTTTGTTGTATCCAGGAAGTCTGATAAGAACCCGTGAGATAGAAAAAATGTGGAATGTGGAATAGATACATGTATGAATCAGTGACGCGATTTCACATAAACTTTTATGAAACATAAACTTTCGAGAAGTTTCAAAAACCTTTGACACTTTATTAAACCCCCTCTTTGCTGTCTCTAAGTTTCAAACCCCCTCGAGTTGATCTCGAGAGGATATATTTTACAAAAATCACAACAGTTCGATACAGAAACGGAAGAAAAGGCTGCGGACAAAAGACACCCAGGATATTGAGACGTCGGGGCGACAATTCAGAGAGATAAACACTCGAGAGAGCCTGCAAATCGAATTCCGTCATCTTCCGGGCGGGGTAGTGGGAGGGGGGGCGCACGCGCTTTCATAGGGGGGTGGCGCCAGCCAATGGGGACGCGGAACGAGCGCGGATTTATCGACCCGACCGGCGACTAGACGGACGGGAGGCTGTGAGTTTAGAAAGGCGAGATACTTTTTAGTTTAAAAATATTGTTGGGTTGTGTAATGGGTAATGGAGAATAAATTATTGGAGATTTATTATTTTCAGACTTTGTTCATTTATTTCTTTATTGAGTGGAGCATGACTAAACATAGAAATATATTTTTAAAAATTGCCGAAAATAAAGCTTGTATTATTCAGTTAAATTAAGAAAAAATATCTGTAGTATATTCAATAGATGGTCTAATAAACTAATTTTTTTCGAGAACATCATCTTTAAAACTTATTTAGTCAAAGCCTTTTATTGTAGGGTGTCTTATTATACATCATCAGGGACTTATGTACATATATGTACATCTGAAAAATTATTTTCTTTTGTAATTATGTCTTACAGCAGAGAACAAAATTCATAAATCAGGAAAAGTTATGAGCGTTCCTCGCCGAAAACTCAGATTTTTTTTTTCAGCCTCCATAAACATCTACTTAATACAGACTTCTTTTTGTTTTTTATCAATACAGTAAAAAATTGCTCAGATTTTTTTACTTTCTTGAAAAAATGAGCTGAATTTGAGTGTTCAAAAATCAAAATTAAAAAAAAAAAATTGGACGACTTATACTTTGAGTCTACGCAGATTTTCAAGAAATTTTCAAAAGGTTCATCAACGGTGGATTCAGAAGTGCACTTCTTTGCGGCTAAAAAATATTGATATTACTATTATAAAATTCTCCTTAAGTCCTGATTCGTCTCTTGGTCACAATCAGTCATAGATGGGCCAAATAAAAAATTCTGAATACAAAAATAAATCTCCATCGTCTACTTTTGATATCATTTTCATAAAAAAAAAAAAACTATTTTCACCACCGGGTAAAATTTAAACAAATCCTTGTGAATCCTCCACCCCGTCGCACCATCTCGTTGGGCAGTCGCGTCCCCCCACTCGCATCGCGGGCGCCGCTGGTGGGGGGTTAGCCCGCAGGGATGGGCGTGTCCTCGCGTAACTCGCGCTCCCCGAAGCTCCAGCTCGCCGTTCAGTCCGAGCCGAGGCTTCGTAGTGCGTGAACCTGTGCAGTGACTAGTGTGTTCAACCAAGATGATGCTGCATCCCATGAACGACCACCACGGGGCCGCCGCCGCGGCGGCCCTCGGGGTTTTGCCCTTCGACGGAATGGGCATCTACGAGCAACCGCGGCCCCGGTTCATCTTCAAGATGCCCCGGGTAGTCCCGGACCAGAAGTCCAAGTTCGAGAGCGACGAGCTCTTCAGGAGACTCAGCCGGGAGTCGGAGGTGCGTTGCTTTACTTTATTGAGTGTTGGGCTTCGCGGATGTGAACTTTAAAGTCCCGTCGAGTTATTAATAGTTCGGAAATTGTGGAATTTTTGCGATAAAAATAAGCATTTAGCGGTGATTTTTAAATTGTTTTCTTTTTTAATTGCAAAGATTTAATGATGTGAAAAAAAAATTCAGGCAGACAGTCGGTCTCATATTGAATAAAAAATTGGAGATGCAAATTTTTTTGACGCATACGAAATGTTATATTATACTCATAGGCAAATTTTCATCGAAGGTTTACTTGAAGTTTTCGTAAAATAACAAATAGCGAATGATTTTTTCGATAACAAAATACGATAACTCAGAGTCAATTATCTGAGGAAAAAAGTGAAATTCAAGCGAAGGCATTTTTTTGTAAATTTTTAATGTACATACTTAATAAATCGTGATTTTTTTTTTTCTGAAAATATTTTCATTGAATCGAAACAAGGAAAGATTTTATAATTCAACTGGTATCCATCGAAAATAACGAATAAAATCGAGTTTTTTAAATCATGGCGGTCTTCGTTTATCACTTTCGAATCAATTTAGTTTCTTCCGCTGAAAAATTAATAGCCATAAAACCCTTCTTTCGAATTTTCAGTCGTGTGCTTCAAAATTTTCTAAAATTTTCTTCTCCAGTTGAATTTCAACTGATAGAAACGCAGTATTTCACATTTTTGCGGAACAACAGATTTTTTATTTTAAATTCTTTGAATTACAGAGCTTACTATTTGTTTACTAGTAGACCTGTTCGATTCAATTTTTTCCGTTAGACCCGGGCTAACCCGAGCCTGTGCGGCGTATACCTATAATGAGTATTCATACTGCAATGACTCGGGTCTGATCCAAAAATTAAATCGAATAAGTCTAAAAATTCGAGTTGCTATGCAACTAATTGGAAATAACCGAAAAATTATCGAAATAATTTTACCCTCGGTCCTGCGCCGAACGTAAAATACGGCGTTTCTATTGGTTGAAATTCAGCTCGGGAAAACAATCAAAACTACACCCGATACCAGTAAATTTGGAATTTCACCTACCCTAACAAAATTTTAATTTTTCCACGATCAATGAAATAATTTTCTTCTACCCAACTTTTAACTAATTATTGTTTATAAATTTTCCAGGTGAAGTACACGGGCCACAGGGAGCGTCTGCCGGACGAGAGGCAGCAGAGATTCATAAACGGCTGCCGGGAGGGACGCACCGACATCGCGTTCACGGCGACGGGTACGAACCTCCAGCTCGTCTTCGGGGTCACAGCGGGCAACTACAGCGGGGACCCCCGCGAGTGTGACTTCAACAAGGAGCAGGGCAAGGTTTGTTGTCTTTTTTTTTGAAAAAAAAAATACGTTTTTCCAAAAAAAAGTGAAAGCGGTCGTTAACCAGCGGGGGAGGGTTTCCGGGAACCCAGAGAGTTTTACGATTTTTCCGGCGGGGGGCTGACAAAGGCGACGTGTTTGTTGTGAGCTGAGCGGACCCGGGTCCTTACTAATTGGCTGAGATGTTTGTGTAAGTGGGTGCATGGCTGGGCGGATCATGAGATTTTTATACACAATGGGGATGGATTTTACGGGATTATCGATTGACTCGAGTATAATGAAAAAATTTGTGAACTATTTGAAAAAATTCTGCTAGCTAGAGGGGTCGATTCAACATTAGGGTACTTCTTCTCTGATTTTCGTGATTTTATTATTTTGTTGCTTGAGAAAAACAGTTCAAAAACATTGATTGGGTCGTAGTAATACAGCTTTTAAGCGAAAATTTTCAAATTTTTTTTTTAATTTTCTCTGTCAGATACAAATTAGTAAATTCATTGTAAAACTGCAGCCCTTCTATTGTCCTGAACAACGGCTTATCGAGTCAGAATAATTTTTCTTTTACTATTGAAAAAACAATGATTTTAAAAAATGTGAAAGCGCCAGATCGATGAAGCTCTCAGGGGAAAAATTCGCAAAGCTCGAGGGTAGCAAAGTACGCTTGCGCGAAAAACACATTGTGTTGAGGGGGAGTGGCCTTTCGGCGTCCCGACGCTCACCATCGCTGCTATCAGATCGATACTACTCGAGCACGCATTCCGCCATTACGGTTTTACTCGAGCTTTTTTTATCACGTTTCCTGTCTATTAACAATATTTCTATGCAAAAAAGTTTTTTGGAATCTTATTTTTCTCTGAACAAACCTGACTGCACTTTATTACAGTACCTTTTTTTTTTTTTAAATTCGTGACTTGAATTCATTGTTTCGAAGAAATGAAGTAGGACTAATCTGCTTTTATTGCCTTAAAAAACATACATGGTTTTCAGAGTCGTTTAGTTTTGTTTATTTTTCAAGTGTTAGAATAAAAAAATTTTTTTCATAGTTTAAATAATAGTTGCAATATCTTCTAATGAGCTTTTTAAAGATTTTAAATAAACCACGATCGTTAATAGAAAATTGTGCAGAAATCTTCTATTCTGACAAACTCAATCGATAGAATACTAAAATAGAAATTCGCGAAGTTAAAAAGTTAGAAGTCATGTTATTAGCAAATGCATTCACTTATAAAGTCAAAATAACAAAAAAAAATTTTTCACATTAACGAAAAATACTAAACTCAAGTACTTAATCCTTAATTTTTCGAGACTTTATTAGAGATAACTTAATCTAACAGATCGTTCAGGATCAACTTTACCCATCTCTAAATCCTCCCCATAAGAACCAAAAAAAGCATAATCACCTAAAAAAAAAAGTCAATAAAGTCCTATTTCAATTCGCGTAAATCTAAACTCGGAAGCGGCGTGCTCGGAGATCAAAGAGGAGGCTGATCACTCAGAGGCGTCGCGGAAGTCAGCTGCAGCACCGGGAAGATTTACGAGCGAGCCAGGAGAGCCTGAAAGCCTCCCGGGACATCTGCATCAGTACCCATTGACTAATTGCAGTCATCCTCCTCCTCCTCTTTCTCGCGCATGTGTTTACTGGTTGTTTTGATGCCGCTGCACTGTTTGTTGTCGGCGAGGAGCTTTTTTTTCAAACTTTTTTTTCTGGATTTTGAGATTATAGCGGGATCACGAGGGGATTAATTTTGAAGCCGTGATGATTCTTTAGACACTTGACTGCTTTAGAAAGTAAAAAAAAAAATGTCTTTTTTTGAGACGCGATGATTGAAATTCCAGTGAGAAGGGATTTGATAGTAGGGCCCGGTCTCCCCTAATGGCACGGAAGTTATAAAAAAGTTAAAGTTAATATTTAAATTGAAAAATGAAAATGCTTTCAATTTTGAAAAAATTTGTAGTTTAGGGTGTCTCAGCACTCAGACTGAGCATGCGCGAATACAATTTTATAAATTCTAAAATTTCTTTTGGCGCTCAATGTAGAGCTTATTTAATTTGTCATTTTAAAATAAAAAATTTAAACTAAATAGTCTATTTAAGTATTTATATTGTTAATTCAAACTAATGTAGTAGTAACAAATCAATGATAAAAATATGTTCTGTAACCGTAACAATTAATTCTAGAAACTCAAGCATGAAAAATTACATACATAAAAAAATCCATCAGTAAATTCAAATCTTTCAAAGCACAAAAGACCCTATGAATATTAACGAGATCCGGGTAGATTTAAAAACAATCGTCGAAATCCCTTGGTTTCCGCAAACGAATGTCGCAATCGGTATGCATTACAAAGGGCACGCGTCGCACGTTAATTACGCGCGATCCTCGTGCGCGATAACAATAAAAAAAAAAAAAAAAAAAAAAGAAAGAAGTGTACCCAAGGTAAGAGAAATAAGTGTAGGTGGTACGCGTGTCGGCCTAAGAGGGGAGAAATGGAGATCCGACGCGTGCCTGAAACTTTATCAACATGGCATCGGTAACTCACCCTTAATTGGGTTTAAGGGCTGTAGAAGCGTTACCTGGTCATTTGAAACTAAATGGGTTCGAGCAGTTTTGATGAATTTTGTAAACAAACACTAAGTCTTTTAAAGTATTATAAAATGATAAAAATTTAGGATTTCAGAGTCTGGGTAGAAACAAAGCTTAATTCATTGTTTCATTTTATCTAAATTATTTATACTTTAATGTTTCACGTTCCGATTTATATCATAACTTATAATTTTGGCATTAGTTTAATATAAAATTCATACATTATCGATTTTAGATTATGTTCTATAACAATCAAAGCAAAATTCGTTTGATAAATCATTAAAATATAACTATCAAACGATAGATTTAAACATGTTCTTTTAAACTAAAATAAGTTTAATTATTTAAAATTTTCACAACCTTCTTAAAATATTCAAAGATACAGAATAAGTATAATCATCTCATGATTAAATTCCTTCCTCGTCCTTTAAAACTACTTTGTTACATAACTAATTAAAAATTGATCGATCACCCAGAGCAATAAAACACTACCTCATAAAAATTAAAAATAAATTCCGCCCGCCTCCTCCGTATGTTCAGCAGAGTTCCATCCGACTTTTTTACTATCGCTGGTTCCTTCTCCTCTATTTATTTTTTTTCGGTCCCGCTCTCACCTGCGCTGCTCTAAAAAAAGGGGCCCTTATTCTTTCTGCAAGAAAGAGAAAAAAAAAAAAAAGCAGCTCGTAAAAACGTGAGAGAAGAATCCAGCTTCTAGGTAAGCAATCACGGTTCGTCCTTCGTAGAAAATCATTACCCGTCGGTCTTTTTCGATCTGTAAGTTAGTCCTCGTAGGGGCGCTGGTTAATCGTTAGGAATTAATAAATTAACCCCTCGGTCCGTCGTCAACCCTTTCTCACGGAGAAAAAAACAACGCGGGATGGGCGTGACGGCCATTACCGTGTAATAACGAGCGACGATATTTCTCCAACCCTTTCTCGACGCGGCTCATTTGCATGGCCGAGTTTGGAAGTACAAAAAAAAAAGAGAGAGAAAAATCTCGAGACGACAAAAACAAGGTTAACATATGTTGACGCTGCGATTTTTTTATCACGATTAATTATTGTAGGTAGCTACCGGTATGAGATTGAGGCGTTTCGTGCTTTCGATACGCTTGTCGGCCCTTTGTACTATCGTGGCTTTGCAAATTGTGGTGTAACTGCTTGGCAATGTAAGATGTTTGAGGTTAGGGATGCACAATAGCTTGTTTTTAAACTAGCAGACGACACTATGCTGTGTTTTAAACTTATAATATGAATTTTTGCACTACAGTGTAAAAATATCTTTTTTAGACCAGTAGATGACATTGTGCAAATTTCATGTACATTCGATGTTATAGGTTAGGTTACTCGATAATACATACAAAATCTTATCACTGCCTGTAATTGGTCTTATAGGTCACAAGTATGCACTACAAAATATTTCGTGATAATACTAAGATAAGAATTCTTTACTTTGTAAATAGCTGTTTATTAGACCAGTAAAAGACTTTTTCATCACATGGTGCAGAAAGTGCAATACTGTATGAAGTTAGTTCACATTTCAATACCTCCGCGCGCAAAATTACTGTCATTAACATACTCCGTGATACAACTAACATTTAGATCACTAGCATCAAAATAAACCATTCTTTTTAATTTCGGTTGTCTACTTTTTTTTCAAGAGAAAAGTCATTTGTATCCTGGTAATCATCATAGCGACCGAACAATCCCTGAATTTTCTGCAAGCTTATACATCGTTCGTTTTTTTGTCCCGGCTGCAGAATGCCCAGAGAGGGCGTAACCCGGTGATTTTTTCGGACAGCAGTGCAAAGGGGGAGTCAAATCGGCGAGCATACGGTCAGCGAGATCTACTCGGACCTTTTTTTTTTTGTTTCTCGCAGTATACCCATTGTTCCCGTAATGTATACGGGAGTGACAGGCGCACGCAACTGTACAAAGAATTTTAAATTAGAGTCAATTAACGGCTGATCTCGGGCTGTGGGGAGAGATGGACGAGCAGAAAAAAAAAATAAGGATTGTTCTACGAAATTATGGTTCTTCCTGAAAGTGCAATTTCATCCGCGCTCCGGGGAGACCGGAAATCATCTAATAGTTATCGAGAACCCATAGCTACTTTTTACTCATTCTAAAAATGCATTTTTGTCCTCTTTTAAAAAATTATTTTTATTTTACAATTTTTAACTTTAGATCGAGAATTACATGCCGACTGCGCAGAACGTTTTTTTTTCGATCTCTTTAGCAACGCTGAATAAATTTTGTCTTTCATATTGAAAAAAGAACTCGTCATTAATCGTCGCCCGAAGAAGTAAAACGAAAAAAAAAACCGAACCGAGCCAAATTAGAGCTCGGCTGGGTACCTCGTAATCGCAGAAGCCACGGGGGTTGCCGAAATCCCGTGCGACGTAATCGAATCGTTTTCCGAGAGTATTTCAATCCAAATTGCTCCCGACGCGCGCCCCGCGGGGTTGCATTGTAAAACCCTGATGTTTACATTACAAAGTGTCAGCTGGACAAAGTCGGCCTTAATTTTTTGATCCGGTAATCACTCGCTTAATCGTAATTATTGTGGATGTTTAATTGTATCAGGGGTTATAATAATGACTATTTTTTACTAAATGTACTTAGTTAATTAGTCCATTGAGAATAATTGATAACTTCAACTTTGCATTATTATTATTCGAGTGTGTGATAAAATAATCTTTTATGCACAAGTGCAAAAATTGCTATAGTAATATTGATATTTATATTTTATTTAGGTTACAAAAAGTATTTGAAATAAAAAAATTACGTATTTAATAAGGGTTTCATAATGCAAAGTGCAAAAAAAATTGTAAAAAAATCATTTCTCAAACCATACATCTACTATGAACTCAAAGACACTCGAGCGCTACTAATTAGTATTCGCATCGAACAACTCGCGGCTCGCAAACACGATTGAAAATCCCCGATGACTAACCGTCACTCCTAAGAACTCATAAACGCTCGATTTAAAATTCAAGCATTTCCTCTTCTCGTTGCAGGTACACATAAAGTCCCACCTTATCATGAACGGCGTATGCGTAATGTGGCGCGGCTGGATCGACCTCGAGCGCCTCGACGGCGTCGGCTGTCTGGAGTTCGACGAGGTCCGGGCCGCCGAGGAGGACCGCATGCTCCGCGAGCAGGTCGAGCGCTGGAACCGACGCGGCACCGAGATGGACGACACCAAGCACCACCACCACCACCGGGCGGCCGCCTACAGGATGGGGGCGGCGGCTTCCCACCTGAACTACCACCACCACCTGCACCAGACCGAGAGGAACATCCAGGGTCTGCCCGGCATGCCCCCGGCGCCCTCGGGAATCGGCGTCGACGCCAACCTCAACCACCACCACCCGCACCACCAGGATCCCGAGATGGAAGTCAGATTACGGGCGTACTAGACTGGAGACTTTTTTTTCGCGGTGGATGACCTCGTTATGACCCAGGAAATCTGAAATTTTTACAAAAGTTACTGGGAATGCTAGGATAGAGTTAGTAAGACGCTGGAGGGTAAGACTTGAGTTGCGGACTTACCGAGGTCGTCCACTTTATTATTATGTTTTAAGTTTGTTATTGTGATATTGGTAAAACCCACCCACGAGAATTGTATTTGACAACCTGACTAGATTTATTATTGTAGCGTTAGGATTTGATTATTTTATTTTTCTTAATTTTTTTTTTTTTTACAACAAATGGTAGGCACTGTTTTTTTTTTGTTGGAAATATGTGAAATTCACGTTTTATTTGATTAAGAGAGGAGAATATTAGCCGCTGGTGAATCAGTGCTAACGTGATTTCCGGCTCGAAAAATGTTGCGTTACCAGCCCTGAGTCACGACTCTTCTCACGGGTTTTTTTTTTCTCCGTTCGATTGCGTTACGTAGCAGTGAATTTTGTTGTATGTGTACATATTTGTAAAGAGTTTTATCTATTAAAATATAATTATCATTTTATTCGTAAATTTTTATGTGTACGAGATCATTTTATCCTTATCTGTTTCCTCTTTTGGTCTTTAATTTTTTGTTAAGTTATTTATTATATTTTTTTGTTTGATTTTCTTAAATTAATTTTTTTTAGAAATTAAATGATTAAAATTTAAAGATTTAAAAAAAAATTCATTTGTAAATTTGAAATTCATCAAAATTTTTTTTTATTCATCTAGAAATCTCATACAGCCCTTTAAATAATAAATTTTAATTTGACTGAAATCAATTTTTTGTTATTTATTTCAATTTTCATAAATTTTTTGAGTTTACTTATGATTTAAATATTATAATTATTTAAAATATATTATTACACAATAATTTATTCCAGTCCATAGAGTAATAAGATGAAATTTAAAAATAAATCATTTTTATTTCAATAAAGAAAAATAAATTTTCAATTAATTGTTTATTTTTAACTTCATTTGTTATTTGTTTAGAAAGTACTACATGATTATTTAAAAATTTTAATTTTCTTTAAAGGACTTTCTTTATAAAAATTATAATATTGATAATGGAATAAAAAACTATTAACTAAAAATTGGAATAAAAAAACAAACACGGGTTAATCTCAGAAAAAAATGGTATTCTTATTTAATGCTTATCAAAATTTGAAAATTTTATTTTGGATTAAAAAGAAAAAGCTTTAAATTAAAAATAAATATTTCTTTATACAACACAACCAGTCAAACTCCTTTGAAGTATAAAGCTTCAAATCTAATAAAGAAGAAACTGGTACAGTCTACCTGGAAAACTCCTTTGATCGTTAACCCATGAAAGGCTTTTCTACGGGACAGATAAAAGAAGTTGGCGACACAAAGGTATGGGTGGGTGTAACACAAGTAAGTACCCGATGATCTATTAATTCGGCCGAGTCTTGACCCTCCTGCAGGACTGCGAGGACCAGGACAATAGCTAAGCCGGAGAATCAATAGAGGAGACGCTGCTCCGACACCTGCTCATTGTACTCGCAGCAGCACCCCGCCCGCCTCGAGCTGCTACCGGGCCATTAATCATTTCGGCACTCTTATGGAATCCGAGAACCTTTTTGGGTACGGAGGTAGGGAGGGGTAAATAAAGACTACTTTGGGCTCGAAGGTGTGAGACGATTTATTCGATCTAACGCGTTTTTTGGGCGCTGTTGACTTGATTATACGCGGCTATTGTCCCTAATACAGAATAAAATGATGATATTTGAGTTTTAAAAAGTTTTTGGGACTGCTTAAAAATCGATTTGAAGCGCCTACAGTCGGTCCATGGATTAAAATTTTAATTTTTAAGTTTTTTTATAGAAAAATTTAATCAAAAAATTTTGGATTATGTTTTAAAAGTAAAATTATTTCATACGACTTCAAGAAATAAAAAATATTGTTTAGTGTTGGTATAAAAAAAAAAACCAATAATAATTCAATAAATGGTTATATTAGATTTTTTTTCCTTTTTTTTTTTTTTAACAATGTGATTTTAGATTGCAATAGTTTAAACTTTAGATTTCCTAGTTTTTAATTTTAACAATTAATTTAAAAATTTACACAGAATATCAAAATTCAAATAATGAAAGTGTAATTAAAGAACTATCTAGTATATTTAAAATTCTTCAAAAGCAATAAATAAATTAATAAATAGCAATTTTTATTTTAATTTGATAATACCTTGTAAGATTTTTTAAAATATAAGTATACTTTTAATTATAAAACTCAGAGATTCGATAACTAATAAAAAAATAAAAAAATAAAAAAATATGAAGCGGAGTACCAATTTTTTTTCTTTATTTACAAAAACCAAACTGCATGAAAGCTCTTCATACCAGAGGAAGTTCATGGTAACTTTATAATGGAAATCTCAGTGCGGGCAGTGTAGAAGAGCGAGTTTAACCTGGGACTGACGGATTAAGAGTCTTGCAATCTATACTCACTGAGCCATCACACATTTTATGTCAATTATTTCATAAGTTACTAAACTCAATCACAATATGCATGTAAATCCTGTGTGATATGAAACCGTTGTAATTTTTTCAATTAAAAAATAATTATAAAGAATAAAGTATTTAATTAGAGTTAGAATATTTATTATGTCACATTTTTTTTTTTTTTTTTTTTTTAAAGTTGAGTATAAAAATTTTAGTTTCCGAGCACAATCAAGATATTTTCACACAATTAAAAAAAAAAATAAAAATACAATTGGTTTTTTTTATTAAATATTAACTTTCAAGTAGCTGGATAATTTTAAAATTTCAAAAATAATATTAAATTGATGTTTACACTACTATTATCATTTATCAATGTAAATATATACTTCAATAAATAAAATTAATAAAGAAAAATCAAAGGACTATCAAAATCCCGTTAACAAAATACCAAATAAAGACGTCCAGTGAAAGTTCGTACCGGATCAAGAGAAATTAATGAACCTTGATCTCGTCAAAAACTTCGAGGAAAACTCGATATAAATAATCGAGGTGGATTCGTTCAATCCAGCACGATCCGGGACAGTGTAAGCGAGATTTATCGTTTTAGTTGTATTTGAAGTGATTCAAAGAGAGCATCAGGACGACGACGAAATCTCCGGTAAACACGCTCGGATCACGAGTCCCCCCTCGGGCTATTATTTCAATTTAAGTCCGAGGAGGATTCGAAAATCCCGCCAAGGGGAAGGACACGCTGCACGTGTATTTACATTCTTATTTGTCACTCAATTTAATTCGCATCCCTATTCGTAATGTTTAATCACGTTTATCCTCGTAAGACTGTTCTCTTTTTATCTTTAAACTCGTCGCAAAGAAAAGCCTTAGCCGAAAATCCGACGATTTAAAATTACCATAGAGGGATGAAATAAATTAAAAAATCAGGAAAAATGTATAAATCTAAATTATTTGGGTACACCGATCTACCAAAATTCAGAAATATTTCTTGGTTTTTTTAGTTTTCCTGTTCTTTATTAATTATTATAAATCGGTAGATTTTTAACCAAGGTTTTTTTCTTAAGGGTAGTTTCTACGAGTTAGACAGAAATAGATCGAATTATGACCCAAAAAAAAGGATTTATTTTTTAATAGCCTATGTATAAGCTGCCTCACTCCAGTTTTTAAACACCCAAAATTGAAAAAAAAAAATATAAAATAAGATCCTAAGTATGTAAGGCGCAAACTTTTTAATACTTAAAAAAAGGTTGTTGAAAGAATGAATTAAAGAATTTTTTTTATAAGTAAGATCGATTCTTTTTACTTTAATTACTTCTTTTGTTCTATATATTATGAATTAGTCTTATCTTAAATTGATGTCGCGAAAAAGCCAATCGAGCATGGAACCCTAGAAAGTTTTTTAATTAAAATTTACTGTAAAATAATTATAAAAAGAAAATTTTTAGTTTAATTATTTAACAATAATTTTTTATTTATTTAAAAGATGAAAAATGATTTAATTCGTTCTTATTAAATTTAGTTCTACCAAATAGGAAATCAATTGTAAAAATTATTTAAAAACTTGATATCTCTACATATTATATTCATGAGAACCTTTTTGACAAAGCCCTAATGCATTATAATAAAAATTCAACTAAAGTATACATTAAACCTACAACCTTACTTCTTTTTGAAGCTTCAAGTGTAAACTTAATTAAACTCGTGAAATTCCTTTAAAAAAAGGGGGGACGATGCACAAGAAGGTAAGAAGAAACAAAGGTCCGATCGATGTAAGACGATAGCCCGTACGAATTCTTATAAGAAGCCTTACCTCGCCGAGATGACGACGGAGAGTAAAAAAAAGGCCTTTCCCACGACTCGGCTCTTAAACGGTTTCAATTCATCCGTGGTATAAAAAACACTTTTCCCTTATTTAAAAAATTCTTATATAAAAATAACGATTTGAACGAGGAAGAGGAAGAAGCAAGGCTGGCGGCGTCATGACGCCTCGGTATCTCGGTTTCCAGTGCTGGTCTGACGATCTTCCTGTTGGCTGACTGACTGACACTATTTTTAACCGGGTTTATCATGGTCACCACAGCCTGCGTTAATTTCAGCTTATCTTCAAATTAAGGTGATAGGAAGCGAGAAAAATGGATAGAGTCTATTTAATTAAAAGTCAGTGATTGTTGTTTTTCTGAAATGAATTTATGTCAGAAAATTGCAACTACTAATTACAACTATAGTTTTAAATAGTAATTTCTATCTAGAAAACACTTTTTTCTACTAAAAAATATTTGTCGCTTTAGTGTGGAAATGCATAATCTCTGAAATTCGCGACAAAAACCTAAAATCTCGAAAGTTGATTTTCATGATTTTCCGAGATGTTACGTTTGGGTCGAAATATTTCAAGATTAAGACTTTCTACACTAAGGTAATGATTTTATGTATGCACTCAATCCAGGTAATCACTGTATTTAATACAAAGTGTAAGTTTCTCAAGTACTATAAATGTGCATTATTATATTATTTTCAGTTTATAATCTAGTCAATACGTAATTTATGTATGTTTTAGTACTATTAATGCATATATTTTCAGGTTATTATGTTTCGTTAGTATAAAAATAAAATTTTGATGAAAAGTTCAAAAGTCATAAATGATTAATAAAAAAACGGGCTCCCCATAAACGAGTTGATACCTCAATTATAAACTGGTCCCACCAATTAAAAATTTAAGAATTTAAAATTTTTCCCACTTTTCTTCCTAGTTCATCCGGTACTTCCCGGATTTTACGATACTGGTGATAGACAAACAAGACGGTAAGCAACAGGTCGATGATAAATCGGTCACCTAGCAGGTTGTACATCAGTCGACTCTCGGGAATTGTTCCGGTCTAAGGTCAACAAGGCTTGTAAATATCAACAGGTCAAGAAAGTTTCACTATTCCGCCTTACAGATTCTACCTCTGACGTTTGAGGTATGAAATTGTGGTTTTTCCTTTTTACAACGACAATATTTATGCTCGTACAGAGTGATGTTGGAATTTTCCGAGTTTCGTATCCACCAAAATTTAGCTGTTGTAAAGATTGTAAATTAAAAAATGACTTTTTATCTTTCAATTGACGCCTGAAATTTTTGCTTTCAACTTTCACTATTGCTTTTTATTGCTGTGGATATAATAAGAGTTGATATTTTTTCTTAATTCTAGACTGTTTGCAAAAATGTGCATTATAAAATTTTCACAAGACTAAATTTTTTGGTTACTCTGGAGTGCATAGCCCCTCCGATTTTACATTACTTCGTTTCCGTAAAAATCCACAAAAATATAAACGCAACGCAGCGGCTCCCTTGAAATCCAATTACCTCTGAAAAAAAAAATCAATTTTCTCCTCCAAATTACTACTCTCCGCCGCGAAAAAAGAGAGAGAGAAGGAAAAAGAAAAAAAAAGCAATTCAGCTGCTCGCTCGTTGATGTAACGACTCGATTTGTCGGCAATTACCGTGGATTCAGGTACACCGAAGCCTCGGCGGGAGGTTTTCAGACGCACAGTGGGGGAACTAAGATAATGGGCATAAATCCCCTAATGATCGTAACGCCGCCGAGATTACCTCGCATAATTTTTTTTGAGATTGTGGTGGTGGTATGCATTGTGATTTCTGGCGCGGTCGACGGGGTAGTTGAAATTTTTGCTCCGAGTATCGTTTGGCCCTGACTTTAGATTTATTTGTACGATCTGTATTTACCTGAGAGATTTGTGAACTTTGTACAGGTGTATTGCTAAAAAGTTATTTAAAATTGCGTAAGTTCTAAGCCTAGTGGCAGATTTATTTATTATCTGGTACCAGTATAGGTCAAAGTTAACAATGAGTTTATAAATTTTGGCTTTATTTATTTGACTACTGTAAAAGTTGCGCAACTTTCTTGTGAAAAATGATTTACAATTTAACAAGAAATTTAAATTATGGTTTAGTCTAAAATTGCGTAAGATTATTCTTTGGACTAGTGTTCGAAAAGGACTTACCAGGACCAATATTCCATTCATTGAACTGAGTGATTTAAGGCGAGATTCTCGCATCCCACGAGTAGCTTTTAAAGTCGATAACTTTTTACGTAAAATATACTCTTGATGAATAAAAATTAAGGGCCTTTTTTATTTTAACTAATCTATTTCACGAAAATCAATGAATCTTTATGAAATGTGGACGATACTCAATTTTACATTTTTCAAGCAGTATGAGTACGGCCGGCTGGTCCTGATATTTCACGCAGTTGTAATTGTTTCCAAATCAAATTTAAGTATCTTATAAATTTGAGCCCAGTTGCAAAATTTTCAATTTTTTTGTTTTTTTGAAATTGTTGTTATTGCTGAGTTATCTGGTGAATTTGTAAAGAACGTATTGGTGACTAATTACTCTACAAGACTCTAATTTGACTTCAAAGCTCCTATAAATTCTCAAATTGACAGGTAGGTATTTTCCGGTGGTCCAAATTTGCGCAACCGTTTACTTTTTTCAACCTAACAAGACTTATTTATTAGGTTTAACTGCTGATTTGAAATAATTTACTCCACCGTGGGTAAATATTGTAGGTTCACCTTAATTATTTTACAGTTGTAAATTTTCAGCTTCTTTCACATTAAAAATAATTTATTTGAGTGTAATAAGGGTCGTAAATCAATATTTTAAAGTTCTAAAATTGCGCAAGACGCAAATTATTTTGGTTGCAGACCTACGAAAGTTTTAAAACTTAAAATCCTCCTTCTAAATAACTAGAAACCTACTCTTGACCTTGCATTTGGTGACAAGAAACAGGTTTTTAAGTTTAATACAAAAAATCAAGAAAAATCTGTATATTAAGAGATTTTTATGATGATAATTTTTCTTAAACCCCATATTTTGTTGCGGTACTAGGTCAAGCATATGACTGTTCACATGCAGTTATCTTGACGTCACCACCGCTGACTCGATTTGACTCGGAGAAAAAAAAATGCGGGTCCCGAGTGTAAAAGCATCGGCGATTCACGCTTGAGTGAGCTTTTGCTGCACCGGGCTTGGACCAGCGAGTGAGCAATCTCCTCTCGAGCCTCCATTATGCTGCTCTTTTTTGCAGCCCCAACAGCCTCACGCTTTCCAGCATAATCTAATGAAATCTGGCTCTTTTTATTCTGCTTACCTCTAAATAGAGGAAATTCTGATCAGACCCAGAGACTTCAAAAGTTCAGCGTTAAGGATTTTGTGTGGATGATAAGTATGTACAATAATACTGAAATTTAAATTTTTTGGTTTAATTAGGGCTAGAGAGTAAAGTTCGAGCTTTTTTAATAGTTCGATTGTTCGAACATCGAGCTTTGGGCTTGAACGATTTTCAAATTAGTATGTTGAAAAATTTTTCAGCTTCAAGATGTACAGAAAAAAATTAAGTTTTTTCATTCGAAGAAAAATTTTACAGTTAAAAAATTTCAACCTAAAGTCGTGTTTTCAAGTGCTCTGTCTGGTTCCCAAAAAACACCTTTAAAAAATCAGTCGTCACGGTGTACATACGACTTCCAAAAACCGTTCGATCAAACCATCAGAAAGAAACTCCTGGAAATTTAAGAGCGTTAGATCGGAAATGGTTTTTCCCAAAAAGATCGATCGGTAAAAAAAAAAAGAGAAAAAAAAAAGAACAGTAGTAATAACAGTAGCAGCAGAAGCCAAGAGGGCATCGAAGCGTTAAGGGGGTTGGAAACGCAATCGGTCGCGATGTGTACCAACAAGCTAAACGCGTTTCACAGCTGACCGCCTCGGCTCAATGCGGCGCGTCCTGCTGCGTCCGTGTGTACACCAGCCAGCACTTATATACGCCTTGAAGCCTACAACGCGTGGAGTGTCCTCGGACTGCAATTATCTTGTTTATATATGCGCAACTTTTTTAAATTAACGTTAAGGTTAAAAATGTTATTTTCTGTCTCGTGTCTAACGAAGAGATGCTGATCTTGATAAAGCATTAGGGATCGTTTTCTTGTGCCAAGAGATGAACTAAATCAACTAATGTTTCTTGGTCATTAAGGGCCTTATACAACGGTTTTCCCTATTATGACCAAAGGGGTAGATTTTTTCGAAAAATGGGTTAAAACTCTCTCTTTGGCTATAGGGTAAACCGATGCATAAGGCCCATTGGCAGGAAATACCAGTGATTTTGTCCATAATTAGGCATAAGAAAACGATCCCCAAAGTTTCCTCAAGATCGGCGTTCCACATGTCATAGCATCTCCTTGTTACCACTTCATGTTAACTGTGTGTGAAGCACGTCATTTCAGCTTACATTAGCTAATAAAAAGAACCATACACACTGCAGACTAACATACAAAAAATGAAAAATTCACATCTACGACCTAAGCCTGTGGAAAATAATCAAAAACAATTTTAGGAACTTCTTCATGAAAATTTTATTATGATGCACTTGTAAATTAAATTCCTGCAACACGTGTGCAATACGGGACGAATTCCAAGCGTTTTTAAGGAGTGGGAGGAGTAATATCCGCACCTGTTAGGACTAAAATCCTCGCGCAATTAGTCGGGACCACCCTGGCGCTTCTGGGCCAAGGGGGAGGTAGTGAATTAATAAACCAGCCCCCCAAAGGGACCCCCCACGTCTTCTACGCACGCTGCAGATGTCTCGTTGTTTTAGCTCGTGCAACCGTAATTCGACTTTTTTCCACCCCGGGTTCCAGTTTTTGGGTTTAGGCAAGTACCACAGAGGTGAATCGCATTTTAAGAGAGTACAAGCTATGAAATTAAAATAAAAAAATCATTTTAAACCGTGAAGGTTCTTAATTCTTCTGTAAAAATTATAATATTTTTGTAGTTTCGATAGAAAATGGATGCAGATATGTAATAATTGATTTTGGTGCTTACTGTTTCAATTTTGTTTTAATGTTTACTCTTTTAATCGTAATTTCAAAAAATATTTCATACGATAGTATGGCCATTTAATATCTTTGCAAGTACTTTCATTAATTATTAAATAAATTAATATGTTCAAATTACATGATTATTCAAAAAAGTTAGTCAAGTCAAATTTTACTAGCAATCTAATTTATAGGTAACATATTGTCCAAACTGGATAATAATCTGGTAGTTTACAAATCAGTTCTGTATGCAAGTATACATATACACAGAAACATAATTTTGAATTAAAGTAAAAAAGAAGCAAAGAAAAATTTGATTATTCAATCGGTTGAGCGTTAATACGCACGATCTAATGATTTCACTTCCCCCCTCCCCCTACTTTCATCCCCCTTTCATGTTGAAGGGGCGCGCGCGCTCGTGTTTCTCTTATTTTATTGCTCGCCGAGCGTCGCTCTCGGTCCGACTATAATGGAAAATAGTTTGCGCGCGCCCTGGCATTCGTAAACTCCCGTATTTGTATTTCACTTCTCGTACCCTTTTTTTTTCTTCTTCTCTTCTCTTTCTTCGCAGTTGTTGTTGCCTGCGTCTATTGTTCGGACAGGTTCTCTTTTTTTGTTTCTAAGTATTAGTGCTTTTTTTGTTTTGAAATTACCGCATAACGAGCTTGCGGAATTGGTTATTTATTTTTTTGCAAGTTTAACTGATTATTGAAAATGGCATATAGTCTGATTTCGTTTCCGGGGTTTTTAAACACCAAGTCAAGAAGTACTCATACGGTTGGCATAATACAAAAAATATCTTAGATTTATGAATCAAAAATGGTATCTTAAAAATTTATATGATTTTTGTAGCCGAATCACCCATATTATATGATTTACTTCAGCATTCAACTTTAATTATATTTTATTTTTCAGATCAACATTTAAATACTTCGTCAGTACATTTAGGACGTAATTGGAATTTTGCAACAAGAAGTTTTTAGTTCATCAGATTGTAAATTTAAGTATACGATTCAAGTACACTGTAGTTTTCTAAAAAAAATAAAAAATTTGAATTTGTAATTGTATGATTTATCCCTTTAATAATTAAATAATTCATTAATTTTATGTTATTTTCAATAGTTTATGAACTATATTATGTGACTTTATTTTCATATAACTTTCAACTATATCATACACGCTATTTAAGCATAAATCTACTAACTATATTTAAAATTTTTAATAAACAAATTGTGTTTGAATAAACTGTAAACTGAATCATTAATATAAAAATACTGTTTTTAAATTCAATTTAATCATCCTAAGCAATATTTCTACTAGTTAATTTTCTATCAAACTCAATTCTAGTTCCCAAGCAATTAAAAAGGTTCGCAAATGCCATCGTAACAATCCGATAACAGCGATCTCGTATCACACACAGAGTGGACCGAGATTACGAGAAGAAGAAGAAGAAAAGGGGGGATGCATTTAGCCCCACAGAGAAGCGTGCAAAATGCGTGCATATGCAAAAATCCCCCCCCCCCTCCCCGGATTTTTTTCGTAGCATTTGAATAAATTCGCGCGGTGGGTTAATAGTTTTACACGAGAGGGTGCACGTGCATATATTTATCGTGATTTATGAGCCCGACGAATTTTACGGGGGCGTGCGGGGCCGCTGTTTTAGGACTCAATTTACAATACTTACCCCCATAGACTGACACTCTTTTCATTCATTCATTTTTTTGTTCCAATTATCGATGTCTACTTGCAGTCGGTGACACTAATTTGTTTCAAAGTTCGTAGCTGTATGGAGTAGTTGAACCATTGTTTTTTTAAACAAGAATCATATATTATGTTATTACTTAATTAATAGTTTAATTAAATAAAGGAAAACAGAATAAAAGATGTTTATTAAGTTTTAGAACTACACAGTTTATTCAATGGTGACAATTGTTTCGGCACATTGTGTCTTTTTCAAACAGTAATACTTTTCAAACTGCTGCTCAAACCAAGAAAGTAGGTGTATTTATATTCGCAAAAGGTCGATCTTAAATATATACATACATACTGTGATTACATTTTAAGTCAAAATATACATAGGTTTGTGTCATATTTCAATCAAAAAGGTTCAATAAAGGAGAGTTATTTAAATCTAGCTGATCATTTAACAAAATATTTTTCTCTTTCAATCTGTTAATTTCAAGAGATTCTAAGAATCATATATCCTAAAAATTTACATATTGTTATTAATGAAAAAAATTGGGTATCCTTTATTAGAAACTACGAAAGAAACTATGTAAACAAATTTAAGGTCATTTTTTATTAAATACTGAATGTATAAAAAATTATTAGAAAAATTATTGTAAAGTTCTTCAACTTTAAAAAAGATTCATTCATTTTTTTGTTCCAATTATAGATGTCTACTTTCAGTCGGTGATACTAATTTGTTTCAAAGTTCGTGGCTGTATAAAGTAGTTGAACCATTTTTTTGCAGAGTCTTATTTAAACAAGGTTTCATATATATATATATTTACAAATTTTTATTAATTAAAAAAATTGTGCATCCTTTATTAGAATCTTTGTAATCAAATTTAAAGTCATTTTTTATTAAATCTTGTATAAAAAATTATGAGAAAATTTTTTGTAAAGTTTTTCAACTTTAAAAAAAATCCAAGCAAATCAACCTCTCAAAGAAGAAATTAGTCACGCCTGCCGTAAAACACCGGTCTGTGAAAATCCAATCGATCATTGTAGAACAAGTCGCATAAAATTCATTCACCTGGAAATTGAAACTATCACGTAGAAAAAAAAACAAATCAAAGGGGTGCGAAGGTACGAAAAATGATTTTTCCACTCGACAAGCCACGAAATTAACAACCCCTTCAAAAAAATCTTCTCCCTTCGATTCGACTACCAGGTAAGTTTTTCCGTATGATTGACTTGCTAAACCGTGACGATGCAACCTGGATTTATTTTCTGTCAAAAAAAAAACCTTAGCATCATTATTTTGCGTTAGAATATGTATGTACTTATTCATGAAAAATAAATAATTTTTCAGAAGGTAAGAAGTATTATAAAATTATTAAATTTACAAAGATAAAAAATGAAAAAATATTATAGTATACTAACTAAATCCAAAAATGAACAAGTACTTATGGCGAAAGGAATAAGTAGCTCATGATGGTCTCATTTTTGTACAATTTGGTTCACTATCCATGTCCCAGTTTCTTAGATATTTTTTAGATTAGGGTTGGCAACTTTTTGAAATTTATAATATTTTTTTGCTTATTTAGTTAAAATATCAAAAAATAATCGACACGTATTTTTTCTTTTAAAAAAAAAACTAAAATTAAAGGAATTACAAGTGTTTAAATTTTTTTAAATTTCAATATATATATAGATATACTTTTAATGGAATTTCGGGTTAATGACATCATCAACCCGTAGTTTTAAAAACTTTTCTTAATTTTCTTCTTGCTCAATTTTGATTTAAAAATTCTAAAAATAATGTTAAAATTCATTAAAAATCGAGTACTTTTAATAAAATATATTTTTAAAGTACCGGTTGCCAACCCTTTTGTTCTGTTTCCCCAGTCTTCAACATTATTTTAAAAAACCCAATAGTTTTAATTCCATTGATTCGAAGAAACAAGGATCACCTGCGACTTACCCCATTCCAGAACCCCACTATAGCATGACACTACAGTCGTTAAACGCATCTGTGACGCCCCGTGAAAAATTTAAATAAAACTTGCTGCCCTGACATGCTAATCTCGGGGTGCGACGCTGAGTTATGAGCTGCCTTGAAAACCCGTTTATATAGGTGACCGTGACTTTGCTTGACTCTTTTTTCATCGACGGATTACAACGCGAATTAGTGTTATTTTATTGCCCGATGTCCTGAACCTTCGTTGTGTGGGTCAATAACTTCGGATAAGTAGGTGTAAAAAAAATGATTCATTTCTTTGGAAAAATTACAATTTTCAGATACATTCGAAGGATCCCAACAAGAAAAACAATACACTAAAAACTAATTGAAGAAAAATTGGAATCTGAAAATAATCTGATGTATCGACTTTTAGATAATGATTTGACAAGTATTTTATGATTAATTGCCAAGATTCTGGCAAAAAATGATTTGTCAAGTCATATTTTGGATCACCGATAGATAAATACAATCTTCAATATTTAAAGATGAAAAATGTGGTACTCATTCTGAATGTGTACTTCATCAAACCAGAGATCTAAATCAGATGATTTTGTATATTTTGATAATCAATTATTCTATATAAAACGAAGTACAGTATTTTTGACAAGAGAATCAATTTTGAAAATTTTGAATCCCTCAATACTGCAGACCCATTGTCAAATTGATACTTTTCCGCCTGCAGCAAAAAATTCGACCCTCAGCACGTGCATCAGGGGTAGTGCGACCGAATGCAAAACGTATGTTACACACTGGCTGATCAGATAGTCATCGCGTCAGGCTGCATTTAAAAGCAAAAGAAAAAAAAAAGAGAACTCCAGCCTCATCCATTACCGAGCCCCGTCGATTTATTTCAATTCCGTATGCAAATCCCGTGAGTTGACTTTCTGAGCAAAAATGATCAAAGCGATAGCCTAACTCTGATGGATCGGACGATTTTCTGTGTTTGTTTACGTTTTGCCTTTTTGCTGAGGATTAGCATTGTGATTGTTGGGTTATCGGGCAGACTGATTTTGTTTACCGATGACTTTTTTAAGAGTGTAGCAAGTATTGAAAATAGTTTTTTCACTGTGATAGTTTATGGGAACTGATCTGAAACGGCAATGAGCAGAGAAAAATGATGAATTTACGTAACAAACTTTAACTACAATTGCTAATAAAAATACCTGTAAAAGTCGGATTCATTCAAAATAATTTATTTATGAATTAGCCGAGGAATTAGCCTAGTTTTCTGGAGCAGCTAAATTATGCTTGAACGTAAAAATAATTAAAATTAAATTTTGAGCTAAAATCATGTTAAAATTTCAGCTCGTTTCTTGAAAACTAAAGTTTATATTAATAACGTATTTTACTAATCCAGATTAAATTATCGTAAAAAATTTTAAAAAATTGTCACTATCAGAAAATTTATAAATACATTTTTTTTTTAATAAGGTTGATCGAAGGATAGTTAAAATAATTTGAAGAACAACAAAATTTCATCAAATTTATTGTTAACAAAAAAAGAAAAATGAATTAAACACACAAGAGAAATATAGATAGTTAATGAATTTAAAATTGAAAACCAAATAAATTAACTTCGAACTAAAATTAACTAAAAACAACGATGTAATAACTAAATAAAAAATACTTTTCTGCTTTTGTCTTTAACCTTTTTTATGAAATTGAAATATTCGCCGAGTTCCTCGATGTCATAAAAATAAGACCACCCTGAAAATCAATAAAAAAGGGTCTCACGCGCTAGATTTTAAAGCCTTCGCAATCAACCTGTCTACCTTAGCGTCGTTCCCCCAGGCAAGGGTGGCAGGATAAATCCAGTCCCGGCTTATCCTGACGGCTGATCCCCCCGGCCGGATTATCCCAATCATTTCGGGAGGCGGCGTCGCGCCAATTACAACGAATAAACGTCACGCGACTACAATGATATCCCAAAGCCAAGCTAAGGACGACGTTTTATTGCCCCCACGGTTCGTTGCTTCCTTCGTGGGAATAACAATGCGTAACCGGGGCGCGCCGTGAGGACTACCGAAAAATAATAATTTCGGCGGCTGCCGGTACCGACTGCTATAAAAATGGTTGGACAAAAACCATATTTTTTTTTTTTTTTTGTTAGGATTAAGTTAATGGGAATGTATTGATTTTTAACTTTCAGTGAAGGTACTTTGAGACTATACTTCGCTTGGATCAATAATATGTCATTAGCTGAAAAATTAAGTAGTCTCTGTACCACAGCTAATTACCAAAATTTAATCTTCCTGTAAAGGTTAAACGTGCTTTTATTCTACCTGATGTATGTTTTACAGCAACAATGAAAAAACCTCGGAAAAAACTAGACTTTAAAAAATTTACCATGATGCATCCATTATCATTATTCGTCGAACATCGAATGAAAGAAAAGATTAAAGCTGCGAGTATGCATCCAGACAAGAGAACTAGGGCTAGCCTACCAAAGAATGCAATTCGGATCAATATTTGAAGTACCGAATGCCGAGTGATTTTCGGTGTAATGCGATGACCAAACTCCAGCACCTGAGCACGAAACGCCAGAATCTCTCGTCTGTTCCGCAGAAGGGTCCGGGACGTAAGCGAATTAAACAATGTGTACATTTGTGCTCTGATGGTCCGCAAGAATTTTCTGAGCGATGGGGGTCCAAACCGTATTAAAAGTCTTATCGACGTATCAAGAATCAAAGCCAGCGGTAGCTGGCTTGGGGAGATTTTTTTCCCGCCAAAATAGTAGCCGGCTGCCGTGCTTTATTTACAGCTACTGGAGCTACCTTAACCCTACTAACCACAATTAATCAATTATTTAAAAATTAAAACACGTTACCTGCATCATTAAACCTCTAGACTACGCCTACTTTTCACTACCGAAGAGATGAGGATTGTTTTCGAAGCTTATATTTTTTTAATTTTCTTATTTTTTAATTCGCGTTTTTGAAATCGGCCTTTTTTTTGGACTTTCCATCCATCAACGTTCGATCGGGGATCGGCACCTCCCAACATTTTCAACAGATGGCGCTATCATGATTTTTTTAATTTTTTAAAAAAATTAAATTAATTAACGTTTATAAAAACTTGTTTTCATAAATAAAAAAATGAAAAAAAAAAATTAAATGATAATTAATAAAAATTAGAATTAACCTTTGAACGATAAAAGACACTGGTAACTGGCTTGGTTAGAGAACAATCATCAGTGTCGGAGTAAAATCAGAGAGCAAAAGAAAATATGTATTTTAAAAGAGGTAGTTGTAAACATTCTTACAAAGTAACATGTTCAATAGCACACGTAGGAAATAATTTAAATAATGGGCACTACGTGAGCATTTTACGACAAAAAAAGAGTTGGATAGAAGTAAGCGACGAAAATATTATAAAAAAACCTTGGCTAACTAATGCTAAAGGTTTTTATAAATTTAAATTAGAAAAAAAAAAAAAAAAAATTAGAAAAATAACAAATAGATAATTATCAAAAAATTATCAAACAAAAAAAAAGTGATATCCCACAAAAAACCTTACAAAGGTAAACAAACGTGGGGAGATTTTTTTAATGAATAGATTTAACAAAAAATAGTGATATCATTAGATAGATTTTATAAGGTAGAATTTTTGATAACATGTCATATTAATAACAGAATTTAAAAATTAATTGCTGTAACAAATTTAAGAAAAAAAAATAATTATTTCAAAAAGTTATAAAAAAATTATTTTAATGAGTTGTGTATTTAAATTTAAAAAATAAATTGAAATCAATATTCATAAAATCTGCCAACGAAGATAAATTTAATAAATTTTCTTCTGAATATGAACTTCGTGGGCAGATTTTATGAATATTGATTTCAATTTATTTTTTAAATTTAAATACACAACTCATTGAAAAAATTTTTTTATTACTTTTTGAAATAATTGTTTTTTTTTTCTTAAATTTGTTACAGCAATTAATTTTTAAATTCTGTTATTAATATGACATGTTATCAAAAATTCTACCTTATAAAATCTATCTAATGATATCACTATTTTTTGTTAAATCTATTCATTAAAAAAATCTCCCCACGTTTGTTTACCTTTGTAAGGTTTTTTGTGGGATAAGTATTAACCGCAACCGAGATTAAAACCCATAGAAGCTAAAACATAACATATTCTAAAAAAATTATTATCTCCCGGTTAGACTTTAAAAATTGAACTTCTTTCCATTAACCAGAAACAATGAAGTACCCAATTGAAAGAAACAAACTTGGCGTACTTATACAAAACCGATATGGCCCCTTCTCTGTACCCTGGATAAGTCGAAAACGACTGAACAGAAAAATAGAAAAATAAAAGGCGATGAACGAGCAAAGAATAGAGGAAATCAGAAGAGCCCGGGGGTTGGTAATGACCGGCTGTCAATTCCCGACGTATCCATTCGTCCGGGGTCAATATTATCCTCCCTGCATTCGTTTGTTTGCCCTTCTGCGAGTGTACATACGGACAGGTTAAATTAGGTGCCGATTGATTTCTGAAATAACGTATCTATTGTCGATGCCTGATTGCAACCAACAAGTGCAACTAGCGAACCCGGTTGATTGGTGTCCTTCGATGTATCGAACGTATCGTTTCAAATGGACTGATTGTGTATTCAAACTTCTATTTCAGGCCAAAGTGGATATAGATTGTTCCTTGTTTACCTTTTTAGAAGTAATTCAAGTTTAAAAAGTTACAAATTCTTAAATGATTGGCTTTTTTTAGGAAAGGTGGTACAATAATTTTTGAGGAACATTGGAAATGGTTTTTAAACTTTTGAAAAAAATCAAAACACAGCTGCTTACTAAATAGCGAGCTGTATCAAACTTTATTATTTTCAATTTGGCAACTAAAATTTACCAATAATGATTATTTTACGTTTACAACAGTTATTGGTCTCAAACAAAAGTAGTTAACTTTCCCGAATAATTATTGATAAATAAGTAAAAAATTTTAGTATGATGAAAAATTCCTAATTCTATGCCTATTAGAATCTATGTCCTATTCAAGCGTGCAGACGGATTATGATGGACGCGTGAAAAATAATCCACGCTAATGCCCAACAGAAGTTTCCATTATCCTCGCGTTTGACTTCCTCGGACCGAGATTGACATCTGAATTGGCGCAGTCAAAAATTTCCTTCCAAAAATCATCGTAAAATTCGACGCTCGCGCAACCTGTAACGAAATTCGCGTAGGGTCAGTCCTACGGATGCTGCATGAAATCCTCTTAGCTCAGATAAACCGGGACAATGAAGAGCAATCGTTCCTCGAGCTGTCATCGACTTTTCTCCTGTATTCGTATAAGTATAACGCGTCTGACTGACGAGGGCGCAGCGGCATATGTCGTCGTTCATCCCCCCGCTCGCTTTTCAATAAGCTCTTTATGAATTTCATTCACTTGCTAAAGGGGTAAACAAGGTGTTTGATTTCCGTTTAAACTTACAGTTTAAATTTTTTAATTCATAAGTTAGTTGTAAAATTATATTTTTAAAGTTATACGAATAATATGAAAAGTTCTTTGTCTGCACTTTTTCCGCAATAAACACTGCCCACTTGATAACACATTTTTATAAACTGATATTTTATCTTGAACGATCCAGTAGACTATTCTTTACAGTTTTAGGGTTCTTATAAGACAGTTTTTTAATTATTATTTGCGAGTACTAGATATTTAAGATTGTTCTTTATTGATACATAATCTAAATTTTATTTAGAAAATTTTAATAAAGTATTTTTAAAAAATTCTTGTAATATAGTAAGAACAATTTTTTATTAGTTTTTGGACAATTATGAGCACACCTGACATAAGAGCTTGAATTTTTTTTTAAATTTTAGGATTCGACCGTAAATTTGAGAAGACAAAAAATTTTCTAAATATTTATCAATCTATTCTACCCACGTCAACTATAAGACTACATTATGGCCATTTTTAGTCAATAAATGGTCAGATTACAATTTAAACACTTTTAATTATCAAACTATTCGCAGAGCTTACTCTTACGAAACTGTATTATGACAGTAAAATAGTTCACTACACGAAAAATTCATCCTACTCATGGTACATGTGTTGTAGGTAATAAAGTATGATCGACGATGAATAAACGGTTAAAATACATGCGAAAAATTCGACGATCAAAAACACGACGTGGGGCGCGGGGGGCGCACGTGCAGGCTCCAGGAGCAGAAAAAGAATTCGTAATTGCCGTCATCGCGGGGGATCCGGATAACACACGCGTGACTACGTTTAATTACCGCTGCGTTCGTGCCCTTTTTCTCTCTCCTACTTTGGCTATTATTATTTTTTTCGATTTCCAGCAGCGACGGATGTTTTGACAACGAGATGTCGCGCGGAGAGAAGGAAATAAGAGTTTGCTACGAGTAGGCTTTGATGTTTGATTCGGGAGAGGTTATAATTTATTTTTGAAGATCCGAGAGCTTTGTTTTACGAGCTTACTGTTTATTAGATGTTGGCTGTCGTCGAAGCTTTGGCTTTGGATTAATTTAAATGTTGTTTGAGACATATTTATTTTGAGGAGTGTTTAGTGTTGACGAAATAATTCTTTTTATTTCTCAACATCCTTTTTACTTTCATTTACAATAAAAATAAGTTTAAAAAATTAAAAGAATTAATACTATTATTATTATAAGTATATATTAAATATTTATTGCTTTGCATGGTGTCTCCTGGGTTATAATGGATATAAGAATTAATATTTAATATTTATTAATAATATTAATACTTGTATTTATTATTACTACTTAATTATATTATTAAATTATATCAATAATATAAGCAGTAATATTTTTTTATAAATAAATGTAAAAACTAGTATAAAAATAAAAGTTTTTTCAATATTTAAAAAAAGTAATTTAAAAGTAATTTTTCAAATGAATAATTTGTCGAATCTTATTTAAGAAGTTTCAATAGCCTCACCAATACCGAGAAAAATTTTACATCAATAAATAAATGAAAAATTCATTAAAAATAGTTTTCACCAAAGACCAACATTGTATTCAAACAATTTTACTCTAAAAGTATCAATCAAATTTTAATTCTTGTTTTCTGTCGTTTAAAAATTTTTTTATTTTTTATTTAACTTTGTTCAATAGTTAACCAGCATTGGCTCAAGTAAATAATTTTTTTATAATTTATAGACCGTCGAAAATTTGACCTACTTACGTCCAGGTATACCGAAATTTTAAAAGTTCGTGTGCAAGTCACTACGGTCGGTATTTTCCTAGTTCGAATAATAGTTCAAGAAATATTTCCCAGGTCAGAAATTACCAAGGCTAAATGGGTCAAGGTCGCAAACGGTTGGGAAAGTTGTCACTCTCCAACCCTTTTGAGAAAAATGGTCAATAAACCAAAAGCAGAAGAATTCACTCGGCTAGTTTACCTGAGAGTCACCAAGAGAAAGTGGGAGACTTTCCCCAATGTGATAATTTATTGCCCGCCCTCGGAGTTTACCGAGGGGCATAAAATTTACAAGAGAGGGGGCACGTGCAACGAGTCTCATAAATATATATATCTACAGTTATAAAAATAAAGTTCTTGGGATGGCAAAAGCAATTTTAAGTTTGCAAAAAAAAATAATATTTAAAAAATTTCTTCTAGTTGAAGATTTATTTAAACTTTTGCTTGAATATGGTATGCGTCGGTTCATATTAGTTTATTATCTTTTAGGCTCTTGAAATTTCTTCTTTTTTTTTTTGTTGGAAATGTACTTGGTTTCTTAACTTTCTTCATTTAAACTATGCAGAAAATTATGATTAAGTCAATAATTAAAACTTAAAAATAAAATAAAAAATTGAAAAATTCATCAAGAAAGGCATGGTAAAATTTTTTTTTTTTTTTTTTTTCTTTCGTAAGCTTATCTGCCTTAATTAATAAATTATGCATTTAAAAATATACGTGCCGAGTCACAACCGCTCAGCGGTTAAGTGCGGGAATCGAACCCGAGACATGAAGACTATCAGTCGAGAGCTCTATTCACTATGCCACTTTGACGTACAACATCAGAACGTCTTTTCATGAAATTGATTAATATTTTTCATATCTTTTTTAAACAAAATGTTTGTAGATTAGGCGACACATGCACGATGAATATTTTAATTTATCTCGAAATAAACTAAATCGACGGTCCCAGCGAAGAAAAGCCGAAAATTTAAAATTATCAGTGAGATTCAGAAATAGGTTTAAAAAATCAAAAAAATCGAGAATCTTAATCAGTCAGAACCAAATTAAAGATTTTTTATTACTTTCAATTTATTAATTAATTTTAACCTCTCATTGATAATTTTAATACTGCAGATTTTCGGCTAAGGTCTTTCTTCGCTGGGACCGTCGAAATATCATAATGGCCCATAGGGCGTTACTTTAATTGCAATAGCGAGCAAAAGATTGGGAGTTCAAATCCATATTATGTAATTTTTTCCTTATTTAAGGTGGTTTTCTACCAAATGCATGACAATAGAGAATCAGCTCAAATTTTCTGGAGGAGTTTATTAGATATTAATAAACATTTTTCCGAAGTCTGATCAAAATTGACCATATAGTTTAAAAGTTACAGCAAGTTAAAGATTGAATTTTTTTCATTACGCGCATGGACGCTACGCTGAAAAAGTGTACTAAATTATTGATATTTGTCTTCTTACAATAGAGATCCTTTAGGAAAACCAAATACATATAGTTTCACTATTGAAGAATTCATTTCTTGAAACTGCAAAAAATTGACTTTTTGCAAATTTTACAATAATTTTACAAAAATAATTTTCACGTGAATAACCTCCAAAACTGCGGTATTCAAAGGTGAGGTTAAAAGTTTTAAAAAATGTTTTGTTGTGATTCTCAATGTTTTTTTGGTAGAAAATAATTTCAGAAGCCATAAAAAGTTAAAAATGATATTTTAATAAACAATTTTTACTAATTTGGTGAAATAATTTTTTTTTAGTCTTGAACTTGACTAGCTCTGGTAGAAAACCACCTTAATAAAAAAAAAAAAATTTCCAAGACGTAAAATAATTTTTTAGTTAATTTTAAGTACCTATGTTCAACTCTTATTCGTTTTAACTTTTTTTTTGTTTGCTACTTAATCATAATTTTTTTTGCGGAACTTTTTCTATTTTTACCTATAATTTCGCCACTTAAAACCAATACCCAATCTTCCTAAATCCTCAAACATTCAACAATTTTACTCAGGATAAATATTTTAAAAGAACTAATCAGAGATATAAAAATGCGTCCAGATCCGAAAATCAAATTCGCACCAACGTGCCGGATCGACTATTATAAAGCGTAATCCTCTCCCCTCGTGCCTTAGCGCGATGTTTGCAGACAGTAAATTACCCGGGACAAACGCCCCTTGTCCATTCATACTCGGCACGGATTTTTCAAACGCGCTGCTCCTTTTTTTTTTTTTTTTTTACTTTCAAAACTTTGTTTACACCTTTTGTGATCTGATTCCGGTAACTCTTTTCCTTTCAACGCGCTCGCACTGTGAAAGCTACACCCGAGGGGAGGAGGATTTGGCTCTGAGAGATTTGTCTTGATTTGACGGGACTCTTAAGCCTCGTTCTTTTTAAACTTTGATTGTTACACCTTTTTTCATCGCGAAGAACTCTTTTCGGTTTTTATTTTATTTGGATGTTTATTGACGATGAGTTCATACCCTTTTAGAACTGATGTATTTACAGAAGTTTATAATAATTTAATAATTCAGCATGTTAATTGTATTATGAGAGGTCATCTCTGACATATAACATACATTTTTTCATTTAGGTTGCATTGTAGCTTTAAATAATATAAAATTATACAAAGAATAAAACTAAAAATTTATGTTTATTTTTTACCATTTAAGGCTTGTAATTATTTTCAGGAAAAATTTTTTACAAGAGAATAATGTATTTATTTTAAAATTAAAACCTAGAAATAAAAAAAATCAATCTATTTTGTCATTTATGCCAATCAGTGGCACATTGTTACATTTCTACAACGATCTTTTCATAAACTTTTTAAATAAAAAAACACTAAAAAGTTTTTAGTGTAAGAGATAAATAATAAAATGAAAGAAAACGATTAACTGATCAAAATCTGCAACTTGTCACAAAAAGCTGTAAATCTTTTTTTTTCGAAAAAAATATATATGTATACATGCAGATTCATCTCACTGGACACTGATATGAGATTATGAGAATCGAACTTTGATAGTGAAAATGGATTCACTGGGTTGTGAATTCAGTTACAACGAGATAATACGTAAATCCGTCTCTAAAAGTGCTATAAAAACCCTCAGGTCCAAGAAAAATACTCGAGCAGCCATCAAAGATGACGAAAAAGATAAGAAAAAAACGGTTCGTAACCTCTCAATCTCATAGGTTAAATGTGTTATTTAAATATTTCCACGTTTAGTGCTTCATATCACCGTCCGAATACATCAAACAAAGATCAATTAAGCCTGAAAAGTTGGTTCGGACCAGTTTAGACAGCGGCAAGTTCAAATCTACGGTATTCACTCCATGTCCGAAGATCGTGGTTTTTGAGACGTACAATCTTGGATCTGTTTACTATCGTACGCTGAACATTCAAAACACTGCAGAAGTAATTCAAATAAAATTTTACAAATCAGGCATAATATAAGTTAAAAATAATGTTTAAATTTTAATAAATCTTTATACAAACTTCAAATTTTACTTATGCAATAGAAGTAGCTTGCGAGTTAAAAGGAATTTCGTTTGATATAGTTAACCGGCTGTGCGTCCGATAATTATAGTGTCAATTTTATAAAAAATAATACATACAATGTATGTCATTAAAATCATAACTTCAAAAATTAAATCAAAAATAATTTCAAAAGAGCAGAAATTTTACATAGTCTTTCTTTCATTGGTTTTTCTAAAAATATTAAATTTTTCAGTTTCCCCATAAAATAAGAATCATCCAATCAGAGGATCTATCTTTCAAAGTGGTTTTCAAAGGACCAACTCTGAACATCCATTTGGCACCCGGGATGATACACACGTACGAAGTCGAGTTTCGGCCCAACGAGTACCGAGACTACACATACGAGATAGAGTTCAATACGGATCTCGGATCGTTTCTTGTACCCGTCGTAGGTAAAGGCACAAAAATGTTTGTTCAACGCATACAAATTTTTTTAATGATTCCGTTTTCCGTAGCCATTGGTCCACGACCTCTTCTCTCGTTCCCCGACCAGATCGACATGGGTACGACCGGGCTGAAAGTGTCCGTTACAAAACCAATTTTACTGCAGAACGTGGGAGAGGATTACACCTGTTTCAGTATCTGCGTGGACAAGTAAGACCGCATCACAATAATTTTAATTATTCGTTATCAAGGTATATGATTAATTATTTACAGTCCGAGCTTTACCATCTGTCCTGAAAAAGGCTCGCTTCGAGAAAAAGCCGCCGTACAGGTCAAAGTCACTTTCACACCAACCAAACTTGGAAACTCAGACGGAAAGATTTTTTTGAGATATGAATCAGGTACGAAAACTTTCATAATTTTATTACAAAAATCAAGTGCGCTCGTTATTCTAGAGCAAATAAAACTTAATATTCAGACTGTATTACCTCTAGTGCAAGTATTATAATCTGTTAAATTCTTCTTAAGACAAAGTTATCTTCATTTTTACATAAAAATTTATAGAACTAAAAAATAAACGCTTTTTAAAATTAAGAAACGTAATTAACCATTCTAATCCAGGAGACACCGTGGAAAGCATAATTTTCGGCCAAGCCGTCAAGTGTAAAGTGTACTTGAAAGAGCCTGAGATTCGAATGGAAAACACCTTCCTTGACCTAGCCAGAAAAGTTTTGGTCGAAATCGTAAACGACAGCGAATACTTGTTGAGGTATCAGTGGGTGCGCAACAAGAGCATCGAGGAAGATCAAGAGCAGAAAGAAAGGTTTTGAACTCTAAGCTCTTCGCTAAGTGCAATATCAACAAAAAATCTGAATATTTTTCGCAGATATAAAATCCAATTGGACATCACCAAAGACCTACCCGATGAAGACGTTATGTTGCCTAGCGCCCAGGAGCTGATATCCCGCAGGCTGATCGCCGACAAGTGCGAGTCGATAGACAACGACAATCTCGAGTACGCAAATGATAACTTCGTCATCTTTCCCATGGTGAGTTCTGACATTATTAATAATTCCCAACGGATGTTTAAACTCTTGGTTATTAGACGGGCGAAGTCTACCCAAACAAGACAGCGATGGTCTCCGTGACTTTCGAACCCAAAATTGTAGGCGACCTGGCTACCGTCGCCTACTTGGAAATTGAAGGCAGAGAAGATCGTCTTCCTCTGAGGTTGACAATTAACACTTAAATATGTACTCTGAATAATCATTTTTTTTTTTAATTATTACTCTTCTGACAGCCTCTTTGGAAAGTCGCTAGGCCCATCCTTTGAACTCAACCTCTTCACTCTGGATGTCCAGGAAATTTACCTGTGTAGCACTTACAATTACGAGGTTAGCAATTGCAAATCATGTTTCAGAGAAAATATCCCAAGAAAATGATGTTTATTATTATTTAACAGATCGTTTGTAAAAATTCTGGCCCCATACCTGGAACCCTCGTTTTCGTACCAAAAACCGGGGAATTCGGGAGTTTGATCATGGTTGATCCAGATGAGGTCAAAGTCCCAGTTGGCTGTCTAAAATCATTGAAATTGACTTTTTCCTCGAATCGCACCGGCACCTTTGTGGAACGTATCGACTTCCAAATCAGAGAGAGTTGTGAGATCGTGTCGTTTGTTATGAAGTAAGACTGATAATTTACTAATTGACGGATAAAAAATTTATTACATTTTTGGTTCAAATAGGGGGACGGTAATATGCCCATTGGTCAGGATCGACAACGAGGATGTAACATTCTATAACGCTTCTCTAGGTAGGGTTGAACTTAATAATATTGAAATGACGGCTTTTTGATTGTCTCAAAAAAAGTCATAACCTCACATCGGAGATTTATCAAAAATGGCCACTTCTAAATCTATTAAAATATTTCATTATCAAAGAAGGTTTATTATCTACTCATACTGGACTACCATTTTTTTCAATTAATTGGTGAAAATTATCATGCAGGTTTCCCGATTCAAAAGCAGCTGACCTTTCGCAATCTGTCGCACGATCCAATCGAGTACAGCATTCGGATACCTACTGATGGTCACGAGACTGCCCTAACTAACGTTGCCTACGCTGAAGCCTGCACTAAGCCGAGCTGTCCCCATTTACCCCGGGAATTTCTGATCGATCCCTGGTATGGGGTTCTCAAACCTAACAGGTGTCTTCACGCTAAGGTTTGTAATTCATTATTATAATAGGTTCAATTGAGAGCAGGATTAGATTTGTAACATTACGCAGATCACTTACACGCCGAACATCGAGCGAAACTGCGTCGTGAATCTTCAAGTTAATATGAATAGCCCAAACGCGGAGTTCGTGTTGGTGCCCATGAAAGTGAGCGCTAGGCTGGCAAGCTTTATCATCGAACCGTCTGAGATACACGTCAGGTTTTGTTTCGTTAACTTTCCCTACTGCCGCAAGATCAAAGTCAGGAACGTAACCAACGTCGATGGGTATTTTTGCATACCTCTCCAGGAGGTTAGTCAGTCATTATTCTTCCTAAATGAAATTTCTGATTCGGATAAGATAATTAAGTGCGTTGATGTTTATAGACTTCTAAACATGATAAAAAAAAAACTGAATTACTCTTCTTTGTTGACATACCAAAAGTTAAAGTTTACGATTTCTTTTCTGTCTTTTATTAAAATAATTAAAAATAAAATTTAGTTTATGATATTTCATGATAAAAGATAATTTTTAAACCAAAAGTTTTAATTAAGGTTGATGAGTCAACGCCAGTTCTGTATACCCTGTCGACGAACCAGGGGTACCTAAAAGCTGGGAAAAGTCTAGATATCACCATGTCGATAACCGTAAGGGAGGAAGGAAAGCAATCGTTTAATCTCAGGTAATCCTCTGCAAATTACATCTAGTCGTATCAGATTTTTAATTTATAAATTTATGGCGCAGAATCACGGGCATCGGATACAAGGTACCTTTCCAATGTTGTGAGGTTTTCTGTACAGGTGAAGGTCCTGTGGTGTCCACGGTGCCGAGCAAGCTCGACTGGGGCCAGGTTACGCTGCTTCAAAAAACCACTTTGAACTTGGAACTAGTGAACGACTCCCCGATCCCGGCTGAGTTCGAAACAACTGTGGTATTACTCAATTAGCAAAGTTAGAATTGGTCAAAAGATTAACCTGAATTTTTTTTTTTTTTTTTTTCGAAGACTAAACACAAATCGCTGTTTGAGATCGTACCCGCGTCCGGAGAGCTAGAGCCCAATGAGACGTTATCGCTAGACGTTTCTGTACTGCTCAAAGACAATGGAAAATATCAGGATAAATTGATCATAACAATTGTCTATGGTAAAACCATTAATGTCAATTTGTTGGCCGTTGGTGTGGGCACCTGCATCGTTTTCGAACCAGATATCTTTCCCATCTATGACTTGGGAGTTGTTTTCAGGTAAAGGAATATTTCAAATCCTTTGAATTTTATACATACAGTTAAGAAATTGTATTAATTGCAGTCGGCAAAATTTGAGATATCCTATCAAGCTAAGGAACGAAGGAAGTCGTCATCACTCGATTTCGTTCAGTACCATTGAAAATCTAAAACAGGCGTCGAAAATTGTAGTAGTAGAAGAAGAAATCGAACCGTAAGGAGTTTTTTTTCAGGCTCTACATGTATGTGAGATTAATCGTTGTTGATTTTCAGAACCGTAGTTCGTATTGAACCAAGCACATTAGAACTGGCTCCCGACGAAGAAAAAGAAGTTATTTGTAAAGTACGCAGAAACTCGTAAGTTTTTCTTAAAATCTTAAAAAGCAACGGTATTATTTATTTATTTTGTTTTTATCTTGACGATTTTGTGACTTTAAAGAAACGGGCCCGTCACCGAGGATTGGTTCGTTTATGCAACAATAAACGGCCAGAGAAAATGCGAACTTCTGGGAGCCACTACCTTTATGGCCACTTTTACGAAACCAAATATAATATTCGACAAGGATGTGCTGTACTTTAGGATTGACTTAGGCGCGGACTGCGAACTACTTGAGCAAAAAAGTAAATTGAAACTCTCTCAAAAATTTTTACAGTTAAATGCACCATCGAAACTTACAGACGAAGTGGTCATCACAAATCAGACAAATCGTGACCTGTTCGCACACTTCTCCATTGACGCGCCATTCCTGATGGTTAGCGATTGCAACTGTTTAATCGATTACAGAGAGATGAATCTCGTGAATCTCGAGTCAGTTACCTTGAAGGTCGTCTTTCCCTTTGACAAGAGTGATGTGGAAGAGGTCCCAAAAAAGCACGTCGGTTACATCAAAATCTATTACGATGATCACAAACAAGTTGTGAGTCTTAGTTTAAATTTATAGTTTGTTAAATAGTACGACGTAAAAGCTGTAAAACTTTTTTCTAGGATAAGATTCTGTGTACAGCCGAGGTGAATTTCCCGCACATTGTTTTCTTACCAGAAGAAGTTGATATGTACTGCCCAACCGGAAGTTGTGCTGAAAAAGAAGTCAAGGTCATAAACGACAGTCCTCTCGTTGTGTATTTTAACATCGAGTGGATCATGGAGAGCTTTAAGTACGAAAGTCTCGACCCAAAGTCGGAGGTATTTGTTGAAACTTTCATTTTTCACAAATTTCATACGTGAATTTTCGATCTGATATAATATTGCTCATCAACTAGGTAGCATCTGAAGAAATGAATTGCAGAGATGATAGTAAGCTCATGAGAAATCAAACCATCCAATTTTTATTACGTAAATATAAAAATTTTATTCTCAGCGACTGATTCGATACCATCTCCAAGCGAAATCAAGCCTATGTGTCCAGAGATGGAAAGAACCGAGAGCATTCCAAGTTTTTTACAAAATTACATGGGTTGTTGCGAGGACGTTGACAGTTGCGTGTCGGAAGAAATTAATTTGATCGACAGAGTACGTTACCTTTTTTCCAGTTGTATGAATTAAATTAATTTAAAATTTAACGAAAAATAGTTGCTGAGAATTGAGCCGAGATGCGGTACCATTGAGCCTTGTGGAGAGATTAACATGCTAGTCACTTACAATGGTTTCAAAAACGCTAAGATTTCTGTCCAGGCGAAGTGTGAGATAAAACGTGGAAAGGCAGTCATTTTAAATATAACTGCCATCTCTGATACCGTGAGATGTACTGTACAAGATTGCGTTCTGGATTATGGGTTTCAAGTAAACTTTTTGTTGATTTAAATCAGCAGATAATATTTTAAAACAAACATGTTTTCAGATGTACTGTGAATCATCTTTAACAACTTTGAAGATCATGAATCAGTGCAGGATTCCACTGAGCTGGCACATTGAATTGACCACGGAGCTACTCCGAATAATCGATGGACCAGAACTCCTCGAACCGGTTTCCGATGGTCTTATAACGGTAGAACGACTTCCTACGCCTCCTGGTTACTTCAGCGAAAAACTTTACCTAGAAGTAAATGAAAAACAAATTTTACCAGTTTACTACAATCAATGAAATTAATTTATAGTCTGAGTGTAGATTACACATTTGGAAACTCTTATCATCCAAGTAAACTGGCTTTCTATCATTCCACAAATTAACCTTGATGTTCCGAGGGACGATACTTTTAAAAAATATCCACCTAACTTTGGATATCAAGGAGTTCAATTGTTAATAACTGAGTTTCCACACCAGGAAAAAAATTTTGTCCCATTTGAGTGTTCGTCTGCTGGAAGTTTTAGTGGAGAAGAAATGAAAAACGAAGAGGAAGAATTTACTCAGTTTGAATTGATGCGGCTCATTGGTATGAATCAGTATTGCTTGGTTGTATCAAAGATAAAAAAAATGTAATACTTATTGCAGATACTGACTGGGACATAATAAGAAGGGACGAACTAGTTCCAACTACACTGGACATAGATATGGCTTTCGAGCGCTACATAGTCAAAGATTTCATGATTAAAAATCCAGACATGTTTCCATCTTTAATAAATGTCAATTGCTGTCTACCACGATTAACGGTACCAGAGTACATTATCGACGTGGGTTATGTGGCCATGGATAACAAGCTTCAGCTTTCCCTTCCCCTAAAAAACTATGGATATGAGAAAGCCAAGGTAAAGATGAAAAAAGAACTTGCTAAACGGAAGACTCAAAAATCTTGTTTCAACGTTGAGCTCACAAGAAATCTGGAAATTTGTCAGTGTGAAAGTTCCTTTATAAATATTCAGTTTAGCCCTCAAAAGGACTTATTCAACGAGAGAGAAACTGAAGTTTCTTACAAAATTAATCTTGAGGTGAGTTTTTTTTTATTTAAGATTTTATTCCTTCAAACTAAAATCTTATTTTATTTGGAGTGAATATTGTTTGGAAAATTTTAGGTTAAACGAGGACTCGTTATTCCAGTGACTGTAAAAGCTACGGCTGTTTACCCGTACTTGTCACCAAGCGCACGGAATTTGAATTTTGACAAAGTCTACGTAGGAGAGTGTCGTGAAATGAGTTTTAGACTCAAAAATGAGTATGTATTAACGAATTATTTTGTAATTAACTAAACTTAATTTAATGTTTTTTTTTTTTATTTAATTAGAGGATTTGTAGACTGTAAATGGTCGTTATATGTAGATAATACATCGAAGAAATCAACACGAAAAGAAGAAAATCCTTTTGACTTGCAGTACACGAACGACACGTTCGTTCCTGGGCAATCTGCCATTATGAAAGTTTATTTCAAGCCCAATAAACATGTAAGTATAAACTTAAATATAAAGGATTCAGTATAGAATATTAATAAATCGTTATTATTTAGGGATTCCAAAAGCGAGATTTGGTAATAGTCGTTCACAATGGTCAAGAAAACGAAGTTATAAAACTAGTGGGTTATGGAATAAAACAAACAATCAAAATTAGCAAATCCTTGATCAAATTTCGTCCAACAATACCAAATTTTAAGTCTACTGAAGAAGATATCTACATTGAGAATGATAATCCTTGCGCATTGGAAGTGTATTGGCAACATTTAGACGAGTGAGTATCTATTGCAACTTGAAAGATTCGTTCAAAATAAAAATTTTTCTCCCAGCTTTTCAGAATCTAACAAAATACTCCATGTTTTGAAACACTATTACCGTGTTGATGAAGTTTTGTTACCTCACAAAAAAGCAGGCGATACTCTCCCCGAGCAGCTCGTTGAATTTTTCGACGAACTTGCAACGCAAATGTTGTTGGATGAGAATTTTGATCAGTATTATGAATCTATAGTAAAAGAGGTAACGAAAGACGAAGATTCACAAAACGTTCTATTGGATTTAAAAAATGCTGTCAATAGACATAAACATATTAGACTTTCAAAAGTTAGCGTTAACCAATATGACTTAGAGATTCTTTTACATGGTTTGACAAAAATATATTAAATTTTATTTGACTTTTTAATCTTATTTACTCACATTGTGTATTTTACCTAGCTTACATCGACAAAATTCAAGCAAATCCAGACTTCGTAGATCGCGTAAAAGATCCATTTGCCGAGCTGTATGAAAAAATTGATCAAGTCTCTGTGATAACTGGCAGCCAGAGTCAGAGTTTGAAACCAGAAAAGAAATTGATTAAATTGATTGTTATATTTTACGGAGCTCCATTCACTGGTAAAAAAAATTTAAAGGTTATTCGTCTCGAAAATTACAAAAAATTTAAATTAATTTTTTCTTTAGAGTACCAAGAAACTGCTTGTCGCACTGCAAGGACTCTTAACTTACCCCTGTTAAACCTAAACAACCTCATCATGGAAGCCATAGCTATGGGTGAGACAAATGGAGCAAAAAGACTGGCTCAACAAATCGATGCTCGATACAAAGACTTGATTTCAAAATTAAACAAAATGTTATCGTCTAAAAGAAGTGGAGATATGTTTCCCATACTGACAAGACTACCGCAGCAACAGGATTTTGAAACGATGGACACGTGGTCGGCCTATGAGTATAAACTAGAATTGATGGAATTCATTTCTCACATTAGTGATACTGATGATACTGAACTTAAAGGCAAACCTAGTCAAACGGGAATCATGCCCAATGTTGCCGTTGATATCATACAGGATATTTTAAAGGATAGGTAATTAAAAGTAAAAAACTTTTTTTAAAAAGAAGTACGAATTTTCGACGATTTTCTAGATTGAGTCAGATAAAGTTCAACCGAGGGTATGTGTTACAAACTTTGAACAATGACTTTTTCAAAGCTGAGCCGTCGATGCTAAGGATGCTATTGGATTTGACTGAAAAAGATGACACTCATTTGCTGGTTACATTTCACGATTCTTATGAATTATATGAGCAGAAAATTATAAATTTGAACCGAATAAAAGGTAAGTCTTGAATCATTACCTCAATAAAAATTTTTTTATTGTTTATAAAAAGATTATTGAACTTAATTAGAGGGCGATGAAGAAAAACGATTCAAAAGTTTGCAAGCTATGAGCGAGGTAGATTTTTTAGTGCTACCTGAAGACGATAAACTATTTTTCGAAAATTACACTTCTTCAAAAAATGTGATGGCACACGAATCTTCGGTACCAAAATCAGCAATTTTAATTGAAAACGCAGAAGCAATCAAGAAAGCAATGGAGGAATACCAATCTAATTTGAGCGACCTGTTAACTGCAATTGTTGCTTGGGAATCTGGAACAACTGTAATGATTTACAACTCTATTGTAAATTAATTTTATTCAAGTATTTGATTTATAAAATTTTTCTATACGCAGGTAGTTAAAAGAACACCTACAAGTGCCAAAGCTAAAAGACCATCATCAGAGCCTTTGACAAAGGTAATTGCTTTAATGAATCAAATTGTAAGTTTTAAAAACCTAAACTATTCTAACAGTTTCCAGAAAAATTCTTTTTCTGGCTTGCACAATCTGAAGATCCGTTTGACAGCATTTACGATTCCATAATTACTCAAATTTCGGAAACGTTTTCTTCTTTTATAAAATTGTCTGATACAATTCGTATTTCTGGTATTTTAAACTGTTCCAATACTGGTATTTTTTTTAATTCTTATTAAAAAATTAATAATTATTTTAAGATGTACTGTTTTCAAATTTTAGATACGAATACTTTCGAATTACCGCAGATGCTTATGCCTGCGCGAACGTACTCACTACTGAAAGAACGTGAAACACAACCAAAAACAGTATTAAATTCTGGTACGTGAAAAAATTTGAAACTTTTGTCGAATTTTCAGCAGTGACTAGTTGATTCTTTTTTCAGGAATCTTCACGTTATCTCCCCAACATGATCATGAAGAAGAATCTTCTGAAAGTTCTTCAACCTTAAAAAGTTCAAAAGAGAGTATCTCCAGTAAAGGTAAAATGGCACCTCGTTGGATTTTGGAACCCGGTGAATTCCGAAAATTTAAAATTCAGTTCAGACCCCCGGAAGAGGGTCGCTTCAGAACCGAATTCTTGCTATCGTTAGTGGATAATCCAGAAGCAACGTTCAAGATCGAAGTTGAAGCATTGTCTGACATACCGAGAATTGACATGTCACCAGAAGTCCTGTTTGACAAGGTTTTTTTATCGATTTGAAAATTAAGTCACCGTTATTAATATCGTCTATTTTAGGTGAAAAATTCAAAATTAAAAGAGGCCTACGAACCCTGCTTTTTCTTGGACACTAAGGTTTTTGATTTTGGTGGCTTATTGGTTCTTAATCAAGGCGACAGGTTTTTAAACTGCTTAAATTTAATAAATTTTTCATAATCGTATTTTATAACAAATGTTTTTTCATTGTAAGAAAACACCAAAAAAGTAGTCAGTTCAAACTTCAAAACATTTCGGTTCTCCCGGTTACCTTGTATCTATCACTGGCCACGGAACGGTACGATACTTTTGAAGTTGATCCACCGGCACTGGATATTGACGTAAGAATTTTTCATACTGGATCAAATTACATTTCAAACTTTTAAACTCAAACTGAAATATGTAACAGCCAGGTGAAGAATTCCTGGTAAAAGTGACTGCCCAGCCATCGGAATTCGGACTCGTCACCGATAGTCTAGTTCTAACGATAAAAAACAATAATCAACCTGAAACAATCAAGGTGAAAAATCATTGAATATTATTAGTTGAACGATTCTTTTTTTCAACATATTAATCTTCGAGTACTCAAATCTAGTTACAATGCTTTGGCATCGAGCTATACGTGGAGATAGACTCAAAGTTGATTGACTTGGGACGATTGTTGCTATTAAGCACTGAAAAACGATTGACAAAATTGCATAACACATCACCTGTAAATCTTCATTGGCGGGTGACTAACAATGAGCCAGATACTCGAATCAGATTTACCCCCTCTCACGGCTTGCTCAAACCCAAAGGAACCAGTAGTTTTGAGCTTACTTATTATGCAAACAGGGTACTCACACCATTCTATAAAAATCTTTATTATCTTTACTTAAAGCATTCTGAATAATATTATTAGGTTTGTGCTGCAGAGACCAAATATGCAAATTTGGAATTCTTTTTGAACGAAAAAGATACGGATCCAATTTCTGTTGAAGAAATATCCATCGTTGTTCAGACGTACGAAATTGTCTTCGATTTGCAGGCTGATGATCCGATAGAGTTCGGAGATATTCCTGTTGGATCGTCGGTCACTAGGATGGTCACACTAAAAAATCTTGGATACTTCGAATTTAAATTCAAGTAACAAATTTTACAGACTATTCAATTAAATTAAAAATTTCAAATACTAGTTTTGATTGATAATGTTTTTGCAGAGTCCAATTTAATGAATTAGAAGCGTTGAAAAAAATCAACGATCCCAATACGTTGATGGCGATTAAAAGAAATTTCAAAATAATGCCTAAAGAAGGACTAGTTGAACCACAGAAGCAAGCTGCCGTTAACGTGAGCCATTCAAAATCTGATCTTAAAAATAAAATTCAGTTTATTTTATTTTAATTGATTACAGATAACATTTGAACCGTCCTTTGAATGTACATTTCAATCTCTTCCTCTGTTTAATCTCCTAATCATTGAACCGTATAATGACATTGGTAGTACCAACGAATGTGTTCTCGAGTTTTCTGCGATAACATTTTACACAAAGTACCGACACAATCATTCTCTTCTCAAGATTCAAAAATAAAAATGGAAACTTTTTCAGGTGCTCCATAGAACCTTTTCCTTCTCTCGACTTTGGAACATTAGCTCCACAAACTATGAAAACAATGCAATTAAAAATTGAGAATATTGGAGTATTTCCCTTAGAGTACACAGTCACGAACATTACCATGCCGCTACTCATTGATTTTGTCAAAGGAGGTTCGATTAAAGGACCAAATGACGGTATTTCTGCAAAAGCAACAAAAAAATCATTGAATAAGTGAGAAAACACGCTAAACTAAGTATCAGATAGTTTCAATTATGAATTTAACTTTGACTTAATTTGTAAGACCTTTAGAGGCAAAAAATTCATCAGTCAAATGGGGCCCTTTCACTATAGACAAAATCTCGGGAGTGTTGGAATCAGAGAAATCGGATATTCTTACCGTTGAGTGCTCTTCTGAAATTATAGGAAAGTTTGAAGAAAAATTATATATCATTGTCCCAGATACTGTACCCGACAGCGAAAAAAGTCGTCAAATATCACTGATAGCTGACGTTTGTGTTACCAAAATTGACTTGGAAAACTTTGCAGAAATGTTTTCGGAAAGTTACCTCATTGATTCTTTCAGTGATTTTGACTGTAGTGAGGTATTTATTAATATCTAAAATAATATATTTTTTTCATAAAATTTGCATATTAAAATTTTTAAGGTGATTGAACACACTGTTTTCTCGAAACTTACGAAATGCTTACACTTTTGTCAAACGTCCATCGGAAAAAAACATAAAGTTGGGATCTCTTTGAAAAATACCAGTACCATTGTTGGTGAAGTTATTATAAAAATCTATGATGATTTAGATAATTTTAAAGTTAGCACGGATCGTTTGATAATTCCACCGATGAGTAAACAAAAGTTTTTTGTCATTTTTTCACCAAGCGAACTAGGGGTATTTAAAAATAAAAGTCAAATTACTAGATAAAAATAACACAATTAAATGTTAAATATGTTAAACCATAGACTTTCGTTGCTGGATTAGAGGTAATCGTTGATCTTCCAGAAGATTCGGAAGTACAATCTTTAGCCATAAACTTAGAGGGTAAAAGCTATATATCACAAATAAGCATAATCGAACCTGTATCAGAAAATGAAAAAGCCCGTATAATAAACTTTGGCATGATTTTAAATCATGAATTTAGTGAAAAGTTTTTAAAGATTCAAAACGTTGGACAAGTCATGGCTGATGTTACAGTGGATATCGCTGATAATCTTGAGAAACTTTACAGTATTCATGTAGTTTCAAAACATCCATGTGGTTGTAATAGCGACAAAAATGGTAATTTTAGATTTATTATTATTATTAGTTATTCTTATTAACCAAATTTTTATTTAGAAACTACGTATCTCACATTTTCTATTGAACCAAATGGCATTGCCGTTGTAAAAGTAAAATATCAACCACAGGAAATTAAAAAGTCCAGCAGCAGAATAATCATATTAATAGAAAATAATCCTTATGAAACTTTTGAAGTTGCTCTAGTTGGTGAAACCTTTACCAAACCTATTGTTTTTGAAAACTTAAAAATATTACCACCCATTGTATCTAGTAACAATTCAGAAGAAGCTTCTAGAGAATCTATCGATAAGGAAAAGAAAAAGGATTTAAGACAAAGTGCATCTACAACCAAATCTTTCGGTTGACTAATTGAACTTTTTTTTCAGCCAGAGCAAGAATTAGATTATAAAATTATGTTTAAAAATTTTTTTTAGATTCTTCGTCATCATTGGAGCTGATGCCCTTGAGATATCAGTTGGATTACGAAAAATGCTTTTTGAAAAAAATGTTTAAGATAAACTTCAGAATATTAAATAATACATCAGACCGTTACTTCAAATTTGAATGGCCAACCCATAACAATATTGTGTTTGTACCAAAAGAAGGCCATTTAGGACCCAAAAACTTTAAAGAAATAACAGTTACATTTTTTGCATTAGAACCCACTGTTCTTAACGAAGTAAGATGATATTGTGTTTATATTTTTAAAATAGAGCTTGGATTTTAAACATTTTTGTATTCAGGAGCCTCTTGGTTGTCTCTTAAACGAAATCATCTTGAAAGGACCAGTAATCGAGCCTCTTTGGGACAGCAGGCAAACTCAAGTCTCCTGGAGAGAAAAGTATCCTTCTATCGTGGAGTTTGAGGAGCAAGTAGAAGAAGAAGAACAAGAAGAAGAAGAAAAGTGTGATGGTGACGATATCTACGTAAGGAAAGTGATCAGGGGCACCGACGAACCGGATTACACACTAGTTCCTGAAACAAATAGCACGATTCTACTATTGGTGTCCGCAACAGCTGACTATACAGCATACGAATGTGAAATCCAAAAAATATGCTTAGATAACACCCTTATGTTTCAAGTAAACAAATCCTGATCAAATAACTTTCGTTGCAAATGTTTATAATCAACTTTTTTAGACTAGACAATCTGAATTTACCATACGAAATACCGGTACGGTTAACTTGGACTACACTTGGGAAATAGCGATGGACGAACAATATCCAACTAGGTTAAGCCGATCATCTGAGGGGTCTTCGATAACTCAGCATGGATCTAATTTCGGTGGCCATCGAAAAACTCATTACCCACAAGCCGATAATCGAATTTCTTCAAAAATCAACTTCTACCACCGACCTCAAACTGGACAAGTTCCAAAGCTTGGTAAGATTATATATGCTTCAATGTGGACATTACTAAACTAATTCATCTATTTAGCGGATCTTCAAGAAGACGATAGCATCAATTCGACTTCTGATCTGTTTAGCAGCTCTGCTGGCATGACCGACAGAAGTACTGACAGCTGGATCGAAGGAGATGATTGGCCGTTTACTGTAACACCTAATCGCGGCTGTATCGAGCCTGGAGAAAGTTTAAACTTCACCGTTAAGTTTTCTCCGGTTGATGTTTTCGAATACCAAGCTGATCTGTGTTGCAAGTACGTTGTGGAAGAATCAAAATCCATGCTTAAGTGCTTCGAACAAAAGTATTCATTTTTAGGATCGAAAATTTAAACCCTTCTCTCTCCCCACTGATGATACTCGTTCGAGCCAAAAGTTTGTTGCCATTCTGTCACTTTGACATCGAAAATAGTGACTATCTCAGTAGCGAAAGAAGGGATAACAGACTTCCGGTACCTGCCACTTGCAAAATCGCAGATCCCGCTGCAAGAAGCAAGATTCGAGTAGTGGAATTTACATTAATGGGTATTGGGATCTGTCACACAAGGTTTGAAATTTTTTAATTAAATTGATCCGATCCGAAAACTATAATTGAAAAACTTTAGATACATTTCAATGGTTAATCCAACGACTGACGATTATACCTTCCGTTGGTCAAAACTACCGAACGATGCGGTTGAGGAAATTCCGTCCCTTCGTTGCAATCCTCAAACTGGGGTGGCTGGAAAAGGAAAGAGGACAAAATTTTCTTTTTCTGTTACACCAGAGGATTTAGGCCTTTATGAATCATTTTGGGAACTAGAAATAAAGCGTTACTCTCTGAAAACTCAATTCTTGATCGTTTTCAATGTCGTTGAACCTGTAATATGTTGTCCAACCCTAACGTTGAAACTGGAACCCACGAGTATAGGTACTACAACGGTTTTATTTATTTATTTTTTTCCAAGCAGTTTTTTTAATAATATTAATTTTCATCAAGGCCAAATGCGATCCGACACATTTAACCTGATAAACAAGGAATTGTGCCCGTTGGAGTTTCGTATTTTACCCAGGTCATTGCACTCCGAAGGCCATGCTCAAACTATCAATATTTGTCCCTTGAAAGGGATCTTGAATCCAGACCAACGACAAGTATTCAAGTAAAATTTAATTTTATTTAAAAAATTTTCAATTTAAGGTTTTTTTAATATTATTTATTAATTTGATAGCGTGCAATACGAGCCTACTATGATTGGAGAACACAACTTTCAGGTTGAGTGCAAAGTGGAAAATTTGAGAAAGCCTGCAAGCATACTGATTATTGCGCAAGTTTTTGAATTATCATCAAAAGTGGTTTATGTTGACTCTGAAGGTCAAGAGACAATTATGCGTGAAAAGGGTGATAATATTATTGACATTGGACAAGTGAGTTAAAATTTTAGTTAAACTTCAAAATTAACTCAACTGAAGAACTTGACAAAAAAATTTTGTAGATTATTCTTCGGGAAGTGACAAAAATTGAATTTAAAATTACCAACACTGGTCAAATGGATTTTTATTACTTATGGGATACGAGCACCGAACATGAAAATACATTTCAATTCGAGATTTCTAATCCAGAAGATAAAATAGATAAAGGTTCATTCGGCTACAGTCGTTTTGAATTGATAGCATTGGATGGTGTAACAATTCGAGACTATCCTTTTGCACTCAAAGTAATTTTGTTCAATTTCAATTAGCATCTTTGATCTATAGGTTAATAAAGTGACGAATTATTGTAGGTGAAAAATGGTCCGACGTATCGAATGAAACTGAGTGCTTCTGCTAAAAAAATTCCTCTGGAGTTTAATTTTACACTTCATGATTTTGGTGCTTGTTATATCCAAACTCAGACAAGTTGTATTTATACTGTTGACCTGATGATAACCAATCATCAAAAAATACCATGCCTGTAATTTTTTAAATACTTGCATTTTATCATTGAATTTTTTGTTCCTGTGTTAATCATTTGATTTTTTTTTTTTTTTATTTCAAATTTCAGAGTTGAGTGTCGATTTGAAAACACTTCTTACTTGCAAGTAGATAAGCATGAATTGATAACTCCAATTCCCAAAAATTCAACGATCAAAGTTCCAATTAAATTTCAACCCTTAGAAGAAAGGCCTTATGAAGAAGTCTTGTTTTTTTCATCTTGCAACGATGCAATAAATAAAGAAATCACAATAAGAGCCGAGGGAATTCCTTATAAAGTAATGTTTATTCGATTTCCAATGTATTGTGTCTTCAGTCTTCACACATTTTATTTACATAATTTAAATAATTCAGGTTCATTTGAAGCATTGTTGTGATGCTATTTTAGAAGTTGGAACATTACCAGTTGGAAAATTTGTAAACCGGAAAGTCACTATCGTGAATGACGGTGATTCTCCGGTACTTTTGAAAGTGATTCTAACTGATTTAGTAACCGAAGACATGCCTAATTCGTCAGTTTCTGATAGCAGAAAAAATAACAAAGCTTCTTTAACATCAAACAAATCCAAAACTTCAAGTCTTGAAGCTCTTAGTTCAGAAGGCTTCATACAAATTTCGCCATCCGTTGCGAAGAATTTGAAACCATTCACTGAATTAGAAATAAATATTAAATTCATTGGCGTAAGGAGAGTCAAGGCGTTAAAAGCCAAATTTGGCATTCAAGTTGATGCTTCGATATTTCCTCTTTTGATGCTCAAAGGAAAGTGCAGCACTGCCAGTTTTTTCTTGAACAGAACTTACATATCTTTTGGTACAGCATACCAAGGGTGTCCTTTTGAAGAGAAACTCGTTCTAGTCAACGATGGCGACGTAGGATCAAAGTAAGCAAGTAAATTTTGAAATGTATATCTTTACTTAAGCTAATAATTTTTAATTTTTATAGATTCTGTTGGGATACCACAAAGTTAAAGCCCCACTTTACCATGACTCCGATGAGCGGTTTTTGTAAAGCCAACAGCGAAATTATGTTCAGTTGTGTCTTCAAACCAATTTGTGAAGCATCATGTGTTCGGACTGAGGTTCATGATAAATTATTTTATAACTACTTTCGTTAAAAAAATCTTAACGACGGAATTATTTTTACAGTTGCTATTGAGATTGGAGGAATTCAAAGATTTAAATTTGATCGTAGCCGGCAATTGTATTCCACTGCCAGAACCATTGGCAGAAATAGAATTTGAGGCTGAACTGAATCGAACAGAAAAGAAAGAAATTGAAATTTATAATGACTCCAAAAAAACTTGGGACTTAAAGCCATTTGTTCTTGGTGATTACTTTACAACTGAAAGAGAGCTGTTAATACCTTCTACAGAAAAAAAGACGTGTAGCATCACCTATAAACCCTCGAGAAAAACTCTAGATCAACCAAATATCGTGAGCTGTGCTTCTTCAAATTGATTAAAAAAATAAAATAAAATGGTAAAAACCAAATTAATTCTTCCAGGCTAAATTTGTAACTTTATTACCGAATGGAAAGCCACCAATTGTATATAGTCTGAAAGGTCAGTGCGCAAAGGTTAGCGTTACGAAAAAAATTACTCGTCAAGTGCCAGCTTACAAAAAGTTTGTCGAGACAGTGTCTGTGCGTAACAACAGTAATGAAACACGAACATTCAACTGCTATGTACACGATTACAAGAACCCTAGGGTAATTATCAATTGAACTTAACTACTTTTGTTCATTTGTTTATTTATTGTAAATCCAAACTATTAACTCTTTACTAGAAAAAGCCAATGATATCTCAAGTTAGTGTATCTGCCAAAAAGCAAAAACCATTTGATTTCGAGTTCAAATTCACGAAGGAAGGAACCTATTCTTACAAAGTAATTTTATTTTTATAAGAATTAAAAAGAAAAAAACCTATTTACAAACATAAAATTGCGACCCCAACAGCTAGTATTCGACGATCACCAAGACAATTACGAATCTCAGGACGTTGACTTTGAAGTAACCAGTCCCGAGATTCAAAAAAGCATCGAGCTCGTCACCTACGTTCGTACTCCCGTGTTTTACACTCTGCAAATCGGGAACCCATCGGAGCATGAAAGTTTTACCTTCAATGCGTCCTTCAAGAACAGCGACTTGACCATCAACGGATTACCAGCTTTTCTAGAGCCCTACACTTTTGTAAGTGAAAATATTATAATTGCAAGGAATAATAAATTAATAATGGAATTCAACGTTACCAGAAAACCATTACGATGGAGTACTTACCTCTTCTACCTTACGAGGGTTCAGAAAAGTTGGTTATAGAAAGTGACGCGGACGACAAACTTTTTTACGAGCTTCAGTTGACAGCCAAGTCGGCTCTGCCTGAAAAAACAACCCACGTGCAAGCTAATTTGGGTGGCTCTAGTAACTTTACCCTACGAATTAAGAACTATGCCGAAAAACCGTGCACTTTTGCTTTATTGGTAAGAAATTTTTAATCCTACGGATTGGTTACTTACACTGCAAGGCATAATATTTTTTTTTTTTAATTTAAAGAGCAATGAGTCTTCCTTTACTTTTCCGGAATCGTTAACTTTGGCTGAAGGTGAGGAAGGTGTGGTAGAGCTGCAATTTGAACCTCACAGACTTGATGATACGCATGGTGAAATATTAGCATATTCGGAAATAGCTGGCGAATATGTGTAAGTTTTATTTACTCGAAGAATTTGATCATTAATCGTTTTTCTATAACCAAAGGATGAATTAAAAAAAAATAATTTTTTTTAGTTTCCCCATTATTGGAAAATGCAAAATGCCCCAGCCTCAAGGACCATTTGTGATTGGGTCTGAAACTCCAGCACAGATAAAATTCACGAACGTCTTTGAAGAAACGAAAATTTTTAATTTCACAGTCGACAGCGAAGATTTTGCTGTAACCGAAGCCTATGCATCAATCGATGCCAAAGAGGTCTGAATCTATTTTTATTTACTATTTTATTCAGGGGCGGCGCCAGCCCTCTGGATGGTATGGAAGGACCCAGACCCAGATTGAAAGTGGGTATGGAATTCCAGACCCTGAAATTATAAGTTGAAGTTTTTGACCAAATAAAATATTTATTCAAATTTATGTGAGACGTGAAAGTAGGAAAACCATTTTTTTTAAAACCAATAATTGAAATTTGGCGGACGAAAAAACTGGTCGGCTATCCCCCAAGCACTAAACCCCCAAATACCCTGGGCGCCCGAGGTTAACGAAAAGACTGGTCGGCTATCCCCCAAGCTCTAAGCCCCCAAATACCCTGGGCGCCCGAGTTCCCCTGTGGGGGATAGCTGACCAGTTTTTTTGTTGAACTCGGGCGCCCAGGGTATTTGGGGGTTTAGAGCTTGGGGGATAGCTGATCAGTTTTTTCGTTGACCTTGGGCGCCCAGGGTATTTGGGAGTTTAGAGCTTGAGGGCTAGCCCACCAGTTTTTTTGTTGAACTCGGGCGCACAGGGTATTTGAGGGTTTAGAGCTTGGGGGATAGCTGATCAGTTTTTTCGTTGAACTCGGGCGCCCTGGGTATTTGGGGGTTTAGAGCTTGAGGGCTAGCCCACCAGTTTTTTTGTTGAACTCGGGCGCCCAGGGTATTTGGGGGTTCAAAGCTTGGTGGATAGCTGACCAGTTTTTTTGTTGAACTCAGGCGCCCAGGGTCTCGAGGGTTCAGAGCTTGGGGCATAGCTGATCAGTTTTTCCATTGAACTCTACGCCCTGGGTTTGGAGAGTTTAGAGCTTGGGGGATAGCTGATCAGATTATTTATTGAACTCGACGCCCAGGGTTTTGGGGGCTTAGAGCTGATCAGTTTTTTCGTTGATCTTGGGCGCCCAGGGTATTTGGGAGTTTAGAGCTTGGGGGCTAGCCCACCAGTTGTTTTGTTGAACTCGGGCGCCCAGGGTATTTGGGGGTTTAAAGCTTGGGGGATAGCTGACCGGTTTTTTTGTTGAACTCGGGCGCCCTGGGTATTTGGGGGTTTAGAGCTTGGGGCATAGCTGATCAGTTTTTATATTGAACTCGGGCGCCCAGGGTATTTTGGGGTTTTAAAGCTTGGGGGATAGCTGACAAGTTTTTTTGTTTAACTCGGGCGCCCTGGGTATTTGGGGGTTCAAGGCTTCGGGGATAGCTGATCAGTTTATCCATTGAACTCTACGCCCTGGGTTAGGAGGGTTTAGAGCTTGGGGGATAGCTAATCAGATTATTTATTGAACTTGACGCCCAGGATTTTAGGGGTTTAGAGCTTGGGGGATAGCTGATCAGTTTTTTCGTTGACCTTGGGTGCCCAGAGTATTTGGGAGTTTAGAGCTTGGGGGATAGCTGATCAATTTTTTTGTTGAATCCGGGCCCCCAGGGTATTTGGGGGTTTAAAGCTTGGGGGATAGCTTACCAGTTTTTTTTTTTTTTTAGACGTCAGTTTCAAAAAAAAGCTCATCTTTAGGAGCGATAAGCTTTTTTTTTTTTTTTTTTTAAGAATTCCACACCCAGAAAATCGGGTAGCGCCGCCCCTGATTTTATTTGTTTATTTTTCATTATATTTTATCCATAAAAATACATGGCTGAACAACCAATACATTAATAGTATGTACATATCATACAATTTCAATTATGAAAGCTTTACACTCGGACTACTTTGATAATAATTTGAATACTACTTTCAGTAATTCGTATCTTTGATTTTCAGAGTTTCATCGTACAAGTAAACTTATTAGAAAAGGATCTAGAAAAAATCGAATACCCCATAGATTATAATAAAGACAAAACTGGAAAACTTACTGTAACTTGTGATGATGAAGATTTAATTGGGGTTAAGTGGATTTACTACTTAAAAGGAGTTTGAAGCAAATGAAATTTGTTTAAATTTTAAATTTAATTAGTCATAAAATAATGTACTTTTCATTGAACTATGTTAACTAGGGTGAAGTTTCGAAAACTTTTAAATAAACTTTTAAGCTACTACAGAAATTGAATTTTTTTTTTTTTTTCTGTAAATATTATAATAATTTATCAAAATGAAATTTCGAAATTTGAAGAATTTGTATCAAGAAAATTAAAGAATATTTTTCAAACCCTTAAAGAAAACACTAATAAATAATAAGCCTTCAGACGCTTTTTACCAAAATGCCCAAATTTTTTTTTCGAGAAAATTCTTTGAAAAATTAAAAATTCAAAAAAAATAAAGAGGAGAAATTTTGTCGTACACTCTTGAAGATGTTTAGGACTCAGGGTAGAAAATTTTGCCCTGAAAATTCGCCCAGTTCCTCCAAAGGGCTGCCGCTGCTGGGGTGTCCGGCGATCGATATCCCGGGGGAGTCGTCGTCGTCTCCTCGCGTCGCTATGACGACCAAGCGGCGATGGCCGCGCTCATCCCTTGTGCCTGGGCCGTCCCTTTACCTTCAGCTAAAGACAAGTGCAAAAACTTCTTTGTTTTGCAACTCTATGTGAACTTAAAGACAAATTTCAAAAAAGTTCCAAGTCCCTATCGTGGATAAGAAAAAATATTGGACACGTTGAAATTTTTTTTTTAATTCTCTTTATAATGAATTTTTATAAAAAAATTTAAATTCTTCATTGGTAAATTTAGTTTAGTTGACTTTTGAGATTAGTCAAAGTGCAGCAAGTTCTAAAAGAAATTTTATCAAAGGAACTGTTTGGAGCGAGGTATGGAGTACTTTAAAAAACGCTCAAGACCTTAAAAAAATTTTGTAAACTTGACTGAAGAACTTCTTTGCCAAGGCTAAACTGCGGGCTATCCAATTTTTTTTTCTTTAAAATCAATTTTTAAGTTCATAAAAAATTGTACTCCATAATTATTTTTTTTGGAAGAATACAGTTTTTAATTTTTTATTTAGTATGCGGCAAACTGAATTTGAATAGTTTGCTCATAGACTCAAAATTCTATCTATTTGAATAAACCGTAAGCAGTTGTAAACTTGTACATGTGACATGTCCAATACACGTATCTTAGGTCCTTTTATTTACCATCCCTTGAATAGCAAAATATATTTTGCAAAAAGTATTTATATGCATAAATAATTATGAGACAAGTTCCACCGCATAGCGTTGGTATTTATTAAGTTGTATTAGTTTATGCATGATACATCTATTCACAACTAAATAATTATAAACTCTTAAAATAAATAACATATATCTTCAAAATAACTAATATTTGTGTTAACAAACATGTTTGACTTTAGAAATCTGTAATTGGGCAGAACTACCCTTTGATACAAAATTAAAACCGTACGTTACAGAAAAAGTACGGCAACTCAAACGGAAATTATAAAAATTAAATTTATCAAGTAATTTAAAAAAAAAAAAGCTGTCTACAGAGAAGTAAAAAAATTAAAAATTAAGCGAGTCATCACAGCACGTAATCCAGCGTAAGAATCAAAATAAGGGACCGCTGATTTCGGGTGCGCAGGGGGTCCGTAAAAACTTGACGTCGAATAAATCAAAATAAAAGGCGTTGGCCCGTCAGGGAGCGCTCCAACGCGTCGAACTGGAAAAAAAGACACGGTTATTTTCAAAGAGTTATGTACCTACCTACGTTATAATTCGCCACTGGCGTCATCTCAATGGGATGCTTTTTTTTTTTTCCTTTTCAGATGTTCAGCGAAGCTTAATTGAGGGGGTTGAAAAGGTACCCGTGTTGGTTGTCTAGATTATTTTATCACTTTTTTTTCTTACGTGTAAATTTTACAAAATTAAGAGTGTTTGCTTATTGATACTAAAAAATTAATCTCGAAAGTACCAATCGTTGTTAATAGGATTAATAACAACGCTATTAATTATGTTGTATATAATCATCTGAAGATGACATTGTATGTCGAAACGGCCATAATGAAGCGTTTCTATTAAATATTGTTAATAAAAAAGAATTGTGAAAATCGAAAACAGTTGTTTTATTGATTGATTAATGAACCATGAATTTTCGCCAAGTAAATGCAAAAACGATGGAAATGCTATTAATTCTGTTTTTCTTGAAATTTTATTGTTTTCGAATTGATTATAAATTTAACAATATTTAACTTTATGGTAATATATTCTATTACACATTTCATTAGACTTGTAAGTAAGTTACATTTAAAATTATTTATGTTGTTATTAAATCTATAATTACTTTCACTATAAATATTTTTAATAAATAAATGAAAAGCAAAGTACAGAGTGAGTTTATAGATGATTATCACAAAAAGTCATAATAGTGGTATAAGTTTTAGACAGTACATATGACCATTTTAAACAACAAATTTTGCTTTTTTCATAAAAAATTGTTTTAAAAAATGCAGGCAACATACATCCAATATTCTGGAAAGAATTAAACTTTTTTAGGTGAAACAGGTCCGAGTTATAAAAAAGGGATATCACATATAAATCGAGGGCATCCAGCCGAGGGGCGATAAGTGGTAATTGATTCTTTACGCCCCTTGATTTATGAGCCACGTTTTTGGGGTAAAAACCTTGTGAATCCTTTGCCCACCCCTTTACCTTTTTTTTCTCTCTCTCCTCTCCGTCCATACGGACTTTTTTTTCTAACTCGCATTTCCATCTTTATGAAAAGAAAATTTACAGACACGACCCCTTTTTTTTATTTCTTGATAATTTTATCGGTCGTGACGAATTACATTATCTTGATGTGTTGATTTCGAATGGGTTGGAGGAGAATTTGACAAAAATTTATTATGGACAATGGGTTATTTTGGAGGGTTAAAAAATTGGCACCACTCGGTGAGGTAATCCGATTTGGGACGTAATCCGAGTGCGTAATGTTGCTTTTTATGGATCGGTGTTTCCCAAAACTCGGATGATTCTTTTGCTTTTGTGCGCTTCCGCGTGAGAAGTGTAAATAGGTGGAAAAAAGGGGTTTAAGTAGAGTTTTTTTTACCAGAAAAAAGTTACACAATGGCATTATTAATGAGTTATGACACGGATTTTTAGATGTTTTATCGTAAAGGTAAACTGAAAGACGGTATAAGCCGAGTTTTTGGTTTCATTGAATTTTTTTCATTTTGTTATTTTCTTGGGTTAAGAAAAAAATTCGCCTTGTCCAATAATTTAAAAATATTTTAGACGAATTTTATATTTAAAAGGACCTTTTGCAAAATCGTCAAAATCCGATCCTATGTAGTTTTTTTGGACACTCCGAAGAACGATGATTTAAACCGTATACCTACTGAAAGCTGATATCGGCACCTGTTAAAATTAATAAAATATTTCTAGGAAAAAATAGCTCAAAAAAGTGTATAAAAAGCGGTTTTTCGACTGAAACAATATAAATTTGACCTGTCCCTCATCGGAATGGATTAAATCACCTTTTTTTTCAAGTATTCAAAATCCATTTTATTAGATCCTGCAAAGATCAGATTTCAAACAATTTTGAAAAACAGGTTCTTAGAATAGAAAAATTTTTTTTAAACCTTGAAAAAATGTATGAATTTGTACACTTTCCTCGTGAGTAATTAATAATTAGCAAAAAAATTTCAAATTATGTATCTTATAAAATAATTAATTAAATTTATGTAGGTTTCAATAACCCTTTAATAGGATTCACAGATCAGTTGAAGACAGGACGTGAGACAGATCGCGTCATTGTGAAAAAATTTTATAATCCAAAGTCCTTGTTTTATGAATTTTTAATTATAATATTAATAGAAATTGATTGTAATGTCAGGCATAAAAATAAAAAACTATCAAACAATTATAGATTCATAAACATTGCAGGCACACTATGAAACAGAAAAGTGTGTGACTCTTCACAAACGATATCCCTCCAAAAGCAGGCGATCCAAACATCCTCAAAAAAAAAAAAAAAAAACTCGTGAAAACACGTACAGAGCAACACCCCGAGCGAGAGATCCACAGAGAAGAATGAAGCTGACGTTATAATCAGGGTAATAAGACACGATGATGCTGGTATCCCTTACACCCTGTCGTTTTGATCTCTCGTCCCGATAAATATTGTCGTACACGGGCACCCGGGGGATTAGCCTACTGCGACCGTGTCGTACTTAAAAACTTCGGGTCCTCCTCTTCCGGACGTGTCTTCTCTGCACCTTTTTTTGAAATTGAGACGCCTGAGGAGCTGGGGAGGAGAAGACGTCGGGCTGCAGGTACGGAAAAATTCAATAGAAAGTGTATAAGAAATGCTGGAAGAATGGAATTTTTTTTTTTCGGGGAGGGGAGCTGCCGGCTCCGGAAGAAAAAGTCTTTTCCTGAAATTATATTTTCTTTTTTTTTTACGGAGGTTTGGTTTGAAAATTTTACCGGAAAAATTGAGACGTTGGATTCTTGAGGAGAAAGAACTAAGAGACAAAATAATAATAATAATCGAGGGGCTGTGCACTCCAGAGTCAAAATCAGTGATGTTTTTATTTTTTGTGATTTTTTTTTTTACTTTTTTAAAAATATTTTTAAAATTATCTTAGACTGCAAGGTTTTCAATAAAAAGTGCTTTGCGAAGTTTTTCAATAACTTCTTTCGACTAATTTTAATGACTCTGGAGTGCACAACCCCTCGATAATAATAATAATATGATAGTAAAATAAAGTATAACAAGTGCTTTTTGAAAGTTTCTAGTAACTTTCATTAATTAAGTTGTACTGATACCATTCAAAAGTGTGAGAATCATTGTTCACGTATAAATTTATAGAATAAGTCGAGGAATAAGTTGCTGCAAAATACTAAAAGCCGAAAAAAGTACTTGAGCAAAGTTTCGATACTTACAAAAGCGCATCTTTTATTATCCTCCAAATGAAACAAATATTCAAAAGTTCAAATTTGAATCAGGCTGCACAAAGGTACGTTACTTATAAAAAAAAAAGGCCAGGTAATCCGTCAGCCCCCGCTGTGTTTGCAGACTCTTTTTTTCCCCACGCGTATTCATCTCGATCCGTCGGATTATTTTGGGAACGTTGGATTTCGGATCCTTTTCTCTTCCTGTTAGGCCTTAGTCAACACTGATGAAATTAGCGACGTCAGTGGATCGATCGATTCAAAGGGTGTTTTACCTTTCTTTTCCGAGTCTTATTTGCTTTGACAATTTTTCAATGGGTTAATTTCAAAGTTCATCAAAAAGACATCGTTTTCTGACTGATTTACTTTCATACTACGTTTAATTCAAATTTTGATATGTTAAACAACTAGTGTGTGAAGTTGTACACTTGTTGATACTTGATATAAACATTATAAACTTATAGCTAAAAGGATCATAAGCTTTCGTTAAAAATTGCTCACAATTGCTTTAAATTTTCTAAGATTTTAGTTGCACTTATCTTTAATTTCAAAGTTCATCAAAAAGACATCGTTTTCTAACTGATCCCTGCTAGAAATGAGAGAAAAATTTCAGCAGATTTTCGGCAGATCTGGGCAAATCCAAACAAATTTTTCTCGCTTTCTGGTGAAATTCTGCTGAAATTTCTGGCAGGGATTTACTTATTTACTTTCTAACTTCGTTTAATTCAACTTTTAATGATATGTTACACAAATAGTGTGTTAAGTTATACTTTTAAATAGAGAGTTGTTGATACTCGATATAAATATTATGAATTCATTGAAAAAAGTATTCTAAACTTTCGATAAAAATTTCTCCCGATTGCTTTGAATTATCAAAGATTTTAGTTGCATTTATTGCCAATAGTTAAAAAATTTAACTAGTAATTTTTCATATTTAGCCTTGAAGATAAAGATAGTAGTAGCTCAATTTCTTCATTGCTTGTTTCATTTTTTACATAAGGGAAGTTGCATGGGTCCGAAAATGAGTTTTTTCAAATAAACATCCAAAAAATAAAATTAGCAAAAGAATTTTTAATTTTTATACAATATTGAAGGAAATATTGTACTCCTCAGTAACGTCACTAATGGGTAAAATGCTCAAAATTCAATAATTAATATCTTCAGTAGTTTTGATGTAAAAATTATGAAAAAAAATTTTAAATTTATTAAAAATCGCAAACTTCTAGAACAAAATGTTTTTGAAAAACGTGCAACTTCTCTATTCAGGTGAATAAGATTATTTGGCCTTTATTTTTATGCCTATGAATCTTGCATACAAACTTCTTCGGAAAAATCATTGAAAAACAGACATTCTTAGGCTAAACAACAATGTACAAATTTTCATGCTTACGCTCTCGTAAGCCAATCCATTGTGAGGCGAAAAAAATCATAAGGGGATGATCATCAGTCTCCGTCGCACTGTTACCAACAAGCAAACAAACAACTCCTAATCCAAATACCTCCCAAAAAGAAGAAGAAGAAAACATTGTAAAGAAGATCACTCAACAGTTCTAAATCATCCGGTCAGTTGAATCCCGCTCGACTCCGAGAAGTAGAAGAAGAATAAAATGGAATGAACGAACGAATGAAAGAAGCGATAAGTATGCGAAAAATCCGTGATTGATACCCGTCATTCGAACCCGTCGGTCCGTGTAATTTCTTCAGAGGATATCCGATACGCATAGTTTTAACCTCCCTTTGTCGAGCTTTTTTGGCGTTTGCGCACTTTTTTTTTTTCTTGTTCTTCTTAGTTTTATTTTCGTTCGTTTTCCTACCTGACGGGCGCGAGTTCGACACGCTTCTTGATTGACACGTTCCTGAAGCAGATGCTTCCGAGCTCGTTTGCGCGTATCGATTTTTTCGGCTAAAAAATGTTGTTAATTTTTTATATCGTTTGTTTTACTAAAATTTATTTAATTGAAAGTGACAGTTTTTGTATGACTTTTTGATTTTTAATGTTTTCAAATTTCATTATTTTTTATTTTTTATTTTTTATTTAATTTTATATTTATTGATTTTCCAGTAATTTTATTTTTAACTTTTTGTTTTATTTTAATTTTTACTTTCCTCCTGTAGCCGATAAATCTTAAAATTAATTATTATTTGTAATTTTTTAAAATTTATTTTAAAACAATTAAGTTTATCAGAAAAACATATAAGTAGTCAACGTGAAAAACTGCACAACAGAAATACCGTAGTGCGAGTATAAACTTTTTAATTTATTTATAATATTTTTAGTAATGTTTAATTAGTAAAATTCAATATTTAATCATAAAAAAGTATTCGAAAAATTAACAAAAAATTTGCACTCAAGAATATTGAAAAAAAAAAAAAAAAAAAATCTTAAGTAAACCACATTAAAATATTATATATTTATTTTCAGTTAAAAAAAAAAGAAATTATTTTAGCAAAGAAGTTTCTTAAAGAATCACTGCACCGTGTTTGAAAGTTCTCACACCATCCATCAAAATTAGTCCAAACAAATTCCCAATTCTTCTGCCCCGAGCTCAAAAAGAGTTTGCGACGGGAAGTCGTACGTCTCGGGCAAACAAGCCTATTTTATAAAATTTCTCGAAAAAGTGTCTCACCTGCAGCGTTGACACATTACGTATCCTCGAAGAAACGCTTTTCTTCAACGTTACACAAAAGACGGAGATGATTCGAAGCGTTCGTCATCCATTATGACTTCTTTCCTCTCCCCGCTACCGATCTTCTTTTCAGCGGGTTTCTTTGGGAAAATTCTCCCGGGATCGCGTTTATGGAGTTTCTTGAGCCGTTGATATTTTCAAATCCAGGGGCTTGCTTTTTTATTAATTTAACTGGAATAACAGCGGGGTTACTCTAGTACCTAGATGTCATAGCTAGTAAATTCTTAAGAACGATGGTATTTTACTTCCGTCTTAGTTCATATACTGGCTTACGGGTAGAGAGTTGAATTTTTTTATAATCCGATGGAAGTCTCTTGTGATTTTTCTGTAATTATAAAGAAAAGAATAATTAGATGTTTTCGGAGAGAAATGGAATTTTCAGTAACCATTCATATAATTTTCAATTAATGTTAATGGATTATTTTCAATTTATATAAGTGTTTTTTTCACTAAATATTCTCAATTTTAGTGCAAAAGCACAAGCTGGTAACATCAATAGCAGTGCACTACTGTTGGTATTTTGCTTAAAAAAAAATTTTTAATTTTAATAATTTAATTAACTCTGTAGCTTGAAGGTCTTTTAATAAAATTATTAGTTAATATTCAGATAACTTACAGAATTTACTGTACAAAGTTATATTTCAAGTGTTTTACTTAAGTTGACTGCAGTAAAAATGCATACAACTTCTAGTAATTTTACACAAAAATTACAGTAACGCTACCAAGTGTAATTTATAATGTACTTCATTAAATAAAAATTTGTGATCTCTGGTTATATTTCTCAACTTTGAGCTATGAAATGTAATATACTTTCCAGAAAAGTAGAAAACTATTGCATAGTCTAAGATCTATATTCCAGTTCTTTAGTGGTGTTGCAGACAATTAAATCAGATAAAAGACCTAAGACAAATTATTGGTTGATATTTTGTCAAATTATTATTAAGGAAAAAAAATTGTTTATCGTGATAATCATCAGATTTCTTGTGTCACTATGGACAATTATGATACACCCACATAACCTCAAATTAATTATGATAGTAATGAAAAACCATTCATCGTTGACTGCCAAACTTCTTTTTTGATCAAACCAATCAGCATAAAAAAATCTCTCGTGACAATTCAAAACTACCGGTCGTATCTTAAAAAATAAAAACTGTTCCTCTTCTCACGCCCACGGGTCGGAGATTTAGCGCCTAAAAGACACTTTAAGAGAGATAATCGGAAACCGCTAATTTCACAGTCGTTTAAAAGGGGCGATAACTCAGGATTATTTACGATTCCGTTCCTGACTTTTGACATCAGCTCCATTAGCGAACCTTACGAGTTCTAATACCATAATTCAAAATAATACGCCTTTTTTTTCGAAATGGAAAGATGTTCAGCCACCCAAGTGGAGCTAGGGCGAAAAAAACTCTGGCCTAATTTCATTAAAAAAATAAAACAGCCAGAATGAAAACAAACCCCGGGCGGCGTTTAGTCAAAGTTCATGCAAAGTACACCCGCGGGGTAATTAAAACTCGGTGGGATTATAAAATCGCACGTGTTTGTTTATAACGTCGCGTCTGGCTTGGCTAAACTTTTTTTTACTCTCTTTCCAGATGGATCATCATTTTTAGAGCCTTGTGTTTGCAGGAAGTCGCCCGGTTTTTCTACGACTTGAGACGCGTGTACCCGGAAGGGGGAATCCTGGGGATCTTTTCGAAATTTTTTTAAAAGATGATTGACTAGATTAGGTCTGGTTAAAGGGTTTATTATTTTAAGCTTTCTGCGGATATTAAAACTTCCTGAAGGCTTTGACATGCATCTTTGTAAAAAATAAATTCACTAAAAATACAGCTAAATTAATTTTCAATAAACAAAATGGACATAGTGAAATTAATTTATTCTCTCCTGTCAAAAAAATTAATAAAGTCGTGAATAAATATTTTTCTCTGCATTAATTAAAAACAGTTATCATATGATTCTTGAGTATCAATTAACAGAAAATTTTTTTTTAATTTTTCTACTAGAATTTAGTTAAATGTTGGATTCATTTGAAAAAGTTTAATTTTTTTTTAATTTCTCCTGAAAATGGTTTATTTTTTTAACTATAAGAATGTATAGTACGTGGCATTGTTGTCAGAGTACTGCGCTGGTAATTCACGGACCGTCGGTTCGAGTCCCATCTACCGGTGATACAAGAATTAACGCAATCATATAACAATCAAAATAAAAGTTTTGATACAACCAAACAAGTTAAGGAAATATTTAGATCATCTACATTATGATGATGCAATTTAAAAATAAAAAATTTTTTGCTTTTTTAAATTGCAGTTTTATTTCGTACCATTTTTTATGATTTCTTCGTACGCATACAAGCTAAAAGTAAAAGTTTTACCTACTCAACTCTCGCTACTGGTTTTCAGGTAACTACAGGTAAGGGAAAACTTTTGGGGTTTGGTTGGCAAAGTTTAAAAACAAAAGTATCAAAGTACAGCTTTACCATTCTGAAAATAATTATTACTCATTACGTTTTTTTTTCGAAAATAATTTGGAAATTAAGTAGTCAAAAGACTTAACAAATTTTTGGAAACGATATCTATTTACCAAAAAATTTAGCAAAAAACATTAACCTTTAATAAAAATTGGTCCATTTCTAACTTTTTTCATAAGATTTTGTTATAATAAATATTTACATGAAACATAAAAAAAAAAAAATGTACAATTTACAATCAATTAAAAAATAATTCAATTGATATTTTGCAAAACTGGTTCTAATTCATTGAACAGCTTCATTCAAAATCTCAAAACTCATCGTATAAAATCTCATTCGCTCATGCCAAAGTAGTCGATAATAGCCTGTAAAAACGTTTTGGCCCAAAAAATTATCATAAATTTATCTCCGCTCCCCTCAATAGCAGACGATGATGAACGATCTTTTAACTATCCCCTAAAAAATGTCCCGCTCAGATCATCGGTCCCTGCTTATAATTACGCTGCAACTTTTCTTTTCTTCAAAATTGTCATCACTCCCATTAGAGATGACTTCCGGGTTCTTATTGTAAATCGCCCTGAAAATTGCGTCTAAAGGCACTGTTTTCAATTCGTGAAAATTTTTGCCGTTTAAAGCGCGTGACTTTGCTGTTTTGATTTATTGCTGTTAACGTCTTCGAATATGATGAATGCATTGTGACTCGGTATTTTTTTAATAACGATGAGCTGTGTTGCTTCCGTTTTTACCTCCAGATTTGATTTACAGTGAATTTGAATAGCTCCTTAATTTGAATTGAGCTAACTTATTTTCATTTAGTCAGAAGTAAAACTAAGTTTGATAAATTATTCTTTCCACAATAAAATATCATGCTAATCAAATCAAAACTTTAATCTAAATTGACTGTAAAAAAAAACTCATCTTCATTAAAACTGTTCCAAGATGAATAAGAAAGTATAAAAGCGAAAATTTAAAAGCAGATGTTTGTTAATCGAACAAAGTTACGGCTTCAGAGCCACAGAGTCGTTGAACTATCAAAGTTTGATGTTCACAGTGCGCGGGGACGTAACAAACTTCAAAGGGACAGCGAAGCTACTCTGCAATTAAGCCGTACGCACTAAAATTTTCATCTGCTCAAACACACAGTAGCGTTGCAATTGAACCCACAAAATTTTACCAAAAAGACATCATTTTTTTTTTAAAAAGACTTATCCATATGAATACAATTTTACGCGTACAACTGAGTATTTTAAAATCGTAGCCGGGCGTTAATGAAATTTTACGAGTTGGCGGGTGCGTTTTACGATGGTCTTCTTCCCCCCTGACACATTTTTTTCAGCTTCTAATATTAGAGCGATAGGTTAACGAGTGCCGATGCGCCCTCACCCTTTCGCGTAAACGTGACGCGGACAAATTACTCTAGCAGTTGTTCCCTTCCCTAACTTTTTATTTCTTCTCTTGCACCGCATTATTCAGTCAAAATAAAGCTGCGTTTGGTAGGGTTGATGTCGACTTGCAAACCAAAGATTTGTGGAGCGTTTACGTGATCAGCACTTATATTAAAATTACTGGAGATGATGTATTTTTTAAAAGGCTTAGGGTGGATTTACATGAACAGTGTATATAGTATTATCTCTTTCGAAGGTATTTATTGAATCTAAGAAAAGTATTTATCGGTGTGACGACAAAGTGGATAAAAACTTATTAATAGAATAACAAATAATAATTGAATTTATCGAATTATTAACCGTTAGAATCTAAATTATCTGTTTTGTCTATAATTTATCTCAATCTGTAAATTTATTTGTATGTTATAAATTTTTCAATTTTATATAGCGGCATAGATCAGAAATGATCTGGGTAAACTTTAAATAAAAAAAAATCTCTTTCGAAGTCCCAACGTTAGCCTCTTATGTTTCTGAAAAAATTCAAAATTTACTTTAACAGCGCTAATAATGGTATTATTCTTACCAAATATTTTATTCTAGTCAGTTCGTATACAACCCTTACTTTCCAGTGGACTTTTTTAATTTGTAAACCAGTCTTAACGCTGATAATAAACATTTAATAAACTCGGATGCATTTATCAAGCTGTCGTGCACCCTTTAAGGGGCTTCGCAGATCGGATATAATTTTCTCCTTGCTTGGGTCTTGATGGATGGTGGCGCCAGGTGACGCAGCTTGGGTTCACGGTCTCGCACCCCCACCCCTTTGAAGGCACGTTTACACGCTCGTAGTCAAATTTCACGCTTTCGTGGCTCCAAACTTTATGAAATCCGCGTTACCTTTTCTTCATTTTTTTCAGGTTCAAGTGTACAACAGAAGAGATGATAAAAAAAATGAGTTTCAAGGAACAAAAGATTAATTAGTTTACTTGAATATCATGTTGAAAATATTTTTTTTTTAAATGGACTTAAATTTATTCAGATTTCACTTAATATCGTTTACTTATAAATAAATGAAAACGTATAAAATTTAAACTTGATTTATAAGGAATTATTTGTATCAACGTCCAAACATTGTTTAGTTTACTCACTGCATTGTAAGTACCCATAAGTCTAAAATTCATATGTATCAATTATTTACTAACGATATAAACTGTTATTTTCGTATCAGCTGCATAGCTTGAATTAAAAGAGTGTTAAAAGCGCAAACGGCACAACAGCAGTGCGTGGAGGGTGAATTAAAGCGAGGCTTGATTAAAACGAGGAAGGAAAAAAAAAGGGTCGCTAATCATTGTTTCTGGGTGGCCCTTATGTCGACTCTTTTTTTTCGTGATTTTCTGTGCAGTAGCTGATTTTAATTTCGAAGGCGCGACCGTTTTTAAGTGGCGTGTTTTGGGTAATATCCATCATGGCTTTTTACGCGGATCTGGTTACATACGATTACAATGCTTGTTTGCGTTACGAGGGTGTAAAATAGGCAATTTCTTCCTTAGATGAAAAGCTTATTTTTTCATTCGGTTATATAATCATAACTACTTATGTTATTATTAAAAAAAATATTTTTGTATACTTGATAATCTTTTTTTTTTTAATTTTATGTCAATAGGAAATCAAATTCTGGAATACTGCCTTATCTGAAAATACAAGTTACTACACTGAGAGAAGGATTTGGTTCACGCAACCAAATTTGGTTGTGTGAACCAAGATTTGGTTAGTTTTGGTTTCTCCCAAGCTTTGGTTCATGCGACCAATGATTTGGTTACAGGAACCAAATGTATAGATCACAGTCATGTCAAACAGTTCGCTGTTATAACCTCAAAAAATTTTTTGCAGTAATTCAGAAAATTACGAACTCACGAAAAATTTATTAAAATGATCGGTGCTATATTAGATTGAAAACGATTAGTAATTTGATTTAACTTCGTAGAGAAAAATAATTTTGCTGTCAAGAGAAAACTCATATTTAAATAAACTTAATAAATATTCTTCGAAATTTATTGCTGAAATTTGAAATTAAAATATATTCTTATACATTTAACAAGAATAAAGGTAACTGATTTAAGCAAATTATTACAACAATAAACAATAAAATAATTAAATACAATAATAAATAAAATTTGTTTTTAAAATAAAAAATAAAAGCTCGATTTTTACGCGTGGAGTGTGGACCAAACATTTGGTTCCCACAACCAAATTATCCGATTTCTTTTCAACCAAATATATTTGGTTCCTTGAACCAAATCCTTCTCTCAGTGTAGCTACTTTTTATTCGAAAAAAAAGTTGATTTAGTTGCTCTTTCTTGAATTTTACGATTTTCTCGCATTAGCCTTCTCAGTTTACAAAAGACATTTTTCAGAATTTATTTTTTAATTACTATGATTGACTTCGGTATCCACTTGAAACAATTTTGATTTCAGTTTCTCAAAATTACAGCATCTTACATCACCGTAATTGCATCTTTGAGTCAATAAAATCTATATTGGAATTTCAAATAATTTTTAATTATAATAATTATCTTTTGAATATTGTTGGGAAAGGGTTTATTTGTCTCCCACAGGTTTGTGACCCGATCCGAAGGCAAGGGTTTGAAAAAAGTTTTTTGCATGAGGTACCAAAACAACAGGCGAAGGTCCGATTTTGAAGTCTGAGTACGAAAAAATTATTTTCATAAAAATAATTCACTTCAGGTAGCATGGTATTGTTTTTCTTGAAGTTAATTGATTAATACAACCGATCACAAGCCTCGTAATTTATAGTTTTTGTGTAATTAAAAAAAAAGAAAGAAAAGAAAAAAAAGATTTTTCATATGACTGTAAAATGCGTGATTATCTTATGCCTTGAGAGTCAAGCTTTTAAAAACTCTTTATGCAATTTCATATCTTCACACACTAGTTGATTAAAACAAAAAATAAAAAAACATTCTTTTATCAAATTTTCTAATAACTAAAAGGAAATTTATAAAACAAAAATTGAAAAAGAACCAAATTCGACCCGTGCTCTGGCTTTGAATCTCGAAACATCTTACCGATCAACTTTTCGCTTGAAATTGTTTGATTAAAAATTTGTTGAAGAATTTTACAAAGAATATTTTTTATTAAGCATACCTTAATCGAATAGTCGAACAGTGCGAAAAGTCCAAGTTCTCAATAAAGAGCATAGGACTTCCTAAAAATTTTTCTAAATCCATTTCGACCGAAATAACAAGTTGATTTATCAAGAGGTACACTGAGAGAAGGATTTGGTTCACGCAAGCAAATTTGGTTGTGTGAACCAAGATTTGGTTATTTTTGGTTTCTCCCAAGCTTTGGTTCCGAGGGGCTACGCACTCCAGAATCACAAAAAGAATCAGACATAAAAATCAAAATAATCAATAAAATATCGATTTCATTTCAAGTAAAAATCTTCAAAAAATAATATTTTTAACAAAATATTAATTGAAATTGGATCCAAGACTCTCAACACTTCAAATTTGCCAAAAGAATCACGAAAGAATCAAAAAGAATCAAAAAGAATCAAAAGAATCACCAGTGATTCTGGAGTGCGTAGCCCCTCGTTTGGTTCATGCGACCAATGATTTGGTTACAGGAACCAAATGTATAGATCACAGTCATGTCAAACAGTTCGCTGTTATAACCTCAAAAAATTTTTTGCGGTAATTCAGAAAATTACGAACTCACGAAAAATTTATTAAAATGATCGGTGCTATATTAGATTGAAAATGATTAGTAATTTGATTTAACTTCGTAGAGAAAAATAATTTTGCTGTCAAGAGAAAACTCATATTTAAATAAACTTAATTAATATTCTTCGAAATTTATTGCTGGAATTTGAAATTAAAATATATTCTTATACATTTAACAAGAATAAAGGTAACTGATTTAAGCAAATTATTACAACAATAAACAATAAAATAATTAAATACAATAATAAATAAAATTTGTTTTTAAAATAAAAAATAAAAGCTCGATTTTTACGCGTGGAGTGTGGACCAAACATTTGGTTCCCACAACCAAATTATCCGATTTCTTTTCAACCAATTATATTTGGTTCCTTGAACCAAATCCTTCTCTCAGTTTACTAAACGTACGTAACCCAAGGCTCATCTCGCCAAACAAAACTCTCTCTAATTTCATCAAAACTAAATGAAAAACTCTGTGTCCCATAAATCAAAGACACCAAGACAGTAGTATAAGCGTCCTACTTTCAATGATACAATTCCGATAAATGAAGAGATCTCAACAACCCAGTAGCGCATCCATCATCCCCATCTTATTTTTATTTTTATTATTACTTTTTTTTTCTCCCTCAAATAACAGCAAGACGTCCCGGGAGTTTCCGGGAGGCGGGGACCTTTTAGTCTGTCCCCCTGCAGCATCCAGCGTCAAAATAAACATCTGCTATCATCAAGTAGGCCGGTTGGGGTGCAGCGGCTGCTCTCTTATGCTTTTCCTCTCTCTCGAGAATATCTCAACTACCCGCGTCATTGTTGAACTCTGGAGACACGATCGACAAACAAACTCTCGCTACGCGATGGCACGCGCGAGTTCTTCTTCGCCGTTGAGTTGGTAGATACTTATACGGCTTCTCGCAGTGACACACGACTCGGCAGCGATGCTCACCCGACGGCGCGGCGATGGATCAAACGTTCTGAAACTGATGGTGTTTTTTGGATATTTTTTTTTTGGGGTGCTTAATTGGAAGTGTTACGAGGGCTGAAAAAATTAAGAAGATGGATGTGAAGATTGTAACTAGGGTTTGAAGGTCTTAATTAATTGAGACTAGTAAGATGTTTACCGAAACTGTGGGTCATGTTATTTGGTATGATAAAAAAATATTTCTGCAATGCTTGTCATGGTTGCTAAATGGAGCAAAGGTGTCTTAGAGGAAATCATACTAAATTAGGTGACATAAATTGCACTTTGCAGTGAATTACTATTTTTACTTAGGTTTGGACAACTCTGTTTGATAGTTGGTTGTTGGTAACTTCGGTGAGACATCGGGTGGATTGAATATTTCTATCTGGTCATTTCCGATTCTTTTCTAATTAATTTATGATGATTTAATAATTTTTTTTTGTTTAAACTATTTTTTAATTATTTGAGAACTTGGATCTAATAGAATGGTATTGAATCTGTAGAACGATTTATTGGATGATGCGACAGAAGTGAATCTTTGCAAAATATGAAAATAGAGTGGCGACTCAAATATAAACAATAGAATTTTAAAGTTAAATAAAAAAATCAAGAAAAAAATCTTACTACAGGTTAAGTCGAGTTTATAATTGTACTAAAATTAATGTATTAATTCAACAACGCACAATAAAATCACCATAAATTTTGTTCACCATCTAATGCAACATCCCATGACAATTTGATTTAACTGAGTGTAAGCTGAACTCATTACTGATTTTGACGGACCGATTCACCGAATGTTTAGTGAAAAAAATTAGCTTATCTTTCACAGTTCCAACTGAAGAATTTACTGATCGCTTGAAATTCAGCTACTAGTTATTTTAACTTCCTTTTCTACAAAATCAACTATTTCATTAATTTTTTTAATTTTACATCTCCAGCTGTAAGCACTCCCAGTAGAAACAGTAAGATTTATCTTATCAATTTTTGTTTTATCATGGATGTAAAATAAAAGCAAGAATAATCAGCTTTTCTGACTAAACTGACTTGAATTTCCAGCTTCACAGCGACTGCTTTATCGAGCGAACAATAATTCAAATCAAATTGAATTATATGTTTATTTTTATTGAATAAACATAAAACACCTCTGTAAAAGTCTTTAAAATTCCAGAAACCGTTCGAATCCAGTTGTGCATTTGGCCAGCTTCTTCGTCACCATCCCTTCAGGGTGCTCGCACAATGCAGTCGTCGGAAAAAATCCTCCCCGTTAATTCTGGAACAATTTTTTTTAACTCTGATTAACTCAGCCCTTTTTTAGCTTGGAAATACGCCCTCCCGCGGCTTGGGCGTGAAGTCGTATCCCAGCTTGACGTCCTCAGCCAAATGTCAACATCATCGAAGCCGCCTTGTGATCGAATTATGCCCGAGCCGTACCAGCGAGGATCCGCCTCAATTATTATCCCAGCTTGATGCAGCTGGAACGTTTTTTCGAGGCACCCCGCCAGCAGCAGCGGCCAAAAAGGGGGTGGTAAAAACGGCCCGAGCGGGAATGGTCAGCCGATGGCCGACGGTCGCTGACGGGATACTGGCAATATTCAGGGGTGGACACTGGTCAAGTGGGACGACACCCGTAGTAAGTGCCCACTATTTTGGGCCTTTTCAAGGTAATTTGCAAAGGTGTAAGGTTACCCGTCGGAAGGAACGGAATGAATACTGGGTGCGGAATTGAATGGTTGAGCGATAAAAACCATGAACTTTTCTTGGTTATTGTCTACTTTATTTCCATGTTTAATTTTCTGAGATGCGATAACAATACGTTTTCTTATTTTATATCAAAAAATCAAAACTTTTCTTACAAGGTCGCTTTGATGTCACCAAAATACAAAGATAAAAAAATTTTTTATGAATATTTACAACCATTGTTTTACCAAAAAAGGGGTCCGATGGCTCAGTATGAAGATCACATGACTCGCAATCAGATGGTCCCCGGTTTTCGACCAGCTGGACCCTGTCCGATAACAATGCAGACATAAATATGTATAATAATAGTGGTAATTTTTAGGATGAAAAATTCATTCACACTAAAATAGAAAAGAATTTCATAATTTTCTCTTGCAATTCTCGACTCTGAAGATTTTACAGTGATGGCTTAAGAGTATTGCGGCAATTCTTTTGGTTGACCGCATTGCAATAAAGTCTCGGTTGAAAGCAGCTGCTAGTTAATAAGGAAATGTTTTCTTTTTGTACTTATATTTTTATTGTACGTTTTTTAAATCATTAATATTAAGAAAACAGTAATAACAATTTTTGTTTGAATTAAAAAATATATACCTTTTTCTAGTTTCAGGAAATAGGTCAAAAGTTACTTTAAAAACATGCTTACTATACAATGATTAGAAAATGTCAGCAAATAATTTTTTGTCTACGTACATATTAACGACAAATTATTGTTTTTTACTTTTGTTAATTTCCTCTAAAAAACTTATGCGCTTTTTTTTAAAATGACTTAAAAAGTTTCTCTACCATTTGTGGTGTGTTTACAATAAAATAAATAAATAAAAGTAATTATTTTCGTTACAAAAAAGTAGCAAATGAAAAAAAATCTTTACACAAGTTTCAAATACTTATTGCTTTTTGTTAGAGTACTCCTAAAAAAACAAGTTTTTTACTCGATATGCTCTCGGTAGGCCAAGTTTCATATCCATACCCAACGCGAAAAATCACATTTTTCGCATATCCCGATGAAAACTGACCATTCCGGACCTACAATCTATTTATTGAAAAAGATAATGACTATCATCTTTTTTAACGAATCCCGGATTGAAAACACGCATTACGACTTGATTGAAACAGGAATCTTAGCGCGTGCCGCCGCTGTAATAATCCTAGAACTGCAGCTTCGCTCGATTACTCCGCGCGCGGCGGAAGAAGGCGCGCAATATGCATACTCGCCAATCATCAGCCTTCTTCATCATTTTTTTACCCTTCTTCTTTTTTTTTTTTTTTGCTTCTCCTGCTTTGCGGTCGGAGGAGTAAAACCGCACAAAGGATGTATATATCGCCGCGTCTCGGGCTGCGGTCGTCTTCTCTTTTTTCCTACCATCTAACTTCTTCTTTTTTTCGGGGCCGAGACGAGTAAAACGCAACTCGGTTGCTGCTTTTATTATCATTATTATTCACGTAGGAGAAACGAGGTAACGGTGAACCGGTGGTTTAGGCTGAGATTTAAAAATGTTTGGGGTTTTTTTTTTTTTTTATTTGCTGGTAGAAAATCTTCGAAGTTACAAAAAAATTATTTATTTAAGATTTTTCTAGTTTTCAGAGAGAATATAAGATGTAAGATTAATCCTGCAAGAATATGTATAGAAATTAAGTTAGCGTTTACCATGTTTTTGATTATAAATAGTTTCTAAGAATACATAATTCTGTTCGTTTACATCATTACATTCATAACTGCATTGTAAATTTTTTTGGCTTCATATATTTTAATGCAATGAAAATGAAATTTTAATGTACTTTAAATACATTCTTTTAATGTTGAGATATTGTTTGTTGGACATGAAAAAAAAAGTTTAGATAAAACTTAAAATAAAGTCAATATTACAGATTTTCTATTTTTCATTTCTCTGTTTGTATCGCATTGTATGTTAGGATATTTTTACTGACAAAATTCAACCATAAGTATTTAATTTTTTCACAAATAAGAATTAAAAATTTACATGCTATTATACTTAATAAAAATTTTTATTTTTTAAACATAAATTTTCAAAAATTTATCAAACACTCGCATTTACATACAAAGTGTGGAACAAATCGCTGCTGTGAATTCCAGTCACAATTCGAGCAATTTACGGTAATGATACGGAATTTCGCTTTTGAATATCTAAAATAATATACTCGGGGTAGCAAGCAAAACATTAGTTTCTCGAAGCTCCTCCTTCCTCGTCCTCTTTTGCGCTTTCTTTACTATTCGTCATGCATAATCATTATTGCTGCTTCTTTGTTCGCCTCTACACTGAATGTGGCTTTTTTACGAATAATCCACGCTAATCTTATAAACTCAGGCAGAAACTTTTCCAAAAAAAAAAAGTTTAATTTTTCTGTCTATAGTTTCTTTGATAAGTAATTTTTTTCAACACTTCGTTAAATTATTTTTTTTATTTAAAAAAAAAAAAAAAAAAAAAAAAAAAAAAAAAAAAAAAACAACAATTTATACTCTGATAATTTTATTTTTATTTTAGTTTTTTGTGAATCAGTGTGTACTGTGTTGCTATACTAATTTTCAGTACATATATTTACTAACATACGTAAGCCAAACGTGATCAGGGATCGAACCTACGATATGCGCGCTCTACCAAGTGAGCCACAGTACTCGATTGATTGAACTATTGAGCAAAAGATTGACAACAGAAGTTAATTTTTAAGTTTTTAGGTGCAGAGAAAAATTTACAAACTATACCCTAAAATTTTTTGCGTTAAACAATTTAAAAGAATCGTAAAAAAACTTTTTAACTTTTGTACATTGTATGTACTTCAGCAGAAAGTATATTAGCATGGAATTTCATTAGGCTCAAAATTTTTAGAAAGCTTATATTGTTTGAAATTAAATAAAAAACCATAACTATTTCAACGATTTTCTGATACAAAGCTTTTGTAAAAATACACCATAAAAAGTTCTGAATGAAAAACTCATTTTCTCCCAGACAGGCTTTATTTACAAAGTCGCTGTCCTGCAATTGTACTTATAATGAAAGTCTAATCCCCATGTTTACTCCTGCAGTCTAGTTTGTCACTAGTTCAAGCTCGAATTCAGCATCGCGGTTTACTCCTTTTCCCTTTTTTTTCTTATTTTATAGAAGAAAGGAAGAAGAAGCGACGGGAGCGGGAGTAGGGTTACGGGTATCAATATCGAATTATACGGTGTCTTGAATCGATACCAGGAGTACGAAGAAGAAAAAGAAAAACACGACCTGGAATAAAAGGGGAAGGACGAGCGTGTCTGCGGTCAGTGGAGCGTTTTATAATCGTAGGACGTCATTAGTCGGAGCAAACTTTTATTTTTATTAATTTCAGCCGTGATTCGAGCCGAAGGGTTGGTGAGCATGAGCGATCTGGTGGAAAAGATATTACGGGATTTTTTTATCTCGGTTTGTAAATTTTTAGTTCTTGAGTAAAAAAAAAATCTTTTTTTTTTTTGGATAAGTGGATGTACTTTAAGCATCAACAAATTTAATTTTTTAGATAGTACTTGCATATGTTTAAGAAAACAAGAAACTGTTTTGCACTTTAAAAACCAGATATTTGTATGATATTTTTCAGAAATTCACTTATTTTAAATAGTTCTATTAATTTTAAGAATTTTGTTTTTATTAATATGTGTAAAATTTATATTGTAAAATAAAAAGTCAGATTACACATCAAATACAAAGTCAGACAGGGTCTATAATTCTATAATATTTTTGTTTCTATTTTTTTTTTTTTTTTTTCTTAAAATTTAGATCTCGATTTTATTACTAAAAATAATATTGAAAATAGTTTAAATTTTTGTGATCACATCTTAAAGAAAAAATTAATTTGGATCTACAACAGAATATTTGGTCTTGAATCAATGTTTTAACAACGTTTTTGGTAACGTTTTTCCTGCTTAACAGTTGATAAGATACTTTGTAGAGAAGAAGAAATTGCTTATTTTATAAATAAATATTTCTTATTTTTTCAATTCATTTATTTACAATTTTCTACACTACGAACCGATCAATAAAGAGTACTATTATCTCAAATTATACAATTGAACGAACTTCAGTGAAGTTCAATTACAATTGTATGAGCGCTTCCTCCGAAAGATCAAATACGTAGTACCCCTTTCCCGTGCCCCAAATACCACACATTCAAAGCATAAAAATCAAAAACAGTGGCGCCACCACACGCCTCGCGGTGGGCGCGTAGGGTACAAGACCTCATTTCTTTAAAGCTCTGCCGTAGATTCAAAGGGAAAAAATTTTTCTCAAAATTTAAGGGAAAACCCTGGGTGGGAGATTGATCTTTCGGAGGAAGCGCTCATACAATTGTAATTGAACTTCACTGAAGTTCGTTCAATTGTATAATTGTATTTCGCGCTTCCTCCTTCAAGATCAAATACGTAGATGTTTAAAGCAATCTACGGCAGTAAAGTGTGAATACGGAATCCTTCAAGCTACAGTGTCAATAATCAATTGTCGTTGATAGAAAAACTATATATCGTTGCAATATAACATTACCCATTGTATAATCAGACTTACTCTCTGAAAAAGATCTAAACTTACCAAAGTCTTGATCGTATAAAACAAATTTTATGAATAGTCCATCTCACTGGGTGTCCAGTCAAATGAACAGTCAGTCTCTATCCAACTAGAATTGTTATGGAGTTTTATTCCATACCTTCAAAAATCAAAACGGTCTTTCCTCAATCAATCTTGCAATCTTAAGCAAATCCCACAAAAATCACATTTGTTGACCAACAACCTGATCAATAAAGTGAAAAAAATTAATAACCAGATTAATAAAACAAATGATTCTATGATTAAGAATTCGATCAATAAAGCAAATAATCCAGCAATCAATGCCATCAATGAGCTTTCATTAACTATCACTATCAATAGTCTCAGTATTCTATCTCCATTATCTAAATTCTCCATCATGCTACCAAATATTCAGAATCATTCCCAAGTTAAGATTCAAACAAAAACAAATTTTCATCAACCATGAATCATTCCTGTAATTAATGTCTGATCAAGAATCTCTCTTTATAATGATGAAGCATGTTCGAATGTCTTCGTTCTATAATTGATTTGATTGGTTAAGACTTAAGAACGTTAAATTCAAAATTTGAATTGCGTTTAAGTTGAAATATTAAATACTTTGTTATTAAGAATTTTTTGTAATAATTTTTTGAATAATTGAATAATTTGTTTCAATAAATGGACTAAATTTCTTTGTAGAGATCTATAAAATAAAATGAGAATCTTTATTATTTTAAAAACAACTTTTTTAAGCTATAACCACAAAAATATCAAACTGAACTTAGTTACAGGTTGCAAACGATAAGTGATGAATTTAATGTTAAAAATTTTTCCAAACTTCGTTTTTTTTTGAAAATGAAAGTAAAAATTATCGTTTATTTACTTTCAAGATTAAAAATTGAGCGCGCTTGCGCGTCAATTGAGACTAGTTCATAAAAATAACTGAGCAAATAACAGTTTTTAATCACCACTAATGATTATTCCTGCAATTACAGATGTATCTCAATTGATGATGGATCATTCTCAATAATTAGTAATTAGGTAGAACATAAAATGTATATAGATTTCCAATCAATTTCCTAGCTAAGAAATAAAAATAGTTCTGAAATCTTTCAAGTGAAAGTACATACACTCAGCAAAAACTCTTTCTCTCTCTCTTTCTTTCTTTCTATCAACTTGTTATTTTTAAGTCAAAAAACCAATAACTAAGCAAATAACCATAAAAATTAAATCAACAATAAAGTTATATCCATCAAACCTTTCCAAGCGATGGATCAGTAGAAAGTAAAAGGTGTTGTATTTAAAATAACAAAATAACTTTCATGCAATATGAAAAAGTTAAACATCAATCAATCAAGAAATCATAACTAATAGACAATTCTATCTTTAACTGACAGTTAAAGGTAAATTATAATAAAAATCAGCTTTATCTCACATGACCTTGCCTCTAGGGTAATTTTTGAGCTTATCCTCAACTTACCAAATAAAATCCATATATAAACATGGCTAGCGTAGATGCAAGTTGGTGACAGAATTCACTCAATTCATAATCATCACTCTTCCAACAAGATGGTATAAATGCAAAAAATGAAGGAGTATCACTCACAAGTAAAATTTCCTACCCAGTGTCCTTGCTCAAAATTGGTCCTGACTATCCAAAAATCTTCACTTGCACTTTCTTTCATCATGCCAATACATCTTAGATGTCTTTCACTCCTTCCACCAATAAGCAGCAAATAAAAACCAAACAAACCTTTATTCATACTCTGACTTAGAATCACTCATAGATTCCACACAATTCCACACTCAAATTAGTCAAGAGTCTGACTTGTGCCAATTGAAATATTTTTCATAATCAAAAATTCATGTCTTGGCAAATAACATCTACAAGGTTCTAAAAATCAATCTTCTCCATATGATCATGGGCTAGTATAAAAAATACTATAGAAATAAATGTTTCAATACACTTTGTGGCCTGACCACAGAAATACTATACTTGAAAATCTAAGTTATGTGAGGTAGGAAGACATCCGTGTTGATTAATAAGTCAGACTTCTCGCTCACAGAAACAAGAATATGAAGCCTTCAGTTCACTCATTGCAGTAATAGAATCTGAAATTATGCCAGAGTCTATCAATCCTTCATTGAACACACAAGCACTTCCATCTGTATTGTGCAGTTTTCCTGACCAATTGATACTTATCTTGTCTGAGATAAATCTTTCCAATGCTGTCATGCTAGAGTAAATCATTATTCCAAATCCTTTCAAGCGTCTTCTATATATCATTGAATCTTGAGGGCCAGATAGAATCTTTGTATTTTAGAAATAGTGTGTGAGTTTACCTGTGAGCTATGAATTCTTTAGTTTCAAAAACCCATTCCACTCAAAAAATAACAATAATTCCTTCATAGCTAATTGAATCTCAGTGAGTCGCTCACCGTACACTGTCAATAAACAAATTTCAAATTTCAAATCTGTCTTCAAAAACAGCCACTCAAAACCATAATTCATCCCAATAATTCTGGGTAGTCTTGACTAATATAGCTTAAATCATGAGTCCAACAGCTCTGACAGATTTTTAACCGCTTCTCAAAACTGATCATCTGATCAATTAAACTACTAGCTGTTATTCTTTAAAAGGTACAACCTCACATATCACTCACAACTCAGATTATCTAGACTAGTTGTGGCTCTTGATAGAAAAACCATGATATTTCATGGCAAAAACCATTGTTTACTATGACCTCTGTCCTGGTCCATAAACACTCATTCCCATTCTTCACATAACACTTTCAATAATGACCAGCTGGAACTAATCTTGCAGAAAAAGTACCCAGAAAAGTTTTCTGAGATCAAATTGCAACTTACAAATTCTCAAGCTATAAACGAGCTGACGCCCTGTCGTTGAGCCAATCATAGATTCAATGTTAATACAATATATAATAAACATTGATTATTATCAATATAATTAAGCAAAAAATAGACCAGTGGCATGGTAAGCTGCAGTTAGCACATTATACCACATTCACACAGTGTAAAAAGTTTAGGCGCTGGTCGCTATATAAAGTAGTGTCGCCGCAGTCCTACGAGGTTAGGACAGCTGATGGACGAATTTCGGGTGTTCGCGCCCGAAGGTGGTTCGCTGGACAGCTTAGCACTTAAGCGGCTTGCAGGACTACACAACGAGGTTACCTAACTGCGCGCCTACGACCTAACACGGATGGACCTACGTAGGCCGTGTGCAAATCCAAGTAGGCGCTCACAGCCCTTCATCGTTGCGCCACACACCAAAATGTTGTCTCGCACACGGCTCACATTTGGTTCGGCTGTTGACTTACGGCTGCGTGCACGCGCCTCGAATATAATAGCCGAGAGCAGTCACTGCAGCGCCGTGCAGGTGCAGCAGACAGGAAGAGTCGAGACTCAAACTCAGGATTCATGCTCCTCAAATCGAACGAGCGTAACGATCGATCAATCGATGCTGATCTCGATCGTAAATGACAAAAAGGGAAATAAAACTTCCTTTTTTTTTTTTTTTTTTTTTTTTTTTTTTTTTTTTTTTTTTTTTTTTTTTTGCGTAAACTTACGCAGTCATTCATCCAAACAGACCTTCATCCTAGGTGATAAGGTCTTTGAAACTTCATCAAACTCTAAAATCTTAGGTTAGACGCCTTACACGAGTGCGAGAGAGACGGAGAGTCCTGTGACTACTCGCCAAGTATAGCGTTCTCTGTCGCACCGACTGTATACAACCTTAAAGAGTTCGAGCAAAATAACTATAAGCTCCATAGAGAGAACCTTTACCATCCTTTGCATTAGGTATAAAGGGAACCGAGGAGTGGTGTGCCGGCATGCGCCTGCGATGACGTGAGCGCATCATGGAGCTCCACGTGGAGCACGCATCGGGCATCCATATCTATATTATATAAAAATAGCTCCATCCCTCAAAGTCCATACCTAGTAACCTCAATGCATCCATAAGAGTGAGGACTGAGGATTTACCGAGCCGCGGCAATCAGCCTGTGGGCCACACTGCCCAGCCACGCTGCACGCACTCCTCCCGCGCATGCCCATCATCTCGTGATACCCCGATGACCGCGTTCAGGAAGATACTTACTGCAGTCTCCGGCACTCGCTCGAACATAGCTCGAGCGAGTCGTGAGCGTCATTCATGGTTATGAGCCCTGCCTCGGACAGTCCTCGGCAAAGCCATGCATGCGTATGCCTGTGCATAGGATGACTCAGAGTCTCCTGCGCTCGCTACGGTCAGCTCGACCGAGTCGTGAACATCTTCCACAGGAGTAAGAGAACTTTGCCTTAGACAGTGGTAAAGCCACGTGTATGCGTTCAGGATGACATAGTCTCCTGACTCGCTCGAGAAGCTCAAGCGAGTCGTGAACGTCTTTCAGGCGGAGATCCACGTGAATGCCGTGGATTGCGTTCAAGAAGACATAGTCTTCTGCACTCGCTCGAGAAGCTCGAGCGAGTCAAGAACGTCTTTTTGTGTTGAACGAGCTTGCCTCGGACAGTCCTCGGCAAAGCCACGTGTATGCGTTCAAGGACGACACAGAGTCTCCTACACTCGCTGCGATCAGCTCGAGCGAGTCGTGAACGACTTTTAGGGTTATGAGCTTTGCCTCGGACAGCCCTCGGCAAAGCCACGTGTATGCGTTCAAGGACGACACAGAGTCTCCTACACTCGCTGCGATCAGCTCGAGCGAGTCGTGAACGACTTTTAGGGTTATGAGCTTTGCCTCGGACAGCCCTCGGCAAAGCCCCGTGTATGCGTTCTCGGGAAGACCATGGTCTCCTGCACTCGCTTCGATCAGCTCGAGCGAGTCTAGAACGATACACCCTTTTTCTCCTTGCTGAAGAGATGCCTCGTCGTAAAAAATCTTCTTCTGGATCTTCAATATAATTCACACTTTACACGGAGCAACGCTCTGAACGTGTGATACCGTTCGCACTAGAAAACGGAATGAGGTCTTGTACCCTACGCGCCCACCGCGAGGCGTGTGGTGGCGCCACTGTTTTTGATTTTTATGCTTTGAATGTGTGGTATTTGGGGCACGGGAAAGGGGTACTACGTATTTGATCTTGAAGGAGGAAGCGCGAAATACAATTTAAACAAAAAACAATAAAATTTTATACATTTTTAATCGTAGTCAATCCAACTTTTTCGGATGGGAAAGATCAACACTAATATCATTTTTCGAATCCTCATCCCTATGAGAAACTTCTACTCTGAATAAAAAAAAAAAAAGGGTTTCTCACAAGTCATTTAAAACACAAAAGGCGATTCTTCTTGTTTCGTGCATACATCGACTTCGATCCCGGGGGCGAGGGCAAACACATCGTCATATCAACTCTGTTTTGTGTCTCGACTCGCCCCTAAGTTTTGATCAAACATAGCCCTCGCGATGTTTACCAAGTTCTAGCTTGTAGGCGCAGTCACTTTAATAATCGCTTCGAGTTCACGCAACTTCATAAAAATGAACGGCCCTGAATGAACTTTATTCTCATATCGGATCAAATATTTTCATCCATTCTTTCCCTTGCAGGTTGCTTTCGTACAGATTCATTCATCTTTTTTATTTGAGTTTTGGATTTGCCGAACGTAAGACTTTTTTTAGAAAATTGATTTGATTTTTGTAAATTTTTTTGTGAGTTTGATGTAGAAGAGCTGAAGATGTCTTTTTGTGTATAGTATAAGATTACAGTAGAAATTAGTTAATATTAAATCAAACAAAAAAAAAATTTTTTAATCTACTACACAAAATAATAATTTTTAACATGGTCTTATTCTGGAAAAATTCAAGAAAAATAATATTTAGCAAAATGTACTATTATTAATCACTAAAACAATCACAAATAAAAATCAATATAATCAATAAAATACCAATTTCATTTCAAGTAAAAATCTCCGAAAAATATTATTTTTAACAAAGTTTCAATTGATATTGATTCAGAGACTCTAAACACTTTAAATTTTCCAAAAGAATCTCGAAAGAATCATAAAAGAATCAAAAAGAATCAAAAGAATCATCAGTGATTCTGGATTGCATAGCCCCTCGATTAATCTGGTATGTAAAAATTATATTTTTAGCAAATAATTTTATTAACAGTTAAAACTACTATGATTACCAAACTTTTGAAAAAAAAAAAAAAAAAATTTTAACAGCTGTCAAAAATATTTTACCATATATATATGCATTTCTTTTTTAAAAGATATTTTATAACAGCATAGCCAACGTCAAAGGTCAAAAAATTCATAAATTAAAATTTTGAATTTATACTCATAAAACAAACCATTTACACACTAAATAGTTCTACAAATCATCAAAAAGAATAATTTAAAATACGCATCAGTCAAAGTTGATAGCCTCCCAAAAAAAGGGGGCAGCTGGCCTGGTGTCAGCCCGTTTTTCCATATGGCGCGTGCGTGACCTCTCGAAATTAGCGTATCCTGCTGCCAATGTCAAGGATCAAGCGGTCCCGCCTCTCCTCTTTTTTTTTTTTTATGTCCGAGTCGCCGGCTAAAGGGCTATTTTTTCGGAGGCCGGAAGTCAAGGTAAAATGGGTTTTCTTCTTGTGTACTTTTGAGAAAAAGTGCGTTGAACCTTATTGTTGAAACGAAATTACATGAATTCGTAAAAAGGTGGTTGACCAACGAAAAATTTGTCGCCCTGCAATTATTGCAAACTCAATTTAGCTACTCAAAAGGACATTTGATGTTACTCAGCATTAACGTATGTCTAAAAAAGCGTTTGTTTAAAGTAAAAAATTTCAAGAGTAGAAAAAAAAAGGTTAGTGTCAATGCGAAATTTTTTTTTTTTTTTTAACCATGCGTTAATCTGTGATATCACATTTTTGAATAGTTTTATTTGATGTATAGGTACCATGCATGGACACGAACCTAAGACCAGTACAATTTGAGTTGCTCAGTCTACTCGCTGAGCCATTGGGTTCTTCAATTGAATAAATTAAAATGCATGACCTTTGAAGAATTGTAGTTTTTATTTTATGGTCAGTCATATAAATCTCAGAGTTGTTTTTTAGTTTCAAAGGATGCATTTTTTATTCTACGCACCTAAATACAGAGTTTAATTTTATTTTACCATTATATAGTGTAGAAAGACTATTAGGCTATATCTCATATTAGTGACAAAGTAATTACGACATTGATTGCTTTTTTATTTATATATTTTTAATACATAAAAAAAATTAATAAATAAATAGTGATAAAAATTATCTTAATTTATAACTCAACATAAAATAAGTTTAATTACATAAATGAAATGATTCGAAAATGATGGAAAAATTTTCAATGAATCAACAATAAAAAATGATTAACATAACAGGTAAGCCTAAAATAATATTTACTTCAGAATTTTTTGGGAATTCTGAATACTTCTTTGTAACTAGAAACAACTTAGAATTACAAGAATTTTAACATATTTCAAACACGAGTTCTGTTTTGATCATTAATATCAGCTGAATAAATAAAATTGAATAAAAAACATTTAAAATGAAATTTTTTTTTTTTAAACTCGGCCAAAAAATATTATGAAAGATTTTAAGTATTTATAGAAATGCTGTATTGAAATTGTTGTCACGAATCTGATCACATGAGAATAAGTGCAAAATTTTTTTATTACTGAATATTAATAGAAAAATTGTTTATTGGGCTAATTTAGATTACTACTGCGACTCAAAACTTTCAGAAAATTAAATTCCTTGAAATTAGCTCTAAATAAGGCTTTTCCATAGCAGACGACTTACATTTATCGTAGTGATTCCAAAACGGTATTATGTAGTTTTATTTGATTTTCTATGAATTTTTTAACTTTTTGTAAAAGTTAGGTTTAAACTCTTTTAATTATTCTATTATTCTGACAAGTTTATTATAATTTATAGAGAAATTTAAGTTGTTTTTACTTCAGAGCTGGTAAAAAAATTCTTGTTGTACACCCCGGGTCATACACCCCGCGTTAAAAGTTATTCACATTTTTTGAACTTTCAAACTTTTCTCATTCATTTTTACCAAGATTATTTAGGTTTTTAAGATTTTTTGCTGCAAGCGCGCATAGGAAAAAAAACAAACAATGGTTGTAAAATGTAACCTCAAAAGGCACTTTTCGAATATTTTAAAAACTTCTACACCAGTCAGCTCACGAATAAAATCTTACATTGATAATCTCACAAAAATGGCGATATCTCTCTTTTATAAAGGGATACATTGATAATCTCACCAAAATGGCAATATCTCTCTTTTATAAAGGGAAAAAAAGGGAAAAATATTATTAGACAAAAATTAGCATTAGACAATTATAAGCATTAGACAAAAAAATAGGCGTGAAAAAAATGAAATATTTTTGAACTTATTTAAAGCTAAAATTTTTTCAACGATCCTGTTATCTAGTTCTGGAGTCGAATAACAATCAACGAACTCGATAATTATCATATTTTCGAAAATACACACCATTTACTATTTTTTACGTATAAATTGAGCTCGTCACGAATAATTTCAAACCATTTCTTCATAATCCAACGAGGCAATAGCTTCTATCTCGATTGTACGATTTGCACAAGAATAAACGAATGAAATGATGGAAAAAATTTCATTACGTTTGTTACTTATTACGGTGCTTTTTGAAATTGCTGTTGGAGGTAAGAAAACGACTTTTAAGAATTTAATTTAACAAAAAACACTCTAATTTTTTAAAAAAATTTTCATTTATTGAATGTTCACTTTAACCTGATACATCTGTAGATCATAGCTAGTCCACCCGTGAATTAACAGTAATTTTTGACTACCTAAAGATTGCATAAAATAAACATACGACTCTAATTGGGAGTACATTAAAAAATTTCCAAGCTTAAACCAAAATTTTCAATTTATTTTTTTTTTTTATTATTATTTTATTACTATGTTAAAGCTTACCAAAAAAACTAGTTTGAACCTTTGAAGTTGAAAATGATTTAATTATCGGTTAAGTTCGGCTATCTTAAGATCTAACTTTTAACTTTTGAATTAGATCTTAATCATAAAAGAATATTCTTTATTGAATCTTACTTGAGATAAATAAAAATAAAAATGAAGTTAACTCATTTTTCAGTTTTATATTGCAACAATTACTGTTCGAAATACTGCCCATGCATACGTGGTGAATGCGCTTGTTCCCCTTGGAATAAAAGAGGACCTGAAAGAGCTGACAATGGAAAAAAAGATGTAAAATACATTCCGGAGGAACCAGAGACAAGCACAGAGTCAACTACTCCAGAGTTGGACACTGAAAATTTATTTGAAAATTTATTTGTTAAATATTATAATACTGAATTTAATAAATTCCCCAATGATGTTGGTTCGTTGAATAAAATTTTAGAGGCTTTAAAAAAAAGATTTTCTGATCCAATCAAAAAATCTGATATGAAATAAAATGACTTCAAACGGAAAAATAAACGTAATGTGTGAATAAAATATGATTAATTTTTTATTAAATTTGTGCAAAACCAATATTAATACCTCGCTTAGCAAACAAAAGTATAGCTCTGCAATAGCAACTAAGATGTTGGTATCTCTTTAAAAAAGAATTTTTAATTTAGAAATTTTATATAGATTATATTTGTATCTTTAAAATCAAAAATTTATTCATCGATTTCGAGGGTTCTGAATCTTTTAGCCTTACTCTTTCAGATTTAATCAAAGTATATTAAAAAATTGTGATTCCACAAATGATGTTTTTAAACCTGATATTTAGTCATTTTCCAATGTTAAAATTTTATTTCTTTGTTTCTATTGAATAAAGTTACCTTTGGCTTTGTCCCTTACACTGGCAAAGGATACAATCACAAATGGCCGTTACCCGAAAATCGAGTTTGGAAACGGCGCCATATTGTCACGAGGTTCGAGGCGTAGCAGCACCCTAGCTGCTTAATAATATCGTGTTGCAAAAAAAGCTTGCACGTGACCCGACCCTGTCGTCAGTACAATAGGAGAGATAAGCAAATTGAAAATAATATCGGTTCGCTTTGTCCCATCCCCTCTTTAAATTAAACAAAAATGAGGGGCGGGATTTTGTAAACCGGGAGAATAATGGAAAATTGAAGTGCGCTGCCTACAGCAAAACCTTTTTCTATGACTTGAAACATTTTGTTGAGTTTGATCATTAAAAATTTTCGCTTGTTCAGCTAGGTATTTTTGAAATTATTGAGCCTCGAAAAGGTTGCAATCGAAAAAAAAATTTTTAAGTTACGGACCTAAATTTGGGATTCTTACAAAGTCAAAAATACCCGAGAGTAATTAAAGCAATCAGCTGAAGCTATGAGAAATCAAGTTTCTGAACTTTCAAAGTAAATACAAACGAAAGTTCTAAATCTAACGTATTTACATGTATCATTTTAAACTACTTCGGTTTATTGCGCGGTTTGTTGTAAGTGAAACCATATGGTTATATTTTCAACTTATTCTTATAGGTAACTTAATTTTTATTACTTTTAGAATAGTTTTTTTTTAGTTGATATTTCTGACAATTGGGTTCAGTTTTTGAAATATCATTCAAAACTTCTTCCATCAATCTTTTGAGGCACAAAATTATACAAGTTGAAAGTATTATTCTGGCTGTCCGGTGCTAGCCTGAAAATTCAAAGTTTCCTTACACTGTGATCGACGATTTTACAAAATAAAAATTATTTATTCACAAAACACAAAAAATGTAGAACCATTCAGTTGAGCGCATTTCCTAAAACTTTTTAAGTGAACACATACTATTTTTTCTAAGAAAAAAAAAATCAATCTCCAGATATCTAAATCATTCTCATTAGGAAGTAATATTCAAAAACACTACTCAGCCGCAAATAAACTAATGACATCAGGCATCTTTAGTCGGAATCAAAATTCGCAAGTCATCGAAAAACCAAAAAACAACCCTTTAGCATGAGGATCAAAAAATAAAGTTTTCGTACCCTCCCCTGGCTGGAGTCAGGGGTGTCGACGCCACGCGGGATTGGCTAATTGAGTCGCGAGCTCCGATTGGACGAAACGCGCCCCTTATTTTAGGGACGGGGAGGGGGACTAAATGCGACAGGGGGATGATTGTGCAGCCGGACAAAGAACATTTTCTTTCGCTTTCTTTTCCCCATTAACGTACGTACGCTTTTTATCATTTCTCTGGCCCGTAGAAAGTAGTTCATATGTTTGTTCAGACAGACTTGAAATCCGCGATTAAAAGTTTGAATTTTAGAATAGTTTAGATCTTTTGCTGGTTGCATTATGGTAAAAGGTTCATATAGACGTATTCCTAACTAAGATTCTAAACTACAGTTGAGATCTCTATTTTTACAAGCAACGAAATTAGAATTTCACTGCAAAATAAAAAAACTCCGGCATAAATTAGAATTTCAAATCTTGGTAATTCTGATACTCAAATTCTAAATTTTAAGCACGAAAAATTAAACAGAAACAGTAAAATATTGTATGTTAATGCCACGTCTTTAAAAATCTTCAAAAACAACATGAAGACTGTCAATTTACCCTAATTTAGTCAGATTGTTGACGCATTACACTACCTACTCTCTAAATCTCAATAAGTGAAATATTCACTTATTTCGTAAGTGAAGTAAGATATCACATTTAAAAAAGTGGAAAACCACTTATTTCATGAGTGAATCTAAAGGATCACTTTTGAAAAAGTGACTATCTGTGAACATAACCCTAAATGAAGTTGGATTACGAAAAAAATATTGCATTTCATCGTTAAAGTCATTACAATTTAATTTTAACCGAAAAACATTAACAATAAGTGATTATTAACGAAATAAAAATTCAAAATTGGTATTTCTTTCTGCATTTTTTACAAGGGTAATTTCTAGTTAAAATTTCAATTATGTTACTAGGATATATGAAAATGCTTTTAAAATAAAGTAGTAATAAAATATAACTGAACAAATAGATAAAAATAACATTTAAGTAATTGAAAATTGAAAATTTTATATTTTCTAGATTATAAACAATGAATAATCTGCAGTTTAAAATGTAAATTATTATTTTATAAATTATTATTTTTATAAATGTAAATTATAAAAATAATAATAGAGTTCAAAAACAAAATAAAAAACATGTCATACAAATATTGAAAAAAAAAAAATTTTGAACTAAAAAATAAATTAATAAATCGCTAAGTTTTACGAAAAAATGAAGCTATTTTGTTTATTTTAAAAAGCAGTACATTGACGATTTTTGTGAAAATAATTATTAAACCTCTTTTTTTCGTGATAGAACGTAACAAAATTGGCTTTAAAAAAAAAAAAAAACTACTAAATTTTTCATCCTTTACGTTTTTTAAAAAAAGTTATTTTTTTACTTTGTTTTTTGTTTTTTGTTTTTTTTGTTTTTGTTTTTTTTCCTGAGCTGTATCAAAATAAAATAAATAAACCACTTGTGAATAATGTTAAAATACTTGGTAGTAATCAAGATTATTAGATGTAATAAAAACCTCCACTTTTATAATATTTTGAAACTTATTTATTTATTTATTTAAAAAATCGCTTAAATAATGATTAATGATTGAGTTATTTATTTGTTTAGAAAAAATTGGGAACGGAAATGATTATTCAATTAGTTAATTATTACCTAAATATAAATTTTTATAATCAAGCTTTCTTGGGGAAACAGTTTTTATAGGCGTTTAAACACTGCTATTGACATGAGAACAAATGGTCGAGAGGGTTAAATGTCATGACCTTCGTCGTACCTTTTATTTTGCAATTTTTTTCCACTTGAAGGATCCAGGTTCAAATCCTAGTCGATCATATTTTTTTTTTTTTTTTTTTTTTTTTTTTTTTTTTTTTTTATTCTGATTATTAAAAACTTAATTATTTTATTGATAAAATAATAATTTTTCATGTGTAGAAGCATTAATAATTTAATTAATGAGAAATAAACATTTGGTTGCGTAATTCGATTTTTCACTTATTCATGAGTTATGTTTCACTAATTGAAAAAGGGAATAGTCACTTTTTCTACGTGGACGACAATTAACGCATTGAATAAGTGACTATTCACTTCCAATAAGTGAAATTTCACTTATTGAGATTTAGAGAGTAAGTACCCTGGTAAATCAAAAAATTAGTTAAATTAAAAAAAAAAAAACATCTTTTCAGAAAGCTTGATTCTGAAGCAAGTCTCTCACAAAATTTAGTTCCCCCTTTAAAAAAAAAAAAAAAAAAAAAAAAAAAGAAAAGGAAAAAAGTATCTCTTTCCCATCGAACAGAAGCAGACCGGACGCAAGCGTTTTTGCCCTCACTTTTTTATGTTTTTATCTCCGCTCCGGTTGATCGCGTGATGCCTGAGGTAAAAAGATAAAGAAAAAAAAGGGAACGAAGGCATCATCGATCTGTTCGAACGTGAGGGTTCATGATCACGAGATCCTAATTTATTATTTAGTATTTTTGTCAAAAAAATTCAAAGCAAAATTTATAACTACAGTTTAATGAAATAAAAAAAAATAGTTTGGAAAATACAAAAATTTGTATATAATTTTTTTTTTTTTTTTGTCACTTACAAGTTTTTGTGACAACACTTTAAATAATGATATACAACGATCGGTTACGAAAAATTTCAGAATCACTGAGAATTGAACCCAAATTCGTCCACTTCTACCACAATACTCATGAAGATTGGCTTAAAGTGATGTCTTCAAGATGCTGAAAAATTTCAAGTTAACTGAGTATTACAAAAAATTTTTGTTGTTGAAGACATTAACGATGCTCGTATAAATTTATTTAGCAAATGTTGCTGTGAATATTGTTTGTCGCAATCAATTTACAAAAAAGTACGTTAATATCATATTTCTTCTTCTATGGAATCAGCTAAAAAATACTTGTAGCGTGATCTTTGGGAAAAATGTATATTTTATCGTTAAAAATTTTTTGTTTACTTTATTTATTTTTTTATTTTTTTCTTTTGACCACAAATAATTCTGCCTACAAATTAATAATCAAACAATGTTGAAAACAGCGAAAAAAAAACAGTAAATATTGAGAGAAACATGTAAGTTAAAAAAAAAATACTTAAGACAATATTTTTCGAATTTTTTTAGCAAAAACTCGATTTTTTCCAATTTAATATCTAGGATACTATGCATTGAAAAAATCTGGGAAGTAAAATCAAAATTAGTATTTGACCTTTAAAAAATAAGAAATATTCAAAAATAAATCTGTACCACGGTACTAGTTTTACCTTAGTTTTACAAATTAGATGAAAATATAATTTTCTTTAAACTCTTTAGGAAGAAATATCGACGGTCCCAGCAAAGAAAAAACTTAGCTAAAAATCTGCAGTTTTAAAATCATCATTTAGAGGCTGAAATGAATAAAAAAATCAAAAATAATAAAAAAATCGTATTAATTGGATAACAACTAATAAGATTATTTATTTTTACTTATTTATTTATTTATTTATTTCAGCCTCTCATTGGTTATTTTAAATTTTCAGTTTTTCGGCTAAGGTTTTTCTTCGCTGGGACCATCAATATATAAATAACTAGTTAAAATAATTTTAATAGTATCAAAAAATCGTATACATTTTCTCCCGTGGGTAAAAACTAAATATGACAAAACGCCCTCATTATCGCATCGTATAATCTAGTCTTGCGCACTTTTTAAGCACTGTTATGTAAAAAAGTGTGGAAAATCGCATTTCACGCCCCTAAATTTTCCCAAAAATTCCCCTCGAATTTCCTCGAAAACATACCAGCAAAGAACCCGTGTTTTCACAGCGAAAAATTGGGTAACAACGGGAGGATTACTCACCAAGCAAACAAGCAAGCAAGGTGTACGTAAATCCGTTAAAGAAATAAGCCTGGCCGGTGAAAAGAAGAATAAGACGATGATGATGCACTTTGAGTCTAGGCTAATCGCATTTTCACAGCCTTTAATCCTGTCTCCCCCGTCTCAAGTGCTACCGTATTTTCCCATACTTCGAAAGGTTCTTTTCAAGGAGCTACAAGATACAGATAAATGCGGAAGATATGAAGATTATGACCGAAGAATACGATATTTTTTGGGTAATGTTCGTGGAATACACCGAGAAATATCTCTGGACAGGTAAAAAAACTTGGGTGTACCAATCCTGGATAATGTATCAATGTAACATGATTATTATATACATACAAATTTTTTAAATTAATGCTTAGAAATAATTAAACATATTCAATAAAACATAGAAAAAACTTTTTATGTTAACAAACTAAAACCACATAGTATTCTAAAAGGCTAAAATTTAAGGGTAAAATTCTAAAATTCACTCAATTTGAGTGTAAATTACAAACCTAGTAGGTTTAATTATTAAAAAAAAAAAACTTGGTCATCGACGTCCAAAAGTTTCGATGTTTACAATAACTACTTGACACTTAATCTCAAAATTCATATTTAGTACTGAAAACTTTTTCTTAAATTTTATTCGTAGCTGCGTGCGATATCCAAGTCAAAGATCGGTCCAAACCTGGCACAAGTCGCGGACTCTGTATACTAAACTATAAATTTTAAGTAAATATTTAATAATAATAAAAAAGCTTGAGTGAAAATTTTTCATACAATGCATCTGTATCTACAAAAGTTTCATTTCTATTCTTTGAACATAAGTAAAATTAAAACTATACATTAGTATGTAGTGAATTATGTAGCTGAAACAAAGAATGACTTTTTTTAGCAGGTTCCTTAAAAATTGCGTATTATTTATTTTCATTTATTTTTAACAATTAAATTAACCACTAGAATCTAATTCCCCAATTAAGGAATCTTATAAAACTTAAAACTTGGTTTTATACGCAAAAATGTCAAAGATAGACTAATTTAATTACTTTTTCATCCCAGAATTTTTTCTGAACAATTAATAAACTCAGTCATGTAAATAGCCAGATACAAGTCTAAAATTGCCTATCTTCTTGCAGGAGCCAATTGATATGCTTTTTACAGTAGCAATAATTTCATTGATACATATTGTCATGGAACTGCCAATAAATTTATTCACACCATCACGGTATCCTTGAGAATATTTTCAAAAAAAAACGAAAGACGAGAGTGAAATGTTCAAGTAGGTACAAGGAGACAAGTAGGGCCGGGATAGATTACGAATCTTCTCGCGTGAAAGCATGAAAAAAAGGGACCTTAAGAGTAGAGAGAGAACAAAACGGTATCGCTTTCCGAAGCTAGGCGCAGCTTTGCGATGATCGGGGCTAATCCGCTTAGCAGCAGATGCGTATCGGCCGGTCCATTGTCGGGCGAAAAAAACAAGGAAGGTGCTGACTCCCGCGCCGCCCGATGGAATTCGTGTCCTCTCCTAGATTCTCAACTACACACTTACGGGAGATGACAATTTTTTTGAGAAGAATTTTCTACATTTTCAAAATTAAACTTCTGTTTATGAAAGTTTTGCTAAGCAGTAGCTCTTTTATTGTTATATTTTTCATTGTTTTTATAATTGAAAAACTTATTTAATATTATTCGTAATATTTTACAACAATGATCATGATTATTGATGAATGATTTTTTATTTTTCAATTGAACCTCAAAAGTTCCTGAAAAACAAAATTGTACATTATGTATTTTATAACATATCACGCTTTTATTACAGAAAATTATTTAATTCCATTAGTAAAAGTTTTTTATACCACTAGTGCGTAAGTACTCGGTTTTACGCACGCTTCGAAATCAAAAAACTCGCCCTACGCACCAGTGGTATAAAATAGTATATGCAACGGGTGCAGCATCAAAGTTACTCGTGCTACGCTTCGCTTCACACTCGGTACCTTTAAAACCGCCCTGGCGACGATACTGCAACCTGTCGCATAATATACTATTATGAATTCAAGTTTTCAAAAAAAGGCCGCCCCGTTTTATTTCGCTTAAACAAACAAAAATCAAATTTTAAACCCGACCGAGATTCGAACCGGCGAACCTTCGGTCGAACTAAAACAAAAATCGAATTTTCGATCCCCCAATTTAATTTTGCTTAATTATTTAATACACTACATTTTTTAATAACAATTTTGTCTTTTTTTAAACTTAATAGCAAAAATATTTTCAAATTTTAACTCAAAAGATTTGAAGGTGAATAATTTATGATACCATTTTCTGAGTTTTGAAATATGAATTTTTCATGGTCAAATTATTTAAATTAAGATTTGAAAATATTTTTCCGTTCAAGTTCAAAAAGAGACAAAAAAAAAAAAAAGCGAGGTCTCGCATCTCTGTAAGTGCGATAGGCTTTGAATACGAATTTTTTGAAAATTACTTAAAAAACCAAAAAAGTGACCCAAATGTCTGGACCTGCCCTTGTAAGTCATTGTAATCGGAATGTTTTTACTTCACCAAAAAAAAAAACAAAACTGTTTAGAAGCCTTAAAGTTTAATAAATTTCATCGCAAGTATTTAACACAACAATTTACAATTTCAAACGTTACCCGATAACTAGAACGATGTGCGGTTATTATAAACAGGCGTGACGAAATCAAAAGGGTTGTAACGACATCTCCCCCTTCCCTTTTAGCCTAGGAAAAACCCTTTTGAATAAGTAATCCGTTCGACAAACAGGAGGGTTGGTTTTGTATGCAAGCGCGTGCCACTTTTCTCGCGATATTTCACGCGATTAAAAATCGTGTCGAATCCCCGAGTTTTATATGCATACGGATCTGTTCTCTTTATTTGGGCTCGATGGGCTGTGAAATTTAACATAATTCCTCACTCAAACTTAACCCCTTGAATACCCTCGTGTTTTCGTTACGTTGGTTTTAGAAAAAAAAAAAAAAAGTTTTGGATCATCTACTTGAAGCGATGATCAATCACCGGAGACTTTATCGAATTAACGATTTAATCTGACCTGATACAAGGATTATGCGCGAAAAAAATGCATCGCTTACAACGTAACACGTGACTTCATCAAGATTGTTTCAAAATAAAATTAAAATACATAAATAAAAAAATCTCTTTTCTTTAAAAAATTTTAAACTAGAGGATTTATTTGTTGTTAAGAAGGTACTTTGACTTGAACTGAAAATAGAAGCAGTTGAATTTTATATAACAAATTTTATTTAATAACTGTCTCTTTTTTTAAAAACCTCAAAAATAAGCCTTTTTTAAAGCCCCATAAGTAAAAATACTCTTTTAAGTGTCCCACCTAATTATTTGAAAATTTTTCATTTTTAACTTTATAGTGCAAACTATTTTTACTTTGTCCCGAACACAATCTTTGAATAAAAAAAATCACGATGGACATGACTTGTACAATCTAAACCAAACTCTAAAAAACTTTAAATTTTATTTTTGTTTTCAAAAGTACGTTTTCAGTTATAAAGAAAGAATAATAATAACCGTAAGAATTTTTGGTAGTACATTTGCATTAGTTTATGAATAAATAAATAAAACGCTGTTTTTAATATTGGCAATTAAACGACATCTTTATTAGTGTTTTTTTCGTTTTTTTTTTTAAATATTATGTATATTAACTTTTTACATTCTGCAAATCAACAATAGGGCAAGTTCTACTTTTCTTATCGCTGGCGGCTCACAGAGCACAAATGCGAGGGAAAAAAAACTTGGATTCGCTATAAGAGAAAAAACAATCGAGGTTTTTTCAATCGTATTAGGCCTTACATAATTATATGGAAATAAAAGTATTATTACAAACGAAAGAAAAAAGCAGTTGTTCTTTCTTACAACAGGCGCAGTTTTTTTGTTTATAAAACGTTAGGTTACATTTTTTAATCGCGTTCTACATCTCGGATTAGATTAACTAAAAGACTCGTCCCCAAACCATCTACAGTCGAACGCACTATTTTCAGTCTAGTTATGAGCGCTAAAGGATTCAATTAATTCTAATCTTAAAATATTTTTTATTGTTATCATTATTCATAGTTAGGTCGCGTGATTGCAGTAGTTACGAAAAGCCAATTACGCATTAAGTTGTTCATAAAATTTAACTCTCATAATTGAGTTTTTTTCAGTAAAAATACTAACAATTTTTGAAGACTTTGATTAATTGATTCAAACAATGATCAGTCAAGGGATTGTAATAATTTTTTATTGACTTAATTTAGTTAATCGATAATTATTGTAACTTTTGTAGATTATTATTAATATTTTCTGCTTGAACTAATGAGAAATACACAAAATGATTATCACTGTCATTCACAAATTTTTGTTCGTTATATATTTTGGATACATATGGTATTGAATTTAATAAATATGAATTGTTACTTAAAATTACGATACACATTTTTTGATTACGTATAGGGAGATCCGTTAAATATTTGTTTAATATCAATCAATCAAATTATTGAAAACTTCAGAATCAATTTTAAATAGTCTCTCAGTTAAGTGATTTCAAAACTAAAATGCTACTGTAATTGGCTTCTCGATTTTTCGGCAACACTTCGTTTAAGTACAGTCAGTTTTTTAAATTATCATTAATATTATTTAAATATTCGTGATTTTATTACGACTTTATTTACAACACGTTCTCTCACACAGCACATCTTTCGCTTTTATACAAAAATACACTGGACGGAACGGATGCAATCTCTCGCTCTTCAATATTAAAATTATCGTTTTTAATATTGCGCATTTTATCGCGTGTAATTATTTTCATTTTATTGATTGTATCGTTTTCTAAATATCGTGTTTCATTTTTTTTTTTTTTTTTTTCTATTTTTATTTATACTTTTATATTTATGAAAATAATTACACAAGATCTTTTTTTTCAATGAGCTGGATTTATTTTTATTTTCACAGACTTAGTCATTAACAACAGGAATCAATTGAATGAACTAAGACATAAATATATATTTTAGAAGTTTTTCTCATACTTTACTGAACTGAGCATTCGGTAGAGATTTGAAGCGACACTTTTAGTTGAATATTCTATGTTTTACCATCACTTCAAAGTATAAATAAATATGTGACGCTTTTAATCACTCAGTTTCAATAAAATAAGTATTAATTATTATAATTATTAAGAAGTTAATTTTAAAAATACTGACTACAAATTAACTATTAATAAATCGCGTTTCGGCAAAGCTCATGAATTCACCGTGTAATACTATATTACTTGCAGTCATGTTTTATACATTAATTTGAATCCGCAAATTATTAGATAATTATTTTTCATTACTTTAGCCTAATTTTGTCTTTTAAATAAAGACATTAAAATTAGTAGATTTATCATCAATGTAAATCTTGAACATTTTATCATTAAAAAAAAAAAAAAATTAGCCAAAAACTTTAAAATCCTACTCAACAGGAAATACACATTTTTTTCTGTTTTTTAAAGTTCAAACAAGCTTTCAAACAATATATCTCAGTCGATGATTGTTAAAATAATTGTTGGGTCCTACTACATGCTAATTATTTAAAATTAAAAATTAAGTTCAATTAAAAGTTTGATTTTTGCAAGCATCAGCATTGATGATAAAATCTAACTTGGATTTTTTTTACCTTAAACTAGGGACTGGAAATTACAAAATCACGTTATAAGCACGTTACAATGTAATAATATGACAAAATTAAAAGAAAAAAAATTTAAACAAAATTTTTAAAACGCAATCATTGAGTGTTTTTTAAAATTTTCTTTGTTATTACACGTAGAAATTAAAAAACAAGTAGTCTAATAATTTTTTTCAAAAAAAGATAAATTTAAAAAATTTACTTTGATATCATGCATTATCTTGAATTTATCAAGGTAAACTACCCAAAGAAGGGACCACATTCGGGTACTTTACCCTACCTTTTAATCGTTTTTTATTCATATGACAAGTAAACATTTCACAAAATGTTTCTAATTAAAAACTAAATTTTTATAACTGCTTTTCAAAACACTTTTTTAATCCAAACTATAGTAATGATTTTTGGAATTAAATGTAAAAAAAAATTATGCAACCGGAATGTCATTTCCTTAACATTGATACTTTGAAAAAATGTCTTATAAATAGCTTTATACTTTAAGTCAAAAATTTTCACGATGAAAATTTTAAATTATAAAATGCTTAAGAAACTTGATGAATCAAATTTAAAACTCGAACACAAACACAATTAAACAGTTTTTTCGACATTTTGTAAAACATTAAAATATTTAGTTGTTGACACGCCTGAGGCACATATCTTTCTTTGACTATACTCTAAAAAAAAAAAAAGTTATAAATGGCAAACTCATTATCAATGTGCGCCTGAACAAGAGGGACAAAAAAATATTGCGGCTCCCGTAGAACTTTAGAGCAGTCTACTTAAAAAAGAGTTTTGGAAGATAAAACAACTACGATCTTAATCTCCACTTCTTTTGCCTTTAAAAGAAAAAAAAAACTACTCTCCACACGTTATTTTCATATGTTTAAGGCACTACAGAATTGTAATACACGGCTTAAAAAAAAGGGTTTCTAGTCGAGATACGCATACTGTAACGTTATCATTCGCTCTTAATCACAAACGATAAATTTTCATTTCTTAAATCAAGAAACAAAGACAAAAAAAAATTTCCATAAAAAAAAAATTCGCTGATCACGGTACGCAGTCAATAATAAATAACACTTAAATAAACTCCACTAACTCTACTACATCCAACGCACACTTGTTTAAGGCATTTTTACAGTTACATATTCTCTACTTTCACTCACGATTTTTTTATTATTCACTATAGTACGAGTTCCTCTGTTTTTTCTCACACTCCATTGTTCCTTTAAGATTTCTTTACACTGTAATTTTATGCTTTGATGAGTTTGTTTTATCATCAACACCACGAAAATCCACGCATTAGCTGCTCTTCTGGAGCAGGACCACGAACGACTTCAGCCTGACCCTCCGCTGTCGGTTGTTCGCGGTCTTGGTCGTCCGAGCTCGAGGTCACTCGAACGTCCTCATGAGGGTGCCGAGCTCCCTGAAGGTCGCCCCGATCTTGCCGGGTATCGCCTGCTTCTTCATGAGGATGCTGCGAACTACTATGAGCTTCTCGTGGCAGGCCAAGCACTTGTGGTATCTGAAAAATCACGGTTAACATTTCAGTTTACTCATAAATGTGGCAAAAAAATATGATCAATGTAGATGAATACCAACTACTATTTTTAAGTACGATATAAAAATTCATAAATTGTGTAGTATTAATGATTTGATTTTACTTATTGTTATTTATTTATTGCATTGTTCGTATCATTTATTTATAACGCTTACGAAACTAAGTAATTCAATAGAAAAGTTGAATTTTTGTTGATTTCAATTAGCGAAATAATTTTTTTTTTCCAACAAGTTCAGTTGAATAAGATGTATAAAAAGATACATAAAAAAAAGTAAAAAAAAGACTCTTTCCAGACGCAGTAATTTACAAAGTAATTTTAGAGTGACTTGACAACTTCATTTTATAGAGCATTTGTAGAAGTATGTAGTAAAAAACTTCTTATGAAGGTTTCCAAAAAACATGATTGGCACCAAGATTGGCACGTAATTTATCACGCTAGAAAAGTTTGGGCAAAAAAGATTTTTAGCTGGAATTCAGCATGATAATGTGATAACTCTACAGAATTAATAGTTTCATTTAAAATCGACACAAAAATCAGTTTTCAAAGTTGCTTAATCTGGAGTTCCTCAAAAATTTGTTTTTAACGTTCGTCTCGACGACTTATTAATTATTACTCTTAATTTTTCTAAATATTTTAAAATCAAATTGAAATTTTACGAATTCCGAGTTAATAAATTTATATCGGTTTAACTTCATACCGCAAAAATACAGTAAATTATAGAGTTGGTGTTGTAGGAACAAAACTTTGTTTGTGTTCGTCACAATTGCTAAATTATTACTGATTATCTTTGTGAATTATACTTGCAATGTCTTTTTAATGTAGTTCTTCAAATGAGTAAAAGAAAGAAAATTCATGATGTCCTTACCTCTCCTCGCGACTGACATCCACGCCTATGGTGTGAAGAGGCGCATTCACGTTTGACTTTATGACCGGTGCGAAGTTTCGCAGTACTATCCTGAGCGCCGAACAGGCTGTCGTCACGTACCTGAAAACCAGAAAAAAAAAACCACATAAGTCACCAAAAAATTCAAAAAGCAAAAACTTATATCACAAAACCCAGTTGCTCAGAAACAGTTCCTCGACCCCTCGTCGTCACGCCTAGTTTACTCCCGATAAAATAGGCCCGCGACAAATCGACGACCAAAATTGACTCGTTTTACTCGTCAACCCTTTGACGCAACTTTTTATTTATGACCTCTTTTTGTTCTATTTGAGACATGGGTTTTTGATGAGACCGTTTAATTCGCGATGGATATTTTTTTTTCTCACGGCGGGTGTGACGCGTGGCGACGTTCAACCCCTTTTGTAACGCCCGGAGCCAATCGATTCACGAATTACCCGTGAAATTATGAATGCGATGGTAGGAGGCTGTTTGTACTAGGTAGCGATATTTGACTAGATAATGTGTTAGAGTTTACCTGTTTAATCAACCTTTACAGATTCAGAAAATCAAACTTGTAACTTTATAAGAGTACTTTATTATAATTTTTATCAATTTGCTGATTTTACAAAATTATTACTAGCTTTAATAATACTGTTGAATTTTTTGGTTTATTTTGAAAGTACTTGGATATTTTTACGTGACCTTAGAGATAATACCTGGTAATAATAGTATTTTATTGAATTTTTCGTTACTTATAGCAGTAAAAAACAGTTTTTAAAAAGTTCCTAAAATTTCATTCCCTAAATTGGCCATGAACTGTATACAATCTAGTTCTATTGCTGTCAAAAAGTTTTGATTTAAATTTGAGGATTAAAAAATAAAATTAACGGTGAAAAAGGGATTTTTAAAAACATTTAATGCTCAAAGTTTTTATTAATTTTTTACTTTTACCAATTCAGGTATTTTTATTTAAAATTTTTTTTTTTTTTTTTTATCAAGCTTTTATTTAGAAAAGTGTAGTTTGAAAAGTGTCTTGTCCTTTGTCCACTAGTTAATTTAGAACACAAATAATAGAGTTTAAAAATTTATCTTTCTTTCCAACTTTATCTATGTGGCATTGATAGATAAATTTTAAACACTAGTTTTCAAAGTAACAGACCTTATCAAACTTTTTAAGGTTAAAAGTAAACCTTGCAATTAAAGAAATTCAAAAAGTTTTGTAAATTCTAAATAAATGTAATTACATTTGTATAAATAAATTATAATGCTCGAACACTGCATAATTTACCGTAAATTTATATTCAAAACAGGTTTAACATATTTATTAAAATTACAATTAAAAAATTAAGACCTCGTAGAGTGTCATAAAAAAAAAAGTAGCTGAAAAAATTCTACGTCATAATCGGCTTTTGAGAACTTGACAGTAAAAGATCAAAATCTAAATTCTACTATAATTAATTCCAAAATCAAGTTAATAAACCCGTGAGTTCGAAAACCGGAACACTAGACAAATTCGAAATTCCATCAATCACGATGAATGGAACGAAGCATAACGAAAAGCCTATTTTTTTTCTTCTCAACATTAAAAATACGTCATCAAAATTAACAAGCATAATGATGCAGCTCGTACCGCAAGATCTCACATTGGTAGCTAAACCGTTAAAAAAAAAAATCCTGCAGGATCTTTCCGGGCTGCGGTTCTAACAAACAAACGTTCCCGGGACGCTAATTAAATCCTGCATCCATTGTTGCATCGCTCGTCTAATTATCGAACGAAAGTTTTGATAGGAAGCTACATCTTCCCCTGCTCCTTCTCAATCTTCTTTTTCGTTTTACGGTTCAATTCTCAAGGATGTCAATGAATGCAAAGTAAAGGCTTTCGATGGTTTTATATTTATGCGGGTGAAATTCCGTTTGAATTTAATATTAATAATTCGGAATATTTGTAAAACAAGCGTGTGCGTTCCCATAACGCGATCACCGCAGAGAAAACAAAGGGGAATTTCTTATCTCGAGCGACTTTCCCGTTGAAAACACTGTTTCGGTTTTTACCTAAAAAATGAACTTTCTGAATAATCAAAAACGAAGTTTTTTTTTTTTTTTTTTTTTTTTTACATTGTACTGTATCAACGCGACCGAGTGGGCGTTTCAGATTACGAGGAGTGAAATAAAAAAAAATACGCGAGTGAAAGTTTTTTTTTTAACGTATCAACACCCACATGCCCCGCTGGCGATGGTGTTACGCAAGCATTATCAAAAATGATTATTTCGGCGAGAGAGAGAGAGAGAGAGAGAGAGAGAGAGAAAATTGTTATTTATCTCGACGATTGCACAATTTAACGACGTTCGATTGACAATATTCAAGTGGATTTGAGGATTATTTCACTAGTAAATGATTTGAAAATTGTGTAAAGTCAAGTCGTAAAAAAATTGATTTCAAGCAGGTAGCAAACAAAAATAAAAAATAAAATTCTAAATTTTTCTGCTTTCAAAACTCAAATTATATTTTTTTACTGCTTTTCTAACAACTTAAACTTCATAAAAATTGCGTATTACATGTAATTTTATTTATATATTTCAACAAAAATGTTAATTAAAATTTTACGTAGTTTATAAAATAGTCTAATTAAAGATACGTTTCGCATGAACAAAAGAATCTTGAAGTTACGTTTAAAAAAATTTTACTTTATTGCTATTACGCCGTACTTATTACTGACTTAGATTTCTGGGTAAATTTTCAACTTTTTAATTACTCTAAAAAATTTCAACGACAATTGCCAATTAATTATTAAAAAATAAACAAATTAATAAAACTGCGAACGTCTTTACCGTAAAGTTTTGTTTACTGAATAAATATAAGTATTTATTCTATTTTCTCGACTAAATTAAAAAAATATTTTAATATTTTTTTACGTTACAGTTATTTACTGATCGTAAATAAATTGTACTCAAACATAATATATAGATTACTGGAACAAGCTTAATAATGATAAATAAATGAGCGAATTCTTAATAAAGTTTTACATTTGATTCCATTTTTGTTTGTTTAAAATTTACAAGCCGAAGTACACGGTAACTTCTCTTGTCTTCAAGGTCGAATTAAAATCTCCTTGGGTTTAAACGCCAACGAAGAATAAAAAGAAGTAAAAACTGTTACATTATATTTATATTTTTCCGCGAGAGTGATGCTAATTGACGTTAGGTCCGCCCACGCGTCGCATACTGCAGGCGTGAAAGGTGCTAAGGATTTTTCCACCTGACGGGCTTTTTCATTCTCAAAGGTAACTGGTTTATTTTTAGGTCGAAGATTAATTTCCGTTCGATTACGTTATTACGTACGCTGGCTGATTGCCGACTGCAGGTAGTTGATTTTTCATTGATCGCGCCAGGATTTTATGGGTGTGTTTAAGCCGAGGTTTAAGCTCTCTGAATTGCGGTTGTTAGCAACAAATTTTTCGACCTTGGGATTTTATACCGACGAATATGTAATACGAACCGTTTATGAATTATTTTTACTGAATTAAGATTGTTTAAAATTTTATTTACAATTGATTTTTCTACTTAAGTTAACAAAATGTATTTTGGAAACATTAACGAGTTATTGTTTCTTTTAAATAGTTTTTAAATTCAAACTTACACCTGAGAATTATTGAAATTTTTGTCTGAGTAAAAGAAAAAACTCTTCTTTCAAAAAACCACATTTTAAAAGCATTAATGAGTAATGACCTTCAAGCTTCTAACTCGCTTCGATACGCATTTGCTCATTCTACTTAAGAAGGTTCTTGCCTACATTGAATAATTAGGATATGAATTTTGTTTGAAATGTTATAGGTGCGAAATAGACGGGACTTTTTTTTCAAAATAATTAAATAATTTCAAGATAATTAAAAAAAAAAGAAATAGTTTAATTTATGTATCAAAAACAGCCTCTCTGATTATTCTTAATAAATGTTAAATTAATATGAGTCAGCAGAGCTCTCATACATCTCATCTTTTCAGCTTTTTTATGAATTTTCAAGATTAAATCTTTATAATTACGTATAAATATTTGTATGGATAATATATTAAAGTACTAAAAAGTACTTTTATAAAAGTTCTAAAGAAATCTTTGTAACAGAAATCGATATAATTCATACAGGAATCTTGATTTTTCTTAAGCTAACTTATTTATATTCAACCTGAGAATGTAGTTCCGGAACTGTAAATGTAATGAATTCCCAGTGCCAGTTTTTTGAAAATTGTCTAAAAAATTAAAGCCATTGATTAAAATTATCGGTTTATCCCCAAAGTTTCATGAATATCTCTAACCCCAATACCTGGCCACCTCCTTTTAAGAACATAGTCCAATGACTTCCCTAACAATTAAATTTTAAAATACATATACAGCTCCAAGACACCTGACTGCAAAGCTCAATTTTCCCAAGCTAAAACCGCATCGAAACTTTTGGTTGAAAAAAAAAAGGGCCCGGAAGGACCGCGTTACTTTAATAGCCGTGCGTGTCAGCTTGCAGAGCTGGAAACGTTAATTGGTCTCTGCTCTCCCCGCGGTTGAAAGGAAGAAACGCTGCTGCATGCACGTCAAACAAACCGAGCGCGTGAGCTTGACTACATTACGTATTTACCAGCCAAGCATTCGCTTATGTTCTTTCTTTCTCTCCCTGCGAGTGTCCCATTGTATTGTGTGTTTGTGCGTTTGTATAAGGGCGTCTCGTTTAAAGCGCTGCACTTTATTTTTTCTAATTGCATGCCATTATCGGAGGTCAATTCGAAACTATAGTTGGGATTATTTCTGATACCTTCGAAGAACGAATGATTCAAGTTTATCTTGTTTAATTGCCCTTTGGTTTTATACGAATTGTATTGTTTATGCTAGAATGATTATAATTAGAAATTTTCAATAATTTAATTGCAAGAAATTCATTGCTTTAGTTTGTATCGCATTCAGAATATTGCGCAGCATTTTAAATCTTTATCAATCTATACATAAAACTGCTGTTAGTATCAGAATCAAAATAATATCATAAGATTTTATCATAGTTAATATCTTTTCAAGAAGAACAAAAATAAATGAAAAAATAGATTATATATACCTCCGATATCATCCAAATTTATTATTTAGTTCAATTGAAAAAAACTATGTAATGGTAGATAATAAAGACTAAGTACACAGCGTCTTGTCTGATAATAACATAATTGAAGTGTAATTATTACTTATGAGTTTATGAGGTTAATACGCCTGTAGTAATAATATATTGTATGCATTGAAAAAATAATATTTAAAACGTTTAACTTTTCAATCTCGATAAATAACATTTTAGACTAAAGCCATGTGTTTAATATACCAGTTAACGTGCACACCCATTTTACTTGATTTGATTTTTATAAAAAAATTCTTAAACTCAATTATTGTAAAATAAACAAAACGTATTGGTAAAATATATTAATAAATCATTGATTTTATCATATTACTACGTAAAATTCCCAATATATGTTTCCTTTTGAAAAACTACAAAGGTTCTTCAACTCAACGTTAAAAAACATTAGGGATTGAAAAACATCGTAACCGTAAAATAATGATCGGAAGGTATCCAGGATGCGTTTCATTTTGCTTGCATTTGAAAAAAAAAAAAAAATCCGAATCCTGCATTTGTACGTTAATAGCAGAGGTTCTAATCACGGGAATTACGTATGCGATGGCTGATCGACAGCACCGCGTCGGGATTTAATAAAGAGGTAACCTGCAGCAAGATGGAAGTTTATCCAACGGTTTAAGACTCACCTCGAGCGAACGAAAAACGTGACTTTTGTATTTTATTCTTTTTTTCTTTTTTTTAGGAGCGCGGAGCGATGAAAGGTTCGGAGTAACTGCACCATATGAATTTTAATACTACCGTTAGCTTGGTAATACCCGATGGGAGTATGTAGAGAAATATTCGTTTTTAAGAAAATATTGTGGCTGGAGTAGATTATATTTTTGAAGCTTGCTTCGAAGTGTAAGAGTAGAAAAACTTTATTTAAAAGTTTATAAATATTATTACGAAATTTAGACACTTTATAGCACCGCGTAATATTTATTTTCAGTTAATACAAAGATAAACCAGATAAAAACTTGTATCAATCTATCGAGAATGAAATCAGTGCTTATCGAAAAGCTATACTCAAAAGCAAAATTTACTTAATATTATTATTTTTTTTGTATTTTAAGCATACTTGTTAGTCGAAAAGTTAAAGAAATATATGAATATGTTTATAAAAACAAATTTTTCTCATATATGTCTTTCTACAAATTCTACCGTAGTACATAAAACAATTAAACAATTATCATTTTCTTTTTTTACTAAAAAGTATAGTACTGAAGAAATAACAAATAAATTTTGTTTTTAGTTTTTAGAGAGATAAGATAGATAAAAACTTAATCAATATATCTAAAGTAAAATCAGGGCTTATCAAAGCTTATGAATTGATAAAAGAGGCAGCAAAGTTTGTTTTATAACAAAAATTAATTTTTTTTATTTTTTTTTTTATTGATTTTACCTAGAACTGTGACCTGTATCTATAAACCCGAAACAATTTTTTGTCTACATAGTAGCTTGAGTGATTCAATTTTTTTTTTTAAACTACAGTCATAGAAAAATAAAAGTTTCTACAGGTTCATCTGATAACTATTTATTATTACAAAAAAATTAAAACACAGAAGTCCGAATAGAATTATTACAAAAGTCTATTTTTTATAAAATAATCCTAAACAACATTAACAAATAAATTCAGTAAATTTATGATTTGTAATATATTTCGCTCAAAACATTTATACGGGACAAACACACCCCTCGAATAATAAAATAAATTTTTTCGCGTACCAACTATAAAAAAATAAAACCCAATCCTACCACGCACTCACTGGTATTAAACAAAAACTCCCCCCCTCCTCTTAAAAAAAATCTCGTTCAAGACAGACAGCCAGACACGCGACTGACAGGCGTTCGAGTTTCAATCCACGGGCCGAAAATTTGCATCTGGCGTCGTCCCATTGTCTTGGCTAATTTTCTCGTCAGACGGGACCATTCCCATGCCTCGAACTCGAGAAGATACCCGCGGTTTGTGCCAACTACTCGAGTGTTGAATTTTGACGCTAAACTCTCGCCCTACCTTTAAAACTCCGATCCCTATTGTACGGTAAGAGCGATCCTTCCCTTTGCTTTTTTTCATCCGCGTACTTATGTACTTTAAATAAAAGCGCGAAATTTTACATACAAATTCTCGATACCCATATAGATACGGTAGTCCGCGTCATAGCGATGACGTCACGCGTACGTGACCTGCAAAAATCTGTCACGCGATTATTTCCCGTTTTGATTCGTACCCTGTTTACGTGAATAAACAAATGTTTGAATTTTTCGTACTTGAAGAATATTGAATAATCAAAATTAACGAAGTCCAATTTTGACAAATATTGAATTTTCTATTTATTTTGTTGAGCTTTTTTTTAATGATAAAAAAAAAAAACATGCACGAATGATATTACACTCGATTGCTATCAAAAATGTTGTAAAATTTTCTCCAAAGTCAATTTTTGTACAGATGTGATGATTTAAAACTATTCAAAAGTCATGGCTTTTATGATTACTTTAGACTTTTTGCTTCGTTTGTTGAAATTTTCAAGGATTTACAAATGAAGAAAAGATTTTATTTCACAATTTCGAAAAGCGATCTTCAATAAGCCACTATTGTACAGTCAATAATTTGAAAACACTCGACGATACCATTTATAGGTGAATGACATGGACTTTTTCAATAAACGACCAAAGTTTTATAAGAATGATTATTACGCAAAAAAGAAAAAATAACAATTAACCTTGTGACACATAAACTCCATTATTCTATAAAAGGGCCGAATGTAATCTGTGCAATTAACATGACAATTTTATAGCCTTTTTTCTCTCTGTGACTCAGTTTATTCTTAAAACTTTCCAATCTTTCGAAGATTAATGCAAAAATTAATTATCGTAGTACAAAAATAGTTATTAAATTTTTTTTTATTTGATTAAAAAAAATATTTTGAAAACTATTAAAGTGCAGTAACAATTTATTAAATATCAAGAAAATCAATAAAAATAATATTACCAATTTTTTGTTAATTTGTAATTTTCAACAAACCAGACCTTTTAGATTTCCAAAATTGCAAAAGTTAATTGAAATAATTGCTATATGATCGATCGAAAAATACTCTACACTACTCTAAAAGCAATGTAATCTAACAATTCATTAAATATTAGAAGTAATCAAAAGTTAATTATATAATCGTAGTAATCTATAAATCATCTCATCAAACGGAAACTAAGAGAAAGAAAAAAAAAAAAAAAAAATTAAAATTAATTATTTATTTATCTCTCTCATTCATTATTTGTTCAAGCCGTCCTCAAAACAATTAAGCAGCGATCCGCCGTAAATTAAAAAATCCGAGGTAAGCGACCTCGCTCGCGACTCTCACTCGTCGTCGTCGTCGTCGTCGGCAATAAACAAACGCGCCGCTCGACCCGAATAGTCCTCCTCGTCCGCCCCCTCGATCCAGCTGGAAGGCCACAGTGTCGAGGATGAACTTGGATATACCTGCGATGCAACATCTCTCGTTTCACCTTTTTCTCTTTTCCTCGATTTAGCACACGCGACGCGTAGGACCGGATTTTGTAAGCGTGACGGTTTTACGTAAGTTTTCGAAAGATAAAAAAAAACAGTACACATCTTCCGTGTAGAAGCTCAAACTTCTACTTTTCTCTTGTCTTCTATGGTGTGAAAAGTCGCAGAGGAAACGCGAGCGTGTGTGTGAAAGTTAGCTCTCGATGATCTTCGAGTCATTTGTGGAGCAGCGAGAACTTTTTTTTTCTTCTTTTTTTATTTAAATAAAAAGACCGAGGTAAAAGTCTGATGGATCTAGTATAATGTTTATATGTATGAATTTAATTTAGTTTAAAAAATTATCTGTTTTAGTTTGAAAGTAACAATACCTAAAATTGTTATTATTACGCTTATAAATTTTAATACTGTTTACATGTACTATGTATCTGTATCATAATGTAGTTAATAAGCAAGTAAATAAATACAATACAATTATTTTAAAATTATATAATAATAATAATATACGTTCTATAAAATGATATATTAGTGCAACATTCCAAAAAAATTTCACCATTCTGTATTATATGAGTTAGCCTTTTCAAAGTGTATTTCTATCAATTTAGAGATAATGTTCGTCGTAATTTATCTTTGAAGTGACAAAAAAAATAATTCTACGCTTAACCGTCAGTTCCGAATATTACGGTTCGACTCCGAGAATGACCATAAAACATTTTCTCACGACAATAAAAACTCTCCTATCCTTTTCTTTATGATCTTTTTTTCTTCTCTCTATCTCCAAGTTTTAAGTAGTCGTATAATACATTGCATCGTACAAATTAAATAAGTCCGAGTTATAACTAGAATAAATCACCGTATTTATAAAGTGTTTACGAGCTCTTTATAACCCCCGCTACGAAGCAATTACATCTTCACTTTTAAACTACTACTTTAATAATTCAGCTACTTTGTCAATTATGAGCAATTTTGCAAATAATCGTGAAAAAACGTACACACTGCTAGCAATGAATCTAATCACAAGGTAAACAAAATTAAAAAAAAATATTTGTAGTTCAAATTTTTTACGAGTTAACATTATTTTATAGTATTAAAATAATATGTACTTTATTAATATATATAGTGTTTTTAAGATATGTGAATTGTAACTGGTAAATTTATATTCTGAAACTATATTTTATGTAATATGCACAATATAATTATATTATTAAATAATATATAATATATCCCTTTATTATGCTAAAATTAGAATTAGATTTTAATTAAACAGACATACTATGATAAGTAAAATATCACATAATATTTTATAAATAGAATAAATTTAAAAAAAAAATAGTTCAATATCAAATTTTCGGTGCGTCAAGGACAAACTCAAAATATATAAATCTCTTCCAACCGCAAATTCTTAAAAGGATAGATCGGGCGTTGCAACAGGCTCTCTCTCTCTTTTTTTTTTTTACGACACGCGCGCGTCTAGATTTCGGCTAGGAAAATCGCGTGGGCGACGAAATGGGAAAGAGCGAGATAGAGAGAGAGAAAAAAAAAAAAAATGAAAAAAACGATCGAAAGAGAGAGAGCAAACACGAATATAACATCCTATCCTTCGACTTTTCTCATTATCGATTCCGCGTTTCACGTGCGAGGGCTTTTATAGAGCGAGTGTAAATCGTACGTGGGAGCGGGCGGAATACATCAGCTCAGCCGCCCGTGACTACGACGCTTGTTGGCCTTTCGCCTTCTTCTTCTTCTACTTTAAAAATTTTTTTTAATTTTTTTATTACTTTTATTTTTCTTGATTCGTCAAAAAAAAGAATCTGGATCCAGTCTTTTAAGCTAAGTAATTTAACGATCAATATGGTTTATTATTTTTTGGTATCCAAACTGCTATACGACACATTAGTAAATGTAATATATTCAGGCTTATTAGCTTGTAAAGTAAAATTAAATTTATCGCGGTATACTTCATTGCTTGAAATAAATTTTAACTCCTTCTTTTGGGTCTCTTTAAACGTCCGAGCCGACGAGTTTTACGTATTTCACTCAAGTAATAACACAAGCAAGGTTTTCAGTCAAAAACGGCAAATAACAGCTTCATTGCCAATTTTTCAGGGATTTCTCAGGTAGTAAAAGGTGTAGAATAATTAATGAGTGTTTACTCACATTTCGTATTTGCTTTGTAGAAGTTCGCCGATCGGGGCGAGCAAGGTATTGCAAAGATCCAAATTCCAAATGGCTCTGAAAAAAAAAATCAAGGTCAAACGGTTTATTTTTATATTTTATGTACACTCTTATTCCGTATTTTTGATTTTTAAAATACGGAATAAGAGTGTACCAGGTTTCATGTTTATTTAATAAATTAAGAAACTCATTAGTTGAATACATTATCTCAATATATAAATTTCAAACTTACGGCTTGAGCACAAGAACACCCAGAAGATCCACAATCACAGAAAGATCGTTCATTTCCACCGCAGAATCCACAGCGGTCTGAAAAAAAAAAAAAAAAAAAAAAAAAAAAAAAAAAATTAGTAACTTTAAACAAATAAAAAAATTAAATAACTAATAATAAACCAACCTTCATGTCTTTACTGTGCCATATGGACCATATGACCTGCAACGATCGGTGCCGAGCAGTTAGGACGGCCATCATCGACCCGTGTCCACACATAATCGTGTTCAAAGCCTCTTCCTCCGACATCTCGGCGAACACTCCCATACGAGCGTAATCCAGCGACGGCTGACCGGAATAATTTTTCTAATGGCCAGCAGCAGAAGACAACGATTAATATTAATTAACAATCGGGTTCCCAAGAAGCGATTGATTTTATTATTCCTATGCTAGATAGATCTTTGCTTTGTTTTTGTTTCAGTGCTACAAGAGATGAGACTTTATGTCTTTTTTTTTTTTTTTTTTTTTTTTTTTTTTTTTTTTTTTATCTTGAGCATTGTACTATGCAAATTTTCTTTGTAATCAGCCCGAGCGCGCAAGGTGAATTTTTAATGTCATAAAGTAAATCGTACACGCGAAAATTTCTTTTTTTTTAAAATGACGAAAAATTTCTACAGAAATCTGTGAATTATAATCTATAAATAGTGAAAACATTGTATAAGAAGTCACTATACAAGTGATATATTCGTTTGTGTTTTACCTTCAAATAGATTATGGAATCTATGATAAACAAACCAATTACAAAAACAATTTATAAATCTATCATTAAATACCATATTAATAAAGCTATTAGAAAATTAATATAAAATAATATTCTGATAGTCTTATCAAATAAATTTAACGTAATGGAATTATGAATATTATACTATAAATTATATTTAAACCATTATATAATCGTTATAATCGATAAAATACGTTATCATTTCTATAGATACATTGTGTAATATATTAAATTATCTTACCGGTAAAAACGAGTCCACGTCCAAACCGTACGGCTTTTCGCCAATGGTTATGAGTTCCTCGCCTCTCTCCACGGTTTCCTGGACCGAGGGCTTGAGTTGGGCGACCCGGATCTCGGTCTTCGGGCTGGGCGCGATCTGGGCCTTGTTGGGTCGCCTCACCGGTCCGTTGTTGCCGTTGTTGTTGTTGTTCTGCTGGTTTCGCGCCGACAGCGGTGTGAAGTTTCGGCTCCTGACGTTGTTTCCCGTCGTCGGCCGGTTCAGCTGTGGGTCTGACGGACTGTGCCGGAGGTTGTTTATTCTGAGTTTATGGAGGAGAATTATGATGGGGTTAGTTTGTTATAGTTTTTAGTACAACTATGATGACGTTATTGTGAAGAAATTGTATTTTTTGTGAATTTCGTAGTAGATATAAGTAGTATATAATTTACACACTTCACATAAAGTATCAATGATCAATGAATATTAAATAGTTTATTCATATTATGAGTCATATATTATGTATTAATCTATTAATATAAAGTAAAATGAATTTATTATCGTGTAGTTTAAGTAATTTATTTTATAATTAATGAACCTAATGTTTATCTAATTCGAACTTTCTATTTTAAGAAAAAGTAATAATAATGATTGTTTCCTTTGAATGACACTTTCTCACGAAAATTTAAAGAACGCCGATAACTAAAAAGATAATGTTTCAATGGAAGTTAAAATGAGTCATCAATGCCACCTTATACGGCCAAGTAATAAGCACTTATCAATTCTGACTCAATTTGATACTTCCTCGTCGTAAAATTTAATTGTTTTACTGTCAGCTATTCAAATTCTATCAACAGTATCTGTAGAAATTACAACTTTTTATTTGATGAATACCAGCTAGCTAGTTAACAATGAAAAAATTTTTTTTTGTTTCTACCTTTTAAACAAATAAAAATTTTAAGTTTTACTAGTTACAAAAAAGTGTAAAATCTACTAGGTTGGTTACTTTCACGAAAAAAATGTTTTTCTACCATTGCAGATATGAATTTTCAACTATTAATTACGCGAGAGAAAAAAATCGTTCGAAGTTCTAAAAGTCTACATTTGATCACGAGATACCTTCCAAAGTTAGCATTGACTTTCTCCTGATTTTTGATTAATAAAATTAAAATTTTGAAAAAAGTCCTATTCACTGGTAGGCACAATTTATTGTGTTATTTAATATTTTCTATAAACATCTTGATAAACTTACTTTACGGGAAAATCACTTTCGTAGCCCTCTCCGTCCTTGCTGCTCTGTCGTTTGAGCAGATGCTTCGGGTAGTCCGGACTGTTAGCCCTGCTCTTGAGTTTTCCGTCGTCCATGACTGGCGAGACCGCCGCCATAGGAGCGTTTCTCGGTGTCAGGGTCGTGTTGGACCGCTGTGGACCAAGAGGTTTGGGTGGCAGAAGCGAGGAGTTAGTCGCGGGACCGCTCGCGCGACGTCCTGGCAGTTTCGAGTCGCTGGTCGCGTTCGGCGGCGTCGTCGTCGTCGGTGAACTGAGAGGGGTCAGGAGACTCTGACGGAGCGGCGGTACCGGGGCTAGATTCTTGGAGTTCTTCGAGTTCGCTTGGAGGTTTGCCCTGAAATCAGACGAATTTTTGAGAAATTAATTTTCTATGATGAAAACTCAGGTGATGAAATTTTAATTAGTAAGCCTTTTTTAGATTTAATTTTAAATTTATTAGAGTTGATAGAACAGGTACTTTGTTGTAAAAATCTGATTGTATTTTCTTTTTGGAGAAATGTTTATTATAACCACGAATGATATCTCAGATTTATGTTTACTTTTTTAATCTATGGCCAATATAAATTCGTTCCCGGGTTTTCTTTTATGTTTACGTTACTCTTCAACTTTTTAAACCTTGGTGTATTTACCGAAGATTAAAAAAGTAAACAATAACCCGGGACATTTCTTAAGCTTCCAAACATCCAGAACAATTATTTTTTACACGCTAAAAACTTCGACAACAAAGTTTGATAACGCAAAGGTTAGTGCACTACCGCACTATTTTTACCTAATTTGACTCGTTGACGAAATAGAAGTTATTGGCGACCTTTGGATCAATGGCGTTGTTGACTTCAAGGGGTGAACACGAACTGGCGTTGGTTTCGACAGCGATACCGAGGGAGACGTAGATGATAAATTATTGTCATTATCTTCAAGATCTGCGCTTAGAAGACTAGACATTGAGCTCGACAAACTTCGGATCATTTGCGGCTGCAGCGATTCTGAAAATTTATAAAACATTTTGGTTTTGAAAAATTTCATTTTTTTTTTTTTTTTTTTATTACACATTGGTTAGTTGGTTGTTAGTGAAATTTGAACTTTTTTATGATTATAGTTTTAGTTGAATTACTTTGAATGATAGTTTCTGATAAAGTTTTAACATGAAAAATGTGACGCGTGAGACTAAAATTTGTTTAAAAGAAATTAACACATATAGTAGCAGTGCGCATAAAAAAAGCATACTAGATAAAATTAAACATAAAATTACCTGGCTCCTCAACAGGCTCCGGGAATGCCTCTGGCGGTGGTGGCGGGGTGCGAGTTACTGAAACAAATCGTGCGTAGCGCATGCTCACTCATAAATCAATCTAAATTCTAATTTAGCGTAGTAAAATTTCTATAAGAAATAAATTAATTAAACGGCCATAAATGTAATGCTCCCCCGAGCAGTTCATGGGCTAAAGAACATCTTAATGATTAATAAAGAGATTTATTATACAAGAAAAATAAGCACAATAATTCCAATAAAAATTGTACTTTTCACATTGGTTTAGCGCTACACAGTTTTCGCAAACACAATAAAATTGCAAAGTGAAAGTGTACGACTTATGTAGATGTATGATGTGCGGTAATCTACGGCTAAGAAAAATTTTACTCCAAATTTTATAAACTTACGCGATCTAGTCGGCTGAAAAGCATCCCTGTAGTCAGTAACATTTGGTATATCGAATGGCACTTCGTCCTCGGGATCCGTACCGGATTTATCCTCCTCGATCGTCTTGACATCCATCCTACAAAGAAAATGCACATTAATAAATAGTTTTGAACTTTAAAAAAAATGGAAAATCTGATGAAGTACGATTTTTAGTTAGTTGACATTGAAAATTATACTTGTGTTTTAAACTTCCAGTAATTAGACATTGAATTAAGATAAGACTCTTAATAGTAATTATTATTATTACTAGAATTATGAATTTTTAATTAAAAATAAAGGTAACAACCATAATAATATATAATAGATTGAAATTTTATAACGCAAAAATAATTTTCACTCTTGAATAAATGTTTTATTAAAAAAGTAATTTCACCAGAGTAGCATTCAGTACTTGAAACTTACGTGTGTTTCTTCAAACTTGCGGGCCGTTCCTTTGAAAAACTTTTTCTGAGGGAATTACCGTACGAGAAGGGCGACGCTGTCGTTTCGTTCCCCAATGGCGAAGTTTTCTTCAAATCACACACGAACAGAACTACGTTCGAAGCATGGAAACCCGCTCCGATCTGAAACGAAAAACCCAAAATTTGATGACTTACATCTTAGACTCTTGTAGCCGATAGCAGATCTTTACGTACCAGTTGATTCTGAGCAATGGCTATGTCTTGTATCTTTCCCCAGCCTACAGGTACAGTGTCGAAGGTTCGCGCTGGTTCCCAGCCGTAAACTTTCAAAACATCTTGACACCCGGCGAACAGACACTCGCCACCGGGACTGAAGAATATACACCTGGAAAGTTAATGAAAATGTATTAATAAAATGTTTATTTTACTGTGGCGGACTTTTTTTATAAGCATTTTTTATTAATGGTCATTAGCGCTCGCCTTTTTAAACTACTTAAAGTGAACACTCGATAAAACGAGCCTTGCGCAAAAAAGAGTTAAACATGATTCATGTCGGGAAAATTTTTTTTCTTGTAAAATTATAAAAATTAGCATTAGTCTATTATTATCATTAAAATGATACCAAAAAATTATTGATGATTGTTTTATAAATTAAATGAAGATTTTTAGTTATTTAAAGACAAGAATAAAATTTTTCCGTACAATTATTACAAGTTGAATATAAATTTTATATTCTCTGGAACGTTTTATCAAGAATCCACTGTTAAAAAAAAAAAAAAAAAAAAAAAAAAAACATTTAATGTTACTGTTATAGCTTCATTATATAACATTTAAATTTTAGTACGATTGTGAGTGCGTGGGTGTGTTTTTGAAACAATCTTACGTGAGGAAGGCGTCTCTTTTATATTTGAGGCCCCGCTCATAGGTTTTAATATCGTCGGGTAAATTGTTCCACATTCGTCTCGACCTAATTTTTTTGATTACTAAGAGGTAACACCAAATGTTTTTTAAAGGTACAAAAAAGAATCAAAAAAAGTTTACCTGATCGGGGACGCGTTCGCCGCTTCGGTAGAGGATACTAATTGAAAGGACTCCAAGTCCCAGAAGTGAACGACTCGATCCGCGCTACCGCTGGCCAAAAGGAACTCGTGAGGGTGAAACTCGACGCACGTCGCCGAACCTTTGTGATCGGAAAACTCTCGTAGCATTCGACCTGCCCTCAAGTCCCATAACTGGAATTAAAATGAAAGTTAGTTTTGAATTGTTTATATGCTAATAATATATATATATATATGTATAGGTTACAATAACCAATATAGAGTTTATTGTAATCTATACTCTAAATAAGATTTTAAAAATTGTAAATACAAACATTCTCAGTATGACTTTGAAAGGAATGGTTTTACTATTGAACAAATTTTTTTTACTCATACTACACACAATTCTTGTATCTATCTTTTCCAGTTCACTTAGTTACTTGAAAAAAAATAAAAACTTACTTTAACCATGCCCTCTTCTCCAGCGCTAGCTATCCACTGACCGTCCGGACTGAACTTCAAGTTATTAACCATCCTGTCGTGTCCTTTGTATGTGAATATGCAGCCCTTTCTACGAATATCCCACAGTTTGATTACCGTGTCTAAACTACCAGATGCCAGTAGCTCGCCATAAGGGTGAAAATCCATACAACGGATTCCCAGTTTGTGTCCAGTGAGCGTTCGGGCTAACTTTGCATGCTCCAGGTCCCATATTTTCAAAGCTCCCGTTTGTGAACCAGCACATACCAAGTCCTCCGTTTGACCAAACCGAACACACTCTATTGGAGTTGTGTGGCCACTCAGGCTCTGAAATTTTGTGTTAGAACAGCATTTTAATAAATGTTGGTTAAAAGTAGTCTGATTTTGTGTTTGTTTTGTATTTACCATAATACAATTTTGCTTCCCTACAGCCCATAGGTTCACTTTTTTGTCATCTCCACCAGTAACCAAGACTCTGCCTGACTTGTGACCTAACGAGAGGCAGTTAACATTGGAAGAATGTGCTGAGAAATCCTCTGTAATGGTAAAAGAAAAAAGTTTGTTATTAACTGTGTACAATAATTGTAGATGGTTTGATTAAACCAACTGTCAACGCAAAGTAGCTGTTATTAAGCTATTAACAAATTTCTAAGTCTTTTTAATAAAATTCAAATTCAAAAATTCTAGCCAGTATTTTAAAAATGAAAAAATTTTTGGTTTTTAATCTAATTTTAAATAATATTTAAGATGAGTTCAGTTAGTAAAATAAAATATATGTTTTTATAAAAATAAGTAATCTGTGTCATCATATTCCAAGAACAACTTTCTACATGCTGTTTCAATGTAGCAAGTATCCTCATTATTTTCAAGATAATTTTACAATAATGCATTTTAATGTGGGAGTTTTAAGAAACCATCAATTTTTACACATGTTGAATGTATGTACTTATGTAAATTTTGAAAGTTATAAAATTACTACTTAGTTTTTTTAATCAAATAAAGTTAAAGTTAACTAGACATTGTGAACATGTAATTTTTAAAAATATAATTTTTTTCAAAGTTGTAAATTTTTTATCATAAAACTTTTTTAGACTTGACTATTGAACCATAAAAAATGAAAATATTTAAAATTTAAACTGGTAGATAGTACTCAGAATAATGAATAAATCTAAAAGCAGTCCATAAATTCTATTTTCATCTTATAAGTAAATAGTTTGGTGCACATTGAGCTCCAAAAAAGTATCTAAATATAGTGACTGCACTGTTTCAGAATTTGCATTAGATAAAAACAAACCAAATCAGTACTTGGCATAACATGCAAATGTAACATGCCAAAAAAAGAAATCCAAACAGTCTCAGTAATGAAAGGTACACCAAAAAAAATAAAAATTGATTCTATTTTGAATGGTTAAGAACTGCAACTGTTTGCATTTGGACAAACAGTCTATTAATCGTAGTATTAAAAATATAAAATATAAAATTTTTTTTAATTAGTGAGCAAAATTTTAAAAATATTTGAAAATATTAAAACGTTTTTCTCGAACTCAAATTAAAAAAAAAAAAAAAAAACTAGACTTAATGGAAATTTTTCGTAACTAATAAAAAACAAAAAATTGAAACTAATTCGATTGGTCTATTATTCCGTTCTTGTTACTACTGGAAATAAGAGAGGAGTAGAAACTGGGAGTTAAAAAATTAAGTGTTGAATTTCGATCTTGTATTTGAAACGCAAAAGTGAATTAATATCACGACACTTAAGTATTTCCCGTGAGCTAAAACGATTTGCTCTAAAAATTTTGGAAACTCTAAATATTTATTTGATAAATTTTTATTTTTATTTTTTTTAATTATTAAAACAATCATTATTTATTCAACAGATAAGAGCAAAACTTGAAGAATTAAGTCGAGTGGTTTGACTTATTTAAATATAAAATTGTTAGGTAATCTACCTATAGATCTAATGAGTTTTTTTCCTTGCAAAAAAATACGGAGATAAAAATTTATGACTATTAGACAAAATGATTAATGCCCGTGATGTTTTTGAAAAAACTCAGACGTAAATTAATGCAGCGGACTTTTTTTTCGTTTCAATTCTTATTTGAATAAAATAACAACTGCTAACGATATTTACATGAGATTTCTCGAGAAAAAAGAAAAAAGAAAAAAGAATTACTAATCAACAAGAAATTTACGAAAAAAAATGTAGTTTCAAAATAAATTTCTACATTACAAAAAAAAAAAAAAAAAAACCTGTACCCGTGCACATACCAAGTCTTAGTCACCGATCAATTAAGCATAAATATTATATTACCGAAATAAAAACAATTCATAAAAGTATGAAAAAAACAGTTAGGCCGTCCTCGATTTAAAGTACACTTTTTCAACATTCACGGTGTTATTTTATAACTTAGCGTATGCTAATTTTTCATTAGCGCGAAACAGATAAGTGTTAAAAAAGTAAAAAAAAAAAAAAAAAAAAAAATGCATGTTGAAAGAAAAAAAAATTAAAACTTCAAGTGTACTTTCAAATTAAGAATACAATAATTACGAAGACTAAAACCTAAAAAATAAAATGAAAAAAAAAAAAAAAAATTTTACTCTTTTAGAGTAATATTTACAATTTTTAAAACTATTCATAGTTTCCTATAAGTTTCCTGTAAATATTGAATAACTACTCAGATTTTTCAAAATTTTAATAAAGGTCAAAATAAAATTCTATATGCTCAAAAAAAGTTTTTTTATTTTTTGAACACTAGAAAAATTTCATCATCTATATGAACTAATATGAAATCTTGAAGTACTTATTAGGAGCAAAGTAATAAATATTCAGCAGCCCTATTTTATTATATGTACTAAACTAATTATTTTTAGTATTTTTATGAACCTTTGCTATATTCATGATTGGAAAATAACTCAATATTTTTAAATTTTTGGTATACTATTTAATATGATAAAAATTTGATAGTCTACATAATTTTTATTGGGTAAATAAATAATTATCCTATTTTTGAAGTATATTCCCATAGCTCTAATATTGAAAATATATCTTTATTCTTTTGAAAAATTATAAAATCTTTCGTTTGTTTAAACAAATAAAAAATGCTCCCAATTTTTGAGTGTACTATAAGGTAGATTAAAATCACAGTAGTGAGTCTTTCCAACTAAAACAAACAGATAATCTTTAAACTGTCTCAGTGCAAAGTAGGAAAATCTCAAGAGTCAAGGGGGGAATTGAGTCACTGGTGTTTATGCATAAAAAAACGGGTTCAAACCTGGCCGTGCATGCCCATAAGTAAGCCTGCCTGCCTGCTTGCCACCCACACACGACCTAACCAAACTTTTAAAACAATTCAATTCCCAAGCTAAACAAACGATAAACACCATTGCAGGCACTAAAAGAGAGCAGGAGAGGAGTTAGGGTCACCCCGCGAAGCAACGGTCCTCTCCTCTCTCTTGAGTCCCAAGCTCATCAACCAGGTTACCCTTACATAAACAAGAGCTACTCACGGAGTTTCCAGGATCTCCTAGTGGACGAGGCCATGGCTCTTGCTCAGCCTCCCCACTCGCTCCTCGTCCTCTTATCCTCTTTTCCTGCGGACTCCTGGTGCTCCCGGCGTCATCGTGGTGGTCCCCCTGGCACTCTAAAACCTCACAGCACAATCTCTCTCTGGACACCACTGCACACACACTTGCTTCGCGGGAGACAGCGAGCGCACTACTGACTTTAGCTTGCTGGAGGAATAAAAAACTCGTTGGCTGGCGGGCGATATCTCGGAGCAGAGCTCTACTCCCGTCCCCTTCCCCCCGTGCTCCGCTGCTGCTGCAACCGTCGTCGTCGTCGTCCCACTCTCTTTTTACCTGCAGCACAGCAGCACTCTTGCTTGTTGTAATGTAGAAACCGCACGAACACCGCGAGCGAGCACCTTTTTGAGATTTACCATTTGCGGAGGAGGAAAGCGAGCGTGTGACGTTGGGACCTTGACATCCGCGCGAGCTGAATTGTGTGCGCGAGAATCTGAGAAGAGAAGAATAATTGTGGTGGTCTTTGGCAACCGACGAGAGGATCAGAGCTGGATTTTGAATTTTTCGTAAACCGTCGCGGGAACTTACGGGTCGTTGAGAATTTTAGAAATGCGGGGGTTTTTTGCAGGATGAAAGGGGGTTTTTAATAGGTTAACGGTTGAATTTCAAAAAAAATTTTAATGCAGAATCTTTTTTAGATTAGCGGCCGTCGGTAATGCTAGTTTCTGCTTACGGACTTGAAATTTTGAATATTATGAAATTTAATTTATCTGAATTAATTCATATAAATACTAAAATTCAAAATAAGTAGACCTCTATTTAATAAGAATAAAAAGGCTAGGCTAGGCAATAAAATGTAAACACTCATTACAATGCTTTGAAATCAATAATATGTCGTATACTCGTATAAATATTTAAATAATAAGTTGTCGGGGTATGGTTAAATAAGCTCGAATATTATAAAAAATTATCTGATTATTTTTTAAGAATCGAAAACTACTTGTTGATTGTAGAAACATTTTTTATTAAGAAAATTTACCTCGAATTATAATATTTTTCGAAGCAAAAAAAGTTTAAATATTCATCATGTAAGCTTTTTTTCGTGTCTATAAATTATAAAACCAAGTAAACATCGCAAATTAAATTTTGAAATAAATTAAAATTATCCTCGCCTTTTTGCAATTTTCAATCACAGCTGAATGCCATGCTTTATTTCTGCAGTTTTTATTTATTCTCTTGCGAGCAGACGGCAAATCAGCTGATTTGATATACAACAACTACGTTCATTACCACTTGTTTGCAGTATGACGACGGATAACAGTTGATTTTTACAATGGTTTTGTTAAACTTTGTTTTAAGTAACACTCCAAAAAATATACTTCGACTAACAAATGTATTTCGACAAAATGTTTCACGACGTTTTTGTTCGTATGTGCAGGGTCAAAGTCCGAAATCCAAAGTTAGAGAATACTTTTACTACATAGGTAAATAAATTTATTACTTTTCAATTCAATATTTTTAATACTTAATAATACTTTTATTATTTTTACTATATAGATCATCAAGGAATGGTAATTAGAAATTTTTTCATCTTCATATGTTGACTTGATTGTGCAAACATACGTATTAACTGTTTATAATTTTTACAGCTTTTTCTTGATGATACAAAAATAAAGAATTTCACATCATGCTTCAAAGGTAAAAATTTTCATGTAATTAAATAAAAAATTATAATTAATTATCTGATTTTTTTATAACCACTCTTAAACATTTGTAACAATTTCAGATAAAAAATTCTTGGCTTTCTTCTTTAAAAGACTTAAACAAAGAGATGAAACTGATAGATACAATGAATTTCCTTATGTATCAATGTGTGGCAGAGAAATTAATTATGTGAGATGCGATGATCTTCCTATAGTTTTCACACACATTTTGGAAAAGATAAATTCAGAAAATGGTCAAACAGAATATGACTTTAGCTACAATCATGCACAAGAATTATTAACGGTATAAAACAAATATTATTTCCCATAAATAAAAATTAATTTTCAAACAATTTTGAATTTTCATTTACAGGTGCCATTTCAACCGAATAAAATTTTTATGAGCTCAAAAAGTGAGTATCAAAGAACTCATGTTGTTTGATTAATTTATAACTACTTCCTTTTAATTTTTTGCCTAGGTGGGAGAGTTTACCATCCAGCTCCAGAAAAAATAGGCGGTGTTGGCCTTGTAAAATCCAGTTTAGCAATAGAGTTCAGTTCCCTTTTTGATTTTGACAAAGGTGAAGAGTATGGCCCAACAAAATTCAATTGGCAAGGTAAAGAGTATGAAATTGATTCTGTATGGTACAAAAAAATAATGCCAGATGAAGAATACAGAATATAAATTTTATTGCTGTTAAATAATTTTTTAATTTAATAAAAAAGATAATTTTTTAAAAGTATGTTATTGTATACTATACACTTTGTTTAAGAAAATAAAAAAG